>JAGTTD010000008.1:28517752-29994147 GCA_018398585.1 Simmondsia chinensis | reverse complement strand
GTTAAAGACTTGTGCGATACTTCTGTGGACTTTGTAACTAATTTTAATATTAAAAATAATTTAATATATATTTGGGCTGTTCGATTGTGTTATGTTCAACTTTGTTTTGCTAGGTTTAGATCGGTTAGGTTAATTCAAATTCGAATCGTTTAAGTTTCGCCATTTTTAGTTTTTAGTGCAAATTTCATTTTGGTCAAAATTGCGTTTTCGAGTCTTCATAGTTTTTGGTCCAATATTGGGCTTTGAGTCATCTTGGTTTTGAGTCAGTGAAGTTCCATCTTTTCCAATTTGAGGCATTATTGGATCTTAGAAACTTATGATGCAATGATTGTACATTTTCCTATCAATCTCAATTCGAAGTAGAATCTTAAGATCCATGAAGCTTAAATGAAACTAATGGTTATAATCATATTGTAAATGATTCTACCGATCCTACAAAATTGGCAAGATAAAAATAGAAGCATATATTGTAACCGATGTCACTTTCTTAGAGTAAACAAAAGTTAAATTAAGGATTAACTTCGCTAATATAAGCCTTGTTTAGTAATGTAGCATAGTGAAAACTCTTAACAATCATTTGAGTATAAAGTGACATATTTATGTTACATTACATGTAAAATTTTATTCGATTACATTTCTTATATATACTCATATAAGTTAAAGACTTGTGCGATAGTTCTGCAGACTATATAACTAATTTTAATGTTTAAAATAATTTAATATATATTTAGGCTGTTCGGTTGTGTTATGTTCAACTTTGATATGCAAGGTTTAGATCGGTTTAGGTTAATTCAAGTTCGAATCATTTATGATTGGTCATTTTTAGTTTTTGGTGCAAATTCCATTTCGGTCAAAATTGCGTTTTCGAGCCTTCTTGGTTTTTGGTCCAATATCGGGCTTTGAGACATCTTTGTTTCGAGTTAGTCAAGTTCCATCTTTTCCAATTTGAGGCGTGATTGTTAAGCTTCTTATCCGGATCTTAGAATCTTATGATGCAATGACTGTACATTTTCCTATAAATCTCAATTTGAAGTGGAATCTTAAGATCCATGGAGTTTAAATGAAACTAATGGTTATTATCATATTCAATATGATTCTACCGATCCAACAAAATTGGCAAGAAGAAAATAGAAGCATATATCGTAACCGAAGTCACTTTTTTAGAGTAAACGAAAGTTAAATTAAGGAATAACTTCGCCAATATAAAGCTTGATTAGTAATGTAGCATTGCGAAAACTCTTAACAATCATTTGAGTACAAAGTGAAATAATTATGTTCCATGATATGTAGAATTTTATACGATTACATTTCTTAAATATACTCATGTAAGTTAAAGACTTGGGCGATAGTTCTGTGGACTAAGTAACTAATTTTAATATAAAAAAAATTTTGATTTATATTTAGGCTGTTCGGTTGTGTTATGTTCAACTTTGATATGCTAGGTTTAGATCGGTTTAGGTTAATTCATGTTCGAATCAGTTAAGTTTGGTCATTTTTTGTTTTTGGGACAAATTTCATTGAGGTCAAAATTGCGTCTTCGAGTCATCTTAGTTTTCGGTCCAATATCGGGCTTTGAGACATCTTGGTTTCGAGTCAGTCAAGTTCCATCTTATCCAATTTGAGGCATGATTGTCAAACTCCTTTTCCGGATCTTAGAATCTTGCGATGCTATGATTGTACATTTTCCTATCAATCTCACTTTGAAGTAGAATCTTAAGATCCATAGAGTTTAAATGAAACTAATGGTTATAATCATATTACATATGATTCTACCAATCCTACAAAATTGGCAAGAAAAAAATAGAAGCATATATTGTAACCGAAGTCACTTTCTTAGAGTAAACGAAAGTTAAATTAAGGAATAACTTCGCCAATATAAGGCTTGATTAGTAATGTAGCATTGTGAAAACTCTTAACAATCATTTGAGTAGGAAGTGGCATATTTATGATACAAGATATGTAGAATTTTATACGATTACATTTCTTATATACGCCCATATAAGTTAAAGACTTGTGTGATAGTTCTGGGGACTATGTAACTAATTTTAATATTAAAAATAATTTAATATACATTTAAGCTGTTCGGTTGTGTTATATTCAACTTTGATATGCTAGGTTTAGATCGGTTCAGGTTAATTCAAGTTCGAATCATTTAAGTTTTGTAATTTTAAGTATTGGGTGCATATTTCATTTAGGTCAAAATTGCTTTTTCGAGTCATCTTAGTTTACGGTCCAATATCGGGCTTTGAGACATCTTTGTTTCGAGTCAGTCAAGCTCCATCTTTTCCAATTTGTGGCATGATTGTTAAACTCCTTATCCGGATCTTAGAATCTTATGATGCAATGACTGTACATTTTCCTATCAATCTCAACTTGAAGTAGAATCTTAAGATCCATTGAGTTTAAATGAAACTAATGGTTATAATCATATTACATATGATTCTACCGATCCTACAAAATTGGCAAGAAAAAAATAGAAGCATATATTGTAACCGAAGTCACTTTCTTAGAGTAAACGAAAGTTAAATTAAGGAATAACTTTGCCAATATAAAGCTTGATTAGTAATGTAGCATCGTGAAAACTCTTAACAATCATTTGAGTATAAATTGATATATTTATGTTACATGATATGTAGAATTTTTTACAATTACTTTTCTTATATATACCCATATAAGTTAAAGACTTGTGCGATAGTTCTATAGACTATGTAACTAATTTTAACATTAAAAATAATTTAATATATATTTAGGCTGTTCGGTTGTGTTATGTTCAACTTTGATAGGCTAGGTTTAGATCGGTTGAGGTTAATTTAAGTTCGACTCATTTACGTCCAGTCATTTTTAGTTTTTGGTGCAAATTCCATTGAGGTCAAAATTGCGTTTTCGAGCCATCTTAGTTTTCTGTCCAATATCGTGCTTTGTGGCATCTTTGTTTCGAGTCAGTCAAGTTCCATCTTTTCCAATTTGAGGTATGATTGTGAAACTCCTTGTCCGGATCTTTGAATCTTATGATGCCATGACTGTACATTTTCCTATCAATCTCAATTTGAAGTAGAATCTTAAGATCCAATGAGTTTAAATGAAACTAATGGTTATAATCATGATGCAAATGATTCTGCAAATCCTATAAAATGGGTAGGAAGAAAATAGAAGCATATATTGTAACCGAAGTCACTTTCTTAGAGTAAATGAAAGTTAAATTAAGGAATAACTTTGCCAATATAAAGCTTGATTAGTAATATGGCATTGTGAATACTCTTAACAATCATTTTAGTACAAAGTGACATGATTATGTTACATGATATGTAGAATTTTATACGATTACATTTCTTAAATATGCCCATATAAGTTAAAGACTTGTGCGATAGTTCTGTGGACTATGTAACTAATTTTAAGATTAAAATAAATTTAATATATATTTAGGCTGTTCGGTTGTGTTATGTTAAACTTTGATATGCTAGGTTTAGATCGGTTTAGGTTAATTCATGTTCGAATCATTTAAGTTTGGTCATTTTTTGTTTTTGGTGCAAATTTCATTTAGGTCAAAATTGTGTTTTCGGGTCATCCTAGTTTTCGGTCCAATATCGGGCTTTGAGACATCTTGGTTTCGAGTCAGTCAAGTTCCATCTTTTCCAATTTGACACATGATTGTTAAACTCCTTATCCGAATCTTAGAATCTTATGATGCTATGATTGTACATTTTCCTATCAATCTCAATTTGATGTAGAATCTTAAGATCCATAGAGTTTAAATGAAACTAATGGTTATAATCATATTACATATGATTCTACCGATCCTACAAAATTGACAAGAATAAAATAAAAGCATATATTGTTGCCGAAGTCACTTTCTTAGACTAAACGATAGTTACATTAAGGAATAACTTCGCCAATATAAAGCTTGATTAGTAATGTAGCGTCGTGAAAACTCTTAACAATCATTTGAGTTGAAAGTGACAGATTTATGATACATGATATGCAGAATTTTATACGATTACATTTCTTATATATACCCATATAAGTTAAAGACTTGTGCGATAGTTCTGTAGACTATGTAACTAATTTTAACATTAAAAATAATTCAATACATATTTAGGCTGTTCGGTTGTGTTATATTCAACTTTGATATGCTAGGTTTAGATCGGATTAGGTTAATTCAAGTTCGAATCATTTATGTCTGGTCATTTTTAGTTTTTGGTGCAAATTCCATTTAGGTCAAAATTGCGTTTTCGAGCCATCTTAGTTTTCGGTCCAATATCGGGCTTTGAGACATCTTTGTTTCGAGTCAGTCAAGTTCCATCTTTTCCAATTTGAGGTATGAATGTTAAACTCCTTATCCGGTTCTTAGAATCTTATGATGCAATGACTGTACATTTTCCTATAAATCTCAATTTGAAGTAGAATCTTAAGATCCAAGGAGTTTAAATGAAACTAATGGTTATAATCATATTACATATGATTCTATCGATCCTACAAAATTGGTAGGAAGAAAATAGAAGCATATATTGTAACCGAAGTCACTTTCTTAGAGGAAACGAAAGTTAAATTAAGGAATAACTTCGCCACTATAAAGCTTGATTAGTAATGTAGCATTGTGAATGCTCTTAACTATCATTTTGGTACAAAGTGACATAATTATGTTACAGGATAAGAAGAATTTTATACGATTACATTTCTTAAATACACCCATATAAGTTAAAGAATTGTGCGATAGTTCTGTGAACTATGTAACTAATTTTAATATTAAAAAAAATCTAATATATATTTGGGTTGTTCGGTTGTGTTACGTTCAACTTTGATATGCTAGGTTTGGATCGGTTTAGGTTAATTCATGTTCGAATCATTAAAGTTTGGTCATTTTTATTTATTGGTGCCAATTTCATTTAGGTCAAAATTGCATTTTCGGGTCATCTTAGTTTTCGGTCCAATATCGGGCTTTGAGACATCTGGGTTTCTAGTCAGTCAATTTCCATCTTTTCCAATTTGAGGCATGATTGTTAAACTCCTTCTCCGGATCTTAGAATCTTATGATGCTATGATTGTACATTTTCCTATCAATCTCAATTTGGAGTAGAATCTTAAGAGCCATAGAGTTTAAATGAAACTAATGGTTATAATCATATTACATATGATTCTACCGATCCTACAAAATTGGCAAGAAAAAAATAGAAGCATATATTGTAACCGATGTCACTTTCTTAGAGTAAACGAAAGTAAAATTAAGGAATAACTTCGCCAATATAAAGCTTGATTAGTAATGTAGCATCGTGAAAACTCTTAACAATCATTTTGGTACAAAGTGACATAATTATGTTACATGATATGTAGAATTTTATACGATTACATTTCTTAAATATACCCATATAAGTTAAAGACTTGTGCGATAGTTCTGTGGACTATGTAACTAATTTTAATATTAAAAAATATTTAATATATATTTAGGCTGTTCGGTTGTGCTATGTTCAACTTTGATATGCTAGATTTAGATCGGTTTAGGTTAATTCATGTTCGAACAATTTAAGTTTGGTCATTTTTCTTTTTTGATGCCAATTTCATTTAGGTCAAAATTGCGTTTTCAGGTCATCTTAGTTTTCGGTCCAATATCGGGCTTTGAGACGTCTGGGTTTCTAGTCAGTCAATTTCCATCTTTTCCAATTTGAGGCATGATTGTTAAACTCCTTCTCCGGATCTCAGAATCTTATGATGCTATGATTGTACATTTTCCTATCAATCTCAATTTGGAGTAGAATCTTAAGAGCCATAGAGTTTAAATGAAACTAATGGTTATAATCATATTACATATGATTCTACCAATCCTACAAAATTGGCAAGAAAAAAATAGAAGCATATATTGTAACCGAAGTCACTTTCTCAGAGTAAACGAAAGTTAATTTAAGGAATAAGTTCGCCAATATAAAGCTTTATTAGTAATGTGGCATCGTGAAAACTCTGAACAATCATTTAAGTAGAAAGTGACATATTTATGATACATGATATGTAGAATTTTATACGATTACTATTCTTATATATACCCATATAAGTTAAAGACTTGTGCGATAGTTCTGTGGACTATGTAACTAATTTCAATATTAAAAATAATTTAATTTACATTTAGGCTGTTCGATTGTGTTATGTTCAACTTTGATATGCTAGGTTCAGATCGGTT
The DNA here is from genome assembly GCA_018398585.1 of Simmondsia chinensis. Lineage (NCBI taxonomy): Eukaryota > Viridiplantae > Streptophyta > Magnoliopsida > Caryophyllales > Simmondsiaceae > Simmondsia > Simmondsia chinensis. The sequence continues at coordinate 29,987,981 of JAGTTD010000008.1, read as the reverse complement.
TAGGTTAATTCAAGTTTGAATCATTTAAGTTTGGTCATTTTTAGTTTTTGGTGCAAATTTCATTTAGGTCAAAATTACGTTTTCGAGTCATCTTAGTTTTCGGTCCAATATCTGGCTTTGAGACATCTTGTTTCGAGTCAGTCAAGTTCCATATTTTCCAAATTGAGGCATGATTATTAAACTCTTTATCCGGATCTTAGAACCTTATGATGCAATGACTGTACATTTTCCTATCAATCTCAATTTGAAGTAGAATCTTAAGATCCATGGATTTTAAATGAAACTAATGGTTATAATCATATTACATATGATTCTACCTATCCTACAAAATTGGCCAGAAAAAAATAGAAGCATCTATTGTAACCGAAGTCAATTTCTGAGAGTAAACGAAAGTAAAATTGAGGAATAACTTCGCCAATATAAAGCTTGATTAGTAATGCAGCATTGTGAAAACTCTTAACAATCATTAGAGTATAAAGTGGCATATTTATGTTACATGATATGTAGAATTTTTTACAATTACATTTCTTATATATACTTATATAAGTTAAAGATTTGTGCTATAGTTCTGTAGACTATGTAACAAATTTTAACATTAAAAATAATTTAATATATATTTAGGCTGTTCGGTTGTGTTGTGTTCAACTTTGATATGCTAGGTTTAGATCCGTTTAGGTCAATTCAAGTTCGAATCATTTATGTTTGGTCATTTTTAGTTTTTGGTCCAAATTCCATTTAGGTCAAAATTGCGTTTTCGAGCCATCTTAGTTTTCGGTCCAATATCGGGCTTTGAGACATCTTTGTTTCGAGTCAGTCAAGTTTCATCTCTCCAATTTGACGCATGATTGTTAAACTCCTTATCCGAATCTTAGAATCTTATGATGCAATGACTGTACATTTTCCTATCAATCTCAATTTGAAGTAGAATCTTAAGATCCATGGAGTTTAAATGAAACTAATGGTTATAATCATATTACCTATGATTCTACCGATCCTACAAAATTGGCAAGAAGAAAATAGAAGCATATACGGTAACCGAAGTCACTTTCTTAGAGTAAACGAAAGTTAAATTAAGGAATAACTTCGCCAATATAAAGCTTGATTAGTAATGTAGCATTGTGAATACTCTTAACGATCATTTGAGTACAAAGTGACATAATTATGTTACATGATATGTAGAATTTTATACGATTACATTTCTTAAATATACCCATATAAGTTAAAGACTTGTACGATAGTTCTGTGGGCTATGTAACTAATTTTAATATTAAAAAAATTTAATATATATTTAGGCTATTCAGTTATGTTATGTTCAACTTTGATATGCTAGGTTTGGATCGGTTTAGGTTAATTCATGTTCAAATCATTTAAGTTTGGTCATTTTTTGTTTTTGGTGCAAATTTCATTTAGGTCAAAATTGCGTTTTCGAGTCATCTTAGGTTTCGGTCCAATATCGAGCTTTGTGACATCTTGGTTTCGAGTCAGTCAAGTTCTATCTTTTCCAATTTGCGGCATGATTGTTAAACTCCTTATCCGGATCTTGGAATCTTATGATGCAATGACCGTACATTTTCTATCAATCTCAATTTGAAGTAGAATCTTAAGATCCATGGAGTTTAAATGAAACTAATGGTTATAATCATATTACATATGATTCTACCGATCCTACAAAATTGGCAAGCAAAAAATAGAAGCATATATTGTAAACGAAGTCCCATTCTTAGAGTAAACGAACGTTAAAATAAGGAATAACTTCGCCAATATAAAGCTTGATTAGTAATGTAGCATCGTGAATACTCTTAACAATCATTTGAGTATAAAGTGACATATTTATGTTACGTGATATGTAGTATTTTATACGATCGCATTTCTTATACATACCCATATAAATTAAAGACTTGTGCGATAGCTCTGTGGACTATGTAACAAATTTTAATATTAAAAAAAATTTAATATATATTTAGGCTTTTCGGTTGTATTATGTTCTACTTTGATATGTTAGGTTTATATCGGTTTAGGTTAATTCAAGTTCGAATCATTTAAGTTTTGTCATTTTTCGTTTTTGGTGCAAATTTTATTTAGGTCAAAATTGCGTTTTCGAGTCATCTTAGTTTTCGGTCCAATATCAGGCTTTGAGCCATCTTGGTTTCGAGTCAGTCAAGTTCCATCTTTTCCAATTTGAGGCATGATTGTTAAACTCCTTATCCGGATCTCAGAATCTTATGATGCTATGATTGTACATTTTCCTATCAATCTCAATTTGAAGTAGAATCTTAAGATCCATGGAGTTCAAATGAAACAAATGTTTATAATCATATTACATATGATTCTACCGATCCTACAAAATTGGCAAGAAAAAAATAGAAGCATATATGGTAAACGAAGTCACTTTCTTAGAGTAAACAAAAGTTAAATTGAGGAATAACTTCGCCAATATAAAGCTTGATTAGTAATGTAGCATCATGAAAACTCTCAACAATCATTTGAGTATAATTTGACATATTTATATTACATGATATATAGAATTTTACACGATCACATTTCTTATATATACCCATATAAGTTAAAGACTTGTGCGATAGTTCTGTGGACTATGTAACAAATTTTAATATTGAAAATAATTTAATTTATATTTAGGCTGTTCGGTTGCGTTATGTTCAACTTTGATATGCCAGGTTTAGATTGGCTTAGGTTAATTCAAGTTCGAATCATTTAAGTTTGGTCATTTTTAGTATTTGGGGCAAATTTCATGTAGGTAAAAATTGCGTTTTCGTGTCATCTTAGTTTTCGGTTCAATATCGGTCTTTGAGTCATCTTGGTTTCGAGTCAGTCAAGTTCCATCTTTTCGAATTGGAGGCATGATTGTTAAACTCCTTATCGAGATCTTAGAATCTTATGATGCTATGATTGTACATTTTGAAATCAATCTCAATTTGAAGTAGAATCTTAAGATCCATGGAGTTTAAATGAAACAAATGGTAATAATCATATTACATATGATTCTACCGATCCTACAAAATTGGCAAGAAAAAAAATAGAAGCGTATATTGTAACCGAAGTCACGTTCATAGAGTAAACAAAAGTTAAATTGAGGAATAACTTCTCCAATATAAAGCTTAATTAGTAATGTAGCATCGTGAAAACTCTTAAAAATCATTTGAGTAAAAAGTGACATATTTATGATACAAGATATGTAGAATTTTATACGATTATATTTTTTATATATACCTATATAAGTTAAAGGCTTGTGTGATAGTTCTGTGGATTATGTAACTAATTTTAATATTAAAAATAATTTAATATACATTTAGGCTGTTCGGTTGTGTTATATTCAACTTTGATATGCTAGATTTAGATCGGTTTAGGTTAATTCAAGTTCGAATCATTTAAGTTTGGTCATTTTTAGCATTGGGTGCAAATTTCATTAAGGTCAAAATTGCGTTTTCGAGTCATCTTAGTTTTCGGTCCAATATCGGGCTTTGAGACATCTTTGGTTCGAGTCTGTCAAGTTCCATCTTTTCCAATTTGAGGCATGATTGTTAAACTCCTTATCCTGATCTTAGAATCTTATGATGCAATGACTGTACATTTTCCTATCAATCTCAATTTGAAGTAGAATCTTAAGATCCATGGAGTTTAAATGAAACTAATGGTTATAATCATATTACATATGATTCTACCGATCATACGAAATTGGCAAGAAAAAAATAGAAGCATATATGGTAACCGAAGTCACTTTCTCAGAGTAAACGAAAGTTGAATTAAGGAATAACTTCGCCAATATAAAGCTTGATTAGTGATGTAGCATTGTGACTACTCTTAACAATCATTTTAGTACAAAGTGACATAATTATGTTACATGATATGTAGAATTTTATACAATTACATTTCTTAAATATACCCATATAAGTTAAAGACTTGTGCGATAGTTCTATGGACTATGTAACAAATTTTAATATTAAAAAAAATTTAATATACATTTTGGCTGTTCGTTTGTGTTATGTTCAACTTTGATATGCTAGGTTTAGAACGGTTTAGGTTAATTCATGTTCGAATCATTTAAGTTTGGTCATTTTTTTATTTTTGGTGCAAATTTCATTTAGGTCAAAATTGCGTTTTCGGGTCATCTTAGTTTTCGGTCCATTATCGGGCTTTGAGACATCTTGGTTTCAAGTCAGTCAAGTTCCATCTTTTCCAATTTGAGGCATGATTGTTAAACTCCTGATCCGGATCTTAGAATCTTGTGATGCTATGACTGTACATTTTCTTATCAATCTCAATTTGAAATAGAATCTTAAGATCCATGGAGTTTAAATGAACTAATGGTTATAATCATATTACATATGATTCTACCGATCCTACAAAATTGGCATGAAAAAAATAGAAGCATATATTATAACCGATGTCACTTTCTTATAGTAAACGAAAGTGAAATTAAGGAATAACTTCGCCAATATAAAGCTTGATTAGTAATGTAGCATCGTGAAAACTCTTAACAATCATTTTGGTACAAAGTGACATAATTATGTTACATGATATGTAGAATTTTATACGATTACATTTCTCAAATATACCCATATAAGTTAAAGACTTGTGCGATAGTTCTGTGGACTATGTAACTAATTTTAATATTGAAAAATATTTAATATACATTTAGGTTGTTCGGTTGTGCTATGTTCAACTTTGTTATGCTAGATTTAGATCGGTTTACGTTAATTCAAGTTCGAATCATTTAAGTTAGGTCATTTTTAGTTTTTGGTGCAAATTTCATTTCGGTCAAAATTGCGTTTTCGAGTCATCTTAGTTTTCGGTGCAATATCAGGCTTTGAGACATCTTTGTTTCGAGTCAGTCAAGTTCCATCATTTCCAATTTGAGGCATGATTGTTAAACTCCTTATCCGGATCTTAGAATCTTATGATGCAATGACTGTATATTTTCCTATCAATCTCAATTTGAAGTAGAATCTTAAGATCCGTGGAGTTTAAATGAAACTAATGGTTATAGTCATATTACATATGATTCTACCGATCCTACAAAATTGGCAAGAAAAAAATAGAAGCATATATTGTAACCGAAGTAACTTTCATGGAGTAAACGAAAGTTAAATTAAGGAATAACTTCGCCAATATAAAACTTGATTAGTAATGTAGCATCGTGAAAACTCTTAACAACCATTTGAGTATAAAGTGACATATTTATGTTACATGATATATAGAATTTTTTACAATTACATTTCTTATGTATACCCATATAAGTTAAAGACTTGTGCGATAGTTCTTTAGACTATGTAACTAATTTTAACATTAAAAATAATTTAATATATATTTAGGCTGTTCGGTTGTGTTACGTTCGACTTTGATACGCTAGCTTTAGATCGGTTTCGGTTAATTCAAGTTCGAATCATTTATGTTTGGTCATTTTTAGTTTTTGGGGCAAATTCCATTTGGGTCAAAATTGCGTTTTCGAGCCATCTTAATTTTCGGTCCAATATCGGGCTTTGAGACATCTTTGTTTCGAGTCAGTCAAGTTCCATCTTTTCCAATTTGAGGGATGATTTTTAAACTCCTTATCGGAATCTTGGAATCTTGTGATGCAATGACTGTACATTTTCCTATCAATCTCAATTTGAAGTAGAATCTTAAGATCCATGGAGTTTCAATCAAACTAATGGTTACAATAATATTACATAAGATTCTACCGATCCTACAAAATTGGCAAGAAGAAAATAGTAGCATATATTGTAACATAAGTCACTTTCTTAGAGTAAACGAAAGTTAAATTAAGGAATAACTTCGCCAATATAAAGCTTGATTAGTAATGTAGCATTGTGAAAACTCTTAACAATCTTTTTAGTACAAAGTGACATATTTATGTTAAATGATATGCAGAATTTTTTGCAATTACATTTCTAATATATACCCATATAAGTTAAAGACTTGTGCGATAGTTCAGTAGACTATTTAACTCATTTCAATATTAAAAATAATTTAATATATATTTAGGCTGTTCGGTTGTGTTATGTTCAACTTTGATATGTTAGGTTTAGATTGGTTTAGGTTAATTCAAGTTAAAATCATTTAAGTTTGGTCATTTTTAGTTTTTGGTGCAAATTCCATTTAGGTCAAAATTGCGTTTTCGAGTCATCTTAGTTTTCGGTCCTATATCTGGCTTTGAGGCCTCTTGGTTTCGAGTCAGTCAAGTTCCATCTTTTCCATTTTTAGGCATGATTGTTAAACTCCTTATCCGAATCTTTGAATCTTATGATGCTATGATTATTCATTTTCCTATCAATCTCAATTTAAAGTAGAATCTTAAGATCCCTGGAGTTTAAATGAAACTAATGGTTATAATCATATTACATATGATTCTACCGATCCTACAAAATTGGCAAGAAAAAAATAGAAGCATATATTGTAACCGAAGTCACTTTCTTTGAGTAAATGGAAGTTAAATTAAGCAATAACTTCGCCAATACAAAGCTTGATTAGTAATGTAGCATCGTGAAAACTTTTAACAATCATTTGAGTATAAAATGACATATTTATGTCACATGACATGTAGAATTTTATACGATTAAATTTCTTATATATTCCAATATAAATTAAAGAATTGTGCCATAGCTCTGTGGACTATGTAACAAATTTTAATATTAAAAAAAATTTAATTTATATTTATGCTATTCGGTCGTGTTATGTTCAACTTTGATATGTTAGGTTTATATCGGTTTAGGTTAATTCATGCTCGAATCATTTAAGTTTGGTCATTTTTATTTTTTGGTGCAAATTTTCTTTTGGTCAAAATTGCGTTTTCGAGTCATCTTAGTTTTCGGTCCAATATCGGGCTTTGAGTCATCTTGGTTTCGATTCAGTCAAGTTCCATCTTTTCCAATTTGAGGCATCATTGTTAAACTCCTTATCGAGATCTTAGAATCAAATGATGCTATGACTGTACGTTTTGGAATCAATCTCAATTTGAAGTAGAATCTTAAGGTCCATGGAGTTTAAATGTAACAAATGGTTATAATCATATTACATATGATTCTACCGATCCTACAAAATTGGCAAGAAAAAAAATAGAAGCATATATTGTAAACGAAGTCACTTTCTTAGAGTAAACGAAAGTTAAATTGAGGAACAACTTCCCCAATATAAAGCTTGATTAGTAATGTAGCATCGTGAAAACTCTCAACAATCATTTGAGTATAAAGTGACATATTTATATTACATGATATGTAGAATTTTACACGATTACATTTCTTATATATACCCATATAAGTTAAAGACTTGTGCGATAGTTCTATAGACTATGTAACTAATTTTAAAATTAAAAATAATTTAATATATATTTAGGCTGTTCGGTTTTGTTATGTTGAATTTTGATATGCTAGGTTTAGATCGGTTTAGGTTAATTCAAGTTCGAATCATTTATGTTTTGTCATTTTTGGTTATTGGTGCAAATTTCATTTAGGTCAACATTGCGTTTTCGAGTCATCTTAGTTTTCGGTCCAATATCGGGCTTTGAGTCATCTTGGTTTCACGTCAGTCAAGTTCAACCTTTTCCAATTTGAGGCATGATTGTTAAACTCCTTATCCAGATCTCGGACACTTAGGATGCTATGATTGTACATTTTCCTATCAATCTCAATTTGACGTAGAATCTTAAAATCCATGGAGTTTAATTGAAACTAATGGCTATAATCATATTACATGTGATTCTACCGATACGACAAAATTGCCAAGAAAAAAATAGATCCATATATTGTAACTGAAGTCACTTTCTTTGAGTAAATGAAAGTTAAGTTAAGGAATAACTTCCCCAATCTAAAGCTTGATTAGTAATGTAGCATCGTGAAAACTCTTAACAATCATTTGAGTATAAAGTGACATATTTATGTTGCAAGATATGTAGAATTTTATACGATTACATTTCTTATATATACCCATATAAGTTAAAGACTTGTGCGATAGGTCTATGGACTATGTAACCAATTTTAATATTAAAAATAATTTAATATATATTTAGGCTATTCGGTTGTGTTCTGTTCAACTTTGATATGCTAGGTTTAGATCGGTTTAGGTTAATTCAAGTTCGAATCATTTAAGTTTGGTCATTTTTATTTTTTGGTGCAAATTTCATTGAGGTCAAAATTGCGTTTTCGAGTCATCTTAGTTTTCGGTCCAATATCGGGCTTTGAGTCATCTTGGTTACGAGTCAGTCAAGTTCCGCCTTTTCTCATTTGAGGCATGATTGTTAAACTCCTTATCCGGATCTAAGAATCATGTCATGTAATGATTGTACATTTTCCTATCAATATCAATTTGAAGTAGAATCTTAAGATCCATAGAGTTTAAATGAAACTAATGGTTATAATCATATTACATATGATTCTACCGATCCTACAAAATTGGCAAGAAAAAAATAGAAGCATATATTGTAAACGAAGTCATTTTCTTGGAGTAATCGAAAGTTAAATTAAGGAATAACTTCGCCAATATAAAGCTTGTTTAGTAATGTAGCATCGTGAAAACTCTTTTCAATCATTTGAGTATAAAGTGGCATATTTATGTTACATGATATGTAAAATTTTATACGATTACATTTCTTATATATACTCATATAAGTTAAAGACTTGTGCGATTGTTTTCTGGACTATGTAACTAATCTTAATATTAAAAAAAATTTGGTATATATTTAGGCTGTTCGGTTGTGTTACGTTCACCTTTGACATGCTAGGTTTAGATCGGTTTAGGTTAATTCAAGTTAAAATCATTTAAGTTTGGTCATTTTTAGTTGTTGGTGCAAATTTCATTTAGGTCAAAATTGTCGTCTTAGTTTTCGGTCCAATATCGGGCCTTGAGTCATCTTGGTTTCGAGTCAGTCAAGTTCCATCTTTTCCAATTTGAGGCAAGATTGTTAAACTCCTTATCCGGATCTCAGAATCTTATGATGCTATGATTGTACATTTTCCTATCAATCGCAATTTGAAGTAGAATCTTAAGATCCATGGTGTTTTAATGAAACTAATGGTTATAATCATACTACATATGGTTCTACCGATCCTAAAAAATTGGCAAGAAAAAATTTGAGGCATATATTGTAAACAAAGTCAATTTCTTAGAGTAAACGAAAGTTAAATTAAGAAATAACTTTGCAAATATAAAGCTTGATTAGTAATGTAGCATCGTGAAAACTCTTAACAATCATTTGAGTATAAAGTGACATATTTATGTTTCATGATATGTAGAATTTTATACGATTACATTTCTTATATATACCTATATAAGTAAAAGATTTGTGCAATAGTTCTGTAGACTATGTGACTAATTTTAATATTAAAAAAATTTTAATATGTATTTAGGTTGTTCGGTTGTGTTAGTTCAACTTTGATATGCTGGGTTTAGATCGGTTTCGGTTAATTCAAGTTCGAATCATTTAAGTTGGGTCATTTTTAGTTTTGGGTGCAAATTTCTTTTAGGTCGAAATTGCGTTTTCGAGTCATCTTAGTTTTCGGTCCAATATCGGGCTTTGAGTCATCTTGGTTGCGAGTCAGTCAAGTTCCACCTTTTCCAATTTGAGGCATGAATTTTAAACTTCTTATCCGGATCTTAGCATCTTAAGATGCTATGATTGTACATTTTCCTATCAATCTCAATTTGAAGTAGAAGCTTAAGATCCATAGAGTTTAAATGAAACTAATGGTTATAATCATATTACATATGGTTCTTCCTATCCTGCAAAATTGGCAAGAAAAAAATAGAGGCATATATTGTAAACAAAGTCAATTTCTTAGACTAAACGAAAGTTAAATTAAGAAATAACTTCGCCAATATAAAGCTTGATTAGTAATGTAGCATCGTGAAAAATCTTAACAATCATTTGAGTATAAAGTGACATATTTATGTTACATGATATGTAGAATTTTATACGATTACATTTCTTATATATACCTATATAAGTTAAAGATTTGTGCGATAGTTCTGTAGACTATGTAACTAATTTTAATATTAAAAATAATTTAATATATATTTAGGCTGTACGATTGTGTTATGTTCAACTTTGATATGCTGGGTTTAGATCGGTTTAGGTTAATTCAAGTTCGAATCATTTAAGTTTGGTCATTTTTAGTTTTTGGTGCAAATTTCATTTAGGTCAACATTGCGTTTTCGAGTCATCTTAGTTTTCGGTCCAATATCGGGCTTTGTGTCATCTTGGTTTCGTGTCAGTCAAGTTCCATCTTTTCCAATTTGAGGCATGATTGTTAGACTCCTTATCCGGATCTTAGAATCTTATAATGCTGTGATTGTACATTTTCCTACCAATCTCAATTTGAAGTAGAATCTTAAGATCTATGGAGTTTAAATGAAACTAATGGTTATAATCATATTACATATGGTTCTACCGATCCAACAAAATTGGCAAGAAAAAAATAGAGGCATATATTGTAAACAAAGTCAATTTCTTAGAGTAAACAAAAGTTAAATTAAGAAATAACTTTGCCAATATAAAGCTTGATTAGTAATGTAGCATCGTGAAAACTCTTAACAATCATTTGAGTATAAAGTGACATATTTATGTTACATGATATGTAGAATTTTATACGATTACATTTCTTATATATACCTATATAAGTAAAAGATTTGTGCGATAGTTCTGTAGACTATGTGACAAATTTTAATATTAAAAAAATTTTAATATGTATTTAGGTTGTTCGGTTGTGTTAGTTCAACTTTGATATGATGGGTTTAGATCGGTTTCGGTTAATTCAAGTTCGAATCATTTAAGTTGGGTCATTTTTAGTTTTTGGTGCAAATTTCTTTTAGGTCGAAATTGCGTTTTCGAGTCATCTTAGTTTTCGGTCCAATATCGGGCTTTGAGTCATCTTGGTTGTGAGTCAGTCAAGTTCCACCTTTTCCAATTTGAGGCATGATTGTTAAACTTCTTATCCGGATCTTAGTATCTTATGATGCTATGATTGTACATTTTCCTATCAATCTCAATTTGAAGTAGAATCTTAAGATCCATGGAGTTTAAATGAAACTAATGGTTATAATCAAATTACATATGATTCTACCGATCCGACAAAATTGGCAAGAAAAAAATAGAAGCATATATTGTAAATGAAGTCACTTTCTTAGAGTAAACGAAAGTTAAATTAAGGAATAACTTCGCCAATATAAAGCTTGATTAGTAATGTTGCATCGTGAAAGCTCTTAACAATCATTTGAGTATAAAGTGACATATTTATGTTACATGATATGTAGAATTTTATACGATTACATTTCTTATATATACCCATATAAGTTGAAGACTTGTGCAATAGTTCTGCAGACTATGTAACTAATTTTAATATTAAAAATAATTTAATATATATTTAGGCTGTTCGGTTGTGTTATGTTCAACTTTGATATGCTAGGTTTAGATCGGTTTAGGTTAATTCAAGTTCGAATCATTTATGTTTGGTCATTTTTAGTTTTTGGTGCAAATTTCATTTTTGTCAAAATTACGTTTTCGAGTCAGCTTAGTTTTCGGTCCAATATCGGGCTTTGAGTCATCTTGGTTTCTAGTCAGTCAAGTTCCGTCTTTTCCAATTTGAGGCATGATTGTTAAACTCCTTATCCGGATCTTAGAATCTTTTGATGCTTTGATTGTACATTTTCCTATCAATCTCAATTCGAAGTATCCTGTTGGTATCATGTTTGCCTTTGGCGTCCAATGTTCGGTTCACTGTTGTGGAGCTGTTTTCTTCTCGTCTTTCTGTTGCGGTGCGTTGGAGTGTGTTGGTTGCTTTTCGTATATGTGGTGGTGAGTTCTCGTTGGTTGTTTGTGTGGGATGTTTGCCTTTGCTCTCTTCTCCTTGCTTCCGTTTGCTCGTGCTGTGTTTATTTCGTCCTTTTGTTGGCTGTGTGGGCGGCTGGGCAGTCGCTTTGGTGCCTTTGCTGGGTTCCTTTGTTGATTGCTTTTCGGTTTTCATGGTGTCTTTTTTGGTTGTTGTTGGAGTTTGGGGCTGTGTTGAGTGGTCTTTTTGTCGGGTACCCGTGATTGCTGAGTTTTTGTGGTTTGTTTCTTTTTGTTTCTTTTGATCTCTTGGACTTGTCCTTTCTCACTATAAGGACTTTTTCTCTCCTTTTTGATCAAAGAAATTTCAATTATCAAAAAAAAAAAAAATCTCAATTTGAAGTAGAATCTTAAGATCCATGGAGTTTTAATGAAACTAATGGTTATAATAATATTACATATGATTCTACCGATCCTACAAAATTGGCAAGAAAAAAATAGAAGCATATATTGTAACCGAAGTCACTTTCTTTGAGTAAATGAAAGTTAAATTAAGGATTAACTTCCCCAATATAAGGCTTGATTAGTAATGTAGCATTGTGAAAACTCTTAACAATCATTTGAGCATAAAGTGACATATTTATGTTACAAGATATGTAGAATTTTATACGATTACATTTCTTATATATACCCATATAAGTTAAAGACTTGTGCGATAGTTCTGTGGACTATATAACTAATTTTAATATTAAAAATAATTTAATATATATTTAGGCTGTTCGGTTGGGTTTTGTTCAACTTTGAGATGCTAGGTTTAAATCGGATTAGGTTAATTCAAGTTCGAATCATTTAAGTTTGGTCATTTTTAGTTTTTGGTGCAAATTTCATTTAGGTCAAAATTACGTTTTCGCGTCATCTTAGTTTTCGGTCCTATATCAGGCTTTGAGTCATCTTGGTTACGAGTCAGTCAAGTTCCACCTTTTCCAATTTGAGGCATGGTTGTTAAACTCCTTATCCGGATCTTAGAATCTTATGATGCTATGATTGTACATTTTCCTATCAATCTCAATTTGAAGTAGAATCTTAAGAACCATAGAGTTTAAATGAAACTAATGGTTATAATCATATTACATATGATTCTACCGATCCTACAAATTTGGCAAGAATAAAATAGAAGCATATATTGTGAACGAAGTCACTTTCTTAGAGTAAACGAAAGTTAAATTAAGGAATAACTTCGCCAATATAAAGCTTGTTTAGTAATGTAGCATCGTGAAAACTCTTAACAATCATTTGTGTATAAAGTGACATATTTATGTTACATGATATGTAGAATTTTATATGATTACATTTCTTATATATACCCATATAAATAAAAGATTTGTGTCGATAGTTCTATGGACTATATAACTAATTTTAATATTAAAAATAATTTAATATATATTTAGGCTGTTCGGTTGTGTTATGTTCAACTTTGATATGCTAGGTTTAGATCGGTTTAGGTTAATTCATGTTCGAATCATTTAAGTTTGGTCATTTTTAGTTTTTGGTGCAAATTTAATTTAGGTCAAAATTGCGTTTTCGAGTCATCTTAGTTTTTGGTCTAATATCAGGCTATGAGTCATCTTGGTTTCGAGTCAGTCAAGTTCCATCTTTTCCAATTTGAGGCATGATTGTTAAACTCCTTATCCGGATCTTAGATTCTTATGATGCTATGATTGTACATTTTCCTATCAATCTCAATTTGAAATAGAATCTTATGGTCCATGGAGTTTAAATGAAACTAATGGTTATAAACATGTTACATATGATTCTACCGATCCTACAAAATTGGCAAGAAAAAAATAGAAGCATATATTGTAAACAAAGTCACTTTCTTAGAGGAAAAGAAAGTTAAATTAAGGAATAACTTCGCCAATATAAAGCTTGATTAGTAATGTAGCATCGTGAAAGCTCTTAACAATCATTTGAGTATAAAGTGACATATTTATGTTACATGATATGTAGAATTTTATACGATTACATTTCTTATATATGCCCATTTAAGTTAAAGACTTGTGCGATAGTTCTGTGGACTATGTAACTAATTTTAATTTTAAAAATAATTTAATATATATTTAGGCTGTTCGGTTGTGTTATGTTCAACTTTGATATTCTATGTTTAGATCGGTTTAGGTTAATTCAAGTTCGAATCATTTGAGTTTGGTCAATTTTAATTTTTGGTGCAAATTTTATTTAGGTCAAAATTACGTTTTCGAGTCATCTTAGTTTTCGGTCCAATATCGGGCTTTGACTCATCTTGGTTTCGAGTCAGTCAAGTTCCATTTTTCCAATTTGAGTCATGATTGTTAAACTCCTTATCCGGATCTTAGAATCTTATGATGCTATGATTGTAAATTTTCCTATCAATCTCAATTTGAAGTAGAATCTTAAGATCCATAGAGTTTGAATGAAACTAATGGTTATAATCATATTACATATGATTCTACCGATCCTACAAAATTCGCAAGTAAAAAATAGAAGCATATATTGTAAAAGAAGTCATATTCTTAGAGCAAACGAAAGTTAAATTAAGGAATAACTTCGCCATTATAAAGCTTGATTAGTAATGTAGCATCGTGAAAACTCTTAACAATCATTTGAGTATAAAGTGACATATTTATGTTACATGATATGTAGAATTTTATACTATTACATTTCTTATATATACCCCTATAAGTTAAGGACTTGTGCGATAGTTCTGTTGACTATGTAACTAATTTTAATATTAAAAATAATTTAATATATATTTAGGCTGTTCGGTTGTGTTATGTTCAACTTTGATATGCTTGGTTTAGATCGGTTTAGGTTAATTCAAGTTCGAATCATTTAAGTTTGGTCATTTTAAGTTTTTGGTGCAAATTTTATTTAGGTCAAAATTGTGTTTTCGAGCCATCTTAGTTTTCGGTCCAATATCGGGCTTCTACTCAATACGGTTAATCAAGAAATTTCAATGTACGACGTTTATTTAAAACCAAATTCCATGGAATTGGGTTGTAGCTTTGTAATTGCAATTACATTAGGAACCAAACAATAGAATTGGAATTCTAGATCCCAATTCGAGTTCTAGAGCAAATTTGAGGCTTCAGTTCCATGCATTAAATAAGACCTTAGTATATAAAACTATTCTTAAACTTTAGCTTTTGCATAATTTGATACTTGATGTGGTATAAAACCTTCTTGGACCAAGTTGTATCGAATCCAAATTCCAATATTTATCACTCTTTCATATATATATATATATTATATGGGATGGGAGCGTGCACCAAATCCAGTCTACTTGAAAACCTTTACATCATCTACAAACAATGAATCCAATGTTCTATGCCGAAAAAATCATTTCATTTCTTTCGACGCCACAACACATTACAAAACAAACCACCCTCTAAGGGTAGAAAAGCTTAGCAAATAGAAGTTCATTCCAAGTGTCTTGGAGTCCAGGTAGACACCAATGCACACAATCCGCGTAAGTTTTTGGATTAGCTTTCTGCTCTGGAGTCAAAGGACTCCATTGTTTTTTGTATATCGATGTGTGTGCATCTTTTCGATAACTAGATAACTGTGTGATGTTGAGAAATGAAATAGGCACCTTTGATGTGCGGAACACTTCACCTATTACTTGCATTACGCTTTTCCTTGAATCGGAACCCCAATATTCAGGGTTTTCTATCTTTCTAGTTTCGTTGTAGCAGTTTCCGTCTGCATCTCCTCCCCAGTCTATGCTCCTGCACAAACCCAAAAAAGAAAATATTACTTTTTGTTTGTTGTTTTTGTTGTTCATGTTGTTGTTTGTTGTTATTGTTGATGTTTCAAGTATACATGTATATGCCATGTTGTTCAGATTGCCCATATTTTGATCCTCGAGCAATTTTGTGCAAAATGACACCTTTCACACTTCAAATTAGACTGTAACATACAAAAGTTCTTGAAAATGGCCGAATTTCATCACGTCACAATTACCTAGACCATATCTTCTTTGTAGGTCTAAGCAGCATAGTGTACAGTCTAGGGTCGGGTACCTACAAAATGTTGATTTGAACATGGCACAAAATACCCGTGTCTGATCCTTGAGCATTGAAATAATACTTGAATACTCTAAATGAACTAATAATATAAGAAAGTGTTTGAAAATGAGCTGATTTGACCATAGCACAATTGTAGGCTTTCTCCCGGGTCTAACAACATAGTGTAAAATCTAGGACAAGTTAGTGCAAAGTTTCTTTGATACTTAAAAGTAACAATGAGTGAAATTACTGATATACCCAGACAAGACATAATCTTCACTTGAACCCAATACGATTGATGAACTCGACATGAAATGATTGCAACTGCTAATAAACGCATATATGTATGTGGACTTACTTTCCGTGGGTGGGTGACATGCTAGTGAAGAAGACCCTAGTCTTCTTGCTATCCATATTTCTCTGAACCCATCTCAGCATGCTCTTCATCGCCATTCGATAAGCGTCCTCTGTTGTTAACTCCACAATCTCTTTCTCTTCATCTTTGAATGATCCTTTTCTATATAAAGATGATAGTTACTTGTTTCTCCTTTTATTTTTCACTATGCTACTTTGGGGTATAAATAAGTCAAGCCAAGATTAAGCTTATTAGGCTCCAAATTCAACTTGAACTTAGCTCGAAACTTAATTAGTGCTAGATTTCAAGCTCGCGTTCTACTAACCCATCTCAATGTGCTCCGACCTAAGCTCATCTCTTTTAGGTTCGTTTAAGACAATCTCGAATCTTTTGGGCTCGTCTAGTTTGCTTCAAAATTGGCTTGATTTTGTACATTTAGACAAATAATCAATCTAAAGACCAACTCATTTAACTAACCTTATTTAGACTCGCTAGTCTATAAGCTCGAGTTTTATGGGGCTCAAGGCTCTAGTCAACATGCAAACATCATTTTGCTTGGCTTGGTCATGTCTCAAGCTTGCTTAAGCCTAAGACTTTGAGGTCATGGCCCACTCTCCTTTTTTATTTTTTATTTTATTTTATTTTTATTTTTATTTTTTTTGACAGGTGATCATGCTGTACTCAATAGAACTAAGTACAAACCTAGCTTAGATCTTATTTAGACTCATTTAAGTATGTCTAGACTCTTTTAGGCTTGACTAGCTTAACTACAAATTTGGTTTAGTTAGACATGTTTAGGCTTATAATCTATCTTGGGACTGACTCATTTATCATCGAGTAGGCTTGTGAGGTTCTAAGCTGGATCTTTATGGTGCTCAGGCTCAGCTAAGCTCACCTCGAGCTCAAACCTAGCTGTATGTTTCATGATTAATAACTCCTCCATGAGACAATTTGGCTCATTTATACCGATAAATGCTAGTTTGAAAATGGAAAAGTAGGAGGCAAGAGATTACAAGATCTTCATCTTGAGACCAGTCATCCACCAGAGGTAGGTGTTGAAGACCACAATATCTGCACCTTTCCAGAATTTACCATGCGTATTTATTGATCCTTTTCTAACAATTCTGTCTGATATTCTGTGTACTACTGCATTATCTGAGTTTGATTCTAGTAGAAAAGGTGCCCAATAGAATTCTATTGTCGCATTGTAGTCCTGTACAGACAAAACTTGTGTTACATAAATTTTAAGCAGCTGAAGTACAAGGACTAGAAAATGGAAACTCTATAAGACTTCCTATGATTAATATTAATGTAGGACAACAAAGTAGCCACACAAAGAAAAGACGAGAGTAGCTGATGTTGAAAACAATTTGGTGGATAGAAATGCGTACATTTAGGACGTAGTGAAAGCATACCTATTGATGAAAAGTGTTCATTCGATCGGATTGTTTTAGAGTCAGATGTATTTTTCACTGAGAACACATGTTTCTTTTAGTCCTTCAAGGCGTTTTGGCCAAAGCACAAAAGCTTATAAGTTTCAAAAAATTTACTTTTAAAGAAGTAAGAATATAATATTTCTCCTTTAAAATAGAAGTAGAAGCAGAAGAAAAAATCTTAATGACATAAATGCTCTCATTATAATTTGAAAAAATTGATATAAAAAAAGTAGATATTTTCACTGTATGACAAAGCAAGCCTTAAAATAACATATATCAAAACACATTTGAGATTTTTCAGACTTGAAATAGGTCGGTTCATACTTTCATAAGAAGGATTGAGTGAAATGCTAACAATCGGTTGTATGCAGGAAGTAGAAATTTATGGGAAGTATAAATTTTGACTTTTGTTTCGTTGATATGAAGTAGTCAGAATACAGGAAGTGGAAATTCTTTCAAAATATAGGAAGTAATTTACCGAGCCTCCCTAAGTTAATTCTAATTCTTTTGTTTTTAACTAGTCTCCCAAAGGAAGTTCTATTTCCCATCTTGGCAACCAAACATGTCTTATCTACTTCGTGGAAAGTTGACATATGAATTTAATTCTCAAAAAATACAACTTTCAATGGGAATTTAATTAATGTGGCATATCTTGATTCATACAGCCAAACTTATCTAGCTACTGATCTTAAGTTGTGGTTTAGAAAATGGAAAACTTAGAAGTCCACGTACATAAGTTGGAGAAGAAAATCATTCTTGAGTTTTCACTCTTCAACTTAAGTTTTTTGTGAAAGTGAATACCCCAATCTCAATATTGATATTATTCCGGCACTACGCAGCAAACCCAATGAACATTTACATAAGGGGGCAATGTTAGTTTCTTGACAACAAAAATTACCTTTAATCTGAAGACAGTTAAAGAATCAAAGGAGCTTTCCATGGATTTGCCATCTTCAGGTACGGCAGATTGAAGAAGACAAACCAATGAAATAAACTGACCCCGGTTTAAGGAATCCCCAGCAAATAACATCCTCTTTCCCCGGAGGGCCTCCAGCATCATTGTGGCGTTGAATCTGCAATTTCATCGAGAAATGAGTGCCAATTACTATAATTATCCTACAAACTTCAAAGTTTATCCACTGATCTTTGAGAATGTTAATTAACCTTTGTTAGGCAAATACAAAAGAATAGGATTTGATTTAGATATGAATGAATAAATATGAAAGATATTAAAAACTTCAGAAAAAATCATGAAATAATAACACAAAAAATAACATAAAAGCCCTTAAATTTAGGGAAAAATCACGGGCAGGTGATAATGCACCCCGCTAGAATTTCGAAGGAGATTGTACAGTTGGGAGTTGCTCAAAAACTATATAAAAACTCCAAAAGACCTAGTTTCCTAACAAGCATTGTTAGAGTTCAAAAAAAAAAAAAAAAAAAAAAAAGGTTATTGTTGGGTCAAGGCTACAGAATATAAGGTCTAACCCCGCACGCCCATTGGAGGTCAGAAGATGGGCTACAATCCTAGCCTTCTACTACAATCACATAACTTTGGTTGGCACACAACACCAAAACCTTATTATCACAAAATTACTCATGCTTCGAAGTTCAAATTTTGACACTTAGAAGCTTGATAAGCATTCAAATTCTACATGTTTAAGGTGAAGCCTCTGAAATTACATAATCGGTCAAAATCACGGATTTGGGAAAGTCAAAGCATGCATCTGACTGACAATTATGTCATATTGTATTGCATCTTGAATTACCAAAGAAGGAAACTGAAAATCCGTGAGTGGATTGATGGGAATTAATGGCCTAGGTACTTTTTATTTTATAAACTAAGGTAAAATTAGGGGCCGTTTAGAAACTATTTTTTTTAGGGTAGTATCTTATGGGGGTAAGATTTCATACATCTTTTCCCCTAAATCATGACGAGAGCGTTTATGAGGCACTTGGTTGTTATTGTGAACTAGGGTCAAATTCTAACACTGACATAATTAAGAAGTTTTTTTTTTTTTTTTTATTTAGCAATGTAGGAACAGCCTTACGAGACCTCCTAGGCAGGGCTCTTCCTAAAGCATCTACTACCAAGATAAAAGAAAGGGAAGCCAGCTTGGAAGAGAGGATATCTGCAAAATATGGGAATCCGGTAGCCTTGCTTAAATATCCAGTTTGCAGTCTTACTTACCTCGCAGAAGTAATGATTGAACTTCATGTAATACCCAACATAATTAAATTAGATTCAGTATTATAATATGTGAAACTCAGAGTATTTAAATTAGATTAAAACTCGTTATTTTTTCAAATAGGTCATATAAAATGTTGAAAAAAAAATAATAGTAAAATAATCAGGAAAAAAATAAAAATTTAAAACACAAAAGGACAAAAAATTTTCCACCTCCCATGTTCCCCATCTCTCTCCCCCTACCGTGTATTTTTCTTTCTCTCTCTCGTGTCTTCTCTCTCCTGCGTCTCTCACCTCTGTCACCGTCTCCCTCCCTTACCGTCTGACTCTCTCTCTCCGCGTCCTCCCTCTTCCGTGTTCTCTCTCCCCCTACCGTTTCTCTCTCTCGTCGCGTCTCTCTGCCGTGTCTTTCACCCTCACCATGGTACCACGTCTCACTCTCTCTCCGCGCTACCTCTCTCTCTTGCCGGTGCCGCCTGACCCACCACGGTACCGCTCATGACCTCAGTGCCGCCTCGCACCCACACGGCTCCTCTCAGCCCGGTACTGCCTAACTCATGCGGCACGACCACCACGGTACCTCTACCGCCTCCCGCTACCACGGTACCGCCTCCCATCCCCATACCGCCTGACCTCCAGGGGCCTATAAATACCTCTAACCCTCAACCCCTCAACCTCACACCACCACCCAGCTCTCTCTCTCTCCTGTCGGCTTTCTATCTCTAACACCCCCACAACTCTCTCCTCGCCTCCCACCATCGTCACCTCGCCGGTACAACTCCGGTCGTCTCTCCAGTGCCGCCACCTCGCTGGCACAACTCTGGCCTGCCCTCCGGTGCCGCCACCTCGCCGGAACAGCTCCGGCCACCTTGCCGGTAATGCCATCTCATCAATTTCAAAGCCAATCAACAATAGGAACTGGGTTTTTGGATTAAAAGCTAATAAATGTAAGTATACCAATTCCCCTACTTGTTTGTAAAGTATGAAAATTATTTTAGATGACTTGATTTGTGAGATTTATATGTTGAATGATTTATTGGTTTGATAAAATAAGATTGGGCATATGTGTTTATGTGATTATGTGATTTATACTATTATGAGTTGAATTATATTGGTTTATACGTTGATTTAACATGTGAATTTCGAAGGATTTGTATGAATATGTGAATTTCGAAGGAATTTGTACAAATATGTGAATTTCGCAGGAATTTGTACGAATATGTGAATTTCGAAGGAGTTTTTACGAATATGTGAATTTCAAAGGAATATATGAATTTCGAAGGAGTTTTTCCGAATATGTGAATTTTGAAGGAAATTATTGTGAACTTGTGATTTGAATTTGGAATGGTTTTATAAAGCTTACAGATAACTACGTTGACCCTCCGGGGTCTATCGACAATGGAATACGAAATATGAAATACGAAATACGAAAGTCGATTACGACCCTGTCACAAGAATAAAACCGGCACATAGTCTCCAATTGTCTGTTAGTTCTTCTAAACTAATAGATACTACGTTTTGATCCTAGCGGATCTGTCGACTTGTAACCTGTTCGAATACGAAATACAAACGTCGATTACGACCCTGCGTAGGAATAATACCGGCCGTAGTTTTTGATGCGTCTGTAAGTTTACCATAAAGCTCATGTGAAATGAACTGAGTTATGAAACAATGGTTTGTGATATCTTAACATGATTTTTCAAAGATAATTGTTTTCACTGGTTTTGATTAGGTGTTTATCCATTTTTAATAATATGCTTGATCCGGGTAGGGAGTGTGCTATACTTACTAAGCGCGTTGTTTGCTCACCCAATTCGTTTATTTCTCTTTTTCCCCGATTAGTAACCCATGGCAAGTTCCTAAAGGAAGAAAAGATGGAACAGCTTACTCCAGAATTAGTTATTTCGTATAGTTGAATAATATCTGAATTTTATTGTAGCATATAAGTGACCATCTAGGATGTTGTATTTCAAGCTTCTGCACTACTTTGATGTATCTGGGGACTATGTTGTATATATACTATAAGAACGGTGTATGAATTTTGAGAAATTTTGATCGAAAGATTTTGGGCTTCGTACTATGATGAGGGATTTCATTATAGTACGGCCATGTAGCGCCTTTTTAACTTAAGCCTATTCAGTATCAAAGTTGGGGGCGTTACATAAGTGGCTTCAGAGCGCCGTTACAAATTTTTGGGAAATTTAACTATTAAAGTGAGAACCCGGTTATGAACTTTGGAGAAATTTAAGTGCGGAAAGCTGAACATTAGGTTATGAATTTCAAGAGAGATTTTAGAATTAAGATAAGAGCAGATAAAAGCCCTAGGTTATTAAGAAATTTAAGATTTAAAGTGAGAGCCTTGGAAAATTTCGCAGATGAGATGAGAACGTAGTTTATTATTAAGAAACAAAGTTTTCTGTGCTGGGGAAAATAGTTGACTATTTGAATTAGTAACTTCAACTATATGGGAGTTTAAAAGTTGTTTAATAACATGGTTTCTTATGTAATTTGAGTGAAGGTGAAGATGAGTGACATGAACGAAACATTGGCATCCCTGAAAAGAAGGAGAACCCTGACGGGAAAAAGCAGGGTTCCACCCCTGATAGAAGAAGTCCTTAGTGAATCGGAGGAGGATACAGAAGAGGAACACCCTGATGAGGAACGTGACCCCCTGCAGAACAGACCCATTGGACAAAACGGCCAGAACTCAGGTGACTCCTCTAATTAGTTTGATGTTGCAACACTGCACCAGCTCATGGTTAATCTTTTGCAGCATCAACAACAAGCTCAAGATGTGCCTCCCCTCACTCGACGCATTGAAGAGACTCCCTTTAAAAGGTTGTCAAAATTGAGGGTCCTAAAATTTGAAGGAGCAGATGACCCACTAGAAGCTGAAAAATGGATACGAGAAATGGAGACCTTGTTTGAGGCCATGTCAATAGCCGATGATGATAAGGTTCGAGCAGCCACCCTTTTTGTTAAGGGAAATGCGGAGTTCTGGTGGACTACAGTCATGGTGGCATATCAAAATGCTACTGAACCTTTGGCTTGGGAGAAGTTTAAAGAGACCTTCTACATCCAGTTCTTCCCTGAAGCACTCATAATGATGAGAGAAAATGAATTCTACGAGCTAAAACAAGGAGAGCAGATGATTGTATTGGAATATGCTAACAAGTTTCATTAATTAGGACATTTTAGCCCAAGTATCATGGCATCAGAGACAAGTAAAGCAAACAGGTTCGAAAGGGGATTGCTTCCTCGCATTAGGAGGCATCTGTCGAGTGTCAATTTCAAGGAATACAAGGAGGTCTTTGAACATACCATGAAAGTCGAAGCAGATCAAAAGTTGGAAGAGCAGGAATATGCTGCCAAGAAAAGGTCATCAGGCGGCAAATTTTAGGAAGGAAAATCTAACCAATCTAGTGACAATGGCAAAAATTGTCATACGACAAATCCTGAGAACTCTAACATTAGGTTCAGAAAGTGCGAGCACTGTGATGAGGAACATTATGGTGAATGCTACAAAAAGTTAGGGTTGTGCTTCGAGTGTAAAGGGAAAGGACACATAGCCCGTAATTGTCCTGTCAAGAAGAGATGAGAAGCAAATACCCAGAGTTATTCGAAAACGAAGGTAAGTTTCGAGGACGAAACTTTGTTTAAGGGGGTAAGGATATAATACCCAGCCTAATTAAATTAGATTCGGTATTATAATATGTGAAACTCAGGGTATTTAAATTAGATTAAAACTGGTTATTATTTTGATTATGTTACATAAACTATTGAAAAAAAATAATAGTAAAATAATCAAAAAAATAATAAAAATTTAAAACACAAAAGGAGAAAATTTTCCTCACCCCCCATGTTCCCCATCTCTCTCCCCCTACCGTGTCTTTTTCTTTCTCTCTCCCGTGTCTTCTCTCTCTCCTTCGTATCTCACCTCGGTCACCGTCTCCCTCCCTTACCGTCTGACTCTCTCTCACCGCGTCCTCCCTCTTCCATGTTCTCTCTCCCCCTACCGTCTCTCTCTCTCATCGCGTCTCTCTACCGTGTCTCTCACCCTCACCATGGTACCGCGTCTCACTCTCTCTCTCTCCGCACTACCTCTCTCTCTTGCCGGTGCCGCCTGACCCACCACAGTACCGCGCACGACCTCGGCGCAGCCTCGCACCCACACGGCTCCTCTCACCCCGGTACCGCCTAACCCACACGGCACGACCGCCACGGTACCTCTACTGCCTCCCACTACCACGGTACCTCTACCGCCTCCCACCACCATGGTACCGCCTCCCACCACCATACCGTCTGACCTCCAGGGGCCTATAAATACCTCTAACCCTCAACCCCTCAACCTCACACCACCACCCAGCTCTCTCTCTCTCCTCTGGGTTTTCTATCTCTAACACCCCCACAACTCTCTCCTCGCCTCCCACCATCGTCACCTCGCCGGTACAACTCCGGTCGTCTCTCCAGTGCCGCCACCTCGCCGGAACAGCTCCGGCCACCTTGCCGGTAACTCCATCTCATCAATTTCAAAGCCAATCAACAATAGGAACTGGGTTTTTGGATTAAAAGCTAGTAAATGTAAGTATACCAATTCCCCTACTTGTTTGTAAAGTATGAAAATTATTTTAGATGACTTGATTTGTGAGATTTATATGTTGAATGATTTATTGGTTTGATAAAATAAGATTAGGCATATGTGTTTATGTGATTATGTGATTTATACTATTATGAGTTGAATTATATTGGTTTATACGTTGATTTAACATGTGAATTTCGAAGGATTTGTATGAATATGTGAATTTCGAAGGAGTTTTTACGAATATGTGAATTTCGAAGGAATTTGTACGAATATGTGAATTTCGAAGGAGTTTTTACGAATATGTGAATTTCAAAGGAATATATGAATTTCGAAGGAGTTTTTACGAATATGTGAATTTCGAAGAAAATTATTGTGAACTTGTGATTTGAATTTGGAATGGTTTTATAAAGCTTACAGATAACTACGTTGACCCTCTGGGGTCTATCGACTATGGAATACGAAATATGAAATACGAAATACGAAAGTCGATTACGACCCTGTCACAAGAATAATACCGGCACATAGTCTCCAATTGTCTGTTAGTTCTTCTAAACTAATAGATATTACGTTTTGATCCTAGCGGATCTGTCGACTTGGAACCTGTTCGAATACGAAATACTAACGTCGATTACGACCCTGCGTAGGAATAATACCGGCCGTAGTTTTTGATGCGTCTGTAAGTTTACCAAAAAGCTCATGTGAAATGAACTGAGTTATGAAACAATGGTTTGTGATATCTTAACATGATTTTTCAAAGATAATTGTTTTTACTGGTTTTGATTGGGTGTTTATCCGTTTTTAATAATATACCTGATCTGGGTAGGGAGTGTGCTATACTTACTGAGCGCGTTGTTTGCTCACCCAATTTGTTTATTTATCTTTTTCTCAGATTATTAATCTATGGCAAGTTCCTGAAGGAAGAAAAGATGGAACAACTTACTCCAGAATTAGTTATTTCGTATAGTTGAATAATATCTTAATTTTGTTGTCGCAAATCAATGACGGTCTAGGATGTTGTATTTCAAGCTTCCGCACTGCTTTGATATATCTGGGGACTATTTTGTATATATACTATAAGAACGGTGTATGAATTTTGAGAAATTTTGATCGAAAGATTTTTGGCTTCATACTATAATGAGGGATTTCATTATAGTATGGCCATGTAGTGCCCTTTTAACTTAAGCCTATTCGGTATTAATGTTGGAGGCGTTACACTTCATGTCCGAGCCCGGCCCCTTAGCCATGAAAATGTCCTTTACAATTTTACGAATTATCCACAACTTCCCAAGAGCATAAGCTCACGGTGACAGCGGCCGAATGGTTTTGTATTCTTGCGTTGCTCCCTCGTGCAACTTGGGCTTGAAACTTTGATGTACAAGTTCATTTCATACATTGTGATTAAATCATATTAATATTAAAAGTGGGGTTTATTGAAATTACAACTTGTAGTCTCTTGGTCAATATAGCTCTGATACCATATCGAAGAACAAACTATCTCAAAAGTTTAAGCTGATGATTATAAGGCTTGCGATTGTTTGACAAAAAAGATCTTTTACATTGTTTCACAGGTTAAATACGAAAAGACAAAAGCTATTTTATAACTAAGTGAAAAAAGATGGCAAACTGGATTTTTTACGGCTTATTTTAGAAAAATATTTTAAAAAGACAATATTAGCATTAAATCTTTACTGTCATAACTTAATTTTACTTTTTTATTATGACTTAAACATATCACCACCCCTTTTACCCTCATGGATCGCTACACTAACCAACCTGCTGGAATTTAGGGGTAGTGTACTTTAATTTTGCAATCTTGTGTTTTTGCTCCAATCCCACATAGGAATTTTAGAAGAGAGAAGTCTAGTTAATATATCCTTGTTATTGTACTTGGTAAAGTCTTATGGGAGTCTAGAGTGGGTTTTACATACAACACGCGCCCCTACCCCGCTTCGCCAAGCTAGCCAGCGCATCGCGATGTAGTGTGGTGTGGATTTTTTCTAACCCAAACTTTTATTTTTACGACCCGAAACCTAGATGAGCAAAACAAAACATGAGTACGTTCTGTGACATGACTCACTTCGACCTAAATTTAACCCTCTGTACAGCAACAACAACAACAGACCCAGTGCCTCAAGGGCTCCCGCATAAGCGGGGTCTAGGAGGGGTGAATGTACCCAGCCTTACCCCTTTAGGGTGTAACCCTACCGGGAGGCAATTTCCGAGGACCCCCAACCTTAAAGGGTTGGCAACACGAGGACTTCCGAGGAGGTCACCCGTCCTGGTAGTACTCTCGCCCACGCATGCTTAACTTCGGAGTTTTAATGGGATCCGATGCCTTAATGCCTAGTAAATTTAACCCTAAAACCCTTTGTAATAACCCAAAACTAGAATTGTGCAACTTCATTCACCTGAAGCCAAGATGGCTCAAGACCTCTGTCACCCTATCCAACTCAAACCCAACCCGTGGTAACCTAAATCCTAGAATGAACTCATTGACAATTAACCAAAAATTCGGTTCAATTTGAGCACAATATAATTGTTAGAACAATTTGTAGAAATAGACAAATTTGTTAGGGAAATAATAGAATAGGTATCTAAATTAGTCACCGGTTTCAAGGCACGTACCAAATCATTTTCCTTAAGACTTATTTCTTGGATACCGAAATAGTCTAAGGGATACAATGAAACCCAATAACAAAGTAAGAGTAAGAGCGTAGAGAGAGGAAGATGACCAAGACTTTTTGAGAGAGAAAAAATTTCTTAGTGCTTTGCAAATGCCAAATGAGGGGCCTTTATATAGAAATCAATGTGTCTCTTTATGAGAGACAAATAATTAAGCATTGAAACGTGTGTTTATTATCAAGAGACATATCCTTCAAAATTAACAAATGAATTTTCAAAAGCAGAAAATTGGCAAGCCAAAAAAAACGGCCATAACGCTCTATGTGTGTGTCCAAACACAAACCTAAAGTTTGGTTTCTGCATATTTAACCCAAAATATATGACCAGTAAACATTCGAAACACTTTCTTTTGAAAATAGATCAACAATGATTTGAGCCAACTAAAGTCAAATCCGAGTTGAGTAGAAACTCGAAATCATTCGAATCCCAAAAGATCTAATCCGACCCTAGTTGACCCTGGAACTCGATTGGCTGAAAATTAGACAGAGCTAGTAATGGAACTATAACTCTAATTTCCAATTCCTTTATTAATCAAATAAAGAAATTTCAATTTAATCTTAATTCCATTTTTATTAGAATTAGAATTAAAATTGTAATTTTACGATCCAATTAAATTTTATACATTGTGACATTTTTCTCCTCATGGTAGGAATTGACCTCTTCTTAAGAAAATGGAGAACATGTTTCCTTTAATAAATATATATATTTTTTTTTTATGGTAATCTTATATATTTAACCTCAAATAGACCAAACAAAAGATTTTGAAGGGACACTCCGCCTCTTGGTACATGTTGGGACCCTTAACTCATAAGTTTCTTAATTCAAATCATCCTATCTTTAAACTCACTCAACCAACAAAATAAAAAAATAAAAAAAAGGAAAAAGAACAAGAGAGAGAGAGAGAAATACTTGGGAAGATCACATCCATGGGGTTGCCAACGCCAGAACTGGTAATCACGATCAGGCCGGCCATGTTTCTCGCACGTCAACTGGGGCAATATGTATGGACACTCCGACTCTTGGTACATTGGCCTGTTCTTCTCGTCCTTCACCCACTTTCCGTTGAATATGTCGCACTCCCCCTCCGTCTTACCTACAGCAAACGCCAATTTCTCCTCCTTTTTCTTCTTCTTCGATCCTGTTTCATTCATTCATACGCCTTGTTTAGCTATCGGAAAGTAAATGCAGAAATTGAAATTCATGAAAAGTGGGCATTTGCTCTCTTATTTAGTTATCAGAAAGTGCGAATTTATTAGCAATTTTTAATTCCTTTAAAATATAGAAAGTAAATTATTTAACCAATTTAGGTAAGTTCTAATTCTTTTATTTTTAACTAGCCCTACGAGACAGCTCCATTTCTGGTTCTGACAACCAAACACTTTATACCTACCTCCTGCAAAGTTGACACAAGAATTCAATTCTTATATTAATCAAATAAGCTCATAGAGTCCGTTAGAGAAATAGGATTTAGAAGCGGCTCCTTAGAATCATGAATTGGCTCCAAGGCATGTAGTAAACCACTATGTTTAAGACTTATTTCGTCATACCGAAATAGTATCAGGATACAATTAAACTTTATAACGAAGTTAAAATCGAATGTAAAGAGGGAATGAATTTTTAAGACTTTAAAACAAAAAAAAAATGATATATATATATATATAGGACGAGTTGTCGAAGAGTTTTTAGAGCAATTGTACTGCCGAAACCACAAACTTCCAGTTGCAACTTCAAACGGGCATAATAAGAGTCGATTCCCAAAATAATGCTAAAAATTAAAAAATTAAAAAAATAATGCTGAAAAAAAAATATTTCCAAATCTACTGTTGAACCGCGTTTACTAAACGCGGCTTTGATAAACCGCGTCCAAAAACAGCGTTTAATATTGGCATAAACTGCGTTTTAATAACGCGGTTATATCTATTAAACTGCGTCATTAAGATGCGGTTATATTAATAAAACCGCGTCTTAAAGACGCGGTTTAATTTAAACAAAACTGCGTCATAAAGACGCGGTTTTCTATTGTTATAACCGCGTTTTTATGACCCGGTTTATGAGGTTTATCTAATTCACGCGCATTCTCTCCGCTGCTTTCACCGTCTCTCTGCCTCTTTCTCGTTAACCCACCACCAGTCACGTCGTTCGCCTCCTCCTTTCTTTTGCTTATACACTGGAGATCTTTTAAATACTATTATTGGAGTTATTTGACCTCCACTTATGATATTGGAGCTTTATTAAGAGAGACATGGGATCAATGTGATAATCATCACAAATTGCGGCATAATAAAAACTATAAACGAACAAAAAATAGAAGAATTGCGGCATAATGGTAAGTATAAGTGAAAAAAAAAGGGGCTTTTGGATTGCTGACGTTAAACCGCGTTTTGTAAACGCGGTTTATATGTAAACCGCGTTTAGTAGATGCGGTTCAGTGGTAAACCGCGTTTAGTAGACGCGGTTTATATTAAGATAAACCGCGTGTAGTAAACGCGGTTTATACTGATATAACCCACATTTTTTTATCCGGTTTTATTGAAATTTAAACGCGTTTTGCAAATGCGGTTCAACAGTAGATTTGGAAATATTTTTTTTTCAGCATTATTTTTTTAATTTTTTTCTTTTTTAGCATTATTTTGGGAACCGACTCCATAATTTTTGATCCATAAGAAATTATGCGGCGGATTATTTATCAAGTCAAAGCTCTCGGACCAAACTTTACAACCTCAAAGGTTTGCTGCTGGCCTTACCTATTTTTCCAAATTTAGCGTCTAAATGTATTTTTGGGCCTTTTTTACGTTTTGCAATTAATATAGTGGCATTTTAGGATTTTGCTAATTTTCCCTATAAAATTGTCTTATATGCTAGTTGTTCTGTTCATTCCACAATTATTCAATATCAAACATTAGTATCTTTTTAACCCCAAAAAAAAAAAAAAGAAAAAAGCCTTAGTATCTTTCCTCTCTTTTCAGTGGATTCCGAGTTATACCTCGAGCTTGACGTGTTGAAGTTGAATTTTACATTTCTATTCCGCATTAGTAATTTTGATTGATTTTAGTTTGAATAATTGGTGATCATATTGAATTTGTCGAATTGAAGCACTAATTTGATCTCGATTCTAGGTAAACAGAGTATCGGGTTATCTAGAAAAGTATTGTCTAAACCTCTGGGTTGGATTCAAATTCAGTTCAACACAAAGTATCGATCAATCTTAAATACTATATATGATCTGCAAACAGATTGAAACTTAAAATGAAGGGAATTAGAAAAAGCAGAGAATATGCGGTGTATGTCCTTGTTGATTTGTTGATGATATCTATTTCTAACCAGAATTCAGTGATCAATCCAAAAACGCATAATTTCAACTTTCTCGCGGTGCATCTGTGTTTGATCATAAAATTTGATGCATTTTCAGTCAAAGAACAAATACTATAAGCTCAATCGAATACTATATATGATCTGCAAACAAATTAAAACCAAAATTGAAATTGACCGCGAAGAGAATTGAAAAGCAGAGAATCTAAAGATTTATGTGCTTGTTG
The DNA here is from genome assembly GCA_018398585.1 of Simmondsia chinensis. NCBI lineage: Eukaryota > Viridiplantae > Streptophyta > Magnoliopsida > Caryophyllales > Simmondsiaceae > Simmondsia > Simmondsia chinensis. The sequence goes on along the minus strand of JAGTTD010000008.1, from coordinate 29,957,383 downwards.
ATAAGATTTGACTAGAATTCAACGATCAATCCGAAAACACGTAACTTCAACTTCCTCGCAGTTCATCTTCATTTTATCACAAAATTTGACGCATTTTCCATTCAAGAAAATTCAGTTACCACAGAACATCTCTGAAATCCAAAATTTATGCACGATGTCAGACAAGATCATATCCAAATCCATTGACATTAAAGCAACTCATGATGTTTACTAACATCTGAGACGTCAATTTCTCAACAGTTTTCTTTTCAATCCGTCAGTTCCTTTCATTTATTATTATTCTTCATTTCTATCCATTAGAAACTATCTCTAATATACTTATCATTTTATCCTCTTAATTATCAATCATATGCAACCACATAATCAAAGGAAAGAAGAATACCAGAGCTGACGACACTCAAACGAGGACGATCCGGCACTGCGTCTAGCTGGAGGCGGTTACTGAGAGTGCAGCTGAAATCTTCGCCATACAAGACGGTGACGAAGAGAATGAAGGCGAGGAGAGTGAAGAGAAATGGAGAGAGGCGGCCGCTTTTTCTCGCCAACGAAAGAGGACCGGACGACAGTGGCGGTTGCGGTGGCGCCTTCATGGTTTGGATGGAGCAGTTGTTGCAGGTGTTTCTTTTTCGCGGTAGGCGCGGGTTCGTTGATGTTTATATATTTGGTTGCGTTATGGTTTCTGTTCTTTTTTTTTTTTTTTTAAATTAGGTTAATTAATGTTATTGATTCTTTAAGTGTAATTTAATTACAAGGGTTATCTAAGTCAAAAGTCCCTATATTTTGTTCATTCTGTTAATTTAATCCTTATACTTTTAATTGTGTCAAGTTAGTTCATGTACAATTCAAAATGTGTCAATTTGGTCCTTAGAGAAAATTTTATATTAAGTTTTTAATTAAATTTTTAATGGTTTAGTCATGAATTGGATTAAAATGAGTAAACAGATGATTTTATAATAAGTCACTTACATTTAATATAAATTTACCGTTCAAAATTACGTCATTACCGTAACTTAAATTGACCAAAGATCTAAATTGACACATTTTGAATTGTTCTGGGACTAAATTGACACATTGTGTAAAATATAGGAACCTTTGCTGTAAATAACCCTATTTATAGTAATTCAATACACCCACTTGATAATTGTAATAGGATAAATTACAATTTAGTACTCTAAGTTTTTTTTTTTTTTTTTTTTGAACAATATTAGTACTATAAGTTTAGTGTATTAATTTTGTAGTCTATAAATAAAGTTTTAGTTAAAAAGTTATATATATTTAATAAAATAATCCAAACAAGTGTGTGAAAGAATGAAATTGGGCCTAATTTTGCACTCTTACACACTACTATGGACTATTTTATTAAAGAATGATATATTTCGGACTACAAAATTACTTCACTAAGTTTGTAGACTAAACAATTAATACACTAAACTCAGGATACTAATATATAATTTATTCATTATAATATTAACAATTACGGTTTTTCTAACGAGTGCTTGAAGGGCATTATAAGACAAGATAAATGCACGATAATTATTTATTTTTATTCATAGATTAACCATTATTATAGGGTAGCATATATCATAGGGTTAGACATAACCTCAAGCAACTGCTTAGTTCTCCCGAATTTTAAGCCCCCAAATTTTATAGGTTGTGCTTTTTGATGTAACAATTGTTAATATTAATAAGTTTTAAGTAAAATATTTTTATATATAAAGGGCCACATTTGAAAATTTTACTTGGGGCCCTAAAAATGCTAGGACTAGTTTTGGTATCTCATAATTAATGCGATACTTTTTGATTTGCAGGTATAGCATATATTTTACAAAAATGCAATAATAACATTTGTTTCTTAAGAAGGTCGAGTGTTATCAAGAGTAGCCTGAGTATCGAGTGCCAGGGTCGGACATAACCCCAAGCCACCCAAGCAACCACTTGGGGCCCCCAAATTTTTAGGTTCCCAAAATTTTAGAAGTTGTGATTTTTAAAGTAACAATTGTTAATATTAATAAATTTTTAGAAAAATATAGTATATATGAAGGCCTCATTTGAAAATTTTATTTGGGGCCCCAAAAATATCAGGGCCGGCCCTGTCGAGTGCATAAGCCTTCACACGTATCCCATAGTGGAATGTTGATAAGCGTTCACATCAGGGATTTCTGGCTTACATCGTGTAGTATTATTGTTTCACTAAGTATGAGGTATCAAAGCTCTTGCCTCGTTTTGTAACCTCATTTTTTAAAAATATATTGATTTAATTATAAAAATAAAAAAAAAAAGCATTTGTTATTATCACAAAAAATAAATAAATATGTGCATTTATTATGTTTTATCATGTTTCTTTACGCACCCTTTAGAAAAACCGTGTTAATTATAGAAAGATCATTAATCCCTTTCAATTCCAATAGTTTAGTTTAGTAATTATTTAAATTATAATTTCAGTGTCTTATAAAATTACTAAGTTATAAAAATATATACTATTAAATTACTATTTTTTTGAATTATTTAATTCATGTCTGTTAAGGTTTTATTTTTTCTTTTTTATTTGGTAAGCCTTGTCTATTAAGTATCTATAGCATTATTCATTATCTACAGAAAATTTATTATTTAAACATTTTAAAGTTTGATAATTTATTATTTAGTTATTCTAAAATTTCAATATATAAAGGAGATAGAGCTTAAGTTTTAAAGTTGTATAACAAGTCTACACACTTAATCTTGTCAATATTTGTTTAGATAGAAATTCGTATATGGAATGTGATTTCGGTAGTACAATGTACCATATTAATACCTTTTGGCAAAAATTTTGTTGAATTCTAGTAAAATGTTTTCCAAACTAAGCAAATGATACATATTATGTTGTCAAAATCATATTCCATTTAACTATTCTTGTCAAATATACATTGAATTGCAAAAGAGGATATCCTTATAATATCATAATCATGTGTCAAGTCGTCATTTTTTGACCTAACAATCCTCAAATTTTGGCAAAAAGTACAAGATAATTGCATTTTAGACTACTTGTTTGGTTACTAACATCATCTTCCTCTCATCTGACATCACATTCATCTCTCATTTTAATCAGATGTGTGCCCCAAAATTTACCATATCATATCTTACCCTCTCATAAATCATAATAGTGAAAAATTATCAAACCCAGTGGTCTTGATAAATTCCCTTCTTAAAAAAGAAACATATCCGGTGGCTCAAGGGCTCCCGCCTACGCAGGGTCTAGAGGGGCAGATGTACGCAGCCTTCCCCCTTCAGGGTATTAACCTAAAGAGAGGCTGTTTCCTAGTGCTCTCAACTTGAGGGTGAGGACTTCCAAGGAGGTCACCCATCCTGGTACTACTCTCGCCCAAGCATGCTTAATTTCGGAATTCTAATGGGATCCGATAACGGCGTGTTGGTGCCCTCTTTGGTATAAATTCCCTTCTATATAAGCAAATTCAAAAAGTCTTAATTTTCGGTATTGTATGTAGAAAAACTTTATATGGACCAATATTTGCGATTCAAAATCTATTTCAGATGCATGTAATCAAACATAGACAAGCTGGTTAAGGGGAAAGAATATGAATATATACGGTAGTTGAAGAAAACAGAATCATAATTAGGTCATTAGGTGGATCACAAAAGGTCAGACGTCTTTTTCTATTGTAGCCAGTAAGCTTACTTCATTTTTATATTTATTTTTATTGTCTTATAAATAAAATAAGTTTTATTTTTGTACCCATTACGTTGCATTTTTAGTGCCGTAGAACCTTTTTAAAAAATGCAACAATGAAAAAGGGTTAAATAATCGTAATGGACGACTTGGTCAAAAAAATTTCAAGAAAATCCCACCAAGACAAGATCTGGGAAAGGTAGAATATACGCAGCATTACCACTATAGAGTGTTACCATTTAAAGAGGTTGTTTTTGAACAAGATAGGTCTACAAAATATCGAGAGGCGTGTTAAATGAAACAAGTCTCATCAAAACTGTTAGATATGTATGTCATTGCTTTGCTTATGATGAGACCTTTAGTCTCATTGTTAAGCCAGCTACTAATCATATTGTGTTGTCTATTGATACTTGTGGTGATTGGCCTATTCATTAGCTTGATGCAAAAAATGCATTTCTTAATAGTCACTTAATTGAGGAGGTCTTAGTTGAATTTTATACAGTTTCAAACAAGCTCTCAAAGCGTGGTATCAAAAGTTTGCATCATTCTTATATTGACTTAACTTTCAAGGTGCAAGTTTGATTTTTCTTTATTTGTTTTATGCAATGATGTTGCTATCATTATTTTGCTTATTTATGTTGATGATATTGTGCTTAAAGCCTCATCATGTACTTTGTGACTTGTTACATGCTTCACAGTGTGAGTTTGATGTGACTGATTTGGATCAGCTTAATTATTTTCTTAGGATTTATGTCTCTCATTCTTCTCGTGGGTTGCTTCTTTCACAAGCCAAGTATGCTTGAGACCTACTTGACAACAGTGGTGTGTCTAATTCTAGGCTTGTTGAAACACCAACTGATTCTAAAGGGAAACTCTCCATTGATGATGGGAGACTTATAGTCAATCCCACCTTCTATCGTAGGATAGTTGGTGCTTTGCAATATCTCGCATTTCCTCGTCCAGATATTTCTTACATTTGTGCAGCAGGTACGTTTTTTTATGGATGTCCCACGTGAGGGACACTAGAACGCTATCAAGCGTATCCTTCATAATATTAAGGGCACTCTTGATCACAATCTCTTTATTTCCTCTTCTCAAATTGATTACCTTGTGGCATACTCTGACGTTGATGGGCAAGTTAATCAAGTACTATTTGCTCTACCTTAAGATTTTGTGTCTTTCGGGGACATAATGTTATCTCTTCTTCCAAGTGCCAACCCACTGTTTCCCGTTGTAATGCAGAGAGAATGAGTATCTTGATGTTGCAAATGCTGAATTTGAGTGTTGCTGCTTATGGTCCTTACTTGGTGAGTTGGGTATTTCATTATTTAAGGCAACCCTAGTATACTGTAATAATGTCTTTACCACATATTTTTCTTTAAATTTCGTTGTTCATACCAAGCATGCCGAGATTGACATGCACTTCGTTTGAGAGCTTGTTCATATGGGCCTTGTTCGTGTTCTTCGTGTTCCCTTGACTCAACATATTGCCGATATCTTTACCAAGGGTCTTCCTCGTCAGTTGTTTCTTCAATTTAAGCACAATCTTCGCGTTCATTTTTCTCTCACTTCTATTAGGAGGAGTGTTAGATTATGTAATATATTGTTGGCCTTGTATCCCACATGTCTTGATAATCTATGCCCATATATACTGATGTCTATAGATATATGAGAGAAGATTGCCACATTTTCTGGGTTGCTCATTATCTACAAAAATACCATAAGTTGAATATAGCATTTAAACAAGTCAAATTTGAATAGGAGAGTGCTTTAGTCGTTCTTCTAGCACTCTTAATCTAATAAAGGTTCAAATAATTGGTTAATGGCTTGTTATAAACTAGGTAGTAGTTTGATTATCTTGCAATGGACTCATAATGCAGTTGTCTACTGGGTAGCAAGCTCAATCAGATAGTAATTTGGGCATGGTAGCTAAGTCGATAGCAAGCTAGGTTAAATTACGACTTCAAGTCGACTCTCTAACTAGCATGCCTCCACTCGATTAGACTAATGAGGCGAGTTTAAATGAGTATTGAGCATACTAATTTCTAATCAAACCAAGTTTAAAAAAGATTCAAAAGTTGGACAAAAGTTCAATTGGAACTTGGGCTCATTAAGGGTCATTATTTCGAGTTCGATTAAGGTGGTGTTTTGCTTAACTTGACTCTTTTACACCCCTTTCTAATGGTGATCCACAATTTTTTTAGTCTTGTAAGGTATAAATGAACTAAACATTTGATAAACTATTCGTCTTTGACAATGGTAAAGCTTAATTCATGTTTGATCTTGGGCTCAATAAGCAAATGAGGTTACAAGCTCAATGAATCGAGCTTGAATAAGCGGGTTCTTGGTTCTTAAGCTTTTTAAATTGCTCATTAAGGTTCATTACAAGCTCAGCTAGTTAACGCATTAATAGCTTATGAAGAATTTGTTGATGGCTTGTTAAGAGCTCAATTTGGTAAAACTCATTAGAAGCTTATCTAGTGCTCATTAATGATTCTCAATAAGAGTTTGTTAAAATACCTAGAATTAGCTTGATTATGAATCATGATGGCTTGTTAATAAGCATATTTTTTTATGAAATCAAATTCGAACAAATACTTAAAAACTTCTTCAATTCTCGGCTATTCAGACTGGATAAGATTTATTGAGGGTGAGTTCAAACAAGGGAGTGCAAGGGAGTATTACAGAAGCATACCCAATTAGGTTGCTGAGTTATCATTATATAGAAGAGTAAACCATGAAAATGCACAAAAGTACCCTTAGTTATATTGAACCTAGACTATGGAACAATATAGAGATGACATATCATCATAATATAACTAGATCTAGGATAGTATATAATACACCCCCTCGGTCTAAATAGGAGGGACTAACATACACATTGGCTTTGTGTAACGAAAGGAATTTGTAACCTATCCTTTGGTGAAGATATCAGCACCCGTGGTAGAAGTAAATCAAACTTGGATATCACCCTTAATCACTTTTTCACAAATATGGTGGAAGTCAACATCTGCATGTATGTTGCGATCATTGGAAATAGGGTTGGTAGCAACGTATGAGGAAGAGAAATTGTCATAATCGATCAAAACAAGACCAAAGTGTAGAGGGCAAGATCATGCATAAGATATCTGATCCAATCATACTTAGCAACAACCTGAGCAACCTTATGATACTCCGACTCGGTGGTTGACTTAGAAATAATAGGTTGTTTCTTCACCTGCCATGAAATAAGGTTGGGTCGACGGAACAAAGCAAACCCATGAAAAGTGGGAGACTAGATGTCATCTAATCCAGAAGTAAGAGGTATGGACCCAATCAAACCATGGGTCAACGAGGGACCAAGGAGTGACCGCCCAAAACAGGAGAGAAAGGAGGTAGGATTAATAGCGATACCTAGAAGAAGGACCCAAATTGGGCAGGAGAAGGGAGCCGACGACCACGAAGAAAGAGACAAGAGGGGGGGCTGGTGGTTGCTTAGGGATGAAGGGGGAGAAGTTTGTGCAGCCATGGGATTCATCGGGACCTAGCTCCAGTTTTGATTCATCAAGAGGGAAGGGAGAGGCCATCATTCGAAAGGCGGAACATTACTGATAAGCCACCGAGGGGAGTGGCGACCAAAGGTTTGTGAAGCAAGGAGAGCGTGGTGCTTGAAGGGACATCGACACTAGGGTCTAGGCAGCATTTGGAAGGTTAAAATATCTAGAATTAGATTATTTCGGATCAATGATGGTTTGTTAGTGACTTTTATAGTTTATGAAACTAAATGCGGACAAATATTTAAAATCTTTTTCGATGCTTGGCTAAAGTTCAAACTTGATATGATTTACTGAGGGTGAGTTCAAACAAGAGGTGTTAAACTTCACTTGTTTACACCCACATTTTACATGCATTTTTCTACATTTATTCACACGCATCTTGTGACATTGCAAGCCCAATGAGTAGGCTCAAAAGGAAAGACATTAATTGAGTCATTAATCATAACTTCATTAATCATTTTACATTAGGAAAATAATTTCTTTAAAAACTCAAGCAAATAGGTGAAAATTCAAGAATAATTCAATACTATAACATGTCTTATCATACAATTATCTGTTAAGCTTAAAATATGGATAATATATAGACCTTTTTTTCTATAATTAACGACAAAGTTGTAATATAAAAAGGCAATTTGTACAAAAGAAATCGGAGTTAACCCATATAGAAACGAGGATAAAAAAGAGATTAAAAAAAAAAAAAAAGACTACAATATCCTAGCACAAGAAAACAAGATTAAAAGAGTATTACAAGCAAAACTAACATGCGTTAGATGACTAAACTACCACTTGAAAGGATTAGGAGTGGACCAAGGATAGGGGCAATGGACCATTGTACTAAAGTTATGGCTGATGTTGACAGCAGAACAAGTCAACCATGACCGTAATGCACAATTGCAATCTGTTTGCCACAACCGATTCATCACCGTCAAATCTCAGCCAAGTTTTTCCGGACTCCCACACACGCTTCACAGCAATAAGATTATCAGGACCGGAGAATATTGAAATTTGAACCCTTGACACTTCGATTAATGAGGCTCTATTTACCAACTTTAAACTGATAGGTAAATATCTATAACTCGGCACGTCATCATAGTCAGCAGAGCAAATACGACTTTACATCATGGTCCAAACTTGCTGATTAAATTTATCAAACGTAAATAAACAAAAGAAAATATCAAAGAGAAAATTAAAACCCACAATTATAAAAATTGGGAATGTTTTGTTTTGGCAACATTAAAGAATCTTCTAATTTTTGTCAACAGTTAGGTTAATAATGACACTAAAATGATGAAAAATGTACCTCAACATGAGTCCAATTGGTAGTTACATAGTTTATTATAATCATGAGAAATGATAATAATAATAAATACCAAACCTACTTGCTCCTCCATGTGCTTCTCTTACCTTCTACCATCATAGTTGTTAGACTTCAATTATTTTTTTGAAGTTTTTTTTGAGAGTTTTAGGGTGTCAATGAGAAAAAACAGCATAAAGATTTTGAAAGCTGACATAAAATTTAGTTTGGGTGAAGGTATCAGTAAACTCAACTAGTAAAGTCTTTTGAGGTAGTATTCAAGAATTAGGATCAAACTATATATTCATTACAGGTGTGGCAATTTATGAGATTCCGAAAGTTTTGTATCTTTGTGCAATTCATGTGGACTTCTTATTACATGTAAATAAATAAATCCATAAAGTTTAGTTTGCATAGGTCAGTTCATACACAACCAGTCAATACCATTCTTGAAGCCTCCAGTTTATTAAGTGTGTATGTGCGTGCATTTGTGCGCCCTAATTTATTAAGAATGTGTGTGAATTGGTACGTGCGCGCGTGTGCGTGCGTGGTTAGGTGCACATGCGTGTGCTGGGTTTTTTTTTTGTGGGGGAGGGGGGGGGGGGGGGGATGCATGTGCGTGCTTGTGCCTGAGTGCATTCAACCTAATAATCATAGTATCCCGAGACATATCAAGTAGTAGAGTGTGTTCGGCATTGATACCAAGTTGTAAGACATATCAAAAACATACTTTTTATGATTAAGATGATAATATAACTAGTAACTTTTGTCACAATGTGCTATTATGGATACTGGCCGAGAAATAAGGTTCAACCTAATAGTCGTAGTATCCCGAGATCATATAGTTTTCTACAATCCCACATATTATGTTTGTTATCTCTTTTATGTCATATCAAGTTTAAAAACAACCATGTAAAATACAAGTTCATAAACAAGATGGTGCTTTTATTTAAGACACTCTGCAAAAAAAAAAAAAAAAAAAACAAAAAAAAAGAGCTTTGAAGGCTTCCTGAGTAGGCCCTTGATTCATCTACTAAGATACAGGAGTATTTTCTTTTTCTTCATTGCAGATATCTTATCGTTAACATCTTATACATTTTTTTATCTCAATTTTATTTCTTTTTCTGTAAGAAAACGGAGCGCTAGATAATAAGTAGTATATATACAGTTGGGACTCGAGGCATGCTTGAAAGCATAACATAATTATATAGCATGAATTTCTCTAATTTTTATTTATGGTTTTTCATTGTTAAGAAAATAGAGATGTAGTGGGGAGTATAATTCTAAGTGGGGTGATTGTAGCTTGGCTTCTAAGGAATGAGCTTCTTTCAAAGGTCTTATGTCATTTTCCTAATGAAAATGCTTTTATCTTATTTGGGAAAATGCTAATCCATCCAATTGAAATGGGTAGTGTTATTGTTATGATAGAGTTCATTTACCAGGCACTAATACACCGAATTTTATTAGAATTCCGAAGTTAAACGTGATTGGAAGATAATAGTACCAGAATGGGTGACCTCTTGGGAAGTCCTCGTGTTTCCAATCCTACAAGATTGGGGTCCTCGGAAATAGCCTCTCGGCAAGGTTACACCCTAAAGAGGTAAGGCTGCGTACATCCACCCTCTCCCCCTGACCCCGCTTAGGCGGAAGCCCTTGAGGCACTGAGTTTATTGTTGTTGTTGTTGTTGTTGTAGTGTTATTGTTATGACAGAAAATATTATTGTGAAAGTAATGATATGACTTATAGTGAATAATAGCTACAAATTATTTTTAAAAAGTTGTTCTATTATGATCAATTTTTTTTCTGACAATAATATTACCCTTATAATATTGAAGTTGTATTTTTATTATGTGCTTAAAAACTATTGAGTTAGAGATTTTTTATAAGCTAATGATTTTTTAACATGTGTCTTGGTAATTATTATTATGGGTACTTATGGCATTCCCCTCCAGTTTATGCACCCAAGTTGGTAGAGGCGAATAAAAATTGGTACGTACTGCTTTATCTTATCTGACCACTTATTTTAGTCAAGGATTTGGATTGAACCGATCATATATTTGTCCAATCTTCAGTCCTAGTATATGGGTTTAATTGGTCTTCGGTCCGATCTTTAACCGATGTGCACCCCTACACATTGGAGACTACAATATGTGTTAAAATATTGTTAACTTTTAAAAATTAGTACTAAATATTTACTTTTTTTACTAAATAGATATGATTACACAATTAGGACGATAAATTGAGGGTAAAAATCAGTCCGTGTTAGGTACTTTATAACCATTTATATATATACACACACACGTATAAAGTTAATTAATATGGCAAAATATATAATACATTTATTGTTAACAAATGCACGCACCTGATCTTTGCTAATAAATTGAGTGCTTGCACCATTTCTCTTACTAAACACATTACTTTCTCCAATTATAAACATTTACCGATGGGGCAATCCAAGCCGCACATGAAAAACTACATTTACGGTCAAGATTTACTAATCTAAACTTGATACAGTCTAAGACTAAAAAGATCCACATTTCGAATTTTAAATGTTATTTAAAAAGAAATGAGCTATTTGTTTGCGAGTAGCATGTATTTAGCTGTTCAAATTTATTTGAAAATTTTATATGAACTAATTGCTCCCATAAACTAATAGTTTTAGTTGTTTATTGTTCGTTTTATGTTAAAAGGTATATGAAATCATTTAATTTTCAAGAAGAAGAAGTTAAGAAAAAAATTAAATTTATATTCTCACTAATGATTTAACCAGTCAACCTAAATTTTAACAGTTTGGGGCTAGGATTTGACATTTCTATCAAGAAAGTTAGTTCTTTAACATGTTATCAAAGTCTTGTTAATCAAGAAGTCACGAGTTCGAATCTCAACAGCCCCACAAGGTATGAAGTGGGTCTGTGCAGTATCTACTCGCATGAGATGACATGTTAAAGTATAAAAATATTCTTGGGCCTTCATCTATCAGTGTAAGCTCTTGAAAAGGTTGATTTCTTGACAATTTCAATGACCAGGACCCAAAGTGACTCGAATTCAACGTAATTCAATCTTAACCCGATTAGGTAAACCAATTTAATTATTTGGTCTATACAACTTTCAAGCATCTACTCAGCATTTTTGCAATAACTTTTTTAAGTTGCTTGTTTTTTGGGAAAAGAGCCTAGGCCTTGTTTGGTTGTTACATAAATCGAATTCTTTAAGAAGTTGTATTTTTCAGGAATTCAATACCTATATCAATTTTTCTAAAAAAAGATATAAAAATATTTGATTAGCATGATAAAAAAATAAAACTTTCTTGAAAAATGGAGATAAAAGGAAAAGAATTAGAATTTAAATTAGATCTATCTAGCATGTTGCTTTTAAAACAATAGGCAATGTAAAAAGACAAGAGTGAGAGTCAAGCAACGGGTGGCACTTCAACATCGATTAGGTTGGCATTATTCTTGCTTATTTTTCTTGTTAACAAAGAACCCGGTTACCCAGTAAACCTCAGCCCATACTGTCATGGTTATTAAAATCCAGTTTTGAATCTTAGAATCTTACGATTCTACGATACTACAATTGCCAACCTATCTAAATCTTAAGTAGAATATGCATTTTGTAGAATCTTATGATTTATTAGTATTACATGAAACTAACGGACAGAATTGTAATACGATTTTACCAATCCGACATCGATTCTACCATCTTATACAAATAAAAGGTTAAAATATAAAAAAATCAAGCATATATTATAAATAAACTTACTTTATTAGTTCGAAGTAAAAAAAGTTAATTAAGCATTATATACTTTCAACAAACTCAAATTAAGTTTAGTTTTATGTTTTAACCTTATTATAAAGTTTGATTAGCAGTATTCATCTTGAATTCTCACATGATTATTATAACATAAAATGACACATATATGTTACATGAAAATATCTTTATCATATTAGATTATATTTCTTATATATACTATTGTAAGTAACGGTCTTATTAATAAGTTTTTGAATTATATAACTAATATTAATACGAAAAATAATTATAGTATACATTTAGTAGAATCTTACGATTTCGATTCGATTCTACGATTCCGATTTTAAAAGCTCCTATTGATTCTAAATAGAATCCCAATTTTAACAACCTTGTATGTAACGACCCATACACCACAGAAGCCAGTTAAGTCAAAGATTCCTCAGGGAGTGGTTCAAGAGGGAAATCAAATTTCTAGATCATTTTGGCCTCAAGCAATGCTCTATCCCCTCACTTGCTTCCTACCACTAGGACAAAACCCTAGTGGGTCAAGTACTCTTGTTTATTTCTTGCTCTCTACTTTCACCTACACAACTATAATAATACTCTTTTTTCAATAATTAGTGAGGGAACTTGCAATAAAAATCAGGCACATTCATAAAAGTAAGGTTTGAACTAACATATATAGTAATACTCTTTATTGACAAAAGATAAATAAAGTAAAATAAAAGAATCTCATAATACAATAACACCCTCATCAAAAATAGGCACCCTAAACGAGATAAGCATCCCATAAGTAAAGTAAAATAACTGTATATATGGTACCTTCTCAATGCCAAGTGAGGTTTTTCCCTTTTTTTTATGAGTAATAAAAGGAAGGGCTCTTCATAGAGGTGTAAACGAGCTGAGCACCCTCTTGTTCGAACTCGAGCTCAATAAGTCTTATCGAGCTCGAGTAAGCCAAGCTCTTATCGAGCTTTCAAACCTTTATTCGAGCTCGCTTCGATAACATTTTGTTATGTCCAATACTCTACTTAGGTCAGCTTGTTGGGATTATCGAGCCGAGCCAAACTTTTTATCCGGCAAAATCAGTATCATAACCGAACTGAGGTTTTTATTAAGTCGAGTTCTCTATCGAGCCGAGCTATTTGAATTGCTATCAAGCCATTATTGAACTAGTTTCAAGTTAATATTAAATGTTAACGAATCCTTAACGAGCCTTTAATAAGATCTTATCAAGCTCTTAATGAGCCCTTATCAAATTGTTCGCAAACATTAACGAGTCGAGTATCTTATTCAAACTCAGCTTGTTAATCTTATCGAGCCTGCTTGAACTCGGCTCGACAAGCTATCGAGCCTCAATAACAAACGTGAATGAGTCATAATCGATTTTGAACCCGAGTAGTTCATCGATTGTTCGGTTCATTCACAACCCATGGCCAACTGTTAGAGTAATGTATAGTGGGTTATGACTGTATGTATTAGGCCCATTGGGCCTACCTTGTATGTAGTCTATATGCCTATAAATATACGACAGGGCTCCTATTCTAGGGGTAGCAAATATTTCCCTCATTCATATTCTTTCATGGTATTAGAGCTAACCCTAACTCTCTCATAAAGTAAGGCAAACCCTAGCCTTCCTTTTTATTTAATTTTTCGATTAAAAAAAAATTTCGGCTAACCCTAGCCGCCACCCTAACCCTAGCCACCGCTACCTCCCTTGGTTGCTTCCTTGTCCGCCATATCTAAGTAAGATTTGGAGATCCAAAGGTAATTTTTTTGGGGAAATTTTGGAGAGACAGAGAAATTAGAGTTTCGCTAATTTCGATTCACGGGTCAGTGTCGATTATGCTCGCTCCGATGATGGGTTCTGTTTCATAACCTGGCCTGCCTTTCTTTGGTGTTCCTACTTTCTTTGGTGCTCCTATTTATGGTGAGAATATGTTGTCTATACCACACTTTCATCCTGCAAATAAAATTTATGCTACTAGTTCTAATTTCTATTTAGGATTTGCACTTCCTCAAAACAATTTTCAATCTCTCACTACCCATTCAACTCCTATGATTGATTTTTCCTGGATAATGGATAGTGGTGCATCATTTGCTGGGGTTGGATCTGGCTTTCTTAGTACATCCGTTGGTCATTTCAACTTGCATAATATCCTTTATGTCCCTGGTCTTTCCACTAATTTAATTTTTGTCTGCCAATTCTGTAAAGATAATTATTGCCTTTTAGAATTTGACTCGGGTGGTTTTTCCATTAGAAATGCTAAAATGATGCCTATCATAATTCGTTGTGCTAGCTCGGGACCTCTTCTCTTCGTTCCTAAGTCATTCTCTACACATGTTTCATTAGTTGCTTATAAAACTACACAGTCTCTCTGGCATCGTAGACTTGGTCATCCCGGGCAGCCAGTCTTATCCTCATTAGTCAAACACAAATTCATTTCCTGTTTAGGTTCTACCCCAGAGTCCAGTCTTTGTCATGCTTGTCAATTGGGAAAACACCTTCGATTACCCTTTCAAATATCAGAGTCGAGTACTTCTCAGCCATTTGATATTGTTCATTCGGATGTATGGACATCTCCTGTTTTCAGTTTCAGTGGTTATAAGTATTATTTGCTTCTTTTGGATGATTATTCTCAGTATGTGTGGATTTATCCTGTGCGCACCAAATCTGAGGTGTTCGATTTGTTCCTTCAATTTCGTAATCTTATATTAAATCAGTTTGGTGTGGAAATCAAACAATTTCAATGTGACAATGGGACTGAATATATCAATCGTGACTTTAATGGACTTTTTTATGTAACGCGGTATTCTTAGTCAGGTCTCATGCCTTCATACCTCTCAACAAAATGGGAAGGCTGAATGTATGCATAGAACTCTTGGTAATATGATGCGATCTCTTCTCTTTCAAGCATGTATGCCTCTGGAATATTGGGTTGAAGCTGTTTCTGTAGCTACTCACATCATAAATTTGTTACCCTCTAGTGCTATTAAGAAAGAGATCTCATATTAACGTCCATATAAACAGAACGTTAATTATGATCATCTTCGTGTTTTTGGGAGCACCTGCTATCCCAATTTGAGTGCTACTACTCCACACAAACTCCCTCCACGCTTTGCGTTATGTGTTTTCTTGGGCTACCCACCAAATCATAAAGGTTACAAATGTTTAGATCTATCCACTAATAAAGTCATTATCTCGAGGCATGTTGTCTTTGATAAAACAGATTTTCCATTTGCTCAGTTGGGTGCCTTTTCTCAAGCTACAATGAATCGTCTCCATCATGTGTTCTCATCACCGCTTGATTTTTCTCCCTTCGCTAGTAGCAACGCCTTGTTTCCCATGCTACCCACCTCACCAACCGCGACTGGTGCAGTCCCTGGATCCCCCGCAGCTCCCTCGCCCGAGGATGCCACGCCACCTGTGCCGCAGTCCCTCCCGCCCGCGCCGAGACCATCCGAGCCACGGGATGTTCCGTCCCATTCTCCTCATCTTATGGTCACACGTGCAAACGCTGGTATTGTAAAACCTCTTTTTAGACCTTCTATGCTCACTCATAATATGTTTCCCGAGGTTCCATTTTCCTATAAGCAGGCTCTCACTAATGATAATTGGAAGAATGCTATGCTTGATCAATATAATACTCTTATTCGTAACCATACATGGGATCTCGTTCCTCCGCCTACTCATGGTAACATTGTTGGTTCTAAATGGGTTTATTGCATTAAGCAAACTCCTACTAGTCAAGTTGAATGTCATAAGGCTCGGTTGGTTGCACAAGGTTTCACACAGAGATATGGCATTGACTATGGCGAAACCTTCAGTCCAGTTGTTAAGCCTGCTATAGTTCACACAGTTCTGGCTCTAGCTACTTCTCGCAAGTGGCCTATTCATCAGCTTGATGTTAAGAATGCCTTTTTGAATGGGTATCTTAATGAAGAGGTTTATATGAAGCAACCGCCAGGTTTCATCAGTTCTCAATTTCCTGATCATGTCTGTAAGTTAAACAAGTCTCTTTATGGTCTTAAGCAGGCTCCCCGAGCGTGGTACACTCGCTTCGCTACTTTTCTCCACACGCTTGGTTTCATCAGTTGTAAATCTGATTCATCACTATTTGTCTTACGTCGCGGTAGTGACATGGCTATATTATTGGTTTATGTTGATGACATAGTTCTTACCGCCTCTTCTACTATGCTTCTTCACGATTTACTTCGCTCTCTCCGTTCTAAGTTCGATATGACAGATTTGGGACGTCTTAATTATTTTCTTAGGATTTCGGTTTCTCATTCTTCAAATGGCCTCTTCTTGTCTCAGTCTAAGTATGCTTACGATCTGGTTTATAAGACCAACATGCTTTCCTGCAAGCCCGTAGCCACACCTACAGATTCCAAGTCCAAGCTTTCGGTAGATGATGGCAATGTCATGACTGATCCTACCTCTTATAGATCTACAGTTGATGCTCTTCAGTATCTTACTTTCACTTGTCCCGATATCTCTTATGCAGTGCAACTAGTGTGTCTGTTCATGCATGCTCCCTCATTGGATAGCAGTTAAACGCATTCTCAGGTATATTAAAGGCACCATTGACTATGGATTAACCCTTTTCCCTTCTCGTGTGGATCAACTCGTGG
This sequence comes from Simmondsia chinensis, assembly GCA_018398585.1. Classification (NCBI taxonomy): domain Eukaryota; kingdom Viridiplantae; phylum Streptophyta; class Magnoliopsida; order Caryophyllales; family Simmondsiaceae; genus Simmondsia; species Simmondsia chinensis. The sequence continues at coordinate 29,940,506 of JAGTTD010000008.1, read as the reverse complement.
CATACTCTGATGCAGACTGGGCTGGATGTCCTGATACTCGACGATCTTCATCTGGTTTCTGTGTGTTTCTAGGAAGTAACATTATTTCCTGGTCTTCCAAATGACAACCTACAGTTTCCCGATCCAGCACCGAGGCCAAATATAGGGCGGTTGCAAACGTCGTCTCCGAGTGCTGCTGGCTTCGTTCTCTCCTTAGTGAGCTTGGTCTTCTCCTTCCTTGAGCTACCTTACTTTATTGTGATAATATCTCAGCTATGTACATGTCCACTAATCCTGTGCAGCATGTTCACACTAAGCATATTGAGATCGATATCCATTTCATTCGTGAGTGAGTTCACATGAGTCTTGTTCGGATTCTCCACATTCCTTCATCACAACAGATAGCCGATATCTTTACTAAGAATCTGCCGCAGCATCTCTTCCTTCTATTCGGACACAACTTTTGCATTAGTTTATCTCCTACTTCAGTTGAGGGGGGGTGTTAGAGTATAATGTATATTGGGTTATGATTGTATGTATTAGGCCTATTGGGCCTACCTTGTATGTAGTCTATATGGCTATAAATATATAAGAGGAATCCTATTCTAGGGGTACCAAATATTTCCCTCGTTCATATTCTTTCACCAACAAATCGACCCGTGTTTAACTCATGAGTCTATCTGATCTGTTTATACAGATAGGTTGACGCGAATTGAATCTGGGGTAAAAATTCCTAGGCCCAATTTGACATGGATAGAAATGTTTTGTCTAAAAATAGGACATCATCTTCTTGTTTTCTTTTTTTTTTTTTTAATTAGTAGTAAGAGAATAGATCCTCAATTAATATATCATACCTTTCAATAGATGAAAAAAAAAAAAAACAAAATAGTAATAACAAAATCTCTAGTTGCAACCAAGCTGCTCACCATGATCAAAGCTGGGTATTCATAGGGGCCCATCGTTGAAAATGGTCCGCAATGGTGTCGGCTTATCTAAATATTAGTAATTGCATAAGGTAATCAGAACCTGGTATTATGAAAGTAGTCCAATCTAAGGAGGTGGATCTATAGCAACTTCTTGTTACTGGTGGGAGATTTAGTAACAACAATGGATTAGCTTTTTTCTTAATTATGATTCGACAAATTATTATAGGAAAATGTTATAGATACACAATTTCCAAAGCACATTGTCACGGGATGAGCGCAGATCACCTATGCGGTGCCTAGGCCCCTTGAGGCTAGGGCGGGGCCAGCCTACACCCTATGGTCAACAAGCAACAACATACACCTAAAAGAGATGAAATATACGGTGAACCAAGGAACTTACCTGCATGTAACACATACGCATTAGTACCAAACAGGTTACGGAGACCCCATATGGCATCTAGTGCTTGTTGAGCACTAGGGACAATGTCAGCCAATGGCAACCCGTGACAACATGATGAGTTGCTATGCTGCGTGGATCAAGTTGTTTCAAGTTTCACTGGGTGCATCACTGTAGGGCCACAATCTAGCCATTTTTTTTGGATAACTTGAGTACAAGTATGTGAGAGCACAAAAGTGCAAGCTAGGGTTCAAAGACAAATAACAAAAAATATCCAAGGCAATAGATTGACCATTATCATGACTCCAAGAAAAAACAATGCCTAAACAAGAGCAAGCAGAACAGAATCTAGCCATTCCTAAGCTAGTTTTCCTTTGCCTTTTTTCATATTTAATGTTTTTTCGATTTTGCACTTTGTTTGATGTTGCGATTGGTTTGGAATACTTTCTTGTCTTCACGTTTGTTGATACGAAATGAAAAAGCAAATTAATTTGAACACGTCAAATTCAAAATAGCAAGTCAGAATCCATCGAAACAAGGGGAAAGATAGGGTTTATTTTGAAAATTTTATTGAATGAATGAAAACAACCAGCCAAATATTATTTATAAGGAACTAATAAACCATTAAAAATATGAGATTATGAAATTGCCACTACATTATCTGCAAAACATACAAGCAGCCCAAAAATATATTTAGACGCCATATTTAGGGAAAATAGGTACGACCAGCAGCAAAGAGGCTAGGACTGCATAGTTTGGTCTAAGAACTTCAATTTGATAGGTAATTCGGTCAGTAACTCCTTATGGATCAAAAATTATGCCCGTTTGAAGTTGCCAACATAAATCCATATTTTCGACCCACATGTTTTAGTTTCTAACGGTCCAATTGCCTTCATAAACTTTTTCTCTACCCTTCCTACCTCATTTGTTTATATTGTATTGATACGTAGCATCAACTTCAAGTATGATAATACAACTTAAGACATAATTATGCAGTAAACATTGCTAGATTATAAATAGGGGTGGCAAATGTGTCGTGTCGTGTTGTGTTTATGTTCGTATTCGTGTTATGCAAGAAGTCTTAGAAATTGGGAAAACCAGAACCCAACCCATTTATTAAATGGGTGAGGTACTCTCAACCCTTACCGAACCCAATTATTAAACGAGTAACCCACTAGTTACCCATTTTAATTATATTGGTGAATTGTTTTTTAATTAATTCTAGGTTTTCAATGACAAACATGTTAATAATATATTTCATAATTGATGTCATACTTATAATTGTAAAAATAAACTATCAAACTAGTATTACTGAATATAGTTTAAATTATCGTAACTCTCGAACATATGTACGTAGCAATAGTAGTATACCACTCAAATACCTAGCATAACTAAATAAACGGGCCAATCATGTTAAAATAGGTTACATGGGTCAAACCCAAATTCAACCTAATTATCTAAATGGGTTAAACGGGTCAACTCAAATTCAACCCAACTTCAAAACCCCTGACCCAAACCCGCTACCTTGGTGTCATGTCAAATTTTGCCACCCCTAATTATAAAGAGACAACATTAAATAATTATTTGCATATAATCTAAATGTTTTATTGCGTACATTTGTTGAATATAACTTTTTTTTGGAACATTGTTGAATATAATTTGTGTATCCTGGCATTGCTTGTTACAATATTTGTGGAGAAGATGCTTTAAAAAAAAATATGAACATTAGGTACATTTAACCAATGGTACGCATACACTTTGCACTAACGGAGTATTCATTAAGGAGATGCTTATTCGTTTATTAGATTAGAACATTTTTTTATGGAGGAAAAAACATATGTTGTGTCGGATTCGTATTCATACCGTTTCATGAATTAATATTTTAGAATATATACTGGTTAGGATTAACAAATATGTTGTGTTATGTTTGTACTTCTGTTTAAAAGAGAATTTTTTAAAAAAATGGTCGATCCAAACGTACATTGTTTATTAAACAAGTTTAAGTACTTTCAATACTTATCTACATGTTACTTCTTGTTGCCGTGCCAGATTTTGAATTAATAGCTCTATGTGTATTAGATTGATAGATTAGATAAAAACTGAATATACTAAAAAGTATCACTTTACTTTTTTAGATCAATGAACCATGTCCGAAGGCTAATGGATTACATTTCCTTATCATCCAAAAGTATACGCTGAACATAAGTCAGAGGAGACATCCACTGCTGATGCAACCAACTATGCTGCATGATGTTGTCAAAGAATCATCTTACCCAAAAGCTTAAATTGATGAAGAAGGCCTAAGAATAATTTTATACTCTAACATGCCCCCTCACGCAAATGCCATTGGGCTTGACGCGCGGAGAATGCACATGCCCTCTCAGACCTTGTGCTTGAAATATATTCATAATTAGAGTGGGGGCCGTAGGGATTCAAACTCACAACCTCTTGGTCAACAAGGCTCTGATACCATGTTAAAGAACCATCTCATCCAAAAACTTAAGCTGATGAGAGAAGGCCCAAGAATAGTTTTATACTTTAACAGTTATTATTAGCTATGACATATGCCGCGCGCCCTATTACAAGAGCCGAGAGCCCAACCAAAACGGATCCTACGGTAAAAAGAAGCCATGTCTCAGATATCATATACAACAACCTATATTTCTACGAGGTCAGACCCACTACAAGTAGCATTTATGACATTTAAATTGTCATATTTGATAACAAATAATTTTCAATCTTGAGCGTTAGCAAGACAATATGAGCCTCTGAGTGCTTGAGCTCTGGCCACCAGAGAAGAGAACGTGCATAGGGACCTACCCCATCCCCGACCAAAATGCATGCCACTTGAGTCTCTGGCGACGGCAGCCAAAATGGCCACCCGGGAGGAAGAAACAAACGCTTATTGTGAGTAGTACAAGGCGTGTTTTGAAATTGTTGAGCTTTAAGGATTGCATCTTGGAGTTTAGCAATGTACATGGCCTTGTGTTCGGTCTAAATTACCAAACAAACTTGGTATACTCATATAAATCACTTAGGAAATAACTAATGGCATTGTCTTTTTGAAGGTTTACTAGAGCATATAATGTGTCGAACGGATCAAAATATTTCTGGAGCAATATTGTTTGTCGAAGCAATCGCCCTAGGAAACCCATTTGTTTTCTTCCTTGAAAATAAAAGGCTTGTGCTTACGTGTATAGCGTTGGTGCCATTGGTGAGTGGCACCTTCCACGTGAGCCAATGCTATTCAATATTAGTTTGATTAAGCACAAGATTGAATCGGAGAAAAAAAAAAAAAAAATTTCACATTTATAAATCCTTCGTTTTAGGTTGTCCTTAGAAAATTTAAGATTTCAGTTTGGCCATATACTCATACCGTCTGAAGCCCCAATATTAGGTCCATCAAAAATAGGCACTGGCCAATACCGAAACCAAACCCCTAAAACCAGCTAGCCCAAGGACACTTGAGTGGCAAATGGGGTTGAAGAATGGGCCACAAGCACAAGGAAGGAAGCGTGGGAAAAACCAAACTATATGTGGAGCATGCGTAATCGTCGCTTGGAGCATATATACTCGTGCCCGAGGTATTTAGCTGCGCTTCGTTTTGCCGAACGAGCTGAAGGCTATATTTTGTTCGACTGCTAGTGAGCAAGGCGCCAACAAGTTCAAGCGTGCACTAATTCCCAAGATTTGGGTTATTGATATCGTCAGAATCAATTCGGTTTATTGGCACAACTTTTTGGGGAATGGAAATCAAATTATGCTGATAATTGTTGTGCTTTTCTCTTTGCTTGTGTCGTAGAGGATTTTATATGTCAATCCAATAAGTGAGTTATACCATCTAATATTAATTAATTTTAAGATTAAACCTCATTTGCTTTTATATATAAATCTACAACAACAACATCAAACCCAGTGCCTCCAAGGGCTCCCGCCTAAGCAGCAGCCTTCCCCCTTTAAAGGGCTACCCTGAAGAGAGGCTTTTATATATGAACCTCATATATGTTAACTCTAAAGAACAGGCCTAAAGCCCGGTGAAACTAACATTTGTCGTCACTTCTCCACTCCTGATGCTTCCCCATTGAGGATGCAAGCAATCACAATGGGCCAATTTCTGCTCAGCCCACTCCTCCACATGGGCCGTAATTTGTATGCCTAGGAGCTAGACCAGGCTTTGATCAGGGTATTGTGATTCAGTGGGCCCGGCCCATATTATCTATGATAATTGTAATTGGACCTGAACCCATTGGATATGCATCCGACGCAACTCATTTATGATGGGTTTGAATATAAAAACTAGAGATTAAATTAGGTGGATTTGAATGTTGCTAAATGAGTTTTATGTTACTTTCGATTTAGATTATATCAAACTCAACCCAAACCCGATTCAAATTCATTTGAAATAATATTCAGTGTAGGATAAAATTTTAAAATGTCAAATCATATTACATGTTATAAATATTGGATATTTTTTTTATACAATTTTTATAGTCAAATTTAGATATTATTAAATATATTAAGGAATTAGAAATTATGTAAAAAACATTTATATACACATATACATATATGTGACACATGTATCTATTAGAATATATGGTAATAGTTGAATATATGAGAATATATTGTATAGGATTATGTTAGAATATATTATGGCTAGAATATATTGTGTTGAATATATGGTTAGAATATATTGTATAGGATTATGTTAGAATATATTATATTATGGCTAGAATATATTGTGTTGAATATATGGTTAGAATATATTATATAGGATTATGTTAGAATATATTATATTATGGCTAGAATATATTGTGTAGGATTAACATATATATGTTTTCATATACTATAATTATGAGTTTATTATAAATATAAGAGAGGGCCACCTCATTTGGTGTGTCTAATCCTAAACTTTCAGTATCCTATACGTGTAATCTTGATCTTCAGTACATGACTCACTGTAAAATTGGGGTGTATATATATGTGAGAAATTGAGAGAGCTAAAATGAGGAAAAAGCAGAAGAAAACAAAAGTGAGATTAAGATATTGAGGAAATATATAAATAATGTAATATTGACATAATTATTTCTTTGATTCTTTAGTTCTGATATAAAAGACTTACTATTTCTTTATATAACCGGTTTTGTCATTTTATTCTCTTCCTTTTAAGAATATAGGTCCCTAGTTTTATAACACGTTATCAGCAAAAGTCGCTAGCTAGCTAAGATCGTTATATACTCAAGGTTATTAGAATATTCTCTAGCACATTCTCTTAGGCTTAGATATTATAACTATACCCCTAGTATTTATGTTAAGTCCAAGGGTATTTGTCATGGTCATGACTCTTTTGGTTTCCTTAATGTTGTGAATTCGGACCCTAAATCAAACCTGAACTCAACTCGAAAAATAGGATCTTGTCCTAGCACTAAGCAACGAAAAACCCACAAACGAAATAATGCGGAAATTAAACCAGAAACAACGAAAACAACGAAGAACACGCAATATACGTGGTTTGGCACCTCAGCGAGGTCCTAGTCCACGGGCCTCCTTTTTCAGAGGAGTCAAATCCACTATTAGAATACATTACATCACAAGACTCCACCATGAACAACATCTATGGCAGTAACCCAACATGAGCAAACAACTTAATGACCATTACTCAAAATATAAGGTACCTAAACATTACCTTACCAAACAAATGGTCCATCCAAGGTTCACATAAGACCTATACCTTACACTTTTCCCAAAACTAGAAAAGAAGGCATGAAACAATGATCTCAAGGGCATACAAGTCTCCAAAGACAATACAATGTCCACATATGACTTAAACATATCATGTTTTCTCAATTCTTGGCTAAAATTCAGTAAAACAACTCAAGGACACACTAATATGCAGAAAATTCAGCTCCTAAATGTCAAAAATCTGCAGTAAAATCAGCAGCAAATAATATTGACAGCAACATAGATACATACCAGCATGTATGCAGTCCAAAACAACAACAAATTCAACTTGAAACAGTCCATAAATAACATGTTTATCATCACTTCAAGCAACAAGTACCAATACATTCAACTCGATTCCAACATAGCCTTGGGAAATACATGAGACGTCGACATGGAGACCAAGTACACTAAATCACACATAGATTTCCATGAGAACTCACAAGTTCTCTAAACCCTTTACAATGATCTACTATTTCACTTAGTTCACTCAAACATGTGCAAGAAACACCAATTCTCGCATACAAAGTCTAATCCATGATTAAACTCAAAAAACATGCAATGCTCTATCTACAGACGGGGTCCAAGATTGTCCAACTAGACATGCCTAACCTAAGAGTTGTCAATCCTAGGTTCAAGGCTTCCATTCCAACAAGTTTACAATCAACCTCAAGCATTAAACACATGTTAACTACTACAATCACATAGAACATTGAAAAAAGGCACATAATTCAAGTTCTGAACAGCACAGTTAGCCACACAATAGCAGCACCAATACCATGCCAGGGTGTTCAAACAAACACCAAAACAGAATCCAAACCAAGGACTCCCATCTGACCACCAATTGGGTCAGGCTCGAGCAATTTACCTCCGAAATCGCTCCACCAGAACAAGAATCTATTCAAGATTCTCAACCGACCATACACGAGGCCGAACAAGCGATTAACACCGAACCGCTCCACCGATTAGATGCACCTAGAGCTTTCTCACTTCAAGAAAAATTGTTAGTCTTAAGGCATAAACATCTTTTCCACAACAAGAAACCACAAGATGTTCAAACAACAACGAAAAATCCATGCTACCTAGGCCACCTAATCAAGTGCCCAAAACCAAGACACTTAAAACACGTCTTAACTATCACGTAGGAGACAAACTAGGGCTTTAGACGTAGTCTGATGCTCAAACCAAATGACCCATCTCCGATACTAGTCCAACCCGACTAGAGACAACTAAGGACTTCAAGAAGGTCCAAACCAATTAGACACTTCTAAGGTTTCAAAAAAGAAAACTAAGTTTTCTCAACCATTTAAAGATATCCAATGTTCTACACCCAAGATAGTTGTCCTCCAACCATCTCTCAAGAAACATCTACCACGCATACCCCACCACCTATTTAAATCCAAAATAGGCAGTAAAAGTCTTCAATCCAGGTCAAAACAAAGCATCCAACCCCTAAACCAGCACCCAGTTCTAATTGTAAAGCTAAACCTAAATTTCTGATAGTGATTAAACATTTTCCTTTTTCTTTCATATCGCACATATGTTCTTCCTTTTTCCGGACTTTTATCATACTATCACATACACAGCAATAGCCGAAAAATAACACTCAGATTTTTTGAAGAAACAAAAGCCCATTGTTCATCTCAAAACAAGTGTTCTTGTTAAAACCCATTTGGAAATTCTGACTCAAAAAATTTCACAAAAAAACAAGAAATAGTTCAGACCCTTACCTGTAAACATTTTTTTGGTTCTTTCATTTCTCTCCAAGAAATAAAGAATATCCCAAATTTTCAAGAAAATCCTAAATCTAAAAATCAAGACAATCCAACACAAAACCACTTTCTGGTTCTATTTCGTTCGTGTTTTCTTGCCCACCGTGCAACTGGACACCAAACCAAGGCTCTGATGCCACTTGTTGTGAATTCGGGCCCTAAATCAAACCCAAACTCAACTCGAAAAACAAGATCTTGTCCTAGCACTAAGCAACGAAAAACCCACAAACGAAACAATGCGAAAATTAAACCAGAAACAACGAAAACAACGAAGAACACGCAATATACGTGGTTCGGCACCTCAGCGAGGTCCTAGTTCACGGGCCTCCGTTTTCAGAGGAGTCAAATCCACTATTAGTAAAGTTAGGGTTACAATCACAGACCGAGCATCAAGTTTTATAACAAAAACGAAATCCGAACAGAAATCAAAGCAAGAAAATGAGAAAGAACAAGATGAAAGCCATCACCGAGCGAATACGGGCAAAGAACAGCCTAGGGACTCGAACCCTAGCCGGAATCGTGAAGAAGACCATCACTGGGACGATCCATCGCCTCGAACCGAGCATACTGAGCTCCAAAGGTTCACCACCGCCTTCTTCTCCTTAATTTTCAGCCTCCTACCTCGGACTTCACGCTTTCTCTCGCTCCTCGACCTTTCTCACACTAGAAACGCCGTCTTTCTCCTCCATGTTTTCTCCTCTCTCTCCTTTGCGTTTTCTTTACAGAAAACCCCATAGAAATGGGTTTTCACCATTGCTCTCTCTCTCTCTCTCTCTCTGTAGAAGCAACCCCTCTTCATTTTTCATCTTTTTTTGTAAAAGGTTAAGTAATGGGTATATAAAGCAACAGTGGCACATCTCATCCAACGGCTGAGACTGGGACACGTGGCATCAATCTGACGTGACGAGCTGGCTGGCTGGCACGGGTATCCAGGTCGGTTAACAACCAACGGGTAATATAACAAATCTGATATTATTTTACCCAAACGAAAATACAATATATTTTTTAAATCTTTTACCCATTTTAAAACCCAATTTCAAATCAATAAAATTGTCTATAATTTCTATTCCCCAAATTAGGATATAATTATACAAGTTTGCCTCCAACGAGCCTGCACAAGACGGGTGGCTAAAACCAGCAAACGACATCCTAATTTCCTGAGTAGAAATTCTCTGACAATTTTAACCTTTCATTTAGTCAAGACGCTCCAGCCTATTATTACTAATGAACTTACATAACTCGGTTATATCCTATAGTGGATATCGAATTTCGTGGGACCATAATCCAACACTTAACATTGTCTAAATATCGAGCCGCAGGTGTCCTGAGGTCCGTGTCAAGATTGCATGCCAAGACCGTGTCATGTCGTTGTCCAGTTCACTGCCCGGGTCCATGCTGTGACATTGTCAAGTAGCTGCCAGGTCCGTGCCGTGACATTGTCAAGTCGCTGCCAGGTCCGTGCCCAAGGTGTCCAGCTCCCTGCCCAGTCCTTTTGTCAGGGCCGTGTCCAACTCGCTTCAAAGGCCTTCCAGGCCGCGTCCCCAGCAGCATCCCCTATGCCGCGTCTCAGCCCAACACGCGTCCTCAACTAGCCGTTGGCTCCTAAAACTAGCCGTTAGGATTAGAATCTTAAGATTGTATTTGAGATTTGATTAATATTTTTTTAGATTTTATTTTGGCATTGGATGTAAGAAGTACAAATATTGCATCTGTATTTCATTTCGAAATCCTCAAAAGAATTAAATGAAATATTTCTCTTTACTCATCTCTTCTCTCAATTCTCTAATCTTTCTCTAAGTCTAATTCTTTTCTCATCATAAACTCACTTTCTTTCTTTTCTCATCTAAACCTCTATTGTCATTACGGGACTAAGTTGGTGAACTTTGGCCGTCACAATCCTGAGATTGTGATAGTATTTTCATCCTTATGTAATTTATCTTTGCCTAAATAAAGGCCTCATATATATCCTCTTTATTCATCAATTCAATACACGAGTTCTTTATATTTCATATTCCAGGTTCTGACTTCTTTTTCTTTTCTTTCTGCTTCCATTTTTCAATTTCTGTTCTTGATTCCTTTCTTTAATTGCATAGTATTGAATTCTTTTTTTTTTTTAATTGCAATGGCATCTAACCCTAGTCGATCCTATGCTGCTGCTTTCTCTCCCTCTTCCCCCATTCACGCCACCATGCCGCCGGTGGAGGGCAGCCCCTCCAGTGCCAGTCTCCCACTATCTGCGGCGGGTATCGGGCTGCCGGAGGTGGTGTCCGACTTTCCTTGTGACGGCTCTATCGTTTCCGATACCTTGTCTCCTCGGTCGGTCGATGCCGGTGTCACCATCTTCGGTACTCCACTACCCATTGGGTGGCCTACAGTGACCCTGGGACTTAGTTTGGGCATCCCTACCTCTTTCCCCTCTCTATTTTCCCTCCCCTATCTCCCCATGGGTTTCACCAGCACCACCTCCACCGGCGCCATTGCTGGTACTATGGCTGGTGGTGCCGCCATCCCCCCATCCTCATACCCTAGTGTTGGTGGAGGGTTCGGGTCCCCTATACCTAATATACTTTAACCTTAACATTATAAACCCTAATCTATACAATCAATCTTCCTTCCCTGTTTTAATCCCTCTCTCCAATATTACTAGCATTTTGACCATAAAACTCAAATAAACAACTGATTACCCGCACAAGCGCGTGCAATTCAACATGCTATTAATATCACAACAGTTGTTAGGGTTTATAGACGGTACCTACCTTTGCCCCTCTACCCAAATCAATCTCCCCAATGGATCGACCTATCCTAACCCCGATTATCTCGTGTGGGTTCATACGGATCAAAGTCTTAGATCTTGCATTGCTGCAATGCTTTCTCGTCCCTTATTAAACGACATTGTCCACCACTCCACATCTAAAGCCCTGTGGGATGCCTTGGCTAAACGTTTCCGGGATCACTCCATGGCTAAGGAGTTCGATCTCCCAACCTAATTAATAAATCACCGTAAAGATGGCAAAACAATGGACGCCTACCTTTTGGAATTAAAATCAATAACGGACGACCTAGCTGCCATTGATTCTCCTGTTTCCCAAAAAGAATTTCAACACTTTGCAATATATGGTTGACCCCCTGAATACGCTCGTCAAATAAACAAACAATATACTTATGAGAGTTAAAAACCTCACTCCTCAATGAAGAGGCGGCTTTAACTTGACAAATTGGACATCCCAAACCAACCTCAATCATGCCTTGGTGGCACAATGCCAACCGCAGTCTAGACATAACTCGGACCGTGGCAATCCCAACCATGGTCAAAACCGTGGTTGAGGCAAGGGCAAGGGCAAGGGCAAGCGGGGTGGCCGAGGGGGCCGCGGTAGCCCACCTGGCCAGCACCCGCAACCACCTCCCTTTTGTGGACCCCCTACCCCGGCTTAGTTCGACCCCCATTTGGTCTTTCCCCCCATTCTCGTGCAGGTGTGCTCGGACCTGGTCCCCCATATTATCAAATCTGCTTTCAAATCGGTCACAGGGCAATCACCTGTCCACATTGGTTTGACAACTCCTCCGTCCCAGATCCCTCTCACTCGCTCGCTGCCATGTCAATTAGAGAACCGCACGACTACAATTGGTACCCTGACTTTGGTGCTACCAATCATATGACGCCCAGCCCAAGTATTCTCAAAAATCTTCTTCCTTATTCTGGTCATAAAGGTGTACTTGCAGGCAATGGTGCTTTACTCCCTATGACACACGCAGGCTCAACCTCGATACCAACGCGACACTCATCCCTTGCACTCAAAAATGTTGTGCTTGTCCCTAACTTAACCCACAATCTTTTATCAATTAAACAACTTTGTAATGATAACAATTGTAGGGTGGAGTTTTACTCCCATTGTTTTTGTGTCGAGGACAAAACCGCGGGGACGCTACTTCTACGAGTACCCAGTTATAGGTCCCTATATGGTTTTTCACCACACGACGTTGGCTTCGTAGCGCAAGTAAAGAATGGTGACCTTTGGCATCAGACATTAGGTCATCTAGGGAATTTTGTTCTTGATTTATTATGTAAGCAAAATTTTTTTCCCCGACTTAAATTTTTGAATAAATGTAATTCATGTTGCTTAGGCAAGTCCCATAAATTACCTTTCGAACGTGTATTACGCAAGACTACTATGCCCTTACAAATAATACGTTCTGATGTTTGGCAATCCCCTATCTACTCTAATTCTACCTATAAATATTATATCCTCTTTATCGGTGACTATTCTACATTCACTTGGCTATATCTGATGCAGCGCAAATCTGATGTTTATGAAATTTTCACCGTTTTCAAAAACCTCGTTCAAAATCAATTTAATTCAACAATTAAAATTTTCCAAAGTGATGGCAGGGTGAATATGATCATCGACGCATGAATGCTCTATGTCGCGATGCTGGCATTCATTTCCTTCTATCTTGTCCTATACCCCTGAACAAAATGGGGTGGCGACACGCAAGCATCAACATTTATTTGAAATGGCACGGACGCTTTTAATTGACTCTCGGTTACCTTATGAGTTTTGGAATGACGTTTTTTGCACTGCTTGTTTTATAATAAACCGTCTTCCCACACCAAATCTTTTAAACAACACACCCTTTCAAAAGCTTTTTCAAACCGACCCTGATTACTCACGTTTCTGCGTCTTTGGGTGTGGATGTTATCCGAACACCACACCTCGTGCCCCTCATAAACTTGCCACTTGCTCCACCTCCTGCATTTTATTAGGCAACACTGCTCGATATAAGGGATACAGGTGCTTTGACCCCAAACACCACCAATTATATATAAGTAGGCATGTGGTTTTTGACAAAAATCGTTTTCCCTACACTGAACTCATTAATCATGACAAAGTAGTCTCTGATGCCACAATTTCTCCACCGATAATAATTTGTTCTAACCCTCAAGCTACTTCCCCCATTTCCCCTTGAGCAGAGGCTGCTGGGAGGACGGCTACGCCACTGCCCGCACACTGCCTCCCCCCGGTTGCGTCCAACCTCACAGCCCCCACCCCCGCTGCGACGACCAATCACGTCTCACCTCCACTGAACCCCACCCCGCCCGCCCCTCCTAGCTGCCTCACCGAGGCACTGGATTGTGCACCCGTAGTTGACCCGTTGGTCCACACCCCTCCCACACCTCCTGGTCCCCTAACCAAGGCACCCGAATCACCTCCCCTCATAGCCCCTACGGGTCCCTCCTCTCCCGTGACCGCCTACGCGTCAGGACCTTCGGTCCCCTCCTCGCCCTTACAACCCGACCCTCCACTCGTGGGCCCCACTTCAGTTGGACATCCCCTCAATGCACACCCGATGCAAACACGGCTTAAAACAAGCATACGCAATACTAAGTACCCTCCTTCTCTTTCTTCCATCACCATTGTCCAAGAGCCTACATGCTACTCACAGGCCATGAAAAATCCAAAATGGCAAGAAGCCATGACGGACGAATTTAATGCGCTTATTCTCAATAACACCTGAGATTTAGTTCCCCATGACCCCTCTAAGAACCTTGTAGGAAGTACATGGAAATATAAGGTTAAGTGCAAAGCGGATGGCTCGGTTGAACGCTTTAAGGCCAGACTTGTAGCTCAGGATTTTCACCAACGTGAAGGCCTTGACTACAAAGAAACTTTTAGCCATATTGTTAAACCCACCACCATACACTTTATACTTACTCTTGTAGTGACATACAACTAGTCCATTCACCAATTAGATGTCAAAAACGCCTTCCTACATGGTCACCTTAAGGAAGAAATTTACATGAAATAACCTCAAGGTTTCATACATCCCAAATTTCCAAACCACGTATGTCGCTTACATAAGGCGTTGTATGGTCTGAAACAAGCACCCAGAGCCTGGTTCCAACGGTTTAGTGCTTTCCTACTTAGACTTGGTTTTACCTGTTGCCGTGCTGACCCATCCCTCTTCATTCACAAGACGAAAACCCACCTCACTTGCCTCTTACTATATGTCGATGACATTATACTCACAAGCACTGACCCCTTCCGTCTTAGCCAACTGATTCACTTACCCTCTACCTAGTTTGCGATGAAAGACCTAGGCCCTCTTCACTTCTTTCTGGGAATTGAGGCCACACGCACACCCAATCACCTTTTCCTCTCACAACACAAATACACGATCAATCTTCTACAACGCCATGACCTATGTGAGGCCAAACTAGTCAACCCCCCCCCCCCCCCCCCCCCCCCCCCCCGGGACCAGAGCACATCTCTCACTAAGTGATGGGGATCCTCTTGAGGACCCTACTGAGTACAGAAGTGATGTGGGGGCTCTCCAGTACCTCACCATGACTCGACCTAACATCAGCTATGCTGTCAAACTCGTCTCCCAGTTCATGCATGCTCCTCGCACCCCTCATTAGCAAGTTGTGAAATGCATTCTTCAATACCTCAAGGCAACTTCGGATCATGGTCTCTCCATCATTCCCGCTAGCACTCTCATAGTCACTGCCTTTGCTGATGCTGACTAGGGTGGCTGCCCTGACACACGACACTCCACCACAGGTTATGCTCTCTACTTTGGTCCAAATCTCATTTCCTAGCCAGCCAAGAAGCAAGCCACTGCCTCCAAATCCACTACCGAGTCCGAATACCATGCCGTTGCTATTGCTGAGAGTGATTGGATCTGCTCCCTCATGAAAGATCTCGGTCTTCATCACCCTGGCCTGATCATCACCTTCTGTGACAACGTTTCTGCATCCTACCTGACGGCCGACCTTATCTCCAATGACAGAAGCAAATACGCTGATGTGGACTTTCATTTTGTCTGTGAAAAGGTGCTTAAGGGTGATCTCCAGGTTCAGTACACTCCTACGGACAAACAGATTGCTGATATCTTCACCAATGGGCTCTCCACTGATCGTTTCTATTAACACAGGACCAATCTTCGCATACTTCCATCACGCTCAGATTGAGGGGGCGTATTAGAATATTCTCTAGCACATTCTCTTAGGCTTAGATATTACAACTATACCCCTAGTATTTATGTTAAGTCCAAGGGTATTTTCGTCCTTTTGTAATTTATCTTTGCCTATATATATATGTATCCTCTTTATTCATCAATTCAATACAAGAGTTCTTCATATTTCATAAAGGTAAGTTTTCATTCCCTAATCTTTGTTATTTTAATCATGTCTAATCTTACTGATCTTGAATTTACTACTCTTGATGGCAAAAAATTATTTGCCATCCTTGATGTTGAGATTCACCTTCATGCTATGAATCTTGGAGATATAAATAAAAAGGGTAATAGCGCATCCCTGTACGATCATTAAAAAAACAATGATATTTCTCAAGCATTATAGCCCTAAAAGATTGAAAGCTGAGTATATTACTATAAATGACATGTATGTCTTTTGGTTGAATTTAAAGGAGAGGTTTGATCATCGAAAGTCTATTATCCTCCCTAAAGCTCGCTCTAAATGGATTCACCTACGATTGCAGGATTTTAAAACTATAAGTGAGTATAACTCTACAGTATTTAATATTACCTCCCATGCGGGAAAAATATTATTGAGGAGGATATGTTAGAGAAAACACTATCTACTTTTCGTATCTCGAATATGCTCCTGCAATAGCAATATCGAGAATGAGGATTTAAAAAATACTCAGAGTTAATATCATGTCTCCTTTTTTCTGAATAAAATGATGAATTATTAATGAAAAATCATTAGTCACCACCAAATGGGGCTAAACCATTCCCTGAAGTGAATGCTATGACATACGACCATCATGAACATGGTCGAGATCGTAAACGTGGTCGTAGACGTGGACGGGGCCGTGGACAAGGTTATAGTCGTGGTCATAATAATTGGCACAATAGTACCCAGAATGGATCAAAATTTAAGAAGTCCACAAATAATGAGGAGATAAAATAGAAAAGTGAAGGAAAGTGAAGAAACTTTAGTTTTCATATTTTTTATTTTGCATATTCATGACTGGTTAAATCGCCAACTTTTTATTACTTGTTCATTATTCATATGGTTAGCTATACCGCCTACTTATTATCAATCATTCACTTGGTCGGCTATGTTGCCTACTTATTTTTCAGTTATTCAAAATATGGTTATTTAAAATATTTTGTGATATTAATAGAGGCCTCTACCAGTTAGTTACATGTTTGTAGATAATACACTTATGATGTGGCACTTATGAAACTCCTTGCATAAATGATCCGACTATAAGCTCAAGTCGTGGATTATATGATAATGCAGGAGAATATACATTCCAAAAATTTAACAATTATTGTATAGGCTGAATTGCCACATAGTCCACATACAGATATATAATGGTCTTACATATTTTTCTAATTGAACGCCTGCAGCGAATGGCTAGACCATTATTATTGCCAACTTTTACATGGGTACTTATTATTATATATATTGCAGCACTAATTATGGATCTCCTTAATATAACTTGTCTCTGATAAGATCCAGATATACATGCCATCTATGAATTTTAGTTATATATTGTATGTCCCAATTACTCCACCCAAGTTCCTAACTTTTAAGTGTACGAGAAAGGTGTATGTGGGCCTGCTTCGTCATTATAACCGCCACTTAAGTTGGGGTCATATCCTTTTGTTTTTTTGTCAAACTTAAAAACAAAAATCCACAAAACTACTAAAGTCTCCTTTATTGGAGCATAAGCAGAATCCACTTCTTAATTGAAAACCGAAGTTGGATTCACCAAAAGCACCATCCCTTTTGTTAGAAACGGTGAGTGGTTGAGATCAAAGACGTGCGATCTAGAATTCATGCTCGCCTCTAGTCGTTACGAGTCCCAGTTTGCACGTTTGTTTGATTTGTGTCTACGGCGACCACATTCACACACGTAACAAACAAAAAGAGCAAGCACAAGCACCCCCTAAGTCACACGTACATCGGAAAACTTCGGGTCGTGAATTGGGAGTCGTTGATTTTCCATGTGGGCATCTTCATCCTCCAACATGACTAATAGGTCAAATTTGAGGACGAATTTAAGTTCAAGTGGTTGAGAATGATGCAAGTAAATATAAAAATAACCCGATCAAGATGAGAAAAGGAGAAATTAGAATCTGAGAATGGTTGGAATACTAATTAGGAACAAAGTACTTGTTGGACAATTGTTTAGGCAGTTTTGGGCCATTTAGTCCACTCGAGAATTGAAGCAGAGTCTCACACATATATTCAAAAGGTTTATAGCTTAATTAGGATTTAATTAGGTTGATATCTTTATTTAATTAAGGCTTTGTTTATTAGGGTTTATTATTACTGAATTATGAAATTAAGTTTAGGATTTTTAGTTATGTTAGAATAGGATTGTTTTAGTTGGAGTTAGAGTAGGTTTAGTCTTTGGAATTGATTACAATTAGATGTATAGTGGTGGCTATATATATGGGCATTGGTTTCTTATTTTTAGGAGCTTTGTTTAATTAAATTGAGTTGTTCTCTCCCCCCCCCCCCCCCCCCCCCCAAAAAAAAAAAAACCCCTATTTCTTTCTCATTTCTGTAAGTGAGAATTAAGTTTCTTTCTTATTTCTCTAAGTGAGAGTCAGCAAGTATCAGCTCCACTCATAGAAGGGCCTAGCATAGGCAGGAGGAAGAAAGAAAAAGTCCGCACAACGAAAAGAGAGAGAAAAACAATCTAGCGTAAGATGAAGGAGAGAGAGAAGCGGTAGTTGCAAGAATTCTTGAAGGATATGTCTCCTAGAAGTAATGCTGGAAAATTGACTATGATAGCCGGGAAGAGGAAGAAACGGAATAGGGGAAATCGAATTAAGAAGATCACAGAAGAAGAGTATGATGAGAGGATCCTGAATGCGGAGTGAGTAACAAAGTTGGGAGAAAAGGTGGGCTTCAACTTTGATGGTTTCAAACCAGCTATGGTGGCAGACCTTATTGCTCATTGATATGATTTGGATGTTGGGGTGTGGCTTCAGTCCCACTCTCGGTTCTTGTGCTGGCCTTCTGCTCCGTCTCTTGCAAAGATCCTTGTTTGTGTTGGTTTTGCACGTGCTGGTGTTTCTTGTCTCCGTGTTTTTGTTGGTCCTATGCCCGCAGTCTGTTGTGTTATGTTTCGTAGCAAGCATTTCTGTTCCAGTTTTCTAATTTTGTGTTGGATGTTTTTGGTCCCCGTGTTGTTACGGTTGGACTATGGCCTCGTCTAGCGAGTGGCCAGCTGGTTTATTGATTTTGTCACAATTTATCCAAAAAAAAAAAGATTGAACCATATCTTTCCCTTGTTCTTTTCTTTCTTTAGCAATAAGAGTTAAGGAAGGCTATTAAATTCTTCCCATTGCCATGCAACAATTTGCTGATTTACATCATTTGCTTTTTACCTTCTTACAAGGTTCAAATTTCTTAGTCGTTTTGATTCATGTAGATGATGTCATGAATCCCAATCTTAAAAACTGACTTAATCAAGAACTTAGGATTAAGGATCTTGGACTCGTAATGTATTTTCTTGAGATTAAAATTTCTTGTTTTAAATCTAGGATTGCATTGGATCAATGAAAATATGCCTTGGATACTCCAAGCGAAGCTGGGATGTTAGGTACTAAGTTGGCGTCAACTCCGATCATTCAAAACCATTGAATGACTGACGATGTTGGCGATCTAGTCAAGGATTTGGGTTGATATTGACATTTGGTGCAACGATTGTTAGACGGTACATTAGTTATGCAATTCATACGTTAAGTCACTTCACATGTGATCGTTGAGACCCACCTCTAGGGGGCAGTTATGAGAGTGTTACGATATTTAAAGATATTTTTCTTCTAGTTGAGTGTGATTTCCAATTATGAGCTTATTGGATGGGCCTCCCATGTGTTAGCGGTCTAATAAACAATTGTTTGTTTCTCTATCATTCGTTGAGGCTGAGTACTGGGCTATGGCTATGGTAGCTAGCGAGTTGGTTTTGTTTTGTAGATTGTTGCTTGATCTTACTACGCATTCAATTGTCGAGAAACAAACAATTGTTTATCTGTGTTCCATGGAAACCGGACCGTAAATTCCATTTTTGAGAAATAAGCAATTGCTTGATCTTACTATCACATTCAATGATTTAAGACTGTACAATCAATTGTTTTGTGATAATCAGGTGACTCTACATATTGCTTCTAGTTCGGTGCTCCATGAAAGGGCTAAGCACATTGAAATTGATTGCCATTTGTTCGAGAATGTTGTCTTGCCAAACGGATTGCTAGTTCTTTTGTTCATTCATCAAGTTATCTCACTGATCTTTTTATGAAAGCTCTTGAGGACTCCTCCTTCTCCTTGCAGCTATCCAAGTTGGGCATTGTCGATTTACATGCTCCAATTTAAGGGGAGTATTGAAGTATATATTATTTTGTATATACAATAGCTACTAATCTAATCAAAGAAAATGAAAATCTTGAACAAGAGTTCATTCAAGAATGTCAACAAAGAAATGATTGGCTAAAATAGAAAGGCGCACTTCAGGTTAAATTGGTAATGTGCTGTTTTTTGGACCAGTAGTCAAAATACCTGAAGAGTAAAACTTATAGGCTACAAGCGAATGTTGCTGCGAAAATGATCAGGTGGTGAAAAGCACAATTTATAACCCAAGATTTATTATAAAGACCATAAATAAATGAGACATACATATGTAAGAAATGGATACAATGGATCTGTCAGTCTCTATATGCGTCTTATAGATGTGATAATAGCTTATTTGAGATGATATTTATATGAAAGTCCTTAAAGGACCAAAAATGCTAGAAGCATATAGTTCAAAATCGCGGTACATATCTAGTAAAAGAGAGATATGTTAATATCATTATGACTCCTTGAAGAATTTAAAGAAGCTGTTATACACCTAAACTAAGAATTCGAGATGGAAGATCTTGAAAAAGGTTAAGTTTTGTCTCGACTTATAGATCGAGCACTAATATGATAGAGTATTACTCTATTGATCAACTTATGCCATTACGATACTTAAGTGTTTAATATGTTATTTAGTGCCTCAATTTGTGTTTAATTCCTTGATAAAGATAAAGACCTTTTCCGGTCCTCAATGAGGTAACGAAAGATTCTTTGTCTTAAAGTACCACACCTTGGTATAATTGTTGCATTAATATAATTGTTATAAGATCAAGTATAAGCCTCTTTCGATTAACTTGTCACTAGTATATAATATGACACCAGTATGAAGGTATGAGAACGTGACTAAATATTTATCTTAATGGATCAACTAGTATACATTATAATGTTATGTCAAACTTGCACTTGATTTTGATGTGAATGCGGGTTATTTAGTTGCCCAGTATCAGGTAAGTGACAAGCATATGCTATTTTTTTATATAGCTATATTGCTATATTTTGGCAATCTACTAACAAGTGCAGCTACTACTGAGATGTTTACACTTTATGAGCAAATAGAGAATGGGTAACATCAAGGCCCTTGATTCAACATATTTCATAAGCTTCCAGTGATCAGGGGAGTCAGATAGTACCATATGAAGACAACTCTGCATTGTCCAAGTTAAGGAGAGTTCAGAGAACTAAGCACATTTTAACAAAGCTATTTCGATTCTCGAGTTTCAGAAGAAGGATAAAGCAAATATTAACTAATTCACCCAAGTGCCTAGAAGAGTTATTTGAGAAAGCACCTATAACAAACTTTCAAGAAATCAGCATAAAATTGGCGTTCGCCAACCCCAAGACACCCCTTGTTAATTTGCACCCATGAGGGGGAGTTAATTACACATTGTATTTTTTTTTGTTTTTTCCCTTTGCTATGGTTTTTCTCACTAGATTTTTTTCTGGCAAGGATTTTAATAAGGAAGTTTAGGAAGCGTATATAACTCGGATACCATATACTTTCAAGAGTGTTATTTCCCGTAATGCTATAAAGAAAATATCCAAAGGAGGAGTATTGTAAATATTGGATATTTTTCGGGTATAATTTTTATAGTCGAGCTTAGATATTATTAAATATAATAAGAAATTAGAAATTATGTAAAAAAATTTTATGTATACATATACATAGAGTCGGTTCCCAAAATAATGCTGAAAAATAAAAAAAATAAAAAAAATAAAGCTAAAAAATAAATATTTACCAATTTACTATTGAACCGCGTTTATCTAAAAATAACCGCATCAAAAAAGAAACAATATGTAAAGCATAAACCGCGTTTAATAAACGCGGTTTACTCTTATATAAACCGCGTTCACTAAACGCGGTTTACGCATATATAAACCGCGTTTTATAATGCTGCGGTTTTCATTATAAATAACAATATAAATAACAAACTAATAGATATATATAAATAACGAACTACTATATAAAAAATAATATAAATAAAACATAAATAAATGTTCAAAAAAATGAAACATAAGTAAATATTACCGTCATATATTTCACTGCTACTAGCTGCTAACCGAGCATCGTGCTCCTTTTTCCTCTTGCATGTTAATACATTATGACCTTTTCTCTTACAGAACCCACGTGTGACCCTTCGTGTATAGTCATTCGCATCCATTTCATTTTGAATTCGTTTCGAGCGTGGGCGTCCTCGACTTCAAGACCCGTGCTTTACAATTATATGAACCGCGTCTTTGAGACACGTTTTAGTCTTACGTTAACCGCGTCTTTAAGACGTTTTTTAGTCTTAGGTGAACCGCGTCTTTAAGAGGCGGTTTAGTCTTAAAAAAGCGGACGAGGTTTATTTCCATATGAAACGCGTCTTTAAGACGCGGTTTATAACCGGAAAAAATATTTTTCTCTTAATTCGGTTATTTTTGGAGTGAACCGCGTTTTCTAAATGCGGTTCAAGTAGATTGGTAAATATTTATTTTTTGGCATTATTTTTTTTATTTTTTTATTTTTCAGCATTATTTTGGGAACCGACCCCTTATACATATGTGTGTACATATATGTGACACGTGTACCCTATATGTGTCATAATCTTGATCTTTAGTACATGACTCACTGTAAATTTGGGGGTATATATATGTGAGAAATTGAGAGAGCAAAAATGAGGAAAAAGCAGGTGAGATTAAGAGATAGAGGAAATATATAAATAATATAATAGTAAGAGAATTATTTCTTTGGTTCTTTAGTTTTGATACAAAATACTTACTAATTTTTTATATATATATTTGGGTTTGTCTTTTTATTCTCTTTCTTTTAAGTATAATAGGTTCCTAATCTTATAACATTACAATATTTTTTGCCGTGCCAAATATTTTAAAGCTTGTTCTCTTACTCTAATATGCTTTGTAAAAAAAAACATGGTTTAATAAATCTAAGTATTACTTGCTAAGAGTTTTTAAATACTTATCTAACATTACATTATTATTGTTATATATGTTTAATGATTAATGGAAAAAAATTAGTAATTTTTTAAATATTGGTTTTGAAGGTATTACTAGTGATTATTGTGGTGTGTGTGTGATACAGTCACAATAATGAGCAAAAAAAGAACAATACCACATTGGTGGGGCAATGCAAAATATACCAATTTATATAATAAAGCAGCTACTCCACCAATGCCAATGGGTTTCGGGGTGGAACCTCTTTTGGTATGTAATAATAGTATCAGAGCCGTCGATCCTCAGATCGATTCCAAGGAGCTTAATTTGATATGTGACGGACCCTGCTCTGGAGTCGTGCAACGGTCTGGTATGGGACGGACCGTGCTCGATGGCTGTCATGAAAAGCCACACATAATGGGCCCAAATTTGGGAAAGGGCTACTGAAAGGGAAACTTAAACAAATCTGATATACTTTGATACCAATTTGTTGGGAAATCTTGATGCGGAAGCGGAAACCGTGATAGCTTGATTCGATTCAAATAATATGACTCACGCAAAACGAGAAGTAAACAAATATATGGAGAAAGAAAGAACAAACACGAACACACAATATTTACGTGGAAACCCCTCTAATATCGATAGGGGAGAACACATAATATTTACGTGGAAACCCCTCTACAATCGAGATGGAGATTCTTTATTGATACTGAACGGAATAATTACAACGACACTTCCTCTGAACGAGATTTATGAAAGAATTATAATCACTTTCTTTAAACTCTCGTAGCACTCGAATATCTTGGAGGAATTACAAAATCACCTCATTCTTAATGGCGGCGCCTCACTCTTAATTGGGTCGCAATTGTGACGTAACCCTACGTCCTAATTTATAGGCGCAAGTCTGGGAGGTGCCGATCGATTGGGAAACACCCGATCGATCGGAACCAGCCGATCGATCGGCCCTCTAACTGCCTAAAAATACCCAAAATTTTCTTAAATCACCCGATTGATCAGGCTTCCCTCCCGATCAATCGGTGACTCTACAGCAACCCCATAAAACTAAAAAACAAGTAATTTGAGACATAAACCTAACAAATCTCCACCTTGGCTCAAATTACATACATAAAAGAATTTCCTCCACCTTCTCCACTAAACCCTTACACGCGGAGTTAACTCAACAAAACTGAAGTGAACATATCTGAGAGGTTATCAGCAACCCCAATCTTCTTCTCTGAATTGGCTCTTGACACATCTTTTGAAATAGCCACCTGCTGCTTAACTGTGTTACTTAACTGAAACTGAACTCCCTCTGGCATACTCACCTGACCTGAATCACAAACAACTGATGACATCTTCTGTGGAGATAGCAATGAAGACTCACCAAATGTGATATGTCTACTTGTCAGGAATTGCTTGAATTGAAAACCTTTCTGCTTCCCATAAAGCCCTTGTTCACGAACTAAATCTCCCTTCCATTGTGCTTCTGTCAAATTCTCTGGATTCTTCTTTTTCTCATCTGAAGCTTTCTTCAAGCCAACCTGCCATAAACTGAAGCTCCCTCAACCACCAAACTTCTCAACCTCGGTCTTAATTGCGGACGTCATATTACCGAATCGAAATAAACAGGGCTCTGATATAAATTCCACCTAAGGCTCTGAACCTTGGCTCTGATACCAATTTGAAAGGGAAACTTAAACAAATCTGATATACTTTGATACCAATTTATTGGGGAAATCTTGATGCAGAAGCGGAAACCCTCATAGCTTGATTCGATTCAAATAATATGACTCACGCAAAACAAGAAGTAAACAAATATATGGAGAAAGAAAGAACAAACACGAACACACAATATTTACGTGGAAACCCCTCTACAATCGAGAGGGGAGAAAACCACTAGCGGAGATGGAGATTTTTTATTGATACTGAACAGAAGAATTACAACGACACTTCCTCTAAACGAGATCTATGAAAGAATTACAATCACTTTCTCTAAACTCTCGTAGCACTCGAATATCTTGGAGGAATTACAAAATCACCTCATTCTTAATGGCGGCGCCTCACTCTTAATTGAGTCGTAATTGTGACGTAACCCTACGTCCTAATTTATAGGCGCAGGTCTGGGAGGTTCCGATCGATCGGGTCCAATTGATCAGCCCTCTAACGGCCTAAAAATACCCAAAATTTCCTTAAATCACCCGATTGATCGGGCTTCCCTCCCGATCGATCGGTGACCCTACGGCAACCCCATAAAACTAAAAAACAAGTAATTTGAGACATAAACCTAACAGCTACCTAGGAGAGGGCTACCTAGAGTGGAGCCGTCTCTAGGAGAAAATGCTACCTACTCGGAGTGAAGCTACCTAGAGTGAAGCCATCGAGGATAGTGGTTGCAAAGCGTGGTGGTTTGATACAAATCAAAATATTAAGCAAAAAAAAAAAAAAAATTATCAAGCCACATGTGAAGGGCCCAAGTTTCGAAAAGTGCTACCTAGGAGAGGGTTACTTAGAGTAGAGTGAAGCCGTCCAAGAAAAAAGTGCTACCTACTCAGAGTGAAGCCGCCTAGAGTGAAGCCGTCGAGGATGACGGTTACGAAACGTGATGATTTGATACAGTCAAAACGATAAGAAAAAAAAAGAACAATCTCACATTGGTGGGGCAATTCAAAACATACCAATTTATATCCTAAATGGACTACTCCACCCATTGCCAACTGGTTTTGGGATGAAACCTCCTTTAGTATGTAACTGTGTTTGTGTGTATATATGTATATATGTGTATATATGTATATATTTGTATGTATGTATGTATAATATTAGATTTAATATTATAAAATATTCTAGAATTTAAATAGGTTATGGATATTCATCAAATGAATTTTTTATTTAAATTTGAGTTGAACTATTACAAATTGAATACGTGAGCTTTTTCTTCCTTTTTTTTTTTTTTTTTTTGAGATTTGAGTTAAGATGATTTTTTCTGGATTGGATTTGGATGAAAGTAAACTTAGTCTAAATTTGACCCATTGTTATCCCAACCATGACATTAGTAGGAAATATGATGCAAAACACTTCCCGGGGAAATAGTTTATTGTATGATTGATGTCCAATAGGGTTCATTTACCAGGCATTAAGGCACCGGATCCCATTAGGACTCCGAAGTTAAGCGTGCTTGGGCGAGAGTAGTACTAGGATTGGTAACCACTTGGGAAGTCCTCGTATTGCCAACCCTATAAGGTTCGGGGTCCTTGGAAACAATCTCTCGGCAGGGTTATACCCTGAAGGGGTAAGGCTACGTACATCCATTCCTTCCAGACCCCGCTTATGCGGGAACCCTTGAGGCACTAGGTCTATTGTTGTTGTTGTTGTTGTATATGATTAATGTCCAATAAAGTATAAATTAAAAACTTTTTTGACGCATGTACATTAAATAATATAATTGAAAATCAAATATAAGAGATAGGTATTTTAAAATGAAATTGAGCAAAAAATCATTTAGAATGTATATGCAAAAAAAAAAAAAAATTTAACATACATTGCTGTAAGTAAATCTTCGAGTAATTTTGAGTAGAAAGACAAGCAATTTCATGTCTATTGATATAACCCATGAGATAAATAAATAATTAGAGGGACTCTTTGTTGTGACCGCATGTAAGGGCATTGGAGCCCCGGGGTAACTCCACAGTGTGGAGAGCAGCCGGAAACTCATGACCCACTTCACTTTTGAAGTTCTTAGATGACCAGTGCCCAAAATTATTATTATTTTTTTTAGGAGTATTTACATTTTTGTACCACAATAGTTTTTAAAATAATAAAAAGAATCATGGCCTTTTTAAATAATAAAAAGGTCTCTAAATTTTTATCGTATTAATAAAAAGGCTCCTCTCCGGCATGATGACGTCATTTTCCGTTGACAAAACTCACGTGGCAAATTTGTTTTTTTTTTTTGGTTAATGCTACAGTAAAATGGTAGAAGTACCTTTTAATATCCTTATTCTTAATTTATAAGCACAAAACTAGAGATATTGTATTGTGTAGATATTGTCTGTTTGTCCTTAATTGATTTAAAAATATAGTTATTGAAGGATAATTTTGTTACTTTATTATAGCATTAATAACAAAAAAGTTGTCACATCGGCTCTGTCAGCAGAAAATGACATTATCACGTCGAAGATGGGCCATCTTATTAATACCACAAAAATTTAGGGACCTTTTTATTATTTCAAAAAGATCCGGATCATTTTTATCAATTCCAAAAATATTAAGGTACTAAAATATAAATAACCCCTTTTTTAAGTTAATTTTTTTCAAATGTTATTTTTTAGATTATGAGTGAGGGTACTTGTACCTTAAAATTTTAAGTTTTTACTTCATATTATACTTTAAAATAGAATTTTAATTTTTCTATTTTCTTAAATGTAGGAAAACAAATTCTATTGTTTTTAATTTAATAACACCCAAGAAACTCAATAAAGTACGTTCCCTGTTAAAAAAAGTTTTTTTCCCTTCTGTAATACCACCAAATAAACACTACAAGAGGTTTTGAGATCTCCCTCTCTAGGTCCGTTTGGCCAAAGTTCTTTTTCTAAAAAATATGTTTTTGATTTTCTGGAATCAACACTTTTTAAAAATTTTAAGGGTGTGTTGCTAAATTACACAGTGATTTTTATATAGAAGTATAAACTATTTTTTTACTTTGAAAATAAAAGCAACAACAAACACTAAGGTTTCATTTGGAACACAGAAAATGTTGCCAAAAGAAAAACAATTTGGAGGAAAATGTTTATTTCATGTTTGGAATGCATAGAAAACATGAAGGAAAAAATCCAATGGAAAAATTCGAAAAGATTACAATAGAATTTGATTAAAACAAATTTCCTCTTGAAACAGAGAGAAAAATAGGCAAAAAAAAAAAACACAAGAATCTCGGCCGAAACCATGTCAACCCCATTAAACTCGATCTTACTTTCATGTTTAATCAACATGGTCTGCTTTATTTATCACCTAAGTTCAATGAATATGTATGCTCGGTAATATATAAAAAGTATAAACTGAATAGAGTATATTAATGTTTTTAGTGAGTTAGCCTTAGTTAAATGAATTACAAGTCGCTAAAACCAAAAGAATGAATTACAGGCACAAGATCTCGAAACTAAACAAAAGAATCAACAATAAACACTAGGATTTAACGAGGTTCAGACCCTGTTGGTCCTATATATGTTCCCAGCTTCCTAGTCTTGGAGAGATCTCCATTATTAATGATTATTAGTACAAGTTACTGACTGACTACAACCAATAAACAACGAATACAATATCATAACTCAAATTACAAACTCAATCTTGGCTTCTAAGATAGAAATCTAACAATCTAACCTTAAATCTTGAAGAACTTCTCACCAGCAGCTTCAATCTTCCATGAATCTTGAGTCACAAGCTTTGAATCACCGTGAATGAGGCTTAGAGAAGCATTTTAGGGTTAGGGTTTCACAAAAGATGCAAAGGAGTAGAAAATCAGATAAAGAAAGGGGAAGGCAAAGAGATGAAAATAAATCACTGCCAACTCAAACCCAACCATTTTTTTTTTTTTTTTTGGTTGTACTCCCTAACCTATAATCTGTGTGCCTGCCCAACTTCACATCATAGCCATTCATCGAAACGCATCCAACAGTCCAGATAAGACAAAAGGAACACAAATCCTATGGCTCACAATGCACCACCTTAGTGCAGATCAACAGTGGGGGATGAGGACACGCGTCAGCAGAAGAAACGAAAGGAAGTATGGTCGGGCAGCTGGGCAGGAGCACGGGCAGGCAAATAGTAAAAGCATGCAGGGGTATTTTGGACAATACACAAATGTGCCAAATTCAATTTCCTGATCATAAAGGCCCTCCTAGTTGTACATATTTACATCTATGCCCCTCCTTTGATCAGATAATAAAGTGTTGCGTTTTGAGTTTCCTTTCTACATGAAACGATGCTTTTACTTGTAATAACACCTAATTTTTCACGTGTTCTCATTTTGGCTCATTTTAACCTAATCTTATTCTATTAGGAATGGTCTAGGCCATATGTGTACCAATTAGGATCCAGCAATATCTATCAAGGTGTTTTGTCCCACCATGAAATACTGGGTTTCTACATAAGTTATTGCTGATTGACTATCAGAATATATCTTAAGTGGTCCTAGGTCAAGCTCAATTTCAGATAGAAGGCCTCTAAGCCATATACCTTCTTTAATAGCATCTGAGATTGCCATAAATTCAACCTCAGTAGTTGAAAGTGAAGTTAAATATTGTAACTTACACCTCCAACTTATTGTTTCATTGATTAAAGTAAAAATATAGGCTAAAGTTGATCTCCCTCTATCTAAATCCCCAGCGAAATTAGCATCAACATACACAACTAACTTAAGGTTACTTTGGCCATGTCCAAAGGTCAAACCGAAGTTCAATGTACCCTTTACATATCTCAACAGCCACATCCTAGTAAACTTTACCCAGATTGGTTATAAACTAAGACAAAAAGCTCATAGCAAATGCTCGATTTGGTTTAGTACATGTCATAGCACACATTAAGGATC
The DNA here is from genome assembly GCA_018398585.1 of Simmondsia chinensis. Classification (NCBI taxonomy): domain Eukaryota; kingdom Viridiplantae; phylum Streptophyta; class Magnoliopsida; order Caryophyllales; family Simmondsiaceae; genus Simmondsia; species Simmondsia chinensis. The sequence goes on along the minus strand of JAGTTD010000008.1, from coordinate 29,910,823 downwards.
CTATGGCATTCACATAAGGTATATTACTCATTTAAGTCTTTCTTCCTCAATTTTAAGGCACTAGTTTGCTGAAAATTTATATCAAGAAGCCATGGGTAGTTTTATTGGTTTAGAGTCAAACATATTAAAGCTTTTAAGACTTTAATTAGATAGTGGTTTGACTTAAATGAATAGTTTGAAATGATCTATATCTTATTATATCCATTCCTAATATTCTCTTAGCATTACCCATATCTTATGTTAAACGAACTGTTTAACCTCACTTCAACAAAATTGACCGTATGTAACGCGTAATAAGCATTACTTTAAGTAGTAAAATTATTACCTAAAATCTTACGTAACACTTTTTTTACCATTACGTTAAGGGATGTGTTACATTAGCCTAATGTAAAGGATTATTTAGCCTAATGTAACAGTTTTTATAGTGTTGCTATAGGTACGTATCTAATGTAATACTTTTTAAAAAGAATTCTTAGGTAACAGTTATATGAAATCTATTGTAATGGTTTTTGAGCTAATGTAAATGTTTGATTAAGAATCATATGTAATGGTTCGCCTCCTTAATATAACACTTTTATAAAGACTTATGTAACAATCTTATGAGACCTAGTGTAACAATTTTTAACAATGTATGTTAATTTGTTGGAAAGCCCTAGGTAAAAGATTTGACCTAGTGCAACAATTATAAGCTCAATACAATTGTTTTGTCGCAGAGCTATTGTTTCATGTCCATGGAGATAAAGTATCCACCTAAGCGCAAGTAAAAAAATATCCCTCTTTCAAATGCACAACAATAGTCCATATACATAAATGAGATCAAATTCCAAAATGTGAAATATTTCATATTTACACTGAGTATCAATTATGCATAGAAATTAAGTCTTCAAAATATGAATCCTAAAACTGAACCACAAAGTCTTGTCAAATACAACTATAAACTTGAAACACGGTCAAACACCTTCGAACAAAAAATTTAATATCTCCCTTAAGCAATTGGTGACAAAACATCATCCCTCTACTTAGAAAGAAAAAAATGAAAATCATGTAAAGTTACTTAAAAAAAGCATTGGACACGAGGCACACTTATTACAAATTAACTGGAACCACATGTATCCTAAATCTACTCATAAACAAACTATTTATGCTATGTCATGCTAACAACATTGTAAAATTGAACACATTCATATAAGATATCCAGAAGTAGTTACATCAAATGGAGCAACAACCAACATCATGAACCAGCAAAAGGAGTAAGTAGTTACTATGCTTGCTCCCAAAAAGATACAATAATGTCTCTAGTATGTAAGCATGTTTCCAATTTCATTCCAAAAAACATGTCTCTATAATATGGACTACGAGCAATATTAAACCATACCTATTTAGATGGCACAAGTCAATTTATGGGACCGATAGAAAACTTAACCATTTGATCTATAAAAGTTACTTGTCAAAGAACCCCACACCTGTGAGATGGTGCAAAGAGGCAGCATTCTCAAAAAGGATGCCTAAAGATGCCACACTAGAAGGATTAGACAAGAGGAATACATTTTATAACATACTCTTATTACAAACCATGATAAATTCATTAATGTTGGTATGAACATATATTATTCCATCATGATGGAACTCAATATGAAGAGTGCCATAAGATATTAACAGATCTAACAGAATGTTACCAGATACATCGATATTAAATTTCCTCAACACCACCGAAATACCTAACAAATAAGCATAATATCTCAACCATTAGCGATTAGAGCTAAGCATTAGCAATTACCAAAAAATAAAAAAATAAAAAGCTGAAATCTCGATAGCAAAAACTAGAGGACTACAATCCAATAATACTCATGATTAAATGAATAAGAAAACTTAAGGGAAAGACACTAATTTCTAACAATGTTTATAAAAGAAGTATTGTCACACCTTGTCATCGCCATATAAGTTAGATCATTGCCAACAATCCCATGTGACATAAAATTCCAAGAGTAAAAGATCGCATCCACATTTCATTCAGGAAAGGAATTCAACACCCAGTAATGTAAAGATGGAATATTTAGTAGAGTATACAGCAACCCAATGCCTCAATGGTTCCCCATTATTGACATTAATAGTTATATGGTGAGTTGACAAGCGACACCACTCCATTGAGATTTAAATTTGCAGTAAGAAATCTAGATCAAGCCTGTACAAACCATGTATCAAACGCAAAGCCACTATAATTGTGAAGACCGATAAAGCTATAAAGAAATTAGAAGAGGCACTAAACTAAGGTTCGTAACAGACAATCAATCGGCTTTAACAAATTTGGCATCAAATTTCTCAATGCAATGCAAATTCATAGCACGATAAAGCACCATAATAGTGTCAAACACTTTGTCAATTTTACAAAGAACAAGTTCAAAAGTGAGGCACTTATAAATCGGTAGCTTTTCACTAAGGTATCTAGCTTTTGCCTCCAATTTTGCAAATCCTATATCATAAAACAAGCACTCACAATAATTTAAACGCATTATTCCCGAATTTAAAACAAAACATGAACAACATGGATCAAGATTGCACACAAAGGAGGAGCTTGAGATAAGGATTACCAGCTTATTATTGTTTCATATCTATTGTACATAAAGCCAGTCAGTACAAACAAAAGAAAAGAAGAGTAGTCCAAGTACCTTGAGAGTTCATGTCATTACGTTATTTGCATTAATGTCTCTTGGAAGCGTATGCCTATCTTAGGTTTAAAGCCTCAACATATCACGCTTTTAGAATGTTTATACATGTGCTTGATATTTATATCTTGAGTCCAAGCAAGAGAGATTCACCAAATTTTTCACTAACAAATATTAGTAAAGTAGCATTTCAGTGTTGTGCTTTTTCAAGTTTACAAGTTATCACTCTTGGCTTACTTTTTAACATGGTATTTTATTCATTCGTCACTATCTATGATTTATGAACACTTTACATACATTTATCAAGTGCAAGGGAAGGGACTGTTTGTGCTAAACATGTATGACCTAGGCAATTATTCTTAGATACTCTCAACATACAACCTCCACTATATGTGGTCTGAAAAGATTTTTCAACTAAAAATGATGTAGTAACTCAAGAAAACTCATATATCAAGCTTGTACAATAGGCCAAGCACACAAACCCCTCATCATACTTCCATAATGAGTTAAATACCTAGAGGTTACTGACATGAACAAACTCAATGAATGCAATGCAAATTTTCTCCTGGTAGCCTGAGACGATGGACCTACAAAAAAAAATTATTCCACTAAATCCTTTAGAAGCTCAGAGGATATAATCCAAAATTAAGTTCTTTTTCTTTTAGTTGTCTCCTAGAGCTCTTCATTTGGCCCATAATCAAGTTGTATGAAATATAACACACCTTCCAAAAAGTGATTCAAAGAACGATTTGATATCTACAAGTAGAGGAGAACTCACTTTAAAAGATTTTGAAAATCTCTCTTCTATGTAGCTTGATGGCTAATCCTTCTTGCCAACATCTATAATTTTTAAAAGTAGCGGTACAAATTTATTACAAAAACTTAAAAAGCTTATAATGTTAATAACTCTTTTAAGATCCATTAAACATAATTATATCCCTCTCTTAACTACTTACAAGGTTCATAATATAACTCTTAAGGCCTCAAATCTTTCCCAACCTTTGATAACACCATAGTGTAGCTTTAGAGCATTCAATTTCTTAAAAATCTGAAGTTAATAGTTGGCAATCTAATTTGAAATTTTTTTTTACATATAAGCTACTAGAGAATTTAACCTATCCATTTCAATGCAAAAATTCATAAAAATTCGAAGATAACTCCAAAAGTTATAAAATTCACAATTAACCAAGCAAGTTCTAGCTCAACTAACTAGATTGCAATGAGTATCATGAACTTAATATGCTCCTATATGGGTTGAGTACGTTCAAGAAGCTGAAGTTCATAACTGAAATTCACAACCCAGAGATAATAGCTTACCACAAAAAAAGTTCAGTGTTGCCTTGGAAGGTCAACACCAATGTTGATTGCAGTACTTTTCAAGTTAAATTAGCAAAAATAACGTCATTAATATTACAAAAATAGTGAAATCGGTTAATTATGTTTTTTTTTTTTTTTTGACAAAAGATAATTCAGCAATTTGGTTAAAAAAGAGAAATAGGTTGATTTTGAGAGCCAAAGATATCTAGACTTTAATTTTGAGAGATAGCTAGCAAGAATATGCAAAATCAACAAAAAGGAGAGAACTATCAAAATATGTGAGAGAGAAGTGACGAGCTAGAAAGCTGAAAATAATGTCTAAGGTGCAGGTTTCTTGAGCTAAAAACACTTTCTAGGGTTCGATTTTGAGAGCTGACAATCAAGGATGTCAAAAAACAAAAACAATCAGAGAAAAAAACTGACAAAATGAGAGCAAAATGGGAGAGAGAGAGTCACGAACCAAAGACTACTTTCAGACTAAAGCAGAGAGAGTGCAAAATAACGAAGGATGGCGGAGGGCGGGGGGGTACCACGGAACACCAGTGGACCGCTGAAGGCCAGTTGACGGCGGAGCATGGAGCAGATGAGCGAGTAGTGGAGAGAGAGGCAGAGTGAGAGGTGAGCGGCAAAAGAGAGCGAGGGGGATGAGTGTGTCCTACGTAGTAGTAATTAACAAGCGGGAACAGGGAAGGCAGAGAGAAAATTTATGAATAAAAAGAGTGTTATTTTTGGGTCAAACTCAAATTTTTATTAAAAATTTGGATAAATTAAATAATTTAAGATTTGATTAATCCAAAAATTTTATAAAATAATATTTTAATTTAATAGGTATATATATATATATACAACAAAATAGTCTAAATGACAGTATACAAAAGAGTAAAATATGTCTCTTGTCCAACTCTTTTTCATCGATAATGCTACAATATTGCAATTTTCCTTTAGGATGAGTGGAATCGCAGGGGGATGGTGAATCTACTAACAAATTGCGGCTAATTTTGTAACCTTTCGCATCATAATTTTGACTATTTCACAAAGTTCGTAGATTAAAAAACTAATACATTAAATTTTAGGGTACAAATATATGATTTACCCTAAAAATTTTGGACTTAAAACTATTTTGGTTCCATGCATAAAAATACAATTTATTAGAAAAATGAGGCGGGTTTAGGTAACAAATATATAGTGTTACATAACACAAATAGATATAACACTCTGCAAAAAAATGTTGCCTATAATATAACTTATCTAACAATTTTTTAGAAGTGTTACATTAGATACCAAGCAAATACAAGAATAAAAGAAGTGTTACCTAAATACTATTTATGGAAACATTTTTAACAAATGTTACAATATAAGTGTTACATATGGTCAATTTTGTTGTAGTGCCCATTTTTCAAGTCTCGAATCTGAATTTTGGACTTGCAAGCAAAGAGCGTGTCATCAACATAGATTGGTAGGAAAACAACATTATCACAATCAACATCCTTGAAGTAAAAACAAGTGTCATATATAGATCTCACAAAACCATTATCACTCATAAAGGCATCAAATCTTTTGTACCACTGCTGTGGTGCTATTTCAAACCATACAAAAACTTTTTCAGCAAACAAACTAAGTCAGGCTGGTTTGGTTCAATAAACCTTCAGGATGAGCCATAAGGATCTCCTCCTCAAGCTCACTAAGTAAAAACACAGTTGTTAAATCCATTTGGTCTAGGTACATATCAAATTTGGTAGTCAAACACATAAGCAAATGAATAATGGTGTGTTTAACAATAGGAGAGAAAATTTATGTATAATCAACATCCTCTTTCTGGGTGAAACCCTTGGCTACTAACCTAGCTTTAAACCTAGGTTTACCTTCATGAGTTTTAGGTTCTTTTACCTTAAACACCCACTTAAAAACTAGCCAATTTCTTACCCTTTGGCCAAGGGACTAAGACCCAAATTTGATTTTTCCTTAAGCTCTACATTTCAACAACCATGGCATTCAGCCACTCTGTTGAATGCCTGCTGTCAATAACCTAATTATAGGATATAAGCTCAGACTTTAAGTACTCCAGAGCAGTGTTAAGGGCATTGGCCATGCAGTCAGCAAAATCATACCTATCAAGAGCCCTAATGTTCTCTTCTTACCCTATCTCTAGCTAGTTGGTAATCATCTAGGTTCTGTTCAGTACCAATGGTTTCAGTTTCAGGTCTTAATTGGGTTGTTTCAGGCCTGTTTTGGCTGGTATAGGTCTGTTTTCATCTAGGTCATTGCCATTTTCATCTAAGTTATCCTCTAAATCAGTCCTAAGGTTGATAGGGTTAGGTGGGTTCATCTCAAACTCAAATTTGTCAGGTTTAAAGGTCCTAACAGAGTCTGGAACTATATCTAGTTGTTCAAGGGCATCTCATCTTCATTGAAGGTGACATCCCTACTGACAATGGTTATGGTCATATTTCCATCCCTAACACCTACCCTATGACCTTTCACCACTGAAGGATAACCTAAGAAAATGCCTTTAATAGCCTAAGGTTCCAACTTTCCTTCATTTTGGTGCAGAAAGGCTGAACAGCCAAAGAAATGGTCTGAGTTTTGACCAAAGTCTTAAGAGAAACGCTTGGTTATCGTGTTACGGAGTGCCGTTACATGGTTGGAATTCTGATAATTTTATTGAAATTGGGAAGAGCTGGGGTAGGGTGCTTGCGGTGGATACGAGATGTAATGGGAACGATTCATTAGAAGTGGGTAAGATCTTAGTTGAGACTGTGGTACCCCATCGTATTGCTGAGAAGGCTAGCTTTGTTGTGGGCCAAGGCAAACATGTAATCCACATCATCGAAGGAGGTCAGGTTTTAACGGAAGACTACATTAAATGCAGTGCCGAAACCCAGGCTAAATCGAAGAATATCCCTTCCAATATTGCGAAAGAGGATGAAGGGGCTGTCGAGGAAGGAAACGCTGGTGAAAACATGGACCGTAGTGATGATGAAGAATTTGTGGATGCCCAGCCTAAGGGTTTGAAGGGCAAGGAGGGTACTAGTGAGGATAGACTACCTTTACCGTCCTTGGATTTGGAGAACGTGGATCATTGGCCAGCCTTGAACGATATTTATAAGACGGGCCACAACCGAAGCTCGGAGGGGAACAAAGAAATGGAAGAGGGTGGTTCCCAGGCATGCTCAGAGGAGGAATTCCCACCAGGCTTTGTGAACCTATTTGATGTGCAAGTCATTGAGGAACTTGTCTTAAGGAAGGCTGTATCAAGGCCCAAAGGAAAAAAACAAAGGGGAGAAAAAGATATCTGAAAATGTGATAATATCTGCTTGTTCAATATCATCAAGCGATTTCACTGAATCGGAATCAGATCAGGATACTACAAGATCGGTAGACAAGGAGGCTGCGAAGATTTGTAAGACAGCGAACATTCTGGGGCTACGATGGGAGGCCATGCATGACACTGTGGTAGAAAAGCTATTGAAAAATGCTAAGGGTATTAAAAGGGTGGTTAAAAGAAGCAAGAAGATAAAAGACAAAGGAAAAACTAAAATATAAAGAGTTATGAGGCAGCTTGGGTGTGATAGCGTTAAGAGCGTTGGGTCTTTTTGGGCGTTTTTGGTGCCTTCTAATCCCTGTGGTTGTGCTTGGGTGGTTGGTTTGGTGCTTGTTTTTGTGGTGGAGGGTTGGGAGCTCAGTCGTCTGCCTTTCCTTGTGTGTCTTTTGCTCGTGTTTGGCCAGGTGTTGAGGTGTTGTAGCCTGCTGGTGTCCTGTTGGCCTGGTTGCCTTTGTCGTCCTGTGTTCTGTTTTGCTGGGTTGGTGTTGTTTTCTTCTCGTCTTTTCCGTTGAGGTGCTTTGGCGTGTGTTGGCTTGCTTTTCGTTCTTGTGGTGGTGCGTTCTCGCTGGCTGGTTGTGCGGGGTGTTTGCCTTTGCTCTCTTCTCCTTGCCTCCTTGTGCCCGTGTTGTGTTTGTTTAGTTCTTTTGTTGGCCGCGTGGTCTGCTTGGTAGTCGGTTTGGTGCCTTTGTTGGGCTCCTTTGTTGGTTGCTTTTGTTGTTTTTGTGTGATCTTCTTTATTTGGGTGTTGTTGGGGTTTGAGGCTTTTGTGGGTGGTCTTTCTATTGATTTGCTCGTGGTTGTTGGGTTTTTTTTGCGGTTTGGATTGCGTTTTTTGATCTTTGAATTTGTCCTCTGTTAGGACTTATGTAAATTCTTTATGATCAATGAAATTCCAATTATCAAAAAAAAAAAAAAGGCTTAACAGCCAAACACTCTCAAATTATTGTAGCTAACTAATTTTCCTGTCCAAATATTTTCAGGTGCTTTAATTTTTAAAGCATAATTAGGGGACCTATTAATCAAATAAGCAATTGTATAGCCTCACCCGAAACTATTTTAGCAAACAAGATGAGAAAAGCATACATCTTACTCTATCTAAAACTGTTCTGTTCATCCTCTCAACAACACCATTTTGTTAAGGGGTTTTCTTAATTGTTCTATGTCTTTTTATCCCATTTTTATTGCATAAGGTCTCAAATTCTTTGTTCACATATTTAAGGCCATTGTCAAATCTAAGTACCTTTATCTTTCTTCCTGTTTGATTCTTAGCTAAGTTTTTGTACTTTACAGAGGTTTCAAATGCATTATTTTTATTTTTCAACAAATAAACTCATACTTTGCATGAGAAATCATCCACAAGGAAATAGGGTGCTCATCCATTATGGGAACCCTAGAGGGCCCCCACAAGTCAAAATGCACATAATCAACAATGCCTTCAATAACATGTGAACCAACAAAGAATGCATCCTATGATGCTTACCATAGATGCAATGATCACAAGATCAAGATTTGACACAACATCAGATCCAAACACACCCTATTTCTGTAAATTCAGCAAACCACTATATAATATGTGACCTAACCTTCTATGTGATAGGTTAGTGGTGTCCTTAAGGTCTTTCTGAGCCACATTACCCTCCCCAGTAACAACCTTCCCCTTTATGACAGAGAGCCTATTCTTGACCACCCCATTAAGTACAACTAAGGCTCCTCTCATGACCTTCATCTCTCCCTTACAGGCTTTTAGGGTAAACCCAACTAGGTCAAGTTGTCCTAAAGATACAAGGTTCCTTTTAAGTTTTGGGACGTGCCTAACCCCCTCTAGGACAAAGTTGGTCCCATCAGTTAGCCTAACCCTAGCTAACCCAACACCCACAACCTTACATACATAGTTGTTACCCAACTTAACCTTTCCCCGATTCATATTCTCATAATAAAAAAAGTATGACCTATCACATGTCATATAAAAACTTCATCCAGAGTCAAGAACCCATTCATACATTGTTACAGGAGAAGAAGCAACAAGCACGTCACTAGATTCATAATCATAAAAAACAGTATTACCAGCACTAGCCTGATTCTTATCAAGGCAGTAGCATATAATGTGATCCATTTTACCGCACCCAAAGAGACTTATTGTTAGATAGGTCTTTCTTGCTTGTAGACTGGAATCTATTCTTACTTTTACCATGTGTCTTGTTCTGGTTATCCCTAATCTTTGATCTACCTCTTCTTGTTAAAGCTTCACCATTATTGCTATGGTTGCTAATATGGTATTTGCCCTCTTTTTTTAAACTCTACAATCTTAGACCTTAAAGCATCTTCAACTTCTACAAGTGATATAGTCTTTCGACCATACCTTAGTGTATCTTTAAGTGACTTTAAGAACTTAGGAAAGGACCCTAATAGTATAATGGCGTGTAATTCATCAGGTATTTCCACTTTTAAGGTAGTCAGGTCACCTAATACCATATGAAACTCATCAATATTCTTTTCTAGAAGTTTATTTTTGTCCATTTTAAAGGTGTAGAATCTTTCCATGTCAAGAACTCCATTAGCTAATGATTTAGAGACATAAAGTTTTTCTAACTTAGCCCAAACAACAAAAGTACTAGTTTCATCAAAAACTTTAGAAAGAACAACATTAGTCAAGCAAAGAAGCATATGACCATGTGCAACTACCTCAATGTTCGATTTCTGCTCATCTATAAGGCCCAATGGCTTGTCTTTCTTTGACAGTAATTTAGAGCTTGCCCCAAGGGACATCAGTAAGGCTCTGACCTTCACCTTCCAAAGCTCAAAATCATTCCTACCATTGAACTTTTCTATGTTGTGTTTAGTTGAAGTCATCTCACTGAACTCTAACATTCAACCAAGGCCATGATACCATTTGTTAGCATTTTTAGTGAGTTAGCTTTAGTTAAACTAGTTATAAGTCACAAAAAGCAAAAGAATGAATTACAAACATGAGATCTCGAAATTAAACGCAAGAATCAATGATGAACACCATGACTTAACGAGGCCCAGACCTCAAGATTGGTCCTACATTTTCAACTCCCTAATCTTAGAGAGATCTCCATTATTAATGATGATTATTACAAGTTAGTGATTGATTACAACCAAGAAACAATTTATACAACGCAAGAACTCAAATTACACACTAAATCTTGGCTTCTAAGACAGAAACCTAACAATCTAACCCTAGATCTTAAAGAACTTCTCACCAAAAGCTTCAATCTTCTATGGATCTTGAGTCACAAGCTTTGAATCGCCATGAATGAAGCTCAAAGAAGCATTTTAGGGTTAGCATTTCATAGAAGGAGCAAAGGAGTTAAAAACTAGAGAAAGAAAGGGGAAGGCAATGAGCACAAATTGAATTAATGCCAACTCAAACCTCAACATCTGGTTTATATACTCCCCAACCTATAAACCATGTGCGTGCCTAACTTCGCATCACAACCATTCATCTAAACGTAACCAACGGTCTGGATAAGACAAAAGAAACACAAATTATGTGGCTCACAATGCATTGCCTTACTGCAGATTAACGGCGGGGATGAGGACACTCATTAGCTGAAGAAACGAAAGGACATACAATTTGGCAGCTGGGCAAGGGCACAAGCAGGTAAATAGTACAAGTGGGTAGGGGTATTTTGGACAATACCCAAACGTGCCAAATTCAATTTTCAAATCATAAAGGCCTCCAACTTGTACATATTTACATCTCATGCAACTCATTTGATAAGTGATGCGTTTTGAGTTGCCTTTCTATATGAAATGATGCATTTGACGTGTAATAACACCTATTTTGTAGCTAATATCATTTTAGCTCATTTTAACCTAATCTTATTCTATTAGGCATGGTCTGGGCCATATGTGTACCAATTAGGATCCAACAAAGTATATATCATTTAAAATACTTGATTGAAAAAATAACTAAACTTCGGGGTACCAGAATGTAATAGTATTTTGAGAAAATTTGGCTTAGTTATTGAGATTTTGTAATACTTACCAAAAAAAAGAGGTTTTATGACATATTTTTCAAAAACCTTGAGATTTTGAAATATTTTTGATATACTTTGAATTTTATAAACCTTTTTTAGCTTATCTACACAAAACCGTATTAAGATTATGTTACTTTATTCTAACAAGTACTTAAAAAAAGGCCTAAAAACTTTAATATTTATATTCATAATAGTTTTGAAGTTTAAAATATTTTGAAAATTTTAAAAATATTTAAATATTTTAAACATTAATAAATTATTTTAAATATATAAAAATGTTTTAAATATTTAAAACACCATTCATATATTTCAAAAATATTTAGGAAAATTTTCACTTAGATACCTTAAGGTTTGACCATTTATCACCTAGATTCCCTATGTTTTAATATATACAATGAGGTACCTGAGGTTTGAATATTTCAACACTTCGATACCCTATGTTGGAATTTAATGATTTTTTTGTGAGAATCAGGCGAACTTCATACAAAAGATGTTAATGCAATACATGATTATGATGATATATATAAGTTATGTCAATGCGTTCAACAAAAATTCAACGAATTATAATAAAACATTCACTGAATTTGCATGTAAACTATCTATATATTGCAACAATCATGTGTCATTTCAGTAATTTTTGGTAAAAGATTATCAAATTCCAACAAATATATTTATATATTGTTGGAATCACGCTTTACTTAGCATTTTTCAACAAAAATCTATTAAATTGTTGAAGAAAGGTGCTTGATTGATAAAATTTAAACATTTAAGTTACCTAAGAGATAGAATATTTAAATATAAAGGAACCCATTGTATATTTTAAAACATTACGGTACTTAGATTATAAATGATTAAATCTCGGGTTACCTAAGTGATAATTTCCAAAATATTTAATATATTGAAAAAATATTAATATATTTAAAAATATTTTATATATTCAAAAAATATTTTAGATATGTAAAAAATATTTTAAAATTTGATAAAATATTATATATTTTATAAATATTTTAAATAGTTAACTATTTAATATATTTTTAAATATTTTAAAATTTAAGAAAATATTTTAAAATTATTTAAACTCATATACCTAAACCAAATTTTTTTCTAAAATTTTTAAACGATAAGATGTCTTATAGTATTTATTGAAATGTCAGATACCTAGGTGATAAATGATTAAACTCATGGTGCCTAAATAATAAAATTCCGATGGAACAATATTAAGACCGGTCACCAAAAAAGTTCATACGGATTAAATGATATAAAGAGAATACAACTTATTAAATTAGATAATAATTTTTTTTTCCCGTTTTATTTTTTACCAACAAAATAAAGGGGAAAAAATTGATCTGAAAAAACATAAAATTTTCCCCCTTGACTTCCATACAACATAAAAAAAGTCCTTTTTCTCTACTTTCTTTCCCTTCAACTTTTTTCCTCACATTTTTCTTTCCTTTAAATTTTCTTAATTGCAAATAAAGCCTAAAAGTTTTTGAGATAAAAATAAGTGTTCCTAGAAGAGAAATACTTTCGAGAAAACAGTTTTTACCCAAAGTATTTGTCCCTTTTCTCCCTCATATTTGAATTTGGTGGCAAATATTTTTTATAAATCAAAATATTTTACCAATTACATATATACATCTTTTAATATCTTGCGGAAATTTGTGTCTCTTAAAATATTCTTAATTAGAAATAATTTTTTGTCAAAATTTTTTCTCCACTCTAACTAAAGATAATAATTTAAGTTCATAAACGTATATGAGGATTATGCTAGTCAAGTTGTGATTGAAATATGACTTATAATTATAGCGGAAAATACTTTTCTCCTAGAAGGAAAATATTTTCGTCTTTCGTTGAGAAAAAGTATTTTCCATAATATGTTCATTGCTATGACTATGAAAAAAAAAAAATTAAATTAGCAGAAAAAATTTTCACATCAAACCAATTAAACGGAGCCTTAAACAAAAAATTTGCATTAAATTACTTTAGAAAAAAGAATCGTCAAATAATGCAAATCCTTTTATAATGCTTAATGGTAATTATAACTTTCTGTTACATACTAAAGAAGGTTCCATTTCAAAATCAATTAGCAATGGGTGGAGTAGCTCATTAGGTGTATAAAATGCTATTTTTTCTTCTAACCCATCTGTATGGGATTCTATCTTTTGCCCAATTTTTAACTTGCATCATTTTCTGATTGGATCATCTAAATTACACTCATGGCATCGTAACCAACTAAAGTTTTGTATGCCTTCACTTCGGTGAAACAACAAAGAATATTGACGTAACTTTACTTCGATGTAACAAAGATTATATTATAAATTTTAGGATCTATTTTTTTTTTTATTTCCATAATTGGTAAGAAATACTTATAAGTAGATGGTTTGCTTAGACAAAATATTAATATAAAAAATTTCACATTTTATTTGAGTCATTTAAAAGGATAACATAACATTTAAATGTTACGAGATTTACTTATAAAAAAATAATAACAACAACAATGAACGTATAGAGAGAGACCACATTTGTTTAAAAATATTTAGGAAAATTATCACTTATAATCTTATATTACAATAAATCTTATTCAATTTGATGAACTAAAGAGCGAATAGAACACTTCAAGTAATTTTCTCTATGGTAATATCATATAAGCATTTAATTTTGATGATTATGCAAGCGGAGCGGGCTATTGAGATGAGAAAATTAGTAGGGTTTAATTTTGATGGCTTCGACCTACCAAGGGTGGCAAAGCTGCTTGCTAACTGAGGTGGTTGGTTTTGGGGTTGAGGTTTCAGTCCAGCACCTGTTTCCCGTTTTTTTTTTGTCCGATTTTTCTTCAGTTGAGTTCCAGCCAGGTGGTCTTTTGGGTGGCTTTGCTTCAGCTTCTTCAGTCGTCCTGTCTTTTTTGGTTTTTTTTTTTTTGTCCCCTTCTCCTATTTTGGTGGTCGTGGTTTGTTCTGTTTTTTGGTTTGGTTGCGTCTGTTTCTTGTTGTTGTCTCCCTGTTTTTCTCTTCTGGGTCAGTTTTGTAAGTCTCTCAGTTTTGGGATTTCCAGGGGCTCGTTTTGCCGAGTTCCCTATTTTGTTGCGCGGTTTTGCCGCTAATTACCAAAAAAAAATATAAGCATTTAATTTCATGAAGATGGCACTAGAAGACTGAACAAATAGTGATCCAACCCAACCCCCCCCCCCCCCCCCCCCCCCCCCCCCCCCCCCCCTCTTCTCAAAATGCAGAGAATTCCAAAAAAAAAAAAAAAAAACAAAAAACAGACAGGAGCTACCCACCGAGGAAAACCCCACATGACCAAATGGTATAACACAACTTACGAATCAAAAACTCAACTCAACTTTATTTCATTCAAACTTGAAACTAATGAATTATAAAGATCTATTTATAGAAATCTCAACCCTAAAAGAATATTAGAAAAGATGAATCATAAACCTAATAAAAAAAACTATTAAAATTAATCATAAATCTAATAGAAAACTATTAAGATTAATAAAAAAGAACTAAATTATCCTTCTAATCAAAACAAGCTAAAATATCTTATTGATTTGAAGATATATTCTAATATAATCCTATTAATTACTCTATCTAAATTTAATAAAAAAAAATTAAATCTTTTATAATCAACAATCTTCTTCTTCCGTGCTAAATCACCAAGAGATGCCAAAATACCCGGAGTAGCTCTCAAAGCGACAGCAGAATGATTCACAAAAACACAAGGACCAAACAGAACAAACACCCATTACAA
Source organism: Simmondsia chinensis (assembly GCA_018398585.1). Classification (NCBI taxonomy): domain Eukaryota; kingdom Viridiplantae; phylum Streptophyta; class Magnoliopsida; order Caryophyllales; family Simmondsiaceae; genus Simmondsia; species Simmondsia chinensis. The sequence continues at coordinate 29,895,767 of JAGTTD010000008.1, read as the reverse complement.
AAGAATGAAAACGAAGAACGACCCCTAAGAAGACAGCAAACAAATGAAGAACTGGAATAAAAGAATGATTTCACATTTTATTTGAGTCATTTAGAAGGATAACATAACATTTAAATGTTACGAGATTTACTTATAAAAAAATAATAGCAACAATAATGAACATATGGAGAGAGAGCATGTTCGTTTAAAAATTCTTAGTTTGAATTATTACGTAATAATAAACACAAGTTTAACTTTTTAGATAATAATAAATTAAATAAGATTTATTGTAATATAAGACTATAAGTGGTATAAATCTTATTGAAAATGATGCAGCCCTGCCCTTACAATTGGTGGGATTCTTGGTGGGTAGGGGGCTGGCGAGATGGACTAGAAGGCGGGCCAACTAGATGCGTGGTTGGAAAGGAGAAGAGATAGGTTTTATGATAATTAGGAAACTTAGTTTGAATTATCTGATTTATTTTTATTTATCTCTTTACCTTTTAGTCTTTCATTATAAATCAATTAGCTCTTCTATTTAAGGAAGAGTAAACCAAAGAGGGCACCAACACGCCATCACCAGATCCCATTAGAACTCCGAAGTTAAGCGTGCTTGAACGAGAATAGTACTAGGATGGGTGACCTCCTGGGAAGTCATCACCCTCAGGTTGGGGGCACTGAAAAATAGCTTCTCTTCAGGTTAACAACCTGAAGGGGGAAGGCTGCATACATCCGCGCCCCCACACCCCCCCCCCCCCCCCGCCCCCCCGCGTAAGCGGGAGCCCTTGAGGCACTGGGTATGTTCCTTTTTTTTTTATTTAAGGAAGAGTAAATCTATGGTTTTAGGCATTCAACTTAAACATTTTTTTTTCAACACTTTTATGAGTTTCTTTCTTGTTCTTGGGTTGTCAGAATTAAGAGTAAAATTTTCCATTTTTGTTCTTAATTGTTTTAGCAATAAGAACCTAAAGGAAGGCTGTAAACCTCCCGTTTCCCAATTTTCCTTATCGCACTGTATCGGTTGGTATCAGAGCTCAGAACGTTTTCTAAGATGGATCGTGGGTCACAGAGGTACGCCGCCGTCGGAGATGTATACAAGCGAGATTTTCAACGTCGGGTCGAGAAGAGGGTCCAGGTCATGGAGGAGAAATTCTGGCGAATTGAGTTGTGTTTGGTTCAATTAGAGGGCGCATCCCAACCAAGCATCGATGGCTGATCCTTAAAACCCACCAGTAGGGGGTGGAGAGGAAGAAACGAATATGAGTTTCCAGAATCCGTTTCCAGAGGTTGAAAACCAAGGGCGGAACATGAGAAGGGCTCGGCCAATTACTGGAGCTTTTGATTGTTTAAACAATCAGAGTGGGAGTCCAGGCTTCGGGTTGAAATTTCGGAGTTTGTTGGTGGAGGTCAAGAAGAGGAGTTCTGGGATTGGCTAGATGCAGTAGAGGAAGTGCTCGAGTTCAAGGAGGTTCTGGAGCACAAACTGGAGCTGTTGGTTGCTTCTCACTATGGGATACGGCCGCCACCTGGTTGCAACAGTCGAAGCATTCCCGGCTTCGATAGGGAAAATCGAAGATCGAGACGTGGGAAAAGATATAGAAGCACATGAGGAGCGCCTTCCTTCCCTACAATCACAGCAAGATGACGTACTAGCATCTATAAAGCTTGTGTTAGGGTTCTCATTCCGTGGAGGAGTACACGTCAGAATTCTATTCTCTAGTTGCCAATCAGAGGAGCAGCTGGTGGACAAGTATATAGGAGGTTAAAGAAGTTTATATAGGAGGTGTTAAACATGTTTGAAATATTTTCGGTCTCATAAGTGCATTAGAGAGCTTTGAACGTCGAGAAGAGGCGACGTCAAGCTGGAGGAACTTGGAGCATCCAGAACAATGGGCGTGATTAGGTACGAACCAACCCAGTTCAGGCTAAACCGGTTATTGCCAACAATGGCAGGCCAGGTAATTGGGACTTAGCGGGTAGTTCAAGGGCCCGTTGTTTCAAATGCAAAGAGATAGGACACCGAGCTGCCGAGTGTTGGAAGAGTGATAGACTGGGCAAGGGTCTGTACATTTAAGAACTCCATGCTGAGGATGGCATGGCAATGGAGGAGGAAACTTAGGATGGGCAGATACTAGTTGCGGAAGACACCGTTGTGAGTGACGAGTGCCACCTTGTGATTAGGCGAGTTTGCTACGTGCCTAAAGAAGAAGAAGAAGTAGACAATTGGTTGCAGAATAACATCTTTTAGACAACATGTGCCCTTGGGGCCATGGTCTACCACATAGTGGTTGATTCGGGGAGTTGTGAGAATGTTATTTCCGAGGTGGCTATCCACAAGTTGGGGCTGAAAATGGAGGAGCACCTGAATTCTCACAAACTATCTTAGCTCAAGAAAGAAAACCGGGCAACCATTTCAAAACGATGTCTGGTTAATTTTTCTATTGGGTCGAAATATTGAGATAGAGTCTGGTGCGATGTGGTGACTGTGGATGAGTGCCATTTGTTACTTGGACGCCTATGGAAATTTGATACAGGTGCCACCCATGACGGGAGGAAGCACACATATAGCTTTATCTCTGAGGTCACAAAGATCATCTTATTACCTAAAAAAGATGAGGCGCCACGAGCATTGGTGCTGAGAATCCAAATCTAAAAGGCAGGGCCATGTTAGCCAAGGAGGTCGGTGAGAATAGGGTTGTGTTTGTGTTGATTAGGAAAGACAGTAAGGTGGAACATGGAGAGATACCGAGTGAGGCTGAGGGGCTGTTAAAAGAGTTTGTTGATGTGTTTCCAGAGAAGTTATTAGAAACATTACCGCCTTTTAGGGACATCCAACATCGGATTGATCTAGTAACGGGAGTTGACCTACCGAATAGGCTAGTTTACTGGATGAGTCTTACAGAGCACGAGGAGCTGAGGTGCCATGTTGAGGACCTACTCATTAGAGGCTGTATTCATGAGGGTGAGTCCATATGCAATGCCTACATTGTTGACACCAAAGAAGGATGAAAATTGGCGAATATACATAGACAGCAGAGCCATCAACAAGATCACGGTACGCTACTGATTTCCTATTCCGAGATTGGATGACTTACTTGATCAGCTACAGAATGCACAAGTATTTAGCAAGCTGGACCTGAAAAGCGAGTACCACCAGATCCACATCTTGTCAGGAGATGAGTGGAAGACAGCCTTCAGGACACGAAAGGGATTATACGAGTGGCTCGTGATGCCGTTTGGATTATCCAATGCGCCTAGCACATTTATGAGATTCATGAATCAGGTGTTACGACCGTTTATTGGGAAGTACGTCATCATCTACTTTGACAATATTTTGATCTACTGCCAAGACCGAATTGAACACTTGGAGCATCTTCGGGAGGTGTTGAATACCTTGAGAGAGTAGCACTTGTTCGCCGCTTTGAAGAAATGTGAGTTCATGAGGACTAGGTGACTTTCCTTGGATTTGTAGTGTCCAAGGATGGCATATCGACTGATGAAGGGAAGATAGAGGCAATCCGGAGTTGGCCACAACTGAAGTCGATAAGTGAGGTACGTAGCTTCCCTAGCTTGGCTTCTTTTTATCAAAGGTTTATGCAGGGTTTCAACTCTATCATGGCGCCATTCATAGATTGCATGAAAGGGAGTAACTTCAGTTGAACTCCAGAAGCGGCCTCGAAGAGGTAAGATAGAGATTGACAACAGCACTGGTATTAGCTCTCCCAAATTTCCACAAGACGTTCGAACTTCGCATTGACGCCTCCATAGTTGAAATTGGTGCGGTGCTTAGTCAAGAGGGGCAACCTATAGCATACTTCGGTGAGAAGCTTGATGGAAGTAAGTTGAACTATTCAACCTATGAAACCAAGTTCTATGCAGTGGTGAGAGTGTTGAGGCATTGGAAGTCATATTTAGGCAACAAGGAGTTTGTGTTATATTCGGATAATGTTGCACTAAAGTACATCAATAGCCAAGGCAAGCTTCTAACTGAAATGCAAAGTGGGCTAGCTATCTCCAACTCTTTCACTTTGTAATCAAGCACATGTCTAGTGCACTGAACAAGGTTGCTGACACCTTGAGTATGCAAACATTGATAGTGACTGGAAGCCGAAGTTCAATACTCGATTTTGACCAATTAGGAAAACAGTACATAGACGATCTCGTATTTGGAGAAATATGGTGAGAAGCTCAAACAGGGTCAGTATGGTTGGGATTCGATTCACACTGGATTTCTTTTCAAGGGAAATCAATTATGCATTCTTGACTCAAGTTTGCAACTTCAGATTATTCAAGAGAAGCACAATGAAAGATATATGGGAAGAGATAAGACACTCAAGTGGTGAGCGCCACCTACTATTGGCCTTCAATGTGAAAGGAGATTGAGCATTTTGCCTAGAGGTGCCGTATTTGTCAGATATCAAAGGGCAGCATATCCAACATGGGTTTGTATTTGCCATTGCCAATTTCGAGTTAGCCTTGGGCAAATATTAGTATGGATTCGTGCTAGGGTTACCAAGTACACAGGGAAGTGTTGATTCGATCTTCGTTATTGTTCCAAAATGACGTATTTCATCGGGTGCAAGAAGGCCACTTCATGGATTGCCGGCTAGCATTGTCTCAGATAGGGACGTGCAGTTTGTGAACTATTTTTGGAAAACGCTATGGAAGATTGGCGAACACATCTCTCGCCTTTAGCATAGTCCATCACCCTTAGACAGATGGCCAAATTGAGGTACCAAGTAGATCTCTGGGTAACCTACTTCATTGTCTTATAGCTGAGAATATCAAGAGCTGGGATCAGAAGATGTACAAGGCCATGTTTGTGTACAACGGTTCGGTTAACAGGAGCACGGGCTTTCCGCCATTCAAAGTCATTTATGGCTTTGTTCCCCTTTCTTTGATAGACCTTGCTTATGTGCCTAATCTTACTCATCCTCATGGAAAGGGTGCAGGATTTCATCTCCAACCTCTTGGAGATCCATGAGAAGACTCGACATGACTACTAGAGGCAAGCGTCAAGTACAAGTTGGCATGTGACAAGCGACGCAGGGTAGTTCAACTACAGGTGGGCGTTCAAGTATGGGCGATTCTGGCTAGAGAGTGCTTTCCGAAGTGGAAATACAACAAGTTGATAGCACAGGAGATTGGCCCTTTGCAGATTATAGAGAAAGTCAACGACAACGCCTACTGTCTACAATTACTGAGTGCCATGAGGGCAACGCCGACGTTTTCAAAGTCAAGCATCTCGCCCCTTATTTTGGCGAGAACACTATGGCAAAATGGTTGATGAAATCGAGGGCAAATTCACTCCAGTCCAAAGAGGATGATGCAGCCCCGCACTTACAAATTGGCGGGATTCTTGGCTGGTACAGGTTGGCGACATGGACCAAAAAGCGGGATGACTAGGCGTGCGGCTGTGAAGGAGATGAGATAGAGTTTTATGATAATTAGGAAGCTTACTTTAAATTATATAATTTTATTTATGTTTATCTCTTTAATTTTTTATCTTTTATTATAAGTCGATTAGCTCCTCTATTTAAGGAATAGGAATCCTATAGTTTTAGGCGTTCAATTTAGACTTTTTTTTCAACACTTTTATGAGTTTCTTTCTTATTCTCGGGCTGTGAAAATTAAAGAGTAGAATTTTCTCTTTGTTCTCTTAATTGTTTTAGCAATGAGAACCTAAATGAAGGCTGTGAACCTTCCGTTTTCCTAATTTTCTTTATCGCGCTATATTAGAAATCATAAAAAGGTATTTGAAAACTTTAAAAAAATAATAGTGTAATATAAAAATTTTGATTTTTGACTAAAAATCATCTAAATTTTATGTGCAGTTCTAAAAAATCACTTAGATTTTTCAATTTTTCAATGTCATACCTTAATGTAAGGTCAACATTCATTAGTTTTTGCTAACGTAGCATTTAAAAGTTTTTTTAAAAATATAAATTAATTTAAAAATATTTACAAATTTTTTAGATATAATTAAAATTTAAATGTAAATTCAAAGTTTTTCAATTATTTTCTACTTTTTTTAAAAGTTGCATCAACAAAAATTACTGGATGTTAAGGGCATTTACATTAAGAAGTGACATTAAAAATTTTTGAAAAGTTTAGGTGTGACATTAAAAATTTTAAAAATTTAGGTAATTTTTTTTGAAAATGTACCTAAAATTTAGGTAATTTTTTTTTAAAAATATACCTAAATATACCTAAATTTTAGGTGATTTTGAATTTAAAAAAAAATCAATAAAGTTATATATGTCCCTTTTAATAAACATGTGGACCATTTCGCATCTTATTTTCTATCACTTACGTGGAATATATTCATCATGTCATTAGTAGGAAACTTCACGCAAAGCAAAGCATTGCCCAAAGAAAATATGTTATTATATAGTGATTTTTTTTTCAATAATTAACAAAAAAATCGCAATATATAATAGGCGCCCCAGTAAAAGCGAGGTCTAAGTGTATTAAAAAAAAATATGCAGTAGAAAAGATCAATATAAGAATATTACAATAGATAACAAAAACAAAGGTGAGGATCAAAAAATATTAGAATATCTCATCAGCACCGGATAAGACACAAAACAAGAGAGAAAACCTAAAAAGTCTATATCGGGACAGAATAAAGCATGAGTAGCTAGCCAAAATTCTACCCCCACAATAACACTAGGAAAGGAAAAAAAAAACTCACCAATAAGATTCCTTGTCACCCTGTATATTGTGAATTAAGATTTTCTTAATTGTGTTAGATTTCACCAGGCCTTTTTAGGCCCGACCCACGAAGTTGGAACACATGAGATCCACATATAAGCCCAGGTGGTGTTCCATCCTAAAACCAATTAGCAATAGGTGGAGTAATCCACTAGGCTTATAAGGTGATCTCTTCCTTCTCTCAATTCCAATGTGGGATTCCACAAGGCTCACATGTGGAGTTCTCAACACTCTCCCTCACATGTGAGTCTACGACAAATGCATTCTTCACCTTCTCCAATCCAACTGAATCCAACATATTGGAGAGGCCCTCGATGCACCAAACACAAATGCACCACTCTTCACGAGGACACGATGCGACAAATATGAGATCGGGATCATCAACCCACTCTGATACCATGTTAAAATAGAGAAGAATAATTTCAAAAGGAAGACGCTGATTAACTTTCATTCAATAACCACTTAAATAGAAATTACACCAACAAACTTTAGCTTAAAATAAGGAAAAACATGGACTGATATGGACTTAAAAAATGCAGAAAAATAGCAACTACAATTTGAAAAATTGCAACAGAAATATACTAAAGTCTACATGAGAAAAAGGCTCAACTAACTCCAAAGACTTGGTCAAATGCCATATTCCAACATTCCCTCCCTTAAACTGAAGATTTCCTAAGATTTCCAACGCATCAGTTTAATGGTTCAAATTGGATTCTCCAAAGTGCAAACACCAAGTAATTCCCTTAACTTCAGAAATATAGCTAATTTGAGGGGCTTGATGAATATATCAGCAACTTGATCTTCACTTCTGCAGGAAATAAGATCAACGATTCCTTCCTTTGTGAGGTCTCATAAAAAATGATACTTCACATCTATGTGTTTGCTACGTCCGTGTAAAACTGGATTTTTCGAAAGTTTGATTGCCGAACTGTTGTCACAATAAATTGGAATGGGTACGTCTTGATTGGAATGAAGTTCTGCAAGAATATTTCTCAACCAAATAGCTTGACAAAATGTTGCAACCACATACTCGGCTTCAGTAGTTGATAGAGTAACAATCGGTTGCTTCTTGGATGCCCATGAAACCACCCCTGAACCTATCATAAAGACATACCTAAATGTGCTCTTGATATCATTGAGATCACCTGCAAAGTCACTATCTGTATATCTACTTAATTTGGATTCAACTCCCTTCTTATAGAAGATCTGAAATTCAATGGTTCCTTGCAAGTACCAAAAAATTCTCTTAGTAGCCATAAGATGAGTCTCTCTTGGGCATTCCATATATCTGCTAATGTGACTTACTACATACATTATGTCTGGCCTCGTTGTAGTTAGATACATCAAGCTACCTACAATTTGCTTATAAAGAGTGCTAGTAACAATCCTTCCAACAACTTCTTTTATAAGCTTCAGACCCATTTTAGTTGGTGTCGCAACAGAGTTACAATTGCTCATTTGGAACTTTTCTAAAATTTCACGCACATATTTCTTTTGAGAAATAAAAGTAACAGATTGTACTACTTCTATGCCAAGAAAATAATGCATGAGGCCAATATCCGACACATCAAGTTCAATCATCATGGAGTGCTTAAAATCTTCCATTATTGCTTTGTCATTTCCGGAGTAAATCAAATCATCCACATATAAGCATACCATAAGAATTTTCCCTCCATCTTCAACTTCTACATACAATGTATGCTCATATGGACATTTTATAAATCCTTCCTTCAAAAAATACGCATCTATACGACTATACCAAGCTCTTGGAGCTTGTTTTAGTCCGTATAAAGCCTTTTTCAATTTATACGCCTTATGCTCATTGCCATATTTTTCATAACCCGGGGGTTGATCTATAAATACATGTTCTTGCAAATCCCCATGTAAGAACGCTGATTTCACGTCTAATTGAAAGACGGACCATGAGTTTTGTGCTGCCAATGCTATCACTAATCTAATTGTATCATGTCTTGCTACAGGAGCAAAAACTTCTTTGTAGTCTATGCCATACTCTTGTTTATGTCCTTTAGCAACCAAGCGGGCCTTATATTTATCGGCTTCTCTATTCTCCTTCAACTTTGTCTTGTAAACCCACTTAACCCCAATTGACTTTTGCCCACTTGGAAGATCCACCAACTCCTAAGTATTATTTGTTTCATCATCCACAGCCTTTTGCCATTTTGTTTCTTTAATAGCATCTTCAAAATTTACAGGATCACAATCTAAAACTAAAGCAAATTGTATAGATGGATTGTCAGATTTATCAATCCCATGTACCTCATAGTCCTCCATCCATGCAAGCCTGTTTTTAATATGTTGAGGACGTGCATTGCTAACTTGTTCACCACTTAAATCAGCAACAAGTGGACTTTGTGGAGTTGCAGAATCTGAATTTTGTTGAAATTCTGGATCATTTTCCATGGGCTGCTGCATTGTGCCTTTATTTTCTTCTTCAAACCTTGTGGGAATTTCCTCTATAGCTTTATCATCATCCCATGACCAAGTTTTTCCTTCATCAAAGATAACATCACGACTTATGACAATTTTCTTGGTGATAGGATTATACAATTTGTATGCTTTTGATTGATCACTAACACCAAGAAAAATGCACTTTGACTTTTATCATCGAACTTTTTTTCTCTTTTTATTTGGAATATGGGCATAGGCAATACACCCAAATATTCTGAAATAGTCAACCATGGGTTTACTACCGCTCTATGCTTCATATGGAGTCTTGTTTTGGACAGCAAAAGTAGGACTTCTATTCAACACATGAATGCTCCAAAGAATAGTTTCAGGACAAAAGGTCTTTGGAAGCCGACTCTTTGATAAAAGGCTTCTGACCATGTTTAGGATTGTGCGAATTTTCCTCTCACACACTCTATTTTGTTGAGGCGAATAGGCTGCTGTAAGTTGTCTCTTAATTCCACGAATCTCGCAAAAATTTGCAAATTTTTGTGAATTATATTCTCCACCACGATCAGTGTGAAGGACTTTTATTGGACAACCCGCCTCTTTCTCAATATGCATTTTAAAGCTTTTAAAAGTCGAGAAAGCTTCTGATTTCTTTGGCAAGAAGTAAACCCATGTTTTTCGACTAAAATCATCAATAAAAGTGATGAACTATCGTTTACCTCCGTTAGATGTTGGATTGATAGGCACAAATATCCGAATGAACCAACTCTAGAATCCCTTTTGCTCTCCAAGATTTCACTGTTGGGAAATGATCACAGTGTTGTTTGCTAACATCACAATCTTCACATATTTCAGAAGGATGCTTGAGTTTTGGAAGTCCCTTCACCATATTTTTCTGCTGTAAAGTCCTCAACCCACCAAAGTTCAGATGGTCGTACCGAAAATGCCATAGCCATATTGCATTCTTCAATTTTGCAGAGAAGCATGAATGGGTGGTGTTGTGCAAATACAAGGGAAACATTCGACTTTCTGTGATATTGACTTGAGCAATTAAGCCTAATTTGGAATCTCGAATTTTGCATACTCCACCTTTTATACTAATTTCTTATCCCCTTTCTTGAAGTTGTCCCAATCTAAGTAAATTAGTTTTCAAGTCTGGAACATATGGAACATTGGAAATAGTTTGAAGGGATTTGTCTTTGGTTTGGATTTGTACCTTTCCTCTTCCCATGACCGACACTGTAGAGTTATCTCCAAACTTAACAGTATTGCGAAAGGACTCATCCAAGTCAGAGAACACAAACTTGTCACCGCACATATGATTGCTGCAACCTGTATCAAGATACCATAAATTTTGAGAAGTTTCTTCCTTTGTATGACACACCATTAGAAGAGAAACTTCTTCTTCCTTCATCTCAGAGTAGTTAGACTTTCCACCTCGATCTCTGTCAAAATTTGTTTGACATTCAGAACAGTAATGTCCATACCTGTGACAACGGAAACATTCAACATCTGATTTATATGTAATCTGACCCTCACGCCCTCTCCCTTTTCTTTGAGAGTCATGAACTTGATGATCTGTAGTTTTGTGGTGTGCATTCTTGCCCTTCCATTTTCCTTTTCCACATTCAACACTTTTTTGGTTAGATGTAGCTTGTACTGCTTGCTCCTTCTTGTCTTGGTGATCCATTTTTCATTCATGGACCAATAAAGAACTCTCCAATTCATTAATTGAGAGTGTCTCAATGTCGTTAGATTCTTCTATCGAACAGACAACGTAATTGAATTTCGCAGTCATTCAGCGAAGAATTTTTCTCAACTATGGTGACATCCTCCAGCTTTTCTCCATAAATCCGCATCTTATTTGCGATTGCCATCGCCCTTGAAAAATAATCCGAAACCGACTCTTCGGAATTCATTCATAGTGATTCAAAGTTAGCACGAAGTGCTTGAAGGTGCACTCGTTTTGCCTTCACTGACCTTGATATTTCTTCTTCATGGAGTCCCATATATCCTTAAGGCCGCTGTGTGTGTTTGTTCTGTGAGCGTTGTCCCCGTGTTTTGTCTGGTCTTGCTCTCGGTGGCTGCTCTATCGTGTTTTGAGGGGAGATTTTGTATCTATTTTCTTGTTTTGTGCATTTGTTTCTGGTCCCCATGCTGTTGCGGTCGGACTCAGGCCTCGCCTAATGAGTGCCTACTTGTGTTCGCGAGTTTGTCGCAAATTATCGAAAAAAAAAATTGCTTGTAAGAGATAATTTTTTGCCTTGAAATCCTTCAACCTTTGCGCTTCCGAATCTGCCTTTTGTGCATTCGTCAACTCAGCATTATCTGTTGGTTTACTTATCCCAGATTCAATTATTTTCCAATAATCTTTTGATCTCATGAAATTTTCTATCAACGTACTCCAATGATCATAGTGACCATCAAAGCAAGGAATTGATGGTTGACCAAAATTTTCAGAAGCCATATGAAGTTGCTGCAATGCAAAAGTGAAGAGAAAGGAAAGCTGCAGCGATGTACTATCTCTACCTTACTTTGCACTTTTTTTTCTTTTTCTTTTTCTTTTTTTTTTGGGCTCTGAGATCCACATAAAAACCCAAGTAGGATTCCATTCTAAAACCAATTGGCAATAAGTGAAGTAACCCACTGGGCTTATAAGGTGATCTCTTCTCTCTCACAATTCCAATGTGGGATTCTACTTATTAGGCTCACATGTGGAGTCTCAACACTCCCCCTCACATGTGAGACTACGACAAACGCAACACTCGCCTTCTCTGATCCACTTGAATCCAACATTCACTGGAGAGGCCCTCAGTGCAACAAATTCAAATGCACCCCCTTTATCAGGATAAGGCGCGATAAACAAGACATCGAGATCATCAACCCGTTCTGATACCATGTTAGATTTCACCAGGCCTTTTTAGGCCCGACCTACGAAGTTGGAACATACGAAATCCACATATAAGCCCAAGTGGGGTTCTATCCTAAAACCAATTGGCAATAAGTGGAGTAATCCACTAGGCTTATAAGTGATCTCTTCCTTTTCTCAACTCCAATGTCGAATTTCACAAGACTCACATGTGGAATTCTCAACAAATTGATGCATTATAATATTTGTATTAAGAATTTTTTATTATAAGCCGAATGCCACAAGGGCTCCCGCTAATGTATGGCCCGAGGGAGTGAGATGTACGAATTGTTTAGATTCATAATCAATCCATGAATTAATCACTCGATCAATCAAATAGTCCAACTCAAAGATAGTACTAATTTATATATGACTTATATAATTTGTGTAAAATATAGAAATATACAAGTACATGGTAAAATTTGTATAATAGAGGAAAGGAGGGAGAGATAGAGAGAGAGAAAGGAGGGGCGGGGGGGGGGGGGGGGGGGGGGGGGGGGGAGACTGAGAGAGACTTTTAAATCGGTTAATCCATACCTCCCTTTCAACGCTTAAGCCCCTATATATAGAGCTACGGGAGGATTGTAATTGCAATAAAAGACTTAACATATTTATTTATACTCACTTAACCTCTATATTTTGAATCGTATCACTGATCGTCACTCCTTTGGGTGATATCATACGTAAGAAAAACGATATCATATACTCTAGATTTAGCCTAAACTACCTTGACCATGGACTCAAACACTAAAGAAAAATTTTGGGGGGGAAAAAATAATTTATCAAATCTTAATATTATTAAGTAGTAGAAGAAAGTGATATTAATTTTTTAATCCATAAACTTTGTGAGATAATTTTTTAACTTCAAAATTACATATAGTTAATAAAATAGTTCAGATAACGGTATACAATGGTATAGAGCATGTTCTTTAATAGTAAACCCAACAATTATTTGTTATTTCTCTCATTCACACACGGTGCATGTTGGGATACTATTAATGAAGCAATGTTGGAAGAGATGCCTATTTTATACCCTTATATATTGCTGTTTTGACTATTTTATTATATATACATATATAATTTTGCAAACTAAAAACTTATTTCATCAAGTTTATAACTCAAAAAGTTAATAGACCAAATCTCATGTTATTAATATATAGTTTACCATAATATAAATAAAATAATATTATTATTAAAATAAAATTATTATTTTTAAAAGATACGTCATAATTTTTAAGATAATTTGTTTCGAACATTAATTTTCAAAATAATTGAGGGCACATCCTTTACGTTATCGTGTAATAATTCCCAATAAACATTACGGAAACTCTCGACGAAGAAAAGAAACGAAGTAAACGTCAACGACTACATTAAGCATAAGTCTCCAAGCATAAGTCGCCGCAAAAGGGATAAACCTTTCCGTTCAAATGCAGCTTCGTCTTCGCGCCTTTGTCAACCGCGAAACCCTAATCTCTCTCCGCTCTATCCGCACCAAAATCTCTCACCTTTTCTTCTCAACCATGTCCGAAACCCTAAACCAATCCCACTCCCCACACTCAATCGAACAAAATACGCCCATATTTGACCCATCACAGCCATCGATTCCAATCTCATACCCTATCAAAACCCTGGAAGAGCTCGAATCCAGGTCCTACTTCAAATCTTTCCACTTTGCGTTTAATAAGGCGACGGTGAGGTTGCCGTGTGATCCAGAATCGGAGTTGCCGAAGAGGGAAAGGGTGTTGGTTTGTCATGATATGGGTGGGGGTTACTTGGATGATAAGTGGGTGCAAGGGGGGAAGAATCCTGACGCGTATGCGATTTGGCATTGGTATTTGATTGATGTTTTTGTTTACTTTTCGCATTCTTTGGTTACGATTCCGCCTCCTTGCTGGACTAATGCTGCTCATAAGCATGGTGTTAAGGTATTTAATTTGATGGGTTTTGTTTTAATACAGTTGATTATGTGATTTTAGCAAGTTATGGCTTATGTGAGCTCTGATGTACTCTTGGTTGCCTCAAATGAAAATCTCAAAAGGGCCTCTTGTATGCAACAAATTATAATAAATTTGACCATAAAATTTACTAATATTAAGAATCAATACTTTAAAAATCACAATCTAATAAATCTGGGGTCCATAAAATTTGGGGGTCCCAAGCGGCTGCTTAGGATTATGTCCGGCCCTATATTCAACCCATGACCAGTTATGAGATTATAATGCCCGAAAGTGAGTTTTGATCTGTGGGCTACTTTTTGGATAACAGAGGTATGTATATTAGTAATTAACTTTAATTAGGGGTAAATTTGAGTTGAACCGAGCCTTGAGCCTAACAGGCTTGAGGCTTGGCTTGAAGCTCGCGGAGTTTCAAAAGTTCAAACTGGAGCTTAGCTTGTCAAAAGCTTGGCTTGGCTCGGCTCATCTTAATCTAATCCCGGTGTACTTCAAATTAAGCTTGCAATATTTTGACTCATTTGAGCTCAATTTGGGCTCGTTTGGGCTTAGCTCTTGAGCCTATGAGCTTGAGCTCCACTAGGCTTGGGCTTAGCTCGATAAGCTAAACGAGCTGGCTCAGCTCGAGCTTAAAGCGAGCGAGCCTTTCGAGCTTTATGACGAGCAAGCTTGCTTACACCCATAGCTCCAATATACCTTGAATAATTTACTTATTATAATACCAGCTAATATATGAGCTTTTTGAATCAGTATGTTATATATATGTTTATAATGTACACACATTGGTTGTTACTTCTCCAATTATTATGCACTAGAAGCAAACTCGTCATATAACTAATTTCTAAGTGACCCTTAACAAATTGGCTCCCTCCAGCAACTGCTCGTGTTGCTTGAGGTTTTGACTGGCTTTGATTGAACCTGTTGTTTTGTATGGTGGCAGGTTCAAGTTTTAGTGATAGTTGAGCTGTTTGGGTAAGCTTGTTTTTCCATGTAGTAGGGTTTTTAATATTCTACATTGGATGATTCGGTGTCTAGTCAATTTTAATCATTTCAATATACTTGCTGCTCTGGTTGCTGATAAAGATTGCTTTTGCATATGCGCATAAAGATTGCAAATATTTTGTGTTGGTTGATTGTGCCTCATAGCATTCTATTGATTGCCGTTTCTCGTATTTCTTTTCGTCTCTCACATGTCCAGGCTTATGCGTGACCATGATGATTTTGGTCAGATTAGCTTCACCAACATGTGCCTGCTTGGTCTTGATATGGATATATGATCTGCATTTTTCTCTGATAACGCAAAGTTTTGTAAATTTGGCAAGTTCATTATTTCTTACTTCTCTTTTGCATTGAAGGTGTTGGGAACATTCATCACTGAATGGGATGAAGGGAGAATTGTTTGCAGCAAACTACTAGCTACTAAGGAGTCAGCCCGTATGTATGCTGAGCGGCTGACAGAACTTGCTGTTGCTCTGGGATTTGATGGATGGCTGGTATTTTTCCCATTCTTATAATTTGTGAGGACTTGTGGCTTTTCAAATTGCATGTTTCCTTTAGCAAAAGTAATCTATTTCAGAGTGATCATATAGAATTATCCTTCATAATTAATTGGCGGCTTCTTATTCAGTTTCTTTTTATTCATTCTAAATGTCAATTTTTTTTTTGTTTTTTTATAAATCAAATTCAAATGTTGAAGACTCCACATGTGAGTCTTGTGGAATCCCACATTGGAGTTGAGAGAAAGAAAAGATCACCTTATAAGCCTAGTGGGTTACTCCACCTATTGCCAATTGGTTTTAGGATGGAACCCCACTTGGGCTTATGTGTGGATCTCTTGTGTTCCAACTCTGTGGGTTGGGCCTAAAGGCCCGATGAAAATTTAACATGGTATCAGAGCGGGTTGTTGATCGCAATCTCGTGTTTGTCGCACCTTGTCCTCATGAAGAGGAGGTGCATTTGTGTTTGGTGCGCCAAGGGCCTCTCCAGTATGTTGGATCTAATTGGATCAGAGAAGGCGATGGGTACATTTGTCACAGACTCACATGTGAGAGGGAGTGTTGAAGACTCCACATGTGAGTCTTGTGGAATCCCACATTGGAGTTGAGAGAAAGAAAAGATCACCTTATAAGCCTAGTGGGTTACTCCACCTATTGCCAATTGGTTTTAGGATGGAACCTCACTTGGGCTTATGTGTGGATCTCTTGTGTTCCAACTCAGTGGGTTGGGCCTAAAGGCCGGATGAAAAGTTAACATCAAACACCCAAAAGTTTCAGTTAGACCTGCTCCTCATGTAGTTTTTGAACATTTCTCTAGTTATCCAAATGAGGATAATCACCAGCGCGCCGGTAGTCATATCATACGAGTAATTGCAAGAGATAATCATGGAGGTCTATAATTCTCGTGAACTTAATTAGTTCTGGTGGCAACCCAAAGCTTAGGATCAAACAACTTGAGGTGGCACCTTTGGGGGGGGGGGGGGGGGGGGCGCCGTGATCTCGAAAACCTGTTTTTGCAACTTCAAGACTGTAAACGTATTGCGCTACAATGACGATTTAAGACAGTATTGCTATTTGCATGATTCTTGTTGATGCCTTTTCATATTCTTACTATCAAAATGGATGATTTTAGAGGTGGTCTTAGCTTGTGAAAACTGAAAGTTACTCCAAAAAAACTGAACTTAAGTTAGACAGACAGACACCCACACCCATAGTTACGTAAGGACATTACTCACATGCTTCTTTTAAAATTTATTGGGGGAGCAAACAGGCAAACAAAAGAGATACCTTAGCAAAGGTGCTCATACATATGACTTATATAGAGAATTTTCTTCTCCTGCGCATTTAATACAAATAGATGTTTGTATTTGTTTTTACTCATTGTTAGAGATGCCCAGAGTTCTCTTATATTTTTACATTTATGCCTGCAGATCAACATGGAGGTTAAATTGGATGCCAAACAGATCCCAAATTTGAAAGAATTTGTCAGCCATTTAACTCATACTATGCATTCTTCAAAGCCTGGGTCTTTAGTCATATGGTGAGTACCATGAAGTGATAAAACTGAGACTATTGCAAATAGTTCCTGATTAATATGTTGTTCCCTTTGTAGGTATGACAGTGTTACAGTTCAAGGTAAACTTGACTGGCAAGACCGTTTGAATGATGAGAATAAGCCCTTTTTTGATTTATGTGATGGTATATTTGTGAACTACACTTGGAAGGTATATGATGCATCACAGTTTTATTTAGTTTAGTATTTAGCTTATCTTATTTTTGGGGAAGTAATTTCTAATTTGAGCTAGTATATATCTTGTATTTTTTTTTTGTTTTAACCTCGAAAGTAATATTTGTAAAAATAAAAATAAGAAAAAGAAAAAAAAGAAAAAAAAAGGGAAAGAAATAAGTAAAACAAAAGAAAGGAGAGACTGAGAGAAAGGGAAGAGAAGAATGTAGAGAGGGTATGTGACGTTGTAAGAGGTATCCGGGGGTACCTTGGATAGGGTGGAGAGAGAGAAAATGATTTGTGGGAGTTCTGTTTGTGAGGTCTTTATGTGTGATTTTGAGTGTAGATCATCTGAACATGAAGGGAGTCATGCTTAGGTGCCTTGGTTGAGGGTTGTGAGAGAGTTGGTCTGAGCCGTGGGCTGATGATAGTGTAGAGGCGACTGATGGCTCACGAAGTGAGCATTGGTGGTGTTTTGAACGGCCGGATTTGGAGAGCGACGGTTTCCTGTGATGCTGGTGACCGGAGATGTTTTGTGTGGCGATGACCATTTTGTTTTGGATTTTTTTTGGTTTTAGTGGAAGAGAAAATGAGTAAAAGAGAATAAAATATAAGAAAAAGTAAAAGAAAAAGAAAGAAAAATGGAAAATAAAAAAGAAAAAAAGATAAAAAAGCAGAAAATAAGGAAAAGACATGGGAATGGAAAGATTGCACTTTTTTGGTGGAATTTAGGTAGGGATTTTTACCTAAAATGTTATGTGTTTTGAATTTGAATTTGTGTTGATCTTTGTGTAAGTGGGGGTGAGTAGAGAAGTGTAGAGTTGAGAGTTAGAGACAAAAATGTAAGAAACGTGGGTTCTGTAAAGGGTTGCTTGGGGGTTCAGTTGGGTAGGGGGAGAGAATGAGAGTTAGAGACAAAAATGTAAGAAACGTGGGTTCTGTAAAGGGTTGCTTGGGGGTTCAGTTGGGTAGGGGGAGAGAATGAGAGTTTGTGATTGTATGATTATAAGTGTTCTATAAGAGGTTTTTGTGGTTTGATGTTTGAGTGAGGTCACACTGGTGTGAAGGCAGTTGTGCTCGGATGCTTTATTTGGTGAGAGAGTTTTTGAAACTTTCTCTATTCAAAGCTACATCGTGTTAGTGTTGGTGGCTTACCTTGTAAAGCTAAATTGTGGGGGAGTTGGTAACTTGCTATGCAATAGTCATATTTGGGATGAGGTTGTAAGACGGGGTTTGGAGTTCCTAAATTTCACAGTGGACGAGGCACCCGTTTGGGTCCCATTGTTTTCCCCTCTAGTTAAGAAAGAGTTTCCACGTAAATTTTGGTGTGTTGATTTTTCGCTTTTGTTGTGCTTGATGTGTAATTTTTCCCAACATATCTTATCTATTGTTACCTTAGGGAGAGCCTTTTTTTATAAGTATAACTTGGTTATTTATTATTTCGAGTTTTAGAGAAATATAATTTAGTTTAGTTTTTAGTTAACAAGCATGTTACACCAATTTGCTAATGGTGTAGCACGGTTTTGTTTGGTTTGTATTTATCTTATCTTATTTTTAGAAAAGCTTTTTCTATAAATATAACTTTGTAATTCATTGTTTTGAGTTTTGGAGAAATATGATTGAGGTTCGTTTTTGGGTAACAATTTGTGTTATATCAGTGTTGATGTGTCATTCTCCCATTCATGAAGGACACATGTTATGGAATTTGCAAGTAAAACATAGTCGGAACATTGCAGGAAAACTATCCAAAGCTCTCAGCTGATGTTGCTGGGGAGAGAAAGTTTGATGTGTATATGGGAATAGATGTGTTTGGAAGGAATACTTATGGTGGAGGACAATGGAAGGTTAGTATCACTTCTACCCGAGTGTACAAATATTTCGAAACGTGGCCCTATATATATTAGCATTTTCTTTACCAATATACTTGTTCTGCGCGAGCGGGAGCCCTTGGGGCACTGGATATGTTGTTGTTTTACCAATATACCTGTTAATTAAATCAATTATAAAATTGAAATTTAGGTCTGTACCGAGTTGCTTGGGTTGTTTGAAAATTAGTTGGAGACTATAATGTGGTAGGAAGCGGAAAACAATGTTATATTGAAAAATAATAAAAAGGAGGAAAGAAAAATGAAAAAGAATCAGTTGGCAGCTGAAGAAATAAGTATCTATTTGGTATCGTTTTTTGTTTGCAATTTTTAGTTTTTGAGAAACTAAAAACTAGGCTTTGGCAAACGTTATTCAACAGCCCATTAAATGTAGGAACTGCATTAGATATGTCTTGAACCTAGGCAATGCCCCAGCAAAGCATACTCATGACATTCTCCTACGAGCCTTTATAGTATACAAACGTATGTACATAACGTTTCAAAATCTTTTTCTTTTCCGCACCCTTCGATTTGAGAAAGTATTGGCTTGTTTGGAGCTAAATGTCACGCACCTAAGTCCGTGACTTGGATAAATTTTTGAGAAAGGATTGAGAGAGAGAAAGAGAGTAGAGATTAAGACGAGAATTAGAGATAAGTTAGAGAAAAAGAAGAGAAATTTTTAGAAGTTAGAAGAGGGAGAAGGGGACGGTTAGAGTAGAGAGAAAGAGAGAGGGAAATTTGAATTGTTGTTTGATTACTTGATGGCAAAAATACAAGTTTGATATATGATTATATAGAGCTTTTGGAGGGAGACACCAACCGGCCACCTAGCCCCTAGACCCCCCTACTAGCCCACAAATTAATTAATGCTTAACCATGCTTTACAAACAAGTAATCTTACCTATGCTTCCTTGTCCCCAGCCGGCGCCTAAATTCAAATTTTAAACTAATTTTTTTTACTAATTAATATTACATGTTACATTATATATGTGATACAAAATCATAAAAGCAAAAAATGAGTTGTTCGGTCTTCGCGCATGACAATCCCCTTCCCTTCAAACAATCCTTGTCCTCAAGGATTAAAGTTTGAAAACTGCTTGCGAATGAAGGTCCAATCTTCCCAAGTGATGGCGTCTTCTCCCATGTTCTTCCATCGGACTTGTACTTGCTTGATTCTTTGTTTGTTGCGGGTTACGGTCCGTTGCTTGAGGATGGCTTGTGGAGTGACTTCGGTTTCATCGTTCTCGTCAATTTGAGGAAGATCCGAAGTGATGCACACGTTTTCTCCTACCTTTTTCTTCAACCTGGAGACATGGAACACTGGATGGATTTTGGAACCTTCGAGGAGCTCGAGCTTGTATGCCACTTCTCCGATTCGGGCTGCAATTCGGTAGGGCCCATAGTAGTGGGCGGCTAGCTTCAAGTTTCTTCGAAGGGCAACGAAGGTTTGCCTGTAGGGTTGTAGCTTCAAATAAACCCAATCACCCACTTCAAAAGTTCTCTTGGTTCTTCGTTGATCGGCTTGCTGTTTATAGCGTTGCTGTGCCTCCTTCAAGTTCTCCTTCAATAAACTGATTGAGTTTTGCCTCTCGTTGGTGAAGTCCTCCACATCCCCGGATGTGGAAATGCATGGGATGTCAAGTGCGAGGACCTTCGGTTCATAACCGTAGAGAGCAAGGAATGGCATCCCCTTTAATGAAGAGTGATAGTGAGTGTTGTACCAAAATTCGGCCAAGGGAAGCCATTGGGACCACTGTTTCGGCTTGTGGAGAGCCATGGCTCAGAGGTAGCTCTCAAGACACTGATTAACCCGCTCGGTTTGCCCGTTAGATTGCGGATGGTAGGCATTACTCATTTTCAACTCGATCTCGGCTAGGCGCATGAGTTCCTTCCAAATGAGGCTTTGGAAGGATGCGTCTCGATCTGAAACAATGTCCTTGGGCAACCCATGGAGTCGGTAGACAGGGTCCAAGAACAATTGGGCCACCTTGCTTTGGGCCACCTTGCTTGCATGAGTTCGTTGATCGGCTTGCTGTTTATAGCATTGCTGTGCCTCCTTCAAGTTCTCCTTCAGTAAACTGATTAAGTTTTGCCTCTCGTTGGTGAAGTCCTCCACATCCCCGGATGTGGAAATGCATGGGATGTCAAGTGCGAGGACCTTCGGTTTATAACCGTAGGGAGCAAGGAATGGCGTCCCCTTTAATGAAGAGTGATAGTGAGTGTTGTACCAAAATTCGGCCAAGGGAAGCCATTGGGACCACTGTTTCGGTTTGTGGAGAGCCATGGCTCGGAGGTAGCTCTCAAGACACTGATTAACCCGCTCGGTTTGCCCGTCAGATTGCGGATGGTAGGCACTACTCATTTTCAACTCGATCCCGGCTAGGCGCATGAGTTCCTTCCAAAGGAGGCTTTGGAAGGATGCATCTCGATCTGAACGATGTCGTTGGGCAACCCATGGAGTCAGTAGACATGGTCCAAGAACAATTGGGCCACCTTGCTTGCGGTATATGGATGAGTCAAGGCGATGAAGTGAGTATACTTGGTAAATCTGTCCACGATCACCACAATGACATCCTTACCTCCGGACTTGGGCAACCCCTCGATGAAGTCCATATTGATGCTTTCCCATGCCTGATTGGGCACGGGTAGAGGTTGTAGGAGTCTCGGGTAGGCCACATTTTCGTGCTTGATGCGTTGGCAGGTATCACATTTCTCCACCCATTCTCGGACACTCTTCTTGAGGTTGGGCCAATAGAACATGCGTTTGACCCTCATTAAGGTGCCAAAGGATCCGGAGTGACCCCCCATTGGAGAGTCATGAAGCGCTTGTAACACCTTGTCTCTCATTCCTCCATCCTTCCCCACATAAAGCCTTCCCTTGTATTTAAGAAGACCCCCTTCAAAAGAATAAGGCTTGTTGCTTGTCGGGTCAATGATAAGTTGTTCTATCAACTTGGCGGTATGGGCCTCGTTCTCATAGCTTTGGGTGAGCTCATGCACCCAAAGAGGAACCGAAGTGGTCATGAGGGCATAGGTGGCGGTAGCTTCATCTTCATCTCGTCTTGAAAGTGCATCAGCGGCTCGGTTTTCGGCTCCCTTGTGGTAAAGGATGCTATAGTGAAGGCCCATCATCTTTGACATCCCCTTGAGCTGCAACTGTGTGGTAATTCTTTGCTCAAGTAGGTGGCGGAGGCTTGCGTGGTCAGTCTTGATGATGAAGTGATGGTCCATCAAATAATGTCTGCATTTTTCAACGGCCATGAGCACTGCAAGAAGCTCCTTCTCGTAGACGGAAATCCCAAGATGGCTTGGGCTCAAGGCCTTGCTGAGGTAGGCAAGGGGTCGGCCGTCTTGTGAGAGGACCGCACCTATTCCCACTCCGCAAGCATTGGTTTCAAGGACAAAGGGCTTGGAGAAGTCGGGAAGTGCAAGGACTGGGGCTGTCGTCATGGCCTCTTTCAAGGCCTCAAATGCTCGCTCGGCTTATTCATTCCAATGAAATCCCCCCTTTTTGAGGAGGTTGGTCAATGGCTTGCTCAAGGTACCATATCCACGAACAAATTTTCGATAGTACCCGGTGAGCCCCAAGAACCCACGAAGGCTCTTGACATTCTTCGGTCTCGGCCACTTCTTCATTGCCTCGATCTTGCCTTCATCGGTTGCGACCACTTCCCTTAAGATCACGTGTCCCAAATATTCAACCCGGTTATGGCCGAAGGTGCACTTACTTCGTTTGGCATAGAGGCGATGCATGCGCAAAGTCTCAAGCACCTTGGTCAAGTGCATAAGATGTGCGGAAAGGTCTGGGCTGTAGACCAAGATGTCATCGAAGAATACGAGTACGAACTTGCGGAGATACGGCTCAAAGACTTCATTCATCAAGGCTTGGAAGGAGGCGGGGGAGTTAGTGAGCCCGAAGGGCATGACACGGAACTCGTAATGCCCTTGGTGTGTCTGGAAGGCGGTCTTGTGTTGATCTTCTTCACATACCCGGATTTGATGATAACCGGCTCGGAGATTGATCTTGGAGAAGATGGAAGAGCCCTTGAGTTCATCGAGCAAATCATCAATTATCGGTATCGGGAATTTTTCTTTCACGGTTATGTTATTTAACTGCCGGTAGTCCACACAAAAACGGTAAGACCCATCTTTCTTTCGGACCAAAAGTACCGGTGAAGCAAACGGGTTGCGGCTTGATTGGATTATGGAGGCCTCTAACATTTCCTTGACTTGTTTCTCGATCTCGTTCTTTTGCCCGTGTGGGTAATGGTAGGGCCTTTTGTTTATGGGCTTGGCATCGGGCAAGGTCGGAATGCGGTGGTCATGTGAGCAAGGAGGAGGAAGGGCCCTCGGTTTATCAAAAACATCTTGGTACCGGTTAAGGATGCGTTCGATCTCCGGATGGGTAATGGAATTAGAAACCTCCACGGCGGTAGCCATAAAGAGGTGACCCATTACATGTCCGGCCTTCTTAAGGAACTTGGTTAGGCCTTTACCCGAAATGGATTGCAAGGAAGCTCTCTCAGACGTGCCTTGCAACTGAACTGCTTTGCCCTCCTTGTAGCCTGCGAACTTGAGGTTGGTGAAGTCGAATGTCACGGGCCCATAGCGTTGGAGCCAATCTACCCGAAGGACCATGTCACTGCCTCGGAGTTCAAGTACCCTCAAGTCATCAACGAACGTTGTGCCTTGGACCTTCCACCTCACGCCCGGGCACTTTTGATAGCTAACAAGACTCTCCCCGTTAGCCACCGTCACAGTCATGACAACGGTTGGCACGGTTTCGAGCTGTAGCTCCCGAACCATGCTAGCATCAAGGAAACTGTTGGTAGACCCACTATCGATCAAGATGTTTACCTCCCGTTTCTTGATTTGTCCTTTCAACCCCAAAGTGTTGTGTGTGACTCGACCTGAGAGTGCATTGAGGGAAATTTCCATGGCCCGATTTTCTTCTCCTTCGGTTTGCTCCTCAACCGCAACTTCCTCTTCTTGTTCTTCATCTTCAACCTCTTCACCCTCCATGCTTTGTAATGTTTTCTTGCAAACGTGCCCCGAAAAGTACTTTTCATGGCACTTGTAGCATTGGCTGGGCTCTCGTTTGGGCGCGCTGGACCCGGCATAGGAGCTGGCGCCTGACCGGGCGCCGTTGGGCCTTGACACGGTCCCCTGGGACTGGGCCGAGCCCTGGGCCGCTGCCGAGGATGCTATCCGGCGGCTCTGGGCAAGCCTGACACTGAAGCTGGGTTGGGCGATCGGTTTGGTGGCGTTCTTGATTTCGGTTATGGCAACTTCTTGGAGTTTGGCCTGTTCAAAGCCATACTAAGGTCGGTAGGGCGGCTAGCTTTGATGGAAGCTCGGATGGCGGGCTTGAGCCCACTAATGAAACTCGAGACAAAGTATGCCTCACTTAAAGTCGGATGGTGGATCAACATCCAACTCTTCAACTCTTCAAATCTCAAGACATAGTCTTTGACCGGCCCGTTTTGAGACATTTTACTAAATTCTTCCACGATGTCCTGAAGTGAACGGTCCCCAAAACGTTTGCATAGCTCATTCATAAAAAATGGCCATGTCATTTGGGGGTGTCTAAGCTCAAGCCCATGGAACCATATGTCCCCATGCTCATGAAGATGGCTTGAGGCATATTCCACCCATTCATGCTCGGGCACTTGGTACCAACGAAAATATTTAAGGCATTTACGAATCCATGCTCTTGGATTCATACCTTCAAACTTCGGAATCTCGAGCCTCGGCGTGTGGGTGGACCATGTACTGTTGCTCCCATGGCTTCGGCTAAAATCTCCTTCTTCCATGACCCGAGGTGGGACATGGTTGGTCCTGAGTTCCGAGGAGCATGCGGGTGGCGGAAGGATCCCATCTTCGGTCCTAGGATAATTCTTGGACCCTCCTTGTGCGGTGGCTTCATGGGTGCCCACGGTTGGTGCCACAGTCTCGACTTCGGGCCTCTTTTCCTGGGCCTTTACCAACCGACCAACGGCTTCGGCTAGGGCCTTAATGTCCGTCCCCATATTCTCCATGGTGGCCTTCATCTCGGTGCTATTTCGGTTTTGTTGCTCAACATGCTCCTCCAAGCGGTCCATCCTTTCCTCCAAGCGGACCAACCTTCCGTCTATGGCATCGACCCACTCGTTGGTCTCGGTATGTTCGGTTGAAGACATGCTTCTTGTGATAGCCAAATTTTTTTTTTAAATATTCGGTTTTAACCGAATGAGTTTAAGGATAGGATACGCCCTCTTCGATCGGAAGATGGCTCCGATACCACTTTGTCACGAACCTAAGTCCGTGACTCGGATAAATTTTTGAGAAAGGATCGAGAGAGAGAAAGAGAGTAGAGATTAAGAAGAGAATTAGAGATAAGTTAGAGAAAAAGAAGAGAAGTTTTTAGAAGTTAGAAGAGGGAGAAGGGGACGGTTAGAGTAGAGAGAAAGAGAGGGAAATTTGAATTGTTGTTTGATTACTTGATGGCAAAAATACAAGCTTGATACATGATTATATAGAGCTTTTGGAGGGAGACACCAACCGGCCACCTAGCCCCTAGGACCCCCCTACTAGCCCACAAATTAATTAATGCATAACCGTGCTTTACAAACAAGTAATCTTACCTATGCTTCCTTGTCCCCAACTGGCGCCTAAATTCAAATTTTAAACTAATTTTTTACTAATTAATATTACATTTTACATTGTATATTTAATACAAAATAATAAAAGCAAAAAATGAGTTGTTCGGTCTTGGCGCATGACACTAAATTCAAAGGAAAGAAGAAAATTTGATGGAAAATATTTTCTTGTGATTGGATGAAAAGGAAAATAAGAAGGAAAAGAATGCAATGAAAAAGTTTTGCAAAATGGAATGATTTTTCATTGGTTTTATTTTCCTCCAAAATATGAGAGGAAAATGAGAGAAGCAATTGATCAAGCATCCAACTTTCCCTAAGGGGTACTCAAATATTGATAAGGGGCGGACTGAAAGATATTACCAAACTGAGTAATATTGTTTAGTAACGGAACGGACTAGTTGCAATAGGTTTCAGTGTTTGGTCCTTTGGAGATTAACTACTTTTAGTTTGGACCATTCTATATTTATAGTAATGAGCACTTATCAAATATTAAATTTAAATTCAATTCCTATGGAAACCTGAACCAGAATGCAAAAATTGATATGAGACCGGACTTACTAGTACGGTTCCATCCATTTCTTGGTCGAGAATACAAATTGATTGATATTTAGTCTAGTCTAATCTAAGTTTAGATTAACAAACACCCGTGATTATAGTGCATAAAAGTGAGTCCCGAAATAGGGCCACGAACTGGACTGAATAATAATTTGTTAGGTACGGTTATATGTTAGATAGAATTTTCCAATCCAGACTAGGCTTCAATAAAGGCTGCCATTTTAACATTTAAATATATTCATTAGGTCTAGCTTGGATAGGACCATAATGAAGACATGTAAATGTCTAAATCAAAGACCAAGGACTAAACGAATGATAACTGATCATCTTGATCCAAATTGAATAGTACTTCAAATAGATTTAGATTGGATCAAAGACCTAATAAGGTTCAAATCATGGACTAAAAAATTGGACAAATAGAAACCTCCCCGGTTTAATCTTAAATTCAAATTTCTTATCCGGTCTAGTTTCCATTCTAGATTGATATTGAAAATTTTAATTATGTTCATTATTTAAAAGCTCAGGAAAGGCCAGCTGAAAAATTGGCGGGGGTCTCAATTAAGAACTAATGACCAAATTGAATAATGGTCAATCTCTAAATATGGACCAAAGACCGAACTGAATAGTGGTCAATCCAATTTGAGCTTTTTGTCTAGACAGGAGGTAATTGGATACCTCTAGATGCAAGCTAATTACTATTTTCTTAATCATTGTCTAATATTCTTTTATATATTTTGGTCCCATTGTTTCTTTAAACTTTCCATTACCTTAAAACAAAGGGGAAAACAAACTAAAAGTGTTTTTTATTTCCTTTCCTTTATTTTTTCTTTCCCATAAATTTTGTTGAGACCAAATACAACCAAACAGAAATCCACCAATAGAAAAAACTTTCTGAAGCAATATGTATTATTCTTTTCCTAAATCTACTTGTGACAATAATTTCAAAATTTCAAATAAACATAAATACAATGCATGTTGTAAATTAATGGACTAAAATATGATTGAGAAGAATCAACAAGCAAAGGAATTGTGAGTGGCAATTGCCAATGCATGATGTGTTCTTATCTTTGAACTCTGAAACTTAGGAAAAGGATGAGGAATTGCTAAGTGCTAACTGGAAATTTCTTCTTGCAAAACTGTAGACAAATGTTGCACTGGATGTCATAAGAGAGAGTCAAGTATCTGCTGCAATATTTGCTCCTGGATGGGTCTATGAGACGAAGCAACCTCCAGATTTTCAGACTGCACAGAATCTGTAGCTACCTTATCTGACTTTGTAAAGTTCTTTGTGCAATTTTCTATATTGTTATTAGCTGGGTAAAAATTGTTATTGTCACTAGTGATTAGTCACTTCTAGATTTTCACAAAGTTGCTTTGCTATTGACATTTTAACCCTGGTAATAACATTGCCCTTTTCTTTTATGTGGTGAATTGTGTATGATGTTTCATCTGTCAAGTTTGCTTCTTTGTGAGTGTTGCGGACTGGTGATGGTTAAAGAGGGACTTTGACGTTGAGTTACAGTGTAGACGCGGCTGAGAGAATCTACAGTTTGACTTTCTGTTTTAAGAAAGCAGATGTATTTAACCTAGAAGATCAATACACATTCATATTGTACTCCTTCCTTAGGATCAATGCATCTCTCATACTTCTGCCTGGTTGGTGTGAAGACATGTAAAATATTTCTCAAAATTTTTTTGACTGCAAGTAACTTATTCATCAAAATTTTGTTTGTCAACATTTGAACATAATTTACATTGCATAACTTTACATGGGGCTGCAGTTTTGGATTTTGAGGTTAGACTTGGGACGAAGAGAGTCTAAGGCTTGGGTACTGGGAGGCATGGTGGGATGGAGTACAACTTCCCTTCTTGAGAGGGAATCTTTTTTACGACCCATTTATGTAAGCAAACAACAACAGGGAGAAAAAGGATTTCCCTTAACCAAACAGATGGTTTCCGGCGTATGAGCACAATGTTTTGTTTTCACTTTTCACATGCTTTTGTGAGCACAAATTTCTCTATTCCACTCTTATTGTATACTGGTTCCAGCCATCGATTTTGCGATAGTCAGGTGATTCATACTGTATAATCTTTTCTAGTTACGTAATGCTAATTATTGTCTTGTTTCAAACGGGATTCTGCAGTTGGTGGGATCTTATTGAGAAATCCTGGGGAATAATGAAACGTTACCCGGCTGAGCTGCCTTTCTTCACCAGTTTTGATCAGGTAACAACTGAATAGCTTATTTATTTATTTAATTTCTGACAACATCTACTTGGAAATTGAAGATTTGGGGGGCATAAATGTAATGGTCCGTAGCTAGGGATGTGGATGTAATATTATAGGGCCTAGGCTTTGAAGCTACTATTCTGGATGCTTGTTGCCTGGTATTTGGTTTACTATATCATAATACATTGTATTTTTCAGCGTCGTAGGGTGAAGGCACAAGTTTAGAGGTGTAAGCACAATTAATTTTTTTATGAGAGAAGGTAATCTTTTTAGGTGCTCGTTGGACAAAGAGCTTTGGGGGTTTTGCAGACATACCCTTAGTTGATTTGAGAATGGATTGGAGACCGTTATATTATTAATTCATAGTTTTATTGGAGACCGTTATATTATTAATTCATAGTTTTCTATTGCATTTTGTAATTTTAAGGGCAACATGTCCTAAACTATTTGTGTATTCTTTCTATCTTAATATTATCTGCTTTTCCAATAAAAAAACCCTTTTTTTTAAGTGGTGTAAGCATAGGCTTTAGAAAAGGTATGTTGGATTTGGGCATTAGCATGTTGCAAAATGCACTGGGTTTGTTGTTGTATGTTGCAAAATGCAACTTAGACGTTCCAAGGGTCTCTTTCAAATCATGAGGCGTCTCTTTCAAATCATGAGGCATCTAGTGTCACACGTAAGCAATATCAAATAGCTATACACTTTGCGTTTGTGGATGAAATCTCCCAAGAAGTATTAGAATGGTAGTTCCCACTCCTTGGAAGGTACCAAATAAATGACTACTTGAATCGGATTAAAGGGTCATGGTGAATATGAAATGCTCGAT
The DNA here is from genome assembly GCA_018398585.1 of Simmondsia chinensis. Lineage (NCBI taxonomy): Eukaryota > Viridiplantae > Streptophyta > Magnoliopsida > Caryophyllales > Simmondsiaceae > Simmondsia > Simmondsia chinensis. The sequence continues at coordinate 29,866,463 of JAGTTD010000008.1, read as the reverse complement.
AACCATGTTAGATGAGCAAGTCTTGTTGGCAATAATGTTAGATTATAAAACAATTCTTCGATCTTCACCTATCAGTTTAATCTTTTGGACAACTGGTTCCTTGACATGATATCAGAGCTCTCTTGTGTGAGTGATCATGAGTTTGAATCCAGTAGCCCTACTATAAATATTAATATATTTCAAGTACAATGTATAGAAAAGGCCTGCCCATTATCCATTTTCTTAGCCTAATAGACATATGTGTGAGGGCGCATGTTAGAATATAAAATTCTTATTGAATGTTAATTCACTAGTATAAGGTTTTGGGGTTGTTAGTTTCTTGAAAATAACAATCACTTGTTAATTGTCAAGTTGTTTGTGTCATCGATTTTGTTGGAGCTCACACTAAGGTTTGCAATCTTGCCCCGTCAAGACCTCAAGCAACCCAAGCGGCTAATTGAGCACCTCGAATTTTAGGGGCCCCTAAATTATAAGGTTCTAATTTGACCCATACCAAAATTTCTATTTTAATAATTCATTTAATCAATGTTTATGTTGTTAAAGAACATATAATATTGATAAAGGGTCTTGTTCTAAATGTTCGCTTTGGGACTTGAAACTCTTAGGAGTGGCCATGCCTATAACAAGTTGGGGTTTTTGTTTTGCTCAGGGTCATGGTCATCATTTTTCCGTGGATGAAACGCAAGTGTCAAACACTTCTTGGTGCAATATATCATGCCAAGGCTATCAGGTATTTAACTTTTTTATTTTTATCAAACATGAATTCATATGTTATCCTTACAAAAACGATACCAATGTGAGTTCCTATACTAATGAGTTCATATTTTCGCAAACATAAGACTCAAAGCAACTTATCTTACCTTGAAAACCACAATGTGATTGCCATGACTTGTTATGCAATGTGTCACAAGCACAAGACCATTATGTGGCCGTGTGATAGAGATAAGAACTAGTTCTTTCCTATTTTTTTAAGCATAGGGCTGCTGAAAAACTATGTATGTGAATGCTTAGGTGGTTGAGCATAGGGTTGTTTAACCATCCTCCTAGGCATCCCTATTCCTAGGAATCCTCGTGATTGGGCACAAGGATGCTTAAATCACAATTTGAATCCATCTGGACATCTATTTCCTCTATATCTTATTCAAAACTTATGAGATCATCAGAGTCTCAGACATCATATGAATATTCTTCCCCCCCCCCAAAAAAAAAAAAAAAAAGTCATAATCGTTTGCATGTGTTTAAAAGGTTCGCTCTCTTATTTGAAAACTTATCAACATTTGAGTAATTAACTGAAGAACCATCAGATAGTTGCAACTGTTTTGATGCAGCTTTTGAATTGCCGCCGCACCCCCCGCAGCGCCCCCCCCCCCCCCAAACACCATATCTGTCATTCTTTTTGAATCTTGTTGTATTTTAAGTTCTCACATTTTCTTAGTAAACATAAGTTGTCTCCAACGCTGCAGCATGGAATTTGATTATCATGATATGCAGAAGAATGGATAGTTTTTTTTTAATTTTTGTGCTTTTCAGGGCATTTTCATTATCTGGAATTATTCTTTAGGAAACCATAGATAGATCAGAGAAGATATTTGCTAGAATGAATTGATTTGTAGCCGAAACATGCCTATAGCTCTCAAACATAGTTAGAAGCTTAAGGATATGTTTGAGCTTAATGGACCAAATGTCCGATAAACTGCTCATGTCCAAAATTAATTACGCCTTGTCCATATCGTTTTGGGGGCTCGATAGATTATCGATCCGAGTTTAAATAGGCTCAATAAGCTTAACGAGTTGAGTTTAAGTAGGGGGTGCTCGGCTCGTTAACAAGAGAGATTAACTCAAAAATGGTTTGGTAATGTCTTGGTAGTAACTCGAATATCTTGGTTTGGGAAGCGAGCTCAAATAGAAAGGGGGATCTACTTAGGCTGATAACGAGCTTGGATCTACTCGATTATAAGCTTGATTAAGCTCGATAGGCTAATGAGCCAAGTACCATACACACTAATATCTTATCAAACTGGGTTTGAACAATGGTTTTAAAGCTCGAAAAGAGCTCGACTCGAACTCAAGCTCAAATTCGAACGAGAGCGTGTGCTGCTTGATTTGGCTTGTTTACGCCTCTGCGTATTTTTTGGACTAGTCAAACTTTACAACTTTCCTATCGGCCTCTTTTTGCACCATGTCTAAGGTTATTTATCTATGGTGCAGCCTTTCCTTGAATTTGCAGAAGAAGCTGGATCTGATTCTATTCAAGTACTTGTCGAGTAAGTTGCGATGCCCTTGTTTCTAACGCTTTTCGGTTTAGTCTTTTATATGAGTTTCATTTCTCTGTTCGATGTTTCGATATGCTTTGGTTAATACGTACTTAAATGTTGAAGCATCTGCTGGAACTATTTTCTGGTTCATGCCTAGAAGATCTCTACAACATTTAAATTTATTCACTGCAAAGTCTGAAATTTTCACAAGAATGATCAATCACATGGGTTAACTTCATATGTATCACTAGAAGTGAAATGGAGCAAGTATGATTTGAACTTAGTCTACTGTGTAGGATATGAGCACAAAACTGAATAATTGTATGCATTTCTATGCTTTGTCTTATTCCTAGTGTCATTACTACCAGAGAAGCAAATATGGCGGCTGATGAGTTTGTGAAAATAGGGTCCATTTTTATTTCTGGTGGAGTCCGCCTGAGTCGAGTCAGTTACACATAGATGCCTAAGCCTTAGGCAGAACCACCCTTCATAAAGGCTCCTAAGGCGTTTCTTTATTTAAAAAAAAACTACAATTTGTGGTTGTTGTCACATTGTTGCGTTAGCAGGTGTTTGAATGAATAGAGCTTGTTTTTAAGCTTTATATTTGCAATTTTTTGAATGAATAGCCATATAATCATTAGTTGTCATATCTTTTTGTATAACTTTTAATATGTAAATACATATATCAGAATATCTCTAGGCCTATTTTCTATATTTTTTATTTCTGGTTTTTGGATTTTAAGAAATTAAAATTCAGTTCTTGAATCGACTTTCGGTTCTCATTTCTTTGTTATTCAGTTTTTTTTCTAAGTTTAAGTGAAGACTAAAAACATAAAACTAAGCACGAAAAAAAATCATTTCCAAAGCCAGTTTTTAGCCTCTTAAAAACCAAAAACTACCCCAAAAAAAATAAAAATAAAAAATCCTGACAATTCCTTAATGAACAAAATATAGGGTTATCTACACCATTAGTTCATGTATTTTGTTCATAGTGTCAATTTAGTAACTGAACTTTTAATTATGTCAGTTTAGTTCTTGTGCAATCGAAATTGTTTCAATCAAGTCTAATTTAAAATTATTATTTATTCTTGACTAATTAATGTTACCATTTCAATTGAAAATTAGCAAAAAGATATGCGAGTGCTAATTTCTTGACATGAAAAGCATATGCAAGAGTTAACATTCCGATTTCAGTGATAAATTAACATTAATTTTAGAATTGGATTTGATCTAAACAATTTAAATAGTATGAGAACTAAAATGATATAATTAAAAGTTTGGGGACCAAATTGACACAATAGCAAATATACAGAGACTAATGACGTGAATAACCCTAAGATACATATGTATTATGGTAGCTGTTACAGTACAACAACAATAACAATAACAAGAATCTAGTGCCTCATGGAGTCTCCCGCCACGGTAGGCTTTGGGGGGCAAGATGTATCCAGCCTTAATCCTATACGGTGCTATTCGACAGGGTGGCTGTTTCCGCATGTCCTCCTAACCTTAAAAAGAAAAGTAAAAGGAGAAATATAAAAGATTTAAATAAAACAGCATCAGACATGTAAGGAAGAATACAATAATAACAAACATGCATCTTTGTGCTCCTATCTTATAACCGTTTTCACTACCCGTATTTTTAACCGGCACATAGCTCTATCTAAGGCCATCTCTTTGGTAAGGTTTAGTTAGGTAAGTTCATGTCTAATCGTCTGTATTTAGCTTTTGTTTTCCCCTCTCCTACCTTTGTTGTAGTGTGCATATGTAGTTGTTCATATTTCTTGACAGGGGCAGTAGTTGGTCTACTCTGAACATGTTAAACCATTGCAAACCTCGCTCCCTCAACTTATCTTCAATGGGAACCACACCTAATTTGTTCCTTGTACCGTCATTTCTGATCATGTCCTTTCTAGTATGTCCACACATCTACCACAACATCTTCATCTCCGCCACCTTCAACTTCTGGGTGTAGTGCCGTTTAACTGGGCCAACATTCCGCACCATATAACATGGCTTGTCTTACAGTCTTTTAGCATCGTCTCTTCAACTTTAGGGCAAACTTTCTGTTGCACAGTACTGCTGAAGCCATTTTCCACCTGTGCCACAAGGGCTCCCGTATATGCAGGGTCTTTGTGTTTGTTTTTTATTTTTTTTTTTTTTTAGGGGGGGGGGGGGTCCCCTTTAGGGTGCTACCCTGAAGGGAGGTTGTTTTCGAGGACCCCCAACCTGAGGAGTGCATCGTCATTGGAGCATAAAATCCTGAAAGCATGAGGCGAACATAGTTAGCGCAGTAAATAGCACAAGTCAAGCACTACGAAGCACACTCAATAGAAGGTAGCTGCAATCAAATAATCAGAACGTACTCTAGTTGCACAAGTGCTCAAGTACAACAACAGCAGCAGTAGCAACAACAACATGCCTAGTGCCACAGGGGCTCTCGTTTGCGCGGGATCTGGGGGGGTAGGATGTACTCAAGTTGCACAAGTGCTCAAGTACACATATAGGTAAATAGGCGCGCCAGAACGTGCGCCAAAGAGGAAGTCAATACACCTAGAGACACTAGTGTAAGTAATAATAGGATGCACTACTCTAAGCCGCTACATCGGCTACCCCTATGCTCGCTCTCCAACGAGCTTTATCTAAGGCCATCTCTTCTCGTAGGTGTAGGTGGGTGAGGTCATGTCAGATTGTCTCCAACCATCTCTTCTTTGGCCCGCCTCTCCCTCTCCTCCCTAGCATAGTATGTAGCTGTTCGCATCTCTTGACTGGGGCAGTGGGCGGTCTCCTCCTAACATGGCCGAACCACCTCAAATGCTGTTCCCTTAATTTATCCTCAATCGAGGCCACGCCCAATTTGCCTTTTATGACGTTGTTTCTGATCCTATCTTTCCTTGTGTGTCTGCACATCCACCGCATCATCCTCATCTCTGCCACCTTCATCTTTTGTGTATGATTCTTAACATTCTCATTAACTTTGCCATCTTGTTGCATCATAGAGCCCGAGTATTTGAAACAATTTTTTTTTTTCGATATATATTCTATTCCAATCTTTACCTTCTCTATGCTTGGTCTGATTTTGGTACAAAACTTAAATTCCATATACCTAGTTTTTGATATACTGAGCTGAAAACCTTTCCGATTTTGATGCACTTCTCCAAATTTTCAGCTTCTCAATCACCCCTTCTCTTGACTCTCCCACTAGAACTATATTATTTGCAAAAAGATTACACCAACGCACATCTCCTTGGATGTGCTTAGTGTGATCATCCATTATCAGAATAAACAGGAAAGGGCCCAATGTTGATCATGATGCAACCCAACTGTAAGTAGGAAAGTGTTGGTCTGCTTTCCATTGTTCGCATATTAGTTGATGCGTCTTCATACATATCTTTAATGACTCTGAGATAAAACCCTTTATAGTACCTCTCTTGGCACTCTATCAACATCTTCTCTAGATCAATGAAGATCATTTGTAAATCTTTTTGTCTATCTTTGTAGTACACTATAACACGTCTTAGGAGATGGATCACCTCCATCGTTGATTGACTTGGCATGAATCCAAATTGTTTATTTGAGACCCCCGTTTGTTTTCGTAGCCTTCTTTTGATGACCCGCTCCCACGGTTTATAGCTTGGCTCATGAGTTTGATACCCTTGTAGTTGGCACAACTCTGGATATCCCCTTTGTTCTTACAGATCAGTATCAAAGTGCTTTTCCTCCACTTGTCAGGCGTCTTCTTACCATGAAGAATTCGGTTGAATAGTTAACCAATGGATGCCCTTGCCTCCAATGCATTTCCATGCCTCAATGGGTATTTCATTGGGTCCCAGCATTTTACCTTTGCCTTTCTTTTTAAAGCTTTCCTGACTTCTTTAGGTCTGATGTGTTGTAGTAACAGTAGTTCCAGTATTCCTTAGACCTCTTGAGTTCTCCTAAAGACATACTTGTATCACTCTTTTCATTGAATAATTTGTAGAAGTAGGCTTTGTACCTTTAATTATATGATAGTCGTTGTTAAGTACCATTATATGATAGCCAATTGCGTTAATTTAGCTCAAACCTGTTAAACAATGGTCTTCATTTGATTACATTTTTCACTTTGTATTTGGTGATCAGTGATTAAATATCATGAGCCTTTGCCAGCTTCTTATGTGATTATGTATGCATGTTAGTTTCAAGGAATCATCTTATAGCGGAGGAGGAAACATTACATTCAAAGGAAATCTTGAAGGCAAGGCTTATTTCACCACAAGGCTTTTTCTAACTAAGCTACTTTTGGGGGATCTTCCACTAAACTTTACATATTCGGTAAGTTGTTTTTGTGAATGAACTTACTAATGAATTTGCTGGATCTTGACTTACCTGTTACGTGATTGGCTGTTATGTAGTGTATCGTTATGTATTTGCATTGTATTTTATTTATTATTTATGATTGTATATATATGTTAAAAACCATCGAAAGGATATTAGAATGAATGATTGTATTTTTATTTATCCAACTTTTTACAAATATAGGGTTACAAGCAACTTATATTCCTTTACAAAGCCTATTGCAATCACTGTGATATACTGAAGTTTCTATGATAGCTCCATTTTTTTCCTTGACAAACATCATCCTTACGAAAAATTTCTTTACAAAATATTTTCATTTAGAAATATTGTTTTCTTTAGAACTTGTCTTTTAAGTTAAAGAAAATTATTTGATTCTATAATTTTGTATAGGTTTCACGCTTGGCTAAGTTGAGATTGAAGTGGAAACATTTCAATTGCAATAACTTCGTAAAATGTTTTCTTCTCTCATTGAGAAGTCAATATCCCCACAATACAGTAAAACACTACCAATATTTGTAGTTGTTGCTATGAAGTTACGCAAAAAAACAATAGAATCAAAATAGAAAAGATTTTCCATCAAAACAAACAAAACCTCATTACAAGTCAAATCATTGTAGAATGCTGATAATTTGCAGATTTGCAGGTGAAATCTGATGGAAGCTCTATGCTAGGCTTAGCTCTGGAATTCTCTTCAACTACTAATAAAAAACAATCAGTTTTACTTGCATCCCATGGAGACTCCCTACTCACCATGACCCACTTCTCTACCAAATTCCATAAAATCATCATGCCTCATCCAGTCACCCGACCCAAAAACTCTCCTGATTGGACGCTTCACAAGATTAGCATCATCATGCCCGGATACACGTTAAACGAAATAGGAGCTCTTTGTTACAACTTAAACCAAACGCACCCAGATCCCAAAACGGATGTCCGATCCAAATTCAAATTTTATGCTATACTTGGCCATCTGGGCATTGAAAATGTTACCCAAAACATCGAATTCCCGCACTCTACTGCCTGGATTGTCAACGGAGAATCTATACATTGGGATACAAGATCAAAAACCATTAGTGTTAATCTTATTTGGAGGTTGACGTGCAGAAATGATCATATTTTCAGACAGTTCAATGTATATGTTGAAAGAAAGTTTAAAGACGTGACTGGGAAGTTCCATTGGGAATTGCACGAGTATCTGGGCATTGCACATGTCGAGGCATTCTATGTGTCTGAGTTGGCTGTTCATTCGGGGACTTGCAGGCTCAAGTTCATTGTTCAAGTTTGTGGTGCTGATGGGAGTTGTCAGAGTCTGGATCTTTGTCCTTCGTATGAACTTGATGTTGAAGGTTAGTAAATTCTAATTTATAATTTATTAGGATATATTTAGTATTGTTTTCTATTTGCAGCTTTGTTTTTGAGAAATGAAATTGGGTTTTCAAGATATATATATATATATATTTTTTTTTTCTCATCTTTGGTTTTTTGGTTTTAGTTTTTAATAACTAGCAAGTAACCGGAAACAAGAATCCCAAATGAAAACAAGTTGTTTCTAAAACATGATTCTTTTAGGTTTTTTGAAAATTAAAAACTGCAAATATAAAATGATGCCATATGTACCCTTTAATTATTAAAGTAAGAAATTTAGATAAAATGGGCATTTGATGTTAAAATCTCATTTAGAGATGTGTACAAACAGTGTATTTCTATAAATCTTGTACCTGTTAAACATGCTGCTATAAAATATTAATAATAATGTTGTAAATATTGGATATTTTTCGTGTATAAATTTTAGAGTCGAGTTTAGATATTATTAAATATTATAAAAAATTAAAAATTATGTAAAATACCTATTTACGTATATATACAAATATATATATAAATGGATATTGGGATAAAATGTGACATTTATCACAATTATGAGCCAAAGTTTGGTGACTCACCCCCCGCCCTATGTATATAAATACCATGCTCAGCAACAGCGAAAGAAAGAAAAAAGAAAAAAAAGAAAAAGAAAGAAAGAAAAAGAAGAAGGAAAGAGGAAGAGAAATAAACGAGAGAGAGAAAAGGAAAAATTTAAATAAAATAATCTCGTTCTGATATAAAATACTTGTTATTTTTTGTTAATTATATTTGGGTTTGTCTTTTTATTACCATTCTATGGAGTATAATATCTCTATAATTTTATAACACGTTATTAGCACGAGTCTCTAGCCAGATAAGGATTATCATAATATTGAGGTAAAGTTTTTTTTTTTTTTAATTTTTTTATTCTAACCCTTGTTATTTCTAATGGCTAATCTAGTAAAGCTTGATTTTACTGCTCTTGATATAAGTGGCAAAAATTATTTGCCTTGGACCCTTGATGCTGAGATTCATCTTGATGCTATGAATTTCAGAGTTATGATTAAAAAGGGTAATAGCGCATCCATGCAGGATCGCGCAAAAGCAATGATATTTCTCAGGCATCATATCCACGAAGGATTGAAAGCCGAGTATCTTACTGTAAATGATTCGCTTGTCCTTTGATTTAATTTAAAAGAGAGGTTTGATCACTAGAAATATGTGATCCTTCCTAAAGCTCGCTATGAATGGATTCACTTGCGGCTGTAGGATTTTAAAGCTGTTAGCGAGTATAACTCTAAAGTGTTTAGTATTACCTCTCGACTGCAATTATGCGTTGAAAATATTACTGATGAGTATATGTTGGAAAAAATATTTTCGACTTTTTTTGTCTCGAACGTGCTCCTGAAGCAGCAATATCGAGAAAGAAATTTTAAAAAATACTCGGAGTTAATTCAATGCCATCTTGTTACTGAGCAAAACAATGAATTGTTAATGAAAAATCATCAGTCACAACCAACTGGGTCAGAGCCATTCCCTGAAATGAATGCTGCTTCTTATGAAAATAATGCATATAACAGTGGCCGTAGTCGCGGTCGCGGTCGTGGACGAGATAATCAAAATGGACCAAAACCTAAGGGTTCCGGCAACAACGAAGAGAAAAATAAAAGGGACAAAATTAATCAGCCAAATTCGTCGAAAGACGCTGAAACAAGTTTTTACCGATGTGGCACAAAAGGCCACTGGTCGCGTACCTGTCGTATGCCTGACCATTTGGTGAAGTTATATCAAGCATCATTGAAAGGAAAAGAAAAGCTTCCAGAAACAAATTTCGCTGAAGATAATTCTCCACTTGATGTGACACATCTTGATGTCTTTGATTTTTTTGAGGATCCTAGTGGGAGAATCGATCACCTGATAGGCTATGGAAGTGTTAAACTGGAATGAAGTTTTATGTTTTCTGTTATATCTTTTGTACTAAGTTTGTCCTACTTTTGATGTAATAACATAGTTTGGGGTGTGTGTAATAAATTAATATGTTTTGGTGTTTTATTTTAATTAGTTATTTCTCAAAAAATTTAAATGGTATCCTTCTAATACATATGTATTTTATAGAAACATAGATTTGATCAAATATGGAGATTTATGTCTAGCAGATAGTGTAACGACACATACTATCCTCAAAAGCAAAATATATTTCTCAACTACGATTAGCTGAAGCGAATATAATATCGGGTGTTTCAAATTTGGTTGAAGGCTTCGGAAGAGCACATGTTGTGTTCCCTGAAGGAACAAAACTAAATATAAGCGATGCTCTATTTTTCAGCAAATCACAAAGAAACCTTCGAGATATTCCAGCAAATCACAAAGAAACCTTCGAGATATTCGTCGCAATGGTTATCATATTGAGACAATAAATGAGGGTGATAAATGATATCTTTATATTACGTCGCTTACTTCAGGAAGAAATAAAATAGTGAAAAAATTGTCAGCACTCTTTTTCGGGTTATATTATACTTACATAAATTTGATTGAATCAAATACAGTGGTTAACCAGAAGTTAACTGATTGCAAAACATTCAACCTGTGGCATGACTGTTTGGGCCATCCAGGTGTAACGATGATGAGAAAAATTATTTAAAGTTCTCATGGGCATTAAAGAACCTGAAGATTTTTTCTTCTGATGAGATTTCATGTGCTGCTTGTGCTCAAGGTAAAATGATTACTAGGCCATTCATAACCAAATTTGGGATTGAATCTCCTAACTTTCTGGAAAGAATACAATGAGACATATGTGAGCCTATTATTCCATAGTGTTGACCATTTCGATCTTTTAGGGTGTTGATAGACGCCTTAACACGTTGGCTACATGTTTGCCTATTATCTACTCGCAACGTGGCATTTGCGAGACTTTTGGCACAAATAATCCGATTACGGGCTCAATTTTCGGATTACGCGATCTAGAAGATTCGTCATGATAATGCAGGAGAATTTATGTCCCAAGCTTTTAATAACTATTGTATATCAATTGGGATTACAGTTGAGCACCCTGAGGCTCACCAGCATACACAAAATGGTCTTGTAGAATATCTTATGAAACGTTTGCATCTTATTGCTAGACCATTGCTCATGAAAACAAAGCTGCCTAGTTCTGCATGGGGACACGCTATATTGCATGTTGCAGCACTTATTCGTGCTAGGCCAGTTGCTTATCATAAATATTCCCTATTGCAACTTGTGTCTGGTCAAGAATCAGATATATCCCATCTACGAACTTTTGGTTGCGCAGTGTACGTTCCAATTGCTTCACCCCAGCGCATAAAGATGGGTCCCCATAGAAGACTGGGAATTTATGTTGGGTTTGAGTCCCCGTCAATCATAAAATATTTTGAGCCATTGACTGGAGATATTTTTACTGCACGGTTTGCAGATTGTAAATTTGACGAAACAATGTTTCGAGAATTAGGGGGAGAAAAGTTAAAGTTGGAAAAACGTGAAATTGTGTGAAATGCATCATATATGTCACATTTTGATCCACGTACAAATTAATGTGAAATGGAAGTTCAAAAGATTATCCATTTATAAAATATTGCGAATCAATTACCAGATGCATTCATTGACACCAAAATAGTGATCAAGTCATATGTCCCAGCTATGAATGACCCCGTTTGAATTGATATTCCGAACGAATAGTCTTCTAAGACATTGACAAATACATCTACTGCACGCCAGAAGCGTGGTAGGCCTGTTGGTTCTAAAGATAAGAATCCAAGAAAGAAAAGAGAGCAACATAAACAAGTTGGCTCCTTTATTAAAACTCTTGAAAAGAAAACCCCTAAAGTAGTACAAATGCAAATACAAGGAAAAGAAATAAAGGGCGAAATGGCTCCTCGAGGGTATCAAATACCTGAGAATTGTAGAAGTGATGAAAATGTCAAAAATAAAGAAATCTCAATAAACTATGCTATTACAGACATATGGTGGAATCGAAATGAAACAATTCTCGATCAAGTGTTCGCATACAATGTGGCCAGTAATTTGACCACAGAAGGTGAAGATTTTGAACCTAAATCTCTTTAAGAATGTCAAAAAAGAGATGACTGGCCAAAATGGAAAGAAGCAATACAGGCGAAGTTAAACTCACTTGCAAAACGTGCAGTTTTTGGACCTGTAGTCCAAACGCTTGACAACACGAAACCCGTAGGCTACAAATGGGTTTTTGTGCGAAAAAGAAATGAAAAGAATGAATTCGTGAGATATAAAGCACGACTTGTAGCTCAAGGCTTCTCACAAAGGCCAGGAATTGACTATGAAGAGACATATTCACTTGTAATGGATGCAATTACATTCAGATTTTTAATAAGCCTAGCAGTCTCTAAAAGACTCCACATGCGTCTTATGGACGTAGTAACGACTTACCTATATGGATCACTTGATAATGATATCTATATGAAAGTCCCTGAAGGGCTACAAATGCTAGAAGCATATAGCTCAAAACCTCGAAAGCTGTGTTCAATTAAATTACAAAGATCACTGTATGGATTGAAACAATCAGGGCGAATGTGGTACAATCATCTTAGTACATACCTTCTGGAAGAAGGATATGTGAACAATTCAGTTAGCCCATGTGTTTTTGTTAAGAAATTGAATTTTGGATTTGCTATAATAGTAGTCTATGTTGATGATTTAAACATTATAGGAACGCCTGAAGCGATTAAACTAGCTGTTGCATATCTGAATAAAGAATTCGAAATAAAAGATCTTGGAAAGATAAAATATTATCTTAGCCTGGAGATAGAGCACTTATCTGATGGAATTTTAATCCATCAATCTACTGATACCGAAAAAGTGCTTAAACGTTTTTATATGGACAAGGCACATCCGTTGAGCACCTCGATGGTTGTCCGATCACTTAATGTGAATAAGGACCCGTTTCGACCTCGAGAGAATAATGAATAAATTCTTGGCCTTGAAGTACCATATTTAAGTGCAATAGGTGCACTGATGTATCTTGCTAACTATACAAGGCCAGATATAGCCTTTTCGGTAAATTTATTAGCAAGGTATAGCTCAACACCTACCCATAGACATTGGAATGGAATTAAACATATCTTTCGATATCTCCGTGGTACATCTTATATGGGATTATACTATCAAAGACAATCAAGTCCGAGATTAATTGGATATGCAAATGCATGATGTTTCTCTGATCCACATAGAGGCCATTCACATACATGATATTTATTTACCTATGGTGACACTGCTATATCTTGGCGATCTACCAAGCAGACAACAGCAGCAACTTCTTCAAAGCATGCTGAAATACTTGCACTTCATGAAATAAGTAGGGAATGCTTATGGCTGAGATCCCTTATTCAACATATTCAAGAAGAATGCAGTCTTCCAACGATCAGGGGGAGTCCAATGATAATATGTGAAGATAATGCTGCATGTATTGCTCAGATCAAAGGTGGATACATTAAAGGCGACCGAACTAAATATATTTCACCGAAGTTCTTCTTTACACACGAGCTTCAGAAGATGGGTGAAATAAATGTTCAACAATTCGCTCAAGTGAAAATCTGGCAGATTTGTTCACGAAGGCATTACCGACATCAACATTTGAGAAATTAGTTTTTAAAGTTTGTATGCGTCGACTCAGAAACGCCCCTTACTAATATGTTCACATGAGGGGGGAGTTAAATATGAGCTGTACTCTTTTTTCCTTCGCTATTGTTTTTCCCACTGGGTTTTCCTGGCAAGGTTTTTAACGAGGCATGCGTATTTAGCTTGAACACTATGTCTCGTTATAACGGAAAATATTCAAAGGGGGAGTGTTGTAAATATTGGATATTTTTTGGGTGCAAATTTTAGAGTAGAGTTTGGATATTATTAAATATCATAAAAAATTAAAAATTATGTAAAATATCTATTTACGTATATATATAAATACATATATATATATATAAATGGGTATTGGGGTAAAATGTGACACTTGACACAATTATGAACCAAAGTTTGGTGACTCACCCCCTCTTACCTATGTATATAAATATCATGCTCAGCAGTAGCAGCAAAAGAAAGAAAAAGAGAAAAAAAGAAAAAAAAAAAGAAAAAGAAGAAGGAAAAAGGAAGAGAAATAAACAAGAGAGAGAGAAAAGGAAAAATTTAAATAAAATAATCTCATTTTGATATAAAATACTTATTATTTTTTTGTTAATTATATTTGGATTTGTCCCAGACCTTACTTTTGCGGGAACCCTTGCAGGCACTGGGTTTGTTATTGTTGTATATTTAGATTTGTCTTTTTATTATCATTCTATAGAGTATAATATCTCTATAGTTTTATAACAAATAATGAATTTTTTGAGGTTTTTTCAGCTTTCTCTCTACATGAATCTTATTAAACATATAGATGCAAGTTTTCTAAGATTAGTTACACTTTAGTACACAAATTACTTTTTATACTACAAAATTTATGTTTAAATTTTTTAGTTAATAGTTATGATAAATAATTTTAGGCTAAATTATAGAAAACCCTCCTATCGTTTGCTTTAAAAATAAAAAATTCTCTCATAAATAAAAGCACTTATAAAGTTCCCTCACTTTTAAAAATTTGTCACTTAATCCCATACTATTTTTTTTTTTTGCCATTTTACCCCCCAAAAGTGAGGGAATTAAATATTTAATTATATTTTTAGAAAAAAATTTTATATCATTAGGCAACAATTTTTTTTGCAATAGAATTAAGGAAATTTTCTATATTTATAAAAATATATAATTATTTTAATTGATTAGAGTAATGATATTATAAGTTTAGAAGATAAAAAATAATTTAAAAATTTTTATAAAAAATATTATAAGATAAAATATAATATTTTTAATGATATTATAATGTCACTGCTATATAACTAATTAAAATTAAAATTTTTATAATTATAGAAAACTCATTTTTTTTCTAAAAATATAAAAAAATTCTTATTTTTTTTTCCAAAACATAAATTCATACTTAAAATAAAATTAAATACTTAATTATTTTATTTTGAGGGGTATAATGGTAAAAAAAAGTTGTTTAGGAGCAAGGTGATAAATTTTTAAAAGTGAGGGGGTTTAATGCGTGGTTTTATTTGTGAGAGAGATTTGTTTGTTATTGAAACAAAAATCAGAAGGGTTTTCTATAATTTATCTATAATTTTAATCCCAAATATAGAGTATGATATCACCTTTTTGTTATATAATATCATTTTCTTATAAAATTTATTCAAAAATTACATTAGACTAGAAAATTATTTCACCTAAGGGACCGTAAACTTCAAACACAATTTATAAAACTTAAATGCAATTGTAACAAATCTTATGCTAAGTGTAAATTGAGGTTCTTTTTTTTTTTAAATTTTTTAGAAAGTAATAGTGAGCCATTAATCTTTTATTTGCTCAGTACATGAGAGTAAACGAAGGTGCATTTTGCTCGGACAGATATGCACTGTTGCTATGGTAGAAATTTTGTCGTCGAGATTTGAATCCGTGACTTGTATTTGTATAAAGAAATGGTGCAATTAGGCTTATATCAATGAAAAACATAGTAAAATGCGATATTTGGTGTAAATTGTTATATTTTAATATTAAGGGAATGTAAGAAATAAAAGTGGGATCTCAGTGGTCTTGAATTAAGTTCACATTTTTGTCGTTGCTCGTTATATCTTAAAAGCAAATAGTACATGCAATTCAATTTGCGTAAGTTCCGTAATAGCACCTACCTTGAGACTTGAGTATATTAATTTTTTAGTCTATAATATTTGTAAAATAATTTTTAGTTAAAAATCTATAAATATTTAATAAAATCATTCAAATTGCGGTGTCTAAAAGTGTAATCGATACCTTGAGACTTGGGCGTATTAATTTTTTAATTTACAAAATTTATGAAGTATTTTTTTTAATTTGAAAAGTTAAATATATTTAGTAAAAAAGCTAAAATCGTGGTTTTAAAGAGTGTAAAACGAGCATCTTATTTAACTATTGTTCATTAGTAATGTTATTATGGTGAGATGGGTGGAATAGCAAGGAGATAATGAGGCATCAACAAATAACGACAAGTTTTATAATCTTTTCTATCACTTTTTAAACTATCTTATTAAATACGTATAACTTTTAAAATATAAAAAAGTTATCCAAAAATTTATAAACTAAAAAAGTAAATATATAATCAACCTTGATACTTGACATGAAGAGGGTTTGTTTTTAGAAGTTTTTTTAGCAAAATATCACAATTTAAAAAAAAATTTAGCAAAATGTCACAAATTGAAAAATATTTTGCAAACTAACATAGTTTACTGTTCACGAGCTTTTGCACACCTTCCGGGAGATAGTGCAATCAGGTTGCACGACGTCAGGGTTGTCGTGCACTGTTGCACGACCACCCAAACGTCGTGCAACCAAGACGGATGATGTTTGGGTCGTCGTGCAACAGTGACGACGACCCAAACATCGTCCATACTGCTCCCCCCCCCCCCCCCCCCCCCCCCCCCCCCCCCCCCCCCACCCAGGAATCCCGCCTAACCCGTGACCCCTTTTTTTCTCTTTCCTCTTCAACCCCATCCCTAACCCTAAAAACATTGACTTTTTTTTAGCAAAATATAATGTAAGTTATTTGCATATTGTCGAAATTTATATCAACTCTTTTTGGCGACAAAATCATCATACTCTAACAAAGGTACGCATATTGACATAATAATATTTCACTTTTGCATTTTTAATAAAAATCTATAAATTTTGCTAAAAGGTAATAAATTACTAAAATTTCATGAATTGTAAGATATTTAAGTGCTAAATTTAAAGTAATGTACATTTTAAGAATCAAAATCTGACGTGGATCTACGACTGGGTTCACCATGATGTCTTGAGGGCGTGGACTTCGTGTGAACCGAAAAACTATGCCGTGGTGGAAGTTTACATCCGCTTCTTTGCGAAGCATGTAAACTACGATAGTCGACACCTTTGTCTTGCAGAATAAGTCGTAAATCATGTCCCTCACTGACAACATCCATTGCGCTACTACAACCAATAAGAATATCTATGGAGAGAGACTTACAGTGTGGCGAGCACTATTACGTAGCGCTTGAGCACACTTTCTAGCCCGCTGTCTAAAAATATCAACTTAGCACATAGTTTTTTACATTTTAATACAATAAAATGTATAATAAGTAATAGGACGAATATTTTCAAAGTACTGACTAATCGCTGAATACGGTTGCCACTTGGTTCATAAACAAGTCGGGGCTAGCGTGGAACTTGCACTTCACACCGTGTGATGACTTGCTTAGTGATAGATAAGTACCATTCCACGTACTCTCTAGGCGATGTTGGGGGATCATGCATGTTGGCGATATGATGCTCCCGTGAGCCCCACTGCTTGAACCAGTTCTCATGATGGATTGCCTAGTCCTCGTCGTGCCTGCCATGACGAGACAAATGATGCATCGTGTCGAGAGTGTCGACAAGATCTGGGATATGCTGCGTGAATTCAAACTGACGCAACACTATGTCAGCTCATTGTAATTCTGTAATGGCAAAGAATATCAAAGGTCCTTCACATCGCCAGATGTAATGACCCTCGACACAAATCTTAGGCAAGGGGTTCAATCTGGATTACCGGTACGGCGTTCAATTAACCTAAGAACATATAAAATGACTTGGTCATTACAGTAAATATTAAATGGTAAAGAAATATTTATATTTTAATGTATATACTTTATAAGGCTCTTGGACATCAAGTTGGTCCCGGTATAAGGAGTGGCTGCACCTTGGAGATTGACGGAATGACAAGGCAGAACTCTAGCTGATGAAATATGCAGTGAATTATATTAAGATACATACATAATATATGTACATTAACGCAACATGGTAACGATCTATTTTATTTTACTGAGCGCCTAATGGTGGCGGCGTATCAATAGCTGCACCTTGATCGTGACGGGGGGCGGACATAAGTGATCGATCGATGTGTAAGTGCTCTTACGACCACAACTGCACATGATAAATTGGAAGAGTTGGGATCATGCTACACATTAGAAAATTAAACATGAATTGCGGACCATACCTGGAGCAATAAAACACATCCGCCTAGTTGCCTGCCGCCTCGCATGCAACATCGGCACAGTTGTCTGTACAGGTTGGCGAGCATTGCTGACCCCCAGCTGTATTGACTACAACCCTCCGCTGTTTCAAGTAATTATAGGTAGACGAGCGATGCCCAACTACCAGTACTGTTGCTAAACAGCACAGAATCGATCAAATGGAGGATGTACAATCTTGGGTGTTGCAACAGCACTTGCTCATTAGCATCATATGGGGGTCCCTGTTGTACCAGTCCATTCAACCATGTGGTTCTGATCATGCCGCCATGCAAGTGATTTATAGGATCTACACCCAATAAAACCCGGCAGAGGTTTCTCCAATCGAAGTTCGAGGTACCAGCGACTACCAGGCTGTTTACTCGTAGACCTAGTAAGACAACAATATCCTGCAGTGTTGGCGTTATCTTACCAACGTGTAAATGGAATGTATGAGTTTCTCGCCTCCACCTCTCCACCAAAGCAGTAATCAAGGCGTTAGTAACTTGGATATAACTTATTTGGGTCACTTCAATTAAGCCTGCCTCTACGATATGAGGTCGTACTAATTCATGAGGCGCTATGTGACGGCGTATCCTCCCCCTGATCTCATCGTCGGCCTGTAACACGGAACATCAAGCATGTCAATCAACTATTCGAAAAATTAAAGCATTAACTTGTATGGCTAACCACTGTTTATTAACATACCGTTCCATTCCAAATGTCCTCCAACCGATGGTTGACCTGAAGATGCAACACCGAGTCATTATCTGGACCTGAATTTTGCTTAGCATATCGACTGCGGGAAACATGTCCTCGTCCTCTTGCCATATCTCTAGAAAAATTAAAAATAATTACAAAATACACGAGTTAAAAATAGAATTAAAAATACGGTAACATTCAATCGATCGCAACACAAGAATAAGATCACATTTATTATATCTAATTACAATTGCTAATAGTACATGTTATAACACGTTGCTTAAAAAAATGAAAGGGATACATCTATGAACCTAATTCCAAAACTACCGCTGTCTATTCGCACATATTTTTTTGTTATGGCCTCTCTGACCACATATGTTACATTTATTCTTGGACGTACCCTCCCCAGCGTCCATTTCATTATGTATCCTGGTTGATTTCGGCTGTCCTCTACCCATTCTCCACCTACTGAGATCTGGAACCATCTCCCGCCCAGTGTACTCCGGCCATAAAGGCTGATTAGGAGAGAGGGGGGGGGGGGGGGGGGGGGGGGGGGGGGGGTGGGGGTTAAACAATGGAGCATAAGCGTTTTCGTACATGGCAAGGCCGTACAACGGATTAGCATATTGTCTGAAGTTGATCTTACATGCCGTACAACACACCATGATATGTGAACATGGACGATGAAATAGTTGCCATGCACCACAAGTGCAGCCCCATTCAGTCAGCGTTGCCGTGTTGTTAATAGCCCTTCTGATTCCTGATTCAGTCTGACGGCTAGGAGTTGTTACCTGGAACTACAGGGTGTTTCGATTAAACAGCGTCGCCGTATGAATCCTTGATTTCATGGTGGCATGCTCTACTTCAGCGAGAACAGTGGGTGGCCATAGCAAACCCGTGAAAAATACTCCCCTACAAGATCCCTACGATTGACAAAGTATTTGTTACATAAAAAAAATGTTAGTTCTACAAGGGCGGTTACTGGGAGTGTTCGTCCCCCTTTGAGCACACTGTTAAACACTTCCAATATATTAGTGGTTTGTTACAGCCTCTCACTACATTAGGTAGAAGAGGCAGAGGCAAACCGAAGAAGAGATGGCTTGAGACGATCCGACAAGACCTCACCCACCTAAACCTTCGGGAGGAGATGGCCTTAGATAGGGCCCAATGGAGGGCTAGCATTGGGGTTGTAGATGATCCGGTTAGAGTAGGATAGTCTTTATCTTTACCTTTTCTATCCCTTCTCTTTCCTTTCTCTTTCTCGTTCTCCATCTCTTCTTCCTTTTTTTTTTTTTTTTTGGCTATACTTATGCTTTTGTTGTTTCTCCTGTGCCAGGTCTTCGCTGATGGAGGCCGACTTTCTGCTTAGGCCGGGGGTCCTAGGAAACAGCCTCTCTTCAGGATAGCCCCCTGAAGGGGGAAGGCTGCGTACATCTACCCTCCCCAGACCTTGCTTTTGGCGGGAGCCCTTTGAGGCACTGGGTTTGTTGTTGTTGTTACCATAACGATAACCACCATCATACGAAAGTGCCCAATGTTCTTTGGGATCTCTCTATATCTACTCTTTGACCTCATCATTGACGTGGATACAATAATCGTACATAGCATGGAACCTCCTTCTAGAAGGTTACCTCACCATCGCACTCAACCTCTTCTTCAGTGTAGGATTTTTGAATCTGTGGTTGAAATTAGTAATTAGATGGTAAGTGCAGTATCGATGCTGGCCTTCAAGCTCCGGCCAAATGAGTGATATTCCACGCTTGATTCTAGCAAGTCAATCATATATTATACACATTGGGAAGCATTCGCCTGTCACATAGGTCCATAGATATAACAGAAACCAAGTACAACTCCATCCATTCTTCTCGTCCACCAAAGCAAAACACAATGGATACAGACCGTTGCTAGCGTCAAATGCGACAGCAACCAGTAATTTCCCAATGTATTTCCCATATAAATGGGTACCATCCAGACGGATCAATGGACGACAACACTTGAAACCCTTTATAGATGGCCCAAATGCCCAAAAAACTCTGCAAAACAGTCCTTCCCCGGCTTCTTCACTCTTAAACTGCAATTCGACAACCGTGCTGGGGTTTGACTGTTGCAACGCAGTTAGCAACTTAGGCAGTATCGGAAATGCTTCCTCATGTGACCCAAACAACCACTCAAACACTTGTTGCTTAGCTTTCCATGCCTTGAAATACGATATGTTGTAACCGTGCTGCTCTTGCACTGTTGCTCGAATTGCTGTAATGTTGATCTTTTGATCAGCAGACACAATAGGGAACACCATATCTGCAACAAAATTTGAGGTCAGTTGACGGTGGTTTTCTGCCACCGTAGTGGTGGAACATGTATATGGCCCCTTCAAAACTGATATCTTAAATTGGCCTATCCTTTGTTTCAGCGCCCCACACAGATGCCGCTTACATTGTGGTGCTTATATGCACTTTAGGGCTACGTATTCAGGACATGACCTGTGCACCACATATTGTAGCTTGCTCTTAATGTGCCACAAATTCACTGCACTAACTAAGTCCTCCTTCGATTGAAATAGTTGTCCGTCCTCCAAACCAGATCCTGTTGACCCATGCCTTCTACCTTCTTCCCATTCAAAATAGACTACCTGATCTGCCCATGAAACATCTTCAAACTCTGAAACAGGGGCTTGGAATACTGTAGGCCCATCGACATTATCTGCTTCGTTCTCACAATCATAAATACCAACATCTTCATCGTCATCCGATGCCTCGGAATCATTGTTGGCATACGTTCCATCAAATATACTTTCTATCCTCCTTTGCAACCATCACTTGTACTAATGAAACGTCGACAACAGGACTTATGGATGGGCCAGCAGCTTCGAATTGAAAATGCCAGACATGCTGTTGAGAGCTGCCTAAAACATCCACAGCATTTACGTATAGTTCTACTAATGCCACCCTACTTCCTAAAACAAGCTCGAACATTGACCTCAAAGCCATTGGAGAAGTGATCTCAACATATGTATATCGCACAGGATTTTGGGACAACAACATTCTCCATGTAATCACAATATCAATTATGTTACTATCATACCTAGTATGTTCATGCATCATTCCCTTCAACTTATGAAGAGAAATTCCAGACCATGCCGTGAGTACAAATTGTCTTCCACCCGTATAATCAACACCATCAATAGTTTGCACCATATTTCCATCATAATAACATAACAATGTGACTACGTTACACGCCATAATTTCTAGTTTGATTACACAAGAATAAAAATTAAGGAAATCAATAATTTAATTACCCAGAATAATAACTACACTTATTACATACAATACTAACTAATTACATAATAAATAATTCTACAATAAAGTATAAACGATATTTAACTTACATCTTAAAAACATTATCATATTTAAAACATAAATGCATAGTTAACATTATCACAATAATATTAAAACCATCAAATATAAAACTATCAAGTTATTTGTTGATAATTTTTAGTTGCATAAAAATTTTAAAAATAAAAAATTGAATTTAAGAATTTGAAAAAAATTGTATCTCACTTTAAATTAATTATAATATTTAAAAAATATTTTAAATATGTAAACATATTATAAATATTTAAAAGATAATTATATATTTAAAAAAATAGTTCTCTAACATTAAAAAAAAAAAAGCTAAATAATTATATCACATAAATGTATAAAATAATAATTTCTAACAATTTATTTATTATTGAGTGAATTAACAGTATTCCTAAAAATTTGTATACTACATGTATAGAATTTGAACTACACTTATTACATATAATATTAATATAATTAAGTAATAAATTATTTAACAAATATATTTCACAATAAAAATTTGCAACCTATTACCTAACTATGTATTAGTTAATTACATAATAAATAATTCTAAAATAAATTATGTAACATTATTATACTTTTATAATAACAATATTAACTTTTGTTAGTTTTTGCTCCAATATATTTACATATCTATCAAATCTATGAATTTATCTTTTAATATCTTCAAGATTCGTATCTCACTGTAAACTAAGTTTAAACTACATAACCACTAATACAAAGATATACTTTTTTTAAAACACGAATGCATTGTTAACATTATCACAATAATGTTAAAACCATCAAATATAAAATTATCAAGTTATTTGTTGATAATATATGGTTGCATAATCATTTTAAAAATAAAAAATCGAATTTAAGAATTTGAAAAAATCATATGTCACTTTAAATTGATTATAAAAAGTAACATACGCAATGCCCCAAGGGCTCCCGCCTAAGTAGGGTCGGGGGGGCAGGATGTACACAGCCTTCCCCCTTTTGGATAATACCCCTGAAGAGAGGCTGTTTTCGAGTGCTTTCAACCTGAGGGTGAGAACTTTCCAGGAGGTCACCCATCCTGGTACTGGTCTCGCCTAAACACGCTTAACTTTAGAGTTCTAATGGGATCCGGTGACGATGTGTTGGTACCTTCTTTGGCTTTAAATTAATTATAATATTTAAAAAATATTTTAAATATGTAAACATATTATAAATATTTAAAAGATAATTATATTTACAAAAATAGTTCTCGAACATTTAATAAAAAAACAGCTAAATAATTATATCATACAAATGTATAACATAATAATTTTCTAACAATTTATTTATTATTGGGTGAATTAATAGTATTCCTAAAAATTTGTATACTACATATATAGAATTCGAACTACACTTATGACGTATAATATTTGTAATTAAGTAACAAATTATTTAACAAATATATTTCACAATAAAAATTTACAACCTATTACCTAACGATGTATTAATTAATTACATAATAAATAATTCTACAATAAATTATGTAATAATGTTATACTTTCATATTAACAATATTAACTTCTGTTAGTTTTTGCTCCAATATATTTACGTATCTATCAAATCTGTGAATTTATCTTTTAATATTTTCAAGATTCGTATCTCACTTTAAACTAAGTTTAATATACATAACCAATAATACAAGGATATACTTTTTTTAAAACACAAATACATGGTTAATGTTATCAAAATAATATTAAAACCTTCAAATATAAAACTATCATGTTATATGTTGATAATTTATGGTTGCATAGTTTAGGTGTTTTCGAAATAACATAAAAATAAATACCATTATATGTATGCTAACTTTAATCGAAGAATAATATAACAAAAAACATAATAATTTTTCTAACAATATATTATTCAGTATACATTAACAAACACATTTTATAATATACTATTCCATATATTAAATTTATAATATTTATAAAACTAATTTAATAAAATCACAAAAATAATAATTATATATAAAGAAACATGGCAGCAGGATATAAAAACAAAACTAGAACTAAAATTTACGATAATAACAATTTACATAGTAGTGAAAATGAAAGGAATAGTGAACTTCTTCGATGAAAACAGAGTAGATTGAAAGATGTAAGTAAATGAGTATTGTGAAAATTGTATAAATGGGAGAGGCTATATATAGATATTGAGAGAAAAGGTTGAAGAAGAAGAAATGGGGTTTTTAGGGTAAGGGATGGGGGAAGTGAAGTAAAAGAAAAAGAAGTGAAGTTGGGGTTGAAGAGGAAAGAGAAAAAAAGAGGCCACGAGCAAGGGGTCATGACGATGACCGGTAGGATTCCCGGGAGGCAAGAGTGGCTGCGGGATTCGCGATATGGGTCACGGGTATGGTATGGATGACGTTTGGGTTGTCGTGCACTGTTGCACAACGACCCAAATGTCGTCTGTCTTGGTTGCACGACGTTTGGGTCGTCTTGCAACAGTGCACCACGAGCCCGACATAGTGCAACGTGGTTGCACGACCTTCCGGAAGGCTTGCAAAAGCCCGTAAGTAGTAAACTATGTTAATATACTAAATATTTTTTAATTTATAATATTTTGTCAAATTTTTTTTAGAATTGTGATATTTTGTTAAAAAACTCTGTTTTTAGAGGGATACAAGGAAAAGCAGGTCTGACATGTTACCTTTGCTAACATCAATAATAATAATAATAATAATGATGATTGATAGTTAAAAAGTGAGTAACTTTTTGGGCCCTTAAAATCGGTTGACCTCTCGAGTGAAGTCCTCTAAAGAGCCACTAATTATTCCTACTCTCCCTTTAGCTATTAAATTAATTAAACAACTAAAAGTTATATTTGATAAATAATTTTAAATTAACTTTCTCAATGGCTTTTAGCGTTTAGAAACTAGTTTTTTTAAAAGCTATATAGTTTAGATTTTATTTTTTACATATTAAATTACTAGTATATTGTCAATAAAAAAATTACTAGTATACCCTTATATAATTTTCTAAAAAATTTTAACATTGGTGTATTGCTCATTTACTTTTGTAACATATGACCCACATACTTTATTTTTCAAAGTTTTAAATTATTTTTAGATATTAAAAATTAATTAATTTAAAAACTCATTCTACTATTATTAATATATTAGTTGTTAGGTTAATAAAAGAAATTAATATTTAGAATTCACATTTGTTAATCCATACTTTAATAAAGGAAAAATTAATCTATATAATTATTTACCTAAGTGATAAATGTGAGGTCAAATTGATAAAAAAAAAGTTACATTGTACTATCTATTAATTATATTTTTATTTATAAAAGTCTTTATATGTAATTTACATAAAAAAAACTAACCGCAACGACTAATTTTACCAAATACTTATATATACTTAATTTATTTGTCAGCCGACAGCTAACAATTTGTCAATAGGGATGGCAATGGGGCAAGGTGGGTACAGGGGATGCCTCCTCTATACCCATACCCGCTCACCCCAATCCAATACCTATACCGGTCCCATTACCTATCATAGGTATGAAGTGAATACCCATACGTGCCCGGCGGATACAAACCCATACCCATGCCTGCCCCGTACTCACCCTAATATGGATACAAAATGATTATCCATACATGACCATACTAATTGTTTAATACTATTTCTAAAAATAGTATTGATACAAAATTTAGATAATTGAATTTAATCATTTATTTTTTAATTTGAAAGTTAACTAGATGCAAAATGAAGCAGGTGTGATAGGCATAAGGTGGGGCGGGTATGGAGCAGGCTGGGGCGGGGCGGGTACAATAGTATACCTGCACCTGCCTCATACCCGTGACGAGTATGGGGTGGGTACACCCAACCCATACCCGCTACCCGCTCCGCTTATACCCATACCCTACCCAAACGAGGTGGGTACTTGTGGGTAATGGGTTTTCCTTGCCTCATTACTATCCCTATTTGTCAATCAGCTGCGTGCTAATGCTGTATCCTAATTGGTACTCATGATGTATCTGATATCATGTCTAAATATAGGATTTAGACAAATAATAGGATTACTACAAACACCAAAACACATCACTTAGTGTTAAAGCAAGAATCAAAACTATGCGTTTTACAACTCTATAAATAAATGGAAAAATTGTAAGCAAAACTAATTTAGAATTTACAATTGAGACATTGTCAATTTTGATCCTACTCGTGTGTCCTATTTCCTGCCCATGCCCATGCCCTGCTGCCCAATCATACTTTCTTTCCGTTATTTGCGTGACGCGTGTCATTGATCCAATAGCTTCAATAAAGTGAAGTGGTGCAATTGTGGCCCTCAGATCTGTGTTTGTTTGGTGAAATTTGGGCCGTCCATCAACGCGTTATTAGTGGTTGTGATGCGAAGTTGGACTTAGCACATGTATTGGAAGCGGGGGGTATATAAAGATGAGATTAGGGTTTCAAGGACATATTCATTTTACTAACCAAGTTTTTCTTGTTTCATTTCATTTTCCCCTTGCTTTCCATGGTGAAACGCTAACCTTAAAGCTTCTCTAAGCAATCCATGGTGGTTCTAAGCTTCAGAGCCTAGATCCATGGAGGGTTCTTCCTCCTGCTGAGAAGACGATGCAGATTAGGGTTAGGTTTGTAGTTTTCTAACTCAGAAGCCGTGTATTTGAGTTCTTGCATTGTAATTTGTCTATAAACTTAAAATAATCACCGATATAGTGGAGATCTCTTTAAAAATAAAGAGCTGAGGACTAGGACCATCTTTTTTGGGTCTGAACCTCGTAAAAAGCCTGGTGTTTAACATTTTGTTGTTAGTTTTGAGACCTCATGTCTGTAATCTGAATCTTTTTGTTTTATAGCGACTTGTAACCGTTTAACATAAGCTAACTAACATAATAGCACCAACAAGTGGTATCAGAGCCATTGTTTTTGTTAAATATCCTTGAGATGGATTTTGTTAAACACGACATAGAAAAGTTTAACGGTATGAACAATTTTGAGCTCTGGAAGGTCAAGATCAAAGCACTGCTGAGGTCTCGTGGGGCAAGTTCAGCGTTACTATCGAAAAACAACAAGTTTGCAGGATTTTTATATAAAGAGAAGGTAAACATCAATATGGTAGTGCGTGATAACCTCTTATTCTATTTACATAACTCTGCTCTTGCTAAAGTTTGGGGTGAAACTAGTGCTGTTGCTGTATGGGCTAAGTTAGAAGCTTATATATATATATATATATATATGTTAGGTAAATGTCTCAAAATATACTTGGCGTATTAAGGAGAAGGGTCGTGGAGAGCCCGATCGATCGGGAAAGTTACGTAAAAGAGGGACGCGTCCAGAGAGCAGGCCAATCGATTGGTGAGGAACCGATCGATCGGGAAACAGGGTTTCTGCGCATCTATAAATACAGACGTACGGTACATCACAAAGTATCCAAAAGCAAAGTGAGGTATTCCCAGCGGCGCCGCACCAATAAATTGAGAGTGTGAGAGAATATTGTAATTCTTCTTCTTCTTTTGATTCAATAATAAAAGCTCCGATCTTTGCCCGTGATTTTCTCCCCTTTCGATTGTAAAGGGGTTTCCACGTAAATCATCGTGTCTATTGTTTTGTTTCTCTTTTGGTTCGACTGTTTCTCGTTATTGTCGTGGTATTTGATTTGATTAAGATCCGAGGAAATTATTTATTTCCGCACAAATTGGTATCAGAGCTTGGTTCTTCGAATTGATACAATGGCATAAGGTATTAAAACCGAGGTTGAGAAATTCAATGGTCAGGGAAGCTTTAGCTTATGGCAAGTCTGTGTGAAAGGACTCCTGACTCAAAACGGCTTGAAGAAAGCACTGGAGGGGAAAGAGAAGAAACCTGAAACTTTGACCGAGGCACAATGTGAAGAGTTGGATGAGAAGGCTCTCACGGCGATATAGATATGTTTGGCTGACGATGTTCTGTCAGAAGTCTTGGAGAGGAGTTATGGGAGAAATTGTTTGACATGTTTTTCCACAAGTCAATCTCCAACAAACTCGCAGTGAAGCGGCGGTTGTACACTTTTCGTATGACAGAAGGTACATCTCTTAAAAACCATCTTAGCGAATTTACCTCAATTATACATGAATTAAAGGCTTTGGATGATGTCCCTAAGGACGAGGATCAAGCTATGATATTACTGTGTTCGCTCTCAAATTTGTATAAGGGCTTCGTAGAAAGCATGATATACGGGGGTAAGCCAACCATTACTGTAGATGAGGTAAAAAGAAACCTTGTGAGTAAAGAACGGGTAGATAAGCAATTAACTGACTCGGTGAATGACTCGGGTAGTGGTTTGCATGTGAGAGGGAGACCAGAACATAGGGGATCCAATGGTGGGAATAAGTCTATGTCCAAATCTAGACATAAGAACCTGTCGTGTCACTATTGTCACAAGAAAGGGCACATAAAGAAAGACTGTTACAAATATAAGAATAAATCAAAAGAGGGTAACAGGGTGACTAGGGTAAAGACAAGTTCGCTGAGGCTAGTGTTGTAGAGGAGGATAGTGAAGGGAAGTTTCTACTAGTTGCTAATTCTCAGTCCAGGTCCAAAGATAAGTGGGTCATGGATTCGGGTTGTTCGTTTCATGTTACTCCAAACAGAGATTGGTTCTCCACGTATAAGTCTATACAGGGTGGGGTTGTCTTGATGGGTAATGATGCTGCTTACAAGCTAGTGGGTGTTGGAACAGTCCATGTGAGAATGTATGATGGAACTATTAGAACCTTGAGTTATGTTCATCACGTCCCGGATTTGAAAAAGAACTTGATTTCTCTAGGTATCCTTGAGTGTAGTGGGTACAAGTACACTGCTGAAGGTGGAGTCATGCGGGTCAGTAAGGGTGCTTTAATTGTGATGAAAGGAAATAGGGTTGGTACTTTGTATGAGCTTGCAGGTACAACCGTGACAGGTGCAGTTGCTGTTTCCACATCTGCTATGACAGATGCAGAAATCATAAGACTATGGCACATGAGAATGGGTCATATTGGTGACAAAGCATTGTCTGAGCTGAGTAAGAGGGGACTTCTTTGTGGTCAGTCAACGGGACTGATGGAATTCTGTGAGCACTGTATTTATGGGAAGCAGAAGAGAGTCAGCTTCAAGTCAGCAGTGCATCAGACCAAGGGAGCGTTAGACTACATACATTTTGATATGTGGGGACCATCCAGAGTGGCTTCTAAAGGTGGGTCCAGGTATCTTCTAACGTTCACTGATGACTACTCACTTAAAGTTTGGGTCTATTTTCTGAAGCAGAAAAATGAAGTGTATGATATCTTCAAGAAGTGGAAAATTCTGCTTGAAAAACAGACAGGGAAGCTGATCAAGAGGTTAAGGACTGATAATGGTCTTGAGTTTGTCAAAGGGGACTTCACTAAATTTTGCGAAGATCAGGGCATAGTCAGACACAGGACTTGTACAGGTCGACCTCAGCAAAATGGAGTGGCTGAAAGGTTAAACAGGACGTTACTTGAGAAGGCTCGTTGTATGCTTTCAAATGCAGGTTTAAAGAGAGAATGGTGGGCAGATGCAGTTAGCATGGCTTGCTACCTTGTGAACAAGACACCACATTCTTCATTACAGATGAAGACTTCTGAGGAGGTATGGTCTGATTCAACTTCTGATTATTCTCAGATTAAAGTTTTTGGTTGTCTTGCATATGCATATGTTAATGATGGAAAGCTTGAGCCTAGGGCCAAGAAGTGCATCTTTTTTGTACGTCAGGTGTGAAGGAATATAGATTGTGGGATCCATGTGCTCAGAAGTTTCTGACTAGTAGAGATGTTACTTTCGATGAGTCTGCTCTACTTAATCCGCCTCAGACACCCTCCATTGACAGAGATTCAGTTCAGGTTGAGACACCTGATGTTACAGAGATACAGTCAGATCAGCAGATTGTTCAGCTAGAGAGTATTCCAGCACCTCAAGTACGAGTTTCTGATGTTGTTACTGATAATGCAGAAACAGGTCAGCAGGTGGAGAATAATACTATAGCTGGTGGTAGACCAAGGCGACAGATCAAGCCTCCTGAGAGATATGGGTATGAGGAGATGATTGCCTATGCTCTCACTACTGCTGAGACATTAGATGACAGTGAGCCGACTTCATATACAGAGGCTGTATCGAGATCAGATGCTGAGAAGTAGCTCGTTGCTATGAATGAAGAGATGTAGTCTCTTCATAAGAATCAGACTTGGGAACTGGTGAAGCCTCCCACAGGGAAAAGACTGGTTGGATGCAAATGGATCTTCAAAAGAAAAGAGTGCATTCCTGGAGTGAAAGATGCAAGGTACAAGGCACGTTTGGTAGCTAAAGGCTACAGTCAGGTACAAGGTTTTGATTTTCATGATATTTTCTCACCTATAGTCAGACATACTTTGATTCGTGCATTATTGTCTTTGGTTGCCATGCATGACTTTGAACTTGAACAATTGGATGTAAAAACTGCATTCTTGCATGGTGAACTAGAAGAGAGTATCCTTATGCATCAGCCCGAGGGTTTTGTTTTGAAGGAAAAGAAGATCATGTGTGCTTGCTTAAAAGGTCTTTATATGGTTAAAGCAATCTCCTAGGCAGTGGTATAGGAGATTTGATCAGTTCATTACAAGTCATGATTACATCAGGAGTAAGTACGACAGTTGTGTGTACTTCAGAAAGACGGATTCAGGCTTTGTTTATTTGCTTTTGTACGTTGATGATATGTTGATTGCAGCACGAGATATGAAAGATGTCGATAACTTGAAATCAATGCTGAAGAGTGAATTTGAGATGAAGGATCTTGGAGCAGCTAAGAAGATATAGGCATGGAAATTCGTAGAGACAGAGAAGCCGAAAAATTATACTTGTCTCAGGAGAAGTATATTGAGAAGGTGTTAGACAGGTTTCATATGAAGGATGCTAACCTGGTTAGCACGCCCTTAGCAGCTCATTTCAGACTCTCAGCATTAGATTCACCTCAAACTGAGGAGGACGTCAGGTACATGTCTCAGATTCTTTATTCTAGTGCAGTGGGCAGTATTATGTATGCGATGGTTTGCACACGTCTAGATATTGTTTTTGTAGTGAGCAGAGTTAGTAGCTACATGGCGAATCCGGGCAGAGAACATTGGCATGCAGTAAAGTGGATTCTCAGGTATCTTCGTGGAACCTCTGATTTGTGTTTAGAATATGGGAAAAGTAATTGTTGTTTGGTTGGGTATGTAGATTCTGATTATAGTGGAGACCTTGATAAGAGGAAGTCCACTTCAGGGTATGTGTTTTGTTTAGGTGACACAACTATCAGCTGGAGAGCGTGTTTGCAGCCTGTTACAGCACAGTCTACTACCGAGGCCAAGTACATGGCAGTAACATAAGCATTCAAAGAAGGCGTCTGGTTGAGAGGATTGATCAATGAAATCAGTGTCGAACAGGGGACAGTTAGAGTATACTGTGATAGTCAGTCCGCTATTCACCTAGCGAAAGATCAGATGACTCATTACGACCGAACGAAACATATAAATGTGAAGCATCACTCTATCAGAGATCTGATTTACGAGCGGAAGGTGGAGTTGAGGAAGATTGGGATTGAAGATAACCCAGCTGACATGTTCACAAAAGTTCTACCAGGAAGCAAGTTCGAGCATTGCTCGAATTTGGTGGGTCTTTCAGTTTGATGTATGTTACCCCTGAGTTGAGGGGGAGTTTGTGGAGAAGGTGGAGTTGTTTTATTGTTGATGTTAATTTTGAGCCAAGGTGGAGATTTGTTGGGTAAATGTCTCAAAATACACTTGGCGTATTAAGGAGAAGGGCCGTCGAGAGCCCGATCGATCGGGTGGAGCTCGATCGATCGGGAAAGTTACGTAAAAGAGGGATGCGTCCAGAGAGCAGGCCGATCGATTGGTGAGGAACCAATCGATCGGGACTTCCCGATCAATTGGGAAACAGGGTTTCTGCGCATCTATAAATACGGACATAGGGTACGTCACAAAGTATCAAAAGCAAAGTGAGGTATTCCCAGCGGCGCCGCACCAATAAATTGAGAGTGTGAGAGAATATTGTAATTCTTCTTCTTCTTTTGATTCAATAATAAAAGCTCCGATCTTTGCCCGTAGTTTTCTCCCCTTTCAATTGTAAAGGGGTTTCCACGTAAATCATTGTGTCTATTGTTTCGTTTCTCTTTTAGTTCAACTGTTTCTCGTTATTGTCGTGGTATTTGATTCGATTAAGATCCGAGTAAATTGTTTATTTCCGCACAATATATATATATATATATGGTAAGTCAGTATGATATACCATATATGATTAAAAATATATGTATAAGTCTAC
Organism: Simmondsia chinensis; assembly: GCA_018398585.1. Lineage (NCBI taxonomy): Eukaryota > Viridiplantae > Streptophyta > Magnoliopsida > Caryophyllales > Simmondsiaceae > Simmondsia > Simmondsia chinensis. Next base: position 29,834,049 of record JAGTTD010000008.1, on the reverse strand, counting down.
GAGGGGCATACCCTAAGCTAAGGCCAAAAGGCCTACATCAAAGAATAAATCAAAGAAAGACAAAGCAAGAAGTATCAACTGTCAACATGACCAAACAAGGAGAACAAGCAAATGAAAGCAATCAAAGCTAATGCTTAATCCCCCACTCTTGTAGAAGCTGTGAGTGGCGATGAGCATCGCGAAGCGTAGGAGCAGCAATAAGATGGCTGCGGACCAATCCTGTGATCTTCTCAGTGACAACTGCAGAAAGCCTGGACTGTGAGTGATGAATCCTTAGGTTATGCTCATACCAGAGGATGTAAATCTTCATGGAGAAACAAAGGCGGGCAAGGATCCGATCCACCCCGCGACCACGGAGCCTGGTAGCAGCCCACTGAACCAGCTCCCGCCATGGAAGCGTGGGCCAGACAAAAGAGGTGCGAGAGGACACCCTGGACCAAACAGTAGCAAAGTAGCTGCAGGTGAAGATGAGATGGTCATGCGACTCTGCATCTGGCCCGCACAACATGCAAGTAGCCCGTACATCCTGCACTCGATGTCTCAGCAGTCTGTCAAATGTCCATAGTTTCTCACAGGAGGCAAGCCACAAAAAGAAGGAGTGCCTCGGGATGTGAAGCTGAAACCAAAGGAGATGATGGACAGAGTCCTCCTCCCTCCGACTGCGAATCATCTCCCATGCCGATCTAGTGGTGAAAACCCCAGATGGGTCCCTTATCCATCGTACACTGTCAGCTACCCTCGGTTGGGGCCTGAAGTCAATAGAATCCCAGATAGGAAGCAACTCATCAATATCCCACAGGAAACGTCACTGATCACCCTCAATAATATTTGAAACTCGAGAGCCCAAACGATGACCAGTGGAATGGAGGAGGCGGAAAGTGAACTGCCCCTCCAGATGTCCACACGGCAGCCAGTAATCGGACCACAAAGCAGTGTCCCGGGAATGTCGCCAATGATATGCCGAAAAGCCCCAGCACAAAGCGATCGAACACCAAGAATGCTCCTCTAAGATCATGAAATCAAACATCTCGGCTGAATATCCCAGAAGGACTTCTCCTGGAGTCGGTTGGCATGAATCTATTGAGGCCAGAGAGAGTCACGATCAGTGAGTAGAACCCAGATACGCTTCATGAGGGAAGCCTGGTTCCACTCATGCAGATGCCAAACCCCGAGACCACCCTCCTTGTGAGGATAAGAGAGATGCTTCCAGGAGATCTTGGCCCCACCTGGGCCTAAAGAAGCTCCCTTCCAGAGAAAGGCTGCAAGAGTCGACTCAATCTTCTTGATCATCAGTTTCGGGAGAATGAAGACAGATGACCAGAAGACCTGAATAGAGAACATGACCGATCTGATAAGCTGCAAGTGCCCGGCATAAGATAAAGCACGAGATGTCCAAAGCTAGATGCGAGCAAGGATACGGTCTAAAAGAGGTTTAGAGTAGATGAACCAAAGCCTCGTCGTGATGTGCGGCACCCCCAAATACCTGACCGGGCACTGATCCAGCCGGAACCCCAAAATATCAAGGAGAGTCTGCTGAAGCTCAGAGTCAACCCCAGTAATGAAGACGGTGCTCTTTGCTGCATTCGAGGACAACCCCGACAGTGTAGCAAAACAATCTAAAGTCTCACGAAGAATTGCGAAATTGCCCTCAGCCTCACTAAAAATTATAAGGTCATCAGCAAAGCACAAGTGAGTGTGGCTGGTACTTTGGCAACGAGGATGAAAGCGAAACCTTGGATTAGAAGATGCATGGAGAAGCAAACCCCGTAAGCCCTCCATGGCAATAACAAAGAGGTAGGGCGAGAGAGGATCCCCCTGCCTGATGCCCCTGCTCGTGCCGAAAAAACCATGAAGCTCGCCGTTAATGGCGACTGAAAATCTGGCTGTGGAAAGACACTCTCGCACCCATCGAATCATGACCTCAGGTATACCCATACAGAGCATAGCAAAAAGAATGAACTCCTAGTGCACCGTGTCAAAAGCCTTGCAAAGATCAACCTTTCCTCATCGAGGTGAAAGCGTCTGAAGGTGATAGTCGCGCAGAAGCTCCTGAGCCAACATAATACAATCAGATATCCTCCGCCCAGGAATGAAAGCAGACTGCAAGTCATCAATGAGGTAAGGAAGAACCCCCTCCATCTTGTTTGCAATGATCTTAGTGATGCACTTATAGATCACATTACAACAGGAGATCGGGTGAAAGTCAGCGAAAGTGGAGGGATTCTCCACCTTCGGGATCAAGCTGATACAAGTGGAGTTCAGAGCGCCAAGCATGCATCCTGATTGAAAGAAAGACCGGACAGCCCAAACAATATCATGCCCCACCATGTCCCAAGCCCTCTTAAGAAAGAGAGAGGTATAGCCATCGGGGAAGTGGAGAACAGTGCATCTCTCACCTCAACATCAGTAACTAGAATAGATAGCGGACGAGCTTGATCCTCAGAAAGACGGGTCTGAAAGTGCTCCGAAATATCCTCACGAAGCGGCTCACCGGGCTCTGTCAATAAGTCACGAAAATAGGAGACTCCTGCCTCAGAATCCTCACTATCATCATACGACCTCCTGCCATTAGCATGAATGATAGAAGAGATCCGGCTCCTAGCCTGCTGATGCGTGACAGATTTATCAAAAAACTAGGTGCCCTAATCTCCCAAAGAGAGCCACTGGATGCGAGACTTCTAACGATAGAAAGCCTCCTCATCCCTACACAGCCGCAAGTACTCCCGAAATAGACGGCGGTCCTCCTCACGAAGTAACATACTCTTGGGCCCATCAAGGCATCCCTCACCGCCACAACCCAAGCCTATATGTGGCTATAATGTCTAGCATTGAGGGCCTTCAGCTCACCCTTCAGCCTCTTCAGCTTCTGAGTGAGCTGAAACATAGGCGTGCCCTCAATACTAGTCTCCCAAACCCTCCTCACAGTAGGTAGAAACTCCTCATGGTCTGCCTAAAAGTTAAAGAACTTAAAAGGGAGCCACGTGCGACGCTCTCCAAGACCTCTAATTACAAAGGGACAATGGTCTGAACATAAATCCCGTGGAAGGAATTTAGCAGACGAGGAAGAATAAGTGCGAAGCCAGCCCTCGCTCACCATGCACCAGTCGAGACGCTTCAGAATGAGAGCGTCCCCATCTAACCCAATGGTCATGTCTTTTGGGTTGTCAAATGCCCCTAGCACTTTCATGCGACTCATGACACATACTTTACAATCCTTTATTAGAAAGTTTCTTATGGTGTATTTTGATGACATTTTGGTATTTAGCAAATCCCATGAGGACCACCTTAACCACCTTCACCTTCTATTTACTGCACTTAGGAAAGCCAAGCTTTATGCTAACTTAAAGAAGTGTCTTTTCTTACAACAAGAAGTCCTGTTCCTAGGTTTCGTTGTTTCTTCTCATGGTATTTTTGGTGATCCTAAAAAGGTTAAAACTATTAAAGAGTGGCCTGAACCTAAGACAATTTCTAAGATTAGAAGTTTTGATGGTCTAGCCTCTTTTTTTAGAAAGTTCATTTGCAATTTTAGTTCTATCATGGCTCCCATCACAAATTGTCTTAAGAAAGGAGACCATAAATGGACTCGTGCTACTACTAAGGCTTTTGAAGAAATTAAGCAAAAGATATATAGTGCCCCACTCCTTCGACACCCTGATTTTGATAAAGTTTTTGAGGTTTCCCGTGATGCTTCTGGGGTTGGAATTGGTGGTGTGTTGAGTCAAGAAGGACATCCCATTGCCTTTTTTAGTGAGAAATTTAATGAGTTTAGGCAACGACGATATGACACCTATGAGAAAGAGTTTTATGCGGTGGTTCAATGTCTCCATCACTGGAGATATTACTTATTACCTAAGGATTTTGTCTTATTTAGTAATCGTTTGTCTCTAAAGTTTCTTATGTCCCAACCTAAGTTAAACCCTAAGCATGCGCGTTGGATCAAGTTTATCAATGAGTACTCATGTGTCCTTAGGCATAAATCTGGAAAAGAAAATAGAGTAGTTGATGCACTTAGTCGTGTAGTAGCCTTACTTCATGTTATGAAGGCAGAAGTCATGGGTTTTGATATAATGAAGGATGGGTACCATTCTTGCCCTGATTTTGGTGTCATATTTACTGAGATCATGGATGGCAATCGTCGAGATCATGTTGATTTTGTCATTCATGATGGTTTTTTATTTTGAGGATCTAGATTTTGTATTCCCCGCACATCATTTCGAGAGTTCCTTATTTGGGAGATGCATGCTGGTGGGCTAGGTGGTCATCTATGAAAAGACAAAACCATCTCCTCCCTTCTGATAGATTTTACTGGCCTTCACTTAAGCGAGATTGTGCTAAGATTGTGTCTCAATGTCGTACATGTCAGTTGGTTAAGGGGAGAAAGCATAATACCGGACTTTATACTCCACTTCCTGTCCCTCACAAAACCTGGAAAGACATTAGCATGGATTTTGTTCTAGGGTACCTAAGACATCTCGTGGTCATGATTCAATTCTAGTAGTGGTCGCTAGGTTTTCTAAAATGGCTCACTTTATACCATTTACTAAGACTACTGATGCCTCCCATATTGCCAAATCTATCTTTCGTGAGGTCGTTAAATTGCATGGGCTTCCCACATCTATTGTGTCTGATTGTGATGTTAAGTTCATTAGCCATTTTTGGAGGACACTATGGAGAATTTGTCATACAAACTTGAAATTTTCTGCAGCTTTTCACCCACAAACTAATGGACAGACTGAGGTTGTTAACCGCAGTCTAGGGGATTTACTTAGATGTGTCATCGGTGATAGACCGGGCAATTAGGATTTGAATTTGCCTTTAGTTGAGTTTGCATACAATAATTCTGTAAATCGCACTACTGGTAAAAAGCCCTTTTGAAATTGTTCATGGTTACAAGCCTCGTACTCCGGTGACTTGGCTCCCTTGCCCCCTTCATCTTATGTGTCTCTTCCTGCCAAGCTATTTGCTCAACATACTCGTGACTTACATACCGAGGTGAGAAGAAAAATTGCTACTCGTAATATTGAATATAAACTCGCAAATGATGTTCATCGTAGGGCCAAAGATTTTAATGTAGGTGATTATGTTGTGGCTCGCATTCACTTGGATCGCTTGCCTAAAAATTCATTCAAAAAACTTCATGCACGTGGTTTTGGGCCTTTTCGAATTTCTAAGAAACTTGGACCTATTGGTTTTTTTTTGGAATTACCCGATCACATGAATATTAGTCCAATTTTCAATGTAGAAGACTTAACCCTTTACCACGGTACCATCGAGCGGCTTGGTTGTTCTTCTCCTGACATTGCAGGTAGCCCAACACCAAAAGTCCCAACTTTGAAACCTCAAGACATGATTAGTGATGTATTAACTGATGAGGTTGTGTGTACTTCCGGTGGTGGGAATCATCGTTTCCTTGTCCAATGAAAAGGTCGCCTTGCTAGTGAAGCTACTTGGATAATAGAGGAAGAGTTCCAATCATTGGATGCTGATCTACTTGATGATTATTTGCAAACAAACTCAACGGAGTCGAGTCCTTCTCAATTGCGGGGGAATGATGTAGTACGATCGAAGTGTTTCAGGAAGTACTACACAAGAAGAGTTTATGATTAATTACGAGTCTTTTCTATCTAATTTTATTAGGAGTCTTTTAGTTTTAAATTCAAATAAGTCAAAGTTATTTAATTAGAAGTCTTTTAGTTTTAAATTCAAGTTGGTTGGAGTTTATTTAGATTAGAGTTTCTAATTAGAATATGATTTTAATTTTTTTATTCTAGCTAGGTTATGAGTATACTTTTTTGTCTTTTCTGGTTCAGGGTTCCTACTCTATAAATAGGACCCTTATGTATTTTATTGAAATATCTTTTGAATGAATAAAAATCCAGAAATTGAGAGTTGAGTTTGAAATCTTTTTTTTTTTTTTTTTCCCTATCATGAGCAAATAGAGTATTATACATGGAATGATTCTATAAATTTAAAAATCGATTAAAATAAGCTATTAAAGGACAACCTTGATGAGTTTCATAGGGTTTTCAGTGACCTAACTACCCTTAAAGTAGAAGTACCTGATAAGGTTTAGGCAGTCACTCTTATAGGATCTTTACCTAAATTCTGAAGGTCATTTAAGGATACCCTTAGATATGGTAGAAAGAACATATCATTATCACAGGTTGAGAATACAAGGTTCAAGATAGTAGAACTGAAAAGGGATGGAAAATATTCTATTAACAACAATAATAACAGGGAAGGGCTAACGGCCAGGGGTGGATCTACAGCTAGAGATAACGAAAACAATAAGATAAAAAAGGAAAGAGTAGAAACACATCACAATCTAGATGTAGAAGGGACCTATCTAACACTAAATGTTATGAGTGCGGTAAAATGGGTCATATTAACTGCTATTGTCCTCAAAAAAACAAGAACTAGGCTTCTTTTGATAACACTGTATCTGATAATTATGAACATGGTGAAGTTCTTGTTGCTTCCACTGATATTACAACACATGAATGGGAGCTTGATTCTAGATGTAGCTTTCACATGACTTGTCATAAATCTTATTTTACTGAATATAAGATTGTTAATGGGGGAAAGATTATGTTGGGGAATAACTGTGCTTGTAAGGTAGTGCAGATTGGACCAGTTAGGGTCAAGTTATCTGATGGTGCTAACTTTGTCCTAGAAGGTGTTAGGCATGTCCTAGAACTTAAAAGAAACCTTATATCCCTAAACAACTAGAGATGGCCAATAGGTCGGGTCGGCACGCGAACCGGCTCGGTCCAGCCCGGTTCGGTCCCGTAGTGGGCCGGGCCGGGCCTGGGCCTCCTCCAAACCTGGGCTTGGCCCATTGGGGGCTTTGCCTCCAATAGTCAGTAATTGGGCTTGGCCCAGCGGCACAAACTTAGTGCCCGTTTGGGCACTATAGCTTATTTTGTTATTGTGTTTTTTATTCATATTGTTGTAATTGTATTTTTTTAATTAGTTATAGTATATTTTATTGTATAAAATATATTTGTAGTTTTATAACGTACTATTAAATTATTATAGTTGTATTTTTAACAAGTTATAATACATTCCATTTCATAAAATATAATTATAATTTTATTAGATATTATTATGATTGTATTGTATGTATGTATATATATATATATATAAAAGAGGGCCAGGCTTGTTGGGTCAAGGCAGGGCCTAGGCCCGGCCATAACCATCTCTAATCTTGACCTAAGTGAATTTATCTTTAGGGCCTGTAAGAGAGAAATGAAAATCCTACGAGGTGCCTTAGTTGTCCTTTGGGGGGGGGGGGGGGAAGGGTCAAAAATGGTTTATATGTTCTGAAGGGTGGAGGTAGTTATTAGGGAGGAAACTATTACCAAGATAGACCTAAAAGACATTAGTAACCTATGGCATAAGAGATTAGAACACATATTAAAAAAAAGGGATATTAGAGTTGAGCAAACAGAGAGTTTTTAGGTCAGATACTATGTCTAAATTGGACTTTTGTAATCATTGCATTTATGGTAAGCAACATAGGCCTGCATTATCTACTAGCTCACATACAACTGAAGGCCTTGTAGATTATGTGCATTCTGATATGTGGGGACCCTCTACGGTGCCCACAATGGGTGGAGCATGGTATTTCTTATTTGTTGTGGATGAGTTTTCGTGTAAAGTGTGGGTTTATTTGCTAAAAAATAAAAATGATGCATATGAAATCTTTGTTAAGTGGAAGACCTTAACTGAGAACCAAACAAGTAGTAAAATAAAAGTGCTTAGAACTAATAATGACCTAGAGTTTGTGAATAGGATATTTGATGCTCTATGTAACGAATATGGTATTACAAGATACAGTACAATTAGGGAAAAACCTCCAACATAATAGTGTTGATGAAAGGATGAGCAGAACTTTACTTGATCATGTGAGATACATGCTGTTTTCATTTGGTTTGCAAAAACACTTTTGGGGTGAAGCTGTAAATACAACTATGTACTTAATAAATATATCTCCAATTATACTTTAAAACTAAAAACCTCAGAGCATGTGTGGACTGGAAAACCTGTAAACTATGAAAATTTACTCGTTCTCAGTTGTTCAGCCTTTACACACCAAAGTGAGGGAAAACTGGAACCTAGGGTTGTTAAGGGAATTTTCTTAGGTTATCCTTCAGGGCTTAGAGGTTAGAGGTTAGGCATAAAGGATGGAAATCAGACTATAACTTTTGTTAGTAGGGATGTCACCTTCAATGAGGATGAAATGCCTTAGTCAAAAGAACAATTAGGTAATAGTGTAGCTGCTATTAGGACCTTTAATTCTGACTTGTATGAGTTTGAAGTGAACCCAGCAAACCCAATCAACCTTAGGATTGAACTAGAGGATAACTTAGATGAAAATGACCAAAATGAAGTTGACCCAGATGAAAACAGACTTGGAAATGAACCAAACAAACCTTGTAGTGATGAATAGAACCAAATCGAGGCTCCCCAAAACTTAGATAACTACCAGTTGGTCAGAGATATGGTGGGAAGGGAGGCTAGGGCTCTAGATAGGTATGGGTACACAGATTCTAGAGCCTACGCCCTTAATACCGCCTTAAAATATGTAGAGTATGAACCAATGGCCTATAATGAGGCCATTAGAAGTAAGCATTCAACATAATAGCTGAATATCATGGCTGCAGAAATGTAAAGCTTAAGGAAAAATCAGACTTGGATTTTAGTCCATAGGAAAAAGGGTAAGAAGTTAATAGGTTCAAAGTAGGTTTTTAAGGTTAAAGAACTTGAAATCCTTGAAAGAAAGTCTAGGTTTAAAGCTAGATTGGTGGCCAAGGGTTTCACCCAAAAGAAGGGGGTAGATTATGCTAAACGTTTCTCTCTTGTTGTGAAACGCACTACCATTCGTTTGTTTATGTGCTTAACTGCCAAATTTGATATGTACCTAGAACACATGGATGTAGCAACTATATTTTTACATGGTTAGCTTGAGTAAGAGATCCTCATGGCTCAACCTGAAGGTTTTGTTGGACCAACCACGCTGATTCTATTTGTTTGTTGAAAAAAAATTATTGTATGGCTTTAAACAATCACCAAGATATTAGTATAAGAGATTTGATGCTTTTATGCTTGATAATAGTTTTACTATACCTATTTATGACACATGGTTTTATTTCAAAGATGTTGACTGTTACGATGCTAGGTTCCTACTAATCTATGTTGATGATATGCTCTTTGCAAGCAGACCCAAGAAACAGATACTGGATTCAAAAATGAGGTTAAATAGCTCATTTCATATGAAAGACTTGGGAGAGGCTAAGAGAATATTAGGAATGGATATAATCAGAAACATATCTTTAAAAACAGTTCACTTATCTCAAAGCCATTATCTAATTAAATTTTTGAAAAGGTTTCAAATGTATGATTCAAAAGTTGTAAAACTACCCATGGCATCACAATATAGATTTTCAGCAACACAGTGCCCAAAAATCGAACAGGAAAAATTAAGGATGTCTAATATACACTATGCCAATGCAGTAGGATCGTTGATGTATGCTATGACACGTACTAGACCAAACATAGCATTCCGTATGAATGTACAGTCTAGGTTTATGTCAATCCAGGCAAAGTCCATTGGGATGGAGTAAAATGGTCGTTAGGATACATAAAGGGCACATTTGATTTAGGCTTGACATTTGGTAGAGACCAAAATGACTTAAAACTAATAGGATATGTAGATGCTGATTTTGCGGGTGACTTATATAGGAGAATGTCAACCTTAGCCTATATATTTGTCTTAACCAGTGAAGCCATTAGTTGGATGTCAAAGTTAGAGTCTTTAACTAAACTTTCAACAGCTAAGTCTGAGTTTTTGGCTATATCAGATACTGATAAGGAGGGGATATGGCTTCGAGATTTACTATCTATGATCAACCTAAACTTAGGACCACCTAAGATATATTTAAAGAGCTAGTTAGCAATTGCATTATGCAGAAACCCGGTATTTCATGATAGGACCAAATACTTAGCTGTTATGAGGTATTTTTTCATCGACCAGTTAGAGGCAAACCAACTTGAGTTGCTGAAAATAGATATTGAGGAGAACCCGGTAGACATGGGTACTAAATATGTTCCTTTGGAGAACTTTATAAAGTGTATTAAACTTATCCAAACGGAATGGGATCTGAGATGAAAAGGTTTGCGAAGTTGCTCCTTATTATTAGAGAGGATCTAATGGATAATATATATATGATTACCAAGGCGGAGATTGTTATATCCTAGTTGGTGCTCATATATCCTATACCATGTCTAAATATAAGATTTAGGACTAAAATGTGCTTAGACAAATAATAGGATTATTATAAACACCAAAACACATCACTTAGTTTAAAGCAAGAATCAAAATGCTGCGTTTCAGCACTTTGTTAATGAATGGAAAAATTGTAAATAAGTACAACTTTGGGGGAAAAATTAATCTGATTTTGCAATTGAGGTATTGTCAATTTTGACCTTGCTCGTATGTCCTATTTCCTGCCCGTGCTCATGCCCTGCTGCCCAATCGTACTTTCTTTCCGTTGTTTGCGTGACGCGTGTTGCTGATCCAACGGCTCGATAAAGTGAAGACGATGCAATTGTGGCCCTCAGATCTCTATGTGTGTGTTTTTTTTCATTGATGCGTTATCAACAATTTTGATGGAAAGTTGGGGCTAGCACACAGATTGGAAGCGGGAGTATCTAAAGGACATGATTAGGGTTTCAAGGACAGATATTCATTTTACTTCCCAAATTTCTTTGGTTTCCTTTCATTTTCCCCGTGCTTTCAATTGTGAAACCCTAACTCTAAAGCTTTCGTGAGTGATTCATAGCGGTTCCAAGCTTTAGAGCCTAGATCCATGGAGGTTTCTTGCTACGGGTTAGAAGACGCTGTAGATTAGGGTTAGATTTGTAGGTTTTTAACTTAGAAGCCGTATATTTGAGTTCTTGCATTTGTTTGTAAACTTGTAATAATCACCGATATAGGGGAGATCTCTCTAAAAATAGGGAGCCGAGTACATCTTTTTTAGGTCTGAACCTCGTAAAAATTCTGGAGTTTATTGTTTTGTTGTTTTAGTTTTGAGATTTCGTGTCCGTACTTCAAATCTTTTAGTTTTTTGAGGCCAGTGTGTTACCCTATGGGGAGCAAATGAAGGCAAACTTTTATGAGTAAAAGAAGATGGTTGCAGGTCTTGGTTTAGGATATGAAAAGATTGATGCTTGTACAAATAATTCTATGGTTTATTACAAGGAAAATCAGGAACATTTGCAATGTTTGGTATGTGGGCATCCTCGGTTTAAAGCGAAAAATGTTGTTGCAAAACGGCCAAAGTTGATACCTTACAGGGTGCTCTGTTATCTTCCTATCATGCCGAGATTGCAAAGACTTTTCATGTCTTCTAACAATGAAAAAAATATGCAATGGCATGCTGAGCATTAATCTCCCCATGGTGTCATGTCTCATCCTTGAGATTCTGAAGCATGGAGACATTTTGATTGTCATCATCCAGAGTTTGCTTCGGAAGTGAGGAATGTACGACTTGGCCTATGTATCGATGGATTTAATCCATTTGATCAAGGTACCTAGTCTTGTTGGCCGGTGATAATTGTGCCTTAAAATCTACTGCCATGGATGTGCATGAAACGACCTTATATGTTTTTGAATATGGTAATTCCCAGGCATAAGGACTCAAGTTTTAGTATTGATGTTTTTCTGAAACCTTTTATTGATGAGTTGAAAATGTTGTGGGAAGTTGGGGTTGTCACTTATGATGTTTCAACAAAGCAAAATTTTACAAAGAGAGCTGCACTCATGTGGACTATAAGTGACTTTCCTGGATATGGAATGTTGTCTGGGTGGAGCATGGGAGGAACTCTTGAATGTCCATATTGTATGGATAAGACAAAGGCCTTTTAATCGGGGTTGTGACGCCCCCCGTGAGTGGTGGATCGACTGGTGTTTGACATGGGAAAGGTTTGTAATGCCCTTCCCACAGACGGCGCCTATGGTTTAGGGAGTTTTTGGTTGGGTTCTTGAGGGTAAAACTAGGCTCAAGTTCCTTGTCCTTCTTATGAGGTCTCTTCCCCTATTTATAGGGGAATGTATGCGTGGGTAGCAAGTAATGGGGGTAGGGTACCGCTTGGTTCCCACAGCCAATAGGGGTATTGGTACTTTCTAGAGGTGAGGTTACTTAGGTGGGGGTGTCCAAGGAGGTGGGGGTGTCCCCTGGGCCTTATACCGCTTGGTGGCAGCTGTGCAAGGAGGCGGTAATGGCCTCCTGGGCCTTGTACCGCCTGGTGGCAGCTGTGCAGGGAGGCGGTAATGGCCCCCGGACCCTGTACCGCGGGTGGCAGCTATGCAGGGAGACGGTAATGGCCCTTGGACCCTGTACCGCCTAGTGGCAGTTATGCAGGGAGGCGGTAATGGCTCCTGGGTCTTGTACTGCCTGGTGGCAGCTATGCAGGGAGGAGGTGGTGTCCCCTGGGCCTTGTACCGCCTAGTGGCAACTATGCAAGGAAGCGGTAATGGCTCATGGGTCCTGTACGGCCTGGTGGCGGCTATGCAGGGAGGCGGTAATGGCTCCTGGGTCCTGTACCGCCTGGTGGCAGCTATGCAGGGAGGCGGTAATGGTCCCTGGACCCTGTACCGTCTGGGTATAACTTTTATATTCATCAGTTAGCCCCCCACTTTGAGGTCAAAGTTTCTTTGGCCTCAAAGTGTATAAATACCCCTTCATACCCTCACCATTTGGGCACTTTTTGTTTCTCCTATTCTCTAACTGGTATCTTAGAAGCTGATAATGGAGGATGTCACTCGTGAGATGTTATCTTGGCTTCCTGCCAAATCTCTTTTAAGATTTTGTTGTGCCTCTTCTGGGTTTTATGGCTTGCTTACAGATAATGATTTTGTTGAGAAACAGTCTTTCCGTGCGCTTGAGCGTGACGCTGAGGGGGTTTTGTTGCAACCAGAAAGTGAGTTTTCCCGTGACAGCCTGGGGGTATTTTCGTCTGCCGGGGAGTTTTCCTCGGTTATGCCGCCAGAGGTAATGGAGGTGTTAACGGATAATATTAGAGTTCTCGGTGTTCAAGGCAGTCTAATATTGTATCGAGATTACAATCTCTCCAAGTTGTTTGTGTGTAATCCTGCCCTGGGCATATGTCAGTTGGTGCCGTTGCTTGAAGGCATTTTAACGAACTGTTTGGATACACCTTTAAACTTAGTGTTTGGATGTTTTGATTCCACTCTTCAGTTTGGTTTCCACCTTTTTCTTATGGCAATGGACTTGTCCTACCCTTGCTACGGCTTTTGGCCTACTGCGTACCAGGTGTAATTTTGGCAAGGCGATTGGAATTTTTGGGGAAGCCTGAATGTGGGTCCCCGAAACGTTTTTCTCATGGACCATGTCTGTTTGTGTGGGGAGCTTTTCTTTTTGTCTGACTGGGGCCATTATATCGACGGTATTAATAACCGCCCATATATAGTTCGCTGGAATACCGAGACAGGGGTTGCTTATAATATGACCCTTCCGGGCGTGGTTTGGGATAACCTGTCATCGTGCCGAGAGGCGGAGATTTCAAGGTGGTGGGATGTGACAACAGGACCCCCTTCCCTATGCCTGATAACACTCCGAAGTTTAGTGTTTACCATTTGGACTTTAACTAACATGGAGGATCCCTCCTCTTGTGTAAGGCGGGATAGGTTATCCATTCGGCTCCCTTGGTCCGAAGGTAGATGGGATCCGGCTATCACAAGCTTTACCGTGTCAAAAGAACACCTAACGTTTACGGTACGTAATCAGGTGTTCCGGTGCGCACTTCGGGGAGACCTTCGTGGCCGTCCAGTTTTCTTAGGACATTATCAAGGGGAATTTCATACTCAGTTGTTTCTATATTCGAGCTCTTTGTTTCGTTGAGGGAATGATCCCATGGTTCCCCATGCCGCTCTCGAGTAGGTTGTGACAATTGTAGGATGGTGTTTTGGAATCTTTTTGTACGTTACTTTTGGCAACGTAGTTGTATTATCGGGAGCTTGATGTAATGAAATTTTGTTGTAATATATGCGAACATCCTGGTTATGAAGATTTTACCGGTGTTCCTGTCAAGGTCTGCTGCTTTGTTGTTCCCGCTTGTATTTGTGTGGGCTTATTACTGGCCCCATGTTGTCTAAGATATGAACAACCGTCCTGCTATTGGATAGGCACTTAATCGTGGGATTTCAAACCTGTGAGGGTTTACTGCCCGTCCCTGATGTAAGGTGGGACACACAACCGCCCCCGTATTAGATGGGGCCCAAAAATCGCGGGCTCTCAAGCTGATGAGAATTTACCGCCCGTCCCTGATGTTAGGTGGGACACACAACCGCCCCCGTGTTAGATAGGGCCAAAAAACTGCGGGTTCCCAAGCGGGTGAGAGTTTACCACCCGTCCTTGATGTTAGGTGGGACACACAACCGCCCCCGTGTTAGATGGGGCCCAAAAACCGCGGGCTCTCAAGCTGATGAGAGTTTACCGCCCATCCCTGATGTTAGGTGGGACACACAACCGTCCCCATGTTAGATGGGGCCCAAATACCGCGGGCTCTCAAGCATGTGAGAGTTTACTTCCCGTCCTTGATGTTAGGTGGGATACACAACCGCCCTCGTGTTAGATGGGGCCCAAACACAGTGGGTTCTCAAGCTTGTAAGAGTTTACCGCCCGTACCTGATGTTAGGTGGGACACACAACTGCCCCCGTGTAAGATGGGGCCCAAAAGTCGTGGGCTCTCAAGCTGGTAAGAGTTTACCGCCCGTCCCTGATGTTAGGTGGGACATACAGTTGCCAGACCGTTTTCTGCTTTCTTTTTTATAAGAGACACCGAGGCCCCATAGTTTAAAGGTCTTGGAGCACCGAGGCCTTCACATTAGGTGAAAGTCAAGTGGCTCCTTCACATTAGGGGAAGGGTAACCGCCCAACTTCTTCTTGCTCTTGCTCCTCAACCTGAGCAAGAAGACCAAGCCCCCATTGTTTAAGGGACTTAGAACACTGAGACTTTCACATTAGGTGAAAGCCAAGCGGTTCCTTCACAATAGGTGAAGGGTGACCGCCCAACTTCTTCTTGCTCTTTCTCTTCAACCTGAGCAAGAAGATCAAGCCCCCATTGTTCAAGGGACTTAGAACATTGAGGCTTTCACATTAGGTGAAAGCCGAGCAGTTCCTTCACAATAGGTGAAGGGTGACCGCCCAATTTCTTCTTGCTCTTTCTCTTCAACCTGTGCAAGAAGATCAAGCACCCATTGTTCACGGGACCTAGAACACTGAGGCTTTCACATTAGTTGAAAGCCAAGCGGTTCCTTCACATAAGGTGAAGGGTGACCGCCCAACTTCTTCTTGCTCTTTCTCCTCAACCTAAGCAAGAAGACCAAGCCTCCATTATTCAAGGGCCTTAGAACACTGAGGCTTTCACATTAGGTGAAAGCCAAGCGGTTCCTTCACATTAGGTAAAGGGTAACCGCCCAACTTCTTCTTGTGAAAGCCAAGCGGTTCCTTCACATTAGGTGAAGGGTGACCGCCTAACTTCTTCTTGCTCTTTCTCCTCAACCTGAGCAAGAAGACCAAGTCCCCATTGTTCAAGGGACTTAGAACACTGAGGCTTTCACATTAGTTGAAAGCCAAGCGGTTCCTTCGCATTAGGTGAAGGGTGACCGGCCAACTTCTTCTTGCTCTTTCTCCTCAACCTAAGCAAGAAGACCAAGCCTCCATTGTTCACGGGTCTTAGAACACTGAGGCTTTCACATTAGGTGAAAGCCAAGCGGTTCCTTCACATTAGGTAAAGGGTAACCGCCCAACTTCTTCTTGTGAAAGCCAAGCGGTTCCTTCACATTAGGTGAAGGGTGACCGCCTAACTTCTTCTTGCTCTTTCTCCTCAACCTGAGCAAGAAGACCAAGTCCCCATTGTTCAAGGGACTTAGAACACTGAGGCTTTCACATTAGGTGAAAGCCAAGCGGTTCCTTCACATTAGGTGAGGGTGACCGCCCAACTTCTTGTGAAAGCCAAGCGGTTCCTTCACATTAGGTGAAGGGTGACCGCCTAACTTCTTCTTGCTCTTTCTCCTTAACCTGAGCAAGAAGACCAAGCCCCCATTGTTCAAGGGAATTAGAACACTGAGGCTTTCACATTAGGTGAAAGCCGATCGGTTCCTTCACAATAGGTGAAGGGTGACCGCCCAACTTCTTCTTGCTCTTTCTCTTCAACCTGAGCAAGAAGACCAAGCCCCCATTATTCAAGGGACTTAGAACATTGAGGCTTTCACATTAGGTGAAAGCCGAGCAGTTCCTTCACAATAGGTGAAGGGTGACCGCCCAACTTCTTCTTGCTCTTTCTCTTCAACCTGAGCAAGAAGATCAAGCACCCATTGTTCAAGGGACTTAGAACACTGAGGCTTTCACATTAGTTGAAAGCCAAGCGGTTCCTTCACATTAGATGAAGGGTGACCGCCCAACTTCTTCTTGCTCTTTCTCCTCAACCTAAGCAAGAAGACCAAGCCTCCATTGTTCAAGGGTCTTAGAACACTGAGGCTTTCACATTAGGTGAAAGCCAAGCGGTTCCTTCACATTAGGTAAAGGGTAACCGCCCAACTTCTTCTTATGAAAGCCAAGCGGTTCCTTCACATTAGGTGAAGGGTGACCGCCTAACTTCTTCTTGCTCTTTCTCCTCAACCTGAGCAAGAAGACCAAGTCCCCATTGTTCAAGGGACTTAGAACACTGAGGCTTTCACATTAGGTGAAAGCCAAGCGGTTCCTTCACAGTAGGTGAAGGGTGACCGCCCAACTTCTTCCTTCTCTTTCTCTTCAACCTGAGCAAAAAGATCAAGCCCCTATTGTTCAAGGGACTTAGAACATTGAGGCTTTCACCGCGGTTCCTTCACATTAGGTGAAGGGTGACCGCCCAACTTCTTCTTGCTCTTTCTCCTCAACCTCAGCAAGAAGACCAAGCCCCCATTGTTCAAGGGACTTAGAACACTGAGGCTTTCACCTAGCGGTTCCTTCACATTTGGTGAAGGGTGACCGCCTAAATTCTTCTTGCTCTTTCTCCTCAACCTGAGCAAGAAGACCAAGCCCCCATTGTTCAAGGGACTTAGACCACTGAGGCTTTCACATTAGGTGAAAGCCAAGCAGTTCCTTCACATTAAGTGAAGGGTGACCGCCCAATTTCTTCTTGCTCTTTCTCCTCAACCTGAGCAAGAAGACCAAGCCTCCATTGTTCAAGGGACTTAGAATACCGAGGCTTTACATTAGGCGAAAGCCAAGCGATTCCTTCACATTAGGTGAAGGGTGACCGCCTAACTTCTTCTTGCTCTTTCTCCTCAACCTGAGCAAGAAGACCAAGCCCCCATTTTTCAAGGGACTTAGAACACTAAGGCTTTCACATTAGGTGAAAGGCAAGCGGTTCCTTCACATTAGGTGAAGGGTAACCGCCCAACCCGTACCTGTGGAACCTAAGGGGTCACACCACGTGGCGCTTTCTCTCTCCTCACGCCCCTTTCGCTCCCTTTTCTCATAAAAGCCCCACGAAAAACCCTAATTTCTCACTTACCCAATTTCTCTGCACAATCCGACTCTGCCTCAGCGTCTCTCCCCCCGATTCCCTTTCGTCCTTCACCCTCACTTATTTTCGTGACGATTAAAAGGTATTTGCTTGTGTTCTTACTATTTTCGAACCTTTTTTGTTTTTTTCCCTCTTTTGTTTTTCGCCCCTTCTTTTTTTTTCCTTTTTTTTTTTGTGTTTTGACAGGGAAGCTTTCTTGTTGGGGCTCCCATGGCAGAACCTGAGGCTCCCATTTTGGAACTTGAGGTTCCCATGGAAGAGCTCGATGAAAGTTTTGAGCTGGACCCCCAGCTCATAAACGATCTTACCGCGATTCTTGCCGGCTGTCCTGCCGTTTGCCCAGGTGAGGCAGGGGTGTTTTATGATCAGGGACTCTCCCCCTCCGCGTGTTGGCCTGGCCCTCAGGCGGTACCTCCCCCACCTGACACCAGCGCCCCCGCCCTACCAACGGGAAGCTCTGGTGGGGCTTCTACTATTTTTCAGGGTAAGATCCCTTTCTAACTGCTCCTTACATTTTGTGAATTAGTTAAATGGCTCCAAAACGGGCGTAGAAGGGAATTGGACGTTCAGACCGTGCTGGAGGAGCGTCTTCAGATGAGGGAATGATGGTGGAGCCGTTATCTCAACTGGCTCCCTCATCACCAACGTCACCTGAGCAAATGGCCGTGCGTGCTCAGTATCCCGTTACAGCCGCTGCTCTTCCCCGAGGAAACCTTGTATCCTCACTGGCCACGGTAGAGGGAATGAGGAAATTTCTCGAAAAATATTTTTTCCCAAACGATTATGAAGTTGTCGGCCCTCGGGAGAGCGACAATACTTTATACCCTCGCTCCCTCGAATTGTTTGCTGTTAGTGTGGATGCTTTGGAGGCCGGCCTGCGCTTTCCCTTGCTGCCCCTCCTGGAGTGGGTTTTTGGGCAATATTCCGTGTGCCCTAGTGAAGTTACCCCCAATGGTTTTTGTAATATTTACGGCTACCTCCTCACTTGTTACGTGGCCGACCTGACCCCCTCCACCCGTAGCTTTGATTATTTATTTAGGGCCAAACAAGTTAAGGGTGTTGTCAGTTTTGAGGGGAAGAGCGCGATTAAGCTTGTGGAGCTTAATTATTCGAAGGTAAATTTTTGGAAAAATAGGTTTGTTTGGGTCAGACCTCCCTGTCCTCTAGGCATCCCTCATTATTGGAGCTCGTTGAACAAGTGCAGCGTCCCCTCAGAGGAAGAGCTATCTGCCTTAGATAGGGAGGTAGTTCGGTACTTTGAAAGGGATTTGGGATCACAGTACCTTGCTACCAAGGAGGTATTGTGCCAGGAGAAAGTGTTGATCCGGTCAGGCTTGTGTGCCCGACTAGTTAGTGGTGAGTAACTCTTTGGGATGGCTAAGTTTTTCTTTTTTTGTTGTTGACCGCCACTTGATAACTTTACCTTGGCTGCTTAATTATCTCTTTTCAGGATCAGAGGCCGACGTAGACATTGTAGCCCTCACGGAATCCTGCCGTGAGGGGCAAAGGAAGAAGAGAGAAAAGGATGAGGGTAAGGGCAAGAGAACCACTAGGAGGGGAAAAAGGGCGGTCGCTGAAGAAGGAGGAGGGCCTCCCAAGTAGGTCAATTGGTCAAAAAAGTCTCAAGTGGAGGCTCCCGCCTCAGGCGGTAGTTTGGAGGTGCCCCCTCCACCCGAGGTTGTTCCTGAGACGCCCATAGTTCAAGCATCTCCTACTGCTAGGAGATCCTCTTCAGTTCCAAGCGGTCAGGGAGCACTTACTTCTATGCCTCAGCAAGGCGACGATAGAACGTCAGCCGCACCCTGTCCCGAAGCTATCCCAATAATGGAGCTCGTTGTAGAAGAGAGGCCCAGCATTACGGCAGCCGCCACCGTCGCTTCGTTTGGGGTTACCATGGCTGAGCCTCCTCCAACCGTTGCTATTCCGGCTGGCAACCTCACTGAAGGGATAGAGGTAGGCTCATTGTCAGAAGGGGCGGAGGAGTCCCTTAGAGGTGCCGGATGAGGTGTCAGAGCCACCATCGGCGGAGGCGGTAAGGCCAGTACTCACGCCTCAGAGAGGAGGACCTCCTATCAGGACCTCGTCCCTACCGTCAGAATCGTTCCAGGTGGCGGATGTGAGTCCTGACATATAGGTAGAAGACAGCCTTCTTCCCTCCTTTCATATTGATTTGTCTTCCCCAAAGGACTTTGCCGACGTCCCTCCTGAGCCTCAAAGGGAGGTTCCCAGGGAAGAGAGAACTCTCGCTGATGAAGGCGCACCGCCCAAGGGTTCTACCCGCCCCTCTCCTTGCCAGATCGTTAATGACATTCAACGTGTTGCTTTGACGGTTCTTCCATCTGAAGACCCTCAAGTTGTGACCCGGGACACGGTAGCCACTTGTGTTGCTAAGGTAAAGACTACATGCTATACCTTTGGGTTATTATCATGTTAACTACATGCTTTGGTATTTTATCTTCCAGGTCAGCTCCCTTTTTGCTGCTATGGCCTTAGGGTGGTTCCGTGAACAAGAAGCTGCTACGCAGGAGTTATCTTGGTTATGAGAGGAAAAGAGGAAAGCAGTAGAGGCGGCAAAGAGAGCTGAAAAAGAAAAAGAGGAACAGACCGGGGTCGTGCTAAGGGTGGAAAGGGAGAAAGAAACACTAGCGGCTAAGTCCCAGAGCTTAAGGAACGATATGGGCAAGCTGAGAGAGGAGAAGGAAGCATTAGCTACTGAGGCTCAATAACTGAGGGAAGAGTTATCTTCCCAGTAGGCACGGTCAGAGAAGCTTCTTACCGAGGCTCAACATGCTTGGATCGAGACTGCAGAGGCGGTTTCTTGCTTCAAAGAAAGCCCTGAGTTTCGTTCCTCGACGAGCACCTACTATTGGGAGGGCTTTGCATCAGGTCTGTCAACCTTTACACGGTGCTTAGCTCGCAGTCATCCTCAGCTTAGCCGGGAATCTCTTCAGCAGGTGGCGGACCAGCTTCGCCAGGATATCATTCATTCTCGGGGAAGTGCGGGCAGCAGCTAGGCCCATCTTTTAAACTGACTTTGCTCCTTCTTTCTCCTTTTCCTTTTTCGCGCATGTAAAGAGAAAGTTGGGGGGGGGGGGGGGGGGGGGGGGGGGGGGGGGGGGGACGCCCCTTTTTGCTGTAACCCCCTATTTTTTGGCTAATATATGTACTTGTACATGGTAATATCTAGAGGCGGAAATTCCACTGTTACCTTATCAGATGTATATTGTAATGAAAGTAATGATATTTCGTTGTACATTACCCTTCATTGTCTTTCTTTAAGTTGTGATTTTTTCAATCTTGGCCTCTTATCAACGATGTTGATGCAATCTTTGGGAAAGTACCATTTATTTATGGACACGGGGTACTGCCCCATGTTCCCTGAGATATAACTTATACAGTACCTGTATAAGTTCAATATTTTATATAATTCTTACAAGACTTACCAAGCTATGCGTAGTACTTTTTGAGATTCTTGATGTTCCATACTCGGGGTACCCGGGAACCGTCTATGCGCTCCAGCTTGTAACTTCCTTCCCCTAGCTTCTGAGCCACATGGTAGGGTCCTTCCCAATTCGCTGCTACCTTGCCAGCTCCGATCCCCTGGGCCACGGTATTTGCTCGTCGTAGGGCTAATTCTCCTACCTCTAAACTTCTTGTCCTTAGGCGTTTGTTGTAGTACTGAGATATTCATTGCTTTTGGGCCACTATTCAAAGAAGGGCATCCTCCCTAACTTCGTCTACTAAGTCCAGAGCGCACCTTCGTTGGTCTTCGTTGCGCAGATAATTATAATGCTGTATGCCGTAATTGGGTTCTCCCACCTCCACTGGGATTATGGCTTTAGCCCCATAGGTTAGCATGAATGGGGTTTCTCCTGTAGCCACACGGTACATTGTTCGGTGTGCCCACAGTACACTAGGTTACTCTTCCACCCATCTTCCCTTAGCTTCATCCAACCTTCTTCAAAGCCCGTTGAGTATTTGTTTGTTTTCTGATTCAGCTTGTCCATTGCTCTGAGGATAAGCGACGGCGGTGAAATGGAGAGCAATGTTCATGTGCTGACAGTATGTTCGGAATCGTGGCAAAGCGAACTGTGTCCCGTTGTCAATGATAATGGCTCTAGGGATTCCAAAAGGTGTAATGATGTTTTTCCATAAAAACTGTCGCGTTGCGTTGTCTGTAATCCGAGCTACTGCCTCGGCCTCCACCCACTTACTGAAATAGTCTACAGCTACTATCAAGAATTTTCTCTACCCACTGGCTAAGGGAAAAGGTCCTAAGATGTCCATCCCCACCGGTTGAAAGGTATGGGGTCAACGATGGGTTGTAGCGGCGCGGCGGGAGTGTGGATGAGCGGTGCGAATCTCTGGCACGTATCACATTTTTGCATAAGGGTGCCAGCATCCTTCCTCATGGTGGGCTAGAAATATCCAGCCCTCAACGCCATCCCGGCTAGGGCTCGCTTTCCAATGTGAATCCCACATATTCCCTCGTGGATTTCCCTTAAGACGTAATCCCCTTCCTCCGGCGTTAAACATTTTAATAAGGGATGTGTGAACGACCTTTTGTATAACTGCTGATCAACGATTGCGAAATGTACCGCGTGCCTTTTCAGCCTTCGTGCTTCCACCTGACTCGAGGGTTCCACATCGTGAAGGATGAAGTCTAAAATTGGACGCATCCAGTTATCCTCACGCTGCACTTGCATTACATCTGGGGGTGTTGGCTTGTCCACATACTTTACATGGGACTCGTGCGTATGAACGTGCCCGTCAAGGTCCCTTCCTCTAGTACTTGCCAGACAACTTAGATCATCAGCACGGTGATTACTTTCTCAGGAAATGCCCCGTATGTTAAAGCCTTGAAATTCGGAGACGTGGATTCGAACCAGTTCCAAGTACCGGGATAGGTGTGACTCTTTTATTTTATAACTACCCGTGACCTGGTTCACCACCAACTCTGAGTCGCTGTGTGCCTCTAGGTAAGTCGTCCCGGCGGCTTTGGCTAAGTCCATGCCCAACAGCAGTGCTTCGTACTCGGTTTCGTTGTGAGTTTGGTTGAAGTGTAACCTTACCGCATATTCCACCTGCTCTCCCTCGGGGTTGATTAGTACTACGCCTGCGCCTCAGCCTTCTGAGTTTACAGACCCACCTATGAATACTTTCCAGACGGACACCTCCCCAAGGGCGTCTGCTGATCCGGGCGTCTCGCCTCCAAAGTCACATTCTACCAGGAAATCGGCCAAAGCCTGGGCCTTAATGGCTTTGCGAGGATGATAGTGTATATCGTACTCAGAGTGTTCAACTTCCCACTTGAGCAAGCCTCCTGAGCAATCTAACTTGGAGAGCAGCTTCTTGAGTGGCAGGTTAGTGAGTACCGTGACATTGTGAGACTAAAAATAAGGTCTTAGCTTACGCGCCGCGGTGATCAGGGCCAAGGCGGTCTTTTCAATGGCAGGGTACCTCTTTTCTGGGTCTTTGAGAGTCTGACTTACAAAATATACCGGGAGCTGTCGTCCCTGCCAGTTGGCTATTAGCACCGCCCTCGTAGCGTTCTCTGAGATGGCCAGGTAGAGCCCTAGCTTCTAGTTTGGTTCAGGGGAGGTGATCACCGGGAGGTGCGCCAAATGTTGCTTCAGTTGAGCAAAGGCGCGTGCGCATTCCTCATCCCAGAGGAAAGGTCGTTTCCCTCGTAGCAACTTAAAGAACGGCAGAGCCTTTTGTGCAGTTCGGCTAATGAATCGATTGAGTGAGGCCATGCAGCAGGCTAGCCTTTGTAAATCTTTGGGGCAACGAGGAGGCCTTAGGTCGAGTATGGCCTGCACCTTTTTGGGGTTTGCCTCGATTCCTCGGGAATTTACTATGAAGCCCAAGAATTTTCCTTCTGGTACGGCGAAGGAACACTTTTTCGGGTTTAACTTCATGCGGTATTTTCGAAGGGCCTCCAAACCCTCTCTTAGGTCGGAAATGTGGTCCAACTTATGTTTTGAATTAACTATCATGTCGTCCACATAGACCTCCATATTGCGCCCTACCTGGGGTGCGAAGACTTTGTTAACCAGCCGTTGGTAGGTGGCTCCTGCATTTTTAAGCCCGAATGGCATCACTTTGTAGCAGTACGTTCCCTCATCCGTGATGAAAGCCGTTTTCTCTTCGTCAGCCGAATGCATTTGAAACTGATGGAATCCGGAGAAGGCATCCATGAAGCTGAATAACTCGCAGCCTGCCGTGGAATCCACCAGCCTGTCTATTTTAGGCAGGGGTACGAGTCCTTTGGGCAGGCTTCGTTGAGATCTGTAAAATCTATGCACATCCTACAGCTTCCGTTAGATTTCTTCACTAATACCACATTGGACAACCACTCAGGGTACAGTACTTCCCGTATAAACCTAGCCTGAGATAGCTTTTTAACCTCAGCTTTGATGACCTTGTTACGTTCGGTACAAAAGTTGCGCCTCCGCTATTTAACAGGCGTCTTGTCATCTCAGACGTTGAGTTGATGAGTGATCACTTCGGGCGGTATTCCTGGCATCTCACTAGCGACAAATGCAAAGACGTCCCGGTATTGCCTCAAGAGCTCGCCAATCTCTTCATGCAGATGTCTAGGGAGTGAAGTGCCCAGATAGGTGTAACATCCAGGCCCCAGCTCATACGTTTCCAAAGGTGGAGGGGAAGGACGTATTCCAGGAGGGGATCCTAGCTCAAGTGGTTCGACTGTCATGACCGCCAGATTGGAAAAGGTATGGTAATACTCTGAGAGTGCACCGTGCCTCCCTCGTATTGTCATGATGCCCCCAGTGTCCGCTTCAAACTTCATTGCCAGGTGGTAGGTAGATAGCACCGCCTTCAAATGATTTAGGGAGGGCCTCCCCAAAATCACGTTGTAGGAAGAGGGAGCGCTGATAACAAGGAACTCTATCTTGACCATCCGTTGTTCGTCTTTGTTCCTGAAGGTGGTGGGCAGCATTAGCCTGCCCTGCGGCAGAACGGGTGCTCCGGTAAAGCCCACGACGAGGTACGGTGTGGGCGATAGTGCGTTAAGCGGCATTCCCATTTGGTTATAGCATTCCAAGAACAAGATGTCTGCGGAACTACACTGGTCGATCAGTATTCTACACACCGTGTGTTTGCTGATGTTGGCAGTAACCACAAGGGGGTCCTCTTGCCGAGCGTCTATACCTTGGGCATCTTCTCTAGTGAAGCTCATACACCGGGGTGCATTCCGGTCTGCGTCCGTTCCCCCATTCGGGATTTCTGTCCCCTCCTTTGGAGTGGGGGGAGCAACCTTTGGGGCGATGGTGGCAATGACCTTGGCCACCGTGCTCTTGGGACCTTTTTCGTCATCGCTAGTGGTTCGAGCTTTTCCAGTCTTCATCTTTTTTAACATTGCATATTCTTCCCACCGGCCGGTACGTTCGGCTTCCTTGAGGCAAAGTTCAAGCCCCGACAGTTAGCCGTGTCGTGGGTAGAGACTTGATGGTACGAACACCAGACTGGACTACTGCCGTCAAATGGAGTAGGGTCCCGATTTTTAGGTGGCCCCTTCGTTTTTACCTCTAAGAGCTGGCGAGGCACAGGCTGCTGATTCTGAGTTCGGAAAGTAGGTGCGTTCGGCTTCTTGGCCTGTCGGGCACTACCCTGGGGTGGCCTGGGGCGGTCTCTTGACCCTAGAGATGCCTGAGCCACATCGGCCCTAGGTGTTATCTGCATGACATCCTCCGCCAAGATGTACTTATTGGCCTTCCCCCACAGTTCATCAATGGTGGAGGGCGGCCCCTTCGCCAATGCGAATTTAAAGTTGGAATTCTGCAATCCATTGACAAAGGCGGTGATGGCCGTTTCATCAGACAAGGTAGCAACGTCGATCATGGCTCGCGTAAACCGTTTCACATAACTCCTCAAGGGCTCAGTTTCATACTGTTGCAACTTGAGAAGATGCGCCGCCGTCCTCCTCCTTCTTTTATTACTAACGAAGTGCCAATCTAACCTTTCGGAAAGGTCCGTAAAGCTGTCCACAGAAGAATTTGGAAGGGAGGTGAACCAATTTTGTGCGACCCCCTCAAGGTAGCAGGAAAACATTTACACCAAATGTCTCCCCCCACATCTTGTAGATACATTCGTGCCATAAAGCTTGGCAAATGCTCTTCAGGGTCTTGAGTTCCATCAAATAGATCGATGTTTGGGACTTTTACCTTCCCTGCTAGAGCTGACAGGATTCGGGATGAGAATGGTGAGTGAGTCCCTGGTACGACGTAGGATGCGGCCGGTCTGGGGGCCCCCCGGAGTCCCTCCTGGCATGATTGAGATAAGCACTTGGCGTAGAAGCAGTAGCCCCGCTTAAGTTTTGAGCTCGGGTCTGGGGGGATGCCGTGGTGGAATGATCAGGTTCTGGGACGTATTCTGTATTGGCCGGTGTATGTGAAAAGAGCGGGTGTATTTGCTATTGGAGCTGCTCAAACTGGCCCTGCGTTACGTAATCGGGGTTGTGACGCCCCCCGTGAGTGGTGGATCGACTGGTGTTTGACATGGGAAAGGTTTGTAATGCCCTTCTCACAGACGGCGCCTATTGTTTAGGGAGTTTTTGGTTAGGTTCTTGAGGGTAGAACTAGGCTCAAGTTCCTTGTCCTTCTTATGAGGTCTCTTCCCCTATTTATAGGGGAATGTATGCGTGGATAGCAAGTAATGGGGGTAGGGTACCGCCTGGTTCCCACAGCCAATAGGGGTATTGGTGCTTTCTAGAGGTGAGGTTACTTAGGTGGGGGTGTCCAAGGAGGCAGTGGTGTCCCCTGGGCCTTATACCGCCTGGTGGCAGCTGTGCAGGTAGGCGGTAATGGCCCTTGGACCCTGTACCTCCAGGTGACAGCTATGCAGGGAGGCGGTAATGGCCCCTGGACCCTGTACCGCCGGGTGGCAGCTATGCAGGGAGGCGGTGGTGCCTCCTGGGCCTTGTACCACCTGGTGGCAGCTATGCAGAGAGGCGGTAATGGCCCTTAGACCCTGTACCGCTTGGTGGCAGTTATGCAGGGAGGCGGTAATGGCTCCTGGGTCCTGTACCGCCTAGTGGCAGATATGCAGGAAGGAGGTGGTGTCCCCTGGGCCTTGTACCTCCTAGTGGTAGCTATGCAGGGAGGCGGTAATGGCTCCTGGGTCCTGTACCGTCTGGTGGCAGCTATGCAGGGAGGCGGTAATGGCTCCTGGGTCCTGTACCGCCTGGTGGTAGCTATGCAGGGAGGCGGTAATGGTCCCTGGACCCTGTACCGTCTAGGTGTAACTTTTATTTTCATCACCATGCAACATAATCAAGTTCCACGCAACGATGATGGCGGAGAAGTTGGTTCAAATGGACAATTATCTATCTTTAATTTCCTCAGAAGAGTCATTGGACATGCTAATAATCGAAGATGGATGAAGGATGATGATCATCGCATGGCTCGTCTATATATGCTCCTAAATTGTGCAAAAACGACCCCAATTTGAAATAAATATTTATCTTTAACATTCCAATTTATGAGGTTCATCTATTATGATAACTGCATTCTTGAGTTACATATTTCCTTCTTCATATATTATGTAAGCCTTCGGAGGATATACCTATATTGATGATAGATTATGCCAACTTCCACATGGACCTGCAAAACGTGCCAAGTATTTTAATGGTTATTTTGTGAATTGGTTTAAGTTTCACACAATTGAGTATAGTCGAATGAAGTTGACAATGAACAGTGGAGTATGTGTGAAAGGGAATTTAATAACGATGGTGGAAATGATTATTATGGCATGCTATTTGATATAATAGAGTTGAAATATTACGGCTTCAATAAAGTCGTCTTATTCAAATGCAACTGGTATGACACCTTGCGTGGAATAAGAGTACATCCTCGACATGGACTTGTTGAAATTCGACATAGGTCAAGGCTTAACTCCAATGATCCGTTTACTTTATACCATCCCCTTCCAAAAAATGTGAGGCACATGAGTGGTGGGTCGTGTGCAAAACAAAAGCAAGGGCTACACAGACATCCCTTCTACCACTTCTGTTATCGAAGATGAAATGTTTTATCAAGAATAACATAGTTCAACCCCCAGGTCAATAACACCCACAACTAAACTTGATGACCTTGTAATTCTTGTTGTCCTAGGAGAAGGTGAAGAAGTAGATCATGCTCAAATTCCTATTGTGACATCAAAAAACACACAAGAACATGAAGAAAAAGAAGAAGAAGAAGAAGTATAGTTTTATGCGTATTACTCAAATGGCGAAGGACATAGGCAAGATGATGGCATTGAAGAAGGCGACGGTAGTAGTGGTGATAATTTAGAGAACAATAACAGTGCTAGCCGTGATGATAATAATTACGAAGAGGACGATAAAGAAGATGACGATGACAACGACGACGATGAATAGTATTTGAAAAACATTCCTCATTGCATAATTTGATTTTATTTGTGTATTTTTACTTTAAATATGCATTTTGTTTTTATTTACTCTTGATTATTGTGAATGCATTTAATTCGTTGTTATATGATTTAATTTTATATGTATGTAGCATTTCTATTATATTACTATTTTTGTTTTTATGCTAATACATGTTGTAGAAATAATGACTCGTTCTCAAGGTGGCTCTGGTCAGGGGGTGCATTGAGCAGTCCGGATCCTCCAAGATCTATTGGAGGGGGATCTGAACATGGTACTTTGAATTTCCAGATGCATGGTACTTTGAATTTCCAGATGCCCATTTGAATTTCAAGATGCCCCTTACCGGTGATGAATTTTTAGACGAGTGTATCCAACAGCGTCCTTGGTAGCCACAGAATGTGTAGGAGGCTCCATCCAGTTCCATCCCTACTATCCGGACTGCCCCTGCATTGGCCCCATAGCATATAGGAGATGTTGCGAGGGCCTCTAGTGGTGGTGTTGGTCCATTATCATCATCACGTCCTACACTTGGACCTGCACCTCCTTTTATGGGGTATTTTGGTGTACCTCCCCCTCAGTATGGAGAGACATATCCATCATAGTATCAACCCTCAGTTGGACCTATACCTTCTATATATGGGGTACTCTGTGATGACCCCTTCTCAGTATGGACTCTGAATCTCTTGGATGGAGCACCAAGGCCTCTCTCAATTTGGAGCGACAGGTCTGTCTTCAATTCCTCAGACAGAACGCACAAAACCTTCATGTCCACCTCCACCTTCATTTCCATCTCCACCTTCATCTCCACCTCCACCTTCTTCTCCGCCTAGCCCACGTCAGAATCCAAATGAATGCACATACATAGATATTGGTGATGTAGGGTTAGTATTAATTTATTTCTCATAGCTTTCTCCATTTCAATGCAGTTATTAAAAAGTAACACATTTGTAATTTTTTATATTTAGGAATTTTATTGATGGTCATGTGGTCAAGACTATAGTGAGTATATTAAAAGAAAATTTTGCTGGCCCATGGAAGTCATTCCAGAAGTTTCTGGATCATGTTAAAAAGGCATTATGAAAAGAGTTTAAGGTATGCAATTTACTTCAAAATAACATAAAGTAAATAAACTTTTATAATGTAAGGACTTGCAACTTCGTTTATATTCTTTATATCTCATTAGGTTACTATGTTTCTTGGTGAATGTTTTTATTTTTCATGTATCAACGGTCGGTTGATTTCCACACATAACATTTCGTTATTCATTCTATTTGAGTTCTTTTACATGTGAATATTTGTTGGTAATAGGCTACCTATCGATGGCCTACGAGATTGGGGGATGAAAGAGTAAGACGCTTAGTTGAGAAGAAAATTGGGGATCGTCTAAAACAAATGTTACACATCACTTAAAATGAAGCAAATAAAAAGGGAAACCATGACATGAGGGGTCATCCCCCTGATTGGATTAGTGAGGAAATATGGGATAAACTCTGTGACATATGGTATGCTCGACAATGGCAAAAACAATCAAGCACAAATAAAAAAAATAGAGGTACAGAAGAGGATAGAAGAATGACTATACAGAAGAGGATGGAAGAATGACTAAGTATACAACAAGTTTTATTACATTCTCATCCCATGAAAGAAGATTGGTAAGTAATTTAATTACATGTGTGCATAATGGACGCATCATATATGGAATTGCATATTAGATGTCTTATTGGGAATTTTTCTAATAATGTCTTAAAATGGTTCATTTAATGTGTTAGATATTGATGGTTGATGATAGTGTTAAGTTTATGTTGCCATTGTGGATGATTGAGGATCAAAAGAGGTTATTACTAATTGTTTATGAGATTTGTATATTGTGATTTGGAGACTTGTTGAAATTGAAGTTGTGTTGGTTTCAGTCAATAGAGAGCGTAAGCTTGGCCCTGCAAAAGGGCTAGATGAATTTAAAATCTTAAAATTGGTATCTGCAGGGCCAATTTCATTAAGTTGAAGTTTGTTCCATGGATAATTAGTAGAAATGGAGGATTTTGTTAGATCATATGAAGAAGTTGATGTGAGTGTGGAATATGTATTGTAAGTTGTCATGTGGTGAATATATTTGAACTACATTGTACATATTTGAATATCCCATTTATGCTTGATTTCATCGAGTTTTAAAGAAGGAAAAGTTCCTCAAGGATATACCATTTTGTATAAGTTATCTTGTTCTTCAATGGTTTGTTGCAGTAAAATAAATGTGACTAACAATTTTAACTTGGGTCAAATAGGTTGGAAATTTTTGTTTTCTTTTTCTCTTTTTTAAGTTTTTCAGTAGTTCATGAACTACAACCGTACTTGTATTATCTATTGCAATTCCTAGTTGATATGTGGTAGCTTGTTGTTCTCTAATACCGAATTCGCTCTCTTTCTACATAACTACTTGTCTATGTGTTCTTTCATGATACTTCTTTCATGTATGCTTTATTATTAGATAATTTGATGAATTTTGTTTTGTTGGAGAAGAAATTTAGTAGGCCAGTAACTCATACAGAGGTGTTTCAATATTGCCACACCCATCGTTTAGGGGATAAAGCGGGTGAATTTGTAGATGATAAATCGAACAAAGTAATGGTAAGGATATATGTAAATATATCCTTGGTATTCTTTGATAAATTGTATATCTAACTTATATTTGATAGTAAATTATTTTTATTTCATAGGACACATATGAGGAGGAAGTACATCGCAAGCATGGACAGAATGCTCCCCTAAATTTTGACCTTGTTGTATGGAATAAGGCTAACTTCTCAAGAAACCGTGTATACGGTTTAACTCAAAGTGTGGGGTCATCTCTGTGGGGTCAATCTCAAGAAGATGCTGAATTTATCTAGTCCCATGAAGTAGATCCAGAAATACGAAGATTATAGACGGACATGGCTACTTTAAATCAAAATATGAATATTGTTATGCAATTACTTCTACAATATTAGGGCATGTTTCAATAGTGAAGTGTTTTTTTTTTTTTTCATGTTGGTACCGATGGAAGACTTGCATTTTGGGATGTTTTAGTGATGTAAATGTTGGAAAATGATGTTTGATGTTCTTTTTTTTTTTGAACACATGTTTGATATTTTAATTTATTTTTGTTCCTATTTTGTTCTTGTTTCTACAAGTATGTTTTGCTACAATATATATCTATGTATACTATTAGCATTTTCATCTATGTCTATTGATTGCATAAATTTCAATTGTATAGAATTATTTATTGTATTTATAATCCATGCTAAATAGGGAAAAGTGACTTTTGAGGGATTTACATTTGTGAAGTAATTGGAGACAAATTTTCTTCTCATATTTCATACCATTGTCTCGTCTCTAAAGTCATCTCAAAATTGACATACTATTTCCGTCTCATAGTCGTCTCGAAATTCGTCTCAAAATTGAGACACCATTTTGTCTCAAAGTCATCTCAAAATTTGTCCCAAAATTGAGACGCCATTTTCATCTCAAAGTTATATCAAATTTAAAACGCATTTAAGACAGAGATATCACCTCACATTTGCGATGGAAACACTGTCTCAAATTCCGTCTCGAAAAGGCGGTTTTAACTCCGCCTCTGAAAATTAGTGACGAAGCTTTTTCAAACGAGTTTCAAACCAAATTTCACCGTTTTAAAACCATTTCTATTTTTCATTTGTAACGATTTAGAGACTCATTTCGAACAATTTTATTGGTTTCTAATCCTTATTTTTCTTGTAGTGTTGTAACTGTTTAACATAAGCCAACTCACATAACAACACCAACAGTTAACGTTAACAACTATTTGCTAACAACTCATGCCCAATATAACCGTAATATTTTATGGGAGCTGTCTTCAATTTGTTCAATTTATTCCTATATAATTTACGTAGTTTTTATAAATACATATACATATATGTATACATGCATACGTACATACATACATACATGCATATATATATATATATATATATATATATATGTGGATGCCGTGTAGGCACAACAAATTACAGTCCTTTTGAAGGACCATGGTGGATCAACTCTCAATCTTGTATAATGCACCCTTTCAAGGTTAAAATCCTTAACTGGAGTGACTTTTATTCTTGTTTCATAGTTGAAAGTTAAGAGTTAATGGGTCAGAACTTCATCCAAACGGTATGTAGAGATGAGTTGATTCATGTGGGGTTGATGGTACAAAAGTGTTTCAGTATAATTGGATTTGCAAACAAAAGTTTTGACCTTCAGTAAATTCACTGAATAGTCTTAAGGATGAGTCGGATTTATTTGGTTCATAGGTTAGACTAAGGTCGGCTTGATTCAAGTTAAAGACTTCTTTTGACTCATGCAATTACTTAATAATTATTAAAATTTTGGCCTGAGTAAGTATAAATAAAGTTCATTGAGTATAAATCTTATTGAGAAACACGGGTTAGACTTGTCTCATGCTCATATGGATCAGAAAGCATGTTGTCCTAATCAAAATCCCTAGCAAATTTCCCCACATCCAGCTCTTACTCAGGTCAACTTGACCCAAGCAATCTAACAGCTCAAGCTTTTCATGTCATAATCCAATGACGGATCTAGAAAAATCTTTCGTCAGGGGCACATTTTAATTTAGTAATAATATCGAGTATCTAATCTGCATGTACGATAAATACAATATTATTGTATCTTATTTATTATAGTATATAATTGCCTGGTACATCATTAGTATATATCTTTTTAAAAATATATTTGATGATTGTTCAAAGTAATAGATACAACAACAACAACAACAACAACAACAACAACAGGCCCAGTGCCCCAAGAGCTCCCGCGTGAGCAGGGTCTGGGAGGGGTATGGTGTACGCAGCCTTCCCCATCAGGGGGATACTCTAATAAGAGGCTGTTTCCGAGGCCCCCAATCTAAAAGTGAGAAGGGCATGAAAAGTAATGAGAGCACTACAAGCATGGAAGCACGAAAAAGGTGTAAATAGAAAGAAATAAGGCATAAAAGCATAGAAGCATAAAAACCGAGAGTGGTTTAAGGAGCCTGGTGGCACTATACTAGCCTAGAAGTGCTTGTCATTCCTATCCCACTATATCTATTACGTTCAAAGTAATAGATAACATATTTTAATATCTTCTTTGTAGAGATAACATAAAATAATGCCGTATGTATTATATTGAACACTTACATATAATTATATAGCTTTCGTTTATCTTCTCACTTTCTTTCATTTCAAAGAATAACCAAAACTAAAGAATTAAAACTCATAGGAAGTTTTGACTATAACCTAAGACAATGTTAGCTTGTTACATAGTATAAATTTGCAGAACCTACAATGACTCAAAAATTTTTATCCTTTAATATGTATAAAAATGGGAGAAAAGAAACTAATTTGAGAAATTATTAGGGGCAAATGTACTTTTTTTTATTTATAATTAACAGAGAGAAGAGAAACCTCCAAGTGATACAAAAGTCCATTCAAAGAGCAAAATATAAAAGAGAAAACAAAAGTCGCAGTCAAGCTTTCTATTTAAATAATAGACTATATGTAATGTTTATAACGTATTTTTTCAGAATTCCATTCGGGGCACTTGCCCCAAATGCTAGTGAACTAAATTTGCCATTGTCGTTAACTAGCCGGGAAGCTGGCAGGTTAGTGCGAGCTGGCCAGTTGTGGGTCAACTCAGCCTATTGTTTATATCTAGTGGCAACATTTTGCTCATATTTGATGAAGTATTGAGAATTTTTTATCCCATAGGGGGGTAAAAAATTTTCAAGGGCTAATATTTAATTGATGGATTTTACATGCGAAATAAGAAAAAAAGAGGAAAATTTTTTAAGGGCATAACTATTAATCCTATTTTCCCTCAAATCGAACAGACCCTTAAGATAATATAAATTCTATATAGGTAATAAATTTTGTGTCCTAGTTGAGGCTTCAATGGAGAAGGTGAAGTGGTCCAAATAACTGTCGGGGACTCCCAAAATTTTAAATAATTTTTAAAATATGAGTGTGAATTTGGTTAAATGTTGTTATATTAATATTTTTCACAATTATTTTAAAGTATCAAGCGCTAATTAATAGTAATAAGTTGAGAAATGTTTTTCTGATGAGAGTAAGTTGAGAATTTATTTCTTAAATATTCTTATAACCTCTAACATTTTAATATACTCAATAAGATACTTGATGCAGCGCATTGATGAAAAATTGGGAAATGGAGAGGTTCGACGGCCTTTCTTTAATTTCTTATTACAAAAATAATAAAGAACAAGGGCAAAAAGTCTAATCTTGGCTCTCACAACACGAGAACAAGAGAAAACACTAAAATAGAAGGAAGATTCTGAATAATAATGAGCTATCAAATCCCTAGCTAATCCTCCTTTTAAATAGAGGAGATTTTCTAATTAGACTCAAACTCGTAATTTAAGATCAATGGACGAAATCACAATCTGTGTGCTTCATCTAGCAAAGCAATCCATGTGATCTAACTAAAATATAGACTAAAAATATAAAAGTGTTAAATACAAACTAAATCTGAAAATTTAAATTAAGCTTCTTAATTGTGGTAAAACTCTAATTCGTACCCTCTCTTATCCGCGTCCCTTGACCCTGCCAGCAATTGTGGTAAAAGAGATCGCCAATGGAATCCCGCCGAAGAACCAGCCAAGTCTGGAAGCGGGGCTGCATCATCCTCCTCGGGTTGGAGAGAATTCGTCCTTGAATTCGTCAGGGAATCCTCAGTATCGTTCTTGCCAAAATATGGGATGAGATGTTTGACGTTGAATACTTCTAAAATTCTCATTCCACTCGGCAATTGCAGACGATAGGCATTGTCATTGATCTTCTCTAGAATCTGCAAAGGGCCAATCTTCCTTGCCGTCAATTTGTTGTACTCCCATGCCGGAAAGCGCTCTCTGGTTAGAATTGCCTAAACTTGATCGCCAACCTGTAGCTGGATTGCTTTGTGCCATTTATCACTTGACACTTCATACTTGGCGCTTGCATTCAGAAGCTGTGCTCGAGTCTGCTCATGTATGTCTTGGAGGTTGGAAATGAAGTCTTACGCCTTGCCATTAGGACGAGTGAGAGTGGGAACAGGTGCTAAATCTATCTGAGACCGTGGTGCAAAGCCATAAACAATCTTCGATGGTGCAAAGCCCGTGCTCCTATTAACTAAACTATGGTAGGCGAACTCATCTTGGTACAACTTTGCTTCCCAGCCCCTAATGTTGTCGGCAACAAGACATCAGCGTAAGTTGCCCAATGATCGGTACGTTACCTCCGTTTGTGGATGATGAACTGTGCTGAAGGCAATGGAGGTGTTCACCATCTTCCATAACATCTTCCAAAAGTAGCTGATAAACCTCACGTCCCTATCCAAGAAGATGCTAGCTGGCAATCCATGAAGCTTGTAACCCTCTCGATAATATAACCTCGTCACATGTACAGCATCGGCGGCCTTCTTGTACCCTATGAAGTGTGCCATCATTGAGAATCGGTCGACCACCATGAATATCAAATCAATGCCTCCTCATGTCCGTGGTAGTCCCAACACGAAGTCCATACTAATATCTGCCCAAGGATGACTCGGAATCAGAAGCGGTAAGTATAGACCTGCAATGGTCACTCCACCTTTTGAGACTTGAAAAATGCGACATCGTTTGAAAAATCTCTCCAACTCTTTACGTAATGAAGGCCAAAAATAATTTGCACTAACCAACTATAGCTCCTTGTCTCGGCCCACATGCCCTTTGTTGTGTTTCTCCTCAATGATCTTCCGTAGTAGACTTGAATCTGGGATGCAAAGTTGGTTTCCTTTAAAAAGGAACCCATCATGTCCGGGAATAGAGCCGGATTGGACCTCTCTCCAAATCCCACCAAAGGTGAGATCATCTTCGTATTGCTCCCCCAACTACTCAAAACCAGTCACGGAAACTCTGCTTTGTGATATGATGAGACTGCGCCTACTGAGTGCATTTGCCAACTTGTTCAAGATGTATGACTTGTGTTTCATTACAAAGTGGAGGAGCTCGATGTAACTTGCTCACTTGGTGTGTCGATCCGATAACTTGTCTTCGCTATTGATATACTTTAAAGCCAAATTGTCAAAATACAAGACAAACTCTTTATTAGCTAGATATGACTTCCAATGCCTCAGCGCTCTCACCAACGCGTAGACTCAATATCGTAAGTTGAGTAATTTAACTTACTCCCTTCAAGCTTCTCACTAAAGTACACGATAGGCCGTCCCTCTAGACTTAGGACTGCACCAATGCCAATCTTGGAGGCGTCGGTGTGAAGTTCAAAAGTCTTCTAGAAATCTAGTAGGGCCAATACGGGTGCCATGGTTAGCCTCCTCTTGATCTTTTCAAAAGCGTCAACTGCTTCCGGAGTCCTGACAAAGGAACCTCGTTTCATACAGTCTGTGATTAGCATCATCACCGAACTTATGTAAGGCACAAATCGCCTATAGAAAGACGCCAACCCTTGAAAGCTCCCTACTTCATCAATCACCCTTGGCTGTGGCCAGTCGTGTATCGTCGCAATCTTCCCTTTGTCAGCTGATATGCCTACCTTGGACACAACCCAAGGAAAGTTACTCGGTTGCTCATAAACTTACATTTCTTCAAAGCAACGAACAAGTATTGTGTCCTCAAGGTGCTCAACACGTCCCTTAGAAGCACCAAGTGCTCTGCCTGGTTTTGACTGTAGATCAAGATATCGTCGAAGTAGACGACGACAAGCTTCCCAATCAACGGATGTAGTACCTGGTTCATAAATCACATGAAGGTACTTAGCTCACAGTTTGAATGGCATGATAAGCCACTCATATAATCCTTCCACTCATATCGTATTGCCACGGAAGCCCCAACAATAGATGGCAAGCGTCCATGGTGACCACGTCACACAACCTTCCATCCTTATACTTAAACCAAATTGAGAATTTAACCTAGCATCGTTAGACACGGTTGCTTGGTTTCCCTTCTTGAGCCATGGGAGCTTGTACGGGCTTCGATGTGCTTCCATCTTCAAGCCTAACTTGGTGACAGCCTCTTCGAAAATTACATTCTCACAGCTCCCGAAGTCAATCACCATGTTGCATACTCTACAGCCAATGGTGCAGGTAGTCTAGAAGATGTTGTTCCTCATTCAATCATCTCCTGTGTCGTCCCTTGGTGCAAACCAAGTGCGCCTAATCACAAGTAGGTGACCTTCCGCAACGGCGTCCTCTTCCAGTCACACCAATTTAGTCTGAGTATCTCCCTCAATCATCCCGCCATCTTCTTCCTGGAGCTCCTCAATGAAAAGACCCTTTCCCAGCCAGTCACCCTTTTGACACTTAGTAGCACGGTGTCCCATCTCTCCACACTTGAAGCATTGGGTTCTTGAACTACCCATTATGTCCTGAGCTACCGGCTTATCGATGTTGGCGACTACTGCCCTAATCTGTACACCTTGGTTTGGCGGTACTCGCACTTGGTCAATCCCACTAGCCTGTGTTCCCCAAGCCCTGCCAGCTTGATGATGCCTTTGTTGTCTTTCGACGTTTACGGCTCTCTAGTTTGCCTTCAAGACAGAAAAGATATCAAACATGTACAAAACATCCTGTATGGACTTCTTCAATCCACCAACATAGCGATCTGCCAATTTCTACTCCGTCTCCGCTAAGTCATTCCTGGTGACCACTGAGTAGAACTCCGCCCTGTACTCCTCCACTAACTTAGAGCCCCGAAGCAGACCTTGCAGATGCTAATACATCATCTTGGCGAAATTGTTAGGCAGGAAGGTGCCTCTCAAGTGCTTCTTCATCTTTTCCCATGACTCGATCTTCGCCTTACCTTGCCTAAGCCAGGTACGCCTTAGTTGTTGCCATAAGGTGGCGGCTCTTCCCCTCAGTTGGGCAGCTACCAGAAGCGCCTGCTTCTGCTCAAGAGCCTCCCTGAACTCAAGGAACTCGTCTACTGCAACTAGCCAATCCCAGAAATCTTTGAGGCGGCCTCCTCCATTGAACTCCGGAATCTCAATCCGGAGACCAGACTCCCACCTTCAATCTTCCATGTCAATGTTCCCAGTGTTGGGCCGAACCCTCCTCATATGCTGATCGGGTAACTCTTCTTCTGGGACAGGGTTGTGGAAGCTTTTGTCCGTATCATCCTCTCTGCCCCCTACTGTTTGGTTTTGAGGTAAACCCATGGTTGATTGATTAGGATTTGTACCCAATTGTATCAAGCACCTTGCTTTGAAGTTAAGTGTGCTTGGACGATAGTAGTACCAGGATGGGTGACCTCCTGGGAAGTCCTCGTGTTGCCAACCCTATAAGGTTGGGAGTCCTCGAAAACAGTCTCTCAGCCGGGTTAAGGCTTCCAACATCCACCCCTCCCAGACCCCGCTTATGTCTGTTGTTGTTGTTGTCACCTCTCGATATGATGGAATTTCTCCTCCAAATCCTTGATCCTCCTCCCGTAATGTTGCTGGTCGTCACGTTCATAAACATCTCCGGCGGCGGCGTACCTATGTCGCCCATGAGCCATCTCAAAAATCATTATGAGCTCTGGTACCAATTGATGCAACGCATAGATGGAAAATTGGGGAACGAGAAGGTTCAACGGCTTTCGCTTAATTTCTTATTACAAAAATAATAAAGAAGAAGGGGAAAATGTCTAATCTTGGCTCTCACAAACCGAGAACAAGAGAAAACACTAAAATAGAGAGAAAATTCTGATTAATAATGAGCTATCAAACCCCTAGCTAACCCTCCCTTTAAATAGAGGAGCTTTCCTAACCAGATTCAAATTCTTAATTTAAGATCAACCGACGATATTGCAATTCGTGTGCTTCATCTAGAAATCCGTGTGAGCTAACTAAAATAAAGACTAAAAATATAAAAGAGATAAATACAAATTAAATCCGAAAATTTAAATTAAACTTCCTAATTGTGGTAAAACTCTAATTCGTACCCCCTCTTATCTGCTTCCCTTGACCCTGCTAGCTGGAGCAGATCACCAATGGATTCTCGTCGAAGAACCCACCAAGTCTGGAAGGAGGGCTGCATCAATATCGAAAGTCTGAAACTTTTTTGTGACTTTTTTGTAAGAAAATATTTACTTAAAACATAAATTATTATTGATAATGTTTTTTGCGATCCACTTAATATTTGCTAAAAACACCGCTAAATCTCATATACATTAGTACTCATGACCCACGTCGCTATTTTTTTGTAAAAATTGTTTAGATTTTGACAAAACTTCACCATATTTTGCACAAAATACGTATAAAGTTTTTTAAACCTTATGATACTTTGTGTTATATAATCAGGATATTCATGCACCAAATGATAATTTTTCTAATAAATTTTTATACAATTAGAATTTTATATCAATCTAATTAATATTTATATGGCTGCAAATTCTTAATCTGGGTTCAACTTGCGCAAAAAGGTTAGATGATGGTGGTCTCCAATAATTGAAGAAAGTTCTTGAGAATGTCACGGATATTCTATTGTAAGACCATCACGTGCAGCTGTCATTTGCTAATCATCACCTTCATTGCTTTTACTATTCAAAAATTATTGCTAGAAAAAAATATTTATTAAAAAAGTAAGATCATAATTTTTAAGGTAATTTTGTGGCTCTCATTATTTTAAGTCACATCATTACTTAAGCAATAATAATTTTTATCTTGATAATAACAACTCCTCAGAATTATTATTAGTTTTGATCCTAAAAATTATTTTACCTTATAAATCCTTGTCCTTTACTTATATGCCAATGTAATTCTCATATTTTTAATTGTGTCAATTTATTTCTTATGTAAATTAAATTGTTACAATATAGTTTTGGGTTGAAATTGATGTTAAATTGATGCCATAATTTTAATGGAGTATTGTATTAGTATATGAATATACTGTCTTAAAATAAATCTTGGAAAGAAATCATAGTTAAAGAAAGGATAGATTTCTAGTAAAAAAAAAAAAAAAAAAAAGTTTAACTTTATCCTAACATTTTTTCTTTCTATTTTTTTTTTCCCCCTTAGATTACCAGGTTGACTATCAATAGAAAGCCAAAGCCCTCCTGGCCCAAATGGTTGGGTAGGCATTTGCCACCCACGGAATTCAGTGTTCGAGGCCCGGCATCCCCCCCTTCCCCTGCCGTTAAGGCGTTTGTACTGTTCAAAAAAAAAAAAAAAAAAAAAAGAACCTTATGAAGATGCCTCAACTGTTCTCCATCTACACCACTTCTTTCTTGCCAAAGATGGCTTGTTATTGCCAATAAATCTACTGCTTGGTTATCTTCTGGGTACATATGCAAAACTTAGACCTCGTCGAATTGATTAGGCATCTCCCAAGTGCCCAACGACTATTATCGTCTTAATTCGCCAAGGGCATTTGAATTGTGCCATATGCTTGAATAGTTTGTATTAGTTAGAATACTTGTAATTGATCATATAGTAGAATAGTTGAGATAATTGTAATTGGTTGTATAGTTGGTTACTTGATTAGTTGAACATTGGTTATATTGTTATGATTAGGTATTGTAATTACAAGTATAGTAGATTCTCCCCGTGCGATTCACGGATGATGATCAATTTGGATCATGCAATAATGTTTACATTTTGAAGAAATTTTAAAGTTTATGACAATTATTTTATTATCAAAATAAATTACAATAATTCTATTAAAATGTAATGTGTGTTGATGTATTTTAAAAAAAAAAAAGGAATATTTAATGAAGTGTTTGAGATTTGTCCCAATATTGTTTAAAGTATTTTTTACTTGTATGGGATGTGTGACGACACACAAGGCTCGTGTGTCGACACACAATTCTACACAACCAATCTATAATAGCCGTGTGTTGACACGCAGAGCCCGTGTGTCGACAAGCAGCTTTACAGAAGTACACGGATCAAAGTTGTGCGTCGACACACAGGACCTGTATGTCGACACACAGACCTGCAGTAATGTTGTATGTCGATCTGTGTTGACACATAGCTTCGAAACACATGCGAATTTAACCGGTACACGCTTGGTTTTTTACTGACTTTAGAGGTTCAAAGGGGTGTATTTTGGGACATCTTTGTTCACACATTAACATATATATTCCCCTCTTTCTTCTTTGATATAGATGACTAAACATTTGAATGAATTAAGAGAAAAGATTGAAAGAACTTTGCATAAGAATTCAATAGCGTTGAAAGTTCTTAGAAAAACTTTATTCTCATTTATCTCTTTTATCTCTCCCCTTACACATGTTCACATCATTGTTATTGGTTGTCGTTGTATCCTGAGACTATTTCTTACGCTGAAATAAGTCTTAGGAAAGTGATCACACCACCTCGACACCTGAGATCTTTGGATATCCGTTCTTGCGAGATTTGCAAGTGGTTGCACCAAAAATCTTAACACTTAGTTTCTTATTGTGATCTTGGTTTGATATGGCTTCATCACTGAGAGAAATGACAGGCAATTTCATGAAGTTGGACCATTTTGATGGCGGTAATTTCCGCTGATGGAAGAAGAAGATGCACTTCCTAATCACTACCTTGAATGTGGTGTATGTTTTGAATACACCATTCCCTGTACCTGCTACTAAGGAGGGAATGCTGGCTGAGCAACTGAAATGGGACAATGATGATTACATCTATAGAGGGCTGATGCGTCTTGTATTTGCGCATCTTTTAAATGTTATTTTAATTATTTTGCATCTATTTAATTATAGTTCTACGCTCATTTTGGCAATTTTTATGTTTAACATGTTTGAAATTAAATTTATAGAAATTGTCAAATTTGGATGCAAATAAGATAAATTCGACTCTTAAACAATTAAATCAAATCAATTGAAATTCGGGACACCAACGTATAAGCCCGACCCGCACCTGCACTATTCATCATCTTCAACACAAAGCACCAGCCCAATAGCCCCTGTATACTAGTCAGCCAAACAACCTTGGCCCAAATGCAGCCCATCTTCACCGGCTCAACTCCGGCCCGATTTGACCTCCAGCCTCGACACCAAACTCAAGCCCATCAACCACCGGACCAATCATCTCAACTCGCAGCATGTACTTCAACCACTGACCTCAGCCCGTCACAGCCCGAACGCTACATCTCAGGTCCAAGCCCACACCAGTACACATAGGGCTCAACGAAAGGGGAGTTCGGATTCACCACCGCCTCTCTCTTTCCCTCTTTCTCTCAGCTCTCCCTCTTTCTCACGTTAATTTTTCTATTTTTTTTTTGTTAATTGAAGCGAGAGCGAAATTTCCGTGAAGACCAATGTGAATTCGTTCATCTCCTCCTTCACCGGATCATCCTTGATGGAGAGCTAACTTGCTCTCTAGGGTTAGATGAAATCTTAGCCCTTACTTTTGTTTACTTTTAATTCAGGTTAATTTGATTGTTTACATGAATTGCTTAGTTGAGATAAATACATTGAAGTATTATATTTTTATTGTTTATTCAATTGATATGATTTTTGAGTTTGTAGCCTTTAATTGTTGATATTGATATTTATAAATTAATTCTTTGTGCTTGTAGCCTTAGGATTAATTATTCAAGCAATAGTATTAACCGAATTGTTAATTAAAGCCTATCTTCCTTATGCTTTAGTTAGATAGGGTTAATATGTAATAATTAACACTATGTTAGGTAGATCCTATCTTCCCTATGCTTTAGTTAGATAGGGTCAATACGCAATAATAACAACATTACCTTAGTAGGTTGAAGCTTATAGCCTAAACTACTATCCGTGTGATAATCAATAATCCGATTTAAGAGTTAACACAAAAATAATTGGCTAATAATGGATTCGAAACCTTAGGCTCCAATTTTATACACGTTCTCTATTAGTAGTAGATTACCTTAGTTTAATTGTCGTTTTCTAGATTAATTAACACAAAAATATTACTTTTTCTTAAATCAATTTGGGTCACAGATTAAATTCACGCACTCTTAGTCCCTGTGATTCGACACCCTCTTGCCCTACACTTCAATTTAGGTGTGTTTAATAGATAGAGTTTTATATTAAATTTGTATAGACGTAGAAAAACACATCAAGACTTTTGGCGCTGTTCCCGGGGACTAGGCAACGTTCGTGATTTTATTTTTGTGATTTTCTTTGATTTTTAACTTTCTATTTCTTCTTTAATTTTAAATTATTTTATTTTATTTTTCAACCTAGGATTTGAAATTTTAATTTGATTCTTAATTTAGGTTTTTTAATTTTTAATTCTTTTTAATTGTTATTGTCTCTTTTCTTAAAAAAAAATTTATTTTCTTCTTATTAGCATTATTTTTCTTGTGATTTTCATGCATAAGTAGATTTTAGAGTATCTTGTTATTTGTCTTTTTTTCTTAGTATTTGTTTTGTCTGTTTTATTTGTTTTGCTTATTTAATTTTTAATTTACTTGCTTCGTCTGGTTAATTGTTCATGCACAGTCGTCGCTCTTTGTCTCTTGACCTTACCATATTCGAGCCTGAAATTGAAAGAACTTTAAGAGACCTTAGAGCCCCACACCGAGCAAAATCCGCTAGCGCTAACTTTGATTTGGTAATGGCTGACGAACAACAACCACTTGCGCTTATGGAGTATTTTACTCCCACTACATACGCCTCACCGTCTTGTATTAGGTTGCCACCCGTAGCCCATCAGTTTGAGTTTAAGCCACATACTATACAGATGCTTCCTTCGTTCCATGGCTTAAGCAATGAGAACCCGTACACACACTTGGACAGTTTCATGGAGGTTTGCTCAACCTTCAGGATTCCTAACATTAGTGTTGACGCCATCTTACTTCGACTTTTTCCTTTCGCTTTGAAGGAAAAGGCTAAGTATTGGTTAGGCACGTTACCTAATGGGACGATTAGTACTTGGACTCAAATGCAACAAAAATTTCTTAAGAAATTCTATCCTATTGGTAAGACTAACATCGCTAGGAGAGCCATTAACACCTTCGCCTAACTCCCTACTGAGGAGTTTCACGAGAGTTGGGATAGGTTTAGGGAACTCTTACAAGCTTGTCCACATCATGCTATCCCTAAATGGCAACTAGTCCAAAATTTCTATTATGGGTTAAATGAGAAGGGTCAACAAACTGTTAATGCCTCGTGTGATGGTCAGTTCCCTAGAAAGAATGAGGATGAGGCGTGGGAATTGTTCGAACTTTCGAACTTTTGAATGAAAATTCACAACAATCTGCCGCACATGCACGTCTTAATGCTACTAGGTTTAAATAGAGGAGTAAATGAGATTGCTCACACCTCCATCTTAGATAAAAAAAAGTAGACTCTCTTGCCTCTTCCATAGAGCAGTTAACCTCCCTATTTAAGATGACATTGACCCTCTACTGTACCTAATGTGTCTCATGTTTCAAATGTGCATAGTGCTTACTCTTCATGCTCTAGTGTCTCTCATTCTGCACATGACTGCCCCTCTGCTTCACCTTATGTGGAGTGGTCGGAGGAATGAGTCAATGCAGCCCAAGGATTCCCACAAAACGACCCATGCTCTAACACGTACAATCCGGGCTGAAGAAACCATCTTAACTTCTCCTGGAGGCAAGGAGGAGAAAGACAGTTTATGCCACAACAACGAAACCCATGACCTCAACAATCAGGCATGCCCCAGCCGGTCGGTTTTCAACCGTAAGGATATGCTTCTAACTACTCTCAACCTCCTAATTTGAGCTCTAATTCAAATTTTAAAGAGAAGGATTTGAGTGCGCTGAAGGGTTTAGAAGTTAATTCCGAACTCCTCCACTCCCAAACACAATCGATTGCAAAGCTAAAAACCCAAATAGGTCAACTAGCCAACACTCTGAGTAGGAGAGATGAGTGAAGACTCCCTAGCCAGGCTATAAAGAACCCTAGGAACTGTGTAAGACAAGACAACTATCCTTCCCAGTAAGAACAAGCAAAATCCATTACAATGTTGAGAAATGGGAAGGAGGTTGACAACGGGGTGAGTGCTGAAAGT
Organism: Simmondsia chinensis; assembly: GCA_018398585.1. Taxonomy (NCBI): domain Eukaryota; kingdom Viridiplantae; phylum Streptophyta; class Magnoliopsida; order Caryophyllales; family Simmondsiaceae; genus Simmondsia; species Simmondsia chinensis. The sequence goes on along the minus strand of JAGTTD010000008.1, from coordinate 29,789,070 downwards.
GAAGTATCCATGAGTGGTGAGGAAGAAGAGAAGAGCAAGGAGAGAGAAAAGGAGACCAATGAGGTCACGCACCCTTCTCCCACTCCTAAAGTGTCTAATATTCCCTCGTCATATGAACCTAGAGTACCCTTCCCCCAAGCTTTAGTTGCACCACATTCAAATGGGAAGGACAAGAAGTAGGAATACATTTTGGAGAAATTTAGGCAAGTAAAGAATAACATTCCTCTTCTTGATGCGATTAAATAGATCCCGGCCTATGCAAAGTTCATTAAGGATCTACTTAACCAAAAGAGGCGATCTAGAGCACATCTGCCTAACAAAGTGTTTTTAGCCGAGCAAGTGAGCTCTATTCTAAAGTGTGACCCTTCGATTAAGTACAAATACCCCACCATCTCTTGTTCACTTGGAGACTACCCGATTGATAAAGCCTTACTGGACTTAGGAGCGAGTGTCAACATTATTCCTTACTCAGTTTATGAGAAGTTAGGCCTAGGAGAGTTACAACCCACTATGGTGACCTTGCAGTTAGCGGATAGATCAACTAGGATCCCCCGTGGTGAGCTGATTAACGTGCTAGTGAGAGTAGACAAAGCCATGTTTTCTGCTAATTTTCTTATGTTAGATATAGAACCTTCTAGTCATTCGAAAAACAATATCCCTGTCATTCTAGGTCGACCTTTCTTAGCGACAGCTAAGCTACCATTAACTGTAGATCCGTGGTAATGGATGTTAGTTTTGCAAACATGACTATTAGGTTAAACATTTTTAAGGCTTCTTTGTCACCCACTAGTGAGGATGAGTCAGAGTATTTTTGTGTGGATGTTGCTGATGATTTGATGGACCAAACACTCTCCGCTGTCCTAGTTAGCGACCCTCTTGATGAAAATGCAAAACCTTCTAAAGAGATGCAAAGAAGGTTGAACTCGGACATGAAAGAAGTCTTGGGTTGGGAGAAGAATCACGATGTTATGGTTCAGGAGGAATTGCACTAGGCCATAGGTTGTCTAAGCAGGGTATTGAGGTTGATAGAGCTATGATAGATTTGAATGTGAACTCGCCCCCTCCCTCAAATGTGAAGCAAGTTAGAGCCTCTCTAGGTCCGGCGAGTTTCTATAATGGATTCCTTAAAGGCCGTGGAAAGTTGACTAGACCATTGACTAGTGTGCTATCTAAGGATATATCAGTTGAGCTCGATGAGTCTTGGTTGAAAGCTATTCATAAGCTTCGATCTACACTTTTTGCTGCTCCCATTAGGCATCAATCCGACAGCTCTCTCCCTCCTAAAATCATGTGTGATACTTTTGATTGTGCTGTAGATGTTGTCTTAGATGAGCTTGATGAAGTTGTCTCTTTGGTTGATGTCATTACTTGATCTTTGCTAGACCCATTGCACCCGGCTGAAGGCGTAAAACTTAGCGCTCCTAGGAGGTAGTCTAGGTTTGTTATTTCTTGTTTTAATTTAGTTTTTGACCTAATTAGTTTCTTCGAGGCTTGTTTTCTCTCTTTTCAAGTTCGTGTGCTAGGTTGAAGGAATTATATATACATGTCCACGCCATCTCATCAGATTGTATTGCTCCATCTCACCTATTTCTTATGCTTTAATTATTGATGTTGTTGCATTGAGAACAATGCATGATTTAGGTGTGGGGTGAGGCTCATTTGCATTTGCCCATTTTTGGTAGAATTTTTAAAATTTTGAACATTTTTTTGTGCATTTTGAGCGTGCATTATAACCGTTTAGCCAAGTTTTCCTTGATCGATGCGTATGTTATGATGATAGTGGGATTAGTTGCTTATTTCGTTCTCTTAATTTCATGAAATTAAATGATTCTACTTCATACTTGTTAATAAGTATTGTTGATCATTGTTGATATTAATGGGTTCTGCTCATGCCGCTCACATATTCACTATGCACAGAACTTTTGTGTTGTGGAAAATCTAAAAACTTGAGTTAACAACCCTATATATCTTGAGTTTTGCAAGCTTGCCCTATTGAATTATCCTAATCCTCGCCTCTTGTTGCGATGTTTAGTACTTGTTGATCAATGTAAATTGTAAAGTTGGGGTAGTTGTTATGCAAAAGTCCAAAAGTTGGACAAGAAAGAAAGAGGAAACAAAAAAAATAAAAAAATAAAAAGAAAAAAAAAGAGAGAAAAAGGAAAAAAAAAATTCCTCCAAAAAAGAAAAAAGGGGGCCAAAGAAAAAAGAAAATTTAAAAATTGATGTACGTTCGTGATAAAGTTTCTTTTGGGCTATATCAAGGTCAAAATATTGTAAAGTGGTCACTCATATGTCACTTAAAATTTCTCTATGTATAGGCATATGTTTAGATGATTCAATGGTGTAAGTGTACAAAACCTTTATATATTTGGTTGGAAGCAAGAATTTGAAGAGATTCTGTGGTATGAAATCCTATTCAATTTCACTTGTGCATTGCTTGAGTAATTCCTATTAGGTGATATAAAGGTTAATGAAATTCTATGACGAGTTTTGAAGTTCAATTATCTAAATTCATGGAATTGGAGAATGCTACAGATTATTTAATCTTGTCTTGAATTGTAATATAAGTGTTAATCTTGAAAAACTTGGTAAAAGTTGGGATAGTTGGGGTAGTTGGTCACTATAGTCTTTATGTTAAATCGTATGCTTTGCTCGAGGACTAGCAAAGGTTAGGTGTGGGGGGGTTGATGTGTCTCATATTTACGCATCTTTTAATTGTTATTTTAATTATTTTGCACCTATTTAATTATAGTTCTACACTCATTTTGACAATTTTTTATGTTTAATAGGTTTGAAATTAAAGTTACGAAAATTGTCAAATTTGGATGCAAATAAGATAAATTCGACACTCAAACAATTAAATCAAATCAATCGAAATTCGGGACAACAATGGATAAGCCCGACCCGCACCTGCACTATTCATCATCTTCAACCCAAAGCACCAGCCCAACAGCCCCTGTACACCAGTCGGCCAAACAGCCTCGGCCCAAGCGCACGCCCAAACTCAGCCCATCTTCACCGGCCCAACTCTGGCCCGATTCGACCTCCAGCCCTGACACCAAACTCAAGCCCATCAACCACTGGACCAATCATCTCCACCCGCAGCATGTACTTAAACCACCAACCCCAACCCGTCACAGCCCAAACCTTACATCTCAGGTTCAGGTCCACACCAATACACATAGGGTTCAACGAAAGGGGAGTTCGGATTCACCACCGCCTCTCTCTTTCCCTCTTTCTCTCAGCTCTCCCTCTTTCTAACGTTACTTTTTCTATTTTTTCTCGTTAAATTGAAATGAGAACGAAATTAGCGTAAAGACCGACACGAGTTCGTTCATCTCCTCCATCACCGGATCATCCTCAATGGAGAGCAAACTTGCTCTCTGGGGTTAGATGAAATATTACCCTTTACTTTTGTTTACTTTTAATTCGAGTTAATTTAATTGTTTACATGAATTGCTTGGTTGAGATAAATACTTTGAAGTACTATATTTTTATTGTTTATTTAATTGATAAGATTATTGAGTTTGTAAGCTTTAATTGTTGATATTGATATTTATAAATTAATTCTTTGTGCTTTTAGACTTAGGATTAATTAATCAAGCAATAGTATTAACCGAATTGTTAATCAAAGCCTATCTTCCCTATGCTTTAGTTAGATAGGGTCAATACATAATAATTAACAATACGTCAGGTAGGGCCTATCTTCCCGTTGGTTTAGTTAGACAGGGTCAATACGCAATACTAACAGCATTACCTTTAGTATGTTGAAGCTTGTAGCCTAAACCACTACCCGTGTGGCAATCAATAATCCCAATTTAATAGTTAACGCAAAAATAATTGGCTAATAATGGATTTGAAACCCTAGGCTCCAATTTAATACACGTTCGCAATTAGAAGTAGATTATCTTAGTTTAATTGTCATTTTATAGATTAATTAACAAAAAAATATCACTTTTCCTTAAATCAATTTAAGTCATAGATTAAATTTACGCATTCTTTGTCCCTGTTGTTTGACACCCTCTCGCCCTACACTTCAATTTAGGTGTGTTAAATAGATAGGATTTTATATTAAATTTTGATAGACGTAGGAAAACATATCAAGGGCACGTACTGAATGGAATGACGGATGCCCTCTTTGACATCTACTCCAACGTGCCTACCGCAAAGAAATTGTGGGACACTCTAGAGGCACGCAATATGGCTAAGGATGCCACAGGTAAGAAATTTTTTGTTGGTCAATTTAATAATTATAAGATGGTTGATAAACGTCCAACCATAGAGCAATTCCATGTAATTGAAAGAATTTTAAACAACTTTAAACAACATAGCATGAACATGGACGATACCATCGTCGTATCTTCTTTGATTGACAAACTTCCTCCTCATGGAGAGGCATTAAGAGAAGTCTCAAACACAAGAAGGAAGGCATGTCAATCAAAGAGTTGGCTGACTACTTGCGTATTGAGGAAGGTTATAGATTATAGGACTTGGAAAAATCAATGTCACAGTAGAAGGCCAATCAAGTAAAGGAACCAAGAGAATCGGACACTTCCATAAGAAACAAAATGACAAAAAGGCCATACTGGTTTGTTGGGAGTGTCAGAAGCCCAATCATCTTAGGAGGGATTATTTTCGCCTAAAAAACAAGAAAGACAATGGGCTTGAACATTGCAACAAAAATTCGAATGGTAAGTTCCTGGCGATGATATCGGAGATCAACCTAGTCGAGAGTGATGACTCCCGGTGGGTTGACTAGGGGGCCACAAAACATGTTTGTAAAGACGAGGGGTTCTTCAAGGATTTAGAACCCATAGATAGCGGAACTGTGTTGTTTATAGGCAATTTAGAGAGCGTACAGCTTAAGGGCAAGGAAAAAGTTGACTTACTTTTCACTTCCAGGAAAACCCTTACCCTAACTGATGTATGCTATGCCCCGGATGTTAAGAAGAACCTTGTGTCTGGTGGCCTACTGAATAGGTTCGGGTTCAAGTTGGTCTTCGAGGCTGACAAGGTTGTTTTGTCGAAAGAGGGAGTCTTTGTTGGCAAGGGATACCTGCGTAAAGGGATGTTTAAATTAAATGTTGATAATAAAATTGCTAGTTCGGTTCATATGCTTGATTCTTCATATTTATGGCATCAAAGATTAGGGCATGTGAATTTTCGTAGGATGAATGAAATAGTTAATTCGTCATTGATACCACATATTGATAAAGTGGATGATAAATGTAGAGCGTGTATGTTAACAAAAATAATGAAGTTACCATTTCCATCGGTTCAAAGAGAAACAAATTTACTTAACTAAGCATATAGCGATTTGTGTGACTTTAAAAGTACTCTGACCATAGGAAAAAAAAAAGCTAATTTATAAATTTCATTGATGATTGTTCGAGATTTTGCTATGTGTATCTAATCAACCATAAAGACGAGTCACTAGAGAGATTTAAGGCATATAAAGCAAAAACCGAACTACACTATGAGATCTTCCTCAAACAGCTCAGATCGGATCTTGGTGGGGAATACTATGATCCCAAGTATTTCAAAACCATGGGTATAGTGTATGAGATCACAACACCTTATACGCCACAACAGAATAGCTTGGCTGAGAGGAAAAACAAGACTCTAACTGAAATGGTTAATTCAATGTTAACCTATTCTGGTCTCAGCAAGGGGTTTTGGGGTGAGGCTATGTTAATGGCCTGTCATACATTAAATCGTGTTCCAAACAAGAAAAGTAAAATAACCCCGTATGAACATTGGAACAATCGACCCCCGAAGTTGAGTTATCTTAAAGTGTGGTGGTGTTGAACAGTCGTTAAAGTCCCTGAACTTAAACGTAAAAAGCTGGGTGAGAGAGGCATCGATAGTATATTTGTTGGATATACGCCACATAGTAAGGCGTATCGATTCTATGTAATTGAGCCAAATGATTATATCAATGTCAATGCAATAATAGAATCGAGAGATGCCATTTTTGACGAGGATTTACCTCTATTCCTAGACCCAGAGATTATGTACCTGTTGAGAATGATATTTCAGTGTCATATGATGGTGATCATCATGAGAGGGAAAGAGTCCCTGACAATGTTCTAGAACTCCAAAGGAGTAAGAGAGCGAGGAAAGAGAAATCTTTCGGGTTGGACTTCTACATGTTTTTGGTAAAAGGTTCGAGTAATGATATGCACCCTATAATTCCATATTATAGTGTCATGGAGGTGGATCCCATGATGTTTGACGAGCCGATGAGGTCTCATGCTGCCTCCTTTTGGCGAGAGGCTGTGAATGATGAGATGGATTCCATCATGGGGAGTAATACCTGGATATTGGTGGATCTTCCACGAGGCAATTAGCCTATCGGGTGTAAATGGATCTTCTTTAGTCGATGGAACTATAGATAAGTTCAAAGACCGATTGGTGGCGAAAGGGTTTTCCTAAAAATATGGGTTAGACTACTTTGACACGTATGCCCCTGTGGCAAGAATATCGACTATAAGAGTTTTAATAACTCTTGCCTCGATTTATTAGGTAGTAATCCACCAAATGGATGTGAAAACAGCATTCCCAAATGGTAAGCTAGAGGAGGAGGTGTATATGGAACAACTGGAAGGATTTGTTGTTCCTGGCCAAGAGAGAAAAGTATGTAAATTAATACGTTCTCTGTATGGGCTAAAGCAAGCCCCAAAGTAATAGCATCATAAATTTGATCAAGTTGTTCTAAACAACGGATTCGTTATAAATGAATCGGATAAATGTGTCTATAGCAAGTTCGATAATGGCAAAAGAGTCATTATATGTTTGTATGTTGATGACATGCTGATATGGAACAAGTGGAGAAAACAAAACAGTTTCTCTCTATGAACTTTGCTATGAAAGACATGGGTAAGGCTGAAGTAATCCTTGGTATAAGGATTGTAAGTAATGGAGATGTGATATCCTTGACACGGTCTCACTATATTGAAAATATGTTGAATAGGTTCTACTGCGCTTGTGCACCAATGTCCACACCGATGGACACTAGTGTGAAGCTAGTATCGAATGTGCGAACTCCAGTATCACAATTGGATTATTCCCGAGTCATTGGATGTCTCATGTATGCCATGACTAGCACGCGGCCTGATATAGCCTTTGTTGTTGGAAAGCTTAGTAGATATACTAGCAATCCAAGTAAATTACATTGGCATGTGATATATCGAGTGCTGAAGTACCTTAAGAAAAACCATTGATTATGATATTTCTTATGTAGGGTATCCTCCCATTTTGGAAGGGTAATCTGATGCCGGTTGGATCTCCGACGTGGGAGATCATGCATCCACAAGCGAATGGTTATTTTTGCTTGGTGCGGGTGCGGTTTCTTGGGGTTCCAAGAAACGAACATGTATATTTGATTCCACAATTGCGGTAGAGTTTATAGCTCTTGCGTCTGTGGTAAAGAAGCCGAGTGGTCAAAGGATCTCTTGTACGGGATTTCTTTGTGCCGAAGCCGATCTCACCGTTATTTATCCATTGTGATAGTCAGGCTACGCTATCAAAAGTGTATAGTGAGGTGTATAATCGAAAGTCCAGACACATAGGTGTAAGACATAGTATTGTGAGACATCTTATTCGAGAAGGTGTCATCACTGTGGACTTTGTAAGAACAAGTCAGAATCCAGCGAATCCGTTTACAAAAGGCCTAGCTAGAGGCTTGGTTCTTAAGACTGGTCAAGGGATGGGGTTGAAACCTGTCATTATTAGTCGCCCATGATAGGCCCTTAACTCGACGCCAAGTTTGACGTTAGGTCTCAGGTTCAATGAGAGAGATTTATCATTCGTGTGGCTGCAAGCACTAAAAGAGAATTTTTCCATCTCGTGTGAGAAGTGCTTGATCATCAGAGAATCTAAGTGGATGAGCATATGCTCTTAATGGACCCGAGTTTATATTATGACTGAATGTTGAATCGCAGAGAGATGATTAGTGGGGTCCACCTTAGTGAGTGTGAAGTTTTACCGCTTCAAGGAGTGATTTTTGACAAAGGGTTTGGCTTTGAAACACTCGCGAAGGGTATAGTACACAAGGCTTCATATGCGTCGATCTGGGAGTTGTAGGGTGTGCACGGTGAGTACGGCTTGTGCGTGTTGATGTATTCGGTTAGTCAAATGGGTTGTATGATTCAAAGCATGGTCTACCATTTTCGATCCGATTAACTGTAAACGTGTCTTCACTAGCTAGGGGTTCAATCGAGAGACACCCTCATTGATGCACAATAACGCCTCCTTTAATTTAGAGATGTTGTATGCGAGAGTGATTGTATTTTGAAAATAGTGGGGGAATGTTGATGTATTTTCAAAATAAGAATTGTTAATGAAGTGTTCGAGATTTGTCCCAATATTGTTTGAAGTGTTTTTTTACTTGCATGGGATGTATGTCGAAACACAGGCTTGTGGGTCGACACATAATTCTACAAAACCAATGTATAGTAGCTGTGTGTCAACACACAACTTTACAGAAGCACACATAATAGAGCTGCGTGTCGACACACAGGACCTGTGTGTCGGCACACAAACCTGCAGTAACGCTGTATGTCGATCTATGTGTCGACACACAAGGCGAATTTGACGGTTACTTATGCAGTTTTTTCCCCATTTTTTGGCGGTTCAAAGGGGTGTGTTTTGGCACGTCTTTGTACACATAGTAATATGTGTATTCCCCTTTCTTTCTTCTTTGATATAGATGATTGAACACTTGAATGAATTAAAAGAAAAGATTGAAAGAACTTTGCATAAGAAATCAATAGTGTTGAATGTTTTGGGAAAATCTTCTTTCTCATTCATTTCTTCTATCTCACCCCTTAAACACTTTCACTTCATTCTCACACGGCCTCGATACCTGAGGTCTTTGGATACCCGTTCTTGCGAGATTTGCAAGTGTTTGTACCAACAATGTGCAATTTTGTTTTGTTTGGAAAGTGGCTTATATCATAATTTTTGTGCACCGCTTGCATCGATTAGTCTAGTTTTTCCAAATATAACATTGATGGAGAAATGATTAATGTGATATTTGAGAATTGTATCACCTATATACCTTTTTTTATGCGTAATGTATGTGTTTTTGGTTAAATAAATTTCTCTTTTTTGAAAATATGTGCGTCAAGAAATTTATGTTTTTTATTTCTTTTTTAGAGAATATTTTTCCCTTAAAAATTTATAAAATTTTTGCCCTTTTTATTATTTCATTTGAAAAATTTTGGAGTTTATTTTAATTTAAATCAAAAAGTTAATTTCACAATTTATCAAATAAATTTTTTAAATTCTGAGTTTTAAAAATTCATAAATTATGCATATATTTTAAAAAACAATTATAACATATTCTTTTTTTATTCTAATTTTTTTGAATTATTTTCTTTTCATATTTTTGTACTTTTCAAGTTTATGAATCTTTTAGAAAGTTTCTGTTTTATCAAAAAGTTTCTTTATTTATATCTAAAATTTTCATTTTATGGAAGTTTTCTGAATTTTTTTTTTAAATTACTAATGTATTTTGATAAAGTAGATATGAGATATAATTTTTGTTTAATCACACATTTATTTTTCCTACACTACTTAATTCATTTTGAATTTTTTGTTAGAAATTTTTTGTGTATTTTTTTTATTATTTGTATTTTCTTATGGAATTTATTAGTTACCTTTTGAAGGAAGGTAGTTCGCAAAAAAACACAGATATTATTTATTCACGACTTTTGAACTTATTTCAAAAATTTGTTTTGTTCTTCTTTTTGTTTTATTTCTCCTGTTATTTGACATATTTCTTTTTCATAATCCAGTTAAATAGTTACAAAGTATTTTTCTAAGGTTTTTAATCATATCACTAATTGTTTCTCAAAAAGTAATTTTCCATTGGAATTGTCCTTTTCTTTGTACATTGTGAAATAAAAATTGAAAAACTACTTGAGTTTGTTATGCGCTTGAGTTTCTATACAAATTTTTTTTTAAAACTTATTGTGTCCGATTCTACTTTCAGAATTTTTTGTTGATAATTTGTTTGTGTATGATGAAAGTGTTTTTGGAAGAAAATATATGTGCTGATATTATTTTAGTTTTTGTACCTGATGTTAGAAGAATGTCAGTTCGTTAAGTCCTGTTGCCTTTGTGCTCTCTTTGGTCTATATTCTCTTTTTAATATTATATATATGTGCTTGCCATTTGGAAAAAGAAAAGTTAGTTCGTTAATGGTTTAAAGTGCAAATAATTTTTTTTGTTATTATTTAATATGTGTATAAGTTGTATAATTTTATTTTATTTTGAATATTAAATTATTGTAGATAGATTTTTGGTACATTATATTTTATTTTCAGTTAACAATGATTTTTTAATTTGGCTTTTTTTTTTTTTTTTTTTTTTTTTGCTCATAAACATCTCTTAAAATGATAAAGTTGGAGATAATGGTAAAAGTTCAAATGAAACAAATTAATAAAAACAAATAACATAAATAACCAAGTTTGATAATTAACACAAATGATGTAAAAATAGAGAAGTACTTATCATGTACGATGGATGAAAAATACTTTCCAAAGGGCTAATTCATGTGTACTCATGCATGCATGGTGGATAACAACAAAATACAGTCATGGTCACTACCAAGCCAACAATTGAAAGTCTTGGTGTGTGATGTTTGTTGTGAAAGTTGAGTAAGATTCAATTTCAAAATAGAGAATTATCTGATACAAGAACTAGCAATCGATACAATCTAACGACTAATTCACAATTCAATCAAGGAAATTGAGTAAGATTCAAGAAGAATGAGGGAGAAAAGAAGAAAGGTATAAGGGAGGAAGAAGAATGTGTTTGCTATTAGTTACTGGATACCCCAACTCTTCACAACTTGAACTATTTATATGAGCTTATACAACTAACTATTACTTCATCAATATCCACACTAAATGTAACTAACTAACTTGACAAGAATTCTTACGTCAATGTTACGAATAAACGATTATACTGTATCAATAGCCACCCCTTAAGCAACACACTTGTCCTCAAGGGTTCAATGAGGAAATTTGCGTTGAAGATCATACAAAAATTCCCATGTAGAGTCTTCATGAGGTGCCCCTTTCCATTGAACCAGAACCTTCGTTCATGCTCTATTACCTCTACGCACAATGCCGCTTGCAAGAATACACTCTGGCTCCTTAGGTTGTATGGAATTTGTCATTGGAGGGAGAGGTACTGAAGTGCTGGCAATGGACCATGATGTAACTTCAGCTAAGAAACATGAAAACATCATGTATTCGAGCTGAAGTTGGCAATGCTAACTTGTATGCTACCTTACGCACTTTGGCCACTACTTGAAAATGTCCAAAGTACTTTGGTGAAAGCTTCACATTTTTCCTGCAGGCTATTGTCAGTTGGCAATATGGATGGAGCTTAAGGTACACCCAATCTCCCTTGCAAGGTTCTATCACTTCACTTCTTGTTAGCATACTGCTGCATTCGATTCTGAGCTTGCTGTTAGTGAAATTGCAGCACCTCTTCTTGACTTGTTAGGCTGTGATCTACTGCTTCCATTGTACTCTCCCTTGGCAAATACAGAATATGTATTGGAAAAGCTTGACCATACATTACTTCATAGGAGGTTTTTTGAGTGGATGAGTGCCAAGTGGTGTTATTCCACCATTCAGCCATGGGAATCCACTTAGCCCAAGTGGAAGAATTAGAGCTACACATGCACTTTAAGTATGTCTCCAAACCCCTATTCACCACTTCTGTTTGTCCATCTGTTTGGGGGTGATAGGAGGTAGACAAATGTAGGTCCACTCCCTGAACTGAGAACAAGGATTGCCAAAACTCACTCTGAAAGATGGCTCATGATCACTAACAATGGTGCTTGGTAGGCCATGGAGCTTGGATAGTTGTCCATGAATGCTTGTGCCACCGTTAGTGCAATATATGGGCGTGTGAGAGGTATAAAAATGAGCAGCCTTGCTAAGTCGATCCACCACTAAAAAAATGACATCTTCCCAAAGGAATGAGGTAGCCCCTTAATGAAGTCCATTGAGATATCAGTCCAGATGATTGAGGGAAGAGGGAGTGGCTGAATCAATCTTGGTGAGGCTACATTTTCAAGTTTACAGGCTTGACATTTTACACATTCCTTCACAAAATCATGCACTGATTTGGTCATCCCCTTCCAAAAGAATAAGAACTTAACCCTCTACAATGTTGCTTCTCATTCTAAATGACCTCCTTGAGGAGAGGACTGCAGCCACTGAAGGATTTTCTTACGCAAATCTTGACATTGGCCCACTACCAGTCTGCCCTTGAGTTTCAATTGATTCTGCTGCCATGCAAATAGAGTTCTGCAGCTTGCCCTCCTTTAATTATGTTATAATCTGCTGTAACTGAGGATCAGACTGCCAAGATGACTGTAGCATAGGATACAAATTGCTCTCCATTGTTGAAAGCATCATACATGTAATTTCATGGCTGGGTATTCTTGACAATGCATCAGCAACAATGTTGTCTTTCCCCTTTTTGTACTAGATGACATAAGTAAAACCCAACAACTTGGACAGCCAAAGTTGTTGGAAATGTGTGCTCAATTTCTGTTCTAGTAAAAAATTCAAGCTGCAGTGATCAGCTCTAATGATGAAGGTATCATTGAGGAAGTATTGTTGCCACTGCTATACAGCATAGACTACTGATAGCAATTCCTTTTCATATACCGAGAGAAGCTAATGTCTGGCACTGAGATGTTTGTTGATGAATGCTAGTGGACGGTTTCCTTGAATCAAAATAGCTCCTATTCCCACATTGCACGCATTAGTCTCAACCACAAACTGCTGATTGGAGTTTGGTAAGGCTAATATTGGTGCTGAACAGAGAGCTTGTTTCAAAGTCTCAAAGGGTGCTTCAGCTTCTTTATTCGAACTCCAGCCTTCCTTCTTAAGTAACACGGTAAGAGGCTTGGCCAAGCTACCATACCCCCTGATGAATCTGCGATCATAGCCAGTGAGCCAAAAAAACCCCCTCAATTTGTTGATGTTATGTGGTACAGGCCACTGCTGCGCAACTTCTGCCTTTTTAGGATTAGTAGAGAACCCCTGTGCTGAAATAACATGGCCTAAATATTCGATTTGTAAAGTAGTAATGCAGCATTTGCTATTTTTAGCATACAACTGATGACTCTTCAATGCTTCAAATGTAAGCTTAAGATGTGTAACATGGGCAACAATGTCAGTACTATATATTAAAATATCATCAAAAAAGACAAGAACAAACCTCCTCAAATAAGGGCCAAAGATGGCATTGGTCAAGGATTGGAAGGTTGAAGGAGCATTTGTTAACCCAAATGCCATTGCTCTAAACTTGTAATGTCCAAAGTGGGTTTTAAAGCCTATCTTTTGGATATCTTTAGTATGCATCCTAGTTTGATGGTACCCCAACCTCAAATCTATTTTAGAGAAGAACTTGGCTCTTCCCAACTCATCTAGAAACTCATTCACAAGTGATATATGGAATTTGTCCTTGATCATTGCTTGATTCAAGTCCCTACAATCTACAGAAATGCGCCAACTGCCATCATTATTCTTCACCAAAAATATTGCTGAAGCGTATGGGCTAGAACTATGTTGGATATAGCCTTTAGCAAGCAACACATCTACCATATCCTCAATAGTGTCTTTTTGCAGAGCTGGATATATGTAAGAGCTCTTGTTGATCGGTTGTGTACCTTTCTTAAGGAGGATTCTATGATCAAATGATAGTCTAGATGGTGGTAGCTGCTGAGGCTCTTCAAAACATCTGAAGAATGAGATAATACTTCTTATATCTTGGCAAGTAAGGTCATTTGATCCTTGTCACTAACTTCTTAGCCCAACAAATTTGGCTCAGCACATGTCTGTTGGTGTCCTTTGTGGAGTTACCTGAAGCAATGCAATACAGGGAGCCTCAGACAATGTTCTAGTCAGTGTTTTGATTCCCACCATCTTACAACCAGCATAATCTTGACCTTGCAGTATGTGTCTTGCTCCATCCACCTCAAATGACATGGTAAGAGACTTGAAGTTGCAATGAATGTCCCGAAGGGTAGAAAGCCAATCCACACCTAGGACTATATCTCAGCCTCCTAGTGGAATCATCATGAGGTTTGCTGAGTACTTAAAGCCTTGCATCTTCCAGGTGAGCTCACAACACTGCGTATCACATTTTAAACTGCTTCCATCTGCCACAGATACAGCTATTGGATCTATCTTTTTAAGAATGCAATTAAGCCTTGTAAGCAACTTAGCATCAATGAAATTGTGGGTGGACCCTGAATCCACCAATATATACACTGGTTTGCCCTTTATGTATCCCACAATTTTGAGAGTTTGGAAGTTGTGAGTCCCAGCCAAAGCATGGTCAGATATTTGGGATGTAGTTTCAACTTCGACTACATCTTTATTGCTCATTTCAGTCTCTGAATACTGCTCCTGTATGCTCTCCTCATCTGCTTCTCTAACAAACAACTGTTGCCCTTTAGTTTTACATTTGTGCCCCGGCTTAAACTTATCATCATAGAAGTAACACAAACCCCTGGCCCTCTGTCCTACATCTTAGATCTGGTCATAGTTTTCTGCGATCTGGTTGTACCAGCAGCAGGAGTAATTGTCCTGCTATGAATAGGGCCCTGTCTAATAGTAGGAGAGGATTGTGATGTCAGGAGCTTATGTGCTGGAGGAGAGGGAAGCAGAGGGATTTGGAGTACTTGAGCTACTTGGAGAGTGCCTCAAATTTGGCCTCAGCCAACTTAGCTAAACATATAGCCTGCTGCAGGTTAGAGGGATTGCAATCTCTCACTTCTAAGGCTAAGTCCTCCCTTAAGCCTATTAGTAAGCAGTTTACCAATTGTGACTCCTTAAGATCAGTTCTAATAGCAATCATATCAAATTTGGCCAAGTATTCCTTCACTGTACCCACTTGTTTCAGACTCATCAAATCAGAAATGGGATCCTCATAGGGATTTCCAAATGTGAACTTGAGGGCATTCACATATTCATCCAATCCCATGGTCTCCCCAGTTCCCCTACCCTTTATTACTTGTCTATGCCATTGGGATGCAACACCCCTCATATGAATTGCAGCTAATCTTACTTTATCACAATCCCATGTATGATCGATAGAAAAGAATTGATCCATATGTATAACCAATTGTTTAAGTCTTCACCATGAAACAAGGGAAATTCTATCTTGCTCAGCCTCAAATAGTATGAATGATTACCTAAGGATGAATGCGAATTTGGTGTTGGTGCAGTGGCTTCCATCTGTATTGGAGGAGAAGAAGCCTCCATTGATCGACCTTGCTGCCGGGCCATCCCTATGATCATGTCTCACAGCTCATGTATAGAAGCCTTGAGATCACCCACTGACTGCTCTATGGCTTCATTTGTAGCCCTAATCTGAGCTGCTAATACTTCGTTTACTCTTTTGATTTATGACAAGGAACGAGTACTCTTAGCCATATTTTTTTGGATTTACTATAAGCACAAGAGAGAGGATGCATTGGCTCTAATACCACTGATACAGGAACTAGCAATTGATACAATCTGATGACTAATTCACAATTCAATCAAGGAAATTGAGTAAGATTCAAGAAGAATGAGGGACAAAAATAGAAGAGTATAAGGGAGAAAGAAGAATTGTGTTTGTTATTAGTTATTGGATACCCCAACTCTTCACAACTTTAACTATTTATATAAGCTTATACAACTAACTGATTACTTGATCAATATCCAAAATAACTGTAACTAACTAACTAACTTGACAAGAATTCTTACATCAATGTTACTAATCAACAATTATTTGTATCATTATAAAAGAATGCGAATAGATTTGATGGGAGAGGGAGAGAAAGGGTGGTGGTAAATTTAGGAAATGCAAGGTTGCCTAGGGTTCAAATTTGTTGGGGTTAATTAGGAGCATCGTAGTGGGCAGATATGGAAGATTGTGGGATTAGGAGCATATATTAGATTAGATTTAGGAATTTCTTTTTTACTTTTCTTATATTTTTTAAAATGAAAGGCTTGTAGATTTAAATGAGTGCATTAAGATTGCATCGAAGATTTTTTTTTTTTTAATCTTTTCTTGGGAAATTGAATGGACACGTTTTAAAATTTGAGGCTTTGGAATTTGTTAGATTTGAGGCTCTAGGATTTGATAGATTTTGGTGAAAGTGAAGATTTATGCTTAATAGTTTATATAGATAATTCTCTAATTTTGCTAATATCTTGGGCAAGTTCATTCTAGCGATTCGAGAATATCTGCCATGAAATGTGTGGACGTAGCAAGGGTTCTCATTGACACAGGCTCCTTATCGGTTATTCAACAGATGGTCCAAGTAAATGTCAATGGGGGAGCTTGAATGGTTTTTGTGAAATAAGGTAATTCTGAATTAATCCCTAACTACTCCCCCAAAGTAGTTGCTTTCGCCCGCATCTGCTAGATTAAACAAGGAATGAGCTTTAACACCTCGACAAGGTCAAAGTGATAGAGTTTACATCACTTCGAGATCTTTTCCTCCTACTGTTCATCCATTTCAGGACGGCGTTCTGCAGACATGCATTAGGTTTGGAAATGTTGATGTGAGGATCGAAGAGCAAAGTGCGGGTCATATTGTGTTACTTGTTGACGGTCATTTAATTGGCAGATGGCCTGGGCTTTCCAGATCCCATGCTCGACTAACATTCATCCATCTACCCAATTTTTTAATCCAACCGTCAGCAACATACATCAAGGAATCTCGAGTCAACCAGAACCCTCGACTTCCCTTGCCATGGGTAGAGGGCAGTGGGGCAAAATCACTTAGACATCAAGATCTGTCACCTCCTTAGGGTAATCAAGCTCCAGATGTTGTAAGTGACATTGAGTCAATGTCCTCAAGACTTGAATTCCCGTCGGGTTTTGAGCCCCATGCTTTAGAAAGTCGACCATATGATTATAGAAACTCCTTGAGAGTTTTCCCGATGCAGCTTATGGAAGATTCTACAAAGGTTGGGGTGAGAAAGAAGAAAGTGGTGTCAGGTCGTTAAGACCCCAATGTTGGCTTGTCTAAAAAGGGCTGCAAAGCTCTAAAGCGCAGGAACAAAGAGAAAGTTAAGCGAGACATTCAAAAATTTCTTATAAATATGTAATTCGGAAGCAGTACAAAGAGGTTTCCTGAGCCTATGAGTAATGAAAGAAGAAAGAGGATTGCCAAAAAAAGGGCTAAAAAGGTTTTAATCGTTAAGAAACTTCTTGAGGGGGTGCTTACGTGGGAGATTGGTAAGAAGCACGGGTTGAGCTTTAATGGTGATGAGTCTATTATGATCAAGCGATTTGCAATGATGGACTATGGTAATTTTTGGTTTGAGTTCCTACCATCCTTCTTGGCTTTAATGCTATGCTCTCATCTCCCGGTCTGATCCTGGCATGTTCTATTTTATTTTCTAGTATCTATAGTTTTTTAGCATCTGTTAACTCGCTTGTATTTCGTTTTGCATTCCTGCTTTTTCAATTTTGTTCTGCTGTTTGTGGTGTCGGCTCCATCCTAGGCCTCGCTTTGATCAAGTGGCCTGTTTGTATCATGATCTTGTCTCTAATTACCCAAAATAAGTTTAGTATAGATAAGGGAATTACATTGTATAAGAGAAAATATTCAATTAATAATAAAAATCCTTTGTCTCTCTACCTGCTGAATTTCTTCCGCTCTCTCTCTCCATCTCTCTATCTCATCTTCTATGTCTCCTCACTTTCTTTCTCATCTCTATAGTTGAGCTTTTTTTCTCAGCTTTCTTCTTCTTCTTCTGAAACAGAGGTTTAAACCTGACATTTGGTATTAGAGCTCAATCTTGAGCTAACCAATTGCAAGAATTGAGTGCAGATTGTTGTTCTATGCTGGCTAGAGGTAGACGAAGGCCAATAATGGCGGAAATCTAAGGTCACATGAAAAACCTTGTTCAACGGATGATGGAGTCCCAACAGTTAGCAAAAGAGTGCCATCAATAGCTTCTTGAGGTCATGCAGCAGAACAATTCACAGATGCTAGCCCTAATGCAATAGTTAGCAACGAAAATTTAACATGAAACAAACTTTACGAAGAATCAAGATGCTGGAGCTCGTTTGCATGAGTCTGGGGCACACATCGGCTAGGTCAATGCAGGAAAACCCCCAATTTTGGGAGCCTGTCCTGAAAATAGAAATGCCAAACATTTTTGAAGGCTCTTGCGTTGGTAATGGATCTCAACCTTAACCAAAATTTGACTTTGCTTTCTTTACAGAAGTAAACCCTAGGATTTGGGTTACGTGTTGCTAGAGGTATTTTTCATTTAACCATATTAAGAAGTCAAAAAAAGGGAATAACGACACTGTACTTAGATGATCTAATAGACGTATGGTTGTCAGGGTTAATAGCTGATAAAGAAAGAATTGGATGGGATGAATTCTATGAAGAATGATATGAAAGATAGGAAGATAGTTGTGAAATTGATGTTGTGAGTCAGTTTAACAAGCTTAAACAGATGGGTTCAATCCAAAAATATCAGGAGAAGTTTGAAGAATTGAGGTCTCATATGTTGGCTACCGACAGCTTTTTCAGTGAGAACTACTTCTTGTCATCCTACATCTCAAGATTAGACAAGGAGATTCAACCTTTAGTCAAAGCACCTAGACCCAAGTCTCTCTCTAAGGCATTCACCAAAGCCAAATTGCTTTTTCAATCCCTTGAAGCCACTCTTTACAAACCCAAAAGCCTATTGAAATCCAGTACATATTCCTCACCAATCAACATCACCAATTCCATAAACCTACACAAACATACCTACAACTAGACGAAATTCTAACACCCATGAAATTCTAGTTTATGTTATAAATGTAATAAAAAATATCACCCTAGGCAAAAATGTGACAACCAGACATTCCATAGCTTAGAGGCAGCTAAGTTATTGGATCTAGATCTTGAGTTTGAGCTCAATTCATTCACTGAGTCAGAAGAAGAACTGGTTATGGATACCTGTGATGAGAAGGCTAAAAAATTTATGTACACACCTTAGCTGGGAATACTTCTCCTAGCACCATTAAGATTTTGAGTCATCTGCACAACAGGAAATTCATCATCCTCGTTTATGGTGCTAGTACCAGCGGCTTTTTGGATCCAAGGTTGGCTAGGGAAGCTGGATTTACCCTGGAAGACACTACCTCACTTGGCATCACTGTTTTCAATGGGAAGACTATGTTGAGCAAGTAGCAATTCCTCACTACTTAGCAGATGTAGAGCCAAATATTTCCTATCATATCAGGCTTATGAAAATTAGAGATTGTGATATGTTGCTTGAAGCGGACTGGATGAAACAGTTCAACTCAATTTTGCTAGACTTCAAGCGGATGAAAGCTCAGTTTTAACAAGGATGGCAAGACTGTGGAATTGATTGTAATAAAGAAGACTTGGACATTGAAGCTTCTCACTGGCCAGAAGTTGCAGGCCTTTGTCGGAAACGAGAAGAGTACTTTGTGGCCACTCTACTTTTAGTCCAAGGCCAATCCTCTTTCTATTCTATCCTTGTTGATTGAGTATGATAACGTTTTTCAAGAGTCAAAGGCTCTCCCTGCTCCAAGGTCACATGACCACCATATTTCCTAGAAGCCTGATGCAAAACCAGTTAGTACAAGACCCTATAGATATCCTTATTTAAAGAAAAATGAGATTGAGAGGCAAGTTCAGTAGATGTTGGAAGCTTCTATTATCTAGCCTTGTTGTTCTTGTTTTGCTTCCCTAGTTCAATTGGTCAAGAAAAAAGATGGGACTATGAGGTTTTGTGTGGATTATAGGTAGCTCAATGATAGTGCAATCAAAAATAAGTTTCCCATTCTAGATATAGATGACCTGTTGAACGAACTAAAGGGTGCTTCAGTCTTTTCAAAGTTCAATATCAGGGCTGGGTATTTTCAAGCGAGGGTCCACGAACCTGGGAACTTTGAATTTAGAGTCATGCCTTTTGGGCTCACTAATTCCCTGCTACATTCTAGTCATTAATGAATGATGTATTTGCTCCTTACCTGAGGAAGTGCGTCTTGGTACTCTTTGATGATATACAAGTTTATAGCACTTCTCTTGACTCCCATGTTTAGCACTTAAAAATTGCACTTTGGCAAATTAGAACCCATAAGCTTTTTGCTAAGAGATCTAAGTGCAGCTTTACTAAGCCCTTAATGGAGTATTTAGGCCATATCATTTCAGCTACTGTTGTTGCTATAGATCCAGCTAAGGTGGAAGCTGTTAGAAATAGTGCCCTAAAAATCCAAATTTATCCTGTAAATGTTACTTTATTAATGAATAAAATTGAAGTTCCAGTCATTTCCTTGTTAAATTTGTGTAAGTGAGTATATATATTACATGTGATTTTCTTTTGAGTAATATTCATGAGATGGACATATTCTTTAGATTATATTTACATGTTTGTTCTAAGTGGATAATGAGACTAAGCCACATATGAACTTGGAATAAATGGTATGACATGTTGTTTGAATAACTCGTGGTCGGTGACAAGTTTGGACTACTTGTCTATTAAGACTATGACTAGATACTTTAGATCACTTATCTTGGTCATGCGCATGGTGATCTAAAAGTGTTAGGTTGGTGTGTTTAATAAGATTGATACACTGAGTTGAACCATGTGAGTTACTTGTTTCAAGATTATTATTGGAAATGAGTGATTCATATTGCACTATCTGAACAATGACTCTAAGTCCTGAGAGTATTCTGCACTTGTGCATGGAATGTTAGTTACTTTGGTGTACTATAAATAAGGTCTTGATAAATAACTAAATTCTTATATACAATGGGTAGCGGCATGAAGTGTGCAATAATCAGGTATTCAATAGAGAATCTATAGTCTCTTACGAGATACATATGTCCCCTTAGTTGATTCGCATGCATTTGAATTAATTCAGAATCTTTGGCAAAATTGTTCCAAGTGTTTGACATTTGGAATTTATATTGTGAATATATTAGAGTATAACTGAATTATTCAGTAAACGGCAAGTCGATAGCTAATGGATAAGTTGTGAGAAAACTAATGGTAGTAGTTATAATTATTTTTCATCATGGATGTCTCATGGAGGGGTTGTTGTTGCAAGAATAGTCTATTTGGGAATTATCGAATAAATAATTTAAGTCTAGAGCGCAGTGAGATTTATTTGATAGAATTAAGTCTTATTAAATGGTAATTAAATTTTATCATGAGATTATAATTAATTTAACCCATTTAGAGCTAGATTATAGGTAAAATCCCAGCAGCAATCCGTGTTTAAACATGTTGGCCAATCAGTATGCGACACGTGCCCAATGGAGGGATCTGCACCTTCGGGCGTGGACCAATGGTTGCTTCCCACGTGGGACACACTGGCACGACTTGGCTGGTTATCCGCATGCATGCGCACAGGCCAATCACTAGCTGCCACTTGGCAGCTGAAAGAATTAAATAAAATGTGTTTTGAACTATTAATGAAACGACGTTGATTTTGCATTTTTCAAGCTAATCCCACATAGGTTTTTGTCAATTTTTCGCTTTAGTAGCCTACACTAAATAGGGGTTTTGGAATAATGGTTTAGCATCCAATTTTTAAATTAAAAGGTGTCTGAAAGTATTAACTTTCGGAGATCTAATTAGAGAGAAAATTTTCCTTTGAAATTGTTATTTCTTTAGTATAATATTTTTTGGAATCCACTCTCTAGGCCATTTGAGGTGATTGCGTAAAAGGCTTCTGGGTCTTAGTTTTCTCACATTCTCTATTATTATCATTTTGGTATTCTTAGTTTTGGAGTAATTTCAGGTATTCTTCTTTCCTCCTCTTTTTAGTTTTTATTTTCTGTTTATTTATAATATCCTTATTATGCTAGTTTTAATTCATATTATTATTATGAATGTATTAGAGTAAATACATATAGATTTAAATTAGGAATTTGAATCTGTAAATTTAAAATTAGAAATTTTTAATCAACTTCAGGTTAAAAATTTGGAATTTTAAACCATTCCACTATGCTAGTTTCATAAACTTAGGGAAAATTTTTGAAATTCATCCCAACAAAAGTCATGGTTTCTTGGCCTAAACCTCAAACTTTTAAGGAATTGAGATCATTTTTAGGGCTCATGGGATATTATAGAAAATTTGTGAAAAATTATGGTAGCATTGCCCAACCATTGACTTACTAGCTTAAAAAAGCTGGCTTTTGCTAGACTGAACAAGCTGATATAACTTTATAGTCACTTAAAATGGCTATGACTGATGCCCCTGTCCTAGCATTGCCTCATTTTCCCTACCCTTTATCCTAGAGACTAATGCTAGGGATAATTATACAACAAGGAAGATCCATTGCTTGAGGGCCTATTCGTAATTGCTTATTTCAGGGGAAAAAAATACTTTTCTTTTTTAGAAAAAGTGCTTTTATGAGGTTCGAGGGTATTTGGTAACTGGAAAAAAGTATTTTTTATTAAAAGTAGAAGCTATTTTTATGAGAAATTTGGTGTTTCTCCTTTTAAGCAGAAGCAGAAGCAAAAAACTGAACAATTGAAAAATTTTATTTTAGGTACCCTAAAATTTGTTAACTCATTTAAAAAATAATTTAAATATTTTAAAAATATTTTATATATTTTAAAAAATATATTAAATATGAAAAAAATATTTTAGTAATTAAGAATATATTTATGACATTTAGAAAATATTTTAAATATTTTAAAAAAATATCTTAAATATTTAGATGATTCATGGATAATTTATTTCAACTATAAAAGACTTCTATTAGTGTCATTTTTAGTAATTTTATAGAAAAAAAATATTTTTTTAACATTGGTCAAACACTCACAATAATACCATAAGCGCTTCTTTACTGGTTGGCCAAATACAGAATACTTATTTGAAACAGCACTTTTCGCAAAAGTGTTTTTATAATAAGTGCTTATGAACCACCACCTATGCTCAAAATTCAAAATCCTCCACCAGACCTTACCAGCCACCACCACCACCGACATTCAACAGCCACCACCGAAATACGCCCAGCCACCTCCAAATTACTCCTAGCCACCACCAAAATTCGCAACCCACCACCACCACAAAATCTTTGTCTCCACCACCAACCCCTCTATCTCCCCAAATCGATCGCCGCCACCACCCAATCAACTCCCCAAATCGATAGCCGCTGCCACCAACCCTTTATCTCCCCCACTTGCCACCACCTCCACCCAAACCCTCACCTCCCTCTCCTCCTTCGTCTCGCTCTTCAAACGGGCCTCCACCCTCTCAAAAAGACACTATCGCCCCTGCCGCCAGATGCTCCACCGCCCACCACCCAACAGTACCTCAAATCTAAAAATCCACCTCTATAGCTCCACCATTCACTCTCTCTAACCACCACCCACCGCCGTCGTCACTGCCTACAGCCCATTGCTTTCCCCTTCCACCACGTCTGTCCCACGCCTCCACTACCACTTCCCAGGTCGATTCCATTTCAAATGTCAACACATAGTGAGCATGTGTCTATCTTTGTTGATGGCCTTCCAGCGAGAATGACAAATTCATGGCTCAAAGTCATTTTTCGAGACTTTGAATCAATTTATGACACTTTTGTTCTAGAGAAGAGAAGAGCGAGATCAAATTGGTCCTATGGCTTTGTCAGGTTTCAAGCTAGGAGTGAAGCTGGAAGGACAATCAAAACATTGAATGGAAGATGGGTGGGCGGTGTCAAACTCAGAATTGAATGGGCTAGTCCATGCAGAAAATCACGACCAGCCTAGCTCGGGGGTTCACCGAAGACCCAATGTTAAAGAGGCCAATCATGATCGCGTTGATGCGACCCCTAGGCCTAAGGCAAGGGTTGCCACGGCTCAAAACTACCCAACAATTGTAGTCACAAATGTCAACAAGCATGTGGAGGACTAGCTCAACAGGTCAATAATTGCTCACTCGTTCTACGAGGATACACTGGATAATGTCCTCACATTTATTATTGAGAATAATCTTCATGATTTAGCCCCTAGAGGGTCAAGCCCTACCACCTTTATCCTGGTTTATGATTCTACTGTCTCCCTGTAATCCTATCTCGGCCCATGCAAAGAGATTCTACTTCAAAGATTCAAAGAGATGCATAAGTACTCTAGCGAGACCCTTGGCTCTCTTAACAGAAGAGTGCGGTTTGAAATCCATGGTTTGCCTGTCCACTACTGGTCTAAGAAATGTTTTTCTGATCTCGCTAAGATCTGGGAGAAGTCCATCAAAGTGGATTCCAGGACATCAACTATGAGATGTGTTGATGTAGCCAGGGTTCTTAACGATACTTGCTCTCCATCACTTATTCAACAATTGGTCCAAGTTCAGTTTAATGGGGGATCTCACATGGTACTTGTCAAAGAGGGTAAATCAAAGGTGATCACGTACTACTCACCAGGATTCGTTGCCCTTGCGGCCTTGGACAGGTTATCATGGGAACTTGCCTCATTTTGTCCTTAAACACAACAAGACAGAATTTGCACCACTTTGGTACAACATACCCCACAAATATATCCTCGTCCTGAGTAGATGACAGGTGGCATGGGTGATTGTGAATGTTCTGTTATTCCCCATTTAAGGTCGGTGATTGAAGGCATGAGATTTATCAGGCAAGCTTTGGGCCAAATTGCTATTCATGTTGGCGGCCGGTGTATTAGGAGATGGCCTGGGATTGCCTTTGCCCACGTGCATCTATTTTTCTTCTCTTCCTCCAGCCTATTGCTTAATTACCAGTCCAGGAAGATTAAGTAAACCAATATTTTCCTCTCTCCCTACCGTGAGGTGAGGATAATGTGGCTGAAATAGTTCAGTCTATTGATCAAACACTGTCTCTTGAGAGTGATGCATGGGACGCTGTTAGTGGTAATGACTCGGGATCCTCCGAGCTTGAGTTTCCTCTGGGCTTCAAGCCCCCGATCTTGTCAAGAACCCAACACATATAGGAAAGCTTGCCCCAGAATTTTTAGGTGTCGGTGCCTTTTATTGAAGAGTCCAGCACAATTAGACAGAAAAGGGATAAGGGTTTGGTGGGATGTCAAATCCCTAAAACGGGTGCGACAAAAAGGGGCACTTAAGCGAAAGATGAAAGAGCAAGTTCAGCGAGAGTTACAAGATTTCCTTAAGGACATGTCGCCTGGAAATAGCATGAAGATATCAGCAAAGAACTCTGGAAATTAAAAAAAAAAAAAAAAAAAAGACGCCGGTAAGATCCTTACTGCGGAACAAACGTTGGAGATGGGGGAAAAGATTCGGGTAATTTTTTGATGGCCATGATCCGCTTATGATTTATGCCTTGCTTGTTTGATATTCCTGTCTTTGATTTTGTCCTGTCATCCCTGGCAGTGCTTGAAGCTCTTACTATTTTTCTCTTTTTATTTGTACTCTTGATTGTCTATTTTCCATTGTTTTGTTCCCCGTCCTTGCACGGGTTGACTCAGGGCTCGCATTTTCGAGCTGCTTGTTTTATAGCGTAACTTTGTCGCTAATTATCCCAAAAAAAAGAGTGCTTCTGAAAAAAGCAGTTCTTTTCACGGAAACCTCAAACATGCCCTTAGTAAGGCTCTAGGGCCTAAAAATGCTAGCCTATCTGTGTATGAGAAGGAGTTCTTAGCCATTCTATTGGCTGTTGCAAAATGGAGGCATTATTTGGAGGTTGGGTGCTTTGTCATCAAAACTGACCATCAAGCCTGGAGGTACCTTTTGGAGCAAAGAATAAAACTAGCATACAAAAGAAGGGGATGTCTAAACTCCTAGGTTTAGACTATACCATTTCTCATAAGAAAGGGAAGGAAAATAAGGTGGCAAATGCATCATCAAGGGGATTTGACGACACTTGTAATGTCCTCACTGCTTCTGTTGTTCATCCAACTTAGGTGAATGAACTTATCAAGAGTTATGAAGATGATAATACTTGCACACACTTGTTAGTTAAGTTAATGGTAGCACCAGATAGCCATTAAAAATGGTGCTCTCAGGTTTAATGGCAGGTTGTATGCGGGTCAAAGCCATAATTGAGATCACAACTCATTTCTTCCATTCATTCTTCACCAGTTGGAGGGCATTCAAGTATGAATGCTCCATATCAAAGACTCAAGAAATTGTTTTATTGGCCTCAATTGAAGGCTAATAAGCACAAGATGGTGGTGGAATGTGACATATGTCAACATAGCAAGTCTGAGCAATTTGCTTATCCTGGATTGTTACAACCACTGCAAGTCCCTAAGTAGTGTTGGTCATGCATTGCTATGGATTGTTGGAATTGATCCTAAAAAAACCTCAATTAGTTAGTTTTAAATATTAAATAAATAAAATTATTTTATTTATTTATTATCTGATTATGTTTTACGAGTCAAACATGTGTGTGATTGTTTTCTAAAACGTTTCATGAGATGGTCGTAGTCTAAGATGATATGACAGGTTTAGTTTAAGTGATCAATGAGATTGAACCACAGATAGACTTAGATCAAACTAGTTATATTTTGTCAAAGTAAGTTTGTAGTTGGTGATGACATTGGACAACTTGTCTGATAAGACTATAATATGATAATTTTAATAACTTGTCTTAGTGATGTTGATAGGGATCCAAGAGTATTATATTAGTGTTGTCAATAAGATTGGAACACTGAGTAGGACCACTTGAAATATTTGTTTCTTAAATGCTATCAGAAATAATTAATTCTGTAAGACGATAACTCCAAATCTCGGAAACAGTTCGAACTCGTACATGGATTGTTCACTGCTTTGATGTGCCAAAAGGATTAGTCAAAGTGCGTCGGCTTGAATCTTACGTGCGTTGGATAATGACAAAAAGTGTAGCGGGAACAATTATTTTACGTGGAATTTATAGTCTCTAACGAGATAAAGATGGTCCCTGAGTTGATTCACATGCACACGAATGGATTCTAGAATCTTTGGCCAAAATATTCTATATGTTTGACATTTAAAATTAATACATAAATTATTTTTGTATTATTGAATTGCTCGAGAAGGATGAATCGAGAACTACGGCGAAAGATATGAGAAAAGTAACGATAGTAGTTCAAGCTATTTTTGCTCACGGATATCTAATAGAGAGGTTAATTGTCATAATAAAAATTCATTGAAAAATTCTTCAGTGAATATATTTAATTCTAGAGTACAATAAAACCCATTTAGTGGAATTACGTCTACTAAATGGAATCAATTGTTATCTTGAGATGATAATTAGATTTGACCCATTTGCAGCTAGAGTTAGATTATCCCTGAGATTTTTTCGCAAGCCTTAACTTAAGCAATGGTTGAAAATATTTAAAATAAATTCATAAGATGAATTATTTGTTAATAAGATGAATAAATTAATTTTGCTAAGCATTATTCTTGAGATAAATTTTATACACGTGGGAATATAATTTAGCATACTATCACAAATTTAAAAAAAATTAGCAAAATGTCACATTTTTGAAAATATTTAATAAACTATTACAGTTTACTGTTCATAGGTGGGTGCACGCCATTTGGGGTGGGGGACAAGAAAACACCCGTAGTTGCACTCCAACGGGGAAGTCGTGCAACCAGGGTGCACTGCTTCCGGGAAGGCGTGCATTATTGTACGCCTTCCCAAAGGTCGTGCACTGCCCTCCCAGCCACCGGGAATCCCGCCTGACACCGGGAATCTTGCTTTTGCTTTTGCTTTCCATGCCCGTGACCTTGTGCACCCGTGACCCTGATTTGCATTCTTCAACCTTACTTCCCTTCCCTTATTTCTCTTCTTCAACCTCACTTCCCTCAACCTCTATATATACATCTCTTATTTTTATAATTTTTACAATACTCAATTACTTACATATTTTAATCTACTCGAATTTTATCTAGGAATTTTACTCTTCCTTTCATTTTCACTACTATGTAAGTTATTATTATCGTTAATTTTTTTAGTTCTAGTTTTGCTTTTATATCTTGATGTCGTGTGTCTTTATAGATAATTATTATTTTTGTGCTTTTGTTAGATTAGTTTTATAAGTATTGTAAATTTAATATATGAAATAGTATATTATAAAATCTGTTTGTCAATATACACTGAATAATATATTGTTAGAAAAATTATTATGTTATTTGTTCTATTGTTATTTGATTAAAGTTGGTATACATGTAATCATATTTGTTTTTATGTTATTTTGAAAAGACCTAAACTATGCAACCATAAATTATCGATAAATAACCGGATAGTTTTATATTTGAATGTTTTAATATTATTGTGATAATGTTAACCATGCCTTTGTGTTTTAAAAAAGTATGGCCTTGTATTATTGTTTATGTACATTGAACTTAGTTTAAAGTGAGATACGAATTTTGTAAGATAAATTCATAGATTTGATAGATATGTAAATATATTGGAGCAAAAACTAACAGAAGTTAACATTGTTAATATGAAAGTATAATATAGTTACATAATTTATTATAGAATTATTTATTATGTAATTAATTAATACATCGTTAGGTAATAGGTTGTAAATTTTTATTGTGAAATATACTTGTTAAATAATTTATTACGTAATTACATTAATATTATATATAATAAGTGTAATTCAAATTTTATGTATGTTAGTGAACTAATTTTTTAAATATATAATTATCTTTTAAATATTTATAATATGCTTGCATATTTAAAATTTTTTTTAAGCATCCTATATATTAATTTGAAGTTGTTAATCTCTCTAAAAATTAAGCAAACTCCCATCTCTTAATTTTAGAGAATTCACTTTTTAAATATAAAAAAAAAAAGAATTAAAATTTTTATGTAACTTTCAATCTATATACTTAATCACAAGTTTTTCTTTTCCAACAACTTTACCTCTCTATTCCCTAATTTTCTAAGCCTTTTGTTTTAAAATATTAACAAAAAAAAATTTATATACATATCTGATCCATTAATTAAAATTTTTCTCCTATCGTAAAATTTAAAAAATCTTACATGTTATGAATCTAATAATTCATATATTATTTAGCTTTAGAAGGGGGGAGGGGGGAATAAATAAATAAAACAACATCTCAATTCCATCACCCATCCCACTACCCCTCAATGTCACTTTTAATAAGTAGTAACTACCTATTATTAATAAGAAAGAAATATTTTCAAAAACTAGGAAATCTTTTTATTGTAACATACAACCAAGCTACTGTTGTTTTCTGTTTTTATTGTGATGCTTTGCATTCTTTTCCCTCCATTTTTCAAAAACTAGGAAATATTTAAAAGGTTATTTTTACATACAAAGAATTATTTTTTAAAATATCACATCAGCAAAAACTAACATATGTTAACAGTGTTGTATTAAAGTGTGACATTTAAAAATTTTAAAATGTTTATCTGTGACTTTTAAAAAATAAAAATATATAAGTGATTTTAAATAGGGCTTAAAATATGCATAATTGTTTAAACAGCATGCTAGAAAGTGTGCTCAGGTGCTACGTAATAGTGCTCGCCACACTGTAGAGTCTCTCCACAGATATTCTTACTGGTTGCAGCAGCGCAATGGATGTTGTCAGTGAGGGACATGATTTCAGACATATTCTGCAAGACGAAGGTATCGACTATCATAATCTACGTGTTGCGCGAACAAGTGGACGTGAAGTTCCTTCACAGCAAAGTTTTTCGTTTCAAACGGAGTCCACACCCTCAAGACATTGTGGTAAACCCAGTAGTAGATCCATGTCAAAATTTGATCATTAAAATGTACATTACTTTAAATTTAGTACTTAAATATCTTACAGTTTATTAAATTGTTGTAATTTATTACCCTTTTAGCAAAGTTTAATACATTTTTATTAAAAATACAAAAGTGAAACATTATTTGGTCAATGTAAGTATTTTAGCTAGAATCTGATAATTTTGTTGCCAAAAAGAGTTGATATAGATTTCAACAATATGCAAGTAACTTACATCAAATTTCGGTAATATTTATTTTATTTTAATTTAGTGAATATTTGCTCAAGATATTAAAATGAAACGTGTACCATATCGAAGCCACAACAAGCACTACATAGAATTAAAGCAAATTACATCCAAGACTTTACTGGGAGGACTATACTATCATTGATGATCACATATCTTGTAAAAATTAGGCCTAGATACTAACATGGAAGATGGTATATGTTAGGATTATGTCTCAAATTACTTGTTTTAAGTTTATGGGTATATTCCTAAGTTTATGGATTGCCGAGGGGTCACCGGTCGATCGGGAGGGAAGTCCGATCGATCTGGTGATTTAAGTGAATTTTCTGTATTTGGGCCGCAAGAGGGTCGATCGATCGAGACCTTCCTCAGCCCGCCGTTATAAATATAGGGGCTGGGGTTTTTGTTTTTGTTATCCAATTCAGAGTGAGGCGTCGTCACGGCTAAGAGAGAGGTGATTTCGTAATTCCTCCATTTTAGATATTCGAGTGCTACGACAGTTAAGGGAAAGTGATTGTAATTCTTTCATAGATATCGTTCAGGGAAAGTGTCGTTGTAATTCTTCCATTCAAGTATCGATAAAGAATCTCCATTTCCGCCTATGGTTTTCTCCCCTCTCAATTGTAGAGGGGTTTCCACGTAAATCCTTTTGTGTTCGTGTTTGTTCTTTCTTTCTCCATATTTGTTTTCTTCTCGTTTGTGTGAGTTATATTATTTCAATCGAATCAAGTTATTAGGGTTTACACTTCCGCATCAAGATTTTCCTAACAAAATGGTATCAGATAATATCAGTTTATTCCAGATTTATCCGCTTAAATTGGTATCAGAGCTAGATTTAGAGCCTTGGGTGGAATTTGTATGAGAGCCCTGTTTATTTCGATTTGATACTATGACATCCGCGAATAGATTCGAAGTTAAGAAGTTTGGTGGTCAAGGGAGCTTCAGCTTATGGCAGGTTCGCGTTAAGGGCCTTTGACTCAAAGTGGCTTGAAGAAAGCTTTAAATGGGAAAGAAAAAAAACTAGAGAATCTGACAGAAGCACAATGGGAGGAGTTAGACGAAAAGGCTCTCACTGCAAGTCAGATATATCTTACTGATAACATTTTGACAGAAGTTCTAGAAGTAAAGACCACTAAGGAGTTGTGGGAGAAATTGCAGGATATGTTTTGTTTCAAGTCTGTCTCCAACAAACTCACAGTTAAGCGTTGGTTGTTCACGTTACGTATGTCAGAAGGTACGCCACTTAAGAATCAAGTCAATGAATTTAATTCAATTATTCAAGATTTGAAAGAATTGGATGATATTTCTAAGGATAAAGATCAGGCAATATTGTTGTATGTTCTCTCTCTACTTCATATAAGGGTTTTGTTGAAAGCATGTTTTATGGTGGTAGGCGAACCATATTTGTTAATAAAGTTAAGAGAAACCTACTGAGTAAAGAACGAGTAGATAAAGAATTATTTGATTCTGTTAATCACTCAAGTATTGGTTTATTTGTGAGAGGGAGAACTGAGTATGATCATAGTGGAAGCAAGTCTAAGTCTAAGTATCAAGACCTAACCTGTAACTATTGTCATAAGAAAAGGCACATTAAGAAAGACTGTTATAAGCTTAAGAGAAAACTTGAAGCAGATAACAGGTCTGACTAGAGATTCATAGTAGCTAGTGTTATGGATGATAAGATTGGTGGTAATCTACTATCTGTGTCTGAACCTCAGTCCAGTTTGAGAGATAGTTGGATTTTTGATTCGGGTTGCTCTTATCATGTCTGTCCCAGCCGGGATTGGTGTTCCACATACGAGTTTGTTCGAGGTGGAGTTACTTTGATGGGTAATGATACTTCATGCAAAGTTCTAGGTATAGAAACAATTCGTTTTAAGATGTTTGATGGCACTATCAGGGCTTTGAGTGATGTTCACCATGTTCCTGATTTGAAGAAGAATCTCATCTTTTTAGGTACTCTTAAGTCTAAAGGGTACCGGTACACAGCTGGAGGTGGAGTTTTGAAGGTTGTTAAGGGTGCTTTGATAGTCATGAAAGGAAGAAGGGTAGGTACTCTGTATGAGCTTGTTGGTTCCACTGTTGTTAAATCTGTTGCAGCATCTTCATCATCATTGTTGTTGACAGAACCAAAGATCACAAATTCAGGATGTTTGAGATTAGATCATTCAAGCGATAGGGGTCTGTCTGAACACAGGATAAGGGGCTCTTTGTGTACTCAGTCTACAGGACTGAAATTCTGTGAACAAGGGCTTTGTGGGAAGCATAAAGTTTTTCGCTTTAAACAATTCCTCACGAGTAGAGATGTCATGTTTGATGAGTCTTCGTTACTGTCTCCATAGAAAATGTCATCAGTTGATTGTGATTCAGGTTAGGTGAGTCAGCCAGAAGGAGTTCAGTTTCAATTGAGTAACACAATTTAGCAGCAGGTGGCTGTTTCAGATAACGTGTCAAGAGTCAATTCAGAGAAGAAGAAGATTGGCATTGCTGATAACCTCTCAGATATGTTCATTCAGTTGCTATCTACCAGGAAGTTCAAGCTTCACTCGGACTCGGTTAGGTTTTGTGTTTTGTCTAGATAACCCCGTGTGTAAGGGTGTTTAGTGGAGAAGGTGGAGGAAATTCTTTTATGTATGTAATTTGAACAAAGGTGGAGATTTGTTAGGATTATGTCTCAAATTACTTGTTTTAAGTTTATGGGTTGTCGAAGGGTTACCGATCGATCGGGAGGGAAGTCCGATCGATCGGGTGATTTAAGTGCATTTTCTGTATTTGGGCCACAAAAGGGCCGATCGATCGGGACCTTCCTTAGCCCGCGGTTATAAATATTGGGGCTAGGGTTTCTGTGTTCATTATCCAATTCAGAGTAAGGCGCCGTCATGGCTAAGAGAGAAGTGATTTCGTAATTCCTCCAATTCACATATTCGAGTGCTATGAGAGTTGAGAGAAAGTGATTGTAATTGTTTCATAGATCTCGTTAAGAGGAAGTGTTGTAGTAATTCTTCCGTTCAAGTATCAATAAAGAATCTCCATCTCCCCCCGTTGTTTTTCTCCCCTCTCAATTGTAGAGGGGTTTCCACGTAAATCCTTGTGTGTTCATGTTTGTTCTTTCTTTCTCCATATTTGTTTACTTTTCGTTTGTGTGAGTCATATTATTTGAATCGAATCAAGTTATTAGGATTTACGCTTCCGCAACAAGATTTTCCTAACAAATTGGTATCAGAGAATATTAGTTTGTTCCAGATTTATCCGCTATGTATATATAGAGGTTGTGGGAAAAGATTGAAAAAGAAGAAATGCTGTTTTTAGGATTAGGAATGGGGGAAGTGAAATAGAAGAAGAAGAAGTTAGGGTTAGGGTTGAAGAGGAATGAGAAAAAAATAAGGAGTCACGAACGGGATTCCCTTTTTTTTTTTTGGGGGGGGGGGGGGGGGGGGGGGGGGTGGGCAGTGCATGACCTTTGGGAAGGCGTGCAACAGTACACGACTTCCCCGTTGGCGTGCAACTACATATGTTTTCTTGTCCCCTGCCCCAAATGACATGCACCCACTTGTGAACGGTAAACTATGATAGTTTGCTAAATTTTTTCAAAAATGTAATATTTTGCTAATTTTTTTAAATTTGTGATAGTATGCTAAATTAGTCCAAAAAAAATAACGTTTGAAACACAGAGCGCGATCCATGCCATTTAGGCCCAACGAACTATACAGCTACTCCTATCGCTCAAGGTCAGCAGTGTTCCATTATCCACTTGCAATAGCTTCGGCCAATCATGCTACGACACGTGGCATTTTATTTGTTTTTAAAAAGGAAACGCGCATTCCTTTTATGATATAACGCCGTTTTTATTTGCATTATAGAACTTTTTTTCTTTTTTTTTTTCCTTGAGAATCCCACATCAAGGTTTTAAAACAGAATTTTACCCAAAGCCTATTATAAATAAGGCTCTTAGGGTTTTAGCTTCGCAATAAAATAAATCTAAGAAAAATATGATTTTTGGAAAAGTTAAAAAGGTGAAATTTTTCTTTGAAATTCTTTGTAAATAAATAATTTTGAGAGCCCACACTCCTGGTACTTGAAGAAGTCATTGCGAAAAAGACCTTACGGTATCAAGTTATTCTTCTTCAAATTTCAGATATTCAAGTTGGAGTTAGGATTCACTCTTTATGTATGTCTAATTAAATATTTTATATTTAATTTGTTCTTCTTTATTTTATTTATTCTATATACTATGTTTATAGTTATTTTTTTCGATGTATTTTGTTTGTCATATTGTGAACCTCTTAGAGGAAGATCTAGATTTGATTTTTTTTTTTTTTAATCAAAGATCTAGATTTAACTGAATAGTATAATTATATCAAGGCTTTAGATTTAAAATTGAGAATTTTAAATTGATTTTTTGTCCGTTCAAGCCGTTTAGGAAAATATTCTTTAAAATATGTTCCCAACAATGACTTCATGGAAGTATTTCCTCTTTCTAAAGGCAGAGATGCCATCCTCATGATGGTGGATGGGTTAACTAAATACTCACACTTCATACCCTTGTCCCATCCCTACATTGCTACGCATGTGGCTAGACTGTTTATGGACAATGTCATAAATTACATGGATTACTTGAGAGTATTGTCTCTGACAGAAACAAAGTATTTCTCAGTCAGTTTTGGTAGGAACCTTTTAAGCTTTTGGGAAGTTCCCTTGGCATGAGCTTATCTTAGCACCCCCAATCAAATGGTTAGTCTGATAGGGTGAGCCAATGCTTGAAAACATATCTTGAATCCTTTTGCTTGGATAAACCCAAGCATTGGAACAAGTGGCTTTCTCTTGGAGAGCTACGGTATAATACAAACTACCATTGCAGCCTTAAACTCACACCATTTTAGGCTTTGTATGGCTATGAGCCACCTGAACTATATTAAGACAACTTTTTTGGTTCTTCTTCTGCAGTATCTTCTGTAGGGGACTGGTTGACTGAGAGGCAGTCCACCATACAATAGCTCAAGCAATGTTTGGTGTAAGCATAGTCAAGGACGATGCTATTTGTTGACAAGAACAAGTCAGAGAGGATCCTACAGCCAGGGGAATGGGTATATTTGAAGCTGCAGCCATATAGACAGACCTCTATTTCTTTTCGAAGGAATCTCAAGCTGTCTTCAAAGTTCTATGGACCATTTTTGGTGTTGCTGAGGATAGGACATGTTGCATACAAGCTACAATTGCCTAAAGGATGCCTGATTCACCCAGTTTTTCATGTCCCACAGCTCAAAAGGAAGGTTAGAACCCAGGTCATGATCACTCCACACTTGCCTCAAACATCCCTTCAAGGGGAATTGAAGATTGCACCTGAAAAAGTACTTGCAAGGACAGTAGTAGAGCATCAGAACTTGCCTATAACGCAATGGCTCATCAAATGGACAAATTTAGAAGAAACTAAGGCAACATGGGAAGATTTCACTACTATTAAGGTCCAATTTCTTGATTTTGCTGCACAACCTTGAGGACAAAGATCCACTGAGGGGGAGCTAATATCAAATACGTGAATAGTTTGTATTAGTTAGGATACTTGTAATTGATCATATATTTGAATAGTTGATATAATTGTAATTGGTTGTAGAGTTGGTTACTTATTAGTTGAACATTGGTTAGGTTGTTATGATTTGGCATACTTGTAATTACAAGTATACGAGGAAATTAAATTGTACAAGAGAAAATATCCAATAAATAATAAAAATCCTTTTTCTCTCTACCTGTTGAATCTCTCTCTCTCTCTCTCATCTTCTATCTCTCCTCACTCTCTTCCTCATCTCCATAGTTGAGCCTCTCTCTCAGCTTTCTTTTTCTTCTTTTTCTTCTCCTCAAATAGTGGTCTAAACCTAACAAATTTTTATGAATAAACTTTTCTGTAATCAAACTAAAGCTCTCTAGGTGGACACGATTAAATCCCATAGTAATACAATGTTGATTACCTCTCTTCCTGCTAAAGCTTTTGCCACTGAAACTTAAGCAATATCCAAATTGTGACATCTTGAACCCAAATAATATGAGCCAAATGATTCCGGATAACAAACCATATGCCACCACATCAATTCTCCGAGATCCATAAGAAACTCATCTCCAGCAATCCCACATGGTGACTTCCACTGAAGATAACAATGTCGCTTACCAACAATCTTGGATTTGTATTATAATCTCTACCCTTGTGATTTGGTTGCAGCATTCCATTCCATAAGTTTTGTTGTGCTTCCAGTAGAATTCTAATTAGATTACCCCATCGCCCACAAAACACCTTCTCATTTCGAGCCTTCCAAACAGTCTATAATAGAGTGATGCTTCTACTACTCAGAAGTCTCTTCATGATTGGCTCCACGAATGTCTTGTAACCATTGAGCTATTTGCCAATTATGTGAATGCTTCTTAATCCAACCCCTAGTTTCAGCAAGATTTTGGCGTTGTTGAGCAAAATTGTACTCTAAGAAATCATGGTCAATGCTCTTAATAGAAATCGAACAAAGAGGGCAACTTGTCTCAATTTGCATCCCGCGTTGAGATAAATTAAGTCTTGTTGGTAGCACATTATGAATCAACCGTCAAGCAAAGATCTTGAGTTTTATTTGTAGATTATTAATTAACGAAGTATAAGATATCATAGTGACACATTACGTTATCTAACTGCCGCACTTAGACAAAAGCTCATCCCCTGTACTAATTCTTATGGAAATTCTCCTTGTACTCGATCTTAACTTTTTCATATCTAATTTAAATGCTACCCAACCTTTTTTGACAAAATTTTGTCTAATTTGTGTTCGATAAGAATATTGTCATGGATAAATCTCCCCGAGGCAAATCATCTTGCACCAAATGAAGTATTGTGTTAGCGTCAATCTGTTGGTCAATACATTAGCAACAATTTTATACATCATGTTGCATACACTAATAGGTTAGTCTTGATTTGGACATTATGGTCATCAACCATGAGCAGAAGAGTTATAAAGAACGTATAATGAAAGAATGCTGCCTTAAACCCATCTGGGCCAGGAGCCTTGTGGGGCGTTCATTTGAAAAATACTTGCTTCGCCTCATGCCCATTAGCAATGCAAGTAACTTTATCATTTATCTCATTGGTAATGACTGTATTAAAATCTGATAAGTCTAAACGTGTAGAGTCGTTAGTTGTTGTAAAATGCAATTAAGATTCTTACACAAGTTGGGTTTCACTCCCAGAAGTAGAGGTGGCCAACGGGCTGGCCGGGTTGGGCTTGGGCCCGGCCTTTTAAAGGAAAAAAAAAAATAATAATACAAAGTCGTTTTGTACTAAAATTATTATAATTCATTGATAAATAATATGAGATACAAATATATTTTTTTTAAGCACTAATAATGCTAAATATACATTAAATATATGTAATAAAATAAAATACACAATAAGTAATGGTAAAGATCTTATCAAAAAAAAATAATGGTACATAAATAACGTAACAAATATAAGCACAAATACAAAGTTTGACATATGGGGGGTGCGGTCGTCTTTTGAGATATATGGGGGGTGCGGTCGTCTTTTGACATCAATATTTAAAAGTAAATAATTGATGCACAAAAGTGTTGATATCAGTGGCCTTGGGGGGTATCTAGGCCGTCATTTGAGGTATCAGTTGTACGGTCGTCTTCTTCATCGCTCGATGAATTCAGCTTCATTCTCAATTGTTCTCTTGACTCTGCTAGCAGCCAATCCTTCAAGCACACGGACATCTCCAAGCTTGACGGCTATAGCTTCAACCTCTTCGTTCTAAGCAACCTGCCACCAAGACTGAAAGCACACTCCGATGCTACTGAAGACACCGATCAACTTAGTATATCACGTGCCATGATGGAAAGCACGGGATACTGGGTTTGGTTTGTGTGCCACCATTGTAACAGGTAAAAATTCGGGTTGGCCGGCTGCCC
Source organism: Simmondsia chinensis (assembly GCA_018398585.1). Lineage (NCBI taxonomy): Eukaryota > Viridiplantae > Streptophyta > Magnoliopsida > Caryophyllales > Simmondsiaceae > Simmondsia > Simmondsia chinensis. Next base: position 29,751,176 of record JAGTTD010000008.1, on the reverse strand, counting down.
AAAAATATGGACCGTCGGTGTCGGCAAATAATAATCTAACACATCACATGATGTGGGGGCTGCTGTGGGCGTAAATTGCTCCAACAGCTTCCACGAATATAGCATGTGTGAACTACTTCCACTAGACGTGGAAGATCCTACTGCAGCAGTACTAGGATTATTTGAGGCTAATTGACGGGAATATTGAGAAAATAAACTATGCAAGTTGTTATCGACATCGGCAATGAAAGTGTCGATATTAAGAGTAGGATTCAAATACGTGAAAAAATGTTGGCAAAACAAGTTGAAACCCGAGCGTTTACAACGAGGGTCTAAAATAGTTGCAAAGCAGTATGTAAGAAGTAGTTCAAAATAATATTTGGCAAACTTTTCTTTCATTGCCTGAATCGATGCGAACAAAAGGGGTTGGATTCATTACCCACCATCCAATTGATAATATCAAGCAATCTTAATATTGCTTGAGGCCTGGTCGAATAGTAGCAACCCGAAAAAAATGTTGTTGCCTCTTTAAACATGCTAAAATAGTTACAAATTTGATCTATTGTTGCCAGGTTGTAATCGCTCCATTCTGCACGATTTTCCTGGGCATATTCCATTAGAACGTCTTTGTATGGTAGAAGGCGCTCTAACATTTCTACCGTAGATGACCACCTAGTTTAGGAGTCTAATTTAAATTGTTTATATTCCATGTTATGCAACCTATATAAATTTCTAAATTTTCTTTTTCTAGTGCAGGATGATTTGACAGATATTATTACCGATCTTAAAGTGATAAGGGATGCTTTTATGAGATCTAAACCATCCGTTACCATTAAATACAAAATGTGACAAACGCAACGAATATGGAAACACTTCCCACCTAACATGGGTCTCATTTGCCTAATTAAATGTGTAACGGCTGCAGTGTTATTGGTAGCATTGTCGAACGTAATACTGAAGATACGTCGCTCTATGCCCCAGTCGCGGACTGCCGACATAATCACACCCGTAATTACCTCGGCATTATGGGGGCAATCTAAAAGTCCAAAATGAATTATCCGCTTTTGCATGATGAAGGATTCATCGGTCCAGTATGCCGTTATGCACATACAAGGTTGGCCGGGTTTCGACGTCCATACATCCGACGTCAATGAGAACATGCTCGTGTTCCTCGCAAAATGTGTGAAGACCCCAGTTTTCATCCCGTGGTACAACGTAAAAGCGTCCCGCTTTACGGTGTTCCGAGGAATTCTCACAATGGCGGGATTCACATTTCGTTGGAGGTAGTTGACGAAATTTTGGTCTTCGCCGGTATTAAAAGGCCTTTCACTCATAATTATATATTTAGCTAGCCCCTTTCGGTTGCTCTCCTGAGAGAACCTAAAATTAGCAAGTGCACCGGTCACTTGCTGTACTAGACGTTGTTGGCTCTTTTCTGGGAATTGCTTGGGGTGGCACCTAAGTATATGTCTGTTTAATGTGCCTGTCCCACTACCAGGTTTGGCTAAAATCCTTAGGTGGATCACATAATTTACAAGTTGCTTTATTAGTTGTTTTATTAAGGGTAAAGTGCTTCCATACCCCACTAGTTGTATGCCTACTAGCACCGGTACTAGTTTCAGGCTGGGCTTCGGTGGTGGGCGTGGGTTCCTCATCAGTTTGTGAGTCTCCAACCCTACCACCACCTGACTCATGATAATCTTGTTATTGTGAAAAGTCATAATCTATGCTATCATCAGTCTATGGGGGTGATGGGTCTGGTTGTATAAAAGCTCATTCTTCAGTATTAAGTAAGACAATTCTACTCTTTTTAGGGATTCTGGGTGGCCGAGAAGAGCTAGAACTAACACGACCGGCTCCAGAGGATGAGGAAGAGTTGTGTGCCATATTAGTATAAGTGATTAGTATTTATAAAATGCAAGTAGTAATGCAAATTAAATAACTAAAAATGCGAATCAAATAAAATTGCGATACTAAAATTATCGAAATGAGAGAACACTGAAATTCGAACTTTAGCCAAATACTTTATGAACTTCGAACTTTAGAGCACAATTTTTGCAATTAGCAAAGTTAGAGAAGATGGGAGATGATGAATGTATAGAGAGAGAAGAGAGGATTGAAGAATTGGTGAGAAAATGAGTTGGGAAGGTTTAAGTATTTGTAGGGAAAAAAAATATAATTTTTTTTTTTAATAAAATAGCCGTTCAACGGCTCTTTACAAAAGAGCCGTTGAACGACCCTGTGTAACACGAGCCCAACGGCTCTTTTTAGAGCCGTTGGCCCTTGGGCCCGGGCCAAGCCGGGCCGGGCTCGGCTGAATAAAAAAAAAGGCCCGAGGCCCGCTACAGTGCAGGCCGGGCTGGTGCGGTTTCGGGGCCGGCCCGGCCCATTGGCCACCTCTACCCAGAAGGATCCTCAATCCACACCCCATAACCATCTTTAAGTTTTTCTTTTTTTTTAAAAATCTTTCTTGGCGCGGTAACTATCTTTTAAGTCTACTGATGTGTTACCTTTTTTTTTTTCTTATGAGTATTTAGAAATATCATTGAATTGTGGTCCCAATATATTAACCATATCTTGAATCCTTTTGCTTGGATAACCAGTATTCTTATTGAAAACAAGTTGTTTATGTTGTTTTAAAAGTGTGTGTAGTTTGAGAGCAGTGGGGTCGAATGAAGTGGCCCTAATAACAGACTCTTGTAGACGAAGTGTGTCTCATTCTTAATTTTCATTGAGTATCGTTACCCGAATCCGTCTTCCACACCTTTGTTTGACATTTAACTAGACGAAGCCATTGTGCCATGTAATATAGTTTAGAACCTTTTATATTGGAGTGCCGATGTTACAATAGGCTTATTTTATCATTTGACGACCATTTTGGATAAAATCGAAATGGTTGGGGACTGAGGACCCACCAATCGGTGTCAAACGAAACTGGAGCATTATCCTAGATAGTAATTAATCCATATGATGAATGGTAGTTTGAGAATAGCTATCTAACCAATCTTTGTTAACCAAATATATATCTAGCTATCCTTAAATCCTTGATGCCAACAACTTAAATTTCTAGGTAAAAGAAAGACCTTGAAATGGAAGGTCGACTGGGATCACAGTCATAGCATAATGATCTTAGTCGAGTCCAATGTGATTCACGAACTAGTACCTAACTTATTTTTAAGGAGGAGTTTATTCATGTCTCCTACAATATACCAAGGCAATGATAGACTGCTAACACCAAGCATTGGGCAAGGCCAATGATACATACTTTACACATTACTAGAAAGACCTATTTATAGTACAATGAAGAATACCAAAGGACTAAGGATACTAGCAAACCTAGTAAAACTAGACAAGAAATGAAAGACTCCATGAATGGCCATGGAGTCATGGTGGTCAGTTATATGGAGGAGAAAAGGCACCATTGAAGAGTGCATCTAACTTATTAATTATAATACTAAATATATGCTAATTACTATTTATATAACATGAAATACAAAATATATGATATAATTTAACAGTATTCCTCACTTCTATATTTTTGTTTGAAAATTTTGAAAAGAAATAATTTTTCATGAAGACAATATATTGCAACCAACCAAATGTGAGCCTGACTGTGTAGCCTTTTTTTTTTTTTTTTCTTTTAATAATGAGTAAGACAAAAATGCAAAAGAAATTAAAAAAATGAGAGTAATCTAGTTGTTTACAAATCTAGGATTGTCTTGTCCGTTTATGTAATGTGATAGAGATGGAAGAAAGCTTTGGAAGTTTTGACTTTTGCAAATGCTTCCAACTACAGAATATTTAGAGAATTTGTCCAAAAAAACATATTTAGAGAAATTAAAAAATTAATAATCGGGTTTAAAATTTTATTTTTTTTCTAATTTTTTATTTTTATTTTTAAGTTTTTAAAAGTTTGGAAGAAAAAGTGATATTGAACCTGATTTTTAGTATTTGAAAATCTAAAATTATTTTTTATTGAAAAATTTAACATTAGAAGATTGGACAATGAGTTCTGAATCTAGTATATCGAGGTAGATAGTTTTGTTACTACACTAAATTGAACAACCTAAATTCAAAATGATATTGACAGAATCCCAAGTTCAAATTGTCTTGGAAAGGAAAGATTATTTTTTCCCGTTGTTGCGGTCTTTTTAGGGCTTCGCTTTGGTGGGTGTGCCAGCTTGTTTTGAGGGTTTTCTCTCTATTTATCAAAAAAAAAAATGAAACAAAAATATATGGGTCTAAGTCTAATGATGCGAACATAATCAAAGCAGCAATAAAAAAACATCAAGGCTCGTGACACCTAGTGTTATTGATCGTATTGGATAAAGCTGACTTTCTTTTAGGTGTGCAAAAAGGAAAGATCACTAATTGAATAATGTGAACTAAAGACTTTCTAATTAAGTAATGATTAATTTGATCATATATATATATATAGAGAGAGAGATAAAAAATCTAATGATTTAAAAAAGGGATATAAGATAATCCTCTTTTTGTAGTTAAATTAATTTTTAATATATGTATTACATACTTAAATTAAATATAAATTGGATATAATTATAATATTACACTAATGCAACACACAGGAAGAATCTTGAGTCAGCTATACCTGTTGCCTCATCATTTATTTATAAAACCTTTTTTTTTTTTTTGATGAGGACAGATGTTTGTCAGGAGAGATGGACTTGGAAAAACAATGTAATATTTTTTTGCAAAAATAAAATAGCATTGTTGGAAGGAGGTAATAATATGTGAAAGTATGAAATTCTCGTCATTTCCGGCCTCTGTTTTCTCTTTTTGTCGCCTTGGTAGTGTCATTTTTGTCCCTATTTGCATCGCTAAATATATGCAAAAGTATAATTATTACAAAAATAAATATAAATATTATTCTTTATAGGCCTGAAAATTCATATTAGATAGAACTCGATTAAACACATGATGCAGCACGGCAGCCGAAGATTAGGGGGACGGGAAGGAAATGATGGCCTTCCGTTTTATTTTATTAAACTTTAATAAAAATTACAGGGGAAAGATAAATTCGACTCTCATCCTCACTCTTGAGAATAAAATGAACAAATAATTTATAAAATAAATCTAAAATTGGCTCCCAAAATCATGGCACTATCCTCCTCTTTAAATAAAGAGGTTTTCCTAGTTTGACCCTAACTAATTTAAAATTTGAATTAATTCCTAATTAGAACCAATGGTTGAGATCGTAATCCACATGAATTGAATCAACGGTTGAGGTCGCAATCCATGTGCTTCATTTAAAGTAAGTAAACAAATAAATAAAAGATATAAATCTAAAATAATAAAACAAATCCTAATCTAAATAAAACTCTATTTAAAACTCTATCTAAAACACATCTAACTACATGCGGCTATTAACCGTGTCCTCCCCGCGGTGGCGTCAAGGTATGGTGTCAAGTACGAGTGGTGCCAAGCCTTCATATTCTTCCCTTTTACCGTCGTTAGGCCCTACTTCTTGTTCACTCCAGCCACGTGCTCGTCATGCTTGTCTTCCTTTGGCCGATTCTTTTTCGGCCGAGGTGACGGCTGCATCAACACATAAATTAAGAATATGTGGAGTTAAATCAATTAATAAAAACGCGGATTTAATAGTAAAAATGTCCATGAACTCAGCACTAGCACTGCCTCCCACGTGAATAGGCTACATTGTACTTATCCAGCTTTTTCCCTTCTTTTATTTTCTTCAATAATTAAAAACTAATTCCCGATGCTCCTAAAAAATGAGATTTATAAGTCGGATATACTTAGGTTTTAGAAATTAATTTTTCTTTTCATTGTTAATTTATTTTTAATTTTCAATCAAATTATGTAAAAGTCAAAAACTAGAAATGTCATTTCTATAATACTATTGTTAGTTTCCAAACATTCAAAAACTAAAAATAAAAATGGCTGCGAATAGCCCTAAATATAAAAACAATCAATGGTCTCAAATAGACGTTGGATAATTTCCTCTTACAATGTCATTTCTTTTATAATTAAGTATGTGGAGTGTATCCTCAAGAGAGTTCACGACTCTCTCTCGCGACTCCCTCTTATCTCTCGTGACTCTGTGTTCTCTCTAGTGTCGGCCTGCTCACCAACGACCACCACCACCACAAGCTACCCTACTATAGCGACGCCCCATCGCCGACCTACACGCTCCGCCACCGCCAAGTTCACTTCTCTCTCCCTCTTGGCCCCTAAACCTAACCCTAACTAGCCGAAGACTCAAGCGCACCACTAGACCTTGCAAACTCTAACCCTAACCCTCACACCCTAACCTAACCCCACCAGATCCTAACTCGAACCCTAATTCTAACCCTAGAACCCTAACCCTTATCGAACCACTAAAACCACCACTCCCTCACTTGTGAGAAGCCCTAAGTATCCCAAAACTTATCCAAAACCTGACCCTAACCCATTACACAGCCAACCCTAGTCCTACCAGCTCCAAACCTAACCCCGAACTCGAGCCTAACCCAACACCGTAGCCACTACAGCCTCACTCCATGACTAGCAACTGGTTGGTACCAAGTAAGCAATAGCCAGTCAGTCTTAGGTCAGATTTCTCCTCCTTGTAACTCTATGCTAATGTCGTTGGGTTATATTTGATTTCTCATTTCTACTTTTGAACTCCGTGATCTTGATTGTTGTTGATATTGCTATTGTTGTGTCAGCTATGCCCTTATGTTCTATGATTGTATGTGTGTTTACTTGTGTTTGTTGACAATTTAGTTTATGAACTCTTCTAGTTATGAAGCTCGAAACTTGAGGCCATCTTCAAAGATATTAGGGAGGGGGTGGACCAGTCAACACATTGAGAGAAGCCTGCGATTTGGGACATTTAATGTTGGGCACATTAATGAAGAAGAGTTTTGAGGTGGCCCAAATGATGATGAAGAGAAAGATCAATGTCCTGTTCCACTATTGAACGTTATAAGTGCTTATGCACCACAGATTGGGCAGACAGAGTAGGAAAAAGGCTAAATTCTGGAGGACTTAGACTTAATGATGCAAGACATACCCCAGAGCAAGCAAGTAGTGATTGGTGGAGACTTCAATGGGCATGTGGGAGTGACCGCAGACGGCTATACATCCTACCATGGAGGAATTGGTTTTGAACCTAGGAATGATGAGGGTAAGGTCCTCCTAGACTTTGTCATCACTTATGAGTTAACAGTTGTCAATACCTTCTTCAGAATACATGATGAGCACATCATCACATATCAAAATAGTGGAGCAAAGACTCAGATTGACTACATACTATTAAGGAAAAGGGCTCAAAAAGACTGCTGGGACTTCAAGAGAAGGGGCAAGAGAATCATGAAACCAGCATAGCCATGCACTCGTTGGAGGACCTAAAGGGTGGACAAGTTTCAAATCCTTAAGCAAAGAGTTGAGGCTGAGCTTGGGGGGGGGGGGGGGGGGGGGAGATTTTGGGGGGGATTTGAACCACATTTGGAACCAAGAGGCCCAAAAGATAGGAGGTATGGCACACAAAGTTCTAGGCATGTCACATGGTGGGGTACCAAACAACAGAGAGATTTGGTTATGGTGCAGGGAGGTTTAGGAGAAGATTAGGGTGAAATGAGACTGTTTTAAGGAGTGGGATTAAAGTGGAGAGGAGGACAAGAGACAATAGTATAAACAAGCCAAGAAGAAAGCAAAGATAACAGTAACAGATGCACAATCCAAAGCCTACGAGAATTTCTACAAAAGGCTGGATACTGATGAGGGAGTTATGGACCTCTATAGAATCGCAAACGGGTGAGAGAGGAGGGCTAAAGACCTGGACCAAGTCAAGTGGATAAAGAAGGGAGGATGGACAAGTGCTTGTAGACTATTAAAAAATTAAAACTAAGTGGAAATCATACTTCCACGATCTGTTCAAAAAATGGGGAGATAGAGATATATCCCTAGGAGAACTACAAGCACTTGAGGAGCACCAAACCCGTTGCTACTGCAGGTGAATTAGACCTGAGAAAGTTAGGGAAATCCTGAAAAAAGATGGCCAGGGGTAAGGCAGTTGGCCTAAATGGAATACCTATTGAGGCGTGGAAATGCACTAGAGAAAAGGGCATCAAATGACTGATCAAACTATACAACCAAATTTTTAAGGGAAGAAGATGCCTGATGAGTGGCGGAAGAGTATATTAGTTCCTATCTATAAGAACAAATGCGACATCCAGAGTTGTGCCAACTATAGAGAAATCAAACTAATAAGCCACACTCTGAAACTTGGGAAGTGAGTCATAGAAAGAAAGCTACGACAACAAACAAGGTTCTCAGAGAGCGAATTTGGATTTGTGCCTGGTAGGTTGACGATAGAAGCCATCCATCTCTTAAGGCGATCGATAGAGTTCTATATATATAGATAAAAGGACCATCACACGGTTTTCATTGATTTAGAGAAGGTATTTGATAGAGTGCCGAGAGAGATCCTATGGAGGGTCTGAAAGGGAGAAGAAGGGGAGGGGGGGGGGGGGGGGGGGAGGCATCCCCCTGTCCTATATCTGAGTCACTAAAGACATGTACGAAGATGCACTAACCAATATGCATACAGTAAAAGGGGAGATATATGCTTTCACCATTATAGGGGGGGTACACTAAGGATCAGCCTTGAGTCCCTTTGTATTCATTCTGGTTATGGACGAGCTCACAAGGCACATCCAAGTGGGCGTGCCTTGGTGCATGCTTTTCACGAATAATATAATTCTAGTGGGGTAGTCTAGAAAGAGGTAAATGAGAAGCTAAAACTTTGGAGAACGGCCTTTGAATCAAAAGATTTAAGACTTAGTAGATCTAAGACAGAGTATATAGAACTCAAGTTCTATACCTCTACCAGGCCAAGCATAAAAGACGCCAAGATTGGATCGAAGTGCATACCGAAGAAAGAGTGCTTTAAATACTTGGATTCCATAGTGCAACAAGACAGCGAAGTTGACGCAGATGTCATCAATCTGATTAAAGTATGTTGGTATAAATAGAGGATGGCTTCTCTTGTACTATGCAATAGGAAGTTCCCATAAAAGTTAAAGGAAAAATACTATAAGGTGGTAGTGAGACCAGCTATATCTTACGGGATGGAGTACTGGCTAGTTAAACATCATCACATGCAGAAGCTGAAGGTAATGGAGACGAGAATGTTGAGATGAATGTGTGGATACACAAGAATGGATAAGATAAAAAATGACGTTATAAGAAGTAAATTGGACGTGGCCCCATTTGAGGATAAGTTGAGGAGAACCGTTTATGGTGGTTTAGGCATGTTAGGAGGACACCGACCACAGCCCCTGACAAAAGTTACGAACAACTCCCTATTACAGACGGGAAGAGGAGCAGAGGCCGGCCAAAGAAGAGTTGAATGGAGGCGATTCGACATTACCTCACCTATCTCAACCTAAATGAAGAGATGGTCCTAGATAGAGCTAAGTGGAGGATTAGGATAGGTATAACTGATATAGAAATTTAGGATCAAGGAGCACTTCTAAGTTAGTACTAATGCCCCGAGGCTTTTATGCAATGCCTGTTTTATTGTACGTGCTTTTGTTATGTGTTGGTTGCTTATTATTCTGTCACCTTGTTGTTTTATTGTCTATTCATTTCTACCTATTCGCTGTTTTATACTCTCTATATGCTTGCTATGTCTCGTTATTTATGCTCTTACACCTTGATGCTTGTATGTTTTATGCTTTCATGCTTTTCAAGTTGGGGTCCTTGAAAACAACCTCTCATTAAGGTAACACCCTGAAGGGGTAAGGCTGTATACATCCTACCCCTCCTAGACCCTACTAATGTGAGAGCCCTTAAGACATTGGGTCTGTTGTTGTTGTCGTCATTGTTGTTGAGTGTATCCTTAAGATGTGCAAGAGATTCAAGATACAAAATATGGGGAGGGACAGTGTGTGTTGATCTTCCTGTGTGAAGCCTGATTTTTATATTGTTATAAGATAATTCCATAAAATAGAGGATTAGGCCAATAGGTCAATCATCAGTGGATGACCAAAGTATTCAATCTTTGATTATAGCAATATCCATAGCAAAAGATATTATGAAAAATTTTAGCATAATTTGAACTATGTAAGCTAATGAATATGGCGGAAAAAGTGCCTTCTGAATCCCCAAGCACTCTTTCAATTGTGGTCGGCCCTAACTTCTCAAGTGATGACCCATCACCATTCTACTTAAGATGGTCTGAGAGGTGGGAGCGGGTTGTCCATGGGAGTTGCTGTGATGGTTTCGAGAGTGATGTTGGAGTAAAGACAAGTTTTAGCGAGTTTTTCCGAAGATCCAACTAATGCCTAAAACCATGATATCACTCTGAGTTTGGTAGAATCAGCGATAAGGGTCCAATCCTTAGTAGCGTTATAAGAAATGAGGGCATTCTTATTTCCCAGATTAAGTTAATGACAATAAGGATGAGGGTGGGGTTTTGGATTAAAGGGTGGTGTGAGGACTTCCCCTACTCACCAGATGAGGTTGCAAGAAATGTGGATTATATGAAAACTTGGAGTGGCAGGAGACTCGGATGATGTCGATCTTTGTTTATGATATGTTGGATGCTCACTGTTGCTTGTCAGAGGTTGAAAACAAAGCACCGTGCTTGTGGATTTTGCTCTGGTTTGATACATGCTGTTGGACAAGAAGGGTATCAAGGTTCTTTTTTATTTTGAGTTTTGCTGGTCTTATGCTGTTTTGGTTAATCTTGTTGGGCTAGGTAGTGCTCTTGTTTCTAATGTACTTTTGATGATTTTTTCTCTTTTGTTGGTTGTTCCTTTGGTTCTTTGTTTGGACCCTAAGTCTTCGAAGGTGTGTCCCCTTTTTAATTGTAAGCTTTTGCTCCTATATCAGAAATGAATTAAAGAGAGCTAAACAATGCTACTTATAATTAGAAATGAATTAAAAATGGATTAACAATGATGGATTTGAGACGGCTTCTCTAATTTAAATTAGAAATGAATTAGCAATGACATTGTCTGTGTAGTTGTTTTTACTTAGGCTTCACTGCCTGTACATATTTTTGCAATTAAAAATATTTAAGTCACATGCAATGTTATGTTTAACCTAACAAGCTCCAACTATCATCTTTTTTGCTCATAGATTTTCTTTTTTCTATTTTCTTTTTTCTTTTTTTTTAATGAGCTTCAACATATGACAGGCTTGCTTTCACATGAAAACTATTTAATAAAATTAGAATGAATTATTTCTTTAATATTATTGTACTACACTATAAGGCTCATGAATGATTCATTTTCCACCAAAAACTAAATTATTTTTTCAACTAGAAATTAGAAGAAATAATAAAAAAGAAAATGTGTTTGTTAGCTTTAGGTGTAGGCGGTTTGGTTGTCCTAATCCTTATTTAGGCGTTTTGCTTTGGGGTTTAGAATGTAGGTAGTTTGTTCTTTGTTTTATTTTTCGAATATCGGTAAAAAACTTGCAATATAAAAGTTAGAATCTTATGAAAGAACCCAAAAGCACACACATGGTGCAGAAAAGAGAAAATAATAAGAAAAACCTTTGAAAGTAGTATCTGACGACCCAAAACACCTAGAAACAAGAATATATTAACTCCCACCATACCCCAATACCGCACCCAATGTAAATAAACAACCAGGGGAGACATCTGAAACAGCAGAAACGGAAACAAGAAGCAAGAAGAGAACCAAACCAAAGATTGTATTGAGATTCTACAGGTGAACCGAGTAATTAGAATCTCACATAAGAGTTGTAAGAATAAAAAGATTAATATATATGTTCAGGGGGTTACTCCACGCAAAGCCAATTGGTTTTATTATGGAACCTTGCTTAGGCTTATATGTGAATCTCGCATGTTCTAATTCCGTGGGTTAAGCCTAAAGGCTCAGTAAAATTTACCAAATGAAGCATATGAGCTTATTAGTGCTTGGCTCCTCTCCTCCGGCTCTAGGATTACACCTTTTCTGTCTTCAATACTCAAGGGCTCATTGGGGCTTGTTAACCCATTTATTGTTTTAGCGTTGTTGAGGTGTAGGTTTTTTGTGTTAGCGGCTAACTTGTTTTCGTTGTGGTTTGTTGTTTATCTCTAGGCTCCAACCTGCACTCTTCCACTTTTTAGACTTGTATTCTAATTATTAAAAAAATGTTTAGTTTATGCCAAAATATGAGATGTGAGAAGTTTTTAATTAAATTGTTTTAGGGTCTAAATTATGGAATTTTTGTCTGATAAAGCACCGACCCCCTTGAGTATTTTACACGGTTTAGAACAGTTTGATTTTATAATTTTAATTAATTAAGGATACTCTATTTTTATATAATTTAAATTCCCAGCCCCACATGCCTAGAGTTGACTCTCTCAACTTCCCCTCGTTTTCAAACACCATTCACCCCTTTTTATTATCTTAATTATTTATTTCTTGTCTTTTACTAGCATCCCTCATTTTTTTCCCTTGTTTTAAAATAGTTTCTTATAATTTATTTCATGATAAAATTAATTTTTTATCTTTTAAGTTTTATCCAATTTTAATTATTATGTGAGAGATAAATTTTATTATATAATAAAATATTATGGATCGTTTTGAACAAAAGAAAAGATAATAAATTAGTTTGAATAAAGTTACAAACATTGGTGCATCATTTTAAACAAAAGAAAAAATAGAGAACCGATTTTAACAGATTTAAAATGGAAGACACCAACATGGTGAGTAACTCTATATATTGCTGTGAGTTTGCAAGGGGTAGTGTGGTGGCAAATTATCTACAGGTTCAGATAAAAAACCCAAGTTTGAAGCTCATCTCTCCCTACTTGGTTGTATATAAATATTATATCGATGTGGATTATTCAAATAATTTTATTGAACAATTCATGACTAATTTATAACTAAATGAATCATGCCATAGTATGTTAGAATGCATAATATTTTTTCTTCCTTCTAAAAAGAAGTAATAAATAAATAAACTAATTAATCTTTTGGCATGTCCTTTCCACTTTTCTACATTTCTCTTCACGTCGTTGTCATTGTCTGCTCTAACTGAGTTATAAAACTGTCTGAAAATTCTATTTTCATAAGCCCTACAGCCCATGGTTTTTTTTTTTTTTTTTCCAATTTCAAGTTACATAAAAATGTTTTAAATGAAATTAAAACGTCATCTGACTCCTTAAATACTTAGAATCAACAGTAGATAAGGGGAAAAAAATCATAAAAATGAAAGGTAAATTATAGTAAGACATTAGGAAGCAAGAGTGTGGAGAGACTAGACATGAACCCCAAGTTTGAATTACAACCAAGGGCAACAAAACAAGCGAGACGTGAAATCTAAAGATTAATCGAGGTGCACACAAGCTCGTTGTTTAGTTAAAATGAAAAAAAGAACGAGGTTAATCCCCGTAATTGATTAAGAAACCATGTCATGCCCATAAAATGGTTCTCTTTTGAAAGAGTCCTGAATTACATGATCATGGCTAGTAGCGTTGGCATTGGCTAAGTTGAGGTATTGATGGTTGTTGTGGAGGAGGAAGGCGGCAGACTTGTCGTCTGGAACCTCAAAACCACTGCCCTGTATGGTGGTTGGTGCCACCGTTGGCGGCTGATCTTGCTGCATTTGGATGCAAAGTATCTCTGCTTGTGCCACTGCGAGTTGCATTTGAAGTTGAGACACTTGGTTTTGTAAGTACGATATGGCACCAACACAACCATACACTGGGTCTCGCATTCTCGCATTTGCTTCATAGACCAGGCTGCTCACTGCGTCTGCTCTTTGATGCACTGGCAGCTCCTGCATGGTGTAAAAAGATACGTGATAAGATATTGTATGCGGATGAGTGATATTATTGTGGCAATATGTTAGAAACTTCTCCCTTGGTTGGTTTTATTTGGCCTCTAGAATATATGAAATTTAGAAAACAAGTGTTCTTGTTGTCACAATTAGTTGGATAAAATTTATGTTATGTTTATGACAAACGAAAGTGCAAGAGTAAATACGTGCTGCATATACTATAAATGGAAGATTTAGGGTTTTTTTTTTTTTTTTTTTTACATTGATCAAATCAAGTCATCGTGCTGCATATACTATAAATACGTGCTGCATCTACCCCCAGACCCTGCTTTTGCGGGAACCCTTGCAGGCATTGGGTTTGTTGTTGTTGTTGTTGTTGATCAAATCAAGTCATCCTGTTCTATTATGAATCATACTAACGTTGAACTATAACAAAACAACATATATTTTACCCAATCTAACCATTTTCTTGGGTATGCCTCAACCCCCTATGAATATGGCAAGTAAAAGTCATGTCCATCCTTGTCGAAGGGCGAGATAGACACAATATGCAAAACACAAAGTAACATTTGTTGTCGGAATCTAATGTGATTTGTTCCTGTGTCACTTAAAAGCTATTTCTAGAGGGGGAAGAACAGAGAGAGAAAGAAATAGAAGGAGACCTGTAACATCTTGCTGATATTGCTAGCGCCGAAAACCTTGTGAACAATTGCAAACTTCTGGGGATCATCAGAAGGGAAATAAGGGGCAAAAATGCAGTCCTTAGCGCACCGACGACGAAGCAATTTGCAAGAAGCACAAGGAGAGCTTCCATTGCCACCCATTTTATGTCTTTTCTAAATGTTTTTGTTTTGAAGAAGGTTGAAGAAAGAAGATAGAGGTGAAGTGTATAAGAGGGCAAAAGTCAAGGCTTGAAAAACAATTGAGAATGGGGTGTGCTTATTTATAATAGCAAAGCATGTGTGAAACTTCGTGCACAAATTAGAAAGTGTTATAATATATGCTAATTTAAATTTTAAAACAATCAATAAACAAAGTTTTTATTTTATTTTATTTTTAATTATTATGATATCTTAGTGAGTGACTAAGATAACATGGAGATTTGAGAAGAAGGGTCCAAATTATTTGGCATTATGTTGGTGAATAATTAATCTAGTGGGCAACGTCCTTAGGGTTTTGAATTTTTTAAAATATCACTTGTGAAATTTCTTATTTTATTAAGTAATATTTTTGTTCATAAGAAAGGGTTGTAAATACCCACTACGGTCTTGCCTTAGTGGTAAGAGTCAAGTACGAGGATAGAGTGATGCTTTAGATTAAAAGTCTGCTGTTTGATTCCCCCCTTACACCTATTCCTAAGAAATCCTTGACTTAATTGCCTTTTGTGGTGTGTGCATCGTCGCATGGGTTAGGGTTTACCAGGTAACAGGGTTCCTCGTCAGCAAAAGATAGGAGGTGTAAATAGGTCAAGTTTATTTGCAAGTCCTCATGAGTCGGGTTATTAAAAAGCTAGGAAGCAAGCTCAGTAGACTTGTTTAGCTTAATGACTCGAGTCCAAACCTAGTAATTAATATCAGGTTTGAAGATTTGTGAAATTTAAAAAAAAAAGGTAGTTAAATGAATAAATGTGCTCATTTGAGCTAAGTCGACCGTATACGAGTCTTTAGTTGCAGACCATGTTTAAGTCAAGCGTCTTTCTACATGGGTTTGATCATCGTGCACACACAGGCTCCGGGTAATGATGTAATCTATTTCTTTTCTTTGTTGTTTTATTTTTATCTTTATTTTTTATGATCTATTACGCTCTTTGTACCTTTTGGGGAGATAGACTTTTCTCCTTCTATTTATTAAAAAAGCTTAAATGAGGTGAGGTAGCTGAGAGATTATTAAGTTAGTTCAAGCTTCCTTTTTTTTGTTTTTTTTTTTTTGGGTCAAAGTTCAAGCTCAATTAAATCGTGCCAAACTTGAATATTTGATGAGTTGAGTCCATAGTGAGCCAAATATTGTTGAGTTGGACCTCCAGTCCCATGAACTCATACTCAGCTCAACTTTTTCCATAAGTAGCGTAGAACGCTTTACAAGACAGGCGCACTCTAAGACGAGGCCTGAGCCGGAGAAGCTCCCGGCGGAGCAACAAGAAACAGAACAAAAACAAAGGAAAAGAACAAAGCAAGAAAACACCACACTTCTAGAGCAACTACGGAACACTTCTAAGAAGAAAGACCAACAGAAAAAGCACCCCACAACAGCAGCAGCAACACCACAAAACACCCCAAAACACCACAGCAAAAACAACTCCCAAAACCCAGCCAAGACCCACTGCCAAACACACGAAAACCCCGGACAACTCAAAAAGAAACCAACAGCCAAACTGAAGGACCACCCGAAGCCAAACAAACCACAGCACTGAAGAAGGCGAAAAAGCAACCCGAGAAGAGCACAGAAGGAACCTGAAACCAAAGAGGGGAAGCCAAAAGACAAAGCCCTGGAGGGAAAGGCCAAAGGCAAAAGAAAGACAAGAGCAGGAAGAGCTCCCACAAGCACTCGGCAAGCCAACAAAAACTCCATGAAACTCCAAAAAACTCCAAAAAATGCCAAGGACCACGAAGAAGAGAACCAAAAACCCCAAAAGAACGAAGCACAACAACTTACAATCGAACCTCTGTTTCCGCAGACCGATTGGATTTCTTCTTCTTCCGATGTTTCTTCTTCCTCCTTAGCTGGTCTGGAGCACCTTCACAGATGGTGGCCATGAACTCATGGATTTCACTCTTTGGGCCATCGTACCTCAAACCGAGCTTTTTCCCTACATTCCATGCTCTCTCTGCTCTCGACAGGTTTCCTGGTTGAGGGTTGGTAGTTGTGTGCCAGAGATCAAGAGAACGGCGGCATTTGCGGGGTGGGTTAGATATTGAGAGGGATGGCCGAGAGTGTTGGGGAGTACTTGACAGAGGATCGATTGGGGTAGAACACAGGTTAGGTATGGAAGGAGGAGAATGGGGGTCCAGCCCGTAGGCCACTCCACGCTCATTTTGGTCCAGATTAGCCTGCGAATTTTCAAAGCTTAATTGAACATAGCAATTAATGCCCCTCTGATCCACAGACCTACTGTCCCCTTCCTTTTCCAACCCAACAACGCCATCATCAAGGGCAGAGACCTTCACTTCGGTTTCCCTACTTCGAAAGGAAAGCATGCTAGAGTCGTCCACATTTGCGGCGTCACTCTTATCCAACTCCTGCTCTTCCCCCGATGTGTTCTTCTCACTGGGCGGCGAGGCCTCCGTAGCAGGAAAGGCGACCAATCGTCCCGGCGACTTAGCCAGTCACCTTAAAACACATAGCCTGTGGTCCAACCCGTCTTGGGACCCAACTGAGTCTTCAACCACCTCTGTAGTGGCCCCATCAACTGTTTGGATCAGTAAGTCTTGAACAACGGAACGGTTTTCCTTTTCGCCACTTTGACATAAGCTAGTAGGATTTACTTCCGGCCATTGTGATGACATCTCTTTCGGCTCCTCCCGAACAGGATTACTCGAGATTCTAGTGCTATTCATGTTCTGAACATCCCCCCATAGATCACTCTCCTTAATTCCTAGAGTGAATGTATTTTGTTGGACATGGAACAATAACTTCTCTTCAATTGGTGAACAAAGGTTTGTATCTATTAAGACCCAAACAAATTCAAAGGAGTCCCCCTGTGCCGAACCATTATGAATCTTAACCACCGTACCTCAACATTCCCCAATAAGCTTGATGTTCTCCTCACTCCATGCTTGGATTGGAAGACCAAAAATAGAGATCCTGGTAGTACGCAGCTTGGATGTCTTTGCTCAGACCATGGTTTTGCATCCTCACACAAGGAAAAAATCCAGTCCCCCCATATCTCCATCAGCCTGGCTTGGGCCTCGATACTCTGAAACACGAGAAGTTTTTTGAATTTTCCCATGTCTTTAACTTCCACACCACTTACTCCTTTTTCCTTTAGCTTTTCCACAACTTCATTCCTCATGATGGGTGTAGAAGTTTTGCATAGGATGCTTCGGTGTAGCCAATCGAGGTTCTTCTCCACCAAGTTCCCATGCACCTCCTTGATCACGTTTAAGTCCAAACCTTGATTTGTACTGGCTCTTGCATTATGGTCCCATTGACAATCCCGTGTTTGGTCTTCGGCATCCGTATCCTCATGGTCCCGCCCCTTCTTTCTAGTAGTGTCGAAATCATTTTGACCGAGCACCCTCTTCCTCAAAACATCTGGCCTCCGTTTTCTGTCAACTCTGGCAAACTTCACAAGGATCCTTTGGTCCCTAATCCTTAGCCCATTCATCTCAACAATAGCCTTTTCAGCCGCTAGCCTATCATTACAACAAACGAAGCCAAAACGGAACTCGTTGTTCGTCCTCCGTTTATGGGAAATAAAGGTCCTTGTTATGTGTCCATAGTATCTGAAAAGTTGACATAACCATATATGATCCATACACCATGAAAGGAAGTCAACAAAAAGGTTGAACGAATTGTGGTCTCTTTGGTTCGGGAGTATCTCCTCGTTTTGGTTCTCAGTGGTAAAAACCCGATCACCTACTTGATCCTGCCCATCAAACATAATTTCCACTGTGTTTTCGATCCCACCCGCCCGATCTCTAGCTTCATTCTCAACCCTAGAGTTGTGGATGGTCACACCACGAGTGACTTATGCATATGAGCGCATGCTCAAAGAGAAGTCACTGAAAGGAAGTCGACAACGAGTAGTACTTTTGATCAGAAAAAGGACAAATTTGGACTAAGCAATTACACAAACATCTGGTGAGCGCCAAATCACAATCCACAAAAACAATAATCCTTGACCCCTTTGTCCACACAGACAAAAACTATAATCCACTGAACTAATCAAGCAGCCACCATTTAAATTCCAATTACAGCACACCAATGACTTCAAATTGAAACACGCAACCCCCCAACACTCCAAAAGGCAATCCTTACCTTGTACTCTCTCCCACACCTTACTGGAAATCCGATCTGGAGGGTGAGTGTAGAGTGTCGGTGAAAAACTCCAGTGGTGACACAGTGTCGTCGGTCGTCTGAGCGTAGCCCCAATGGCTGCCGGATTTCTGGAATGGCCACAGAGTCTCTCACATCCCTGGCTTGAAAACGTTGAAACAAACAAATCCTCCCACCACTGTGTAGCTCGGTCGCCGAAGATATGGGAACATCAAACAGTTTAAAGCTATGGGAACTTCAACTTATCATTACATGCCAAATAAGAATAAAAGAGAATGAGAAAAAGAAGAAAACATGAAACTTCAGCTGCATCTGGTTCAGTTTTTTAACAGTTTAAAGCTATAAAAAAGATCTAGTTGACTGCAAGACTTGCGTTTGGTTGACAGAAAAGATCTTTTTACATATTTTTTATAGCTTAAATAGAAAGATGAAAAAATTATTTTATAACTAGGCAGAAAAAGATGCAAAAATGAATTTTTGTTACAGCTTATTTGAGAAATATGTTTTAAACAAGTCATATTAACATTAAATCTTCGTCACTATGACCTAGTTTTCCTTGTTATCACCAACCCCCACCTACCACTCCCCTTTTTACGCCCATGGGTCGCTATACTCACCACTTTCCACTATCAAGATTAACTATTATCATGATTCTCTTTTCGAATGATTTTTTAAAATAGTACATTTTGATATTTTTATTCCAAAAATAACACGCAAAAATTCAAAATTACTAAAATTGCATCCGAAAATTAAAAATGACCAAAATAACAAGCCAAGTCAGCATGCCATTGCCAGGGCATTTTGGCCATTTCACTTTTTTCATTTCAAAATAGCGCGCACAAAATTTTTTTTAATTTTAAAAAAAAATTACCAAAATGCTCTTACTTAAGTGGCAATGGCATGCTGACTGGACGTGCTGTTTCGGTAATTTTTAATTTTCGCATGCTATTTTAATAATTTTGAATTTTCGCGTGCTATTTTGGGAATAAAAATGTCAAAATGTGCTATTTTAAAAAATCATCCTCTCTATTCCCTATTATTAATTAATTAATTAATTTTATTAAGTTATTTTTATAATTATAATAGATAAATTCCTTTCTCAAACTTGCATTTAAACACTTTATTATGTAAAAAAGATCTCTCTGACACTATACAACCAAACACTTCGCCGTAAAAGGATACGGATTTTAAATGGATAAATCTTATTAAAACAGATAAGTTGAAATAAGCGAAACCAAATGCATCCTTAAATTAACATCAAATAGTCTAAAAGTCAAAGTAAGTAAAATTTAACAATAAAGATTAGATTTTTGAATATTTTAAATATTAATTTTAGTAAAGAATAAGCCAATTTAATTGTTTTAAATTTATGACATGAGAATTGAAGCGACACGGATGTCAATCCTTGACCGTGTGGAAAAGAAGCTAGCAAGATGGAAATCCCTTTCAAAAATGGGATGTTTTGGGACTTGTTTAGAATTGTTTATTTGGAAAAAATAATTTTTTTTTTTAGAAAAAGTGTTTTTTTGGAATTTGGAATGTGTGTTTGACAAACATCAAAAAGTGTTTTTTATTAAAAGTAGAAGCTGTTTTTCTACTTATAAGCAGAAGCAAAAATTTAATGATTCTGATTATAAGTAAAAGCAGAATCAAAAACTTAAGAATTTTTAAGACGAAAATACCTCTACTCAAACATTAAAATTATATCATACCCCATCATCTTTCAAAACCTTAACTCTCTACCCAACCTATTTGGTTTTTTTTGGTAATTTAGCAAAAAAATAAAACACTTTTCTTCGACACTGGCCAAACACTAACAATAATAAAATAAGCGCTTCTGACTGATTGAGCCAAACACAAACTGCTTCTTCAAAACAGCACTTTTCACATAAGTGCTTTTAAAATAAGCAATTTTTTCACGGCAATCCCTAACAGGCCCTTACTCTAATTAAGTTACTACTTAACAACCTTTTGACCCATTACTTGTCCATCTTCCGAATGCCAAAGGAAGTAACTATGAAGATTATCAAGGTTCAAAGACAACTTTTTGGGATCTAAATGATGACTGTAAGGGACTTCCATGCCTAAAGTCGGAACTTGTACAAAAGCTAAAACAACTTGGGAGTTTAGGTGTTGGGGACCCAATAACCAAGAACGTAACCTTGCTGTTCAATTGGTGGTGACGCTTTTCAGAAAAAGGTTTCAACACATTGAAAGAGATTTATTTGCTCAATTCATGGCAGGCTCGACCATGACCTGCTTCCCTCATAGTCCACCTCGAGTTCACGCAATCTGTGGGTGGCCATTACCTGATCGACAGATCTTCCGTGAAGGTAGGGGTTGTATGTGACGGACTTCTGTTCAAGCTTGGGGATTGTGGGAGATTAAAGTTTTGGAAAGGGAAATGGTGAGCGGATGAAAGTTCGGAAAGTAGATTCCCAGAATTGAATAGAGTCATCACCTTCTTTGTCAAAATGGGAATTCAGGATGGATAAGAATAGAGGTGGACATGGCCGGGTCTAAGCCGGTTTTTGACAGGGCCCGGGCCGGGCCTGGGTTTCGCCGAGGCCCAATGCCCGTATGCCTCCCCATTTTTCAAGATATATATAATTAAAGTATTATAAATTATTAAAAAAAATACAATTATAACAATATAAATACAAAATAAACCATAAAATAAGTTAAAATGCTCAAATGATTCCCCAAATTGCCATAAAATGGGCTGAAAGGCCCTAGGCCGAGGCCTCAGGAAGGCCAGGCCCTGGCCTCTTCACCCTTGAGGAGGCCCGACCCAACCCGATCGTCTTGTTTGTCGGTTGTGAAAGGCCTTATCCCCACCTAATGTTGAACTTCATGTATGGATGGCATTTTTGGGGATAATGAACCCCAAGGAACATCTTTGGAATTTGGGCATTATTCATATGCCAATAGTGGAGTGTAGATTATTGTGGAACGCTTGATGCTCATGTTTGGAGCGGTGGGGTGTACAATGGGTTGTTCCTTATATTATCAAGGAACTTTTTGAGCAATGTCTTTCATGTCATGTTGAGAATAAGTTTCAGGAAAATATTTAGATTACTATTTTAATTGCAGTTGTTTTGGTTACTTTGGAACCCATAAATATGATTGTGTTTGAAGAAGGTCGATTGATTGAAGATGATATATATCTTTTGAAGTATAAAGATGAAAATTAGTTCCTATATAAAGGCTGGTATAATGAACTTTCCTATTCTCTGGAGGAAATTGCAAAAAACATTAAGTGCATCAAATATTGGAATAGATCCCAATCGATGCTTTAGATGGTGGATCACCTTGCTTTTATTTCGAGTAGGCTGTACTTTTTGGATGGGGGATTTTCTTTTTGTTGTTCCATATATATTTGCCCTTTTATGTGTTTTTGTGTGTCCGTGGACCCTATTTTTTCATGTATACCCTTTCTTATTCTATGAGTTCCATCACTAGTTATCCAAAAGCAAAATAGTTGCACTTTCTTTGATCAAGAGGACAATTGTTCTAAAATAAGAGAAATAGAATAGATGAAATACTTATTTTCAGTAATTGTGTTAATTCAGTTGCATTACTCATAATTTTTTCGATTTTGTCTATATGAATTTAAATTGTATCAATTTAGTCATATGGTCAAATTATAATTAAGTCAGTTACATAATTTTAATTATTTGGTCAGGTCAAATGTAAGTAACAATATGGTGCAAGCCCATCCCTAGACCTATTTGAACCCACACATGACCCTGCCATAAATATTTTCATCACTAGTTTAACTTTAATTTTACTCTTGAACTAAATTGATACAATATAAATTATATTGGAACTAAATTGACAGAATTAAAAGTACACTAACAAAATTGACACAGATAGGATATCACCTTGAAGGAATAAAGTAGCGTATATCCTACACCTCCCAGACCCCGCTTATGCGGGAGCCCTGGAGGCACTGGGTTTCTTGTTGTTGTTGTTGTTGTGACAAAATCGACACAATTGATCAAATGTATGGACTTATGAAATAAATAACACATAATTATGATATAGAAAAGACACTACATAGTATTTTTTTAAACATTAAGTCGACATTAGAATGGCCTAACATTTTTTTTCCCCCTTGTACAAATAGGAATCATTATAAGATATCAAAACAAAATCAAAAACCTAAGAGAAATGGGGCACACCATAACCAAAATCAAGCTATAAAAGGATCTAACTTCATAATACCTAACTTTATATCAGAATCTCAAAAAGAGAATCTCAATGGCCTTCCTACGGACATGCTTAAAATACAAATAAGAGAATCTCAATGTAATATTCCTAAACTATGGAAGAAAAAAAAAAAAAAAAAAGGGTTCCTTTTTTCTTATTGCAAATTTTCATCATTTAGAATGCTCTAAAATTATCATGATATAGTTCCGCTTTACTCCGCCAAGATTCATCCTATCCTATATAGGCGTTTTTGGCTATTTTCCCATGTGTTTGCTCCAGTGCCAATAATGTCCAAGAGCATCTTGCGGTTTTCACTTTGTTTCGTTTTTGTTTACGCTATTCCTTTATTGTTCTTTTTGCTACCTGTTTCTATGTGTCTTGGCTAAGATCTTGCTTTTGCGGGTATGCCTGATTTATGTCACTAATTATCGAGGGAAAAAAATTGTTTTGAGAATGTAGTAATGGTCAAATATCTCTCCATATGTAAACAAAGGTCTTAGTCTGGTAAATATTAAACCCTAAGTGCTACAAACATTAGATTTAGATCTCCAATATCTATGTATTCTATGGCTATAAAAAATTTACAAATAATTGTCTTCAACGAAAAAGGACAACTTGTTTCCTTCATAGAATGGAAAGGATATTTTATTTTGAATTTATTCTCCCTCTTCGATAATTAATAACTGACATTCACCAGATTATAAGGTGGGAAATTTTTTTTTTTTTTTGGATAAATATTCTAAGTTGAAATTTACAAGAAATAGTGCAAAACAAGAAAATAGAAGAGAGATTGAGTAGTGAGGTGCACCATGATCCAAGTCGGGCTTGGGTATCTACCCTTGCAGCACCTAGCATTGTAAAATAGTCCACGATGAAATTTGTCTCTCTGCTAGTATGTATAAAGCTAACATTAGAGAATCTTAAAAATGAAGATTGAATCGTGTTAAAGAGGAAGTTCCATTCCTATGGGCATGAGTCGGGGAGAAAAAAAAAAAAAAAAAGAGTTGTGCAACCATATCTAGGAGACTGCATTTGCAAAATCTGACTCTAACAAGGTAGTACTCTTTGGAAGTAGAAATGTCAAAGGTGAACCAAATTTAAAAAAAAAAAAAAAAAAAGTTCGGCATAATTCGAGTCATTGAGTTCAATTGGTCATAAGAAGATAGCTGTAAAGGATCCATTAACATCTCTAAGGATCCCGACGATTGTACAAAGACCTAATTTACCTGGAGATGAGCCCTTACCATTCCATTTCAAGAACAAAGTAGAAAGAAGCCGAGAAAGGAAGGAGGCTTGTGCTTGAATGGTCCTGAAAGGGTGAGCCTAAACGAATTCTCTATGCAATGGTGGATTGAGGTATTGGGGTTGGAGCTTGTGCTTGGAACCAAGATTGATCATGAGCTTGGTGTTGTCAAGGATACGAAACCAGTCTGGAACCTCATTTTCAAACTTTAGTGCATTTCTGACATCCCATATTGAATTTATGATTGCAAAGTCATAAGCCCTACTTTTTTAGTTGCCCCTGGAGTTCCAAAACTATCATCCTTCTAAACCGCTTCTTTTATTTCTTTAGTGGTGAAATATGTTTCCAAATCAATTAATTGTTGAGGGAAAAGTAATTGACATACGCTTGACTAAGATTATTCTTCGAGCACATGTGTTTTCAGTACTAGATAATTTTGTGCCTAATATGGTTCAACTTAATAAGCGGACCTACCAGTACACCTCAGCTGTGTAATGGAAATTCTTTAAATCTAACAATTTGTCACGACGTGAAAGTTTTTTTTTTCTTTTGTGTTTTTGTCTCCCTCTCAGATGATCTTGATCCTAGACTTCTGCCTCCCTTTTTTCCTTGTACCTTGACCAAAGGAAGGCCCTGTTTGGTTCAATTTTCGAAATTTCATCATGGTGAGAGCGCTTGATTTTTTTTTTTTCCCCTAGTTGATACAGGCAGACTTAATTTTAGAGATTCTATTCTTTTTTTTCGCTTTGGTACGCGATGATGTGTTGCTTACGCTTTCTGAAGAAGGTGTTCGTCACCGTTAGGTCGTATGTGATTGCGACGTCTAGTAGGGCTTTGCCCTCTGCATTCCTAGTTCCAAAACCGAATCCTCCGTGGAAAGAGGCATAACCGTTCTCCGTCGCTCCAACGTGCCCATTAAAATCCCCGCCAATCATCACTTGTTTGGCTTGGGGTATGCCTTGCATCATTGTGTCTAAGTCCTCCCAAAATGTTGCCTTCTCATGCTCTGTTAGTCCTGTTTGAGGTGCGTAGGCACTGATTACATTCAATACTTCTCCATCTAGGACCATTTTAATACTTATGATCCTATCACCAACCTTTGATACTCTGACTAATTTGTCCTTGAGGCTGTAATCCACCATGATACCAACTCCATTCCTGCCTCTGTCCTTACCCGCATACCAGAGCTTGTGGCCTAGCACATCCCTAGCTTTCGTACCAACTCATTAGTCTCTTGCAGACAGAGGATGTTGATCTTTCTCTTCATTATCATTTGGACCACCTTGAAACTCTTCTTCGTTAGTGTCCCTACATTTAGTGTCCCTAGTCTCAAGTTCCCTGTCCCCTTCTGCCTCGCCGTTCCCCTCCCCCTCTCCAACCTATTTGAAGATGGCCTCAATCTCGGAGTTCCATAATTGTTAACGTTCATCCACTAGCTATGACTGTCGCAAGTAAGTGATTAACATAGACAAGAAGTTTATTATAGTATAGGCGCACGAAAGTATCACCATAGACAACAAAGGTCACAGTATTCAGAATAATGAAAGGAGAAAGAACCAAATGAAAAGTACCAAACAATAGTAAATTAAAGCACTACCCTGCTATAAAAAAGGATAGATCAAACCTGGGGCTGGTGCGTAGTTGAGATTCTGACCTTGTTAAAACTTACCTGGGCCCGCTCTTTGTTGTCGGTTGCGGGCTACTGGCTTGGAGTGGTGGCGGTGGTGAGGGGCTAGTGC
Organism: Simmondsia chinensis; assembly: GCA_018398585.1. Classification (NCBI taxonomy): domain Eukaryota; kingdom Viridiplantae; phylum Streptophyta; class Magnoliopsida; order Caryophyllales; family Simmondsiaceae; genus Simmondsia; species Simmondsia chinensis. The sequence continues at coordinate 29,725,244 of JAGTTD010000008.1, read as the reverse complement.
AGGTGGTGGGTCGGGTGAAGTATGGTGTGCTGGTGGTGAAGGGGCGAGGTGGGGTGTGGTGGGGTTGGGTTGGGGTGGGGTGTGGGTGCCAGTGGTGGTGGTGCCAATGTGTGGGTGGTTGATGGTTGTGCGTGGGGTGGCAGGTGGTGGTGCAGTGGGGTGTGGTGGGCAAGGGGTACACCAGAGGTCTGGTTTGAGCCCCTATCTATTCATTCTGGTTATGAACAAGCTCACTAGGCACATCCAGGGATGTGTATCTTGGTGCATGCTCTTTGCAGATGACATAGTGTTGGTGGGGGAGTCGCGAGAAGAGGTAAATGAGAAGTTGGAACTGTGGAGAGGGGCACTAGAGGCGAAGGGTTTACGACTAAGCTGATCCAAAACTGAGCACATGGAACTTAAGTTCGATCCCTCCACCACGCCTAGTTGGGAAGACGTGAAGATTGGATCTGAAGCCATATCGAAGAAGGAGAGCTTCAGGTACTTGGAGTCCATGATACAGCACAACGGCGAAATTGACGAGGATGTCAACAACCAGATTAAAGCGAGATGGCATAAGTGGAGGATGGCCTCCACGATACTTTGTGATAGAAAGTTCCCCTTGAAGCTAAAGGGAAGATACTATAAGACGGTTGTGAGGCCAGCCATGACGTATGAGGCGGAGTGCAGGGGGATGAAACAACAACACACTTAGAAGATGAAGGTGGTGGAGATGCGAATGCTGAGGTGGATGTGCAAACACACAAGGAAGGATAGGATCAGAAACGACGTCATAAGAAGTAAATTGGGCGTAGCCCCCATTGAAGATAAATTGAGGGAGCAACGTCTGAGGTGGTTCGGACATGTCAGAAGGAGACCGAACAATGCTCCAATAAGGACATGCGAACAGCCCCTTACTACAGTAGACAGGGGAGGAAGAGGCAGGCCTAAGAAGAGATGGCTGGAGACGATCCGACAAGACCTCACCCACCTAAACCTTCGAGAAGAGATGGCCTTAGATAGGGCCCAATGAAGGGCTCGTATATGGGTTATAGATGCTCTAGTTAGAGTAGGGTAGTCTAGCTTACTAATGCTAGCCCTTGACTTCCTCCTAGCGCACTTAGGTTGTGTTTTTGCTCTCACGAGCTCCTACGTGCCTACCTATCCTTTGATTTCCTTTGATTTCTTTGATTTCTGCATGTTCTGGCTTGCTTTGAGTTTGTTGTTTTGCTCGACGTGTGCTTTGCTTTACTCATGCTTTGATGCTCCCCTGCTGCCAGGTCTCATGCTCTATATTGCGGGCCAGCTCTCAAGCTTCTCAGGTTAGGGGTCCTCGGAAACAGCCTCTCTTCAGGGTTGCCCCCTGAAGGGGGAAGGCTGCGTACATCTACCCTCCCCAGACCCTGCTTTTGCGGGAACCCTTGCAGGCACTGGGCTTGTTGTTGTTGTTGTATTCTTGATGTTCTTAAAGGATTGTTTGTTGTAAATTTTCAAAGAAGATTTCAAGGATTTGAATCTCTCAAAAGCTGAGATTACTAGTGGTCAGTTATTTTTTACTATGTCCATAAAGTCCCAGTTCAATAACCAAAAAAATGAAAACCAAAAAGGGTTGGGGCCCTAGGCAAATTATCTCAGCCCGTAGGAGAGTTGTCAGAATCCATCGACCATGGCTTGAACATTCGATGAATGGAAAGGATGCGCACAAATTAGTGTCCACTAGGGATCTATCAATTCTACTCATGCAGTTTTTCCTGTACTTTTTCTCTTAAACAGAGGTAGGTCAATGAATGAAATGGAGGACAAGGAATCACTAAAGGAATTCATGTCGCCAGTAGATACTTGACTTCCCTTGTTTTTAGCAGGCTAAGAAAATTAATTGAAATCACCAAGAAGGATTGTTAAGAGACCTAAAGAGTGTTTGAGATGTGAGAGGCTATTCTAAAGATCTAGACGTCGGGACCCATTAGAAGGGGCGTTAACATTGCCAGTTTGCACAATCTAACCTCGATGTAACCCATTTCTCAGAAATAACAATCCGCCTATGGGAAACTAGCAAAATGATTTAGGGTCCATTATGGAGAGAAGACCTCTGCAGGCTCCAATTGACATTAACATGTTTCCACCCCCACTAACTTTTGAGACCTAGATTTTGGAAACGACCCTTCCATTAAATGATAGAATCTTTATTTCCAATCTATAATTGGAAAACCTATTTAGCAAGGTGGGTGGAGGCATCTATTTATGAATGAATGAATATTTTTGGTTCGTTGTATTATTCTTAATTACTGCAACAATGATAACCTCTTTTATTCTTCATGAATTCCTAGTCTAGAATAGACTTTTTAAGTATTTTGGGGTTCATTCTTTGGTTAAAATGGGAGAAGAACTCCCTGAGTAGGGTAAGGGAATTTTGAAAAGATTGGGTCTACTTTTCCCTAAAGCCGGCTCGTTTAGCTTCTCGAGCGGAGCCTGAGCCTAGTGAAGCTCGAGCTCATAGGCTCGCGAGCCTAAACGAGCCTAAGCGAGTTTTTTTTAGTATAATATATTTGCTTAATTGTTGGTCAACGAAGCCAAATTGGAGCGTAAATGAGCCAAGCTTGAGCTTAAATGAGTACAAATGAGCCTATATCGAGCTTAAATGAACCAAAATATTGCAAGTTTAATTTGAAACTCGCCGAGCTCGAGCCCGAACTTTTCGAGCTCGGCGAGCTTAGAGCCCAGCCCGAGCTGAGCTTAATGCTAACAAGCCGAGCCTCGAGACTGGCAACCTCGGGCTCGGCTTGACTCAATTATACCCCTAGATATTTTATTTATGGAGCTCGTAAACTATAAAAAAAAAAAATTCACCAAATATCCTTCAACAAAACCCATGCAATAAACTCCTTTTTTTCAATAATTAACGAGAGAACTCGCAAAACAAAAGTTAATGCACCTTAAAGGCAGGGCCCGAAGGAACTCACCAAAGCAAGAAAGAATCAAAGCAACATAAAAAGAGAAAAAAAAAAAAAAAAAAATCTATCAGATTTTCTAAAAAAACGACCTCAACCCATCACAACTCTTGATACAGTCAATATTGTAGCAAACTCTAAATATTAGTGTATAGTTAATAGGGGCAAAGAGACACATTTTAGAAGTCTCTTTGAACATTGGGATTAACAATTAATTGAAATTGTTAAATGGGAAGGAAGAGCAAAGTGCAAGTGAGTGTGAGTGAGTGTGTGTGTGTGTTCACGTGAATGTCTTTCCAACAAACATTCACGTTGAGCCCCCTCCTAATTAATTTTTACCCCTCTATTATTTATTTAATTATTCGTATTGGGTTTTGCTAAATTTTAATTATTTATTTAATTAATTAATTAAATCGCACTTTTCACTTTCTATGCCGTTAAAACGAGGGAGTCAAAGGGTCATGAGAGGTCGTGGACCCTACTTAGAAATCTTAAGGAGAATCTTTCATTATCTATAAGAGTTTTGTTCCATGTGAGAAGCACGTGAGAATAAGGGGTGATCTATGGCCTTATTTGGCAGTCAAGAAATAGGCGCATGAAATACGAATTCATCAAAAGTTAAGATTTAGTTTCTTGTTTGGTTGCCAAAAAGTTGGCAAAGTAATGAAGATGGAAATTCTAATTCTTTCAATATAGAAGAAGCAACTTACCTAACGTACTAGATAATCTCTAATTGCTTTGTTTTTTTATGTACTTACTCCGCCCCCCCCCCCCCCCCCCCAATTCGGGAGTTTTAGAAATTCAATTCTTGTTGGCAACCAAACAATAAATAGAGAATTTAAAACTTACCTATAGAGGTTAGATAAGTTACTTATAGAACTACCTCAGGAATTGGTGTACATGTTTGGATTGGCGTGGTGTTCTTTGGGTTGTTCTAAGGTCTATCAGGAACCTTTTTGATAAATGGCTTTCTTACAATTTTGAAGCTGAATCTCAGAAAAAATTAAGTCCTAGCTACAATGCTCTTCGTTGCCATTTAGATATCTGGAACACTAAATATAAAAAAGTTTTTGAGTATGAAATCCTCTGGAGTTCTAAGTGGATAAAGTGTTTTTGAATAAAGGCATAGTGTTAGGAGCTTCCATACCTCCCTGAAGCAAATACATCAAGAGTTGGTCCTAGGCGTCATTGTGCTAGCTCCCGATGGGCTTATTTGATTTCTTTTGAGACTGCGGTGTCCTAGTATTGTATTTCTTTTCGTCCCTTTTTTGCCTTTTTTTTTGTCTCCCCTCAACTCCTCAGGTGCGCCCTTTGCTATTTTCCACCCACTCTTTTCTTGTCCTCAAGCAATATTGAGCTCAAACTAGTTAAAGATGACAAATTTTGATCAAATATGTAATGGCAAAAATTAATTTTGAAAAATATTTTCAAATATATTTGAAGGTGTACTTGAGAGTAGAGAATGTTTATGTAATGTTATTATTATGCTGGTTAGATTTCTTAATTTTTTAATATCACACCTAAATTTTCTAAAATTTTTCAATGTCACACCTAATGTGATTCCGTTAACCTCTATTAGTTTCTGTTGCCATGACATTTAAAAAAAAAAAATTTAACAGTTAAATTATTTTTCTAAATATTTTACAAAAGTTTTTGACATTAAAATATTTTGAAATTTTGAAGTTATTCTAAAATGTAAGTTCCAATTTTTTAAAATTATTTTCTCTTTTTTCAGAATGTCACATCAGTAAACATTAACGAATTTAATAGCGTCACATTAGGGTGTGACATTAAAAGTTTTTGGAAAGTTTAGGCATGATATTGAAAAATTAGAAAATATAGATAATTTTTAAAATTACACCTAAAATTTAGATGTTTTCCAGTAAAAAATCAAAATAAAAACAAAAAAAGAGAGAATTGAAGAGCAATAGATGTAGCCCTTCTTTTTTCCTGATAAATAACGTTGAAACGCATTATAAAATAGGCGCACTCGCTAATACGAGGCCTGAACTAGTTCAAAACAACCGATAAAGGCAATACAAATACAAGACCAAGGGCCCTTCTTTTTTTATTTTTTCAATTCTATATGTTTGGTATTGGAAAGGAAAATCGAATAATGGAACCGAGAAAGGAAATATTCCATTTATCTACAGTAATATTATATTTTTTTTGTTGAGCAAAATAATAATAATAATAACATATTATTATTTATTATTATACAAAAATATTATATACCTCATGAGTCCTCACGTCCATGATGGGGGTACATCAATTTGAATTTCAATGTCACATTGATATTTGCACGAGTATATACGTATTCTAAACAATGGCTATATATATATATATATGCTAAAATCCCAAAAAAAAAAAAAACGTCTTCCATAAAAATTATCTATTATGTTTTTATATAAATTTATAATAGTTATCAGCTATATGAAAAACATTTTTCTAATTGAGGGATTGACTTCATTTTAAGAAAAAGCGAAAACATTTTTCTTTTATTGTAATGTCACATTTATTACTTTAACCTTTATTTTGCCAAGCTTAAACCCTTAAATTTATAAAATAAAATTATTTTCTTAATTAGGTAGAAAAATGAAAATTTTTGACCAAAAAAAAAAAAAAAAATTGTATCATGAATGCTTTCTTTTCAACCAAATAGATCATAATAGTTCAAGGAAAGCTATAAATGTCAAGGAGACTTATATAGAAGAGACATTGATAAAAAAAAAATCCTGTATGTAAATCTAATAAAAGAATGCCTTGTATCAAAATTGTGATAAAAAAGATGGTGAGATTAATTTATGGATATCAATGTCAACTATGTAAACTAGACCTAGAGCCCTATAAATCTAACAATAGTTAACCCGGTTATAGAGTTATTACAATTTGTAAGGTGGTTTAGCTATTCACCTTTTAAACATTAGGGCTCCGTTTGTTTCAACGGAAGTATTTTTTTCATGGAAAATATTTTCCTTTGGAAAAGGTTTTCCATGAAAAATGTTATTTCCGCTGAGGTTTCCGTTGTTTGTTTCAACGGAAAACATGTTTTCACACTTCGATATTCCTTGCTTGTTTTAAAAAATTATCTTTTACCAATCATCTTATACCTAGTAATAGGACAATATAAGTATCAATACAATATATTTGAAATTATCTAGAGTATGTGTGGTTGTAAAATTATTACTAAAATATCCTGAGATTTGAGCATGTATTACATATCATGACATTTGAATGTATATAATGACGTACTCTGAAGTTGAATATTTTATCACTCGGGTACCATACATTTGATAAATTTTTGTAAGAATCTGACCAAATATAAAAGTGCTAATATAATACATAATTACGATAATATTTACAAGTCACATCAATATTTTTCGCAAATTACGAAAAAAAAAAGGTCATTGTATATTGATATAAAAACTACCTAAATATGGCCAAAATCATATGCCGTGTTAGCATTTTTTAGGAAAAATCTAATAAGAATACTTATATATTGTCGGAGTCATGTTTCTAGATCACTTAGACCGATGACTTCTCCTCTTTGAAAAGGAAAGTCATTTTTCCCTATATGAAGGAAAAGGTTTTCCTTGGAGAAAATATTTTCCGTCACCAATCTTGTACCAAACAACGGAAACGGAAAAAATCACTTCCTAGAATATGATTTTCCTCCTAAGCAAACGAAGCCTAGGTCCTGAGTTCGAAACTCATATTTCTTGAATATTGGGGGTTTTACTTAGGATAATATTATACTTAATTACTATAACAAAAGAAAATAAAAATTGTTAACAAGTTGTAAACATTTTTTTAAATTTGGTAAGGCCGTTACACGGGAGAGTGGGAAAAGCGCCTGGACCCCAACCATGGTGCCCTGGTCATTAGGACGAAGTGTCTTTATTGGTTTGTACACTTGGTGCACTAAGGATGGGAATCCTACGTGCCCTTGAGTATCAGAGACAGAAAAGGTATAATCAGAGACTTGGAGCCAATGAGGTAAGCACTAAAAAGCTCATATGTAGGCTCTATTTATGGTGTGGTACTTTTCCTATTTTTTTGGTTTCAGTTTGTGTTGTTCTGATGTTCCCCTTGACTTATTTATTTACTCCTGGTGTGTTGTTCAGAGTATGGTGGGAGTTAATATATTTTTATTTTTTATGCGTACTGTGTCATTTTTTTCCCGATAATTAAAGAGCAAAGCTCAATACAAGCCGGCGACGCAACTAACGAAACCCGAAACAAAGCAACACAACAAATAAAATTCAACAAACACAAAAAAAAGACCCCCAGACAATACAAAGGACTTGGAAAATTACTCCACCCGCCCCTGCATCAAACTGATGAAGACCAATAGCACATGTTAAGAAAATGTCTCAAAATATACTTGGTATTTTTAGTAGGGATGCCGTGAGGAGCCCGATCGATCGGGAAAGTTACGTAAAAGAAGGACGCCTCCAGTGAGAGAGCCGATCGATCGGGAACAGTGTTTTCCCAGCTCTATAAATACGGACGTAGGGTTACGTCACGGGTATCCAATTCTAAAAGTGAGGTTTTCCCATAGCGGCGCCGCCACCAAATAAAATTGAGTGTGAGAGAAATATTGTAATTCTTCTTTTGATTCAATAATAAAAGTTCCAATCTTCGCCCGTGGTTTTCTCCCCTTTCGATTGTAAAGCGGTTTCTACATAAATCATTGTGTCATTGTTTCTTTTCTCTTTTAGTCCATTTATTTCTCAATTTGTCATGGTATTTGATTCGATTGCATACCGAGAGAATTGTTTATTTCCGCCCAAATTGGTATCAGAGCCTGGTTCTTCGAATTGGTACAATGGCATCAGGTATTAAGACCGAGGTAGAGAAGTTCAATGGTCAGGGAAGCTTCAGCTTATGGCAAGTCTGTGTGAAGGAACTCCTGACTTAGAACGGCTTGAAGAAAGCACTGGAGGGGAAAGAGATGAAACCCGAGACTATGACCAAGGCACAATGGGAAGAGATGGATGATAAGGCTCTCACGGCGATATAGATGTGTTTGGCTGATGATGTTCTGTTAGAGGTCTTGGAGATGGAAACCGCAAAGGAGTTATGGGAAAATTACTAGACATGTTTTGCCACAAGTCAGTCTCCAACAAACTCGCAGTGAAGCGTCGGTTGTTCGCTTTCCGTATGACAGAAGGTACATCTCTTATAAACCATCTTAGCGAGTTTACCTCTATTATACAAGAATTAAAGGAATTGGATGACGTCCCTAAGGATAAGGATCAAGCTATAATATTACTATGTTCGCTCTCTAATTCGTATAAGGGCTTCGCAGAAAGCATGATACACCCGGGTAGGCCGACCATTACTGTTGATAAGGTGAAAAGAAACCTTGTGAGTAAAGAACAGGTAGATAGGGAGTTATCTGACTCGATAAATGACTTAGGTAGTGGTTTGCATGTGAGAGGTAGATCAAAACATAGGGGATCCAATGGTGGGAAAAAGTCTAGGTCTAAATCTAGACAGAGGAACCTGTCTTGCCATTATTGTCACAAGAAAGGGCACATAAAGAAAGATTAATACAAGTACAAAAATAAATCGAAAGAGGGTAACAGGGGTGACCAGGGCAAAGACAAGTCCGCTAAGTCTAGTGTTGTAGAGGATGACAGTAAAGGGGAGTTTCTAGTAGTTGTTGATTCTCGGTCCAGGTCCAAGGATAAGTGGGTCATGGATTCCGATTGTTCATATCACGTTACTCCAAATAGAGACTGATTTTCCACGTATAAGTCTATACATGGTGTATTTGTCTTGATGGGTAACGATGCTACTTGTAAGGTAGTGGGGATTGGGACATTCTGTGTGAGAATGTTTGATAGGGCTATTAGAACCTTGAGTGATGTACGTCACATCCCGGAGTTAAAGAAGAACTTGATTTCTCTAGGTACCCTTGAGTCTAGTGGGTACAAGTACACCGCTGAAGGTGGAGTCATGCGAGTCAGTAAGGGTACTTTAGTTGTGATGAAAGGAAATAGGAATGGTACTTTTTATGAGCTTGCAGGTACTACCATGACAGGTTCAGTTGCTATTTCAACATCTGCTATGACAGATGCAGAGATCACAACACTGTGGCACATGAGAATGGGTCACATTGATGACAAGGCATTGTCTGAGCTAAGTAAGAGGGGACTGCTTTGTGGTCAGTCAACAAGACTGGAGGAATTCTGTGAGCACTGCGTGTATGGGAAGCAGAAAAGAGTCAGCTTTAAGTCAACAGTGCATCAGACAAGGGGAACGTTAGATTACATACATTCTGATATGTGGGGACCTTCCAGATTGGCTTCTAAAGGTGGGTCCAGGTATCTTCTAACGTTTACTGATGATTATTCATGTAAAGTTTGGGTTTATTTTCTGAAGCAGAAAAATGAAGTGTATGATGTCTTCAAGAAATGGAAGATTCTGCTTGAAAAACAGACAGGGAAGCCGATACAGAGGTTGAGGACTGATAATGGTCTTGAGTTCGTTGAAGGTGACTTCACTCGATTTTGTGAAGATCAGGGCATAGTTAGACACAGGACATGTACAGGTCGACTTCAGCAAAATGGAGTGGCTAAAAGATTGAACAAGACGTTACTTGAGAAGGCTCGATGTATGCTTTCAAATGAAGGCTTGAAAAGTGAATGGTGGGCAGAAGCAGTTGGCATAGCTTGCTATCTTGTGAACAACACACTGCATTCTTCATTCCAAATGAAGACATCTGAGGAGGTATGGTCTGGTTCTACTTCTGATTATTCTCAAATTAAAGTATTTGGTTGTCCTGCATATGCATATGTTAATGATGGAAAGCTGAAGCCTAGGGGTCAAGAAATGCATCTTTCTTAGTTATTCGTTAGATGTGAAGGGATATAAATTGTGGGATCCCAAAGCTCAGAAGTTTCTAACTAGTAGAGATGTTAGCTTTGATGAGTCTGCTCTACTACATCCGCCGTACACACCCTCCATTGATAGTGATTCAGTTTAGGTTGAGACACCTGATGCTACAGTGATACAGCCAGATCAGCAGGTTGTTCAGCTAGAGAGTATTCCAACACCTCAAGTACGGGTTTCTGACGTTTGTTACTGATAATGCAAAAATAGGTCAGCAGGTGTAGAAGTATACTATAGTTGGTGGTAGACCAAGGCGACAGATCAGGCCTCTAGAGAGATATGGTATGAGGAGATGATTACTTATGCCCTTACTACAGCTGAATCTTTAAATGATAGTGAGCCAACTTCATATTCAGAGGCTGTATCGAGATCAGATGCTGAGAAGTAGCTTGTTGCTATGAATGAATTGATGCAGTCTCTTCATAAGAATCAGACTCCGGAACTAGTGAAGCCTCAAACAGGGAAAAGAGTGATTGGATTCAAATGGGTATTCAAAAGAAAAGAGGGCATTCCTGGAGTTGAAGATGCAAGATACAAGGCACGTTTGGTAGCTAAAGGCTACAGTTAGGTACAGGGAATTAATTTTTATGATATATTTTCACCTGTAGTTAGACATACTTCGATTTGTGCAATGTTGTCTTTGGTTGCTATGCATGACTTAAAACTTGAGCAATTAGATGTAAAGACTGCATTTTTGCATGGTGAACTAGAAGAGAATATCTTTATGCATCAGCCCGAGGATTTTGTTGTAGAAGGAAAGGAAGATCATGTGTGTTTACTTAAAAAGTCTTTATATGGTTTGAAGCAATCTCCTAGGCAGTGGTATAGGAGATTTGATTAGTTCATAACAGATCATGAGTACATCAAGAGTAAGTACGACAGTTGTGTGTACTTCAGAAAGACTAATTCAGGCTTCATTTATTTGCTTTTGTACGTTGATGATATGTTGATTGCAACACGAGACATGAAAGATGTTGATGACTTGAAATTTATGTTAAAGAGTGAGTTTGAGATGAAAGATATTGGAGCAGCTAAGAAGATCTTAGGCATGAAGATTCGTAGAGACCGAAAAGCCAAAAAATTATACTTGTCTCAAGAGAAGCATATTGAGAAAGTGTTAGACAGGTTTCATAACAAGGATGCTAATCCAGTTAGCACGCCCTTAGCAGCTCACTTCAGACTCTCGGCATTAGATTTGCCTCAGACTGAGGAGGATGTCAGCTACATATCTCAGATTCCCTATTCTAGTGCAGTGAGCAGTATTATGTATGCAATAGTTTGTACGCATCCAGATATTGCTTTTACAGTGAGAGCAGAGTTAGTAGGTACATGGCGAATCTAGGTAAAGAGCATTGGCATGCAATGAAGTGGATTCTCAGGTATCTTCGTGGAACCTCTGATATTTGTTTGGAATATAGGAAAAGTAAGTGTTGTTTGGTTGGGTATGTAGATTCTGATTATGGTGGAGACCTCGATAAGAGGAAGTTCACATCAGGGTATGTGTTTTGTCTAGGTGACACAGCTATCAGTTGGAGAGCGTGTTTACAGTCAATTACAGCACAGTCTACTACCGAGGCCGAATATATGGCAATCATAGAAGCATTCAAAGAAGCCGTCTGGTTAAGAGGTTTGATCAGTGAAATCAGTGTCGAGCAGGGCACAATTAGAATCTACTGTGATAGTCAATCCGCCATTCACCTAGCGAAAGATCAGATGCCACATCATGACAGAATGAAGCATATAGATGTGAAGCATCATTTAATTAGAGATCTGATAAACGAGCGGAAGGTGAAGTTGAAGAAGATTAGGACTGAGGATAATTCAGCTGACATGTTCACTAAGGTTCTACCAGGGAGCAAGTTCGAGCATTGCTCGAATTTGGTGGGTCTTTTAGTTTGATGTGTGTTAGCCCTGGTTAAGGGGGCGTTAGAAAAATATCTCAAAATATACTTGGTATTTTTAGTAGGGATACCGTGAGGAGCCCGATCGATCGGGTGAAGACCAATCGATCGAGAAAGTTAGGTCAAAGAAAGACGCCTCCAGTGAACAAGCCGATCGATCGATGAAGTACCGATAGATCGGAACCCCCGATCGATCAAGAACCTTGTTTTCCCAACTCTATAAATACTGATGTAGGGTTACGTCAAGGGTATCCAATTCCAAAAGTGAGGTTTTCCCATAGCGGCGCCGCCACCAAATAAAATTGAGTGTGAGAGAAATATTGTAATTCTTCTTTTGATTCAAGAATAAAAGCCCCGATCTTCGCCCGTGATTTTCTCCCCTTCGATTGTAAAGGGGCTTCCACGTAAATCATTTTGTCATTGTTTCTTTTCTCTTTTAGTTCATTTATTTGTCGATTTGTAGTGGTATTTGATTCGATTGCATACAGGGAGAATTATTTATTTCCGCACAACATGTTGAAGACTCCACATGTGAGTCTTGTGGAATCTCACATCGGAGTTAAGAGAAAGAAGAGATCACCTTATAAGCCTAGTGGGTTACTTCACCTATTGCCAATTGGGTTTAGGATGGAACCTCACTTGGACTTATATGTGGATCTCGCAAGTTCCACCTCCGTGGGTCAGGCCTAAAGGCCCGGTGAAATTTAACATGGTATCAAAGCGGATTGTTGATCCCGATCTCGTGTTTGTCGCACCTTGTCCTCATGAAGAGGAGGTGCATTTGTCTTTGGTGCACCAAGGGCCTCTCCAGTATATTGGATCCAATTGGATCGGATAAGGCGAGGGGTACGTTTGTCACAGACTCACATGCAAGCGGGAGTGTTGAAGACTCCACATGTGAGTCTTGTGAAATCCCACATCGGAGTTGAGAGAAAGAAAAGATCACCTTGTAAGCCTAATGAGTTACTCCACCTATTGCTAATTGGTTTTAGGATGGAACCTCACTTGGACTTATATGTGAATCTCGTAAGTTCCAACTCCGTGGGTCGGGCCTAAAGGCCCGGTGAAATTTAACACAGCACATACCAACCCAATCAACCAGAATCAATGTGTACTCAGTCGTTAGATACAACTTTTATGAGTGTTTCTTATTATTTTCCTTTTTCGCAGTATGTATGCGTCTTTTGGGACTCTTCATGCAATTTCAATTTTTATATTGTAAATTTTACTCGCAAAATATAGGGAAAAAAGACCTAAAACTCCGAAGATGATATAAAGCATCTCCGGCCACTTGAGGCCTAGGGCTAACAAGTTGTAAACAATAATGAAATCCTAGGCATTTGCTCTGACAAATGTACTGCATGCACAGCCAATTATAAGTTTATTTTCATTCTGAAATTACAGAAGTTTTGTAAAAGAAACATTATTAGTAGAAACCCTAACAAGATTCCCCAATCCCCAACCACGATGCTAACACTACATTATCCTACAATTAAGCCAAATTATTAATCAATTTTTTTTGTCTTAAAACGTGATAAAATATGGGTCGTATATTAACTGGTTCATTTTGTGCCTTTTCTCTTATTTTTAACTTTTAGTCTTTAAAATTAAATATTTTTTTTTCCGAATATGTCAATTAAAATCTCATTCAATAGAGCAAAATAGATGATGCAACTCACAAGTAGTCAATCTGTGCTAATACAATGTGTGCAAAATAGTCCTGATAGGAGATGTAATTCAGGTTAATAAAGTCCATTTTGAAATATCCCAAGTAACATCAAAGGTCTATCTTATTATTGGTGCTCATACAATGTTTAGGATTTATGCCAAGGAAGATGTATTTCCGTTGATTTTTTACGTTTTAAAGAGTTGGTATATATGTGTTCCATTTTCCTTTTGTGTTTCAGGAACTAGTGTGGTGTGGAATAGGTGTACATATGGGTGTATCTGTTGGGGCATGTTTTTGTATTTTGGAGTTGGCATGATGATAGCAGCCTACATGTTCTAGGCATTTTGGGGTTTATTGCTATGTTTATTTTGTTTTTTTCCTCCTCGGGTGGGTTTCTCAGGTTCCGCTTCGACGAGTGCACCAATTTTGTACTGAGAGTTATCTTTTTAATTATCGAAAAAAGGTTAATTAAAATATGAATGATGGTGGGAATTAATGTATTTTTGTTTTCTCGGTGTTCTGAGTTGTTAGATACAACTTTCATGGTTGTTTCTTGTCATTTTCCTTTTCCGCACCATGAGTTCGCTTTTTGGGTCTCTTTGTGATATGTTAGTTTTTGTATCCCAAGTTTTTCTCGCTAGTTATTGAAAAAAAAAAAAACAAAAAAACTGAATGAAGTCGATAAGAAAGTTGGGTGTATGGTGGAGAAGATCTACACTAGGAGAGGCGAAAGAAAGTGGATTGTGTGGACTCCCCGTCCTTGATGGATAAAGGCAAATTTTGATGGATCTAAATGTGGGGAGTCGTGCGTCCATGGAGTTCCTTATTCGGGATCATCAACAGGTTGGGTGCTTCTAGAGGTGTAAACAAGCCGAGCCAAGTCGAGCACCACCTTTTTCGAACTTGAGCTCGAGTCCGTACCAAGCTCTTATCAAGTTTTTCCAGCCCTTGTTCGAGCTTGGTATGATAAAAGTTTAGTGCGTTTGATACTCGGTTCGGCTCATCTCGTTAGGCTTGTGGAGCCGAGTCGAGCTTATTATCGAGCCCAATTTTGCTTAAAATCAAGCCAAGCATACTATCAAGTCGAGCTCACTACTGAGCCGAGCTTCTCAAGTTACTATAAACCACTATCAAAACACATTCAAACCAATATCAACTGTTACAAGCCTTTAAGTAGATTTTAACGAGCTCTTATCTAACCCCTTAACGAGCTCTTATCAAAATGCTCACGAATGTTAGCGAGCTGACATCCCCTAGTTCAAACTCGGCTCAAGCCTGCTTGAACTCGACTCAATAAGCTATCGAGCCCTCATAATGAACAAGAACGAGCCTTAATAAATTTTGAACAAAAGTAGTTCATCCAACGTTCGATTTTTTTGCACCCCTATGTGCTTCTTACTAGTTCACATGCGTTGGGAAATCTGCCTATCATTCTAGCTAAAGTGGCAGCGGCTAGGGATACTTTTTTTTATGCTCATATCTGGGTATGAAAAGAATTATTTTGGAAGGGGATAATGAGGTAGCTCATGAAGGCAGTTCTCAACTCGTATCTAATTGTAGTCTTTATAACCATTGTAGATGATATTGAGCTCTTAAGCACTCAATATTATCAAGTCTCTTTCAAACACTACTATAGGAAAGCAAACATATCAACAAAGTGGTCACCAAATGTAGGTCACAGGGGTTATGGCATCATGTTGGGCAAGCTTGCTTCACTAGGGCCTTCCTCCTTTTTCATGCCGATGGTTCAGGTAGTCCTCTGAAAAAATGCTGTACTTGAGGGACCTATCCTTACCTTTGGGGAAAAAAAAAATTTTCTCTTTTTTTGGATAGATAAGAAGAAACAAAAGCTCACAATACAAATTTTACAAAAAAAAATATTTTTATAACATAACTTCTGTTTTCCAAAAATTAAAAACCATGGACAAATAGTTATGGAAATATCATGATTTTCTGCAAAATATTACTTCTCAAAGATTTTCTAATGATAAATATTTTTTTGTTCATTTTATAATTTTTTTTCTTTTTTGGGTCAAAAGTTCGTTTTATAAATTGTTAATGCTTATATTAGCCCATTTAACGTTGATATACAGCTAATAACATAAGAATAGAACTAACTACTTTTCTCTCCGTCGTTAAGGTAAATCTCACATGATATTTTCTTATCAAGGCCGGACATAATCTTTAGCAACCTAAACAAACCGTTTGAGGCCCCCGAGTTTCAGAGATCCCATATTTTAAATTGTAAATCTAAGATCTGATAGCAATATCAATATTATATTATTAAAAGAAATGTCAATATAAATATAAGGCCCAATTTATAATATTCGCTTGAGGCTCTAAAATTGTCATGGCAAGCCCTGTTTCTCATTAACCAATTATTACTCATAAATAAAATGAAAAATTAGAAAATTGGAAAAGAAAAGAAATTTCGTTAAATCATTAAAAGTTTTTATAGTTAAGTTATATAATATTATAATGTCACGTAGAGCATGTTGACAAATCAACACGTGTCCGTAACACCGTAGCAAGTTCGTACGTTCTACTTGTATATATATATATATTTTAATTAATTAAAAGTTTAAAACAATCACAACGTCACTCTCTAAACTTTAAATTTATTTCACTCCTCTTTTTATATTTTGGGACAGATTATATTAGTACGGGAGAAGGAATTCATAATAGAAATTAGATTAAAAATTATTTTAATTCAAATTAAGAAAAATATTTTACACATACAATTTGCACGTTTCACAAAATATAATTTGGTCATAAAAGTTAGGGTCTTTTACTGAAAATTACTTAAATTTTCAAAAAATTTTCAATATTACAACTAAACTTTTCAAAATTTTTCAATGTTACACCTTAATGTTAATATCGTTAACATCAATTAGTTTTTACTAACGTGGCTTTTAAAAATAGTGCAAAATATAGTAAGACCTCATGAACTTTGCAATTATTCACAACACGCCCCCTGCACTTTCAATTTTAAAAAATAGCCCCCTGTACTTTGCAATTAAACACAACACACCCTCTTCACTTTCAATTTTAAAAAATAGCCCCCTGAACTTTGAAAATTAACACAGCACACCCCCTACACTTTCAATTTCATAAAATAGCCCCTGAAACTTTGTTATTACTCACAACTCACCTTCCAAACTTTGTTACAAAACATAACACATTACTTAGACATTTATAAATTTTAAAATAAAAAATTTTGAAATTAAAAATTTTGAATAAATTATGAAAGATATTTTTTTGAAAAAAGTATAAAAAATATAATAATAATTTAATATTTTATTTTTCAATATTTTTAAAAAATATTTTTTTAGTATTTATTTTCAAATTTTTAATTTTGTATATTTTTTTAGTTTTAAATTTCTAATCAGAGTTTAGAATTTATTTTTTAAAAAACTATTATAGTTTCTCTTATAGTATTTTTTTAGAAATTTAAAAAAATATTTTAATATCTTCTATTTACTATATTAATTAAAATAATTACTTTTTGTAAATATCAAAAAATTATCTTATCTTTTATCTACAAATATAAAGCTCATACCTTTCGTCTAAAAATACAATTTCCTATCTTTTGTATAAAACTAAAAAAATCTCTCATTTTTAATTTGATACAAAGCTCCTACCCATCATCTAAAAACATAAATTCGTATATTTTGCATAAAAATAGAAAATTCTTTATTTTTAATTTGATAGATTTTTTTATTTTGAATTTGTTATTCAAATTTTTATTAAAGTTAAAAAATATTTTTTATATTTTTTCAAAATTTTTCGTAATTTGTTTTAAATTTCAAATTTTTGTATATTTTCCCAAAAAATATCTTTCATGATTTATTTAAAATTTTTAATTTCATACTTTTTATTTTGAAATTTATAAATGTCTAAATGGTGTGTTATATTTAGTAACAAAGTTCGGGAGGTGAGTTGTGACCAATAACAAAGTTTAGGGGTCTATTTTATGAAAATAAAGCACAAGAAGTGTGTCATGTTTAATTGTAAAGTTTAGAGAACTATTTTTCAAAATTAAAAATATAAAGAATGTGTTGTGATTAATTGTAAAGTTCAAGGGGTCTCACTATATTTTGCCCTTAAAAATAAAAGAGAAAATAATTTTTAAAAATTTGAAAATATTTTAAATGTTTAAAAATTTTGTAAATATTTTTTAAAATATTTTTATTTTTAAAGATATTTTTTATTTTTAAAAAATATTTTTTATTTTTAAAAAACATTTGTTTATTTTTAAAAAATATTTTTTAAATATCACATCAACAAAAATTAACAGATCTTAATAGTGTTGATGTGTATGACATTGAAAAATCTTTAAAACTTTAGGTATGATATTAAAAAATTAAAAAATTTAGATAATTTTTTAAAACAATACCTAAAATTTAGGTTGTTTTTCAGTTAAAAAAAAAAAAATTCCCTAAAGTTAATATGACAGTTACCTATTTACACAACCATGCTTTATGACATGCAAGTAACTTATATATATATATATATATATATATATATATAAGGAAATGTTTGTTTTTATATAATACACAACTCATATATTATTGTAATTATATATTATATCAATATGTTTTAGATAAAATTAGTCATTCATCGGATTTCAGCATATATAGAATGTTTAGGTTATAAAATTTCCAAATCTTCAAGCGTATGTTGTTGGAAAATCACACATTGAATACAATGGAAGCAAAATGCACAAAAATAACACACAAAAAATTTAAATGGGAACTCTCTCCTACTATAAAGAAAAATCATGGGATTTAAGCAGGTTCCTTATCCACTATGAAATTTAAAACTAAAATCTTTAATTAAAATCCCAAATCTCATATAAAATTTCATCATCCCGAGTGTGACTATATATACAATCTAAGCCACTAACTCTTTCATGTAGCTTTAGATAGAGGAAACTCTAAGCTCTCTCATAAATCTTAAATCAAAGAATACAACAAGTACTCAAAATTATTTGATAATTCTCTTCTACCAAAGTGCCCCGGAGCACGCATTTACAAAACCCTCCACATTTTTCCTTTCTACATTTTTTTGTTTTAAGGAGTTGATAAGGAGTGATTCATTTAGCTCTTTTTCAAGAGTGGGTGTGAAATAGGCGTATTAGGACATGTTTTTGTATTTTAGAAATTGGCATGATGTTAGGTGTCTAAGTGTCTCGGAGAGTTTATTGCTATGTTTGTTTTATTTTTTCCCACTTGAGTAGGTTTTCTCAGACTCCGCTTCAATTGTATTATAATTTTGTATTAAGTTATCCCTCTAATGATCCTAACCTAGGAAAAGTAACTCAAGACAAAAAAAGGTACAAACTCATATCTCACCATGTTTTACATCTCTTCTCCGTAGCTATGCTCATACCTTAATTAACAACAAGACTTGTTTAAGTAACCTTTCAATTTTTTCATTTCCCTTTTTTCTCATTTTTTTTTTATTTTTTACATATATATTTATTTTTTTGATAATTAAGAGGATAAGATCCTCAAAAGTACATTGAAGATGTCATCTAACAGAAACAAGAGCGGAAATGATAACGAAAGAAAGAAAGAGAGAAAATGACAAGATCAAAGCCACTAAATTAAACTAGGAGCGCGCCATGGGTAAAGATAGGCAAAGGTCGCCCAACTTTGTCCATAGTCCGCCGCTGAGGGCGCTGTCTAAGGATGGAATTGAGAAGCTTGAGTAATGGACATTCTACATTTGGATCTGGGAACAATATTGGACGTCAATCTGCGAAGATCTCTCATGCAATGGTAGACGGAAATGCACATGTCACAAATTAAGCTTGGAACCACAAGATGACCCCTGTTTTACATTATTGATGATGCAAGTCCAATCAGGAATTGAATTCTGGAATATTAGGGGTTTTTTTGACTCCTAAATGCACTTACGACAGTAAAGAAAGACATGAGCCACACTTTCTTGGATGAGCCTCTAAGGAAGGGAGACTGCCATTATTGAAACAAGTCTTTCAGGTTACTTTGGGCAAATGAGAGAGATCCCCCACCATTGTAAAATAGCAGTCCAAAGGCGCTATGGAGTCCTGCAAGTAAAAAAAATAGATGTCTGCATATTTTGTGGCTATGTGAAATAGGACGAATACCATATATTAGTTTTCCCGAAGTTACGAATCAATTTTGCCGACTTCCCTTGCCTATGTTGTTCCATCGACAAGAGGCTGTTCACCTTGGAAATCTAATGCGGTTGTGAGTATGACCAGGGATGGTCGGCACTCAGTCCTCTGGATTTTCAAGGGCCGCCAGGGCCGCACCGGACACCTTGCGACGTGCGGTGCTCTTCCAGCCACTGGACCCTACCTCCGACTGAGCCGTTTCTAAGGTGGGCAGGCTGTTAAACAAAAAAAAAACTCTTCCTGAGGCCCCTGCAGACGTCTGCAAACTTCCTAACATTAATGTCAACCGCCATGTCTCGGTTCAGGAGTTTTAACCCGATTCCCTTTTGAAGCTCGTGCGCTGTTGGAGGGGCTTCCCCATCTCTTAGGATCGAATAACCCATGTGCAAGTGCCATTCACATTGAACCTTTCACCTTTCCGGTCAAAGTTCTCACTTGAATGCGCTGTCGGACGAGCTTCCCCCGTCTCTTAGTTTTTGTATTGAGCTTCTCTCTTTATTTATTGAGAAAAAAAAACCATAGATTAGTTTTGAGATAAACAAATACCAAACAAGTATTTTATTTTGTAAATTAAAAGGTCAAAATATTCAAAAATAAATGTCCAAATGTCATGAATTTAACTAATAAAAATTTCCAAAATAAATGTAATGGTGTTTTTATGTTACTTTTTCTTTTTTTATATTGTGTATGTCTTTCGGGTCTTCTTTTATGAGATGTCAGTTTTTGTATCATAAATTCAGAAAAAAAAAAAAAAAGCAAAGGTGACATTTTTTCACAGTGCACGTAACAACACAAATATAAATTCGCAAAAAATTAAAACAAGAAACATCCAAACAAAGCATTAATGAAGCCTAACATGAGATTAAGCTGGTGAAATATTTAAATAAATAAAAATAATACCCTTTTCGAGGTAGAGCTTAATAAATTATTTAGTTAATATTCAAATTTGTATGGAAGTTGGGGAAACCCTAAGGCAAATGTTAAGTGCATGTTTGTTATCATTTTTTATTATTAAAAACTAAAAATTATGTTTTTGAATAATTGTGTCTTATTTTTTTATTTTTAAATTTTAATTTTCACCCTTCTTATGCTAAAGTTTAAAATAAAAATTCAATTAAAAAAATTATTTTGAAATACGGTTTTTAGTTTCTGACAATTTAAAATTTGTAAACATCAACGATATCGAATAGGACCTTATTTATACTTGGTATTATGTTTTATATGCAATTTTAAGTTTTCAATAAACTAAAAATTACAGTTTGCAAAAACAGTATGTTCATTTTTTATTTTATTTTTTTGATTTTTTTATAATTTAGGAGAAAAGTAAAAACTATGAACCAAAAATTTTAAAAATTACTTTCAAACTTGGTTTTTGTGTTTTCAAAATCGAAAATAGCAAATAGAAACAACATCAAACAAGCAGTAAATGTACCAAAAAAATATGTTTGATATTTATGATATAAAATTATTAAATTATAAAAATAGCACTAATTAATTATATTTTTATAAATTAACAATTTGATTATATAAATGCTGATAATATTATCTTAAAATTTGAATTTGATAATCATAAGCAGAAAATATGATTTGGGTGTGATGCAATTTAAATAAGATTTAAATGAGATTTGATTATACAAATTAAGTTCCAATCGACTTGTATAAGGCATAGGAAATTGTATTATAAAACAGGCTTATAGTGTGATGATCAAAGCACACAGTCACACTGAAAATATGTGAGCCCGTATAGTGAATTTATAAGGGGTACCCTTGGTTAGGGCAAAATTAGATTGTGTTGTGTGTATACACCTAACATGAAGGGTGTCATGCTTTATTGTTTCGATGATAAATTCGTTAATTTTTTGCTCAAAAGTGGTACGAGGTTTATAACTTGTTCCGTGCAAAAGTTATATTTGTTTGGGTTGAGTGACTGTGAGATTAGTTTTTGGCTTTTGATTCGATATTGTAATTCCAAACTTTAATGTTCCGGGATCTAATTCTCTCATTTCTTTGCTTTGACTACGATGCATAACCCCTTCTTATATCTTTGATTTTCTACAGTTCTAATGTATAAAAAAGGAGTTATTTATGCCGAAGATCATATACTTTGTCCATTATATCAATTTAGTCCTTATACATCTAATTGTATCAATTTAGTCCTTGTACTTTTAATTGTGTTAATTTAGTCCATGTACAATTCAAAATGAGTCAATTTGATCCTTTAAAAAAAATTTATGTTAAATTTTAATGAAATTTTTAACAGTTTAGCCGCGAGTTGTGTCAATAACTTAATTTAAATTTGACCAAAGGACAAAATTGACACATTTTGAATTGTATAGGGACTAAATTGATACAATTAAAAAATAAGGACTAAAAATTAATATAATAGACAAAGTATAGAAACTTTTGGTGTAAAAAACAAAAAAAAAAAAAAAAGGATTGAGAAACCCTAAGGTGGGGTGGTTTATGGAAAAGCAATAAATGAAGGTCACATGAAACGAAGAATCTTTTTAACATTGTCTGATTCAGTGTAAAGACAAATACTGATTTCCTTGCAAACTCTTCTCTTTCTTATCATACTTGGAACCTTCTTGTCTCCTTTTTTTCCCCCTTCATCTAGGTTTCTCTTTTTGTTAAATTAATTCTTATTCAAAATGTTGGTACATTGTTACAAGTTTATTTTAATTTTTAGGATAACTAAAGCATTGATACGAGCAAGAAGAACGAAAGCCCTGTATGAAGAAAAATCCCTCAACATAATGCCGGAGCCCCTTTTACTTACATTTGTTAGCGAATCTTCCAATCTATTTGCTTCTCTATATTAGTGCTTGAAAAATGCTTGATAATACTAAGTGCTTAAAAGCTTAATGTCATCCATTATAGTAACAACTTACGTCGAGAGCATCCCTAGCCACGACCACCTCTACCATAATGATAGACACATTGCCCAAAGCACGCGAAACCAATAAGAAGCACCTTTCCTTGATGATCCCGAATACTAGAACATGCGGGCGCTGACTCACCACGCTTAAGCATTGAAATTTGCCTTAATCCATCCGGAAGGATGGGGGTCCACGCAATCCACTTGCTTCCACTCTTCCTTTTAATGCAGACCTTCTTCACCATATAACCAACCTCCTTATATGAACCCTATTGCGGATGCTCCATTCTAGGTGCATATGTCTAGCAAAAATCACATGCTTATCGGGATTGGACCTCTCCCCCTGAATAACCAATTGTTTCTAATCCTTCCAAACATGCTAGCATAAAACAATAAAATGAGTCATATTATCATCCTCTCCGCCTCTACTCAAGCTCTTGCGACAACTCTGTCTTTTTAGGAAACAATTTCAACCAACCTAGATTTGTGACAATACTTTGTATTACCTTAGACTTGGTGCAATGGAGGAAAACATGGTTCACACAGCAAGGATTATTTTTAAAGTAGATTTTGTCTTTCTCAATGCATAATTAATTTAAGGCTAATTTGGTTAAATTTTTATGGTTTGTTTTTTCTAAAAATTTAAAAAAAAAATTTATTCCAATTTCTTCCTAGTTTTAGGAATTTGAAATCTGATTTTTTTATTTTAAAAGGAAACAAGAAATGCAATTAGAAAATGATGCTAAATAGGCCTTTTATTCGATAAGTAGCGAAAAAACTCGCAATACAAAAATCTACATCTCATAATAGGAGACTCGAGAGGCACAATCATAGTATGGAAAAGAAAAAAATAACATAAAAACACCCAAAGGCAACCATCACGATACTAAATAGGCCTTTAATTTGTTCGTTCATGCTTTTTTCCCCCTCGTAGGTTGCTTTTGGCCCATCTTTTTAACAGTTTAAAAATGTGAAAAAATCCTAATTAACTGCATTGTTTGTATTTGGTTGACCAACAATAACTATTTTATATATTTAGTTTTGTAACTTTTTCTATTTAGTTATAAAATAACTTTTAATGTTTCTATTTAAGTTATAAAAAATATATTTTAACTTTTAAGCTTTCTATGCATTTTATGTCATACTTAATGTGCACCAACAAACAATTAATCGTGGATTTAAAATGGTTGACTGAAAATTTTAGAATATTGGAGTTAGTTTTCTAAAACAATTAAAAGTTGTTGTAGTGGTTAAATAAAAAATGACAACTTTTTTTTAATAAAAACCAAAAAATTATCTACCAGTCAAACTTATTTTATAACCTAAAATCTTAAGACCAACCTTGACCATTGATATCGAAATGGTCGTGTTGGTGGTGGTAGTGAATGGTAAGTGATGAGATAGTTTAAATATTATAAAATATATTTTTAACTTAGGATTTGTTAACGTCAGGATAAAAGTTATTATTACTAAAGTAATGATAAGATTTACAAATAATAAGAGTTACAAAATTGTTTTGAAAACTCCAATCTTACTTTGACAATAACAATTTTGTCATGTCAGTAACATTACTATTTATCCTTTTTTTTTGTTTTTTGAACATTATTTATCTTTTTATTTAAAACATAAGATAACTTAAGAAATCATTTTATTAATAAAACACAAGCATATAACTTTTGGCAAAGGAATCTGTACTGTTGCTATGCATTAAATAAATGCAACACAGGACCCAAAATGTATACATACGAAGTAGAGAAACTGAGAAAAAAGAAGCCTTGGGGGTTGAGACCTCTGCTTGTTGTTTTTTGTTTTGAAATTATAATATATAGTTTTATTATATGATAAAAGATGTATAATTTATAGCTTTGAAAAATCCCATAAAAACAGACATCTTCCAGCCCACATAAAAACCCTAAAACGACATGAGACCTCCAAGGCGGAAGCATTTAATGAGCATCGTGGTTATAACTTTAAAATAAATATAATAATAATGATAAAATTAATAATATTAGTATTCATCAATTTTCGAGATTGCATTTGCATGGTTTTCTTAATTATGATTAGGCATTGCACTAAAAAAAAGTCACCAATTATTATTATCAAGACAAATATAGCTTATAAATAATGATATTTATAAAATTATTTTAAAAACTACGATTTTGTTCTGATAATAACAATTTTTTCCTAACAATAATATTACCCAAAATTTCATTCCTAAACTTATCATAATTTAGGGACCTATTTGGTATTATTTTCTTTTTATAATTTTTATTTTTTAGAACTTAAACTCCTATTTTAAAAGGATTTCTATTTATTTTTGTTTTTCTTAAAATTTAAAATCATATTTTGAAAGTGATTTCCTTTTGTAGGGAAAATTACATAGTAGTATCTCAAGTTTTAATGTGCTAATATTTTAATTAATAAACTTGATTGAATAATTTTTTAGATAAAAAGTTAAATATATTTAATAAAATAGTCCAAATGACAGTATGAAAAAGTGTAAAACTACAGCTATTGTTTGTTGGAAAAACCATTATATTGTTGTTATTTCTCATATTCCATACACAAACTACAATGTTGTGACACTGCTAATAAAGAAGCTCGAGTTCGATGAGAGACCAATTTTACACTCTTACACACCAGTATTTGGACTATTTATTGAATATATGTAACTTTTGGATTAAAATACTATTTTAGAAAATTTGTGGACAAAAATTTTAATATATCAGACCTCATGATACGAATGTGTAATTTACCCTATTTTTATTGTATATTATTAATTTGTTTCTAAATTGAATGAAAATAAAATTAGAAAAAAGGGGGAAAAAAACAAATTTCAAAATCACATTTTTAGATTTTGGAAATCAAAAACCGTAACAAAATGATACCAAACAAGCTCTGTATATTTTCGATAACTAAATATTATCTAATCCTCACTGGTATTTTCCATTTGATTATTAACTTTTAATTTTAAGTTAATAATATCTTAAAAGTCTTTATTTTACCTCAAAATTGTTTTCTTCTCACTCTCCTTTCATAATGAGGCAATATAATTCAAGTGGTTAATGAGATTAATATAATCATTATGGTTTTCAAATTGGTTTTCAAATAAGTTTACATTCACTTCGTACAAAAAAAATAAGTTTACATTCACCGAACCAATCAATATGTATAAGTTCTGTTTGAATCTTGAATGCTTATGAAAAAAGTTCGTAAGCACAAATTACCTATCTCTTGCTCACTTACCTACAAAAAAAAAAAAAAAAAAAGAACGTATCTTTTCTTTTCAATCTCGTCTCGCATTAATATTTAACTTTTGAATACCTATAGCATTCTCTTTAAGCTAGGTCAAGGTAATTGGTGTGTTTTTAGATAGACAAAAGGATAGGCAGTTCTTTACTGATTGATAATCATGGACTTTCTATTCACTAAATCTAACAAAACTTAGCGATAGAAAACATTGGGACTATTCAATGTGTTTACAGTCTTCGATGGAGCAAAAACACGTTCGAGTGGAAAGGTGCTTTAAGACAAGCCTTACTCACTAACGTCTAGGAAGCTTTCCCTTGTCCTTTATACAAAACACCTCTGAGTTTATTTGGCAACATAAACTCAAAGGTCACTTCTCAATTGGTTGCATTCATGAAGTTGTGCAACGAGTTTCTACCAACCTTATTTATAAATGTGTAAAAAAACCTTTCGTGTAGTTTAGTACTTTCACGGCCAATTTAGATTAGTCTTTCTTCAGAGAGTAACGCTCATGAGCACTTAAAGAGATCTGGAGTATTGAAGCCTTCTCAAATGAACTACTCTCTTTGCACTAACAATACTAAACGTATTTCCCATTTACTTTTATAAAAGATGCCTCCTCCTCTTGATGCTCTAAAGCGAAATGTGGGTGGAGCCTCCATAGAAAAATGGAAAACTGCTTCCACTGGAGGATTACTTAAACACTATGATGGTCTCTTCGAAGCTGTAATCTCAAAGCTCATTAGAATCCATGAATCAGATTTTGCAAAACTCTATACTCTTTGGCAGCGCCCTTACTTCTAGAGCAATTAAAAATTAAATTTAGCCAGAGCACTTCAACACATCACAAACAAGTTGGACGCCTTCCTTTCGAACTGGTCCTTCATCATTAACAAAATTAAAGTCCTTCATCATTTTCCAATTGTGCTTCAGTCACAGAGTCGATACTCCAATTTTGTCGCTTGCCCATTTTAGTTGTCTACCCCTTTGTTCTTCTTTACTACTATTATGAAGAGTATGAGATTTTGTAAGTTAAGAAGAGTGATACGAAGTACATTTCTCATACATCAGACTGTCACTTCTAATTATATTTACTTCCCTTTCATTTCAACTAATAATAATAATAATAATAATATATAGTAAAACAAAAGATTTTCTCCCAATCAAATGAAGCTTCAGTCTATAGGGCGTTGATTCTAGGCAACTATGTATATTAGGAAGAAGCATTGGTTGACTAGGTTGAAACCCATTCTACGGGCCATTGTATAATAATATAATTTATTTATTTATTTTCTATAATTTATTAACTTATTTTACAACTAAATAGGTCGATATGTCGGCATGTGGCAAACCTACTCTCCCATTTTCCTTTGTTTATATAGGTAGGTTATTTTTATTATCAAGATAATTTTTGTTTATATTATAATAATAACAAAGACTTTTGAAGTTTTATTATGTTGGAATTGCGCTAACAAAATATGTCCCGGCAATACACCACCCTATGCGTATAGTGCCTTTTGAATCATTATCCCAATTATAAAAAAAAAATGAAAATTATCATTAATTATCCTGAGTTTTGATTATTTATCATCTAGATACTTTGACATTTCAATATACACAATAGAATACCTTGAGTTTTAAACTTTTTATTATTTAGGTATCTTGAAGTTTTAAAATTTTATCAATCACATATTATTTTCTCAAAATTTGATAGATTTTCAATATGATTTCAACAATATATTAGTATTTCGTTAAAATTTGATATTTTTTGCCAAAAAATGCAAAATTGATAGAATTGTGGCAATTTTAAGTAGTTTACAACAATATTTCATAAATATTTTATCAAAACTCATTGACTTTTTATGAAACTTTGGCAGCGGCTTATAGATATTATCATAATCACTTATTATATCAACATTTTTTGTATAAAACTGATCAAATACTTATAAAAATTCATCAAATTCCTATATAAGGTACCTAGGTAATAAAATATTCAAACTTTAGGATACCTCATTATATATATTGAAATGTCAAGATACCTAAGTGATAAATTCTTAAACCACAAGGTAGGTAAGTGAAAATTTTCCTATAAAAAGAGAGAGAGAGAGAGAGAGAAAGAGAGAGAGATTACTTACACCATTATTATATGAAATAATACAATTGTAATTGAATGAATAATATTGAGATTACAGCATTCATATATATAGAGAGTATAATGATAGAAAAAAGACTAAAGTAAATCTAAGTAGATAATACGAGATATGAATCTAGATATAGAAGCAGAATATAACTTATAATCAATAACTATAGTACATATAGATCTAGATACTCTAATATGCCCTCTCAATCTAAATGAGGTGGGCCCACATAAATATTGCTCTTATGGTAATAGAACATGTCAGAAGAGAGACCCTTGGTGAAGATATCAGCAACCTGACGAGCAGTTGGCGTGTATCCAATCTAGAGGTCATCTTTTAGAACTTTATCTAGTACATAGTGAAAATCCACATCTACATGCTTGCTTCTATCATTAGACACAGGGTTTGCAACTAAGTAGGCGGCCGAGACATTGTCACATAATACCACGATAGGACCGGAATGGCGAAGGCCGAGGTCTCGCCATAGATATCAAATCCAATCATTCTCAGCTACAGCTTGAGCTACAGCACGATACTCAGACTCAGTAATAGACTTGGAAACGGTGTGTTTTTTCTTGGCACGCCAAGAGATAAGATTGAGACCAAGAAAAAGAGCATAACCTGTGGCAGAGCGACGAGTGTCGAGACAACCACCCAATCCGCATCAACAAAAGCTACTATGGTGAATCAGGAAGAATGGACAGTCCATGATCGGGGAGTGCTCTTGAGGTAACATAGGATCCGCTTCACAACTTGCCAATAACTAGATCTAGGAGCATACATGAACTGAGAAACAAGGTTAACAGTATAGCATATATCAATTACGCGTCATAGTCAGGTATCGAAATGCCCCAACAGCACTCCTATACTCGGTGGGGTCTGTAAGGAGATCCCCTTCACTTAGAGATTGGTGGGCACGAATAGGAAGTGGTGTTTTTACAGGTTTGGAATCATGCATATATTGAGTTTGGCAAGTAGTTCCACTATATATTTGTGTTGAGATAGGATTAAGCCAGTGGGGCTATGCTTAGCCTCAATGCTGAGGAAGTAGTGTAAAGGACCAAGCTCCTTCATGGCACATTGAGTATAAAGGGTACGGATGAAGTTATCAATAGAAGAGGCATTAGTCCTAGTTAAAATAATATCATCCACATAAAGTAAAAGACAAATGAGATCACAGGATGTGCAACATATAAATAAGGAGGGGTCAACCCTACTACATATGAACCCAAGACTAAACAAGAAAGAATTGAATCGCTAGAACCAAGCCCGAGGAGCTTATTTAAGGCTATATAAGGCCTTAATCAAGCGGTAAACATGATTAGGGTACTTGAAATGAATGAATCCCTATGGTTGACGCATGTATACTTCTTCATGTAAAAACCCATGTAGGAATGCATTTTAACTTCAAGTTGTTGTATAGGCCATGCATTTGTGACTGCTAATGAAAGAATAAAGCAAATAGTGGGAGGTTTGACAACAGGACTAAATGTTTCCTTATAGTCAATTCCCTCACGCTGATTAAAACCTTAAGCGACCAAGTGAGCCTTAAACTGCTCAACAGAACCATCCGCTTTATACTTCATTTGGTATCTCCAATTACTTCCTACAAGGTTTTTACTTGGGTCATAAGGAACTAAATCCCAAGTGTGCTTGTTGGTGATGGTGCTTTGTTGCGGAAGAAGGGTGGCAGTGGCGGTGACTATGCAGTGGCTAGGGTTAGGGTTTGGGTTTTGGGAGGCTGCCGCCATTGAGGAAGGGAGATTTTAAGTGATTAAAATTGAAATTGAAAAGGCAACGTTAGTTTAAACAATTAAAATGGCTCTGATACCATATGAGAAATAAAATTACATTTGAATGAATAATATTGAAGTTACAGCATTCCTGCATATAGAGAGTATAATGATAGAGAAAAGACTAAAATAATCATAAGTATATGGTCCAAGATATGAATCTGGATATAGAAGTAGAATATAACTCATAATCAATAACTATAGGAGATGTACATCTAGATACACTAATATATTAGTCCTCAACCTTTGTTCATTGGATCAATTTAGTCATTATACTTTTTAATTGTATTAAGCTAGTCGTTAATATAATTAAAATTGTCTCAATTAAGTCTCATGGTAAACTCAGATTAATTACTAGAGAATATTCTAATGTTGATTAGCACTTACATGTTCTTTCCACATGAAAAGGGTCTTCATAAAGGCGTTAATGTTTACATAGGGGGGATGTGTTATGATTTCAGTTAGAAATTAGCTATATATACTTATAGAAAGTGTATCAACAAAGGTGTAAGAATAGCTCTTAAAAAACTTTTGTTCTTTGTCTTTGTACACTTTTTTGAAATTGTCACTAAGTATATCTATAACTTAGTTTTGTTTTAGTGATTCTCCATGCATACATACAATCAATGAACAAGTGATCTGCAGTTTCAACGGATGAGTTGCAAAAAGGACACCACTTCTCATCCTCAGCTATGATTTCTAAATTCTACAGACATCTCTTCGTGTTCATCTTCCCTAATAAGGCCATCCGCACTAATATTTTCACCTTTGGAGGGGCTACTTCCTTCCACACACCACAAATAAGGTGGTTAATAGTTTGGGTTCCAATACGATCCCAGGAGGCTTGAACGAAGGATTTAACCGAGTACATACATCCTTGTTCATGTGCCCACATAGTCGAATCTCCTTTGTCTTTTAAGGGATGGCTCGTGTTGAAGATGTTTTGAAGTTTCACCATAGCCAATTCTTCCCTAGCAAATAAACGGCGCCTCTAGTTTAATAATCATCTCCACCTTTCACCATACCAAAAGTCCATTTCATTAATGAAATGGTTCTACTACAGTGATACTCTGAACAAGTCCCAATATCACTTCTTAAGAGTGTCATCCCCCAGACCAAATGTCCTTCCAAAGCTTAATGCGAATGCCGCTGCCCAACACCAACCGTAGAACAGAAGTGACTCTACAAACTACATTGTTCGACTTTGATATCTCTGCAATAGTGGCCCAAGGGCTTGTGTACTTCACAGAAGTGGACGCTGGCAGTATTTCATTCATGGAGCCGCCATAAATTGAGCATATTACATGCTTCACATAACATTGAGCCCTCCTCTGAGAATCTACACCACCATTTGAAAAGTTTCATTTTTCATCACCAAATCCCTAACACCAAGACCCCCCATATGTTTCGGTAACTGGATAATCTCCCATTTTATGATAGGTCTTTATGATGAATATGTGTTGTGTGCTTATTCATCATGTTTGAGTTTTGTTTGAGATATGGTTCGTAGTCACTCAAACGGAGAGGGAGGGAGAGAGACATGGGAGAGAGAGCAATGAGAACTTCAACTTTCCAAACACAAAGTGGGAGAAAAGATGGAAGAACTTTCTGTCACTCTAGAAACTTGCCCTTTCCTAAAGGGAAAAACTCCTCCTTTTGTAGAAAAAAATGGGCACTTCAAGTTAGGCTCTCACTTGGCAGGGCTTCAAGTTAGGCTTCCGGCTCAGCTTCAAGTTAGGTGCCCATTCGGTAGGGCTTCAAGTTAGGTGCTCAGAAGGCGTTCAAGTTAGGCGCATGGCAGGGCTTCAAGTTAGGCGTCCACGCGGCAGGGCTTCAAGTTAGGCTCTCCCTCGGTGGGGCTTCAAGTCAGGCGCCCATTCAGCATGGCTTCAAGTTAGATGCCCAAAAGGGCTTCAAGTTAGATGCCCATTCAACAAGACTTCAAGTTAGGCGCCCGGCTAGGCTTCAAGTTAGGCATCCCCTTATGCTTTATGTTACATTTTAATTTTTCCTCTTATTGGGGTATAGTTATAAACATATTAGCCCCCATACTCCATGAGCAAACTTCAGTCATTCCAAGTTCGGTCATGGAGTATATGCATAGCTGATTTTTAACCCTAGTCTTCCGCCGTTCAATGTATAGAGGCATCACAACCCTGTCTTTAATGTTCTATAGTTGTTTATACGAATATTGGACTTTGCAATTTTAGACTTCGCCTAAAGTCAATAGGGCACATGGCATAAATAGGGTTTTTAATGTGTCATGAATTTCAACAAGGTGCAGAATGTTTAATTCCCTATGAGTTTTAACAAGGCGTGTAGCCCAACATAGAATTCAAAAGAGCTCTGAACTCATTATTAATTTTAATAGAGCGTTTGCTTGACAACATAGCACGTAACATGGTAGTTTGCTCAAAATTGTTCAATTTGCAATGTGTTAAGGAATTTGAGTGCTATGAATTAGCTTGCTAAGGAGCATCTTGGTTCTCCATTCTTACAAGCGCCCTTGGCTACTTATTAAGAGCAACTGAATCATAATCTTCATTGTAAGTATATCTCTGAAATCTATAAACCATATGAATTGAATGAAAATGTAAGTGGACAATAAGAATAAACACATGGCATTGAGTGTGTTGTACCCAAATAACCCTCGTATAAAGCATGTTGCACCTACATAGTCGTCAGGTGACATGCATGAAGAACCAGGATAGGACCACAGTGACAAATATTGCACCCTCTGCACTAGGGCAGACCATGGTGATAGGTATTGCACCCGTTATGGGTGATTACACCTAGACGGACCTTGGTGGTGGGCATCGCACCCATTGTCAGACCGTGGTCGTAGGCATTGCACCATTGCTAGTGATTGGACCAGGGCGGTCCATGGTGGTAGATTGCACCAAGGCGAAGCATGGTGATAAAGAGTGCACCCTTTGTGAGTGATTACACCTGAACGAACCTTAGTGAAAGGTATTGCATCTGCTGTGGATGATTGTACCAGGGCGGACCGTGGTGGTAAATATTGAACCAGTTGCGAGTGATTGCACCAGGGCGAACTATGGTGATAAGTAATGCACCATCTGCGGGTGATTGCACCTGAACAGACCGTGGTGATAGGCTTTGCCCCTTTTGTATGTGATTGCACCAAGGTGGACCGTGGTGATAAGTATGTCACATCCAAGTAGCACATTGGTGGCACACTCGGCAAAGTCAAGGTGATGGGTGTAATCAAATCAAACCGGCTAGTATAACATGCCCATTTAATAACAAACATGTCGATGAAGCATACCAAAGTGGGGACAAGTTGTAGGAAATAACGCACCTTGAATGCTATAATTTATGTGCTAAATAGGAGACATAATAAGCCAAACCTGTGGTACATTATCTATAAAGGTTGTTCATGGTTGGTATTTCTGGTTCCCACTATTTACCATTGAGCCAATAAGTCTAGTTTGATTTGCGTTGAATGGTTGTAAATCAATAGCTACACAATTAGTTATCAGTATTATTCATAGAATTCATAAGCAAACAATACTCGTATAATGCAATTTGTAAGCAGCTCTATTTCCTAGTGTCCAAACGATAGATAGGTAAAAGATGCGTACTGCATAACTCAGTGATGGTGAGCAACCAGTGGTTTTGCACCATGACACATGTGCCTACATCCTATATTAAAGGCGTAATGAGACAAATATGATAGTGTTTGATATAGCTTGCAGCTAAGAGGGAAAAAGCGACATTCTACATTGTTTTTGTTAAGTTGTGGCCTTATAACAATGCTAGGCTAGTCGAGGACTAGCCAAGACGGGTAAGTACGGGCTATTTTGAGTGGAGTAACATGCGTGGTCTACGTTGGACCTTCCTATTAGAAATATTTTATGAACTGAAGGGTGCGACTAAGTCTACTAGTCATAATTTAATCATTGGCCTATGACAGATAATGAAGGCTCTTAGTTGTACTATGCTATTATATTTTAAAATATAGTTGGGGGCGAAGCCCCAAAGTCCTAAAAGGATTGTACGTCGTGGATGAGATATCTCTTGTAAGTGTTATGAAATGATGTATAACGTGAAACAGATATGAAAACAAACTTGCAGCTAGGGATGAAACCCCTTGATTCTAAAGAGGTTTGTAAGGTATGAATGAGGCTCACCTCTCAACCAGGGCAAAGCCCGCCAGAGCCCACACAATGAAAAAGTTAGCAATTTATCAACAGGATTTAATTGCAGATTGTGACAAAGCTAGTACGAAAACTATTTGTACAATTCTGAAGTAATAAAATCTAACTCGCGAATAAGGTTATGCCCCATGACTCTAAAGTGCTTTACACGCTCTCGAGGACAAGAAGTCTAACTCATTACTGAGGCGAAGCTTCCCAGTCTTAAAATGATTTTCACGCTTTTAATGTAATGAAATATAGGCTGTGAATAAGGATGAAGGCCCCTGCCCTAAAATGGTTTACACACTACATAGAGAAGAAAAATCAAGGCTATGATGAGGGGCGAAGACCCTGCCATAAAATGATTTATACACCACCCAGACTAGGACATCTGGGCTGTGATTAAGAGTGATGCCTCCGTGCCCTAAATGATTTATATACCACCGAGAAAAGGAAATCTGGTCTGTGATTAGGGGTGAAGCCCCCTGCCTTAAAATGATTTATACGTTCCCAAGAAAATAAAATTTGGGCTGTAATTAGGGGCGAAGCCCGTCTGCCCTAAAATGATTTATACACCACCGAGAAAAGAAAATTTGGATTGTGATTAGGGGGCGAAGCCCCCGTGCCTTAAAATAATTTATACACCATCGAGAAAATAAAATTTGGGCTGTGATTAGGGGCGAAGCCCCTTGCCCTAAAATGATTTATGCAACACCGAGAAAAGGAAATTTGGGTTGTGATTAGTGGCAAAGCCTACTACATTAAAGCGATTTATACACCACCCAGAAAAGGAAATTTGGGTTTTGACTAGAGGCAAAGCCCCATTGCCCTGAAATGATTTATACACCACTAACAAAAGGAAATAGGGGTGTGATTAGGGGGGAAGGCCCCATGCCTTAAAATGATTTATACACCACCGAGAAAAGAAAATCTGGGATGTGATTGGGGGCGAAGCTCCCTTGCTCTTACACCATCAAGAAAAGGAAATCCATGTTGTGATTAGGGCCAAAGCCTTTCTACCTTAAAATAATTTGTACACCGCTGAGAAAATTATATTTATCCCACGACTGGGGCAGAGCTCCTAGTCTTAGAGTGATTTATATCACTGCCAAAAGAAAATTAACCTATGATAGTGAGCAAAGTCCCAATTCTAGTCGTTTATGAACTGTTTTTAACCTTAAGCCCATTGTTGATCCTCGGTTTTACTTGGCTTGACTATGTTAAACTTGACCTTTACAATTGTCCCTAACAGGTACTATATGGTCATCAATGTTGAGAGATAATGTTATTGTGTAATTTATCAAGTAATTCAAGTATGTTTAGATTTCTTCTTGTAACTTGAATGATTCTCCTAAGACTTTGCAGGAGAATAGTGGATGTGCCAACACATAGTGCATAGTTAGGATTTTATGGGCAATATGATGCTAAAGCTTGAGTTTGATGAATCATTAGCCTCCAGAATTATTTTGTGCATGTATAAAATAAGTAGGTAAGAGGTTCATGAAGTAGTAGAATTAGCATGAATGGAATGATCTTACCAAAAAGAATCGAATAAAATTATCAAATCAAGTGTGCATGTTCTTTGGGTTCAAAAGGAGTTATAAGGCCTCCTGTATGCCGGATTCAAGGTTTTGGAATAGATTATATAACTCTGACCATCTTGTTATGAGCTCATTTATCATTTCCAAATTCAACTCTTATGTGTGCCCTTTTTTGGTATGTATTTGTGCCTTCGTATTGGATTTCACTTGAATGTTGAGGCACACATTTTAAACCATTAAGGATAGGGTTGAGGGTCTCGCCCTTGTAGCGTCCATGATCTAGAATTTTTGCATTCAACTATCCACCTAACAATGGACTGGTAAAGACTCGGTGAAGCATGGTCCTTTATGAGAGAGATGCATTACAAACAAGTAGGTTACTTCCTTGGTATAGTAGCCAGTAAGCTAGAACTTGATTTCCTGCTAATTAATTGACTCAGCAATTATAATTCTCCCAATTTTTGGGGTGTGATGTCAACTTTAAACCTTAAAAATCTACAACAGTAGATGAACCTATATAGAAGCATATATAATGAGCGCAGATACTACTAGTCTTATCATACAGCGAGTAAGCGGATTTACTGATTTGCTTAGTCGCTTTCAAAGATGAAACTTGTGACTAGTTTATTCGTCTAGTAGCATGGTGCACACGTGATTTAGTCGAACTATCACCCCTTGGTGTTACTACAAGAAGTTTCATTTCTATTCGACCAAAGTCCTCTAAGGCGAATTTTTAATGTAAGACAATGACACATAATGAACGTCATCTTTCCCAATATAACTCATTCGGAATACCTGGAACTTGTTACTAAATTCAGAGCCCACAAGGCTATTCTCAAACCCATTGTCTCCTCATAAATTATGTTAATCTTTATTTATCATTGCCTGGACTTGGATTTCAAAACCTTAAGCTTAGTTCCCTTCTTATTATCTCAAGATTTTGGGTCTAATCCAATTGGGGATTCAATACTAAAAC
Source organism: Simmondsia chinensis (assembly GCA_018398585.1). NCBI lineage: Eukaryota > Viridiplantae > Streptophyta > Magnoliopsida > Caryophyllales > Simmondsiaceae > Simmondsia > Simmondsia chinensis. The sequence continues at coordinate 29,688,949 of JAGTTD010000008.1, read as the reverse complement.
GAAAGTCTTGATAATTATAATCTGAAAAGAATTATCCGAAAAGTTAAACCTTTGTCGGCATTCTAATTGCTCCCTTATCAAAGGATACAAGAATAAGTTTGCAATTAAAAATCACAAAAAATGAAATTATAACTGGAAATTGAGTTAAGTGTAATTTAGTTGAACTTCAAATTGTAGCAAGAGCGCATTCAAAAAGGGTTTAGTTGACCTAGGAATTTTAGGAAAGTTAAATCAATCGGAATTTGATTGAAATGGAACTTATGATGAAAACTGGTTAAATTAGGGTAGGATTGAACTGAATTATAAAAAACTTAACTAGGATTACAATGAAAATTAACCCAAAAATAAACAAGGATTGTAACAAAAATTAGTTCAATCGATGTTGAATGGAATTAGGGCTGTAACGAAAATTGACCCAATTAGGGTTTAATTGAACAAGAATCGTAACAAAAATTAGTTCAATCCAGGTGGATTGTAACAAAAAAGTTGACCCAATTAGGGTTAAGAGGAGAGATATTTCGACAATGGTTTGTGGTGAAAAATGACGATGAGGCACATCGGCGGTCAGCATGCGAAGTGGTGGTTGTTTGTGCTAGGTTCCGATGATGGTGGACATGTGATGAAGGTGGTAACGATGGTTGTGCGATGGTGGTGTGTGAAGAAGGTGGTGGAGACCTGCAATGGTGGCATTGGTGTTGGTGTACGAAGTTGGTGACAATGGTGGTGTGCAAAGCGGTGGAGTGGTGGCAGTCATGTTCTTCGCAGGTGGTGGTGGCGAGTCTGGCTTCACGCACGACGGCGGGAAAACCACGGTAGTGGTCAGAGCAGCGGTAAGAGTCAAAGGCTAGTGGCTTCCGACCCGAGGTGGGCAGCTAGTATGGCGGTCGGTATCTAGTACGGTGGCCCGCGCTTGGCTTGGCGGCAGTGGTGGTCAAATCATGGTGGTTAAAGTGTATAATATCATGTAATTTAAACTGGGCATAACTGTTTTATCCGTGAGGAGTTAGTGATCGAACTACTTGTCAAAATGAAGCTCTTGAAAAGCTTCCCCCCCCCCCCCCCCCCCCCCAAAAAAAAAAAAAAAAAATGACCTCGACTTGTCCTCGTTTTAAAAGAAACAAAACACATGTTTTTCCCTAAAAGAAATATGACTTATTTTTTCTTACAAGAAGTAAGAAAGGGTTGTTTTAACTCACAAGAAGCAAGATAGGCTCATTTATTTCAATTTTTAAAAAAAAAAGATAAATTCATTTTTATTCAAAAGAGATGAAAAATGTGTTTTTATATTTAACTTCAACCAAATAGGGCTTTTTTTTGCATAAAAGATATAACAAAGGGGTTTTTATAACTGATTTTGCCTTAACATGCTCGATCTTATTAGAAAAATGCAAAAACGATTCAAAAATGCCAAAAATTAATCCACCTAATGCTAAAATGCTTGAACCTTACCAGAAATACCAGCCTAAGTGTGAGCTTGCGGTCCTTCCCACAAATGGTGCCAAAATGTTTATGATGAATATGGTTGTATGCTTATTCATCACGTTTGAGTCATGTTTGAGATGCGGTCCGTTAGGATGAGCTAAACTCAATCTCTAGCTACACACCCGGCCTGATATTTCACGCAAGTCACTCGAACGGAGAGGGAGGGATAGAGAGTGGTGAGAACTTTAACTTCCTAACCACGAAGAGGGATAAAAGACGGGAGAACTCTCCGTCACTCTAGAAACTTGTCCTTTCCTATAGGGAAAAACTCATACTTTTATAGGAAAACTGGGTATTTTAAGTTTGGCGCTCGGTAGGGTTTCAAGTTAGGCGCTCGGCTGGGCTTAAAGTTATGTGCTCGGAAGGGCTTCAAGTTAGGCTCCCGGTTGGGCTTCAAGTTAGGTGCCCATTCGGCAGTGTTTCAAGTTAGGTGATTCGAAGGCCTTCAAGTTAGGCGTCCAGTGGGGCTTCAAGTTAGGCGTCCATTCAACAAGGCATCAAGTTAGGCGCCCGGAAGGACTTCAAGTTAAGCGCCATAAGGGCTTAAAGTTAGGCGCCCAATTGGCAAGGCTTCAAGTTAGGCGCCCATTCGGCAAGGCTTTGAGTTAGGCGTCCCCTTATACTTTATGTTATGTTTTAATTGTTCATCTTACCGGGGTATAATTATAAACTATAGGAAGATATCTTTCTTTCTCATTGTAATTCAAAAGGAAGCATCTTTGCATTTTAATAATCTTCTTGCCCACTTTCTTTTGCATCTTGAAGATCATTAAGGACAGCTTTTATAAGAGTGAGGCGTCACGCCCTCGAAAGTGATTTTGCCTTCCACCCCTGAAAGCTTACCCTCAATGCGTTCGAGACTCGGCTTCCAAATTGCTTCAAGTCTGGGATTGGCACCGAGCAAGATGCCAAGGTATTTCATAGGGAGACTCGCTAATTGGCAACTGATTTCCGCAGCAAGATCCCGCGCCCATTCATTAGGTAGACCAAGGCAAAATAGTGCACTATAGTTAATCTGCAAACCGGCAACAACTTCAAAGCAACTTAGTGTTTCCTTGATCCATAAGACTACACCTCGAACATCCGGACAAAAAATTAACATATCGTTAGCGAACTAGAGGTGGGACAAGGTTACCCTATTCTTCCTGATCTCAAGTCCTCGAATAAGGTCTCGGTTAACCACTTGTATTAAGAGTTGGTTTAACAATTCAAAGACAAGAAAGTAAAGGAACGGGTAGAGTGGGTCACCCTGCCGTAGGCCACATTCCATATTTAATGGAGAAGTTGGACAATTGGTTACCAAAATTGGCATGTTTGGTGAAGATACACATTCCAAGATCCATGATCTCCACGTAAACTTCATAAGTACACCATTTTTTTTTCATTGATTTAAGCAAATACACCACTTGATTTGCAATAAAGGCACCGTCCAAAATCTGCCTCCCAGCTACAAAAGCTGTTTGGCTCTCACCAATAAGGTCCGGTAAAACTGATGCCAATGAGCTACTCATGACTTTTGTTGTAGCCTTGTAAATACATCCTACTGTTGGAAAAATTATGTATTTTATTGATTTAAAAATTACTTTATTTATTTCTTTTTTGGTTTAAAAAATATACTTAATACTCAATATTAAAATGTTACTCAAAATTATTCACGACTTGTTTATTACACTTTAAAGTATTTTACCGTTATAGAGCATTGATAGAAATCAATGAAATGTTTAATGGGTTTGCCATGGGTGTTAATGCCTTTGACCAGCCATTGATGTAGGAGAAATATTTTGGGTGCATTTTTTATCTATATAAACTCATGAGTATCTTGAAGAAATGTGTGCAACAATAAAACACTTTATTCTTTCAATTCCCTACACTCTTTTGAGAAATAGTGAGCTTGGTAGTTGTAGTTCGGGGATCTTTCATTGCTGCACTTATAAGGGTCCGACAGGTTGTTAAATCTTGGGAAAGGAGCGCATTTAAGCCTAAAAGCAATACTCTTGCAGAGGATAGCGTTCTCACGTGCCTCAACCCAAATATATGTTTTCCTAAACTCCGTTCTTTGTTTAATTTGCTTAAACATTCTTGTTGTTATTTATATAGTATTATTGGTCTTAAATTTGACAGTGTTTGATTGATATTGTATTATATTTTTGTTTGTATAAGTATCCAACTTTTGATGTTAGTCTCAAATTAAGATGTGTTAATATGTATTGTTTCTTTAATATATATTTTATATGATAAATACTACAAATATTTCCAAAGTTTTAAAACGGAAAGTACATTTAGCAATCTATTAATACAATGTCCTTGATTTAGTAGATACTACCACTACATGCTAGTATGATTTAAGTTCCTAGAAATATCAGCAACCCATACATGTGATTTAATTTGTTATATTATTCTATGAAAGTATACACGTGCTAAAATGACCTTGATTGTAAACAATAAATCGTCTTTAAATCTCAATATATAAGATGGGTGAAAATTCATCAGATCTAAAAATTAAATTACTACATTTGCATGACAGGCTCTTATAATAGTTGTCCAGGATAGAGAAAAAGAATGAATTTAAAGAATGTTTCAAAACTGTCATTACTAATTTTTGGAATATCTTAAATATTATATTTTACATTTATTTGTTGATAATTGAAGATTATAGTTGCCAGTTGCTACTAATTTATCGTAGATGTGTAGTGTTTTCATGGCTATGTTGAAGTATTAAAAGTGACAGTTTGTTATTTTAAAGAAATATCACGTTTGCTTTAATAAAATGGAAAATGAATTATCCTATGTATGCATATGTGATCCTATATACAAGGAAATATAATTGTATTATGATGATATATGTACTTATTCTGCAAATGCATACATGTGCATCAATTAGCCACATTTTTGTATATTTTCCCCATGTCAACCTTAGATTGAAACAAATTTGGCCTGAGCAAGCCAAATATGGGGAGTTGTGGTTTTTGGACAACCAAATTGAGTAAAAGCAAAAGGGGGTAAAAAAATACCACTCACAATATAAATGGCTAGAATGTCACTTCTAGGGATTAATGGATACATGAAAAATTATGACCCATCACGTAGTTCGAAAACGTTTGGAGAAATTTAGTAAAGAAGTTAATTACTTCATGAGTTGGTCTAAGAGGCACGTTATTTATTTTTTAAACATGCAATTATAAAAAAATTTTATGAAAAAAAAATCTTAAATGACATTCTACATGCTTATAATAGGCTATATATTGAGGTTGTCTAAAAAAATATATATATAGTTTGAATATAAAAATAAAAGTAAAAGAGTATTATGTAGTTTGGTAATTATATTATATTCTTAAATAAATTCAATACATTTTGTTTTTGTTGTTTGTGAAATGTTCTTCTATTGTTGTGGGTCAATCTGAATAAATATATTATGTACTAGATGAGTAGTTATTTGGTAAATTCGAATAATCAGGGGTTGTGTTACTCTATAATACTAAATTTGCTGCTAAAATTTAGATTCCGTAATCAAACTATTTTGCGTTTCATTCTTGTGAAATAAGTGATGTTGAATTACATTAACTGCTTGAGCAATGTAGAGGAAAAAAATGGGAACATCTATTACTTGGCAAGTATTTGAAAGATTAAGCTTTCATACTTTATCCACAATGATTACATGTATTAACATGGGTAATCTAGACTTGCGCATTTCTTCATGTATTTTGGAAGTATGCGAATTCAAATTACTAATTTGTGTTGTGTATCGCATATATCCCAAAAAAAAAAGTAAAACAAAATAAAATTTGTGAGTGAGTAAAACACCATTTCAATAGATTGTTTAATATGAAAGTGGTGGATCTGTGTACTATAAATGCAAAATAAAAAAAAAAAGTTTGGGAATTAATGAGTATATACATAGCGACCTTTTTGTTTATATAAATCTTGACAAGACTATCAAAATGTAGGGGTAGTTCATTTCTTGAAAGAAAAAGATATATCGTATCTTCTATAGATATCAAATTAAGAACCATTTGTGATTTTTTGAAGAAAATAGTTTGGTTCAAACTCCGAATCGGCTGAACAAAATGTTGGCCAGTTCTTTATCTAGTATGCAAACCGTAAATTTTTGGTTATATCGATGAATAGATGACCAAGTTAATGCTGTAAACTCAACTTGGTTTTATGCGAATTATTGTGGCCGATTCTAAGTAATATTTATTTGATGTTATGTAAATATCTACTTACAAAAAATGCATGGATAGTATTGAATAATGTATTGAATGGCAGATAAAACAAAGCAATAAGAGGAAGAAAAACATTTCATATGTTAGTGCTTTGAAGAAGTTAAATACTCTGCATTACAATAATGAATTTCCTTTGAGAAATGCAAATTGGTATTTCTTTAACAGTTTTACGTAAAGTCATTCTTTACTAGTTTATGACAATTGCCTTGGATTGTTTCAATATTTGAAAGGCATTATGAATGACGTATACTTGGTTTTCATTATGTTGAGAAAGGCATAGCATTCTAATTGATTTTTGATCCAGGTGAATTAAGAAGATTATATTCACCATTGGATGTGCTATGCAATGGAATTCCAATGAGTGAAAAGATGAAAAGCTTGCTCCATTATAAAGTCAAGATTGATTGAGGTGAAAGGAACAAGCAACAATGATGAGCATCTGATATCAGAAAAAGAAGAAAAGCAAGAATCGCGGATCCGCTTACAAAAGGGCAGACGTGCCTATGTGTTGTTAATCATTAAGGGGAGTGGGACTGAAGCCCGTAAATTAATCACCACAGTGGAAACCCGTCCTCAGAGGTATGGCGATCCCATAAATAAGGTTCAACGGGTACAAACGAAACTGATGGGTGGTTGAAAGAGCACAAATTATTTTTATTAGATAGCGGGGTATTCCCGAGTCCCATTCCTAAGGTGAGGTGCTCTTTACAGTGATGTTTAAGGCAGAGTTTTTTAAAATTCTAAATGAACCTGAAGGCGTATTATTAGTGGGGTGTTGATCACAGATCACCTTTGGAGGGTTCACCTACATGAGTGTGGTGGTGGGGTCGCCACTATGGGAAATGGGCTATTCCCTAATGATGCTCATGAGACTGGATTTCGTGCACATGACCGCAATGCGCCCCACTGATAGAACTTTACAACTACCAGTAATCTGTGTGTGTGATAGGTCTAAACCTGACTACAAGGGGCCTAGTTCAAAGCTCTTATGCTACTATGGTTTCTTCAGGTTGACGCTCGTTTACAGTAAGTGTTGGTTCAAACCCAAAAGGTACCTACATGTATTAATAGAGTACAATGCTCGCCAAGTTTTAAATTTTTAAATCATGTGGGGAATTGTTAGAAAAATTATGTATTTTATTGATTTAAAAATTACTTTATTTATTTCTTTTTTGGTTTAAAAAATATACTTAATACTCAATATTAAAATGTTATTCAAAATTATTCATGACTTGTTTATTACACTTAAAAGTATTTTACCGTTATAGAGCATTGATAGAAATCAATGAAATGTTTAATGGGTTTGCAATGGGTGTTAATGCCTTTGACCAGCCATTGATGTAGGAGAAATATTTTGGGTGCATTTTTTATCGATATAAACTCATGAGTATCTTGAAGAAATGTGTGCAACAATAAAACACTTTATTCTTTCAATTCCCTACACTCTTTTGAGAAATAGTGAGCTTGGTAGTTGTGGTTCGGGGATCTTTCATTGCTGCACTTATAAGGGTCCGACGGGTTGTTGAATCTTGGGAAAGGAGCACGTTTAAGCCTAAAAGCGATACTCTTGCAGAGGATAGCGTTCTCACGTCCCTCAACCCAAATATATGTTTTCCTAAACTCCGTTCTTTGTTTAATTTGCTTAAACATTCTTGTTGTTATTTATATAGTATTATTGGTCTTAAATTTGACAGTGTTTGATTGATGTTGTATTATATTTTTGTTTGTATAAGTATCCAACTTTTGATGTTAGTCTCAAATTGAGATGTGTTAATATATATTGTTTCTTTAATAAATATTTTATATGATAAATACTACAAATATTTCCAAAGTCTTAAAACGGAAAGTACATTTAGCAATCTATTAATACAATGTCCTTGATTTAGTAGATACTACCACTACATGCTAGTACGATTTAAGTTCCTAGAAATATCAGCAACCCATACATGTGATTTAATTTGTTATATTATTCTATGAAAGTATACACGCGCTAAAATGACCTTGATTGTAAACAATAAATCGTCTTTAGATCTCAATATATAAGATGGGTGAAAATTCATTAGATCTAAAAATTAAATTACTACATTTGCATGACAGGCTCCTATAATAGTTGTCCAGGATAGAGAAAAAGAATGAATTTAAAGAATGTTTCAAAACTGTCATTACTAATTTTTGGAATATCTTAAATATTATATTTTACATTTATTTGTTGATAATTGATGATTATAGTTGCCAGTTGCTGCTAATTTATCGTAGATGTGTAGTGTTTTCATGGCTATGTTGAAGTATTAAAAGTGACAGTTTGTTATTTTAAAGAAATATCACGTTTGCTTTAATAAAATGGAAAATGAATTATCCTATGTATGCATATGTGATCCTATATACAAGGAAATATAATTGTATTATGATGATATATGCACTTATTCCGCAAATGCATACATGTGCATCAATTAGCCACATTTTTGTATATTTTCCCCATGTCAACCTTAGATTGAAACAAATTTGGCCTGAGCAAGCCAAATATGGGGAGTTGTGGTTTTTGGACAACCAAATTGAGTAAAAGCAAAAGGGGGTAAAAAAATACCACTCACAATATAAATGGCTAGAATGTCACTTCTAGGGATTAATGGATACATGAAAAATTATGACCCATCACGTAGTTCGAAAACGTTTGGAGAAATTTAGTAAAGAAGTTAATTACTTCATGAGTTGGTCTAAGAGGCACGTTATTTATTTTTTAAACATGCAATTATAAAAAAATTTTATGAAAAAAAAATCTTAAATGACATTCTACATGCTTATAATAGGCTATATATTGAGGTTGTCTAAAAAAATATATATATAGTTTGAATATAAAAATAAAAGTAAAAGAGTATTATGTAGTTTGGTAATTATATTATATTCTTAAATAAATTCAATACATTTTGTTTTTGTTGTTTGTGAAATGTTCTTCTATTGTTGTAGGTCAATCTGAATAAATATATTATGTACTAGATGAGTAGTTATTTGGTAAATTCGAATAATCAGGGGTTGTGTTACTCTATAATACTAAATTTGCTGCTAAAATTTAGATTCCGTAATCAAACTATTTTGCGTTTCATTCTCGTGAAATAAGTGATGTTGAATTACATTAACTGCTTGAGCAATGTAGAGGAAAAAAATGGGAACATCTATTACTTGGCAAGTATTTGAAAGATTAAGCTTTCATACTTTATCCACAATGATTACATGTATTAACATGGGTAATCTAGACTTGCGCATTTCTTCATGTATTTTGGAAGTATGCGAATTCAAATTACTAATTTGTGTTGTGTGTCGCATATATCCCAAAAAAAAAAGTAAAACAAAATAAAATTTGTGAGTGAGTAAAACACCATTTCAATAGATTGTTTAATATGAAAGTGGTGGATCTGTGTACTATAAATGCAAAATAAAAAAAAAAAAGTTTGGGAATTAATGAGTATATACATAGCGACCTTGTTGTTTATATAAATCTTGACAAGACTATCAAAATGTAGGGGTAGTTCATTTCTTGAAAGAAAAAGATATATCGTATCTTCTATAGATATCAAATTAAGAACCATTTGTGATTTTTTGAAGAAAATAGTTTGGTTCAAACTCCGATTCGGCTGAACAAAATGCTGGCCAGTTCTTTATCTAGTATGCAAACCGTAAATTTTTGGTTATATCGATGAATAGATGACCAAGTTAATGCTGTAAACTCAACTTGGTTTTATACGAATTATTGTGGCCGATTCTAAGTAATATTTATTTGATGTTATGTAAATATCTACTTACAAAAAATGCATGGATAGTATTGAATAATGTATTGAATGGCAGATAAAACAAAGCAATAAGAGGAAGAAAAACACTTCATATGTTAGTGCTTTGAAGAAGTTAAATACTCTGCATTACAATAATGAATTTCCTTTGAGAAATGCAAATTGGTATTTCTTTAACAGTTTTACGTAAAGTCATTCTTTACTAGTTTATGACAATTGCCTTGGATTGTTTCAATATTTGAAAGGCATTATGAATGACGTATACTTGGTTTTCATTATGTTGAGAAAGGCATAGCATTCTAATTGATTTTTGATCCAGGTGAATTAAGAAGATTATATTCACCATTGGATGTACTATGCAATGGAATTCCAATGAGTGAAAAGATGAAAAGCTTGCTCCATTATAAAGTCAAGATTGATTCAAGTGAAAGGAACAAGCAACAATGATGAGCATCTGATATCAGAAAAAGAAGAAAAGCAAGAATCGCGGATCCGCTTACAAAAGGGCAGACGTGCCTATGTGTTTTTAATCATCGAGGGGAGTGGGACTAAAGCCCGTAAATTAATCACCACAGTGGAAACCCATCCTCAGAGGTATGGCGATCCCATAAATAAGGTTCAACGGGTACAAACGAAACTGATGGGTGGTTGAAAGAGCACAAATTATTTTAATTAGATAGCGGGGTATTCCCGAGTCCCATTTCTAAGGTGAGGTGCTCTTTACAGTGATGTTTAAGGCAGAGTTTTTTAAAATTCTAAATGAACTTGAAGGCATATTATTAGCGGGGTGTTGATCCCAGATCACCCTTGGAGGGTTCACCTACATGAGTGTGGTGGTGGGGTCGCCACTGTGGGAAATGGGCTATTCCCTAATGATACTCATGAGACAGGATTTCGTGCACATGACCGTAATGCGCCCCACTGATAGAACTTTACAACTACCAGTATTCTGTGTGTGTGATGGGTCTAAACCTGACTACAAGGGGCCTAGTTCAAAGCTCTTATGCTACTATGGTTTCTTCAGGTTGACGCTCGTTTACACTAAGTGTAGATTCAAACCCGAAAGGTACCTACATGTGTTAATAGAGTACAATGCTCACCAAGTTTTAAATTTTTAAATCATGTGGGGGATTGTTAGAAAAATTATGTATTTTATTGATTTAAAAATTACTTTATTTATTTATTTTTTGGTTTAAAAAATATACTTAATACTCAATATTAAAATGTTAATCAAAATTATTCATGACTTGTTTATTACACTTAAAAGTATTTTGCCGTTATAGAGCATTGATAGAAATCAATGAAATGTTTAATGGGTTTGCAATGGGTGTTAATGCCTTTGACCAGCCATTGATGCAGGAGAAATATTTTGGGTGCATTTTTTATCGATATAAACTCATGAGTATCTTGAAAAAATGTGTGCAACAATAAAACACTTTATTCTTTCAATTCCCTACACTCTTTTGAGAAATAGTGAGCTTGGTAGTTGTAGTTCGGGGATCTTTCATTACTGCTCTTATAAGGTCCGACGGGTTGTTGAATCTTGGGAAAGGAGCGCGTTTAAGCCTAAAAGCAATACTCTTGCAGAGGATAGCGTTCTCACGTGCCTCAACCCAAATATATGTTTTCCTAAACTCCGTTCTTTGTTTAATTTGCTTAAACATTCTTGTTGTCATTTATATAGTATTATTGGTCTTAAATTTGACAGTATTTGATTGATGTTGTATTATATTTTTGTTTGTATAAGTATCCATCTTTTGATGTTAGTCTCAAATTGAGATGTGTTAATATGTATTATTTCTTTAATATATATTTTATATAATGAATACTACAAATATGTCCAACACCTACCATACTGATGGACCTAAAGTCCTTGATAGCAATTGCTTCTTCAGTCTTCAGGATAAGGGACACCAGTGTAGTATTAATACTTGCCAGCATTTTGCATGAAGTCAAGAAGGACAAAATCATAGCTATGAATTCATCACCCAACGTCTCCCGCGTGCTTTTGATGAACTTAAAGTTAAAGTCATCATAACCCGAAGCCTTTGACGCATCACAGCTCCAAACTACCTTCCTAATGTCTTCCTCTGTCGTTAATAGTTCGATACTGGCAGCAAGGTCCGCAGTTAATGAAGGAAGATGTAGAGTTTGCTATATAAGCATCTGAAGAAATCGGTAATGGCACTCTTGACTTGTTTCGGCCTCTGGTGCATCCTCCCATTTACTTTTATACTTTGAAAACAGATTTTCTCTTTGCTCTAATGGCTGCAAGTGTGTGAAAGTATTTGGTGTTTTAATCCATTTGCCTGATCTTCTTGTTTCTTGAAATTTGCATCCAATATCTCTCCTTTCTTTGATACCAATTCCACAATTGGTTTGGTCAAAGTTTTAAATCCGAGTTGAAACATTTAACTTGTTTAGGTAATTAGGTTGAATTTAGTGCAACATTGGGTCAACTCGTACGTGTAACCCATTTATGTAATCATGTTAGATTATTTGAGAGTTATACTTCTACTATTGTGTGTATTATATTCTTTCTAATGTATGTCAATATAAGATAATTTGAACTATATTTAACCATTATTGATTTAACAATTTATTTTAAGAAGTACAAAAATGTCATATATTTATTGCTACTATAACCAACCATAAGGTGTTTATCGACTTGTTTGTAAGTTAACAACCTCACTATAGGGAAAAAATTGTCATATATTTATTGTTACTATAATCAACCGTAAGGTGTTTATCAACATGTTTGTAAGTTAACAACCTTTTGATTGAATGGGCAACTCGCAACTTACCAATTTATTAATAAGGTGGGTAAGTGTTACAAACTTATTAATAGCTCAATAATAGATCAATGATAGCATACTAATAGCTCAAATAGCTTGACTCGATAGCAAACCGGACTCAGGTAGACTACACTAGTATGACCTTACAAGTTTTGTCACCATTACTTAAAACAAGATACAAAGAACTACGATTTCCACCAATGGTGAGGTCTTGAACAAGAGCACGTAAATGCTTTACCCGTATCGCCATTCCTATTTGTCTTCTTCTTTCTCCGTGTAAGTTAGGTTAGAGAAATCGAACTACCTAGCGCCTCTGCATTGACAATTTTACCACTATTTGGTACCATCTGTGTTTATCACCATTTCAATAGATCCTTTTCATCAGGCATTAATTTTATGGTACAAATCTTTTTATTTTTCTGGGACATAAATTTCGTACGAACTTTTGAATTATTACATGAATCAAACTAGTGAATATTATGCAATTAATTTTAGTTATTGCTGTATTATACATTCCTATATATTCTAGACTATGCCTTAATATTAACCTAAGGCTAAAATAAGCTTAGAAATAAATGTTAGGATTTAACAAGCAATCATAAAACACATAATTTGGTTAAAGTAAAAGAGCAAAACACAATGCTTCATTGATCTATGTATGTGGTGGCAATATTGTAATTAAGAACGAAACCAGGGAAATTCCATTCCATTTTTCAGATTTTGGGCTAAAGAGACGATGTCCCTTTTGCCCCTGCCTAAACATACTATTCTCTGACTTTGCCACTGCCCATCTACCCGCACTGTTCCTTCTTTCCGCTTTTTACGTAACACGTGTCTCTCACCTGACAGCCACTTAGGGACGCATTTCCTTCTCTCGTTTGCCCAAGCTGTATTTCTTTTGTGAGATCTGGGTCATCCATTCCTGTGTTCATGAACGGCTAAGATATGGTTTTGGGGCTGCATCATGGATAGAGGAGGTAGTCATATTTAAGGCATAAGAGAAAGAGTGTCAGAACACTATATTTATTTTTTCATCTCTCTCTCTCTCTGTCTCTCTCTCTCTCTTCTTTTTCTTTTCCCCTTTGCTGCTCTCCATATCAAAACCCTAACCCTAATTTCTTCTCTTGGTCATCCATGGCAATCCAAAAGTTCTAGTGAGATGATATGTTATACTAGGTTTTAGTTTCGAGGTTTTTGTCTTAGAAGCCTAAGGTTTTGTATATAATTAGTAAATGCGTTGTATATTATGCTTGTAATTTGTAATAATCTCTAACATAGTAGAAAGACTTATCTAGTAATAGGGAGCCGTGAACTATGACCATTTTTTTAGAGTTTGAAACACATAAAAATCTGGTGTTCTTGTTGTTGTAGCGTTTTCTTTTATTCTTGTATTATAATCTTGTAGTTTGAGGCTTTTGGGTTGTAAATCAAACTTAACAAAGGCCATTTCTAAAAGCTAACACCAACAAGTGGTATTAGAGCCATCTATTAAAGTAAAGAACTAAGAAATAGCTTCTGCTAAGCACGATATAGAAGGTCAATGGGAGAAATGGCTTTGCGTTATAGAAGGTTAGGGTTAGGGCTCTCTTGATGTCTATTAGGACTAGTACCGCCCTTCTTGCTGAGAAAGACAAGCGAAATGGCCTGACTGACAAGGAAAAGACCAAATCAAGTCACTGGCATATGGCAGTTTCATACTTTGTCTTGATAATTCAATTTTAGCTAATGTTAGTTCTAAAAAGACTTGCATTGTTGTTTGGAACAAACTTGAACAACTTTATGCAACTAAGTCCTTAGCTAACTAGATATTGTACATGGAAAAGCTATACGCCTTTAGGATGAATGAGAACAAATCATTAAAGGACAACTTAGATGACTTCCATAAGGTTTTAAAAGACCTAACCAATGTTAAGGTCACGGTTCTTGATTACGTGAGGCTGTGATTCTTTTAGGTTCTTTACCCAAATATTTGAGGGCCTTTAAAAATACCCTCCGTATGGTCGTAAAACATATCTCTTGATGAAATGGAAGATGCCCTAAGGTCTTCAATAGTAGAACAGAAATGAGATGAAAAATACCCTAGTACTAGAAACAACAATGGAGAAGGACTTTTTATTTGAGGTAGATCCAAGACAAGAGTTAGGGATAAAAGCAAGAATAGGTCCCAATCTAGAAGCAAAAGAGATTACTCCAACATAAAATGCTATGGTTGTGATAAAATGAGCCATATAAAAAGCTTGTCCTGAAAAGAACAACAAGAACCAACCTATTAACACTATGTCATATGATAACTATGAGCCTGGTGAAGTGTTAGTTGCTTCTTCTAAACTTACAACGCATGAATAGGTGATGGACTCTGGATCTTGTTTTCATATGTCATCTAAACATTCATATTTTTCTGATTACAAAACTATGAATGAGGGGAAGGTACTGTTGGGCAATAACCATTGTTGTAGGGTAGTGGGTGTTGGGTCAGTGAGAATCAAGGTGTCGAGAGGGTCTAACTTTGTCTTAGAGGGTGTTAGACACATCACTGAGTTAAGAAGAAACCTTATATCATTAGGATAACTAGACCTGAGTGGTTTGACCTTGAAAGTAGGATAAGATGAGATGAAAATCCTTAACAGAGCTCTTGTAGTCCTCAAAGTGGTGGTTAATAATGGTCTTTATGTCCTTAAAAGTGTGGTTTATGGGGAGTCTTACCTACTTAAGACAGACAGAATTGACACTACAAACCTATGGCATTAGGCCATAGTTTAGTAGAACGCCTAGTTGAATTGAGTAAGTAGGGGTTATTACATCCTGATAGTGTGTCAAAGTTGGATTTTTGTGGTAATTGCATATTTGGAAATCGTCATAGACTTGCATTTTCAAGTGGTTTACATACTTCTGCTGGTTCTATTGATTATGTACACTCTGACTTGTGAGGGCCCTCAAGGTACCTACAACGGATGGAGATCATTACTTTCTAGTCTGTTGTGGACGAATTTTCTAGGAAAGTTTGGGTGTTTCTATTGAAAAACAAGAATAGCTATTTTGAAACCTTTATGAAATGGAAAAACATGGTTGAAAACCAAACTGGTAGGAAAGTAAAGGTTTCAATAACGGCTAATGGACTAGAATTTGCAAACAGTAAATTTGATCCTTTATGTGATAGATAAAAGCTTCACCGTGCTCCAAGGGCTCCCACCTAAGCAAGGTCTGGGAGGGGTGAATGTACGCAGCCTTCCCCTTTTAGGGTGCTACCCTGAAAGAAGGCTGTTTCCGAGAACCACTGATGTGTTTTTCTACGTCTATCAAAATTTAATATTTAACCATATCTACTAAGCATGTCTAAATTGAAGTGTAGGACAAGAGGGTGTCGAATCACAGGGACTAAGAGTGCGTAAATTTATCTATGAACTAAATTGATTTAAGGAAAATTATGAGATTTTGGTGTTAATTAATCTAGAAAACGACAATTAAACTAAAATAATCTACTTCTAATCCGAAAAGTGTATTAAATTGGAACCTAGGGTTTCGAATCACTCATTACCCAATAATTTTTGCATTAACTTTTGAATTGGGATTATTGATTGTCACATGGGTAGTGGCTTAAGCTATAAGCTTCAACCTACTAAGGAGATGTTGTTAGTATTACGTATTGACCCTATCTAACTAAAGCATAAGGAAAATATGCTCTACCTAACGTATTGTTAATTTTTACTTATTGACCCCATCTAATTAAAGCATAGGGAAGATAGGCTTTAATTAACAATTCGGTTAATACTATTGCTTGATTAATTAATCCTAAGGCTACAAGCATAAAGAATTAATTGATAAATATCAACATCAACGATAAAAGGTTACAAACTCAATAATCATATCAATTGAATAAACGATAAAAATATAATACTTCAAAGTATTTATCTCAACCAAGCAATTTATGCAAACAATCAAATTAACCCAAATTAAAAGTAAACAAAAGTAAAGGCTAAGACTTCATCTAACCCCAGAAAGCAAGTTAGCTCTCCATCAAGGATGAACCGGTGAAGAAGGAGGTGAACGAACTCATGTCGATCTTCACGCTAAGTTCGCTCTCTTTCCAATTTAACGAAAAACTCAACTAATAAACAAAGAAAGATAGAGAAATTTGAGAAAGAGCAAGAGGCGATGCCGTCAAACCCCCAAAATACAGAACCCTAATGAATTTAAATACTCCAACGATGCTGCTGCTTTTGCTCCTCAAAACCCTACGGGTCTGGGCTGACGATGACGGGCCTGGGTTGTCGGTGGCTGTTGGGCTGTACTGGAGTGAGATGATGATGGGCCAAACGCGGGTGAAGCTAGGCCTGTGAAGAGGACACTGATGCTGGGCTGGGGTCGGTTGGGCTGGGAAGATGGGCTGGAGGATGACAGTGAGGTTGGGCTGGGTTTTACCAGTCCCGATCTTCGATTGACTTGATTTTAATTGATTACGCATCGATTTGTCTTATTTGCACCAGATTTGACAATTTCTCGGATTTTAATCTTCAAACCTAAAAACATTAAAATTGTCAAAGTGAGTATAAATTTATAATTAATTAGGTGTAAAATAATTAAAATAGCAATTAAAAGATGCGTAAATCTGAGACGTATCAACACCCCCACATCTAACCTTTGCTAGTCCTCGAGCAAAGCATATGATTTAACATAAAGACTAAAGTGACCAACTACCCCAACTATCCCAACCTTCACCAAGTTTTCGAGATTAACACATGCATTAGAACTCAAGACAAGATTCAATCATCTAGAGCATTCTCCAATTCCATGAATTCAGGCGATTAAACTTCAAAACTTGTCATAAAATTTCGTTAACCCTGTATCAACTAATAAAAACTACTCAAGTAATTTAAGCACACAAGTGAAAGTGAATAGGATCTCATGCCATAGAATCTCCTCAAATTCTCGCTTCCAATCAAATATGTCAAGGTTTTGTACACCCACACCATTGAATCACCTAAACACATGCCCATACATAGAGAATTTAAGTGGCATATTAGTGACCACTTTACAATATTTTGACCTTGATATAGCACAAAAGAAGAACAACTTTATCATGAATGTACAATGATTTTCACTTTCTTCTTTTTCTTTTGCCTTTTTTTCTTTTTTTTCTTTTCTTTGGAGGAAAGTTTTTTCTTTCTTATTTTTCATTTTTTTCATTTTTTTGTCCTTTCCTCTTCTTTTTCTCTGCAATTTTTGGACTTTAGCATAACAAGTACCTCAATTTTACAGTTGACATTGATCAACAAGTACTTTACATACATCAAAAAGCAAAGATTAGGATAATCCAATAGAGCAAGCCTGCAAAACTCAAGACACATAGGATTGTTTACTCAAATTTTTCAGATTTTCCACAAAACAAAGGTCCTGTGCATAGTGAATATGTGAGGGCCATGAGTAGACCCATTAATAACAACAGTGATCGACAATACTCGCTAACAAGTATGGAGTAGAATCATTTAATTCCATGGAATTAAGATAATGAAATAAACAGCTTATCCTACTATCATTCTAACATACGCGTCGATCAAGGAAAACTTGGCTAAACAGTTATAATACACACTCAAAATGCGCAAAAGATATTAAAATTTTTAAAAATTTGACCAAAAAATGAGCACATACAAATGAGCCTCACCCCCAAACCTAAATTATGCATTGTCCTCAATGCAACAACATCAATCATTAAAGCACAAGAAATAGGTCGGATAAAGCAATACAACCTGACAAGGAGGCGTAAACATTTATATATGACTCCTTCAACCCGGAACGAGAGCCTGAAAAAAGAAAAAACAAGTCTCCAAGAAACTAATTAGGTCAAAAGCGAAACTAAAAACAAGAAATAACAAACCTAGGCTGCCTCCTAGGAGCGCTAAGTTTTACGCCTTCAGCCGGGCGCAATGAATCCAGCAAAGATCAAGTATTAATCATGGTGTCCACCAAAGAGACGACTCCAATAAGCTGTCGATCAACAATGCCATCCAACTCAACTACAGGTTTGAGCCCTTGACCATTTATAGTGAATGTACGACCATCTTCTAAGTGGCATATCTTAATAACACCCGAGGGGTGCACCTGCTTAACCACAAAAGGACCATCCCACCTAGACCTCAACTTACTAGGAAAAAGACGCAATTTAGAATTAAAAAGCCAAACCTTTTGATCAGGAGCAAATGTTTTCCTCAAAATATGTTTATAATGAAAAGCCTTGGTTTTAGCTTTATAAATCTTTGTGTTCTCATAAGCTTCATTTCTTAACTTCTTAAGCTCACTCAATTGAAGCTTTCCGTTAGATCCAGCTTGGTCTAAGTTAAAATTCAAAGCCCAAGTGGCCCAATAAGCACGGTTTTCTAACTTAACTGGTAAATGGCACACCTTACCAAAGACTAACCTGTAGGGTGACATACCAAGTGGGGTCTTATAGGCCGTGCGGTAAGCCCAAAGAGCATCATTCAACCTAAGGGACCAACCTTTTCTATTAGGACGAATCGTTTTCTCAAGTATAGACTTAATCTCACGATTTGAAAGCTCTACTTGACCACTAGTTTGGGAGTGGTATGTGGCAGCAATCTTATGATACACCGAGTACTTCCTAAGAAGTACCTCAAATGACATGTGAATAAAGTGACTACCACCGTCACTAATGAGTGCTCTAGGGGTACCAAAACGGTATGTAAACAAATTTCATGACCACCTTGTGGTCATTGGTCCTAGTAGGTATAACTTCAATCCACTTAGACACATAGTCAACCCCTGCGAGTATGTAAACAAACCCAAAGGACGGGGGAAACGAACCCATGAAGTCAATGCCCCAAACATCGAATATTTCCACAATCAAAATGGGGTTTAAAGGCATCATGTCTCGACGTGTCAATGCGCCTGTGCGCTAACAACGCTCACATGCAAGACAAAACTCGTGAGAATCCTTAAATAGAGTAGGCCAATAAAAACCACATTGTAGGACTTTACCTGATAAAATGCTATGATATTCACACTCTGGAACACACCTACGAATTATCTTATCCACACAATGTTTAAACAAATCAGGGTCATCCCAATAAAAGTACTTTACCTGAGAATAAAACCTATCTTTTTCATGCTTAGACCAAGTAGATGGAATCGTACATGTGGCGAGAAAGTTAACAATATCTGCAAACCAAGGGCCACGTGAATGGGAGACAACAAAAAGTTGCTCATCGGGAAAAGAGTCATGCATTGAAATATATGGATCATCATGCTCAAAGAAAATCCTAGAGAGATGGTCAGCTACCACATTCTCTGCACCTTTCTTATCTCTAATCTCAATGTTAAACTCTTGAAGTAGAAGAATCCATCTAATGAGCCTAGGTTTCATTTCTTTCTTTGAGAGCAAATATTTCAATGCAGCATGGTCAGAATAGATAATGATTTTTGACCTCAAAAGATAGGAACGAAACTTGTCAAGAGCAAACACAACAGCTAGCAACTCCTTTTTAGTGGTAGTGTAATGGCGTTGGGCATAACTAAGAGTTTTACTAGCATAGTAAATGACATGAGGCACTTTGTTCACTCTTTGACCTAGGACGGCACCTATAGCAAAATCATAAGCATCACACATAATTTCAAAAGGGAGAGAGTAATCAGATGGTTGCATAATAGGGGCCAACACAAGTAATGATCTAAGCTTTTAGAAAGCTTCTAAGTAAGACTCATCAAATCCAAATGATATTTCCTTAACTAGCAAGCTAGTCAATGGTCTGGCTAACTTTCCAAAGTCCTTAATGAATCTTCTATAAAAGCCTACATGTCCTAGAAAGGATCTAACTTGCTTCACATTTGATGGTGAGGGTAAGTTTGCAATCAGATCTACCTTAGCCTTATCAACCTCAATACCCTTCTTGGACACTCTATAACCCAATACCATCCCCTCTTGAACCATAAAGTGACTCTTCTCCCAACTCAAAACAATATTGGTCTCTTCACATATTTTTAGCACAAGCCCCAAATTCTGCAAACATTCATCAAACGAAGGTCCAAAAATAGAGAAATTATCCATGAAAACCTCAAGAAATCGGTCGACCATGTCAGAGAAGATAGACATCATGCATCTCTGGAATGTAGGTGGCACATTACATAAACCAAATGGCATCCTACGGCAGGCAAATGTGCCAAAGGGGCATGTAAAAGTCGTTTTCTCCTTATCCTCTGGGTAGACTTCTACTTGGTTATATCCTGAATATCCATCAAGAAAACAGTAAAAGCTCTTACCAGCTGGCCTCTCTAAAATCTGGTCAATTAATGGTAGAGGAAAATGGTCCTTCTTAGTGGCAGAGTTAAGCTTCCTATAGTCAATACACACTCTCCAGCCCGTGGTCTCTCTAGTAGGCACTAACTCTCCATCACTACTCCTAACCACAATAAGGCCCGACTTCTTTGGGACTACCTGAATAAGGCTAACCCACCTACTATCAGAAATTGGGTAAATAATACCCGCATCGAGCAATTTCACAATCTCTTTCTTTACCACTTCCTTCATGTTAGGGTTTAACCTCCTTTGCATCTCTCTAGTGGGTCTAGCACTCTCATCATGAAAAATCCTATGCATGCAAATGGAAGGGTCTATATCCTTCAAATCAGCCACAGACCACCCAATGGCACTCTTAATATCACTAAGCACTATCATCAATGCATCCTCCTGTTCCCTAGACAACTGAGAAGAGATAATCACAGGTAAAGTCTCGTCGGGTCCTAAGAAAGCATACTTAAGAGTAGATGGCAACGACTTAAGTTCAAGTTTGGGTGGTGAAACTATGGAAGGCAAAGCAGGGGAATCCGAAAGCATAGGCAAGGCTTCTACTTTTGACGACCAATGACAAGTCTCTAAGGGGGCACACAACTCAAGCAAATCATTTATCTCTCTAATGTCATTTTCAATCTCAAAATCATCAGAACAATCGTAATCACTAACTAGGATAGGGGAAGTGTTTGGTAACCAAATCATCAATAACATCCACCCAGAAACACTCCAACTCAACCCAAAGCCTTAAAAATGTTCAACATAATAGTCATGTTTGCAAAACTAATGTCCATTACCCCAGATCTACAATTAATGGTAACATTGGCCGTCGCTAAGAAAGGCCGACCTAGAATGACAGGGACATGGTTTTTCAAATGACTAGAAGGTTCCATATCAAGCATGAGGAAATCAGCAGGAAACAAGGCTCTATCTACTCTCACTAATACGTCAATCAGCTCACCACGGGGGATCCTAGTTGATCTATTTGCTAACTGCAAAGTCACCGTGGTGGGTTGCAACTCTCCCAGGCCTAACTTCTTATAAACCGGGGTAGGAAATAGTGTTGCCACTCGCTCCCAAGTCTAGTCAAGCTTTATCGATTGGGTAGTCTCCAAGTGAACAGGAGATGGTGGCGACACCAAGGTCTTTGTACTTAATTGAAGTGTCACGCTTCAAAATAGAGCTCACTTGCTCGGCTAAAAATACTTTTTTAGGCAAATGTGCTCTAAATCGCCTCTTTTGGTTCAGAAGGTCCTTAATAAAATTCACATGGGCTTGGATCTGTTTAATTGCATCAAGAAGGGGAATTTTTATCTTTACTTGTCTAAAAGTCTCCAAAATATTTTCTCACTTCTTGTCCTTCTCATTTGGATGTGGTGTAACTAAAGCTTGGGGGAAGGGCACTCTAGGTACATATGAGGAAGGAATATCAGAAGTCTTAGGAGTGGAAGAAGGGTGCATGACCTCATCAGTCTCCTTCTCTCTTTCCTCGATCTTTTCTTCTCCCTCGCCACTTATGGGTACTTCACTCTCAGCACTCATCCCATCATCAACCTCCTTCCCACTTCTTAACATTGTAATAAACTTTGCTTGTTCTTGATGGGAAGGATAATTGTCTTGCCTCAAACAGTTCCTAGGGTTGTCTACGGTCTGGCTAGGGAGTCTTCCCTCATCTCTCCTACTCAAAGTGTTAGCTAGTTGACCTATTTGGGTTTCTAACTTTGAGATCGATTGTGCATGGGAGTGGAGGAGTTGGGAATTAGCTTCCAAACCTTTCAGCGCACTCAAGATCTTTTCTTGGAAATTCGAATTGGCGCTCAAATTAGAAGGTTGAGAGTAGTTAGAAGCATACCCTTGTGGTTGAAAACCGAGAGGTCGTGGCATACCAGATTGTTGAGGTCGTGGATTGTGTTACTGTGGCATGAATTGTCCTTCTCCTCCCTGCCCCCAGGAGAAGTTTGGATGGTTTCTCCAGCCCGGATGGTATGTGCTCAAGTAGGGATCATTCCTCAAGAATTCTTGGGCTGCATTAACCTGTTCCTTCGACCACTTAACAAAAGGTGAAGCAGAGGGGCAATCTTGTGTAGACTGAGAGACACTAGAGCATGAAGAACAGATACTATGCATGTTTTCAACATTAGACACAATGGGCATAGTAGAGGGAGTCAATGTTATCTTAAATAAGGAAGTAAACTGCTCCATAGAAGAGGCAAGAGAGTCTACTTTCTTATCTAAGATAGAAGTGTGAGCAATTTCATGTACTTCTCCTCTATTTAACCTAGCAGCATTTAAACATGCATGTGCGGCATTCTGTTGTGAGTTCTCATTCAAAAGGTCAAACAATTCCCACGCCTCATCGTCATTCTTCCTAAGGAACTGACCACCATATGAGGCATCAACAGTTTGTTGACCCTTGTCATTTAATCCATAATAGAAATTTTGGACCAGTTGCCATTTAGGGATAGCATGATGTGAACAAGCTCGTAAGAGTTC
Organism: Simmondsia chinensis; assembly: GCA_018398585.1. Classification (NCBI taxonomy): domain Eukaryota; kingdom Viridiplantae; phylum Streptophyta; class Magnoliopsida; order Caryophyllales; family Simmondsiaceae; genus Simmondsia; species Simmondsia chinensis. Next base: position 29,665,878 of record JAGTTD010000008.1, on the reverse strand, counting down.
CCTAAACCTATCCCAACTCTCATGAAACTCCTCTGTAGGGAGTTGGGTGAAGGTGTTAATGGCTCTCCTAGCAGTGTTGGTCTTACTAATGGGATAGAATTTCTTAAGAAATTCTTATTGCATTTGAGTCCAAGTACTAATCGTCCCACTAGATAAGGTGACTAACCAATACTTAGCCTTGTCCTTCAAAGAGAAAGGAAAAAGACAAAGTAAGATGGCATCATTAATAATGTTAGGAATCTTGAAGGTTGAACAAACCTCCATGAAACTGCTCAAGTGTGTGTACGGGTTCTATTACCTAGGCCGTGGAATGAAGGAAGCATATGTATGGTATGTGGCTTAAGCTCGAACTGATGAACTACTGGTGGCAATCTAAAGCATGAAGGTGAGGTGTATGTGGTGGGAGTAAAATACTCCATAAGTGGACGTGGTTGTTGTTCGTCAGCCATTGTGGTTTGTGCTCGGTGTTGGGCTCTAAAGTCTCTTAAAGTCCTTTCAATTTCAGGGTTGAATCTAGTAAGGTCAAGAGACAACGAGCGGCGACCGTGCATGAATAAACAATCACAAGAAGCAAATAAGACTAAAAACTAAAACTAGCAAAACAAACAAAACAAACACATAAAAAGAAAAAACAAAACAAAAATAACAATAATAAACTATCCTAAAATCAATCTATGCACGAAAACCACAAGATAAATAATGCTTTAAAAATAAATAAATAAATAAATAACCTTTTTAAGGAAAGTAAAGAAAATATTTTTTATATTTTTGTATGTTTTTTTTTAAAGAAAGAGACAATAACAATTAAAAAAACCAAAAAGAATCACAAAAATAAAATCACGAACGTTGCTTAGTCCTCAGCAACGGCGCCAAAATCTTGATATGTTTTTATGCGTCTATCAAAATTTAATATTTAACCCTATCTACTAAACACATCTAAATTGAAGTGTAGGGCAAGAGGGTGTCGAACCACAGGGAGTAAGAATGCGTGAATTTATCTATGACCTAAATTGATTTAAGGAAAATTATGAGATTTTGGTGTTAATTAATCAAGAAAACGACAATTAAACTAAAATAATCTACTTCTAATCGGAAAAGTGTATTACATTGGAATGTAGAGTTTCGAATCCATCATTAGCCAATTATTTTTGCGTTAACTTTTGAATTGAGATTATTGATTATCACATGGGTAGTAGTTTAGGCTACAAACTTCAACCTACTAAGGAGATGTTGTTAATATCGCGTATTGACCCTATCTAACTAAATTATAAGGAAAATAGGCTCTACCTAACGTATTGTTAATTATTATGTATTGACCCCATCTAACTCAAGCATAGGGAAGATAGGCTTTAATTAACAATTCGGTTAATACTATTGCTTGATTAATTAATCCTAAGGCTACAAGCATAAAGAATTAATTTATAAATGTCAACATCAACGATAAAAAGTTACAAACTCAATAATCACATCAATTGAATAAACGATAAAAATATAATACTTCAAAGTATTTATCTCAACCAAGCAATTCATGTAAACAATCAAATTAACCCGAATTAAAAGTAAACAAAAGTAAAGGCTAAGACTTCATCTAACCCCAAAGAGCAAATTAGCTCTCCATCAAGGATGAACCAGTGAAGTAGGAGATGAACGAACTCAGGTCGGTCTTCATGCTAATTTCGTTCTCCTTCCAATTTAACAAAAAACTCAACTAATAAACAAAGAAAGACAGAGAAATCTAAGAAAGAGCAAGAGGCGGTGCCGTCGAACCCCTAAAATACAGAACCCTAATGTATTTAAATACTCCCACGATGTTGCTACTATTGCTCCTCAAAACCCTATGGGTCTAGGCTGACGATGACGGGCCTGGGTTGTCGGTGGCTGTTGGGCTGTACTGGAGTGAGATGATGATTGGCCAGACGCGGGTGAAGCTGGGACTGTGAAGAGGACGCTGATGCTGGGCTGGGGTCGGTTGGGCTCGGAAGAAGGGCTAGAGGATGACAGTGAGGTTGGGCTACGTTGTACAAGTCTCGATCTCTAATTGACTTTATTTTAATTGTTTAAGCATCGATTTGTCTTATTTGCACCAGATTTGACAATTTCTCGGATTTTAATCTTCAAACCTAAAAACATTAAAATTGTCAAAATGAGTATAAATTTATAATTAATTAGGTGCAAAATAATTAAAATACCAATTAAAAGATGCGTAAATCTGAGACGCATCAACCCCCAACCTAAGGGATGCAACACGAGGACTTCCCAAAAGGTCACTCATCTTGGTACTACTCTCGCCCAAGCATGTTTAATTTTGGAATTCTAATGGGATCTGGCCCTCGCATGTTGGTATCCTCTTAGGTGCTGCATGTGATAGATATGGAGTAAAAAGACATTACACTGTTAGGAAAACACTCCAACAGAATGGTGTTGGTGAAAGAATGAACGTAACACTACTAGATAGAGTTACATTTGGTTTAAATAAGCAACTGGTGTAAGGCTGTTAATAATGCTACATAGTTACTAAATAAAACATCATGTACTACTATTAACTTGAAAACAGCTAAGCACGTATGGTTTAGAAAACCTGCCAACTATGATAGTCTGTGTCCGTTTCACTATTCTATATTTGCTCGCCAAAATGAGGGTAAGTTAGAACCTAGGGTAATCAAGGGGGTCTTCCTCGGAAACCCATTTGGTGTTAAGGGTTATAGACTAGGGTTTAAAGATGGAAGTAGAACCATAAGTATAATTTGCAGGGATATAACATTCAATGAGAACGAAATGCCCTACTTAAAACAAGATTCAACTAATGGCTCTAAAATAGTTAGGAAATTTGACCCTGAGATTTTTGAATGTGAAGTAAACCCACTTAGTCCAAATTACCCAAAAACTCCAAATGAGAATGAGACTAAAAATGGATTAGAAACTCAACAAAACAGAACTGATAAGGGGAAAGATACAAAAACCAAGGCAGGACAGAACCTATACAACTACCAATTAGCTAAGGATAGGGTCAAGAGAGAAATTAGGGGACCTGAGAGGTTTGGCTATGCTGATTGTATGGCATATGCCCTAAATACTTCCCTTGAGTATGTGGAGTTTGAACTTTTGTACTACAGAAAGCTATAGGCAGCAAACATTTAGCAGAGTGGCAAAATGCTATGGCTGTAGAAATGAAAAACTTAGGAAGAATCAAACTTGAACCCTAACACCTAAGCCAAAGGATAGGAAATTAGTGGGTTCAAAGTGGTTGTTTAAAGTTAAGGATCCTAAAAACATCAGAAAGGATGCCTCGGTAAAAGATCAGACTTGTGGCCAAAGGTTTCACATAAAAGAAAGGGGTGTATTATATTTAAATTTTCTCATCAATCGTGAAACATACCACTATCAGGTATCTAATGAGTTTGACTACAAATTTTGATTTGTTTTTGGTACAACTAGATGTTAGTACTACGTTTTTTATGGAGAGCTTAAGGAGAAAATCCTCGTGGCTCAACCTGAAGGATTTTTTGATCCCGGCTTTGATGAACATGTTTATTTGCTGAAAAAGTCCATGCATGGACTTAAACAATCACCTCGACAGTGGCATAGGCTTTTTGATAGTTTTATGATGAAAAATGGCTTTAGTAGGTCAGTGCATGATACTTGTTTCTATTTTAACAATGCTGATGATCACCATGCCATATGCTAGCTTATATATGTCGATGATATGCTTTTAACCAATAAATCTAAGAGATTAATCACCTAAGAAACTGAATAATTCATTTGATATGAAAGATTTGGGTGAGGCTAAAAGGATTTTAGGCATGGATATAATTAGAAATAGAGAGTTAAAAATTGTGCACTTATCACAAGAAAAATACCCGATTAAAGTCTTTAAACGGTTTAATATATTCAATTGTAAAATTGTCAAGTTACCCATGGCAACTCAGAACTAATATTTTACAAGTCAGTGTACTGACTTAGAAGAACAGAAAATGGCTAACATACCCTACGCAAACACCATAAGATCACTCATGCATATCATGACTTGCACTAGTCCTGATTAAGCTTACCCAAGGAATGTTCTTTCCAGATTCATGGGGAATCTTGGAAAAACACACTCGGATGGGGTAAAATGACTTCTAAGATATGTTAAGGGAACCTTGATTTAGGTTTGACCTTCGGTAAAAACCAAAAGGACCTAGAACTAATTAGGTATACTAATTCAAACTTTGGTGAAGAATTGGATGGGAGGAGATCAACCACATCTTATATTTTTCAAGCTGGAAATCTAGACTTCAGTCCATGACAGCTTTCTCAATAACTGTAGCTGAATTTCTAGCTTTAACTGATATGCCAAAGAAGGAATTTGGTTGCGGGGTATCCTATCAGATATAAGTTTGAACCTATGACTACTAGTTATATACTCAGACAGCCTATCTACTTTGGCTTTTGAGTAAAAACCCAGTGTTACCATAATAGGACAAAACATCTAGCTGTTAGGAGGAACTTCATTAGAGACCAGTTAGATGCAAATCAGGTGGAGTTGCAAAAATTTGGCACTAAGGATAATCTTGCATACATGGGTACTAAGATTGTCTTTTTTGCTAAGCAAGAACCTGGTTACCCAATAAACCCCGACCCTTGCAGCACCCCATAAGAGCCAGTTAAGTTAAGAATTCCTCAGGGAGTGGTTCAAAGGGGGAATCGAACTCCAAACCTTTTTGTCTAAAGTAACACTCTATCCCTTATTTGCCTCCTACCATCGAGGCAAGGCTCTAGTTGATATATTTATAGTAAACCAAGGTGGAGATTGTTGTATTATTGGTTCCTATATATGCTAGAACATGCTTTAACATTGACTTAGGGCTAAAATGAACTTAGAAACAAATCTTAGGATTTAACAAGCAATCATAAAATGCATAATTTGGTTAAAGGAGAAGAGCAAAACACAACGTTTCATTGATCTGTGCAAGCAGTGGCAATATTTAATTAAGAACAAAACCAGGGGCAATTTTGTTTCGTTTTTCAAATTTTGGGCTAAAGAGATATTGTCCCTTGTGCCGCCACACGAATATACGATTCTCTGACCGTGCCACTGCCTGTCTACCCGCACCATTCCTTCTCCCCGTTTCTCACGTAGCACTTGTCTCTCATCCGACGGCCACTCAGGGGCGCATTTCATTCCCTCGTTTACCCGATTTGAGTCTCTTTTGTGAGAACTGGGCCGTTCGTTCCTGCGTTAATCAATAGTTGAGACACAGTTTTGGCGTAGCATTGTGGATAGAGGAGGCAAAGGATATTTAAGGCATAAGAGAGAGAGAGTGTTGAGAACACTAGGTTCATTTTTTTCACTGTTTTCTCTCTCTCCATTTTATTTCTCTTTTGCTGCTCTCCAAGGCAAAACCCTAACCTTCATTTCTTTGCTTGATCATCCATGGCGATTCAGATTTTCTTGTGAAAAGATCTATTAGATTACGGCTTAGTTTTGTGATTTTTCATAGAAACCTAGGGTTTTGGATGTAACTCGTAAATGGGATGTATATTGAGCTTGTAATTTATAATAATCTCTAGCATAGTGGAAAGACTTCTCTAATAATAGAGAGCCATGGACTATAACCATCTTTTTAGGGTCTCAACCACGTAAAAATCTAGTGTTCTTTCTGTTGTGGCATTTTTTTGGCTCTTGTGTTGTAATCTTGTATTGTGGTGCTTCTAGGTTGTAAATCGAACTTCATAAAGGCCATTTCTAAAAGTTAACAGCAACAGTTATGAATGGAGTTTGAAGGCAAAATCACAGTAGTGAATTAAGGAGGTGTTTTATGAAATTTAAAGTTGATAGATTGACTTAAACTTCAAATAATTGTTTTTTTAATAGTTAAATTTAATACTCGATATCAGCACAAAATGGAAAAAGAGTTTAATGGAGACAATCCGATAGGATCTCACCTATCTTAACCTAAATGAAGAGATGGCCCTAGATAGAGCTCAGTGGAGGATTAGTACTGGTGCACCCGATATAGCGGTGTAGGAGCACCCAACACTTGTATAACAAGAGATTGGCTATTTGTCTAGTGCATATACGCAGTTATGGCATTGTTGGGTGGCTCAATGCACCAAAGGGGGATGGGAAGAGAGGAAGAGGCCAACCAAAGAAGAGTTGATTGAATAACTCACCACTGCCCCGGTAAAGAGCTGTGAACAACCCCATATTATAGACGGGAAGAGAGGAAGAGACCGGCCAAATACAAATAAAAACAAAAATAAAAATAGAAATTAGATAGTGACATTTTGATTGGACCTTGCCGACCCCAACCTAAATAATGAGATGGCCCTAGTTTAGAGCTCAGTGCAAGTTTAGAATAGGGTAACAGATTTAGTGGTGTAGGAGCTTTGAGCACCTGTAGCTGCTTGTACGCCTGTTGCATATGCGCAGTACGGGTTTAGTTGGTTAATTAGTGCCCCAAAGATCTGTCACCTGGGGGTGCTGGGCTACACGCTGCTGATACTCTCTATACTTTATGCACTCTCTCTCTCTCTCTCTCCCTCTCCCTCTCTCTACCCTTTAGACGCTCTACTTCTCTATATGTTTGCATTGTGTTGCATGTAGGAGCTTCCCCCTATATGCTTGTTTGCTTCTACCTTTTGCCCTAACTGCTATGACCCTAGGCTCTCATGCGTACATACATAATTACATGCTTACATGCTTATTTGATTATTTTATTTCATTATATGCCTACACGCTTACATGCATACATACCTTGCATAATTTCTATGCTTTACACGCTCTTCTTACATGCTCTACATGCCCTTCTTACAGGCTCTTCATAATTATCAACTATCAGGTTGAGGGCCCTCGGAAACAATCTCTCGTCAGGGTCTCATCCTGAAGGGGTAAGGCTATGTACATCCTATCCCTCCCAGACCTTGCGCAAGCTTGAGGCACTGGGACTGTTATTGTTGTTGTTATCAGCACAAAATGAGAAACAGAGTACAAAAGAAAGTATTTGCAAGCAAAATACTGCAAATCACAAAGCGTGAGGCTACAGTACTTGCAAAAAAAGGATCGAAATTGAAAGTTGATGGTCACTTAAAGTCCAAATAATAGTTTCTTTTTCTATTTGGCTTATGAAATTAAAATTAAACTGTAGAATTTTAATTTCAATTCCAATTCTGATGGAATTGAAATTCTATCGTTTGGTTCATTAAAGAAATTGGAGGTCGAAATTATAATTATATAATGATTCAAATCATCGAGGGTTTCCGGTCAATTGATTTGGAGTATTCGAGTTTTGAATCAACTGTTGTTCGATTTCGGTCACGGTTAACATTGCATTCAAATTATTACGATTGGAGCGATTCAATTTAAGTTCGAGTTATTCGTTATTGGAGTCAAATCAAGGTCGAGTATCGCATCAAGTTATTTGTGTTCAAGTTATCTCAGATTTTTAGTTATTCAGGTTAAGTTTTTTGGGGATTCGGGCTAGTTAAGATTGAATTTGAGTTCATTTAGGTAATTTCAAGCTCGAGTCATCTTAGTTTTGCGACAAATAAATTATATTATTTCAAATTTTAAATAATCTTAGGCTAAGTTTGAGATAAATCGAGTCATTTTGGGTATGGTTCATATTAAGCTTTTGGTCAATTTGACTAAGTCATTTTCATTTTGACTCAACTTATTTACATCACATTCAAATCCAGTGGTTTCATTTTATAGATTTGAATCATCTCGAATTTTGGATCAATCGGATTAGGCCACTTCGGATCTTGAGTTAATGTGATTTCAGTCATTTCAAATTCAAGTAATTTGAGTTAGGTGATTTCGAGGCTCGGGACAAATTTTAGGCTTTGCATAAATCTTTGGATTTTGAATTATCTTGGATTAGATTAATTAAGTTGGGTCAGTTTGAATTTTAGGTTAATAGAGTTAATATAAATTACAACTCCTTACCCCCACCCCAAGGAATTAGGAAGTTTGATTTTCAATTAAAATCCAATTTCATGGAATTGAACAGTGAAATGGTAATTCCAATTCCAGCAAGTGAACCAAACAACAAAATTGGAATTCTGAGCTCCAATTCCAGCCTAAGCCCTAATTCCAACCTCCAATTCCATACTCCAAACACAGCATTAGCATTTTTCAAGAAAATCCCGAACATCTTGTGGATATCTAGGTCAGTTCCCAAGTTCTAAATCAGTTACGGCTCGTTTGTTCATTATTAGGGCTCAATAGCTCATCGAGCCGAGTTCAAGCACGCACGATAAATTTAAAGAGCTGAGTTCGAACAAAAGTGTGCTTACCTTATTAAAGCTTGCAAGCAATTTGAAAAGGGATATTATGTTAAGAGCTCATAAAGGGCTCCCTAATAGTTAATATTAATTCAAAGATAGTTCGACAAGGACTCGATTGTAACTTGAATAACGCAACTCAATAAAGAACTTGACTCGACTATGGGCACAATTTTACTCGATAATAAGCTAGGCTCAGCTCAATAATAAGCACGATCAGCCTAACGAGTAGAGGTGAGCCGAGTACCAAACACAATAAGACCTTATTGAATCGAGCTCGAGCAAATGTACAAAAGCTCGATAAATCTTATCGAGCTCGAGTTCAAATAAGGGGGTGCTCAACTCAGCTCGTTTACAAACGTTGGTACTTTGATCAAATGCACTTTCAAGATCGCATAGTCAGTCAAGAGGACTTGCCTAAATCCATATGAAAAAATCCTATGTGGCTTTCTAGTTTTTGTGTTAGGAAAACTAAAACTAAAACAAAATAAAACAATAAAAATCAATGAGAAAAGTAAAAACATGATACAAATTGACATGATTCGACCAATTATACCTATATCCACGAAGTGACAGAAATGCTTTCACTGCATAGTTTGGAAAGAGCACAGAAGAAATTTTTCATATAATTACTCTCACAAACTCTTGGCAGTATTTACAAGTTTATAACTATATACAAACCTTAGTGCTTTCACTAAGCTTATCGGCCAATAAACATGGCTCATTACAAAATAAAACCAGACTCTACACAAGAAATCGAACATTTCGATATGGAACCAATGCTATTGAAATGGAAGCGAAATTTTTATGCACTAATTTTCTTCTTTTGTTATTCAAGAAAAACAAAAATATGGACGTGTTCTTTTAATGATTATATTCTCTGTGTCGTCGTTTAATAAGATTGATCTTTGGAAACAATTACCCGATGTAATGATCTGAGCCACTAGTAAGCAGGGGTGTAATCAATTCGAATCGAGTCAAAGAACTCAATACTCGACTCGAATTTGACTAATTGTATGTCAGGACTCATCCTTGATCTTAGGTATTTAATGTAGAGCTAACTCAGTACTCAATTTACTATTGAGTACTCCACTCGAGTACTTGTTTATTTGCTTATACTAAAGTTCAACATACTTGCTCCGTTACCCTATCATTGATCATCTTGACTTGATTACTCAACTATTAGTTATACCTGACTTGATTACTCGATTATTGCTCGCACTATATTTTAACAAAAATAACCAGAATCACCGATATATATTAATTCTCAACATGCTTCGGAAGCAGGTAACAATTCGCAATAACTACTTTAACATAAGCAAACCAAATATAAGCAGCTATAGGAAACTCAAAGTCCCTTCATTCCGCTATTTCACGTGCCATCCTTTACAAGAAACTCAAGCTTCTTTTATTTTACCATTAACATCACACACCATCTATTTTAACATACAAGAGAAATACTTTAATTACAAGCAAGTATGCTAAACTCAAGGTTCCTTCTTTCCACCATTAACATCACATGTCATCCTTCACAAGAAACTTAAGCTTGCTTGCTTCATTCCATTGTTAATGTCACATGCCATTCATTTCAAAAGATAATAATAAACGAGAACTACTCTATATACAAGAAGCTAGACGATCCTTTATAGGAAACTCAAGTTTCCTTCTATCATTCCAACATTAACGCCATATGCTATTCATTTCAGAAGATAATAATATGCAAAAACTATTTATAAGCAGACCAAATACAAGACTTACAAGAAACTTAAGGTTCCTTCATTCCACCATTAACATCACATGACATCCTTTTGTAGGAAACTCAAGCTTCCTTCGTTCCACCATTAATGTGTGCTCTCAAGATTCCAAATGCTTTATAGGGTACACAATATCGAATTTGTAACATCTAATTTAAGTACAAGCAAACCAAAAAAAAAATGCCCAATGTTTACCATTACAAGGCAACTGAAATAATAACATTTTTTTCTCTCTTAATCCTAAGAATACATTATTTATCAGACTAAGATCATATATACATGCATAAACAAATTAAATAATGAAATAACAAACACAAATTACCTTGTGTTGCTTTCTTTCCACACCATGTCATCAACGCACCCAAACTTCTCCACACAATAATATTTGCACCATTGTTGGTGTAAGAGAAGCTCTATAAGCACCAATAACCCTACGACCAGCACTAAAAGTAGGCTCTGATGCCATGATGGTTACATCGATGGCAAGTGCAATGCATATCATCCTTGATAAGATTCAATACTTTAATTAATTACCCTTCCACCATTGTAATGCATCAAAATCGATAGTTTTTTCTTTGTCACTTCAAAGAACCCCTTCCTCAAAATATACGTCCAAAATTGACTTTGAAGGTTGTATTCTCAACAATATTTACAGAATTGTAAGAATCAAGTACAGCAGAGAAAGGTGGTTGAAGTCCAACAATTTTCAGATCAATTGTCTTGGTACTGGTAGATTTTTTTTTTGGTAAGTTTTGGTACTGGTAGATACAATAGAAGAGGACATGCCACATGGAATAGTTGGTTGCTCACCATATGTCTTTATATTCATTAAAAAGTTGATATGAATCCTCTCGAACCTTAGAAATGTTCTATTGAGCTTCTTCTTGCTTCTATATCAATAGAAAAGTATGCTACACCAATCCTATCTTGGATCTTGGATCCAAAACGACAACAATAGATAGCAACAAACTGCAATCGCCCATATACTCTTATTGATCTTTTACCTCATCTTGGTCACCATGTTTCAAATGAACATATCTTTATGTGTTGCCTTCTCATATAATGCTTGTTTCACTCTATATATGACACCAAGAGACTTGATGTCGATGGATATTCACTTCCAAAAGTGATTTTAAGTGGTCTCATTAAAATGTGCAGTAATTTACAAATTTCAACAATCATCAGCCAGTCTTCAACTCTGGGGCAACATTAGTAACCTAAATCCCTCAATGCATGTACACCAAATGTATCTTTCACATTATACGCAGCAACAAGCATTTTATATGTTCAATTCGAATGTTTGTGGCAAACCAAAATCAACTTCCTCGCGAATAGTAATAAAGAATTCCCAACTTCACGAAACTTAGTAAGACGTGCCTCTGAATTAGGAATGCAGCTGAAAATTTCATGAATATCATGAATCACATGTTTAGTTTCAGAAAACTCATCTTGAACTATTTAAGTTATAATATGTACACTACATCAACCATGAAACATATTACCCCCAAGGAGCAAAATTATTCTCTTTTGAAATATGTCCTTTTAACTCCTAATAGCCAAGTCATTGGCAAAAGTATTGTCTACGATAATGTTAAGATTTTGTTTTCAATCCTCCCATTCTTTCATTTGTATGACGTATCAACGATTTCGATTCCAGTATGAAGAGGAGATCTCAACAAAGCTCAAGGCACGCTTTTGTCATTGCCAATCAGAATCAATGAAATGACCTACAACCACATATAGGAGATCCTCTGGCCATCAAACTTCCAAAGATTAGTATTAAACCTAATCTTATTTACCCTCTTTAATAGAGCTTTGGGTCTCTGCTTCCCCATCTTATACACAAAAATACATTCAATCTATATTGTTGCACGAGTAACTTTCTCGTGTTCAAGAAGGTTGATGCGCATCATAATTATCTAATGTGCTATAGCATCCCTCTACTTTGAGCATCCAGTAAGCATTGATAAGGAGCAAGAGTTCAATTTCATGATGCACATCAACATTCCTGGATATGAGAAAGTTACTCATGCAACCACCAGACTGATTGCAATTTTGAGTATGAGATGGAGGAGAAACTCCAAGCTCTATTAAGGAGGTGTAAACAAGATCAGCTTAACTATTGATCTTTGGAAGTTTAATGTCAACATGATCTCCTATATGGTGATTACAGGACATTTCATTAATTCTACTTGTTTACAAAAGCGTGCCCTAAGCTTTATTTAGATCTCTCGTCCTCATACGAGAATCGAAATTTCCAATACATTGTATAAATGCATGAAAGAACAGGGGATTGAAACATAGTCATCAAATTATCAGTAGATAATGCATCTACCAATAATTTGGCTATCGAAACATTAAGGGGCATTTTTCAGAAGAGCAAAAATTTGCTCCGTGGGGAGAAGTTTCATGTTTGATGTAGTACACATATTTTATATTTAATAGTTTAAGACGGTCTTTCTGAAATTAAGCATGTGACTATATTTATGAAAGCGTCAACTATATTCGTAATTCAGAAGCATGCCTTAAAAGTTCAATGAGATTGTGGGTTCCTTACTGCTACTTCCAAGGTAGTTGATTTTGGATTGCCCACCCATTAAAATTCAGCATATAATATGCTTATTATTGCTTATAAGGTGAAATATCATTTGTTGAATATGTATTGAGGGATTCAGGTTATTGTTGTTTCCCCGCAATGGAAGATGGGCTAAAAGTTGCTAAATTTTGTTATTTACTACAGGTTTTTAATGAGACCACTCATGTCATTTCTAAAAGTGAATATCCAACAACCAACAAGTTGCTTGGTGCCGTATATTGAGTGACACAAGTATTAGATGAGAAGGAGCCATGAAGTTGGGCCTATTAGAAACATGGTGGTGAAGATGAGAGAAAAGTCCAATAAGTATTCTAGTGAACGCAATCCGTTGCTATCTATTGTTTTGGACATTGATATACAAGCAAGAAGAAGCCCAACAAAACATTCTAAGGTTCGGAAGGATTTATATCAATTTTTTAATGAAATAAGGACATGTATGTGGAGCAACCAACTATTAGTTGCAGCATATCCTCTTCTATAGGATCTACCAGTGCCACAACAATTGATCTTGAAATTCATGATCAACCTCAACCACCTTGTATTGGCCCACCTGAATTTTACAATTATGTTGTTGAAAATGTTCAACCTTCAAAATCAAAGGTGTACATATATTTTGACAGTTTCTAAGAGGTAAATTTGAAGCATTACAATGGTGAAAGGTAATTAATCGAAGTATCGAGTCTTAATATGGATGGCACATGACGTACTTGTCATTCTTGTGACCATTGTGGCATCATAGGCCACCTTTAGTATTGGCAGCAGGGTTAATGATGCACATAACGATTCTTTTACACCAAAAATAGTGAAGTATTATTGTTTGGAGAAGATTAGGTACGTCAATGACATGGGGTGAAAAGACAGCAATGCAAGGAAAGTTTGTTTATTATTTCATTATTTGGCTTTTGTTTATACATTAGTCTAATACTTAAATAATATATTCTTAGGATGAAGAGGGGGAAAAAATGAGTGTTCAAGTTGACTTATAAAGGTAAACATACGCATTTCATTTTCTTTTTCTTTTCTTTTTTTCTTTTTTTTTTTTGGTTTGCTTGTATCTAGAGTAGATTGTTACAAAAAAACTAAATTCAATGTTGAGTTTTCTATAACTGCACCATTTAGAAAGCTTGAGACCACAGGGTTAATGTTGCAATGAAGAAAGCAAACTTAAGTTCCTGTAAGGGATGGCATGTGTTGTTGATGGTGGAATGGAGGGATCTTCAGGATCCTATGATTTCTTGTATTTGATTTGCTTAGTAGTTCATGCTTGTTATTATATTTTGAAATGGATGGCATGTGAGCTGAAATAAAAAAAAGCAAGCTTGAGTTTCCTATAAAGGAGGCATGTGATGTTAACAGTAGTTCTCATGTATTATGATCTTCTGAACTTTAGCTTTCAAAGCATGTTGAGAATTAGTACATTGGTGATTTATTGTGCTCTTGTCAAACTGCAACACAAGCAATAATCTTGTAATTGAGTCAAGTATAACTAATAGACGAGTAATAGAGTCAAGTATAAGCAATAATACAATAAAGGAGCAAGTATGTTGAACCTTAGTATAAGTAATAAACGGCAACTTGAATAGTAAATCGGGTACGAATTCGATCAAGATTAAATATTCAGCTCAGATTCAAGTTCCACTTCAAGTATTGATATATCTCTCACTCAACACGATGACACCCCTAATCTGCAGCTTTGATTTGAGAGGTTGATTACATGGTTTAGAAATACTTATGTATCATGCATTTTGTCGAAAACTGCTCTTCAGATTCCATCAGTACATACATAAGTAGTAGTCTTACCAGAAATTTGATGTTCACTCGTGCAGGCACCCATCCGATCTCCACGCCCCTGACAACAAGATCCGAGTTCCAGTGTCAGAACGACAGAACACGAGCATCGAAGAGATAGAAGCATGTTGAACAAGATCGTTCACCATAACTAAAAAGTAAGAAGTCCTGCATCTTAAGTATATGCCTAATTCCGATATTTGAACATCAGAAGGACAGCCAAATAAGCAGGATGACAATAAAAGTATGATCTTAGTATATGAAGAACTTAAACAACACAAAGCTTGACACAGAGAGAATAAATTATTGAGGCGTGAACATTTAGCTTATATCAAGCAGTTCGTACTGGCATATTGCGACATCTCAGCCTCATGACCACAGCGTATGGACAAAAGAATGTTACTATTTGGATAGAAGAACTGAATGAAAACCAGGCTCCTTAAGCAAGTGAGAAGTTACACCGACTTTGTGAACTTGATGTTGTCTCGATGATGAGGTAGATAGGCGACCGACTGCCTTTGTCATATAAGTGTTCATTCATTTGTCATCTCTTAGTTCAGAATCAACCTTCACGTCGCCATCGGGTTCTTTGTTTTTTTGCATCTCCAATAGCTTCTGTTCTTCCCCATTAGTCCCCTGTGTGTTTGCCTCCTTCACAGACTTAGGCTTGCTGCTTGAAGATTGCTGGTACATGATACCACCAAACATACAGATCAAGAGCCCCACTGTTCCCACCAATGTTGAATGTTTGTCCCATATGACGAGATTGATTACAACTGTCAAAAGTTTATTCACGATTCCAAGAACAGTAAAACCCGTTGCAGATATTGCCTTCCGACAAGAGAACCCAAAAAACGATATAGCTAGTCCGAACAAACACGATAAACCCACAGGCAAAATCACACCGAAGGAATACCAATCTGACTCGTCAGAGATTTCATGCTTTATCTTCTTGAGCTCCCCCATTATAAGCAGCTCAAGGGGAAAAAGCATAAGAGCCTCAAGATTGTTGTACAAGACAAGGCCCCATGTGTTTAAACCAACTGTCATGACCACATGCTTTATGTATACAAAATCTATGGACATGCTTATGAGATATGCTAGAGCCCAGGTATAAGCCTTAACAGTGAACTGATAATCCGTCAACACATAGACGACACTTCCACCGAAGATGGTAGCAAGTGAGGCCCATGTCTTAATTGATGGCCATGGCTGGTGCAAATAAAGGGTCTCGCCGATCGCAACGAAGATAGGGACAGCTGAACGAAAGACGATGAAGGTGTCAACGTTAGCATGGAGAAGCAACTCGCTGTTGGTGAAGAGAGAGAGGTAGAATATCACTGCTGCAGGAAGGAACTTCCACATAGTTAGAAGGTTAAGGGGGTCATGTTCTACAAATTTCAGCCACCCACAGATCAGAACTCCAGCTGCACTTGTAAAATACTGCAATGCAGTTAGCGCACCAGGATATGGAAATTTCATTACCGCCCATTTGTTAATGATCGAGAGTAATGATGCAGAAATGCAATATCCAGCTGCTATTCCGTAGACCGATGCCTGTTGTAGTAAAACACTATACCATTTCCCTTCATTAGCTGAAGAAGTTACATCTGCACTTTTATTTGGATCGCCAGCTTTGGGATTTTCAATATCACCAGACATCTAAAAGAAGCAAAATTTTCATCAGGGTCAAGAAAGTAGAAACATACAAAAAAGAACTGCAGTCCATTGGGCCAGCCTGTATGTAGTTGCCAAAGAAAAGCCAACATTTCTCGTGGCTGACTAATATTAACAGTAAGAGAGAAGATTCTATAACCAAAATACGTGCAATGTTACTAATACAGAACACAAGAAACGTTGGTTCTCATTTTGTGAAGAAGAAAAGGGGAAACACCATCGAGGTTGTTTATAAAAGGTGTAGAATTGAAAAAGAAAAAAAACTGTCTCTTTGGAAATAACTTTTAGAAAATAGATTTTTTTTCCCTAAAAGTAAACGCATCCTTATATTTTTCGCTTGATACATAATTCAAGCACGCCAAATTCAGAAAATGCCCAAAGTTAATATTGAAAAAATATAAGAACAAGAAACAAAACCAAAACTTTGCACTTTACTAATCTAAAAGTTGCCAAAACTAGAATATACTAGCTGAGCCTAGAATATTGATTATATTTCTAGCTCATTCTAAATCTAAAACAAAAGGCTCTTAATAACTTCCAATTATAACCTCCATCTTCTATACTACTAGCATTATCTACGATTCTACTCAGGAGAACTTAAACTAAAAGCAGCATTACTGATGAAGACTAATAATTGATATTCTAAAAATATGCCCAATCATTAATCTAGCATAGCCAATGATGTGAAAAGAATGCGCAAGCCACTCCAAAAGAGAAGAAAACAGGCACAAACTATTCCCATTCCCTCCATTTCAAGTATTACTATCAATTAAATAACCAAGAATTTTCATTAGAAAAGTTCGTTCCTGAATTTTTGTTCTCTAGGGCCTATATTTTTTTAAGCTACACAGGATAATGACAATTAGTTTTAGATGGAACTGCAAGACCTCACATTTCAACTCATTCTACAACACCCATATCCAACAGAATTTAACATTTCTACAGGCTACATATGCAGGGCTTGGCATTGAAAATATATGCCTCTTGAGGAAAGGATTTACTTAATCAGATTTAATAGGAGCTCTCTTGGATTATATACAGTTGGTTTCCCATGTCACTCCCCAATATCCAAATATCCTAACTAATCAGTGAGATACGACTTGGTTGCTTTTGTTTGTTGTATGCAGAAAATAATAGACACCGAAGACCTGTGGTTTTCAATGAAAAACATAATGGTTACCTCCGAACATCTGCATGGGTACTACTAAAAATATGTTTAGGTGTTTCATATTTGCCTGTATTTCCCTATGTCACACATCAAGAACTAGGGCTCACCGACCCTTACAACAACTGCATACCTCACTTGTATGCCCAAGCCAATATGCAGCTGCTAAGCCCCAATTGAAAAAAACTCATTGAACTCAAGGTTTACTGGCCATTCCAATATTCTAACCAATTGGAGATAACCATGGCTGATTGTAGAGTAAAAATTAAATAGAGAATGAATCAGTTGGCCAATGCTTAGTTAAAATGTGTGGGCGTACCAAAACCAGTCGATACAAAGCTAAACCACCATCTACTTAAAAGCCTCGACATGTACAGAAAATGGGACATATGAAACTCAACAAAAGGCCATTCCCAAGATTTGTTTACTCAAGGCCCGGTTAGAAACAATTGCTTGGGGCCTTCAACTTGTTAATGGTCTATATCGAAAATTAGTTATAGTATCATTTAGCTCCTACTGTATATCACCATTCATAATAGAAGAAAATCACAACTTATGTCTATATACATAAAAAACTCGCATGTTAGTTGGAGTTGTATTATAAACTAGAGTATTTGAGGTGTGTTTAAGTTGTGCAGAGGACAACTTGGTTACCAAAATATTCCCACCAAACAAATTTCCTTTGAGCCCTCAATTTCTCAAGACCAACCCAGGTCTACTAAATGAATACCAACCATTCTACTGAATCTCAACGGCCAAAATGGGCTTGTAATGGAATCCCCAAAAAGCGAAAATAAGGCTAACCCCGGACCACTAGTCTCTTATCAGCTCTCTGCTCCAGCTAAAGCAGGGTGACATTCGAGATAACTGGATTGTATGCCTGCATCTATTAAAGCTTCTACTGCCGGTCTAACACATCAGCTCAATGGAAGACAACACTGTTGGCATTCCAATTGGGGAAAAGATGTGTTTTTTCCCCCCCTTTTGTTGGAGGCCCCAAAAGCCTAATATCACCAATTCTGTGACATCTATGGTCATAAAGATGAAAGCAAGTGGCTCCAAAATAATAAAATAGTCCAGAGGTGTCAATATCCCAATTTCTCCTGTGTAACGATGTTAAGAATTTCGCATGTACGACTCGTCAAAAGTTCCACATTAGAGTTGCAAGAAACAAGAGATCAATATATAAGCTAGCTGACTATTGCACCTAATGTCAATTGGTTTAAGATGTAACTCCACTTGGTACATGAACCTCATATGTGAAGTTATTTACACCGTTGGTCCCTTATCTTTTTAAATTTGTTCAAATTCGCCCCTCATCTTTTCTTCTACTCAAATTGGTATCTCATCTTTACAATTTTTTGCTATGAATTAAACCATTAGGGACCAATTTAAACAAAAGAACAGATGAGGGATCAACACTACAAATAACTCCTCATACGTGCCAAATCCAAAGGGTCTCAAGCTCCATGAAATTTCACAAATTAAAAGAAACAGTGGCAAGCAGCAATGAACACAGCATTTATCAATCAATCCCGGCAAACCCATAGCTCAACTCTGTAAAAGATATCACAAACCTAGGTTTTTCCCCTGACCCAGAAAACAATTGATCGTCAGAACAAATAAACACTGAAGAAAGTAAAGTGAGCACCTTTACAATGAAATTTGAGTAGCAGAGAGGTTGCTAGAGATCAAAAGAATGAACATAATGTAGCATTGTCGGTTCTTGAATACAGAAACTTGTGAAGAAATCAATCTTCCTTTGCCTTGCCTTGGAGTAGGAACACTTGGATCTGAAATGCGAGATTTGTAGTTCTACCTAGAGAGAGAGAGCAAGTGGGGAGGGAGTCTCGGTTTGGTTTGCGAGAGCAAAACAGGCATGGAAAAGGTAATTTTGCCCTAGGTTTTTACTCTACACTGCTGTCGCCTATCAAATTGATACTTTATCTTCTACTTTATTTAAATTGATCTTTTATTTTATTAAATTTGTTAAAATTATTATAAAATTATAAAGATATTATACTTTATAGAAAGATAATAAAAAAATAAATATAAATATATTTAAAAAAATAGTAAGTATTTTATATCAAAACAAGATTATTTTATTCAAATTTTTTTTTTTCTTTTCTCTCTTTTTTTTTTTTCTCTTTTTCTTCCTTTTCTTTTCTTTTCTTTTCTTTTTCCCCACTTTCTTGTTGTGTTGTTGCTGTGTGTGTATATATAGTAAGAAGGGGGTGGGGATGAGTTATCATATGATGGCCTAGTTGTGACAAGTGTCACAATTTGATTTGTGTTTAAATACCCATTTATATGTATGTTTATGTATATATACGTAAATAGGTATTTTATATAATTTTTAATTTTCTACCATATTTAATAATATCCAAACTCGACTCTAAAATTTGTACTCGAAAAATATCCAGTATTCACAACACTCCCCCTTTGGATATTTTTCGTTATAATAGGACATAGTGTCCAAGTTAGATATGCTTGCCTTGTTAAAAACCTTGCCAGGAAAATCTAATGGAAAAAACCATAGCGAAGAAAAAAAGAGTATAACTCATATTTAATTCCCTCTCATGTGAACATATTAATAAGGGGCATTTCTAAGTTGATGCATACCAATCTTGTGAACTAATTTCTCAAAAGTTGTTATTGGTAATGCTTTTGTAAACAAATCTGCCAGGTTTTCACTTGAGCGAACTTGTTGAACATTTATTTCACCCATCTTCTGAAGCTCATTGTAAAGAAGAACTTCAGTGAGATATGCTTAGTTCTGTCGCCTTTCTTAAAATATGTGGGAGACATAACACTCTTGAAAGTGTATATTGTCCGAGTTATATACACTTCTTGAAAGCCTCGTTAAAAAACCTTTTACTAGGAAAAAATCCCAGTGGGAAAACCATAGCAGAGGAAAAAGAGTGCAGTGCGTAATTAACTCCTCTTCAGGGGGCGCACATTAATCAATGATGTCTTGGAGTTGGCGAATGCCAATCTTGTGCCAATTTCTTGAAAGTTTGTAGTAGATGCTTTCTTGAATAACTCTTCTAGGTTCTTGACCGAACATGTACTTCATCTTTCTTTAAGAAGCTTAAGAGTAAGAACTTCTTTGAAGTGCACTGGTTCTATGAACTCACTTTCGCTTGAACAATGCATACTCATCTTCATTGTTGCACTCCCCCTGATCATTGGATCAAGGGCTTTGATGTTACCAATTCTCTACTTCCTCATAAAGCCCAAGTGTTTCAGTAGTAACTGCAATTGTTAGTAGATTGCCAAAACATAGCAATACAATTATGTAACAAAATAGCATTCTTGTCTCTTACCGGATGCCGATCAACACTTGCATACATATTAATTACAAGTTTGACATAATATAATAATGTATACTGGTTAATCCATCAAGATAAACAATTAACCACATATCACATACTAGTGACAAGTTGACCAAAGAGGTCATATCTGGTTGTATGAGAGATGTATCAATGCATTACTTAAACAAAGGTATGATGGGGTCAAGAATTTATTCGTTACCTTATTGAGGACCGGAAGAGGTCAAAATTGAGGCACTAACAACATGATGAAATACTCAAGTATCGCACTGGTATGAGTTGACCAATAGAGTAATACTCTATCATATTAGTGCTCGATCTTCATGTCGAGACAAAATATTTCCTTTTCCGAGATCCTCAATCTCTAGTTCTCAATTTAGGTGCGTAACAGCCCTTTTAAGCTCTTCAGGAGTTATGATAATATTAACATATCTCTCTTTCAATAGATATGTACCGCGGTTTTGAGCTACATGCTTCTGGCATGTTTGGTCCTTTAGGTACTTTCATTTAAATATTATTGTACAAATAAGCTATTGCCATATATATATATGATGCATATAGAGACCGTTAGATTAAGTGCATCCATTTCTCATATGTATGTCCCATCAATTTCTGGTCTCTGAAATAAACCTTGGAATACAAATTGTGCTTTTCACTACCTCATTATTTTCTGCACAAACATTCATATGTAGCATATAAGTTTCATTATTTAGGCATTTCGACTTCAGGTCCAAAAATTACACATGGTTAATTCAGACAGAACTGCGTTATTCTATTCTAGCCAATTATTTCTTTAATAGCATTCTTGAACAAACACTAGTTTAAGATTTTAACTTCTTTGATCAAGGAGTACCTACTGTATATATAAACATCTGATCAATTTTTATTTTGGTTCCATCTTATCCCATATTTTTTAGAGATCTCTTTATCATCAGAATTTTAGTAGTTTTAGTCATCTCAGGTAGCTTCAGGTACCTGATAATCTAGAGGGATTTCATTTACATATATTATTATCTCAGCAGAATTTATCTCCTTAAGAATTTCATAATAGAGGGACCAATCTTTTCTATTGCTCCATTTTCTTTTTCAAATTCAAATCTTTGGAACCGATACATCTATCACGCTTCTGGTGTGCAATGGATGCATTTATCAATATATCAAAATATCGCTCGATTGGGATAGTAATTCGAGCAGGAGCATCTATAATGGGGACATATTATTTGGTCACCCTCTTTTCATTAATGAATACATATGTGAATTGGCATGTAATAATTTAGAAATGAACAATTCTTCAAACCTTTGGTTCGATGATGCATTCCACATAAATTTTCATTTTCCAACTTTCGATTTTCTCCCCCTGATTCCGGAAACCCTTTCAAATTTACAATCAGCAAATTATGCCGTAAAATATTTCCAGTTAATATCTCCATATAAATTCAAAGCCCCCTTGTCTAGACCCATCTTTCCTCATTGAGGTGAAATAATTGGGACATACGTTATACAACCAAAATTCATAGATGGGATATATATCTGGATCTTGTCAGAGACAAATGATACTAAGGAGATCCATAATTAGTGCTGCAACCGGTATCATAACATGTACCCGTGTAAAAGTTTGCAATAATAGTAATGGTCTAGCCATTCGTTACAGGCGTTTAATCAAAAAATCTGCAAGACAATTATATGTCTGTACGTGGGCTATGTAGCAATTCATCACATATAATAATCATTAAATTCTTGGGATGTAAATTCTCCTGCATTTTCACATCATACAATCCACAACTTAAGCTTATAGTCGGACCATTTACGCAAGGAATTTCACAAATGCCACATCACAAGTGCATTATCCAGACTTATGGAACCAACGGGTAGAGGCCTCTATTAGTATCATACCAAATTGGTCCACGTGATAAAATAATTGGCCCATATATATCCCATGTAGTATTCCTTCCAATATACCGGACTTAAACTCAATTTCAATTAAGTATGACATAGTCACTTTGCCTTAAGCAGCACATGAAATCTCATCAGGAAAAAGAATCTTCAGGTTCTTTAATGAGTGTCCATGAGAACTTTCAATAATTTTTCTCATCATTGTTACACCTAGATAGCCCAAATGGTCATGCCACAGGGTGAACATTTTACAATTAGTTAACTTCTAGTTAACCACTGTATTTGATTCAATATAATATAACCCGGAAGAAAGTGCTGATAATATTTTTACTATTTTCTTTCTTCCTAAAGTAAGCGATGTAATATGAAGATATTCTTTATTTCCCTCATTTATTGTCTCAATATGATAACCATTGCGACGAATATCTCGAAAACTGATCAAGTTTCTCAGAGATCTGCTAGAAAACAGAGTATCACTTATGTTTAGTATCATCCCTTCAGGGAACATAACATGTGCTCTTCTGGAGCCTACAACCAAATTTGAAACACCTGATATAAGAATCTTCTAGTTCTTTAATGAGTGCGGAAATTTCAATGATTCTCTTAACCATATTTATAATCGGATGACTTAAATAGTCATGTAATAAAATAAAAGTCTTTTGGGTCTGTTAACTTCTGGTTAACTATCCCAATTGGTATATTGAAATTAAATATTATTTCTTCAGGAAACATGATATATGCTCTTCTGGAGCCCGTAATAAAGTATCAAATAAATTGGCTGAGCAATATAGCCATATGAATAACTGATAATAAGTAGGCGGCATAGCCGACCATATGAATAATGAACGGGTAATAAAAAGTAGGCGGTTTAACCAGCCATGAATATGCAAAATAGAAAATACTAAAAACTAAAGTTTTCTCTTTCCTTTATCTCCTCGTTATTAGTGGACTTCTTAAATTTTGGTCCATTCAGGGTACCATAGTGCCAGTTATTATGACCGCGACTATAACCTCGTCCGCGGCCCTGACCACGTCCACGTTTACGACCTCGACCATGTCCCTATTGGTCGTACGTCGAAGCATTCACTTCAGGGAATGGTTCGAACCTAGTTGGTCGTGTCTAATGATTTTTCATCAATAGTTCATTGCTTCATTCAACAACGAGGAGACATGATATTAACTCTAAGTATTTTTTAAATCCTCGTTCTCGATATTACTACTATAGGAGCATATTTGAGACATAGAAAGCAGAGAATGTTTTCTCTTACATATCGTCCTCAGTAATATTTTCTCCACACAATTTCAACTGGGAGGTAATACTAAATACCGCAGAGTTATACTCGCTGACAGTTTTACAATCCTGCAACCGCCGGTGAATCTATTCATAACAAGCTTTAAAGGTGATCATAGACATTTGATGATCAAACCTCTCCTTTAAATTCAACCAAAGGACATACAGGTCATTTACAGTAATATACTCAACTTTCAATCCTTTAGGGATATGATACCTGAGAAATATCATTACTTTTGAGCAATCCTGCAGGGATGCGCTATTTACCCTTTTAATTGTATCTCCGAGATTCATAATATCAAGGTGAATCTCGACATCAAAGGTCCAACAACAACAACGAAAACCCAGTGCCACCAAGGGCTCCCACAAAAGCAGGGTCTTGGAAGGGTAGATGTACGCAGCCTTCCCCCTTTAGGGGGCTATCCTGAAGAGAGGCTGTTTCCGATGACCCCTAGCCTCGACATCAAAGGTCCAAGATAAATAATTTTTGCCAGTAATATCAAGATCAGTAAATTTAAGAAAATCACAAAGATTAGAGAATGAAAACTTACCTCGAGTATAGAACAATCATCAGCTGGCTAGAGACTCATGCTGATAACGTGTTATAAAACTATGGAGATATTATACTCTATAGGAAGATAATAAAAAGACAAACACAAATATACACAAAGAAAAATAGCAAGTATTTTATATCAGAATGAGATTATTTTATTTAAATTTTTCTTTTTCTTTCCTCCCCTTTTTTTTTCTCTTTTTCTCTTCCGTTTCTTTTCTTTTCTTTTCTTTTTCACCTCTTTCTTGTTGTATTGTTGCTGTGTGTGTATATATAGTAAGAGGGGGGTGGGGGTAAGTCATCATATAATGACTTAGTTGTGACAAGTATTATAATTTAATTTATGTTTAAATACCCATTTATATATATGTATATGTATATAGGTATTTTACATAATTTCTAATTTTCTATCATATTTAATAATATCCAAACTCGACTCTAAAATTTGTACCCGAAAAATATCCAATATTTACAATAAAAATTAGTTATTTATCTTTTTTATTTAAAATAATCACTCATGTTTTATTTTATTATAAAATTAATTTCTTATTTTTTTTAATTTTTACTTAATTTTGGTCATAATATGGAATTAATTTTGTCATAAAACAAAACATGAGAGACAATTTTGAATAAAAGAAAAGATGAATGACTAATTTCAACAAACCTTAAAAATTAAGAGACCAATTTGAATAAAGTTATAAAGTCGAGGGACCAATTTAGACAAAAAATTAAGGGACTAATTTAAACAAATTTAAAAGGATAAAGGACCAATGTTGTAACAACTCGTTTCTTGCATTGATTGCAGTAAGCAAATCAATTACATAGATTATTGCATGTTTACAATTTTTTTTTTTTTGAATAGAACAACACCTAAAGGCAAGGAACTAGCATATATAAGAAAAGTCAGATACAACTTTCTAAACCAGATCAAGGGCGGAAGAAATCCATCACAAATGATCACATATATGCCTAGCATGAGAAACAGCTATACAATGAGCCGCAGAATTAAAAGATCTAGGAATCCAAGAACAACAAAAATAAGAAATGGAAGCTTTTAAAACTAAAACATCACAAGCAGCTGAAAGGACTGACCACAGGATGGAGGCATTGGGAGCAAGGCAGTCGCCATGGACTTGCAATCAGACAAAATCCGTACCAAGACCCACCCATGGGGAAAACGTGAAGCAAATAGCACCACGAACCACTGACATCTCTGCCAAAACAAGGAGTCGGATGCAAAACTACAGCATCATCCTCCTAAAATTGAACCCCAAGCAAACAAGCATCACAAAGAGAAAGACCCTGTCATGAGAAAAACAAAAAACAACCGAAGGCACTGCCATGGAAAGACGAGGAGGCAAGGAAGGATCAGCCACCAAAGAGATGAATTCTCTCCAACAAGAATAGACTATAGTGAAACAAGCATCATTGGGGCCTTCCACACTTCCCAACAGAGGAAAGCAACCCTATCATAAATACCACAAAAAGGAAGAAAAGTGAGAATATAAATCCATCCACTAATGTTGAACCCTCTAAATCTCACGTCCAAAATAATGATACCCAAATGGACGCAAACAAGGTCACGCGAGCCTTTGAACAAGAAAAAAAAAAAGAATATGGTCAATAAAATCACAATGGGCACCACAAATAGAACAAGACTGAGAAATAGACGTGATTCTTCTATGGAGATTCTTACCAGCAGCTAAGGCAATTAAAAACACTCTCCAAATAAATAACTTAATCTTAGGAGGGACCGAGAGCTTCCAAATAGCAGAAATGCCAAGACTAAAGTCAGAAGAACCCTAAGCAGGTGAGGAAGCAGAGCTAGGACCTTCTTCTTTAAGTCTAGAGAGCATCTAAGCAAAATAACCGGATTAAACAGTATAAGAACCATCATTAGTATAATGCCAGATATTCACAGCATCAATATTAGGATTGCCAATTGGAATGCTTTTAATGATAGAGGCCTCTTCCTTAACAAAGAGAGAATCAACCAAACAAGTTTTCCAACTCCTGAAATGACCATTGATCAATGAAGACCCAAAAAATGGGGCATTTGGCAATTTGGGGGAGCACACCGAAAAACCGACTAGCCCGCGGCAGCCAGGGATCTGCCCAAATTTTCACATTTACCATTTTTAATGTTCCAACAATGCCCCGAACAGAAGAAATTCCTACCTTCAATAATACTACGCCAGCTCCACGAAGGGCGAGAGCCAACCGCAACTTCCTCTAAAGGAGCATCTAAAGAAATAAATCCCTTTAAGTACAGGGACCCAAAGACTCTCTGGATGAGCAAGAATGCGATCGGCACATTTAGCCAACAAAGCCAAGTTAGCACCCTTCAAATCCCTAAAACCAATGCCCCCCATCTTCTTCTATTTGGTTAGATTCTTTCAACTAACCCAATGAATGCCACAACCCTCCGAAACATCACCTTTCCACCAAAATTGGGCAATAGCTGCATTAATTTTTTTGGAAAGAGAAACCAAAATTTTAAAGCATTGCATAACATAAGACGGAATAGCTGAAAGAACAACTTTAATAAGCACCTCATGCCCACTATGAGAAAGAAGAGAAGCTTTCCACCCTTGGATGCAGTTCAAAATTCTCTCATACAAAGAGTTTAACATAGACTTCTTATCCCTTCCCCACAAAACCTGCATAACTAAATATTTGTCCCTGAAATCCATACCCAAGACTCTCTTACACATATTTCAGGGACAGGAAGACGAGTTGGAAGAGAAGTAAATACTAGATTTCTCGAAATTTACATTTTGTCCAGTAGCCTCCTTAAACAAATTTAATATTTTTAATAGTGATACAACTTTGATCAGAAGCTTCACAGAGCAACAAGCAGTCATCAGCAAACAATAGATGAGAGAGAATCGGACAACTCCTCTTGATCTTGAGCCCTTTCCATTCCCCATATCGAACAACCTCATAAATAAGGGTCGAAAGAGCTTCCATGACAAATAATAACAAGTAGGAAGACAAGGGATCCCCTTGACGAAGGCCTCTAGAAATTTTAATCTAATCAAGCCTCTTCCCATTAAGGATAGGAGAAACAGAAACATAAGATACGCATTCCATCACTCTCTTCATGAAAAATTCCCCAATACCTATTTTAGAAAGCACTTTCTCAAGAAATCCCCAATCCACTTGGTCATAGGCACGGAAAAAGTCAAGCTTGATGATCATGAATTTTTTTCTTGGCTTTTTTCATACACTTGAGCGCATAGAACACTTCATGTGCAATAGTGATATTATCTTGGATAATTCTACCATTGACAAAGGCCAATTGGGTAGGAGAGAAAAGGTTAGGGAGGAGAGGTTTGAGGCGATTAGCTAACATAATCGAGATGATTTTGTACAAGAAATAACAAAGACTAATTGGTCTAAGTTGTCTTAGTGACTCAAAATAATTGAAATATGAAATATTCCAATCCGATTGAAACCAGACCCTACTTGACCATAAATTCAGAATAATCTAACTAGATTGACTAAAAACTCAAAATAATTATTATGGAATTACAATTCTAACTTTAAATTTCTCTGATAGAATGCTAATTCTATCTTCATTCTAATTCTATTCTATGGTCCAATTTAAATTTCATATGCCGAAGTGTAGGGTTGACAAATACATTTGTCATCTCGTTGTTTGCTCTTTTTGTTTGCTTAGTGTGTGTATGGTCACTGTAAATAAAAATCAAACAAACACGCAGAAAGGGGCTCGTAGCGACGTGGGAGCAAGTCTGAATTCTGGACTGCAAGTGTTTAACCTCAACCAATCACTTTCTCAAGAAAAAGGGATGGTGCTTTTGGTGAATTCAACTTCGGTTTGCAACTAATGTGGATTTTGCTTATGCTCCAATTAAGTTTTTTAGATATTTTTGTGATTTTTTTTTTAAAATATATATAATATGACAAAAAATTAAAGGTTATGGATCTAACTCCAATGATGAGCAAAGCCTATAGACACTTAAAAATTAGGAACTGGGGTGGAAACAAACTCAAGAGCTCAGGAGTCCACTTACAAGCCCGAGTCAATCAGATTTTTAGGCCTGGACCCCTTGACTTGTAATAATTCGAATGAATTAGAGTTTGACAAGATTTAAGATGGAGCAAACCATATTTGTGTTACTAGATGAGGATCAACGCAATCAAGGTCAAGCCTTGGTCGTTAATGCCCTTAAACAATCACATAAATCTAAGTTTACTTGACTTATTAAGCAGTGACATCGGTGTTAAGACCAATGCAATCAAGGTCAAGCCTTGGCTGTCAAAGCCTTAAACCAACACCTTCATTCTCAACTCGTTGATTGTGGGAATAGATAAAAATAAAGAGTTCATACATGAAACATGAAATGTTGCATTGCCCTGAGAAAGCAAGTACAAAGATGATCTACGCTACACTAAGCTAGGCTAAGTTACCTAGGTAAAAAGCATAAGTGTGTTGTAAAGAAACTTAAAGAAGTTTGTATGGTGGTGTTGGACACTTTACAACTACAATAGTATCTCTTATTTATACAAAATCAAAATAATTGCATTCTATTCCTCCGGCATTTCCTTCCCACATCTGCCTCAATACTATTTTTGGCATGCCAAATGGGCGTTGAACTTGCCTTAAAATGTGTGCTCGACGTCTTTTTGAAAGCCCCACATTCACATAACTCATTGGAGTTCCTTCTAGATGCCCCACGTTCTATTGCATAGACTTGAAGCCCACGTATATGGAATTGTGCACCAAGTAATTGTCTCAAGCTTCATAACTACCTATCTTGCAGCCTTCTGGGAAGTCTCTCGAGATCAAGCCTCCTTTATCCCTTCGACCATCTTGAATGGTTGATACCCTTTAAGGGATTTTGACGCTTCAAGCAACTAGGCTTGAGATTGTTAAGAATAGTGTCTTGAAAATCCAAATTTGTCCTGTGAATATTATTTTATTAATAAATAAAATTGAAGTTTCAGTCGTTGTCTTGTTAAATTTGTGTAATTGAGCATGTATACTGCACGTGGTTTTCTTTTTAGTAACATCCATGAGATGGGTGTAGTCCTTAAACTACAAGTTACATGTTTGGTCTAGGTGGTTTATGAGATTAACCCACTTATAGAGGTGGCCAACGGGTGGGCTGGGCCAGGCCTGGTCCGGGCCTGGCTTGGGCCCGCCTTTTTAAAGAAAAAAATTAAAATAATACAAAGTCGTTTTGTACTAAAATTATTATAATTCATTGTTAAATAATATAAGATACAAATACATTTTTTTTCCAAGCACTAATAATGCTAAATATATATGTTCAAAAAAAATAATGTTAAATATATGTAATAAAATAAAATATACAATAAATAATGGTAAATATCTTATCAAAAAAAATAATGGTACATAAATAACGTAACAAATACAAGTACAAATACAACGCAGTTGGGGCCTAATATTTAAAAGTACAAATTTGTTTATCAAAAAACACAAAGTTTGACATATGGGGGTTACGGTCGTCTTTTGACGTAAATATTTAAAAGTAAATAATTGACATACAAAAGTGTTGATATCAGTCACCTTGGGGGTATCTAGGCCATCATTTGAGGTATTAGTTGTGCGGTCGTCTTCTTCATCGCTCGATGAATCCAGCTTCATTTTCTGTTGATCTCTTGCCTCTGCTAGCAGCCAATCCTTCAAGCACACGGACATCTCCAAGCTTGATAGCGATAGCTTCGCCCTCTTCGTTCCAAGCAACCTGCCACCAAGACTGAAAACACACTCCGATGCTACTAAAGATACCGGACAACTTAGTATATCACTTGCTATGGTGGAAAGCACGGGATACTGGGCTTGGTTTGTGTTCCATCATTGTAAAAAGTCCAAATACGGGTTGGCCGGCTGCCCGAAAATATAGACCTTCGGTGTCCGCAAATAATTCAAACTTCAGCCAAATACTTTACGAACTTCGAACTTTAAAGCACAATTTTTGCAATTAGCAAAGTTAGAGAAGATGGGAGATGATGAATGTATAGAGAGAGAAGAGATGATTGAAGATTTGGTGAGGAAATGGGTTGGGGAGGTTTAAGTATTTATAGAAAAAAAAATATATAATTTTTTTTAATTAAAACGGCGGGCCGGGCCGGGCCGGGCTCTGAGGCCTACAAAAACAGGCCCGAGGCCGAGCCCGCTACATTGCGGGCCCGGCCGGTCCGGGCCATAAACGGGCTTGGCCGAGCCGGTTTCCGGGCCATCCCGGCCCGGTGGCCACCTCTACCCACAAATAGACTTGGAACAAATGGTATGGATTGTTGTTTGAAAAACTCGTAGTCAAAGATAAGTTTGGACCACTTGTATGCTAAGACTACAACGTGACACTTTAGATCACTTGTCTTGGTCATATGGATAGTGATCCAAAAGTGTTATGTTGGTATGTTTAATAAGATTGACACATTGAGTTGGATCATATGAGTTACTTGTTTTTAGATTACTATTGAAGATGAGTGATTCATGTTGTATTATTTGAACGACAACTCTGTTCTAGTAAGATTTAGAATTTGAATACCCATAAGTTTTGCACAGATAAAAAGTGACATTCGAGGATTACATTTTCTAGTACCATGGCCAAAATGAACTCCCGCTTCCATCATCTCTTCCAAATTGGTGTTCCAGTATTTTCTTGTCATTTCTCCCTACACTGACTGCATGGAATTTTGGTTATTTTGGTGTACTATAAGTAAGGTCTAGACAAATGACTGAATTCTCACGTACTCGACGTGAAGTGTGACAAGGATCAGGTATTCAATATGGAATCTACAGTCTCTTATGAGATACATATGTCCCCTTAGTTGATTCGCAAGTATTTAAATAGTTCAAAATCTTTGGCCAAAGTGTTCTAAGTATTTGACATTTGAAATTTATACTATGAATATGTTCAAGTATAAATAAATTATTCAAAAAAGGGCGAGTCGGGAACTAATGGATAGGCTGTGAGAAAAATAATGGTAGTAGTTATAATTATTTTTTGTCATGGATATCTAATGGAGGGGTTGTTGTTATCACTACAGATTATTTGGGAGTTATCGAATAAATGATTTAAATCTAGAGTGCAGTGGGATTTATTTAGTGGAATTAAGTCCCATTAAATGGTAATTAAATTTTATCATGAGATGATAATTAATTTAACCCATTTGGATCTAGATTTAAATTGTCCTTAAGGTCTCTGCGTAAGCCTGTTTTTATTGCCAACAAAAAAATATTAAAGAATTCATGAGATGAATTATTTATTCATGAGATGAGTCAATTTAATGTTACCAAACACTATTCGTGAGATGAATAAAAAAATTAAAAATTATAAAGTGAAATAATTTTTTGAAAATTAAAATTCATAATATGAATTTTTATGTATGGGAAATAAAGCAAAAAAATCAAAAAATACAAAAACACACGCTGGCCATCTGCATCTTCTTCATCTGACATGTCGCGCGCTGGGACATCCCCTACTGGGTATCCACGTGCATGTGCGCGGGCCAATCACGGCCCACCACATGGCACGCAGAACGAGGTCAAAGAAGCACGCGGTTGAAATACTATGTTTTGATTGTATTTTTATTTGAAACGATGCATTTTGCACTTAAATGTGTGCGTCCCACATCAAACTATTGGCTATTGTACGCTTCCGTATCCTACTATAAATAGGAGTGTCGATCTTATGGTTTGGTTTGAATCCGATTAATTCAAAATCAAAGGTTTTTGAAAGTGTTGACTTTCGAAAACCTAATTAGAGAGAAAAATTTCTGTTGAAAATTTTTCTTTCTATAGTTTAATATCTTTCGGAGCCCACTCTCCGTGCATTTTGAGGTCATTGCATAGAAGACAGTTGGGTCTCATATTTCTTGGCTTTCTTGGAGTTCTTATTATTCTAGTTTTCTTATTTTGGAGCAAATTCCGGTGTTCTTCTTTCCTTCTCTTTAAATTCTTGCTGTTCTGTTTATTTACAATTTTATTATAATGCTAGTTATAGTTTATGTAATTATTATGAATATATTACAGTAGAGGCATGTAGATTTAAATTAGATGCTAAATCTATAAATTTAAAATTAAGAATTTCAAATCAAACTTAGGTTTAAAATTAAGATTTTTAAACCCTTACAATGCATTAACTTTATCAAATTAGGGAAAAATTTTAATAAACTCTTCCCAACAATTGGTATCAGAGCCAGCTTCTGATTACATTCATAATATACATAAATAGGTATAATAATATCGAAATAAATAGACTTGTGATTTAACAAAATAGAGATTTTATTAAGAAGAAAAGATCATTTAATTTGATTTTGATAATAATCAAAGTACCGGTTTATATTATTTAAATCGATAATAAATTAATAACTAATTCAGATATGACAATGAAGACGAATAGTAATTACATTAATGTTATTCGCATGATGAGATTGTGCATATTTAATCAAGATTTGTGAAATCGGATAAATTGATCTAATGAGATTAGATTCAATTTTTTTAATTAAAAAAAATCAAATGCCTGATGCTGACATTAGCAATTTTTATTTAAAATTTTTTTTTGGGACGTGTAGACATTAGTACTAGTTTACATAATAATTAAAAATTAATCTTTTGTTAATTAATTAAATTTTAGAATGAGATTCTAAAGTAGATTATCAAATAATCTAACTTGTAAGTCGGTACTACTTTAAATAAAAATTAATTAATTAATTTTATTAGTTAATTTCATTTTTAGAATGAGATTCTAAAGGAGATTATGAGATAATCTAAATTATAAATGCAAGTTAATAAAAAATCACTAGTTTATGAATATCAAGTGGGAGCAAGGTTCAATTGCTGAAACTTCACGATCTCCATTACTGGTTTAGCAATATAGTAGATTGATAGACCTCCATGTGGAGGATGTTGGTTTGCAGATTGCAGGGTTAGACTTCTATTAGGATAAACCAAAGTGCAAAGAAGCGATGCGACCACACTGTGGTCGAGTATTACATGTATTTGACGGAGGTTTAGATAATAGTTTACACTTGACTAGCATGATACATTAGCCTCCCCGAGTAGCTTTGTTGTGTTATGTTACTAAGGTAAAGTAGTGAGTTAATCATGTTTAATAAGACTTACAAGAAAACATATTAACTTCGAATAGTTCTCACCTAAACTAATTTCGTACGGCCCTGCTGCCGGGAGTAAGGAGTGGTGTGTTTGGGTCATCATTGCATACAAGGTACCTGACTTATTGTGTATGCTAAAATAAAAGAATAGATATCACTGCATTATCATTATACATGACTCATATAAGATAGTTACACAATTGTTTGCATTTATAGTGTTTTTAAAATGGCTGTGACTGGTGCACTTCATTCATTTCTGAAAAATAATGCTTTAACTGGATCGAATTACTTCGCCTGAAAAATGAACTTGGACATAGTATTAATACATGAAGGTTAGAAGTTTGTTCTCATTGATGCTCGACCTATGGGGCCCGCTAACAATTCTATAATTGTTGCTAAGGAGCATTATGAACCCTGGAATAAGACTAATGAGTTAGCCAAATATTATATTTTGGCCTTTGTGACTAATTTTCTCGAGCATCAAATGCTTGAGATGGAAACAACAGCTGAGATGATCAAACATTTAAAGAAAATGTTTGGTGGTCAAGATAGAGCAGCTAGGAGGAAGCTCTAAAACATGAGGATGTAAGAAGGTTTGCTAGTTCAGGAGCACGCCATGAAAATGATGGCGTGCTTATCTGAGTTGAAGATTCTAAGTGCTAAGATTGATAGCCAGTCTCAGCAGGACATCATCCTCAGCTCTCTGTCCAGCTCTTTTACTTAGTTCAGACTCAACTACACAATGAATAATGAAGATCATTTTATTCATTGCTTGAGCTGATGAAGAAGTTGCAGGCTACAGAGGGTGTGATGCGAGCCAAGGGGAGTGTCCACTTGACTAAGATATCAAAGGCTAGTGGGAGCAAGCAGAACATGAGACCGACTAGAAAGAAAAGCAAAGGCAAGGTTGCTAATGTAGCGATTCAGACTAACAAAAAGCCAACAAAAGGAAAGTGTTTCTTTTGAGAAAAAATAGGCCACTAAAAGAGGAACTGCACAAAGTACATAACTATTCCTCTTGCAAAGACCGCTAAGCCATCTAGTGAAGGTATGATGATATCTCACCTAGTTGAGTCATACGTAGTTGAGAGTCCACCAAGTTCCTGGTGTGTGAACTCAAGTTCAATTGACCATGTTTGTAATATGTTACAGGGGCTTAGGCTAACCAGAAGACTGCATGATAGGGAGCTGTACCTGACGGTTGGAGACAGTACAAGAGTAGCGGTCTTAGGAGTAGGAGATGTTAGCTTAGTTTTTAGCGGTAGAGTTTTGATTTTAAAGAATTGTTTATTTGTACCTGCATTGCGCATGAATTTGATTTATGTGTCTTGTTTTATGGATAATTGTTATGTAATCAATTTTGGTTGTGAACCTGTGATTATGCGAAATAAATTATTTGTTTGCAAAGGAACATGTGTCGATGGATTATTTATGCCGTTTCTTGATCAAAACTCTCATATTTGTTTGAATGAATCTAACACAAGCTTACTTGTTCCATCTGCTAAGAGAAAACAACCTGAAAGGGATAATGCCTACACATGGCACCAACGTTTAGGTCACATTAATTCAAACAGGATCCAAAGACTGGTAAAAGATGGACTGATAGAATCTTTGGACTTGAAGTCATTACCAGTCTGTGAATCCTGTGTAGAAGAAAAGATGACCAAGTCTATCTTTAAGAGTAAAGGCAATAGGGTTGGTGACTTGCTTAAGTTAGTTCACACATATGTGTGTGGACCAATGAACGTTCAGGAAAGAGTTGGGTATGAGTACTTCATCACATTTACTGATGATTACTCAAGGTTTGGATATGTTTACCTAATGAGACATAAGTCGGACTCTTTTGAAAAGGTCAGAGTACAAAGCTGAAGTTAAAAAGTAATTAGGAAAACAAGTAAAGTCACTTCGATTAGATCGAGGTGAAGAATATCTTTCGGGTGAGTTTCTGGAATTTTCTGACTACAAATGGGATAAGATCTCAGCTTTCTACTCCAAGTACACCGCAGCAGAATGGTGTTGCAGAAAGAAGGAATATGATATTGTTTGAGATGGTAAGGTCCACGATGAGTCATGCTACTTTATCAATCTCTTTTTTATTTTTTTGGGGCGAGTGGGGGGGGGGGGGGGGGGGGGGTGTTATTCCAAAGGAACAAGGGTGGTCTTTTCTATAATCCTTCTCATCAAAAGGTTTTTTGTAAATGTAAATGTGAAATGTTTAGAGGAGGATTTTGTAGTAAACTACAAAAGCAAAAGCAAAATAGTGTTAAAGAAATTAAAAGAAATTGCCGCTAATTCTAAACATTTAGACACAACTTAGGACACAGTAGATGCACCTATCGATAGGGTCGAGAATGTTCCAGGTACACGAGAGCCTAGGCGTAGTGGGAGGATTGTCAGGGCACCTGACAAGTTTATGGCGGGAGCCTTAATGGTTGACTATGACATTGAATAATATCCTCTCAGCTACAATGAGGTAATTAAAGAAAAGGATGCTGAGCAGTGGGTCTTAGCAATAAAATCTGAGATATGATCTATGTATTCTAATCAGGTCTGGGATCTTGTAGAGGCACCTATTGGCATTAAATCCATTGGTTGTAAATGGGTCTACAAGAGGAAAAGAGAAGTGGATGGGAAGGTAGAGACCTTCAAGGTTGGTTGCTAAGAGTTTTACCCCAAAAAGAAGGAATCCATTATGATATGAGACCTTCTCACTAGTAGCCATGCTAAAGTCCAAAAGAATACTCTTGTCCACTACAGATCATTATAATTATGAGATTTAGCAAATGGATGTCAAAACGGCCCCTTTGAATGGTAAAGGAACATACCCAGTGCCTCAAGGGCTCCCGCCTACGCAGGGTCTAGGGGGGGCGGATGTACGCAGCCTTCCCCCTTCAGGGTGTTAACCTGAAGAAAGGCTGTTTCCCAGTGCCCCCAACCTGAGGGTGAGGACTTCTCAGGAGGTCACCCATCATGGTACTACTCTCGCCCAAGCACGCTTAACTTCGGAGTTCTAATGGGATCCGATGACGGCGTGTTGGTGTCCTTTTTGGTGGCCCCTTTGAATGGTCATCTTGAGAAAGACATCTATATGGTGCAACTAGACGGTTTCATTGGCAAGAATTAGAAGCATATAGTATGCAAACTAAAGAAGTCCATACATGGACTGAAGCAAGCATCATGCTCATGGAATATTAGATTCAATGAGGCGATCAAATCCTATGGGTTTAAGCAATTGGTTGATAAACCATGCATGTACAAACGACATCAAGAGAAAGTAGTGACTTTCTTAGTATTATATGTCGATAAACTACTCATTGGGAATGATGTAGGGGTGTTATTAGCTTTAAAGATTGGTTGTCAAGTCAGTTTGATATGTAGGACTTAGGAGAAGCCAAATGTATTCTTGGGATCAAGCTTTTGCGAGATCGTAAAAGTAGGATGTTGGGTCTTTCTCTAGCCATTTATATTGACAAGATGTTGTCAAGATATTGCATGGAGGACTCTAAGAAAGGTATTTTTTCCTTTCAGGCATGAGGTCCCTCTTTCTTTAGAGCAGTGTCCTAAGACACCTCGAAAGGAGAAGCAGATGAGGAATGTTCTATATGCTTCGGCTATGGGATGCCTCATGTATGCCATTTTGTGTACTAGACTAGATATCTGCTATGATGTTGGTATGGTAAGCAGATATCAGTCTAACCCGGGCCCGATGCACTCGGTGAAGCATATTCTCAAGAACTTGAGAAGAACTAGA
This sequence comes from Simmondsia chinensis, assembly GCA_018398585.1. Lineage (NCBI taxonomy): Eukaryota > Viridiplantae > Streptophyta > Magnoliopsida > Caryophyllales > Simmondsiaceae > Simmondsia > Simmondsia chinensis. The sequence goes on along the minus strand of JAGTTD010000008.1, from coordinate 29,628,702 downwards.
GGTTATATGCTGATCATTCAAAGTGACAAGCTGGTTCCAGTTGGCTATACTGATTCAAACTTCCAGTTAGATAGAAATGCTAGATGTTTGACGTCTGGATATGTCTTTACCTTTGATCAAGGAGCCATTAGTGGGAGGAGTGTCAAGCAGTCATGTATTGCTGACTTCACCATTGAGGTTGAATACGTTGCAGCTTCAGAAGTTGTAAAGAAAGCATGTTAGTTCAGATAGAGTAATGGTGACTCAGTAGACCTTTGGATCATACATAGAAGGGATGGATATAGAGTGTGTAATAAATTGAATTTAGGACAAGTGGGAGATTGTTAGGAATAGTGTCCTGGAAATCCAAACTTGTCTTGTAAATATTATTTTATTAATAAATAAAATTAAAGTTTCAGTTGTTGCCTTGTTAAATTTGTGTAATTGAGCGTGTATACTGCATGTGATTTTCTTTTTCTTAACATCAATGAGATGGGTGTAGTCCTCATACTATAATTTACATGTTTGTTCTAAGTGGTTTATGAGATTAACCCACAGATAGACTTGGAACAAATGGCATGGATTATTGGTTGAAAAATTTGTAGCCAAAGACAAGTTTGGATCACTTATATGCTAAGATTATAACATAACACTTTAGATGACTTGTCTTGGTCATGTGGATGGTGATTCAAAAGTATTATGTTGGTGTGTTTAATAAGATTAACACACTGAGTCGGACCATGTGAGTTACTTGTTTCTGGACTATTATCAGAGATGAGTGATTCATGTTGTACTATTTGAACGATGATTCTAAATCCTGAAAGTATTGTGGATTTGCGCATGGAATTTAAGTTACTTTGGTGTACTGTAAGTAAGGTCTAAATAAATGATTGAATTCCCATGTACACTGGGTAGTGGTGTGAAGTGTGACAAGGATCAGGTATTTAATACGAAATCTGTAGCCTCTTGTGAGTATGGGTGTAAATGAGCCGAGCCGAGCCGAGCCTAGCCTTGTCAAGCTCAAGGCTCGGCTCGAAATCATTTTGCTCGGCTCGAAGCTTGCCGAGCCTAGAAATTTTGGGCTCAAGCTCGGCTCTTCATAGGCTCGAGCTCGGCTTGTTATAGACTCGAGCTTGGCTCGACGCTCACAAAACATAATGTCATTATTGTCCGCTCATGATTTAATAAGTAGGGAATTCCTTGAAAAATGGTGGAAGCTTAATTTTATTGATGAAATTTGAAATAAATATTGTAAAACACCTCAAATGAAGAAGCAATAAATGGCATGCAAAGCTTATTGACGCTTCGTTAGATGGGCCAGTAATTCCTGGCGTGCAAAGGCTTTGAAACTATGCGTTTGTAGACTTTGAAATAATAAAAAACAAATTAGTATTAAATGCATTTATGGGAATGAAAAATAATTAATTATAGATGAGAGAAACTTTTTTGAACATGGAGATGAGATATGGACAGCTAAAAACTAGCAATATCAATTAATGTCGAAGTAAATGTCGTGCACATATCAATTACTATTGTTAATTAAAATGTTAATAATAAAGCTCGTTTAGGCTCGCGAGCCCACGAGCTTGAGTTATGTGAGGCTCAAGCTCGGCTCGTTTAGCTTAATGGCTCGACTCGGCTCGGGCTCGGGCTCAAGCTCATGACGAGCCGAGCTATACAAGCTTTATATTGAGTTGGCTCATGAGCCCTTGTGAGCCAGGTCGGCTCATTTACACCCCGACTTATGAGATACATATATCCCCTTAGTTGACTCGCAAGTGTTTAAATAGTTCGGAATCTTTGGCAAAGTGTTCCAAGTGTTTGACTTTTGTAATTTATACTATGAATATGTTCAAGTATAAATAAATTATTCGAAAAAGGGTGAGTCGGGAACTAATGGATAAGTTGTGAGAAAAATAATGGTAGTAGTTATAATTATTTTTTGTCATGGACATCTAGTGGAGGGGTTGATATCATCAATACAGTCTATTTGGGAGTTATCGAATAAATGATTTAAGTCTAGAGTGTAGGGGGATTTATTTAGTGGAACTCATTTGGAGTTGGATTTAAATTGTCCTTGAGGTCCCTACACAAGCCTTTGTTTTTATTACCATCGGAAAAATATTAAAGAATTTATGAGATAAGTAAATTTAATGTTGCCAAATATTATTCATGAGATGAATAAAAATAATTAAAAATTATAAAATAAAATGCTTTTTGAAAATAAAAATTCATAATATGAATTTTTACATATGGAAAATAAAGCTGAAAAAAACCAAAAAAACACAAAAACACGTTGGCCATTCGTGTCTTCTCCATCTGACATGTCGTGAGCTGGGACATCCCCTACTGGGTATCCGCGTGCACCTACGCAAGCCAATCACGGCCCGCCACGTGGCATGCGGAAAGAGGTCAAAGAAGCAAGCGGTTGAAATACTGCGTTTTGATTGTATTTTTATTTGAAATGATGCATTTTGCAATTAAATTTGCGCGTCCCACATCAAACTATTTACTATTTTTCGCTCCGATATCCTACTATAAATAGGGTTGTCGATTTTATGGTTTTGTATTGAATGCAATTCATTCAAAATTAAAGGTTTCTGAAAGTGTTGACTTTCGGAGACCTAATTAGAGAGAAAATTTTCCGTTGAAGTTTTTCTTTGTATAGTTTTATATTTTTTCGAGCCCACTCTTCGGGCGTTTTGAGATCATTGTATAGAAAGCAGCTGGGTCTCAGATTTCTTGGCTTTCTTGGAGTTTTTATTATTCTGGTTTTCTTATTTTGGAGCAAATTCAGGTATTCTTCTTTCCTTCTCTTTAAGTTTTTGCTTTTTTATTTATTTACAGTTTTCTTATTATACTAGTTGTAGTTTATGTAATTATTATGAATGTATTAGAGTAGAGGTCTGTAGATTTAAATTAGAAATTTAAGTCTGTGGATTTAAAATTAAAAATTTAAAATTAACTTTAGGTTTAAAATTAAGAAGTTTAAACTCTTCCGATGTGTTAACTTTATCAAATTAGGAAAAAAAATTTGAAAATACCACTGTTTTAACATCCAAAGGCCTAACATCTCTTGAGGATGGCCTCAAGTGATAGGATCCAAGATGAGATCCTATTTAATCAATTAATATCTAACTCAATACCTCACACACACACAACCCAATCACAATCCAATCAAGCACAATCCAACTCAATAATCAATATTAAGGCCTACGGATAGCTAGATTGTTACCCCGTTGTATATGTATATATTTGTATAGATAGTATACTAGATACAAGCAAAGAGAAAAGAGGGAGATGTAGAAGAAGGGTGGAGAACTAGAGAAATTGAGGAAGCGAGAGAGGGATCATCAATTCATAAACATGAGATCAATCCTAGCTTACTTAAGATATTTATAGCCATAAGGGAGCCTCTAGGGCTGACATTGCAGGGCTAACATGGCGGGAGCTGACGTGGCGGGTGCTGACGTGGCAGGGTTTGCATCAATACCCCCTGGACCAGACCTTTGTCCATAAGGGTTGAAGTTTGGAAACCAGAGCTAAAGATCATGGAGGAATTCCCAAGTGGCATCCTCGGGTGAATGACCTTGCCACTGTATCAGCACCAGAGTGGTGGCAATGTGGCAATGCGGCGTCTGCGAACTACCCTTCGATCCAGAATGCGCTCGGGTTTGGGCTGAACCCCGGCTGGGGGCCAGGTTGAGGGTAACGAAGTGGAGTTAGCTGGGACCTGGAGGCATCGTTTGCCAAGGGAGACATGGACCGTGTGGTGTATGGCAGCCTGTGCTGGAAGTTCCAGCTTGTAGGCAACCGTCCCAATGCGATCAAGGATCTTGAAAGGCCCATAGTGCCATGGAGAGAGCTTATGGAATTGGCGGTAAGCCATGCTCTGTTGGCGATAGCTTTGAAGCTTCAGCCAGACATACATGCCAATCTGAAACTCACGATTTGTACGACGACAATCCGCCTATTGCTTCATTCGATTCTGTGCACGATGCAGGTGATGCTTGAGGCGCCTAATAGATTCTTCTTGGATAGTTAGGCTATAATCAATTGCCTCTACTGTGGATTCTCCTGGGAGATAAGGGAGGTGAATTAGTGGTTGCTGGCTATAAAGGACTTCATATGGCGAAGCTTGGGATGCAATGTGGAAGGTGGTGTTATACCACCATTCCGCCAGAGGAAGCCAGTGGAGCCAATCGCGGGGGCAGTCACCCGCCAGGCTTTAGAGGTAGGTCTCAAGGCACCTGTTGAGGACTTCAGTCTAACCGTCTGGCTAAGGGTGGCAAGATGAAGAAGTGTTGAGCTAGGTCCCCAGGCGGCTGAAGAGTTCTTGCCAAAATGTATTAACTAAGATTGGATCCCTCACTGATGATTGAGTCTGGAAGTCCATGTAGCCGATATATTTGATCTAAGAACAATTGAGCTACATCAGCGGCAGAGTACGGATGGCGCAGCGCATGGAAATGAGCATATTTACTAAGATGATCCACCACGACAAGGATCACCGTGAACCCAGAAGATCGTGGAAGACCCTCAATAAAATCCAGGGAAATGCTACTTCAAATGATGTTCGGAATGGGCAATGGCTGGAACAATCCTGGAGAAGCTACTGACTCATACTTGTTCTGCTGGCAAACTAAACAATTACGGATATATTCGCGAATGTCTCTCTTGAGACCTGGCCAGTAGAAAAGTGTTTGAGCCAGTTAATAAGTTGCGTTTACAGCCGAATGCCCCCCTTGAGCAGAATTGTGCATCCACAAAAGGGATCAAATTTCGCAAAGCTGAAATGGCGCCCACTACTAAGTGTCCATGGTGTCTTAGCTGATCTTGATGCCAAGTAAAGCGCAGATGAGATAGAGGTTATGTAATCTTGTCATCAATGATCATGCTAATGGCGGGGTCTTGATGCCAAGATGCTTGCAAGGTGCAGTAAAGATCAAAAGAGATGGCAGATAGCGCTATGCTAAGGACTTTCGAGCTTCAAAGGCAAGATAAGGTGTCAGCAGCACGGTTCTCAGTTCCCTTTTTGTAGACTATCTCATAATCCAGCCCAATGAGGCTCGCCAGCCAGAGAAACAGAAGGGATGTGGAAAGACATTGTTGAAGAAGGAACTTCAGACTTTGCTGATCAGTGTGGATAACGAAATGCCGCCCTGATACATATTGCTGCCACTTATCAATGGTGAAAACCATGGCAAGAAGTTCCCACACATACACTGACAGCGCCTGATGCCGTGGCGCCAAGGTCTTGCTGATAAAAACCAGGGGCCTTCGTTCTTGCATAAGGACTACTCCGATGTCGATACCGAAGCCTTTGTTTCAATTACAAATGTCTTGTGAATTCTTGAAAGGTGACTAGGGGAGCAGATGTCAAAGCGATCTTGAGACGTTGAAAGGCGTCCTCCTCATCGGCATTCCACCCAAAACTATCTTTCTTTAGTAAATCAGTCAAAGGTTGAGCAATCATCCCGTATTGAGCAATGATACACCTATAGTAGCAGGAGAATCCAAGAAACCCTCGAAGCTGCTTAATAGTTGTTGGCCAAGGCCAATTAGCTACTACCCCCAACTTACTAGAATCAGCAGCCACTCCACTCCCTGAAATGAAATGGCCCACGTACTCGATTTGGCATGCCCCAAAATTACATTTGGCCCTGTTGGTGACATGACTATGTTGGCGAAGGATACTCAAGATGGAATGTAAATTCTCCATGTGTTGCCCCCAAGTAGTGCTGTAGATGAGAATGTCATTAAAAGACCAACGCATAACATCGCAATAAAGGCCGGAATATATCGTTCATCAAACTTTGGAAGGTTGATGGCGCGTTGGACAAATCGAAGGGCATCAAAATGAAATCATAGTGGCCCGAGTGAGTACGAAAAGTCGTTTTGAACACATCGTCTGAGGCTATTTTGATTTGCTAATTCCCGGATTTTAAATCTAACTTGGAAAATAAGTTGCACCACCTAACTCATCCAAGAGCTCCTCCCTAATGGGAATGGGAACTTGTCCTTCACCGCATCTTGATCAAAGCACGGTAATCAACGCAGCGTCACCAACTACCTTCTTTTTTTTTTACTAGAACAATCGGTGATGCAAAAGGCGAGTTGTTGTTCTAAATCACACCCGCCAGCAACATCTCCTGAATCAGGGAGTCAATGATGTCTTTCTAGAATGCTGGGCACTGGTAAGGTCTAAAATTAACCGGGTCACTTCCCTTTTTGAGAGGAATGAAATGATCAAACCCCGGCCTACTTGGCGGAGTCCTGGTACTTGGAGCAAACACCTTAGGAAAACCATCAAGTAAACCTTGTAAGGCGTGAGGGCCCTCCATTGAATCAAGCTCGGTGGCATGTAAGCTGAGCAAGGAATGTTGGTGAGGCTGATCAACGGTGATGGCATAAAATGAAATAGGTTGAGCCATAAGAGATGAAAGGGTGTTCTCTGAAACAGCCTTAAGTCCTTTGTTGTGAATTCCTTTGCCGCCAGGGTTGAATTCCATCAGCAATATATCAAAATTCCTTCTGACTTCCCCTAAGGTGCGGAACCATTGGATGCCCAACACCTTGTTGCATCCGGATAAGGGGGTCAGTAAAACATTAGACGTAAATAGAGCTTCCTAAAGAGTCACTGAAAGGATTGGCATATTCCCCCACATGAGACCTGTTTTCCATCAGCGGCTGTGATTGAAGGTTGATGATTGGCATCCACAAAACACCCGATTTAGCAAGCTTGGTGCTGGTTGAGAAAATTGTGGGTGCTTCCACTGTCTACGAGGATACTCATAATTTGTTTGCTGTGATGGCCTTACACTCTCATGGTTTGGCATTGCGCCATTCCATGAAGTACATGTATCGAAATGAGAGGATCAGGGACTGGATCCAGGTCTGGCTCTATGGTTTCTTTCCCTATCTCGTCATCTGCAGCCTCAATCTAGAACATCTGTACACACCTCCGCATGGGGCACACATGCCCTAGCGTGAATGGCGCACGGCAATAGAAATAGAGGTTCCTTGCTCGAAGTTCATCAATGTCTGCTGAAGATAGACCCCTGGGGGTCCTAGCTGTTGGCGGAATTCGGGTTGGTGGAATGACATTTTGTGGAGAGGGTAACGCCAACAGCCTAATTGGCAGCAATCTTGCAGGTTGGCCTGGGGCCACCCGGTTAGATGTACTCAGTAATGGCAAGATAGGCGCCATCTTGGCGGGGTTCTTTCCAGTCACCTGCTCAATATAAGCACGATTCGTTTCTTGCAATTGGGCAAGTGTGATGGCTTCCTGTAACATGTTTGGCTTGAACATCTTAAGCCAACTCACCAAATCCTCACACAGCCCCCAACAACCCCCCCCCCCCCCCCAATGAACACGCCAACTCGATGTTCCACATTCGGGCCACTACGACTAATTAATGACTCAAAAGCCCTCAAATACTCTTCTAAGCTGCCTGACTGCTTAAGCCTAGTGAGCTTGGTAAGCGAGTTTTGAACAGCTTTGGAAAAATGTACTCAAATCTCAGAGGAGTACACATCCCAAGGAACAGGTACGCAAACTGGCCAAGACTGTTGGTAGGCGTTATGCCATGCTAATGCGGTGCCTTCTAACGCAACACTCGCCAACATTGATTTCTGATCATAAGGGGTTTAGTCTAAGATAAAGTATCTCTCACACCGGTACAGCCAAACTCACTACATCACCCTTACTAAACCTTGGAAACTCTACTTTCGTAAGTCGAGTAGGGAAGTGGTAGTTACTTTGGTAACCGTCCCTTCGTGGAGCTAGCGATAATGATCTATGCTTTGATCCGTGAAGGGATGGCAGTGCCGGTGGTACTGGCTGGTTCTGAACCAACACAACGACAATCCTCATTTGCAATGATAAGCTGTTTATCATCTGGCGAATCTCAGCCATATTGCTGGCCAGCTCATCGCACCTCCGATCGATCTTCTCATCAAGCTCATTGCTCTAACAATCAAGCTTATCATCAAGCTCTCTCATCGACATTTGCTAGCGTGTCCTGTCTACCATGGATGCCAATTCGAGCATAGCTCACCACTACCCCAATCAACACCACACTTCCAAAATCCGATCAACACAAAACACCAACGACCGAGGAGCTCGAGCTCTAATACCAATTGATAGGATGCAAGACGGGATCCTATCTAATCAATCAATATCTAACTCAATACCTCACACACGCAATCCAATCAGGCACAATCCAACTCAATAATCAATACTAAGGCCTACGGGGTAGCTCGATTGCTATCCTGTTGTATATGTATATATTTGTATAAATAGCATACTAGATACAAGCAAGGAGAAGGGGGGGTGATGTAGAAGAAGGGGGGAGAACTGGAGAAATTGAGAGAGGCGGGGGGGGGGGGGGGGGGGGGGGGGGGGGGGGGGGGAGAGGTCATCACATGAGATTAATCCTAACTAACTAGAGATATTTATAGCCATAAGGGAACCTCTAGGGGCTGACATGGTAGGGTTGACATGGGGACAGATGACGTGGCGAGTGCTGATGTGGCAGTGTTTGCATCATCAAGTGATAAGCGTGTGACATTTTACCTTAAAATGGCGTCGTTCCAACTCCTTTGATTTTGGGGTGTAAACAGTTGTATTCGTGTTGTGCAAGGAATCTTATAAATGGAGTCAATCAAAAACTAATCTATTTGTTAAGCAAGTTAGAAACACTCAGCCCTTACCCATTCCAATTACTAAGCATGCAACCTGGTGTTCAAAAAAAAAAAAAGAAAAAAAAAGAAAAGAAAAAGCATGCAACCCGCGGGTTACCTGTTTAATTATATTGACGACTTTTTCATTAAATTATAGTTTATCAACTTACGAACATGCATACTATATTTCACGGTTGATACGAGTGATAAATATATAATAATTTATTATTGTTAAAATAAACTATCATATTGAATTATTAAATATAATTCAAACTACCTATATGAGATGTGCTACCGAAAATATGTATAATAAGAGTACTATAATATTCAAATACATAAACTAATTATATAAACAGGTTAAACATGTTAAAAATAGGTTGTCTCAATCCAAACTCAAATTCAACTCAATTATGTAAAAAGATAAAATGGGGAGACCTGCCACTACTCCATACATTCTCTAAATTATTTTAAAGCAATGCTACCTTTTTTAATTTTTATTATATGTAAAAAATATATATATTGAATATACATATAAAATATTAATTTTGGTAGCATCTCATTGTATATATTAAATATATTTAAAAATATTAAATTTTGGGTTACCTTATTACCTACATTAAAAAATCAAAATACTTACATTATAAATACTTAAACTCAGAACACTTGAGTGATAAATACTAAATTTTATAAATATCAAAGCGTAGTCAATAACTGTGCAACCTTAGCTTGGTGGTGAGCAAGCTTTATTTTGGTATGTATGGACGCAGGTTCGAATCCCATCAAGGCCATATTTAATTTTTTGGTTTTTTGGACAAATGACTTTTATTTTGAGAAATTTATGACATTTATCATTATACATATAATTAATTATACTTCTTACCATTTGTTGAGTTTATTTTGTATATACTACTAAATAATAAATATTGTTTATGTTAGGAGAAAAATAAAATTAAATAATTTTGGTATATGTCATGCTCTCACTAGTTTTTGTTTAAGTATATATAAATTACTCGTATCCACTCTAAAAATTTTTTAGTTTGTGCGTAAATGATTTAAAATTTTCTTTCTAACATTTTCAACTCTGTAACTTAGATTATATGAGTTATATGTTTATGTATAAATTCTTGTTCAAATTTATTTGTAATATTTTTACTTGTATGAAAAATGTGTAATATATTATATGTAATAGTTGAAAACTAAATATAAATTTCTGCAAATAATTTTAAAATTATTTATTAAACTCACATGGGTCACAAATTTGGATTTACCATTTAAAATTATCTTTCTTTTATTACATATATGAACAAAATTATATTAACGGGAGAATTTTTATACAAATATTTAAATGACGGTAAGACCCCAACTTAAGTGTGAATTAAATTTGAAATATTATTACTTTTTGATATATATGTGGTTCTAAAATTTCTTATATTTAGAAGTGATTATGAGTTATATTTTGATTTTGAATGAAAATATAGAACAAATATATGACTAATAAGTTAAATAAAGTAAAAAAGTGAAGTAATTTGTAAGTCAAGCTCACCTTCAGTCAAAATTCTAGATCCGCACTAGGTGGCAACAAGTTGGACGGGCAGAGGTGGAAAGGCAGCGGGCGGGCAAGCCGAGACGACAGTGTTGATCGGTGATGGTAGGGGTGGTGGGGGAGAGGGAGAAACAGAAAGGAAGGGTTGGGAGTGGGAATAATTTTCTTTTTTTGGGACCCATAAAAAAAGGGGGTGAATCTTGATCGTTCATTGCAATAGACGGCTAAGATTCACTCTTTTCACACTCTTATCCTCTGTCATATATACCTATAGGGCGGTGTTCTTATGAGAGGATGAAAGTAGGAGAGGAGCGAATCCTGACCCTTTATTATAATGGACGACCAATATTTGTTAAACATTAAAAAAAAAAAAAATTTACGGTCCATACCCCTTCATGAGGCATAAAAAAAAGAAGGGGTAAGGGAGGAAAATTATTATTTTTTTCAATACTGAATAAATCTTAGTTGTAAATTATTATTTTTTTAATATTTAATAAATCTTGGCCTTTCATTACAATGAAGGGTTAGGATTCTCCTTTTCTCACGCTCTGACCCTTTTATAAGAACGCTATTATATATATATATTCACCCTCAAGTGGGAGAAGGGCACAGTCGCGTGGTGCCATCTTGATCTTCTCCGGTCCGACAATCACCCAACCCCGACCATTGATGATGAGGACAATCGAATCCCTAACATTGGTGCTGACACGGTGTTATAGATCAAAACTTGGATAGAACTTAGAACAAAAGAATTGAGAGGGAATAAGCAGAAACAGAGAGAAGAGGAGAAACAGAGATAAAAGAGAGAAAAGGATTTGATTATCATTTCATTCATATTCTTAATACAAGGCTAATGTATCTATTTATAGAATTAGGGAGGGGTGTTAGCTAATACTAGAAACTAACCTAATTACGTAATAAAAGGTAAAAATACTATATTATCCTTAATATAAGACTATCTATATAAAATACTAAATTACTAATATCATAAGACGTAGTTAACTCATTTATACTGTATCAATACCTTCCTCTTATAAAGATCCTTGTCCTAAAGGATCGAGGTATTGATACCCGAATTAATAACCTTCAGGGTCAAACAAATACATAAACATTTAAATACAATACAGGGGCAAAATCGTAAGTATAACTCATTTCTTAACCCATTTTTTCCTCCCCCTTTCTCCGCGAAAGCCCCCACACGGCCCAAACCCTAACTCGGCTGAACCACCGCGGCGGCGGTTTTCGGACGACGGCGGGGAGGACAACGCTAAGGTGGTGGTGGCGAGGGTTGTGCGAGATCTTCTTAGCGATGCTCTCCTCCACCGCGAAGCAGCCCAGAATGCTCGAAGCCCTTGACTCCTCGGCGACGATCGGTGGTGGCTCGTTTTTCCCCGGTGGTTCCGGCTTCCTCTCCGTGGCCCGATCGTCCACTTTCGCCTGAGCTCCGGTCTCCTCGGAGCCCGGAATCTGCGCTCGGTGAGCTTTTCTCCTCCATCACCATCGTGGACCCGAGGTCTGTCTCTGATTCTGTCTGATTCTTGGCTGATTCAACCTCCGGCACCACTTCTACCACCACAGATTCAGATCTGTTAACATCCAAGCTAACAGGTACTGTTTTTTCTAATTTTTTGGTGTTGAAGGGTGTGGATTTATTTTTTTCAGTCATTTTATCCGTCTTTCTAGAGAACTTGGCCCAAGCTTTCGTCCATGGATCCAAATTTGGATCCTCCAAATCCATTTTACGAAATTGTTGAGCCATCTCAGCTCCCTTGCGCATCAAATCCTCGAGTATTTGAGTCTTTTGCTCCGAGCTCATACTAGCAGCTTGTCGTTCCAGATCTGCGAGGATTTGGTCCCTTTGCTCCGGGCTCAAGGCCCTGGCACGCCTCCTCAATAGGTCGAGAGGATCGTCAGGCTCTGATACCATTGTTACCGATCAAAACTTGGATAGAACTTAGAACAGAAGAATTGAGAGGGAAGAAGCAGAAATAGAGAGAGGAGAAGAGAAACAGAGATAAAAGGGAGAAAGGGATTTGATTATCATTTCATTCATATTCCTAATACAAGGCTAATGCCTCTATTTATAGAATTAGGGAGGGGTGTTAGCTAATACTAGAAACTAACCTAATTACGTAATAAAAGGTAAAAATACTATATTATCTTTAATATAAGACTATCTATATAAAATACTAAATTACTAATATAATAAGGCGTAGTTAATTCATTTATACTGTATCACACGGTGAGTGCCTCTCCACTGACATTACTACGGTGATCACCCTCGGATTCCATTCTATTCTTCCTCCACCACCAACATCGCCAAGCTTTCCGTTGGTTTCTCCGACTCTGCCTCTGGTAAAACCTCCGTTTTCTCCGTTTTCCCAGACTGTAGCTTCGGGTTTCCTTCCACCACCACTACCGGCTTTGGTCGTTTAACCTCCGCTCTCATAGGTATTGTATTTTCCACTTTTTTTTTTTTTGATGTTTGCTGGTGTGAATTTACCTCTATTTACCAATTTATCAACATTTCTTGATTATTTTGCCAATTTTTTTCATCTATGAATCCATTTTCAGATCCTTTAAATCCATTTTCCGAAATTGCTCAGCCATTTTAGCTCCTTACATTTCAGTTCTTCAACTATTCAATTTTTGAGCTCTGAACTTATATTGACAGCCATGACACCTCTTTTCCACAGCTCGAGAAGTTCGCTTAGCTCTGATACCATTGATGCAGTTAAAACTAGGAAGAGTGGCTAGATTTTCGTCTTCGATGTTTAACTAAGGTTGCATAGTAGAAATTAGGGCAGAAAGAAGAAGAAATTCAGAGTGAGAGAGAATAGTAAGGGAGGGGGAAGAAATTTCATTAACTTTTCATTCCTAACTTCCATTACAAATCTAATCCCCTACTTATAAAAGGGAGGGAATAATTAACTAATATTATAATTACTTAATAAAAGAAAAAATAATTTAGATTATTACTAAAATAAAGCTATCTGTTAAAATATTATTTAATCACTTTTTTTCTAATACGTGATTAATTTATTTTTTCTGGAACAGAGAGAGGAGAGAGAGAGAAGAATGCAATTTCGAGCGCAGAGCATAATGTTTGCGGTGTTACTGTTGCACGCGATATTGGGTCTACTTCTACTAGTTGCCGCCTCATTCTCCTCCCATGCCTCTGCAGGCGACACCTTGGATGTCCGCCAGCATCTCTCCACCGTCTCCCGGTCTTTCTTTCTCTCTTGACTTTTGCAATTTGTCTCTTTATGTTTGATTTTCTCTTTCAAGAGCTTGTGTAAAATAATGCACAATCCAACCACTGACGTGCCCTCTTCTATATTTATAATTGATGAATATAGACTTACATAAATACAACAACTAAAATTTAGTGAAAATCGTATGGGAGGTCTAGTTTACACTAGCTAAGTGATTTACAAGTGATTTTGGTTATTAAAAAGTTTAAAGTTTGGCAATTGCAACATTGGGTCTAATTGATGTAAATTGAAGTGGAGGAGGTGTGTGATGAAATTGAAAGTTAAGAAGATCACATTGATTTCAAGAACTACAGCATAGTTGTTGGGAACTATTAAAAGTCTATGGTTTGAACCTCCATTGGGCGATTGTTAAAGACTCCATATGAGTTCAGTGAGAAATTTTACATTGGAGTTGTGAGGGAGAAGAGATCAACATATAGGTTCAGTGGATACTCCATTCAATGCCAATTGGTTTTAGAATGGAACTTCACTTAGATGCTTATATATAGATCTTGTACATGCTGATTCTGTGGGTTAGGCCTAACACCCAATGAGCTGGTGGATGATCCTGGGCACTTGTTTGACGAACCAAGTTATTGAGAAGAGGGGCGTATTCGAATTTAACGCACTAAGGGCCTCTCAATGAATGGATCCAATTGGACATAATTCCTAATTTGACTAGCCAAGGCGAGGTTGCGACTGGAGAAGACTCTCATGTGATGTGACATGTTAAGGACTTCACATGTGAGTTCAGTATAAAACCTCACAATGGAGTTGTAAGAGAAAAGAAATCCACATATAAGCCTGGTGGGATACTTCATCTAATATTAATTGGTTAAAAGATGGAACTCCACCTTGCCTTATATGTGGATCTCATACATGTCGACTTCCTAGGTCAGGTCTAAGATTCCCTGAAATTTCATAGTTTAGAAGTTGTAGTTGTGTTTCAAAAATGTACTAGACTTAAGGGAAATTTGATTCGAACAATAGTTGAACCATTTTGGATAAGATGACTTGTTGACTAATTATAGCATTTAGTTCAAACAATTGTGGAATCATGTAGATAGATTGAACTCAATTTTCTTTGATTTTGTTAATATTGACTTCATTTTAATATATTATGCTACAACAGTTCAATTCATAACATTTTATTAATCTTTATTTATATATTTAATATATTGTAATGTAAAAATGTCCCCCTTTTTAATAAAAAAATGTGTCCCCCTAACCTTAAAAGAGCTTCTGACTGCTTGCTTCTCGGCTCATGGTTCCAATCCTGCTCCTTGCTCTCGCTTCTCAATGGTTCAGGGATCTCCATAATATTTTATGCACTATTTATTTTGGATTGAGGTGTTTGTCCTTTATGGTTTTATGCTTACTTATATGAGTAGATTGTTGTTTGCTGTAATTTACTTAATATCAGCGTGCAGTGGTTGATTGATAAATGGTCAATCTTGATAAGAATAATGTCTTCGAAACTCTGAGGAAAATTTTTGTTTGTTTGTTTGCTAATTTGATTGTCAACTTGATAAGTGAATGAAATTGCTTTTAGGTATGGTGCTGTGAAAGATATTGCTGAAGAGTTGTTGGTGCCATCGACTATACCCGATGGTTGTACACCTGTCCATCTGAATCTTGTGGTAATATTCTCTCACACGTTTGCAATCTTTTCTTATTATTTTAGCTTTTTCTTGTTATTTTCTCGTTTGAGGATGGGCCCTGGGCTGTGTGGAAAAGGAGGAGTATTCTGGTGATTAAATCGCCTCAATATCTTGCGTTTTCTGTGTTCTCATCCTGTACAATTATTGATTTGGATGGAAATATTTGGGTGGTATCTATGGCATCTTCTTATCAAAGAATTTCAATGACATCCTCCTCTTAGTGGAAAATTTTAGTGAAATGGTTCGTGTCGCCCTTGATGGAATGAAATCAATTGCGGAAATAGCAAGAACCATGGACTAGAATTTGGCGATCTCGTGGTAATGAATGTTGTGCAAATGGTCCAGGTGATTATGTGGTTTTTTATAGGAAACAAAATTTTTTTAAGCCGTAAGTTGGAAAAGATTTGATACAATAACAACAACAACAACCACGCTGTGCCTCAAAGAGGCTCCCACCAAAGTAGGGTTTGGGAGAATAAAATGTACGCAACCTTGCCCCAACAAGCTGCGACCTTGTAGGAGAGGCTATTTCTGAATGGCTTCAAACCCTAAAGAGAAAGAAGGAACAATATTTACGAATTCCAAGCTGAATAATGCAATATTCGACATGCAAGCAATAATGAGGCAACAACAATAACATACATGTAGGCCTAGAGGCACTGTGAACTAGCATCGATGTCTCTCCTAACAATTGTGTCAACCACGTGTATTTTTAACTGCCACTCAGCTCTTGTGGCACTTGGCTGCAGTTGTTGTTGTACTCAGCTCTATCTAAGGTTATCACTTCAGTAATGTTTAGGCGGTTATGGTTAATCGTTTCCATCCAACTTTTCTTTGGCTCGACTCTACCTATCTTCCAGTGTATATTATGTAGTTTTTCATATTTCCTAACAAGGGTGGTGGCCGGTCCCCTCCTAACTTTCAAGTTGCAGATGTCGCTCCCACAACTTATCCTCAATGGGAGCCACGCCTAGTTTGGTTCTTATAACATCATTTCTGGTCGTGTTCTTCCTAGTTTGTCTCCACACATCCACCGTATCGTCCTCATCTCTGTACCTTCAACTTTTGGGTGTGGTTCCATTTAAGTGGTCAACATTTAGCACCATATGACGTAGCCGGTCTCACTACCATCTTTATAGTATTTTCCCTTCGATTTTAGAAGAAACTTTTTGTTGCATAGTATGGCTGAAGCCATTTACCACTTATGTCATCCTACTTTAATCCGATTATTAACATCCTCATCAGCTCCGCCATTTTAAATTGGATAGTTATATAATAATTAATTTTTATATTATGACAGTTTTAAAGATATAAAAGACACTTGTAAATATGTTCTAATAAATAAAATATAAAATATGATGCGTTATGGACACTGGTACAGAAGTAAACATCCTGCAACAATGATAGAACTTGCTTGAAATTGGCTATATAATGACATTTATTCAACAGTGTGAACACGGTTTTTGAATTTAGATTTGATAACATGACTGCTTTGTAGAAATTTTATGGAGCCATGTTTTCTTGGACAAATTAAAGAGTATGCATCCCCTACTGGGCATGTGAAGGAGCAACTGGAAATGTGACTGTTGAATGACCTCCACTTCTTGTAGCTCATTGGCTCTGCATATGTTGCTACTTTATATTAACTGATGGCAGGGCTGTAAATGAACCGAACATTTGATGAGCTACTTGTGTTTGAAATCGATTAGGGCTTGTTTGTGTTCGTTATGAGGGCTCGATATCTTCTCGAGCCGAGTTCGAACAGGCTCGATAAGCTTAACGAGCCGAGTTCCAACAGGGGTGTGCTTGGCTTGTTGACGTTCGCGAACAGTTTGATAAGGGCTCGATAAGAGCTCGCTAAGGGGCTTGATATGAGCTCGTTAAAAAGCTTATTAAGGGCTCGTTAATAGTTGGTATTGGTTCGAAAATGGTTTGATAATGGCTTGATAGTAACTTGAAATGTCGGCTCGATGGCGAGCTCGGCTTGGTTTTAAATTCGATTGGACTCGATAATGAGCTCGATTTGGCTCGATAAGCCTAATGAGCCGAGCTGAGTATCGAACACACTAAAATCTTATTGAACCGAGTTCGAATAAGGATTGGAAATGCTCGATAAGAGCTCGGTGCTCGGCTTGGCACGTTTGCACCCCTAACTGATGGTATTGCTCTTATTGGCACGAGGATGTACTTGATTGTGAAATCTCATCTTCTTGGCTAACATTGTGGTGGTCTTTAGAACAGTAATCTTACTATTGCAATAACAAAATAAATTCTTCTGCAGATTATTCTATTGCGTATAGAGGTGGCCACGGGCCGGGCAATTTGGCTTTGGTGGGATTTGAACACCATCCCTCTAGCATGTAAAGCACACATATTACCATGTGAGCTACAATGTTTTTGTGATTTTATTAGGTAAAAACACAATTTTAAAGAGCCGTTGGTTTTTTTTTTTTTTTTGGGGGGGGGGGGGGGTAGGGGCCCGGGCCCGGACCCGGACCCGGACCCCAAAATTTTTGGGGCCTGTGGCCCAGCCCGATATAGGACCGGGCCCATTGGTCACCTCTAATTGTGTACTAGTTGTGGTTCAGTTTCTGCCAATTGGATCTTGCTGCTTTATGTCAGTATTACATGGCTTTTTTAGTGTAAGTCATTCGTAGGCGCGAGGATTATTCTTGTTTGTTGCAACGCTGCCCATCACCATTGCTGCTCTTGTCTGGTTCATCATGGCCAGTTCAACATCTTCTCCGGTTGAAGCTAGTGCTACTGCTCCACTTCCTCTTCTGCCGCACATTGACAACTCTCTCTAATGCTTTCACGGTGAACAATATCAAAAATCTTGTGTCTGAAACTTTGGATTTTGAAAATTATCAGTTGTAGCTTAAATTATTTATCAATGGTGTCGAAGGGCATGGCTTATATGGACAATATTTGGTTATTCTCCCTGTCCTCCATTAACAAACTGCACTTGCTCATGATGAAAACAGCATGATTTTCAGGTTTTATCATGGATTTATGTGTCTAATTCTCGAATTGTGGTACAATGGCGATATGCCTGGGCAAGGATGACATACCTAGCATAAGCTGCAGAAACAAGATGTCCAGGGGCTATGAAGCAAGTAGGAGCAAGAGAACTCAATACTATAACCAGAACCTCCATAACTATGTCCATCATGGCCGTAGTCATAATTATGTCCTCCATAACCATTTCCATGTCCCTGGTGACCACTACAGTGATCGCAAGCCCACTACCGCGCCCCATGGCCAGGGGATCGATGCTGCTGGTCGCTGCCACCAGAAACTGGCGCTGCTGGTCAGTCTCAGGGGCTACAACAGCGGTTTGCGGATGTGGTGGGCTCAGGGCGATAATGGGTGCTGATTATTAATCAAGCGTGTCCTCAAGCAATAAGCAGATCGTACTTGGGAAAAACATGGAAAAGGTCGCATATTAGTGATCGTAAAAATAATCAGTGAAAATGTGGGAGGTAACTCATAAAATTTGTAAAAGTCAGATCCATATCATAAACTCAACAATCAACATTGACCAATTGATCAAAAATAGTTTCCATTCGTTGAATATATGTTGTGATAGAGAGGGATTTTTTTTTTATATTCGTTGAATATATGCTGTGATAGAGGTTGTTTTTCCAAAGAGTATGAAATTCTTGTTTTAATTGAAGGATGACGGCGTAACTCTGATAACAACAAAGACATTCAATTTTATCGTTGGCCTCTTTGGCCGTAAGTTCTTTGCCCAGGCATTTCACCATTTCAACTTCGACTTGGGAAGTAGACGCATAAGTCCATGATAAAACAGAAAATCTTGTTGTTTCAACGGTGAATAAGTGGGGTCCATTAATGGTGGTCAAGGAGAATCATCATATTGATGTCTGTGTAAGACATGCCCTTCTGAGCACTGGACTGGATGGCGGGGAGAGAGATGGTGAACTAACCTTACTGAACTGCACGATACCAGTGAGTGATGGTTACGGCAAAGGAACGACGCTGGAGAGAGATTGAGGGCAGCAGCTGAGCAAAATTGGAGAGATTAAGGGTTGCCATGTTTGTGAAAGGAGACAAGGGAGAACCTTGAGGAGAGAAAGGGAGGGAGGGTACAGGACTTAATGTATCAGGACTGAAAATAACATAAATACGATATTACCAAATACAATATTAGTATACTGTAAGAGTGGCAACGTCTTTGGTGATCCAACTCAAATTATACGTAACTGGTAAATGCTTTAGTTGGTATTGCTCTTATCTGTTGTGTTTGATGATGTTTAATCGTGTTCTATTGAGATCGCTCATAACCTTTTCATGGCATTTAGCTGCTTGACTCTGGTTTAGAAGCAAGCTTCTTAAAAGCTATCTTGGGCAACATTCAGAGTTTAGACTTTTGGTCTTGAAATGCCAAACTATTGATTTATCCTTCTTGTTCTTTCAAATTATAAAGAATGCTATCAATATATCCTTTTTAATTTGTATTACGCATGATCCACAAACATTATTTTTCTACATGGACATAAATTACTTTGAAACTAAAAATATAATTGAATAGTAATTAACAAAATTTCAGTTATTTTTAACTATCCTCAATAATAGATGTGGAGGGTATCACATTGTTGCCATGCCACAGTGTATCTACGCTTTCGTGTGCTCTATTGTTGCTGCGATCATTTTATAGGTGTTGCGTACTACATGTTTTTGGTTTTGCTTCATCTGTTGCGACTTGACTTGATTTGACTTTGACTTAACCTTATTTATAAATTTTGATCCATTTTGCTTTCTTGGGTTGGGGCCCTTTGGACACAGTCTCCCTTCAGGGTAGCACCCTGTAGGGATAAGACTGCGTACATTACCCCCCACCCCCCCAAGACCCTACCTTGACAAGAGCCTCTTAGGCTCAGGGTGGTTGTTGTAGTATAGCCTTTCAAGTTCTAATCCTTATTAGTTTAACAGGCAAGACATGGAACACGTTCCCCTACGAAGAAACGAATGAGAGAATTGGACAGGTTGGCTTCATCATTAGAAGTGCTTATTGCGGATTCAAAAGAACGTAAATCCTCAGTAGAGAAGGTTCCTTCCTGGTTAGTGGGGTGGAAATCTCCATGGCATGGAAAGGTTAATGGTGGAGAGTTAACTAGCATTGGAGAAAAGGAGCTCTATGAACTTGGGATCAGAATTAGAGAAAAATATCCAAACTTGTTCATTGATGACTACCACCCCGATATATACTCCATTAAAGCAACTCAGGTAGTGACATCGTCCACCCTTCTTCCCCTTCTATCAGGCATATATGTGTATAAATACAAATTAGGGTTAGTTACACGAAAAGTTCTTATACTTTGCTAGTTGTGTCAGTTAAGTCCCTGTACAATACACATTGTATCAATTTAGTCCTTTGGTGGACCTTGAGGTTAAATTAATTATGTAACTTTTTAACAATTTGCTCATGCTAGATGCTAATGAGCCAATGCAAATTCACTCGCTAAAACGCAGTTTGAACCCGCCTATGATCCAAGCATTGAAAATTTCATCACCAACTTAATGTCAATTTTTATTGAAGGACTAAATTAACTCAAAATAAATTGTATAGGGGCTAAATTAACACAACTAAAACTAAAAGGACCAAATCGGAACAATGGGAGAAGTATAAGGACCTTTGGTGTAAATAACCCTACAATTTATTTGTGTCAAGGTCAAGGCATCATTTTATACTTCTTTTATTTGTGTCATTGTATTTTTCCAACCTAGGCTTTACAGAAGTTGCGCATGTTTTTATGAGTTAGGTTCCTCGGGCATCAGCAAGTGCTGTGGCATTTGGAATGGGGCTATTTAGTGGTAGAGGAAGCCTTGGAGTGGGAAACAATCGAGCTTTTGCTGTTAGCACTGAAAGCCGTGCAAGTGACATATTGCTGAGGTTTTATGATACTTGCCAAAACTATAAGGTATGTTATCTTTTGTTGGTTGGTACTGGCTTGATGATCTGCCTAGAAGGTGCTTTCTTTCTTTGGCCTTTTTCCTTTCCTTTCGTTTTCTCTTTTTTTCTTTCAGGAAGTGAGGGATGCGTTTAACATAGTTTTCCCTGAAGATGAAATGGAGAATGTGAGCACACAGATTTTGAGGAGATACACATCCTTCATTAGCCCATTTAGGTTGTGTTGGTCCTTAGAAAATTTTAAGAGAAAGAAAATATAGAGAAAAGAAAGTAGGAATTTTATTTTCTTTCCTTTGGAGGTAGAGGAAAGTTGGAGGGAAAAAAAAAAAAAAAAAGAGATTTAAGTTGTATAAAAGAAGAGGGAGTCATAGTGTAGGGTTGGTAAAATTGCTGTTTATAGATTAATATTAAGGAAAAAGAATTTGCTTTACATCTCAAAGTATTCAGTTAACATTTGAGCTTGAAAGATCAAATCAAGCAGCTGCTAATCTTAGGTCGTTGGACCTTTATCAGTCTTTGGTCCAGTCTAATCAGGTTTGAAGTAGTGGGCATTACTGAAATGTTTCTCAGTTTCGAATGAATCAGAAAATTAATTATAATCCGAATCAATCTATTAGTGTTTTGTCTAGTTATTGTTTTTGATATGGACCCGTATTAGACTTCGCTGTGGTATGATCTAGATTTCAATAATAAACATATTTAAATATGCAAATATGGGTTTGGCTATGGTTGTGAATTTGATCTAAGACCGGACTAGTGGTTGTTATGTTCGGTCTTTGGTTCTTTATTTCAACCTTTATTGATTTGTAGTTTGGTCTTGACCTCGATCTAAGATGAACCAGACTAGATTAGTTGTTGTTCAGTCTAGTCCATAGTTGTTGACTTGGATATATGCCAGTCCCAGCACAGATTGGAATGGAAATTCAGTCTAAAATATGATGAAACGTGACCTTTAATATTCAATCTGGTCCTTGGTCCTTGATTTGGACCTTACTAGTCTCAATTGGGTCCAACTTGGGTTTAGAGTAATGGACATATTTATGGTGTTTAATAAACCAGTTCAAGCTTGGTCCAGTTTTACTGGCCTCTGTCCCTACTTGGACCTAATTTGATTTACCCCAAATTTTCCTCCCATTTTTAAGGGGAAAGTAAAATCCTCAAAATTAACTGAAATTTTGCATTACACTTTCCTTAATGCCTTCTGTTGCTTGAGCAGACAAACTCTGTGAAATTGAAAAACCTGGCATGCTTTTGACACCTCAACCCCCCCCCCCCCCCCCCCCCCCCCCCCCCCCCCCCCCTCCTCTCTCTCTCTCTCTCTCTCTCTCTCTCTCTCTCTCAATAGACCTGAAACTCTGTGGTGCTTCTTGTTTATGTTTAAACTTCCCCCCAGATTTGATCTCCCCCCTATAAGAAATTCTCACTTGAAGATCACTTATTCACAGAACAAGTTTTCATGTTGGCTGCACTAACCACTGATGTTATATTGGTTAATTAGTCATGTGTCTTGGGTTTGTGTAGCAGGTTAGACTTCTCACCTCAATCAGGTTTTTGGTTCGAACTCACGTTATCCCCATGTGTTTTTGTGCTGCTTGGGGCAAATATCATACTCCTTACCACTATAAAAAATAGTAAAAAAAAGGTCCTTCGAGTTGATGGTTCTTGTACTTCGTCAGTTGTATCAATTTAATGCTTGTACTTTTAGTCCTAATTTATTTCCATTATAGTTTACGTTGTTTCAATTTGGTCTTATTATGGAAATTGAAGCTATGTTAATGACATGATTTTTAACCATATGATCATGGTAGATGAAAGTAAGTCAATACAAATTCACTCGTTGACTTATTTTAAACCCATCTGTGATCCAATCATTAAAATTTATGTCATTAGCTTAAGGGGGTGCAGAATACATATATTTTAGAAGCTAAGTACAAAGACCTATGATGTAAATAACCCAAAAAAATTTGTCATTTGTCTTTTAGAGGACGAGTGACTATGTATGGATAACTTGCCATTATGAGAGCTATTATAGGGTGCAGAATGCATACATTTTCTTTAGTTTCAGGATAAGCTGATTGCATGTAGGGTATTGTGCTTGCTAGTCGTTGGTGCCAGGCCTGCACCCGTAGTCCCATATTCGTTGATTATTTAGCATTCTGCATTATGATGAATTTTAAGCTGTTGTAACCTTGGCTGAAATCATACCACTTCACCCTGGGTGTGGGCTAATAAATCGGTATTATATACCATACTGTTTAGGGGTTCTTAGAAAATGTAATCATACCAAACCGAAATACTGAACTAGAAATGCGGTTAACTGTTCCAACTTTCCGGTTCGGCTAACCAAATCTGTAAATTTGTGGGATTTTGATTCTGTAATGCTACAGGAAGTTCTCTATTTCAGGTAACTGAATTACCAAAAAGATATCTGTACTTTTTTTTTTTTTTTTTTACCAAAGAATGCATTAATATTATATAGGTTTACTAGTTAAAAAAATCCATCCTTCCGGTTATTTTTTTTTCTTTTGTCATTTTCTTCTTCAAATAAATCTTTTCCGCTTTATGCATCTTGTTGTGTTTACTTTTGGAGTACCCCGGGAGTGGTTTCCTATGGGGAGCTTTAGCTTGCATCGTACTGAAAATTATCAAAAGAGTAATAGTGTATCTTTGGGCATATTTTTATTTGTTCTTTTGAACATCATGATAAGTAGTTTGCTATTATTAAAAGCTCTTTTAATTGTTATTGAAATTTATGAATTCTTTGTTAGCACCCAGGTTTAGAGGACTTTTGCAAATTTTGGATGCATTTATTTTTATTCAGTTATCAATTAATCAGTATAACAAAACCAAATAGCCAATTTGTCAAAAATTGGTTAACCGATCTTTTTGGCAGCAGAAATGTTCTGAGTTTTTAAGTATTATAGTTCGGTTAACCAAACCATGAATAGCCCCAATGCTGTTGTGAAGTTCTCTGGCTTTGACCAAGCTTTGCTTTTGACTATATGACTAGGAATATAGGGAAAATCAGGAGCCTGCCGTCGAAAAGCTGAAGGAACCTATCTTAGCTGAAATTACTAACTCTTTGTCGAGGCGGTATGAGCTAAATTTTACCAGGCAACAAATCTCTTCCCTCTGGTTTCTGTGCAAGCAGGTATTAATTTAGTTGAGAACTTCTAGTAAAGTAGTTATCACTTCCTTCTTGAGTGCTGAAAAAAGATCGATAATATGGCATGACATGTTTACTGAGTTGGAAATTTTTTTGCAATGCAGGAAGCATCTTTGTTGGACATAGTTAATCAAGCCTGTGGCCTTTTCGATCTCTCTGAGGTACAAACATTTGTTCTAATAGCACAGGGTATTTACTCCATGGTTTGTCCCCGTCTATGGTCACTATACACAAATCCCATGTATTACTCTACTAGGTGAAGTACAACTTTCTAATACTGTCTTACTTCTCTTAATATTAGTAGCAAACTCTATTTTTCACGAGGATAAAAATGAAAAATTGCATTATTCAAGTACGAACACTCAGTCACATATGGTGTTCTTGACAGAAACCCATTGAAATGTACGTGGACCAATGAGAGAGGAAACCATTTATAGGAGTGAAAATTTCACAGTAACGCTGACATGGCCCTTTATGTATTACATAGCTTTCATTATTGTCAAATACTGTAAGCAAAAATTATACATGAAGCTAGCTGGCTCCTCCCAATTAATATTAGAAATTACCAGAGTATCAATCTCTGACATGGGTACAACTCAATATTTCCATATGAACATACCTTGTTATCTACATGCTTAAAGGGTGATAGATTTTCTGTGCTGCAGGCAAGTGTTTACAATGGTAGTGATACTTACAAATGGAATGATAAGGCTAGAGAACAATATTTCAGAACTGTATCGAGCATGAAAATGAGACAAATCATTGTCTTCTAGTGTTGCCGTAATAGCTTTTTGCTAATTCAATAGAATTTGAAGTTGCTTAAAAACAGCTGCTTCTTTTTTCCTCCAAATATTACTTGAAAATGTAATGACATCTGAAGGCAACGTTTGGTCCAGCTTGTTTCATGCAACCTTATTGTTCACAAAAAAGGTTTCAAATGGATCTTTGTTGATGTCTCATCTCTTGCATTTCTTAATGCATACAGCATTTTGTTTATTCGATAAAATGCTGTCTTCTAATGAGTTCTCTACCAATCAAATATACATCCTATAGTGATCTTGCAAGGGAAAAAAATGTATGTTGTAATATTCAGTACATTAGTTGGAGGTTTGAAATTGATTCTGAATTTTAGATGTGCGCTAAATTTGTTCTATGCCATTCTTCAAGTTTCAAAGCACTGTCACGTCTATATACTGAGATGTTACCAACATGGGAGGCTTTATGACATGCAGTGTTTCTTTTGTTCATTGATATAGCCATCTTCGACCACAAATAGGATGTTTATTTGGTATCGTTTTCTACTTGTAGTTTTGATTTTTGAAAAATTAAAAATCAGGTTTTAAGAATAGTTTTTGGTTTTTAGTTTTTAGTCTCCAGTTGAACTCTGAAAAACTGAAAATAAGAAACCAAAAACTACAAATAGAAAATAATACCAAACATGCGTAAAGTTACGTGGACTCTGAATCAGATAGAAGTTAATATCATAGTTGCAAGAAACTCCTAAAACGCTAACGTTTCACGCTTCGGAAACGCGATTCCGCTTTTCAAAGTCAAATTCGCACTTCCAACGCGTTTCAAACTCGACCGAAACACGATTCGAACAATAATGGATTCAGTTGATTTGTTGGTTAATTATATCACTCAATTTTGAAGAATGATTGAATTGTGTGAATATGTTGGAGTAAATTTTGTAGATTTTATTCATTAGAGTATGTAATATCCTTTGCTATTGCTTAATATTGACTTTGTTTTGATATTTATGCTTAAACGACTCCAATGATAACACTTCATTACTTCTTCCTGTGTATCTAATATATAGTAGTATAAGTGCTCCTCAACGTTCCCAACTTACGAAACTTTTATGACTGCCCGCTCCCACTCCCGCTCCCGCTTCGTGGAACTCTGATTAATATACAGATGCATGTTTTACATCTTGCCATATAAATATAGCTGATTAATTGAGTTTTGCTCTAGGCATGCTATAAACTTGAGTATCTGATTTTGTGTGTTGCTTATGAAAGTTGAAAATATTGGGCTTTGTTTAGATTGCTTTGCTGGAGTGGACAGATGATTTGGAGCTTTTTATACTGAAAGGATATGGTAAATCTTTGAACTACCGCATGGGGATGCCTTTGCTGAAAGATGTTGTTAAGTCCATGGAGGATGCTATTAAGACCAATGAAGGTATTGTAAATTTTCCCCATTTTTTATTTTTTTCCACTGGATTTACGTGTGGGGTGCAAATGGGAGAACTGTGAATGTTATTTAGATCTTCACATAATTGTTATGAATATGTCAAATGGTTAATGTATTGTGTCCATTTAGAACAAATTTAGGGTCTATTTGGCTAATTTTCTTTTTTGGAAAAAAAAGTGCTCTCTCTAGAGAACACTTTTTTCTGGGATTTAAGGGTCTATCCTGAAAAGAAAAGTGCTTTTAAATAAAAGCAGAAGCAGGAAAAGTAGATGTGGAAGCAAAAACTAAAAAAATTCAGACAAAATTGCCTCTAATGCAAACACTTTTTACAAAAGTACTTTTGCAAAAGGCTTTTATGAAAAAAAAAAATATATAAATTTTTTCACATTTTGGATTGCCACTGACTAGTATGGTTGTTTGTGGCAAACAACTTTTTGGGGTTATGACTAGTCAACATGTTAATTTATCAATTTTTTGATACTTGGTATTAGCATGAGGCTAGCAGATGGTGTTTAGTTTGGTATCTTGAAGTGTTGTCTTTATTAATTTTTTTAGAAAGGGCTTTTTCAGCTACTTCTTTGAATGACCTAGCGGTTATTCCCCAAAAGCAAGAGCTGATCAAACACCATCTTGATCAAATGATCCTCTCAAGGACTAGGGAAGGCTTGTTGGAAAGGTCTTTTCCAACTTTTAGTACAATGGCGGGAAAACTGTGTTTCCTAGATAATTTGAAAATTATGTGATTGGAATTGGAAACTTTTTCTTGGGTATCAAAATATATTGATTTGGAAACCATGTGTTTGGAATTGGAAACTTTTTCTTGGGTACCAAAAGATATTGGATGTAACTCCACCTAGAATTCAGCTTATTAGGGAGGGATATTCCCACCATATAAGTTGGATCATGTCGACACTCCTATGCAATGTGGGATTCTAACACACCCAAGGCTCAGTATGGAGGTGCCAAACCACTGACTACCGATAATGTTGGCTTAAACAAAATATATTGGACCTAGCTTTGGCAGCTATAGCATATTCAATCAAACTTCGCCTTGAAATATGGCTTACTAGGAGATGGATATTCTCACGATATAATCTGGACTACACCACCTTTTGGCAGTGCTTCTAATAGAATGTCTTCAATTGAATAAGCAGCCAAGATCAAGACCAGAAAAGAATGTCTGATATGTGTTCTGACATTAGCAAACAAGTAAATTTTCTTGAAGTGACCACGCCTTTACATTTCATCCATAGATGCATATGAAACTGCTGAGCATGTGATTTGTGTTTACTTTATGATTCTCTACAGGATTACGTACTCTGCAAACCTTGAGTTTGATAATATATTTTGCTGTTCTATCTATCAGTGTGAAAAATTCCATATGACTTACTATTACCATAACGGATGCTGCATTCAGTGTCAATGACATTTAGTAAGCTTATGCCGCATGTATATTTGTACGTATAGAAGCACAACCGCGAGGGAGTTATGAAAAGGCGAGACTTCGTTTCGCACATGCAGAAACCGTAGTTCCATTTTCATGTCTGCTTGGTCTCTTTCTTCAAGGATCCGGTGAGAATGAGTTCCTTCATTTTTCTTCGCATCTCATTTGCTTTTCTTTTCAGGGACTTACGTTGTCTTTCTTTTTGCGAATATTGCAGAATTTAGTATGATACAGAAGGAAGTACCTTTAAATCTCCCTCCAAAGCCTCCAAAAAAGCGAAGTTGGAGGGGAAGCGTGATAGCTCCGTTTGCTGGGAATAACATGCTAGTGTTGTATAGTTGTCCGGCCAAAAAATCGAGCAAGTACTATGTGCATGTGCTGCACAATGAACATCCTGTTCCTTTGCCGGTAAGCTTTAGCTTAGTCGAAGAGCTGAATCTAAAATGAAAAAGTAATAATATTTCTTTTGGTGCTTTTAGAACCAAATGGATTATCTAACAACAAAAACCACCCAGTGCCCCAAAGAGGTTCCCACCAAGGCAGGATCTGAGGAGTGTTAAATGTATGCAGCCTTATCCTTACATGATGCTTCGATATGGAGAAACTGTTTCTGGAAAAATGGAATATCGAACATGATCGATAAAATAAAGTTTACAAATATGACACTAGTTAAACGGAATAAAGTGAAATCAAGAACGTTTTAGTGATTTGATTTCTAAATCTCTGTATTCCTTCCCTTTAGTTTGTCCGAGGCCTTTTTTTGTTGTACTATTCTCTTGCCTTTATGCTTCGAATTTCATCCATAGAATCAAATAAGGACGATTATGTAACATAAGGCTGGTGTGTTATGGATTATGAGCTAGCTGTCTTGCGATTGGTCATTAACTATACTGTTATATTGACCGACTTTTATTGAATGTACTCATGTATTTGCGTATTAAAAAGTTCAACAGGGTATAAAGCTATTGATTATACGATTCAAAT
Organism: Simmondsia chinensis; assembly: GCA_018398585.1. Lineage (NCBI taxonomy): Eukaryota > Viridiplantae > Streptophyta > Magnoliopsida > Caryophyllales > Simmondsiaceae > Simmondsia > Simmondsia chinensis. The sequence continues at coordinate 29,599,855 of JAGTTD010000008.1, read as the reverse complement.
TTCTGGCTTAAAAGGAAATTATTTTCCCTTAGAATACGGAATACAATCCTACTTGTGCAAAAGCAGATCCTCAATTCGTTTCCATGTTTGTCCTTGCTCTGAGCTTTTTCGGAAACGCCTATAAGAGATTTCTGTTTCAGTATGTTTTTAGATTAGTTAATTTACCAATATCATCTTTGTGGTGCCCTCACCAACTTGTGCCATATTTCTAACATTTGCTGATGCTGGCCTGTAAACACACACAGGGTTGTGATAACACTGATTTTTGCCCCTTTGAGGTTTTCAAGGTAAGTCCGTTTGCCTATATATGATCCAACAATTAAGAGCCTATTTGATATCATTTTTTGTTTGTGGTTTTTGGTTTTTGACAAACTAAAACCCAAGTTTTGAGACGATTTCTCTTGTTTTTGGTTTCTAGTTTTCAATTTTCAATGAAACTAGGAGAAAAACTGAAACATAAAACCAAATAATTTACAAATACAAAACAATATCAAATAGGCGCTAAGCATTCATAACCGAGAAGTAGTTTCAACGTTCTTTTTACGTTCTTCCTTCCAGGAAAGAGTAGTAAACCCCCATTTGAAAGACGACTATGGCGCTGTTTGCACCATGAAGTTGAGGCAACCAGAGAAGAAGACCGAAACCCGTAAGTTATCATTAATATTCCAATGGCTATTCTCTTGGGGAAATGACGGTACCAAGTCTAACAACGTTGAGTTATAGTTTCTAATTTTCGCTGTGACGGTTTTCATCTTTCTGGGTAAATTGTCCTTTGATTTTTCAGCCGGAACGAGCTCATTTTTCAGTTGAGCACAAGTTTGAATTCACAGAGCTTCAGGGTAGCACTTGGTAGTCTAAGCTTTTGATTCTATGGAACTATTATCACGTACAATTTAATTAGATAAATCAAGTTTTTCGTTTTTTTGGGTAAATGTTGTGTGGTGAATTTGGTTTAAGAATTCAAGGGATGTTTAGGAGGCGGGTTGATTTTCTTTTGTGAGTTGGATGAGCAAACATATTATTTCCTTTAGGGCTCGTTTAGTGTCATTTTCTGTTTGTAGTTTTGATTTTTGTGAAACTAAAAATGGGTTTTGCAAATAGGTTCTTTTGGTTTTTGGTTTCCTATTTTCAACTTTCATCCCAACTTGGAAAGAACTAAAACTAAGAAAGCAAGAATAAGAATATATCGTTTTCAAAGTACGTTTTTAGTTTCTAAAAAAGAAACCAAAGCAAAAAGAAAATGACAGTAAACAGGTCCTTAGTTTTTGGTTGTGTTGTTGATGACTCGTTTGATTTGAAGATCCTTTTAGGGCGGTTGAGATACCGGTTTGAACAGAAATTGTGGACTAAATTTGGTTATTTGGTCAAGAACTTTGGTTCCCGTTCTTTGGTCCGGACTATATTTAGATTTATAACCATCTCGGTTGAAGATTAGACTGGACTTGTTATATGGGTTGGGTGGGCTGAGGAACCTTGACCCGTTTAATAAACGGGTTGAGCGGGTTTATATCAACCCTGTTTTCTTGAATCACCACAGAAAATACAAAACTGAACCGTGTAAGTTTGGAAGACTTTAATTCCCTATTTGGTTACAAAGTGGGAAAAAAAATGGAAAAATTGGTTATCCAGGTTAAATTTTAGAAAATTTAGTCATCTAACTCCTAATTAATTGGTCATTTAAGTAATTTAAAATTGAAAATTTGTGTTAAAAAATAAATTTATTATTCTTTTTACTTAGATGATGGAAATTTATCATTTTTAAATCATTTAAGTTTCAAAATAGGTTTTTATTTGGTTGGATTATATAAGTTTTAAAAAATTTTACTTAGTTGACCAATTTATTCATTTTAAATCATTTGACTGACTAAATAAAATTTTATTTCGAACTGAGAGAATAATCTTCTAAAATTTGACTTGAATACTCTATTTGCACATTTTTGTCCATTGGGTGACTATAAGAAGATTCAGCTATCACGCTAAGCTATTAAGTCACTATTAGGGGTGTAATCGAGTCGAGTTGAGCCGATTATCTTAGTACTCGAACTCAATTAACTACTCGGGTACTTGAACTCGTACTCGAACTCGATTCAAGTAGTAAATTTTTTTGCTCGAACTCGATTAACTATTCAAGTACTTGAATCGACTCGAATACTCGTTTATTTTGAGTGGGAACATCTCAAATTAGCTCCATTATTATATTATTCAATACACTCGAACATTATTAATAGTTATCTACATTATATTTTAACATATATAATCATAAATTATCGATATATTAATAGAAAATATACATCAAAATCTAAGTTTAGAAAAATATACGTAAACCAAGTACAAGTTCTTCCACTCCATTACAAATATAACATGTCATCTTTTATAAGGATTTTAATCTTCCTTTTATTATTAATATCACAAGCCATCCATTTCAAAAGAAAATAATATCTAAGAACTACTTTATAAGAGTCGAGTATCGAGTCGAGTACCACTTTAAGTATCGAGTCGAGTATTTAATCGAGTATCTAGTCGAGTATTTAATCGAGTATCGAGTCGAGTGTTTATTCAAGTATTGAGTCGAGTATTTAATCGAGTATGAAGCCAAATAGTTCAGTATTCGACTCGTACTCGTTTATTAATTGAGTATCTTTTGATACTCAAATTCGGTTAACTCGAGTTCAAGTCGAGTTTTATTCGAGTTACTTGTGAGCGGCTCAGATCATTTACACCTCTAGTCACTATCATGCTTTTATCAAACCATTTTCAAGGGAAAAATGGCTGTGAGGAGGCTTGAACAAATTTTTAATAAGCTCTTATCAAGCCCTTATCAAAGTATTTTTGAAACAATAACAAATCAAACTCCCTTTATTTGAATGCAGCTTATTAAACTTGTCGAGCTTGAGCTGTCAAGCCCTATAACTTTTTTTTTTTGATAAATTGCGACAAAATTGCTAAACAAGCCGGTCACTCTTTAGGCGAGGCCAGAGTCTGACTGTAACAGCACGGGGACCAAAATTAACCATCAAAAAACAAGAAAACAGGGACAAAACGTTGGCCTCAGAATACGACACAGTAGGCAACGAGAACAGGACTAGACAAGGCACGGGGACAAGAAAGCATCTGCACACGTAGAACCATCACAAATAGTGATCCTAGCTGGAGACGAGCCAGAAGGCCAGCACAAGAGCAGAGGGTGGGACTGAAACCACAACCCAACACCCAAATCATGTCAATGAGCAAGAACGTCTGCCACCATAGCCGGGTCGAAACCAGCAAAGTTGAAACTCACCTTTTCTCTTATCTCTATTACTCGCTCCGCTTCCAGGATCTTCTCGTCATACTGTTCTTCCGTGATCTTCTGGATCCGATTTTCCCTATTTCGTTTCTTCCTCTTCCCGACTGTTTTAGACAATTTTCCAGCATTACTTCTAGGAGACATCCTTCAGGAAGTCTTGCAACTCCCGCTTCTCTCTTTCCTTCATCTTACGGTTAATCGCTTTTCTCTCTCTTTTTGTTGTTCGGAATTTTTCCTTCTTCCTCTAGCTCGTGCTTGGCCCTTCCATGAATGGAACTGATACTTGCTGACTCTGCGGCAAACTATCCTCCGCTTGAGAGTTACCGCTTGCTGTTATGGGCTCGAATCCTGGAGGGAATTCAAACCCAGATGATGTTGACTCAATATCACTGTTGCTTCCCCGAGTATCAGTATCAGGTATGGTTATCTGAGCATGATGTTGATCAGCTGGAGCTTCACCATTCTCAACCCATGGCAGTAGACCAAGAGGAAGTGCCACCTGCTGTGAAGCGTAAGGGTTGGCATGCAGGAGCGATTGCTGCATAGCCCATCTCTTAATGATTTGGCCGTTGAGGTGGAGGGAAACATATCCAGATGGCTGCCAAGCAACTCCCACCCCTTCATTTGCCAACCGCGGTGCCGGAATTCTAATCTCCTCACTAATAATCGATTGTTCTGAAACTAGATTAAGAGAAGGTTGACTATGTGAAGAGTGTCTTACCACGGTCGTGCATTCATTTTCTTGGGGGGAATGTGATGGGAGGTAGGCCTGTTCCTTAGCCAATCTAGCAGATGCGGCTCTGGACACAACGCTGGGGGAGTAGTCTGATATCAAAACAGAGCTTCCTTCTTTAACGAATATCAAACGGGTTCCCCCACTGTGTTGAACCTGGACAATTTGGTGTATACATGTTGTGTGGCAGGTGTCAATCAGAATCCTTGCAACATCAATGCATCTCATAGTGGATGTTCTGGGATCCACCCTAATGAACTTTCCCCAGAATTTGGCGATATCTGTAAAGCATTCATTTGACCAACATTGCACAGGCAATCCATGGATCTCGAGCCAAACCCTTTTGTTAAGGGATCCAAGCGTCTCTCCAGAGTACTTATAAACTTGTCCGAACATTCGTAGGAGAATCTCCTTACGGTGGCCGAGGTAGGCATCCATAGTGTCAATCGAATCACAAACCAGAATAAAGAAGTTGTTGCTTAAGCCTTTAGGTGTAAGGCCGTAGAGGTCATTTTCGATGATAAACGTAAGAACATCATCAAGACTGACTTCAACAGATAAATGAGCAATTATTGACCGCTTAAGCCATGTTTCAACACTCTTGTTAGAGTTTGACACTTCAATCCTCAGAATATCTGTGTTATCATGTGCCCCACTCCGATTAGTTGATGTGTTCCCCAGGATCTGAGTTCTACATGCTGTTCTGACCTGCTGGGCCGTGCTCCGCTATGGTTGGCTTCGATTGGATTTAGATAGTGCACTTCTGGCTGGATTTGCCCATTGCATCCTGAGCTTTACACCCGCAACCCATCTTCCATTCATGGAATTGATAGCCCGTATAGCTTCATTCAAGTCATAAAACCGAACAAATCTATAAGACCATTTAGTTCTCAGTCTTCTTTTCACAGGGACAAATGTGTTATAAATTGATCTGAAGGCGCGGAAAATAGCCCTAAGCCACGAATTTGTCATTATCTCAGGTAGACCATCTACGAAGATGGATGCCCCTGTATCGGCGTGCGGCATTTGCGTGGTTGAAGAAGGAATTTGGATGGCCGCACCAAGAGTCGCACACCCCGTCCCCTATAGAACTCAACAGAAGAGGTATAGATCTGGTGGATATGGTGTTGGTTAGTGGTGTACTGAGGCGTTGGAGATGGTGGTGGTGGAAATCGGTGGTAAAAATGGAAGTCAAGTGAAGGCGGTGGTGGGTCTCGGTGATGGGTTGGTGGATGGTGGGATTTGGTGTTGGATGGTCAAATCTGGAGGTGGAAAGGTGGTGGAGGCACGGTGGTGGCTAGGTGGCGTACCTGGTTGTTGAGGGCCACGCGTGGTGGCGGAAATCGGTGGTAAAATGGAAGTCAGGTGCAGGCGGTGGTGGGTCTCGGTGATGCGTTGGTGGATGGTGGGATTTGGTGTTGGATGGTCAAGTCTGGAGGTGGTGGCTAGGTGGCGTGCCTGGTTGTTGAGGGCCACGCGAGCGTTGACGAACGGTGACAATTGTATGATCGGACCGGCAGGACGACATCGACTCCTTGGTGGTGACTCCTGCCCCACGGGAGTTAACCACGCGCCCCCACGCACCGGGAATGGGTGGCGCGTGTGAGGTCAAGTGACCACTGGGGTCACTGAGAGAGAAAGCAGAAAAGAGGGGGAAAAAAGAGATCTGTCAAGCCCTATTAACATGACAAACAAGATTGATTTTTGAACATTGAACGTTTAATTTAAAAATTGAAAGGCTAGGTTCCTCAAAACATGTACAAAATCATAATGAGTGCCCATTTGGGGCACAACTTCTATGCACAAGAAAGTGTTTTTGAGTTTTGGCCAACCAAAAGTGCTTTTAGATTATCATAGAGTTGGATTGCTTGGGAGGTATTGAAGTTCTAAGGAAGAGAGATCTTTAGATCCATCTTGAAATGCGTGGCAGTCGTTCAAGATGTTTGGACATTTGAAGCCTTTTGATAATCTTGTAATCATATTTGGTGGTTGTCCCCTCATCCTGAACTACTGGACGTATTGTTCGATGATTTTAATGCTTAGTTGTTTTTGGCCTTCGAAAAAAGTGCTTTAAGATGAAATGATCATCTAGTTTTTTTACTTTTTAATTTGAAGTAAAATAGTAATTCTTTTTAGGGCTTTTCACTAAAAACTACTTAAATTTTAAGTACAGTTTTAAAAATCTTCAACATTTTTTAATTTTTTAAAAAATCACCTAAAATTTCTAAAATTTTTCAATATCACACCTTCATGTTAACGCCATTAACATCTATTAATTTTTACTTACGCAGCATTTAAAAAATATTATTTTAAATATAAAAATCAATTTTAAAATTTATACAAATTTTTAGTACATTTAAAATATTTTAAATATAAATTTTAATTTTTTAAAATTACTCTTTTTTTTTTCAAAAGCTACATAATAAAAAATTAACAAATATTAATGAAATTAACATTAAAGTGTGATACTGAAAAATTTTAGAAAATTTAAGTACTTTTTTAAAACTGTACCTAAAATTTAGGTAATTTTTAGTAAAATTAAACCCTTATAAGAAATGCAGAAACAAAATTAGAAATTTTCAAGACAAATTACAACAATCCAGCTAATGAAAGAATGAAAGAGTAATAATTCATTTTTTCTAAGGAAAATTCCATCTTCAAACGAGAACATTGCCCAATAATCATCCCAACTCCGTTACATACAAACCCCCCTCCTCTATCACATATTTACTCTCATCTGAGAACCAAAATTCAAGAAGTGATCGACGCGATCACCTCTTTATAATCAACAGTAATGTCATATTCGAGATAAAAAAACGGTTAGTGTGAAGTAATGGAAAGTATTTACTCAGAACAATGCTGTGTACGGGCAGGAGCAGACATGTCTTCCGAGAAACGAGGCCGATTAACTCATCGGTGGTGGCTTCATAGCAGCAAGCTTCCGGTTGCGTAGAACATTGGTGAAGAGATATGGGGTCAAAAAAATTCAATCTTTGATCCCCTCCATTCCTTAACATGTTTCTGTAGGATATAAACAACAGTCGTTGAAGAAGAACGATTTCATTTAAACAACAACTCGTTCTTTTAAAAACCGAACAGAGTGGGAAGTAATAAAATTCTACCAATTTAACTTTTGTTTGATGATGTTAATTAGAATCGCTATAGCAGGAAGCATAACACATGGTAAAATGTAATGAATAGTTTGGGAGTTAAAATGACAAATTTATTAAAGTATAGAACATGAATATTTGATTTGGGTGTAAGTATGATCACTAATTTATTATCAATTATGCATTTGTTTTTTAAACGCGATTAATACGCATATGTGTTATATAACGTGTACCAGATGACATTAAGAACACGAATTTTAGCATATTATTGACAACTATACGTAAATATCCTTTTTAAAAGGGCAAATACGAATACATATTTAATGCATGCATTGTACGTATTTTTTTACCAAATTGGATGAAGTGCAAGCACCAAAGCTGATATTAGATGTTGAGGTACTGGGGAATGAATGCATCGTTTCTACGGCAAGTGTAGAACTTTTAAGGCTCCATTTTTGTTTAACGAGAAGTATTTTCTTACAAAATTCTTTTTTACATAATATATACAATTAAAAGTATACCTTTTAAAAAAAGTTGTCCTTGCAGCTAAAAAGATAAAAAGATAGTTTCATTCTATAAATTTAAATGAGATTACGCTTGCACAAGTTAAGGTTAAAGTAAGCATATCATGTGAGATTACGAGGGAAAATATTAAAATGAAGTCAAGTTTCCCTCAATGAATAAAACATTTTTTTCGTATTTGTGATTGTTGTTATGAAGTTACGCAAAGACAGAACAGAAACAAAATAGAAAAGATTTTCCGTCAAAACATATTGAACCTAAGTATCGACCCTTCTATCCAAGCTTTTAATAATAAGAGCCCAAAATGCAGAAAAATCTCAGCTATAGGAAATCAAGTATATATACAGCAATAAAATAGCATGATCTGAGAGAAGAACGATGAAACCATACCGTCCATGACGCTAAACTTTCACCATGTGCGCCTCGGCGAGGGAAGAGTTCAGGTCTTCGCGAGATTGTGATCTTCGGCTCTGAAGACGCATCTGGCTTCTATGAGGACCCCAGAGAGGACTCATACCGCCATTGTCGAACTGCAATTGCCCTAAGCTACCGGAGGAAAAACTATGAGCAACACTGCTTGTTGCTGAGTAAAGTGAACAATCTGTGAGTTGAATGCTACTTCCACCGAACCATTGGCCAGTGCCAAAGGGTCTCTCTTGTTCGCCTACAGTTGTAGGGCTCAACGGCATCTTCACTCTTCCATCTCCTGAAAAGAATTATCATCGTCTTTTTCATTGCTTGAAGGAAAAATAATGCAGTAAAATGGGATTCAATATGCAAGTGCATTATTCAGGGTTTATATGTAAAAATCTCGGTTAAAAGTTCATTTGACTTATTACAGATTGTATAGGGACACATTCATGTCTATCTTCACTGTTCCGTCTCCTGAAAAGAATTATTGTCGTCTTTTTCAATGCTTGAAGGAAAAATAATACGGTAAAAACTACAAATACGGGAAGGTAATGGAGTTCAACGAAGCAAGTATGCATAAATTTTGCAGTTTGGAACCTTTAGACTCTGGTTGGACGAATGGAAAGTATTTTACTTTTGGAAGATTTTTCTTCTCTAAATATTTTTGCTGAGAAATATTCTTTTGTTAAAAATGTTAGTATGGGATTCCCGCTTGATCGAGTTGAGCATGAAACTAAGACATAGGATGTGAGATTATAACAAAAATATTCCTCCTTGAGAAGTTAGGTTCCTCACTATAGGAATGTGATGGAAAAACTTTTCCATAAAAAAAAAGCCTTATTTCAAAAATGCAGCCTGTTTTCCGTTGATATTGTTTTACAAACAAGGTCTTGTTGTTTATGTGTATTCTCTTCACCTACAATGATGTTATCCAGGGATGTACTAATACCTTTGTGAAGTAGGATATGGTTTGGCGAATTATTTGACCAGATTTTTTTCTCCAAATGGATAAGAATTGACCATAGTCTAACTTGTATTCAACCCATTATCAAGGCTGGAAGTGGAGGTATCTTTCAGTACAAATTAAGTGGAAGTTCGTGATCATGGCTGTTACAATTTTGGCATTTCTATGCCTCAGCTGCGTGGTTTAAGCAAAAAAAAAAAAAAAAAAAAAAAAAAACACAACCGTTTTGGCAATTATAAAGATATATCTTCTGATCTAATACCATGTAATGAAATCAAATTTGTAACTCGCTCAAACATTCCAATCCATCCTAACCTCTGTTAATGTGTTGAGCAGCAAATTTTCTCCAAGGGATTTTCTAATAAACAGCTTGGTACGAGGGCTGCGTACATCTCAACCCCCCCGGGCGGACCCTGCCCAAGCGGGAGCCCTTATGGCACTAGTATATGTTGTTGTCATTGCATAATTTCATAGCGACAACTACAAATATAGAAAACGTTTTCCTCCATTGAGAGAAATTGACTTCCTCTTAATAAAGGAAAAAAAACATTTTCCTTCATAGAGAGGAAAACGTTTTTTGCGGTAATCTGACATTATATGTTTCACTTCAACCTCAATTTGATCAAGTGTGAACCCCATACATATTTATAGAACAAAACTATTTTCTTTAACTAGAAAGAAAATTTTTTTTTTCTTAATTTTTCATATTTTCTTTTGAACCAAGCAAACTCCAAACTTTTAAAGGTCATTTGTACGCATTAGGATAACATCAGTTGCTAAAACTTCTATACAGGTTTTAGTCCGGAGCTTACCTGTACTAATAGGACTCCAACGCTGGAACCGAAGAACTGAAGGGGTTGATCCGTTGTTATGCCTGAATAAAGGAAGGTATGATCGGCGCATATACCTTGGCAGCCAATTTCCAACACAAGATAACGCACAAACAAACAAAAATGCCGATATCAACAAAATGGCGAAAAGAATGACAGGATCTATCTTAACTTGGAATAGCTCGATACTACGAAGCTCCATTTTCGTTGCGAATGCGTTCCCAGCCTCTACTAGCGCAACCCCGAGTGTCCAAGTTGTACCACCAGAACCAACAATGACCTGCTTATCAGTGATGTGCAAGCCCTCCCTCAAGAGCGAAACTACGTATGGTGCCCTAAAGCAGTACTGTTCTATGAAGGGCTGTGGAGGAACACTTTTATATGCAACTTTCCAACTTTTATCACAAAACTCATGCCCCTTCTCCAATACATCGTCAAGTGTTGCTTCTGAAGTCAAGTTGAAAAACCGATAGACAACAAAGAAACCAGACATTGCATAAAACTGGCCGTGAGGATGTGGAAGATCTTCAGTTAGAGCACAAGGATGAACGTCACAGTCGATTCCCGGGCTTAGATCTGACCACTCTGACAAATTGACTGCAACTTTTGCAAGAGCACTGCATTCAGTCCAATTTGGCGCACCAATAAGGCGAACAGGAATACCGGGTTTTCCTCCTTTGCTTCGGGTCTGCCCTCCCTGATGAGGGCTTCCGGTGGCTTGATACAGAGAGGCACACTGGGAGCAGAAGTATTCACTTTTATACCCGGTGTGCAAGCAGGGATGCTTAACCTCTACATTCCCTTTAACTAAATCAGTATTACTAACCTTGGGCATCCCCTTGAGAAGACGAACAACAGATTTGTCAAAGGCGTCGTTTAAACCATACCCAGAGAGAGAATAGGCGCTAAGATGATGGCTAACGGGTCCAATGCTAAGGTTTAAGTTCGTTTTGTTAAGCACAGGTTCCTTGGTCTCGAACGTTACTTGCAACGACGATCCACCCAAATCAAGTGCACCAAATGTAGCTTTCTTAGGGAGAGCCCCCAATATATCCGTTTCATAGTTAAGAGCTATCCAGCCATAATATGCTTCTTCCATGCCACTGATTATTTTCACCCATTCTCTTTGACACACGAAAGGTGATTTCTTTAGTATGGACCGTGCATGATTAAGAAGCCAACTTGAATCTGCAGTTGGTAATCTGCGAACTCCAGCAGTAGCGTAGAGGAAAAGAGAAGTGGACTTATGAGAATCCTTGGGAATCTGCTTCTCTGCCCAATGCAGAAGGGGCTTAATAGCAGCCTTCAAACCAGTAGAATTGCGCACAAGCTTATCAAGGCCAGGCTCAGTCTCCATACGATTATAAGCACGCCCAGCTTGTCCCTTTGGCTTTCTAAAGCCTTTTGAATATGATCTCAAAACAATAGGGAGGTTGCCGCCCTTTGGGTGCCCAATGAATGCTTGGTATATATAAACTCGGGTCCCAGTACTTCCACAGTCAAGTACAACATAAAACTTGGAAGCTTCTCCAGACCACTTAGAATATAGAAAGCTACCTAACATAAAAACAAGAAATGCAAACAAGAGCAGGCAAAGTAAACTCGACAAAACCCGGATCCACTTTTTCCTGGGAAATGGGGCTCCTTGAGGCACTTTTGCCTTTGAAAAGCTAGCGCTTGCTATCTCTTTAGGAAATGGATACGGCTGCTTCCCACGGATAATATTGTCGGAAGTAGAATCACCGTTTTCAGGGTCAAGTCTTCGATATTGAGAAAGATCTTGTAGAGATGACGACATCCGCAAGTAACCATGACCAGAACTTGTTGGAGGTAATAACCCTGATGACATGTAAGGGATAGAAGGAGACTGCCGCAAAGCCGTACGATTTCCAAAAGCAGCGACAATTTTCGCAATTTTGCCAAACACCATTAGGATCGAAGTTTGTAGTTGCTTACATGTGCTGCTTTACATGGAATATTTCGGTGTCTGTCATAAATTGTAGTTTCATCCTTTGATGCAGTAGATTACTGATTCAGACCAGTTACTGTTACAAGCCATCGATGCAAACAAGACGGAACATGAACAGTAGCTATCAGCAATAATAACTCGAGCTACCAACATCACAACAATGAACTTCTGGTTCAGATAAATGATTATTATTAAGAAAATCCCTCAAAAACATTATCAAAACTCAGGGTACCCAAAATATTTCATTTTTTTTATCAGCAAAAGAAATTATATTAAGAAAGAGAGAATGTAAAGATGGTCAAGGACAAGATATCCTCAAAATTACAAATGCAACAATAAAAAACACATGAACAAATAGCATAATCCCTTTACAAATCAACTAAGGCTAGCCCCCCAAAGCTCCTTGTCCAAATAGCTCCTAAAAAGACCACCTTTTTCCTATAAAAAATTAATTGGCATAGAGATCTCATACAACAGAAGATTTGGAGAACCTGAAGCACCCATAGAAGTTATCAACGCTCGCACAGAGTGTGAACCTCATGAATCAAGCGGCCATTCTTATTACGTTTATATGATCAGAACCAAGAACAATGGTAGGAAAGAGCACATATTTATAATTTCATTTAGCTTATTGCTGCTAATATGACAGTTTCAATGAATCCTAAGGGAAATGAAGTTAGATTCGCATCTCTTGATGCCAAGGAAGCCTGTACAAGGATTTGGGTGCGGGAAATTCTTATTTCTCCATCGATAATGAGATCAAAAAAACAGAAAGTTCAAACTTCTTAGCCTTGAACAAAATGCATCCAGCCTCACAATATGATCAAACACACTTTCTACCACAAAAATTTGAAAACAAAAAAAAAAGGTAACGAATCTCAACGCTTCGACATCAGCCATGAAAATCGACCAGACCTGTCTCTGACAACCTTAATTGTGAAACATCAAACGAAAATAAAATCACCAATCCTGAGGATTCTTATACTCTTCCAAACAGTTCTTCATCTACCTACCCTTGATTCCTTCCCAATATCAAAGACAATCTCAACTTCCTGAACTAAATCTTCTAAAGCCCATCATAAATCAAGAATCAAATCTCAAAATTCCAAACATCCCTAGGTCATATAATGTTAAATCCATCTCTAGGCACATTGAACCAACACATAAACTATTCTCGATACCTATCATAGATTTTCTAAAAAGCCCATAAATCAAGCCACAAATTGCATCATTCTGCTACACCCGACTTTTATAAACTTCAAATCAACTTCTATACACACACTATTCTCAATACCCATCATAGATTTTCTAAAACACCCATCACAAATCAACCCACAAATCGCAAAATCCCACTACACCCAAGTCCTATAAACTCCAAATCGCCTTCTATACACAAACTATTCTCAAAACCCAACAATGAACTCAAATTCCAAAATCCAAAATCAAAAGAAAACGAAGAAACAATTAGATTTCAATCTCACACTAACCTGTTCCAATACTGAAGATTCCGCACAGTGATCAGATCAAAAACAGGGTACTTTCTCAACCGGTGACCCTCAACGTCCGATCTAACATATGATCCGAACCCTAATTGGAAGCAGGAGCAGAGAGAGGAAGGGAAAGAGGGTCAATGAAGCAGTAGAGTGATCTGGATCTCCGAGCTTAAGGAGAATCAAATCCCCCGGCGTTTATGGAGGCGAAGGAGAGGAGGGAAGTGTGAACGTGATTGGTGGGTTTGGGGGGGTGGGGTTGTTGCTGTAGTTGTAGTTTTTCACACGAATCCCTTGCCCGTTTTTATGTTTAATTTTCAAATCCTCTTATACTACTACTAGGCTCTGTGAAGGATTTTTGAGAAAATTTCATTCAGTTATCTAAATTTTTTATTTTAGGAATTTATTATTTATATATGCTAAAATTTAATTATTTATTATTTAGATGTTTTAATATTAGTGATAGATCTAGGATTTGTGACCACTGGGGCACAATACAAATAGAAATATATGTGCGTGTGTCAACAATCTTATATAATAACGGGCATGACGAAGTTATAAAATTCAATTAATTGGAGCAACTAACAATTTATAAATTATATTTTGAACATAATAAATGAATTATAATCACCTACTAAAATTGCACATATTTACAAAACTAATCAATATCAAAGAATATAAAAAATAATTAACCACAAAAAATAATGTAAGTGGGACGAGAAATTAATATAACAAAATATTTGTAACTTTGCTGAAAATTTTATAAATGATTATAAGTAACAAAATTAATTGATTTGTCAATTAGGGGCCATGATATTGAATGATATTTAATAATATTGGGTCCATAATTATTGTAAAAGTAAAAAAATTATTACGTAAGCAATTAACTAAAGTAAAATATATAATTATTGAAGTAATCTTATGACAAAATATTAATAAAATGTATAGATACTAGAATATGAAAAAATATTAAATTATTATTAATTCTAGGTCAATAAATTTGTTCAATGTATTTGATTTAAAAAAAAAAATTTATTCAATATAAAATAAGACTTTTTATGAAAGATGAAGGACTAAAGAAAAACATTTAAGAAAAAATCACAGAAAGGAGGGACTTGGGAATCGAACCCGCGACCTAATGGGAAAATAAAAGCATACCATGCTTACCAAAAACCACTATACTATCAGCCATCACGACTAACTGGAGGCACATGCCCCCAATGCTTAAAGGGTGGATCCGCCCTTGTTTAATATTATAATATATATAATGAGCTGCTACAAGCTTTTTAAATGTTGGAACACGTTGAATTATTGTCAAAATTTGATCAATTTTTACTATAAAATATTGACGTGGTACATGATTGCAATAATATATATGAGCTATATCAATATTTTCAACAAAAATTTAGGAGATTATGTTTACATCCCAAACTTGAAAGAGTTGGAACGACGTCGTTTAAGGATAAAAGCGCCCATGCATATTACATGGGGCCATGCTCAAGATACAGCTGGCTTTGGGAATAAAAATAATGGTGTCTTAAATCCAACTAGTTGATAATATAAAGCCTGGTAATAACATCATTTGAAAATGACTAGAAAGGCGAAAGAGGCTCGAGCTCGAGGTGATTACTAGGAAAGCTACAAGAAAGGTGATTTCTAAGCTTGAGATGGTCATTTGGAGCACATATCAAAGAATGTGGTCCTCAAGCATATCTAGAGAAAAGTGGATGAACATGGAAGGTTGAAGGAGCCTCGAGCACTTCTATCAATGTGCGTTCAATGCCAATTCAGCGTGGCAAAAGGCATTGAAGCTGAACGTGGGGCATATGCCTTCTTTTTAGGGCGCAATAGTTAGAATTTTAGATTATAAATAAAGGACACTATTTATGGTGTAAAGTGTCTAGCAATCACAAAATTTCTTTAAGTTTTTATAGCACACTTGTGCTTTACTTGTTTTCCTTAGGAGTATTGTAACTTGTAGCTTCTTATTTCACTTTCATCAAGGCAATATGACTTCCAGGTTTGAGGTATGAAATTTTTGTTTTAGATCTATTCCCACAATTAACGAGTTAAGATGAGTGTCATTGGTTTAAGGCTTTGATGGCCAAGCCTTAAGCTTGATTGTATTAGTCTTAACATTGGCGTCTCTGCTTAGCGAGTCAGGTGAATTTAAGTTTGAGTCACCGTTTTAGGGCTTTGATGGCCAAAGCTTGACTTTGATTGCGTTGCTCATAATCAAGTGACCTGAATATAGTTTGCTCCACCTTAATTTTGTTAAGCTTTAACTCATTTGAGCTATCACGAGTCAAAGGTGTCAGACCTAAAAATATGTAGACTCGGGCTTGTAGTAGACTGCTGAGCTCTTGAACTTGTCTCCACCCTAGTTCCTAGCTCTTAAGTGTACAAGGTAAGGCGTCCGTGAGCTCCACTCCGTCACCTCAACTACCACTTGGGGCGGGTTCATACCTCTTCTAATTTGGTGCAAGATTATTCAACCCAAAAACTACAAAAATGTAATTAAAAGTCTCCTTAATTGGAGCAAATGCAGGATCCATATATTAATTGCAAATCGAAGTTGGATTCACCAAAAGTATCAACTCACTTTAGAAGTGAATGATTGAGGCCAAACACGTGCGGTTTGATAATTAGACTCGCTCCCAAGTTGAGGTGAGTCCCTTTTTGCATGTTTGTTTGATTTCGTATTTACGGCAACACTCACACTAAAAACAGACAAAAGGAGCAAACATGTTATAATTATGAAAAAGATTTAGTGAATTATAATGGAAGATATTCATATTTTAGCACAATAATATGTCATGTTAGTATTTTACCACAACATATATATATAAAATAAATAGAGACACCTACATATTAACAATTTCTAATTAAAAACTATCATATATTGTCAAACGATACCTAATAATAAAATTTTTTTAACTTCTAGATAAAAATTTTAAATCTTAGGGTATCTTATTATATATAATGAAACGTTAGAGTACTTAGATACCAAAGAGGGTACCAACACGCCGTCACCAGATCCCATTAGAACTATGCTTGGGCGAGAGCAGTATCAGGATGGGTGACCTCCTGGGAAGTCCTCACCCTCAGGTTGGAGGGCACTCTGAAACAGTCTCTCTTCAGAGGTAATACCCTGAAGGGGAAAGGCTGCGTACATCCGCCCCCCTCCAAACCCTGCTTAGGTTGGAGCCCTTGGGACACTGTGTATGTTGCTTTAGAGTACTTAAATGATAAATCCCCAAACTTCGGGGTACCCAAATATTAAATGCCTTTTTTTGGGACAAACGGTACGTAAAATTTGATAATATATTTTTAGATAAATTATATGTCAGTATGATGAGATTTAGTGTATTAGTTTAGTCCACAAATTTTACAAAATAATTTTTTAATATAAAAAGTTACATGTATTTAATAAAATAGTCCAAATGTAAATAAATAAAAACGGGCCTATTTTGCACCCTTAGATTTCGCTGTTTGGACTATTTTATTATATGTAACTTTTTGGATTACAAAATTATTGTACAAAGTTTGTGAATTAATAGTATTGCATTAAACCTCAAGGCACTAGTATCTAGTTTATCCTATATTTTTTTAGATTATTTGAGATTTTAAAATTATTTTGGAATACTCGAAACTTTGATAATTTTATTTTCAGGTTCCCTCTACTTAACGACGTTAGAGTTCTATAAAATTTCGTTAATCTGATATTAAAAAAAGAAAAATATTTCGTAAAAAATTAACTAAGGTAAAAGTGTATTTTGTGTTAAAATAGTTTTCAAAGATTAAAAAAAAATTCTCCCTACACCACCATAACCGGCCTCCACCAACTGCCACTGTCCGCCATCACCGGCCTTCCCTTACCGCCACCAGGGTCGGCATCTCTTTACCATTCCCATGTTGTCGTCCTCGTCCCCCGAGCCTCCTCAACACCCCCACCCTCGGCCCATTGTAGAACACTAATAGTGCCACGAAAGATATTTTTTATATGAAGGTAAAGAAAAGTATTAGGACCCTCTCTTGGAAAAAGACTTCCCAGAGTATCTGCCCAAATGATATTGGAAAGTTGAGCATCCAACATAACCAAAGGACTGAAGAAGAAACCAAACACCTTTGTTTTGCTAGCAATTAGCAACCATGTTAACTTATTTGCAACAATAATCAAGCAAGTAGGCTTGTTCGCCGTTCGGCTAACAGAGTTGAAAAATATTCAATTTGGTTAATCATAACCATAATACTCAAAAAATCGAATCACAACCATTGTCGAAAATACCTGTTAACTACTTTTTAGTAAGTCTGTAATTCAAATTGGTTTTACCGGTTAACTGGTGATCGAATATAGAAATATATGTAAATTGTAAATAACTTCCAAATAATATGCCAAAAAAAAAAAAAAAAATTGAAATATTTTCATAGCAATAACAAAACTCTTAATATCGATTAGTTGTTATAAAAATTGTGAACAAATAAATAAATTTCACCTCAGAAGACAGATGCCTACTGATGTGCTTTATATTTACATATTTTATTCTTTATTCCTACGAAATATTCGGCTTTTACACGTGTATTTTTGTTGTGATTTAGGTACATTTAGATTTGGAGTACAACGGAACAAACAAGGGTTAAAAAGTGGTAGAATCAAGCGTAATCGAGGCATAATTGAAGACTATTGTGAGAAACCCGACCATGTGTGGAAAAGAATGACCAATCGAGTTGTAATTTAATATCAAATAGGTCTCATGGACAGTTAATATATATATTTCATAATATATTATAATATATTATATTATATATTATATATATAGAAAGAGACAGAGACGCAGACAGGGAGGACGCCCCAAGTCGCACACACGCGACTCGCCCGTTTTAAATACTGAAATTGACCTTAATTTAAGTTTTTTTTGCCATGCCTTCTCTCACCCTCTCCTTTCCGATGCCACTACAAGATCCAAAGGTTCTCAAAAGTCGAAGCACAGATGATTGGAGTACTGGAGAATCAAAGTACAGATTAATGTCAACATCAATTGGGGGAGTTTTCAAATCCTTGATTTTATCATTATTATTTTCTTTTTTGGATTTGAATGATGTGTAAAAACTCCTATGGAGAAGTAGACTTGTAGTTTAGGGATGAAGAACGAGTAGTCGCCCGTATCCCGAATTTATATTATACTTTTGACAATGGATTTATGTTATGTTATATATGCACCCCTTTAGCGAATTTATGATTGTATTTGGTGTTTCTTTGTGTGAGCTTATAGCCATGGTGAGATCTCCAAATTATTAGCGTTAGTCTACGAGCTTGTAGCCTAGACCATAACATAACTAGTTTTCACGCGAGGTTAGGGTTTGAGGTTGTACCCAACCCTAAACACAATCCTTTATACAAATTAATATTTAATTAGGAGTGACAAAGAAATTTGTTAGTGTTATTGAGATTATTCATGCTACACCTAGGGTGATACGATGGGTTATGCCTTTAGACTAGCTCATTACCCTAAATCCTAACTTAAGTATTAATACAGGTTTAATATTGAACTACGAGTAAGAAAGGAATGAAGTAGTGCTAATGAGATAACCTATGCTACACGTAGGGTGATAAGATAGGTTATGCCTTTAGACTAGTTCATTACCCTAAGCCTAGTTTAAATATTAACCCAGGCTTAGTACTTGTAGCATAAGCCTCCTAAATCATTTTTATAGTAGAATATAATGATGAGATACGAGTAAAACTACGCTAAATTCATTCCCTGAACTAAACTTAATTGAATTGGCAACTATAGTTTATATTTATTTTTATTAATTTAGTTAACAATTGTTAGAAAAATGATACAATCTAAATCCAAATTAGTAGGAAAGTTATACCCCGATTGGTAAATACCCCAATCCCACATTGTAAATACAAAATCGAGGTTCCCAATCCCACATTGACGATTTAAAGGGGGGTAGTTGGGTTTATAAGGGTGTATGTTTTTAACCCATTTGAATTAAGCCTTGGGTGAAGGAATGGTGGGAACCACACGCGCGCGCACCTTGCCCGCAGCGCCGCGCCACGACGTGCTCAGGTGTGGGTGAGTTTTTTTACACCGGGTATATTTATCTTGCGGAAAAATCTTTTTACTGTTGCCATTACCGTTTTGATCTCGTTACTTCTATGCTATTAATAACATAATTGTTGATAATTAAAATTCAGATTTACTTGCATATGAACGTTGCCATTTTAATATGGTTGTAATTACAGACAGCTGTTTAAGAACGTTGGTGCTTCAGGCCTTAAATTCAGATCTGTATTGTTGGTGCTTCAGCTTTAGTATAAATAGTAATGCCTACATGATCATCTCATAATCAACAGAACATTGTCCTTTCTTTCTTAAATCCTTGGGCAAAGTACTCGTTTTCTCCCACCCGACGATTAACGAGCGCACGTTAAGAGTCGGACCGTGTTAATTCTAGAGGACCGCTGCCGACACCACTGTATGCACAGAAGCAGCGGCGAAATCGTCTTTTAGGACAGTGGTATTTCCCACGGCATGGTATCTTTGGTATTTTCTTACTCATTCTTCCTCTTTCCGTATTATTTGATTGTCGTGTACATTTATTTGGCTGCGTTTATTCGATATAAAATTACTAGAATATTTACTGTGTTATATCGAATCTTAACGCTGCGTTTTTACTGTTTTTGAGGTGAAAATTTTCTGCATCTCCGGGGTAATTTTACTGTAATTTTTGCTTGCAATTTACTGTAATTTTTGTTTAATATCAGTGGTATTTTTTGGGTTATTTATACTGTATTTTTCCAGTTATTTTTCGGTAGTTACAATAGTATTTTTACGCAGTATTTTACACGTCGTTATACGCAGTATTGTCGTTATACACGCTATATTTGCAACAACAATTTTAAATCAACAAAACCTTGATTTCAACTGCTCTTTAATCACTAAATCTGACTTAACTCCGATTTCTTGTGGATACGACCCGTATACCTGATTTAGCTATGACGATCTCGTACGCTTGTCAGTACACAGTTTTAAAACACTCTTTTAAAACACATCAAGTTTTTGGCGTCGTTGCTGGCGAATCGGTAGGCTAAATTGATTGGGAAATTAACAAGTTATTTTTTTATTTTTATTTTTATTTCTATTTTCTTTGTTTTCAAAAATAAAAATACTTATATTTTATGTTGGTTTATTTTTCTGATTCAATTTTTTTCTTTTTCTTTTTTGGTTTATTTTTATTTATTTATTTTAATTAATTTTTTTAGCTTTGGCTAACTTCACACCGTGTACGATTGGGGACCACTTCATCCCCCAAAGGTACGTCTCACCCGTCAGGGTTACGTTACCCACCGTGGGTAATGTCAACTTCGAATTTAAGCCAGAGATCATCAACATGCTTCCTACTTTCTGCAAAAAGCCGATAGAGAGCCCATACGAACACCTTGACCCGTTTATAGAAATTTGCAAAACTTGTCACTATCAAGATGTCTGGATTGATGCTATTAGGCTGCATCTTTTTCCATTCTTGTTAAAGGACATAGCCAAAAGGTGGTTTTAGTCTCTTCCGACAGGTGAAATCACCACTTGGGCTAACGTCCAACAAAAATTCTTGATAAAGTTTTGTCCTAAAGCCAGAACTATGTCTGTTACGCGTGTAATGCATAGTTTCGAACAAAAGGATCAGGAACAATTTAATGAAAGTTGGGACAGATTCAAGAAGCTCCTTAGAAGCTGTCCCAACCACGAGTCTCCCAAGTGGGCTCTAGTTCAAAATTTTTATGATGGTCTTAGAGCATCTAACAAACAAATGGTTAATGCTTTATGCAGGTGAGCATTTAACCAACAAGAAGAGGACAAGGCATGGACGCCATTTGAGCGCCTCAGCCAACACTCTCTCGACCAAGGCTCTTCTATGAGGGTGATTAGAGGGGGTACACATGGTGTCTACGAAGTAGCACCCAACAATGACATCAACTGTAGACTAGAAGCCCTTAGTAGGAAGATAAATCAGATTATGAATTTGCATGTGAATCCCACTAATGTGCGCGTGGTCAATATAGTTGAGTCGTCAAGTGGCATTACTCCGTGTGACATTTGTTCGAGTGAGGACCATTTTGTGCTTAATTATTTATATGCATCACAATTCCCCGAATACGTGCAGGAATAGGTTCATGCAGCTCTAGGATATTTGGGAAATTGCGACCCATTATCAAACACCTACAATTTCGGGTGGCGCGATCATCCGAAATTCTTGTGGAAGCAGGACGCCGATCAATATCAACCCACAAAACAACAAGATCTCGGCTTTGTAGGTAACGCACACCCTCACCTTTTTCAGGGAGGGCATAGGTATGATGTTTGACCTCATTCCAATGTTGCTCATAATGACCTTCCTCCTCCACTTCCAGGATTTATGACACAGTTCGAGGAGCGTATGTTCCACTTTATGGAAGACACCACACAACTGGTTCGGTCTCACTCGCTATCTATTGCCAAATTAAAGAACCAGATAGGACAGGTAACCCACGCATTGAATAGGATAGAGAAAGGGAGGTTAACCTTCTAGCCACTCACAAATCCCACAGGATCAACTAGTTCTAACCCTAGCTTGCTCATTCGTGAGCAAGCTCAGGCTGTGTCTGTTTTAGGAGAGGAGAACCTTAGAGAAGGTGTGGTTGAAATCAATAAGGATGTGACCTCCCTTGCCACTGCTGATAGGGTTCCTGAACGCGCTGTCCCTTTTCCTTCGGCCCTTACAGGACCGAAGAAGAAGGATGATCTAAGGAGGCCTGAGCTCACAGATGTGTTTGAGGACGTGAAGATCAACTTGCCGTTGATTGAAGCCATTAAGTACATTCCTATGTACGCCAAGTTCCTCAAGGACCTTTGCACCAAAGAGAAGCGTGCACAAGCGCATATCCTGAAGAAGGTCCGGCTCACTGAGAAGGTGAGCAGCATTTTAGTATCAAGTGCCCCACCCAAGTTTCGAGACCCCTGGGCTTTTACAATTCCATGTGTCTTAGGAAAGTGTTACACTAGTAGAGCCTTGCTAGATCTAGAAGTGAGTGTAAACCTCATCCCTTACTTAGTTTTTCGGGAATTGGGTATAGGAGACCTTAATCCAACAAATGTCATACTTCAGTTGGCTAATAGGATAGAGCGGGTACCTCATGGGGTAGCGGAAGATGTACTTGTCAAGGGTTGGCAAGTTTGTCCTCCCTATTAATTTTCTCATCTTAGATATAGACCCTACTCTTAGGCAAAAGCACAATGCTTCCATTATTCTAGGTCGACCGTTCCTAGTAATGGCTGATGCTATAATTTACTGTAGGACGGGAGTGTAGAATTGAAGGTCTCAAACTTTGTTCGACACCCTGAAACTGAGGACAAGTTAGACTGCTACAGGGTTGATGATATTGACCCTTTGGTAGAGCCAGGTCAGCCCGATTCTACCGAAAGTGATGATTGTAATAGTGTCCCTGTCTGAGCCGATAGCTGTGCTTCATCCCCTACACCAGGTAGGATTGAGATTTGTGACCCTGATGCTAGTAATGTTTCCCTCCTGGATAGTCACGGGTTTAGAAATGCTGTTGGGTTTGGGGATTGTTCGTATTGGGTCAACATATGTTCTATGGTAGACACTGCCTTAGATTTTGGTTGTCATTGTGCTCTAAATTGCGTATGGCTGAAGACGTTAAACTTAGCGCTCTTGGGAGGCAACCCAACCTACTTTTAATTTTGTTTTAATTTATTTTTCAATATGAATTCTTTCTCAATTGCAGATCCTTTTGCTATCCTTGCCATGCTGACTTTGTCTTTCTTCTACTAAACACTTGTGCGATCCTTATTTCTAACACTATTAACAAGTTTGTTTAGTATTCTGTCTTCTATGTCTTTGATTGCAGCATGCTACTTCTATTTTCCCTTTTTGGATTTGCTCACCACGTATAGCTGAATGTGCCACACCTCAAGTCGTCTCTTTCCTTTCCTTGCTTATATTTATTTTCGTCGATTGGCATTGAGGATAATGCAAGGTTTGGGTTGGGGATGGTATGAATGATGTGAACTCTTGATTGCCCTTTTAGCATTGTTTTTGCTTAAATTAGCTAAGTTTTTGCATGAATAGCATAGAATTGTTTGTGTCTTCTATTGAAGATCAAACTTAAGATGTACTATGATGATTAGAATATTTATGTAATAAGATTATTTCTAGAGCTTACTTTTGAATATATATTTTTATCTTTTAACTTGTTGGAGAGATTATTGCTTTTTACCCTTAATCTTGTGACATATCCTACTTTTTAGGTTGAAATAGCGGTAATAATTTCAAGAATTGGAATCCACCATTCTACTTCTAGCAACGTTGAAATTGTTTTACTCTCTCTTTATCTTGAGTATTTCTTAAAAGAAAAAAAAAAATTAACTTATTGGTTTTTATAGCCCCTATGTCTCAAGCAAGTAAGCCCGTAGGGGTGTCTTGAAACCGGATACCTTGAGCCAACTGGGTTGGGAGCTGCCTGTCGAAAGCTCGCTACATGGGCCACAGGGAAAGCTTAAAAAGAATCAACCCTTTGGGTCACTGTGATAAGCACTAATACCCAATGAAAAAAAAGGAGTATGTGCTAACAGATTAGGTTGTGAATTCCTTGGACTCGAGCCATTAGGTCCATAGGGGTCTCTTAAAACTTGGTACCTTGAGCCAATTGGATCGGAAGCTGCTGGTCGAAAACTCGCTACGTGGGTCTGAGGGAGACACATCTAACCGTGGAAAAAAAAGAGCCAAAAAAGAAAAGGGAAAATAAGAGAGAAAAAAGAATCCTTTTGATTTCACTATTGATTAGCGGTGAATGATTTGGATAGCTGATTCCTTCTATTAATCTCTCTATTCATCTTAAAATTGGAGGGTTTGAAATAAGAGAAAGGGGAAAGAAGTTCTATGCTCACATACTAGTAAAAAAACTTAAATCACGAGACTTGAGTTAGAATTAGTATAATAATAATATCATATAAAGATTCTCTGCTCTCAGGTAAATCTTTAAATATGATCAGAAAATTGTTTTACAAGTTATCCTTGCTATTGCATGCCCATGTAAATTTTCCCATCATTGGCTAGTTTAAGTTGAATCTTGCTTGAGGACAAGCAATGAGTGGGTTTGGGGATGTTGATGTGCCTTATATTTACATATTTTATTCTTTATTCATGCGAAATATTCGGCTTTACACGTGTGTTTTTATTGTAATCTAGGTACATTTAGACTTGGAGTACAACGGAACAAGCAAGGGTTGAAAAGTGGCAGAATCAAGCGTAATCGAGGCATAATGGAAGACTACTGTGAGAAACCCGACCATGTGTGGAAAAAAATGACTAATCGGGTTGTAATTCAGTAACCCAAATAGGTCTCGTGGATAGTTAATATATATATTTCATAATATTATATATTATAAATTATATTATATTATATTATATTATATTATATTATATATATATATATATATTGAGAGAGAGAGAGAGAGAGGATGCCCCAGGCCGCACACACACGACTCGCCCATTTTAAATACCGAAATTGACCTAATTTAAGTATCTTTTGCCACGCCTTCTCTAATCCTCTCCTTCCCGAAGCCGCTATGAGATCCAAGGGGTTTTCAAACGCCGAAGTGCAGGTGGTTGGAGTACTGGGGAATCAAAGTAAGGATCAACGTCAACATCAATTGGGGGAGTCTTCAAATCCTTAGTTTTATCATTATTGTTTGCTTTCTTGGATTTGAATGATGTGTAAAACTCCTATGGAGGAGTAGACTTATAGTTTAGGGATGAAGGGTGAGTAGCCACCCGTATCCCAGATTTATATTATGCTTTTGACAATAGATTTATGTTATGTTATGTACGCACCCCTGTAGCGAATTACGATTGTGTTTGGTGTTTCTTTGTGCGAGCTTGTGGCCATGGTGAAATTTCCAAATTATTAGCGTTAGTCTACTAGCTTGTAGTCTAGACCACAACATAACTAGTTTTCATGCGTGGTTAGGGTTTGAGGTTGTACCCAACCCTAAACACAATCCTTTATACAAATTAATATTTAATTAGGAGTGATAAAGGAAATTTTAAGTGCTATTGAGATAATCCATGTTACACCCAGGGTGATACAGTGGGTTATGTTGTTAGACTAATTCATTACCTAAACCCTAACTTTAGTATTAATATAGGTTTAATATTGAACTAAGAGTAAGAAAGGAATTAAGTAGTGTTAATGAGATAACCTATGCTACTACACGTAGGGTGATATAATAGGTCATGCCTTTAAACTAGTTTATTACCCTAAGCCTAGTTTAAATATTAACCCAGGCTTAGTGCTTATAGCCTAAGCCTCCTAAATCATTGTCATACTAGAATATAATAACAGGATACGAGTAAAGCTACCCTGAATTCATTCCTTGAACTAACCTTAATTGAATTGGCGACTATAGTTTATATTTAGTTTTATTAATTTAGTTAACGAATTCAAATCAACAAAACCACGATTTCAACTGCTCTTTAATCACTAAATCTGACTTAACTCCGATTCCCTATGAATACGGCCCGTATACCCGATTTAGCTACGATGATTTCGTACGCTTGTGAGTACACGGTTTTAAAACACTCTTTTAAAACACATCACCTAATATTTGATATGTCATAGGGTTTAGTTTATTACTCCTAAAAAGGTTGCACCACAGCCTCAAACTTGGTGATGCGTGGTGGGAAGGATAGGGTTCCTTTAACAAACTCACAGATACCGAATTGAGTTGGTTTAGCTAAAACTCATTGATTTTGCAAAAATCAGAGCAATAACCTAAGGAGGAGTTACGCATTTTTTGTTGAGCTCTTTCAAAATAAAAACTTCAAAGATTAACTCAAAGCAAAACTATTTATCAAATTTCTCAAATAATCAAAAGCTTCCTTAGCAAGTACCCTAATGCCTATTTATAGGCAATTAAACTAAAATAATCCTAATATAACTCAAAAAACTTAATTAATCCTAATATAACTCGAAAATCTTAAAAATCCCAATTAAAATTAAACAAAAAAAAAACCTAAACTTAATTCCTCTTTCTCTAGCTGCTGGATAGGCTCTCGTAGGCCTAAATTGCGGCCTAATATGAGCCAAACAAATGCCTAGGGCTAGCCAGGGAGGCCTGACCTCCTTCGACACCAATGGGTTGAGCGTATCTATGGCTTAATTTCATCCAACGCCTTGATGCACCAAAGACCGATTGTCCGGTAGGCCTTGTCTTTTTTGGCCTAATTTGTTGACCAACATCTCCTTTGTTCATCTGTAATTTAGATATTCTCAAGCTTTGTTGCTCCTTTTCTCGCTTAACTCTGCCATTATTGGCTTATGCTACATCAACTTGACTCTAAAAATTCTTAATTTGCAAGAAAGAAATAAAATAAGTCTTATTTTGCATCAAGAATTGGAATTAGAACGGATTAAAACTCGATTGTTTGATTAGTCATGGGAATTGAAGGACTGAATTTTCATTCCATGACAATCAAGTCACTATGAGTTTTGGGTTAATCAGGTTGGAGCATTTCGAGGTTAGGGATAACTAGGATTGGTTTGATTCACTTTGAGTCCAAGTTATCTCGAGTTTTTGGTCAACTTAGGCCGAGTTTTGGTCGAGTCAAATCACTTTGTGTATATGTCATGTTAGATTAAGGCTATTACAATTGGGTCATTTCGAGATTCAAATTAGTTAGGGTCGGGTTTAAGTTAATTTAAGTCATATCGAGCTCGAGTCATCTTAGTCTTCTGGTCAATTAGGTTGTGCTATTTCAAATTTTAGGTTATCTCAAATCATGATCAATTTGGGCTAGGATTGAGCATGGTCGAGTCATTTTTGGGTTTGACTCATCCCCACTTTGGGGTCAATTAGGTTAGTGCACTTTGAATTTCAAGTTAACTTGGTTGAGTCATATTCAACAAGGAAAAATTTCACTTTTGGATTTGAGTCATCTCGGGTTTTGGGTCAATCAGGTTGTATCACTTTGAACATTGTCAGATCGAATTGGGTTTAAGTTGGATTGTTCTAGTTTCAAGTCATTCGAGTCAGGTCATTTCAAGTTTTATGTCAAATTTAGGTTGCGTTGGGTCGAAAATACATTGACAACAACAAGAAGACAACGTTTAAGAATACACTTGGAATTACTATCGTGGAAAATTTGGTAACCTGGAGCGAATTCAGAAACAATAAATTCATGGATCCAAGTAATAAAGTGAATGATAAACTAAAATCATGAAATTCCCTCTCTAGGGCAAGGAGAAAGACATTTATCCAAGTACATTTGGAAACACTACCAATCCATCTAAGGAAATGCAATAAAGTCCCTTTCAAGATTTGTTGTAGACTAGATAGGATGAAATGAGACTTTTTTTGGAACTATTGATGATCGTAAGAAGATCAAGTTGATAACCTGGGACTAGATTTGCAGATTCAAAGATGTGCTGGTTAAGACAAGAAAGGCAGAGGGGATTACTTGTATTTGTAAACCAGGCTTGAAATTTTGGACCGATGAGAACAACACACAAGCAAAGATAGTTAACGTTAATACTTGAGAGAAAATTCAATGTTGTAGCCAAAGGTACTAACCTCATTGTCTAAAAGAAAATCTAGGTCGTCAAGAACTTTAGTAGGAAGGGTACCAAATGGAATGTTAGGAGATGATAAGAGTGTGAACGAACCATTTATGTATCTAGTAGCACATTAGGAGTTTCCATAGATAAAGGTTTAAAGGTTAGTGCATTTTTTGTTGAGGGCAAGTAGGATGTAGCGAAGCTTGAACGAATGATCCAACTATTGCTCATTGACAAGATTCTGACAATTCCAATCCCTAAATCAACCCTACAAGATTCTTTTTGTTGGGACTTCTCAGAGTTACGGGACTTTACGATTAAGTTGATGATTTGGATGACCCATGGTCTTGACTGGAATGAGAGGACATCCCCCAAAATTTAAGATTTTCCTTTGGCAATCTTTAATGATGGAATTACCGCAAGTAAAGCTATCAGTATAAGAGGACTTATAGTGGACCTTAGCTATATAGGAGATGTATGCAACAAAAGGAAGATGCGAATCACCATTCGAGAATTGTTGTGAAGCTTTTAAGGTTTGCGAGATTGCTAAATAGATAACTTTATTATCTATGTTTACATGGAATTTGCACTTGATCATATTTTGTTCGAAGTGAGACACAGGCAATGATTTATGACAAAAAAATATTTTCTATTATGTAAAAGAAAATGTCCTCTCCATTTTTTGAGGGAAAGTCATCTTCTTGTTTATGGAGAAATTATTCTTCTTCAAAAGAAAATATGACTACTCATCATACTATAAAACTATATTAATATAATTAAAAAACTATTATATTAAAATAAACAAGGCCTAAGAAATAATTGATCACGTCTGAAGTGATTTCTACATAATAATCCCAACACAAATACCATTCTTTGGGCCTATTTAGGGTACGTTTGGTTCAACTTTTTTAACTTATTTGTTTTAATAACATATGTATATTCAAAATTTGTAATTTTTTGCAGTGAAATGTTTGGTTATAGAATACATAAAGACCTTTTTTACAAAATTAACTGTTTGGATATATATTTAAAAAAAAAACGTATCTATTATAATGACAATAAATGACTTAGACTGTATTTGGTTCAACTTTGTAACAATTTAAAGCTATGAAAAAACTCTAGATAGTGAATTTTGTATTTGACAAAAAGATATTTTTACATCTTTTTCTTGAATAGAAGAATAAAAAAAAGTTATTTTATAATTAAACAGATAAATATAAAAATAGATCTTTTCCATAGCATATTCAAGAAAATATTTTAAAAAAATTATGTTAGACTTAAATCTTTACAACCATGACCTTGTTTCACTTACTCACACCCACCACCACCTTATTATATCATGCCTGTTGGAAAAATAATACAAGCTAAACTAAGTATTATGTGAAAATCCTATCCAACATTGAAAAAAAAAGTAAAGGAGTTTCTTGAGTTTTATGGGGAAGGTGTATTCCACATTGAAAAAATAGGGGAGGATTTTCTAATTTAAATATAGATATACAACCATTCCCTTTGAATTGAGTTAGGGGTGAGAGAGTGGTGGGGACCACACACGCACGCGCGTCCCACTCGCCGTGCCGTGCTCGGGCGTGGGTGATCCTTTTCTTAAGGGGTATATTTATTTTACGGAAAATATTTTTTAAAACCCTTATTTACTGCAACCAATTGCGCATGTTAGAATTCATCTAAATGCTTATAGCTCGTTACAAATCTTCACCAATGACCGTTTATAGCTGTTGAGATTGAACCGTTGGGATTACAATTTATTTGTTGCAGATTTAGCTCATTAATTATTATATAAATGGGAGGCCTTGCATAGTATAAAAAATATCCATCTAAAAACATCTCTCCTCTTGGGTCTTTTCTCTCTCTCTCTCTCAAAATACTTGGGCAAAATTATTAGGCACTCCTATCCGGCAATTAACGAGTGCACGTTAAAAGTCAGATCGCATTAATCCTGGAGGACGGCCACCAGTTGTACTGTTTGCACCAGAGCAACCACAAAATCGTCTTTTAGGACGGTGGTCTTTCCCACGGCGCGGTATCTTCGGTATTCTGATCAATTTCTCCACTTTTTGGTATTATTTGATTACTGTATTTAGGTAATTTTTGCTAAGATATTCGCTGCCATTTTGCTGCAATTTCTCAATTTTACTGTTCAATTTTTCGTTGCAATATTATTGAATTCTCGCTAAAATTTTACTGGAATTTTTGCTCCAATTTTTTTGTAATTTTTACTAAAATTGATTACTGCAATTTCACTAGTATATTACTGCAATTTAACAGCAGTATTTTACTGCAATTTTAGCTGTAAATTCCACTTCGATATTGTTGTTTTTGCTGTTTTATTACAACAATCTAAAAACGATTTAATTTTTTACATATCTATATTTAAACACGGCTACCAAATTACCTCTTTCCGACATGTCCAAAGTCGAGCTACTAGACGGAAAAAATTATAGGAGATGGTCTCAGAAAATTTTATTTTACCTAGAACTAGTCAATATCGATTATATACTCTATGAAAAAAGGTACCTGAGAGAGAAAATGAAAAAAAGGCGTATGAAGAAAAAATCATTGCAGATAACCGAACCTGTAGAGGTAATTTGCTGCATTACATGAGTGATGGGCTCTTTGATATTTATGTAAAATTAAACTCATCAAAAGAGATTTGGGACTCCCTTCAGAAAAAATACAGGGATGACGATGTAGGGACTAGGAAATATGCAGTTAGTGAGTGGTTAGATTTTAAATTCGTGGGCAATAAATCGATAATTGATCGAATGTATGAATATAAAAACATAATAACTACTTTTTTTTCGGAAGGCCATAAAATATGTGATATTACACAAACGTATGTTTTTATTAAAAAATTTCACCTTCTTGGAAAGATTATAGAAATCTGCCTATTTACAAGAAAAAGGACCTGGTATTAGAAGAGTTAGTAAACCAATTGAATTTAGTAAACCACTTGAAAATTGAAAAAGAAAATAGACTTAAAGACAGGGGTTACTCATACTCCGACCTCTCTAAAGCTAATATTGTAGAAGCTAGGCCTAGTAAATCTGACAGGTTTAAGAACAAAAGAAAAAGCATCATTCAAGCTTCAAACCTGGTAGAAAGATTCAAAATTCAAACAACAAATTTCAAGGAGAATGCTACCACTGCGGAAAACGTGGACATATGGCCAAAGATTGCAGAAGCAAAAGGAACCAGCCTAAGGATCCGAAGCACAAAGTCCACCTCGTAGAGATGGAGAACATTGTAGCCGTTATTTCATAGGTGAACCTGGTAAACAACATGACGGCATTGATAGTAGACATTGGGGCTACTAGGCATATCTACACAAACCGAAGCATGTTTCAGGAATACTAGAAAGTAACCGATGGAGAGGTAGTCTACATCGGCAATTATGCAGCAACACCTATCCTCGGAAAAGGGAAGATTTCTTTAAAACTCACTTCTGGAAAATTTATTACTTTAACAAATGTGCTGCATGTATCTAAAATACGTAGGAATCTGATTTCAGGTAGTCTTCTAATTAAAGCTGGTCTAAAGTTATCCTTTGACTCAGACAAACTAGTCCTAACAAGAAATGGAAAATTTGTAGGTAAGGGATTTTGTAATGAGGGGCTAATTGTTCTTGACGTTGTTTGCATAAATAACAATGTTGGTACCTCTTCTGCTTATCTTTTTAAATCTTTTGAATTATGGCATACTCGCTTAGGACACATAAATGTTGAGTCAATTAAACGACTTAAGAAATGAATATGATTCCTAACTTCCGTAATACCAACTTTAGTAAATGTAAAGTATGTGTAGAAGCTAAACATGTTAAAAAATCGTTCAAATCAATCGAGAGACAATCTGAACTCCTTGAGCTAGTTCACAGTGACCTAGGAGACTTTAAAAGCCAAATGAGTAGAGGTGGAAAAAGATATTACATGACCTTTGTAGATGATTACTCTAGATGCTTAATGGCATACCATCTAAGTACTAAAGCTCAAGCAGAAGAAATATTTTTAAAATACAAAGCCGAAGTAGAAAATCAATTAGGAAGGAAAATAAAAAGGGTTAGGTCCGATAGAGGGAGAAAATATGACCCAACTTCTCTAGAAAAAATTTGTGAGGAAAATGGGATAATATATGAGCGAAGCCCTCCTTATTGTTCACAATCTAACAGTACCGCAGAAAGGAAAAATAGAACTTTAAAGAACATAATGAATACTATGCTTATTAGTTCTAGACTACTTGATAATATGTGGGGAGAGGCAATATTATCTACTTGTCATGTGCTAAATAAAGTTCCGCATAGAAAATTAGATAAACCCCATACGGTTTCAAACAGAAAGGAAATAGTATTTTTATCTGAATACCGTCTGTTAACCAGTTTGAAATGTAGAAAAGTCATGCGACTAATCTAAAATGCTTGAAAGTGTGGGAGTGTCTAGCCAAGGTTGGATTACCTGACTTTAAGTAAAGTAAAATTGGACCTAAGACTTTTTATCGGATATGCTTATCACAGTGCTACTAATCGATTTCTAATCAAGGGATCTAATAATTCATAAGCATGCGGTAGTATCATTGAATCCAGAGATGCTAAATTCTTTGAACATATATTTCTCTTGAAATCTAATGATATACAATCTACTAATCTGCCATCTCATGCTGTAACTGATAACCATGATCGTACTAACAATATAGACACTCCTGAAATTCAAAGGAGTAAAAAAGCTATGAAAGAAACCAACATTGGACCCGATTTTGTTACTATTTTTCTAACAGAAGATAACCCCATAAATGAAGAAATTGTAAGTGTCTATATGTTAGAGAAAGACCTCAAAACCTATGAAGAGGCTGTAAGATTGATTGATTCGACCTTTTGAAAATAGGCTATTAATAGCAAACTAGAATCAATCTTAAACAATCACACATGGAAATTGGTAGACCTTCCTAGAGGATGTAAACTAATAGGTTGTAAGTGGGTCTTTAGAAGAGAAATGAAGGCTGATGGGACAATAGATAAGTATAAGGCAAGGTTAGTGGCTAAGGGTTACACCCAGAAAAAAGGGGTTGACTACTTTGATACTTATTCACCTGTCGCTAAAATAGCCACAATTAGAACCTTGTTTGCCCTTGCATCTATTCATGATTTGGTAGTGCATCAAATGAATGTTAAAACAACATTTCTTAATGGTGACTTAGACGAAGAGATTTACATGAAATAACATGAGGGTTTTGTTATCCCTGGAATTGAAAAGAAAGTCTGTAAACTAATAAAATCTCTATACAATCTCAAATAGGCACCAAAACTGTGGCATGAAAATTTAATAGCATGCTAATAGCTAATAATTTTCATGTAAACAATAATGACTCTTGTGTGTATTTTAAATCTGATTCAAATGGATTTGTAATAATTTGTCTATATGTTGATGATATGTTAATATTTGGCACAAACTTGAATATTGTCAATGAAACTAAAAACTTTCTAAGTTCTAAATTTGATATGAAAGATTTGAGTGAGGCAGACATGATTTTAGGAGTTAAGATTGTGAAAACTCTCAAAGGCATAAGCCTAAACCATTCTTATTATGTTAAGAAGATACTTAGAAAGTTTGACATATATAATGTTGATCCTGTATAAACATCTTATGATCCCAGTGTACATTTAACTCAACATAAAGGTGTTGCTACGTGCCAATCTGAGTATGCCAAAATAATTAGTAGTGCTATGCTTCTGATGAACTATACTAGACCTAACATTGCATATGCTGTAAGTAGACTCAGTAGATACACACATAATCCTAATCAAGGACATTAGAAATGCTTAAATATTTGAAGGAAACCACGGATTGGGGACTTCACTTCGAAAAGTTTTCCGTTGTTTTAGAAGGATATTGTGACGCCAATTGAGTGTCTGATAATGACGAAATTAATTCCACTAGTGGATATGTGTTCACATTAGCTGGAGGTGCTATATCCTAGAAATCCTCTCAGAAATCTTGTACTACTACGTCTACTATGGAATCTGAGTTCATTGCTCTTAAATTGGCTGGTCATGAAGCCGAGTGGCTAAGAAATTTACTGGGAGACGTGGCATTGTGGGGGTGTCCAGCTCTATCAGTATCACTTCACTATGACAGTCAACCTGCAATTGTTGTGGAATAAAGTGTATAATGGTAAGAAGAGACACATTCGTCTCAGGCATAAGATCGTAAAAGATTTTCTAGAAAGTGGAGTGATATCACTGGACTATGTAAAGTCTGAAAAGAATCTTGCGAATCCGTTGACAAAAGGCCTTTGTCGTAAAATGATTGTAGAAACATCAAGGGGAATGGGATTAAAGTCTGTATATGAATAAAATGTGATGTATCCAACCTAATCTTAATAGGTTTAATGTGAAAAGTCATAGTTTCATTCAAGGAATGCATTGTATCTTATTGTTTTCCCTCCCTATGATGTTGATAATGCGGAGACGGGTCCATAGCCATATATTTGGTGGCGTAAGCGAGGCTTGCACTTGATGGACACTGTTGTTATGTTACCAAGGGGTGAGGTTAAGCTTTAACTCTTAATGGATCCATAGCCATATGTTTAACACACTTGATGAGATCCACCTATGTAGGTGTGGGAGTATGGCCGCTTCCTATGAAGGTTTAAGACTTGCCTTCTAGAGCGCTTATGAATATTCAGGATAAGCGCATGACGATAAAACGCGCCAAACCGTAGGAGTTGCCGAGATCTGGAGTTTGTTATGCGTCTGAGTGGAAGACTATATAACCCCTTGTGAGGTTCAAGACGAAAGTCACCTTGCAAGCTGTTGGTCCTAAACTTGGGTTATATTAGGTGACAATTCATGTCACAAGACATCGGCACTAAAAAACCAAACTCCCATTCCCTAATTTTTTTTTTATTCTCTTCCACTCATACTCTTTGTGGGGAATTGTTGGAAAAATGATACAAGCTAAACTAGGGGAGGATTTTCTGGGGAAAGTGTATTCCACATTGGAAAAATAGGGGAGGATTTTCTAATTTAAATATAAATATACAATCCTTGGGTGACAGAGTGGTGGGGACCACACACGCACGCGCGTCCCACCCGCTGTGCCTTACTCGAGCGTGGGTGATCTTTTTCTTAAGGGGTATATTTACTTTACGAAAAATATTTTTTAAAACCCGTATTTACTGCAACCAATTGGGCATTTAATCAAAACATGGCTGTTGAAATTCATCTAAATGCTTGTAGCTCGTTACAAATCTTTACTAATGACCATTTATAGCTGTTGAGATTGAACCATTGGGATTACAATTTATTTGCTGCAGATTTAGCTTATTACTTATTAGTATAAATAGGAGGTCTTGCATAGTACAAAAAATATCCATCCAAAAACAACATCTGTCCTCTTTGGTCTTCTCTCTGTCTCTCTTAAAATACTTGGGCAAAGTTCTTAGGTACTTCTACCTGGCAATTAACGAGTGTAGTTTAAAGGTTGGACCGCGTTAATCTTGGAGAACAGCTGCCAATTGTACTGTTTGCACCGGAGCAGCAATGAAATCATCTTTTAGAATAGTGGTCTTTCCCACGGCGTGATATCTTCGATATTCTAATCAATTTCTCCACTTTTCGGTATTATTTGATTGCTATGTTTAGATAATTTCCATTGAGATTGTTCATT
The DNA here is from genome assembly GCA_018398585.1 of Simmondsia chinensis. NCBI lineage: Eukaryota > Viridiplantae > Streptophyta > Magnoliopsida > Caryophyllales > Simmondsiaceae > Simmondsia > Simmondsia chinensis. The sequence continues at coordinate 29,564,247 of JAGTTD010000008.1, read as the reverse complement.
GCCATTTTGCTGCAATTTCGCTGTTTTACTATTCAATTTTCTATTGCAATTTTATTGAATTCTCATTGAACTTTTACTGGAATTTTTGCTCCAAATTTTTTGTAATTTTTACTAAAATTGATTGCTGCAATTTCACTAAGTATTTTACTGCACTTTAATAGCTGTATTTTACAATAGTATTTTACTACAATTTTATATTGCAATTTTAGTTGTAAATTCCACTGCGATATTGTTGTTTTTGCTATTTTATTACAGCAACACCTTGTTACACTCAAAAAAAAAAAAAAGGCGATTTCTGACAAAACCCTAACCTAAACAACCACCACCTCCATTCTCGCTGTGGGGGGGAGACACCCCGTCTCTCCCCCTCCCCTCGCTGCCGGTAGCCAACGCCGGCAGTTTCTTTCTCTTTTGCTTCAGGCCCGTCGTTGGTGAGCTCTTCGGTGGCATCACAGGTCGTGCTTGATGGTGGGTGTTCGATTGTTGTGGGGTCTGGGTTCAAGTGTTGTATGTCGGGACGGGAATGGTGATTTGGGTGTTGGACCGTGTCATGTGAGGGTTCTTGCTCGTGCTCATGCCGTGTCCTTTATCAACGGTCCTTCACTGCCGTGCCTTCCAGTTGCTTGACTCTCCTCCACCGAGTCCCTACATCGTCGCCGCTCTACTTCCTACGCCACCGGATTTTGCCACTGATGCTCTGCCTTGTGAGATTTCGGAAGCGTTCGTACGTGGATGTTTGTGGGATGAGGATTGGTCCGATTCTTGAGTCTTCGCTCTCTTTGGGTTTCTCTCTGACCCGCTTGGGACCACATTTGTTTGGGGTAATGCTTTCCATTGTCCTCTCCGTGGTGGTCCTCCTCAAGAGATGGATTGTTGAGCTTTGGTGTCAGGTTCGGGTTTCCATTTTGCTCCCTCTCCCAGTTCTGATGTTACTTCCTTGTTTGTTGCCTCTCTGGTTCTGGTCGAGGTTGATGATGGGTTTTCGTGGTTTGGGGTCTGGGTTCGTGAATCCGGGTTGGTGTTGTCTGGACTTGGGGTCATAGGCTTGGTGTTTCTTGGGTGCTGGGTCTCGGGGGTGGGCCTCTTCGGTTTGGAGTTGGTTTGGTCGTGCTTCGGGGTGTGTCTCCTCCGTCGAGGTCCCGTCCCCCTCGATCCTCCTGCCTTAGGTCCCTGCGTCTCTGGTGTTTGATCATGCCTCTGGTTGCCCCCTGCCACTGATTTCAGTATCTCCATCCGCGTCCTTGCGGTTCTCTTCCTTATAAAAGAGCCAGCTGAATGGGCTGGATCGGGTTGAGGTCTTCGCTTGGATTTGATTGGTATCATTTTTCCTTCGTAGTCTTGAGATTGTTTGCACTTTCGTGTTTTTGGGTGTTTTGAGGTGTTTCTCAGGTGTTTATGGGTTGTGGGTGTTTTGCTGGTTTGATGTTGGTTTTTCTTGGGTGTTTTCAGGTGTTGCGTGTTTTGGTTTGGGATGTTCGGGTGTTTTTTCGGGTTTGTGTGTCGGGATTGTTTGTTGCTTTGAATCTCTTGACTGGAAGTGTAAATTGTACATTTCTTTCCTTTAATAAAATCCCACGATGGGTCAATTATAAAAAAAAAAAAAACACCTTGTTACACTCATCATCTTTCACTATCATAACTAACTATTATCATGATTTAACTACTAAGGGTGCATGTAGTTCAACTTATTTCAACTTATCATTTTCAGCTTATCTATTTAAGATTTTTCCATTTAGCATCTGTATTTTTTTTATAATGAACTATTTGGTTGTTGCTGTGTTTTTCTACTTAAATTATAATTTAATATAAAATCATATGCACTAAACACACCTTAATTGAAGTCTTGGGCAAGAAGGTGTTGAGCCACAGGGACTAAGAGTACGTGAATCTATTCTATGACCTAAATTGATACGAGGAAAATTAAGGGACTTTTGTGTTAATTAATCAAGGAAACGACAATTAAACTAAGGAATTTTACTTGTAAAGGGGGAAAGAATATGGGATTGGAACTAGGGGTGTTTCATAAAAAACCGAAGCCAAAAAAGGGAACCGAAACCGAGAAAACAGAACCAAAAATTTCGGTGATTGTGTTAGATAAGTCTGGTTTGGTTACCGAACCAATAAAAAATTGGTTAATTTGGGCCATTTTGGTTCGCAAGTTTGACTTAAATGGTTAACCCTAAAAAATCGAATTATACATAGTTAAACTACTACAGAAGTGCGAGTAAAACTATGGCCTAGTGGTCAAGTGCCTATCCTTTGGCCCATGAAGTCGGGGGTTCCACTCTCCTCCTCCCAAGAAGTTTCTATTATTTTTTAATTTTATTCTTGTATTTTTGTTTTGTTTACAATTAACAAGCTAACAATAATAGCGGATCAAATATTAAATCCACCATACTCAAAACTTAATCCACCATATCATGTTCAATAGATTAGTATCTAGTTTTCTTTTTTATTTAAAAAATTCATATAAAAGGATTTTATTATTATCTCAAACAAACACTACTATATCATATTCATTGCACTTTGTCGCTCAATGTTTAAAGTCTCATATGCAAACTTCAATAAATAAGTAAAAAAAGGATGAGTATATCGATGAGCTTCTAAACAAGTAAATGATATTTCTAACTAGGAAAAAATTTGGGTTAAAGTCGATGAAAAAACTTAAATTTCTTTTCTAGTAAGTGGTTACAGATTAAACGAACCGAATTAACTGAAACCAAAATTCTGGTTAACCAATTTTAAACGGGTGGTAATGGTTATTAAATTTGCACTAATTTCTTTAAGGGTTATCGAACCGATGAGCTAAAAGGTACAGTTAACTGATACTGAACACCCCTAATTGGAACCTAGGGTTTTGAATCACTCATTAGGTAATTATTCTTATGTTAACCCTTAAATTGGAATTATTAATTATCACAGGGGTAATGGTTTAAACTTTAAGCTTCAACCTATTAAAGTAATGTTGTTATTATTACGTATTGACCATATCTAGATAGAGAATAGGGAAAATATGTTCTACTCAATGTATTATTAATTATCACATATTGACCTTATCTAATTGAAGAATAGGGAAGATAGGCTCTAATTAATAATTCGATGAATACTAATGTTTGATTAATTAATCCTAAGGCTACAAGTACAAAGAATTAATTCACATGTATCAACATCAATTATTAAAGGTTAGAATCTCAATCATCATCTCCATTGAATAATCAATAAAAATATAATAACTCAAAGTATTTCTCGTAATCAAGCAATTCATGTAAACAATCAAATTATCCAAAATTTAAAAGTGATGCAAGAATAAAAAGATTAAGACCTCATCTAACCCTAGAGAGTTTTTTTTTGGATAAATATCGGCATAGCCGTAGAACAAACAGGTAACTCAAAAAGACGAAGCCTTAGTCACCCCATAAACAAAAGTGGGAACAAAAAAGATACCAAAACAAATAGGCAACAAAGGCAAAAGCATCCGGGCACGACACAACAGACACCAAGCCAGACAAGACGCGCAAAAAACAAGCTTAGTCAGGGATTCCAAATGAAGAGGAACCAGACGAACAACACGGGAAGCAGGAGAAGGACTGATGCCTCAACCACAAACTCATCCATCTCATTTTGCAAGTAGGTCAGCCGTCATAGGTGGGTCGAAACTATCAAATTAAACCCTACAATTTTCCCCATCTCTATTACCCGCTCCGCTTGCATGATCATCCCATCATACTTCGCTTCCGAGATCTTAACATACCGATTCCCCCTATTTCGTTTTTTTCTTCTTCCCGGCTGTCTTAGATGATTTACCCCATTTCGCCTCATTCCCTTTTCTCCGCTTACTTGAGGCCTTGGTCGATTTCGGCGTGCTATTCCTAGGCGACATAATCTTCAGAAATTCCTGAAATTTCCGCTTTTCATTCTCTTTTTCCTTGTGCTTCAATGCTTCCCTCTCTCTTTTTGTCAACACTCCTTTTCCTTTTCTCATTCCAACTCCGCTGGGTCTACAAGGCTCTGACCTGCTCAAAGCAGAGGGCTCAAAACCGAGGGGAAACATAGGCCCCGAGGACCCAGAATCATCTTCACTGGCGGGGTCTTGGGCTACTTTCTCAAGATTCGATAACTGAGCATGAGGTTGAGCAGAACTAGCTATGTCACTCTCCACCCACTAGAGCAAAAGGGACAGCTGCTGGTTTTCACGCACTTCGTGAACTAGAATATTATCACCACACTGTGGAGACAGATGAGAAAGAGAAGTGTGTGGCCAACTGTATTCCACAGATCACCTACCGATATACTGACCTTCAATATGGAAAGCAAGCTGACCCCGCGACAGCTCGACTATGCTTACTCCCTCATGCGCTGGCCTAATAGTACGACTCCCATGGTCCTCAGCTCCCACGTTAGCCATCCTATGAACGGGGGAATGTTGAGCCAGTGTGGAGTGGCGCGCCAGGGTGGTGCACTGATGTTCCCGGTGCGGATTCATTGACGAAGAGGTCTGCTCTCTTACTAATCTGGCCGATGCTGCCAAACCAACAACACTGGGAGAGTAGTCTGGAATTAGCTCTGTCCTACCTTCTTTGACTAGGACCAATCGGGTCACCCCATTAAAATGGACTTTGTACCATTCGATGAATAAGTGAAGGGGAACATGTGTCAATAGAATTCTGGCAGCATCAATGCATCTCATGGCAGACATCCTCAAGTCTGCCCTAACTAACTTCCCCCATAATCTCGCGAGGTCAGAAAAGCAGTCCCTAGTCCAGTATTGGACAGGCAGTCCAAAAACCTCGATCCATACTCTTCTGTTAAGTGATCCAAGGATCTCGCCAGAGTATTTAGAAATCTCGCTGAATTTCCAAAGAAGAATCTTGTGACAAGGGCCAAGGTAGGATTCCAAAGTCTCATCGGAATCACAAACCAGGACAAAAGTATTGGTACTTAACCCTTTTGGGGTTAAACCGTGGAGGTTGTTCTTCGTGATAAAGGTGAGAATTTTATCCAGGCTCACCTCACCCGACGTGTGCTCAATTATAGACAGCTGTAGCCAATCCGCCACATTTTTATTGGTGTTGGAAACTACAATTCTTGGAATGTCAGAACCCGCATAGCGTCTGGTTTGAGTAGGAGGGATCTCATCCTGATCATGTTTACCGACACTGGCTTTGGTCTGTTGGAAGACCCTTGACCAATGCTGGCTCCGGGCTGATGACTCGGTTGATCTTCTTGGTGGGTTAGCCTAAGCAACTCTAAGCTTCGCATCCACCACCCATCTACCATTCATAGATGAAATTGCTCTAGCAGCTTCCCTTGGATTATGAAATCGAACAAAACCATACGAGCATGTAGACCTCAGCCTCCTCTTAGCAGGAACAAAAGCATCGTATATTGACTTGAAATCACGGAAGACATACTTGAGCCAGGAGTTTGTTGTTCTCTCAGGTAAGCCATACACGAATATGGACACCCATTCCCCGAGTATTGGCATTGTCCTCGTCGTAGTTTATGTAGTTGTCCTTGTTCGCATCCACAAATGCAAAATCAAATGTCCCTTCTTTTTCCTCAAACGCATCTCTTGTCCGGATCAATTGCTGTTACCTTGCCATCTTGAGGAAGAGCAAGAGCAGCAGCAAGAAGTGAGTACCCAGTAAAGACTTCGACCTCAATGTGTTCTTGGCCCTCGGTCCCAGATTACATCCGGAGGGAGATTGGGGACGACGAAGGGAATGGGGAGATGAGGTGGTGGTTGGTGGTGGAAATCTCACGGAGAAGGGGGAGACAAAGGGTGGAGATCTGGTGGTTGGTGGTGGTTGGGCTGTTTCAGATATGAAAATAAGCCACCTAAATGAGCACGGACGAGGACGAAAGTTGTATAATGAGGTAGAGGGAGGGGCGGTGACTCCTGTTCTTGAACGCCGGAGTTTGGGATCGCCGCACGCTCCTCCAGCGCCGACTGAAGGAGGCGCGTGGGTTTGGTGTTTTGAAAACAAGGGGGTCTAATCAGATGGATATCATTTCATGCTACTCGACTCGTTAAGAATGAACCAATCAAGGAGGAGATGAACGAGCCTATGTTAATCTTCACGCCAATTACTCACGTTCCCAAATATTAAAAAAGAGAAGTAAAAATCAAAGTGGAGAGAGAGAGAATTGAGAAGGTGAAAGAGAACCCCCAAAATCCAAAATCAGATGCCTGCCCTGCTGAATTGAACGATTAATATATGAGGGTAAAAAACTGTCAAGTCTCAAAATTAGGGCTTGATTGTAATCAATTCGAACAAGCCAAATAAATCAACAATTTTGAACAAGTAGGGTAAATTTGGGGGGGAGAAAGGGAAGAAATTAGAAGAGGGAGAAACAAAAGTAAATTCTAGGGAGACAAGAGAGAAGAGTTAAGGGAGAATTTAAATATAATTTCATTAAAATTAATATGAATGACTACAAATAATCAACTTAAGCATTTTATTGAAACAAAACCTAACTCTAATTCTATTTGAAACATCAATCAACATCTAAGCCAAAAATAAGTTCAAATTACAAGTCTGCCTTTGAACCTTTACAGATACTACGAAAATGCCCTAGCTTCAGCCAAAGGCCTCAACGCGCTGCATTTTTACTGTTGTGACCCCGATTTTCACGCATAGCAATTGAGGTCATGACAAAAACGGATCAAAAACTCAATCTGAAAACATCAGCAGATAACGATGAATAAAACTCTCATAAACACAACCGGTGTTGTTGCGTTGGGCTGGACTGGATAGATGCAGGCCTGCGCAGGAGCTAAAGGGCATTGGACAGGGTGATGATGCTGGTGTGTACGCTGGGCTGAGTAGGAGGCTGGAGATGAGGAAGTTGGGCCTGAGGTGAACATGCTGCTGTCCTGGGCTTGACGGCGACAGCATTGCAGGCTGCGCAGCGGGCTTAGGTTTCCCCCATCGGTGCCCCATGTTCCTAGGGCACCCAAAAAGGCCTCAAGATGGAGGCCCCATAAATAGGGCTCCCAAACGGGAGCCCCATTTCTGCTTTTTCTATTTAATTTTTTTTTTAACCTGCGTTTTGGCCCATTTTGGGCCAAAACGCAATGTTTTCATTTTTTTTTTTGGGTTAACGTAAACCTGTATATTTGCAGGCTTTATTTTTATTTTATTTTTTCTTTTTTCTAACGTAAACCTGCATAGTTGTAGGCTTTTTTTTTTTTTTTTAAATCAAATTCCAACGGTTGGGAAAGCAAATTTTTTTTAAAATTAATAAAATACCTAATATTTTATCTATAAATACATCCCAAATTTTATCAAATTTTACATACCAAGTGACATAATACGGGCTTGCATCATATTGCATAACATGATTGTTGAGGACGAACAAGACTCGTACCATTTACTCGACCATTCGTTCGATCAGGTGGATACCAATAATGTGGATGCTGAAATCTCGCATGATATTTTTGCTGAATATGAAACATACCTACAAAACAATATTCAAGTTCGCGACAAGGCTAAACATGATCAACTATAAACAGACTTAATTGAGCATTTATGGCGCATCAAGAATCAGACAGTGTAGTTCAATATTTTTTTTATATCATTTTTGTTTTAAATGTATTTCGGCTTTTGTCTTTCAATGTATTTTGGTCTTGGTCTTGAAATAATTCAATTAGTATAAATAACAAAAAGTATAAATTTATGATTTAAAAATTATTAAAAAATGGGGCACGGATGGAGAGTAAAAGCCCCATTTTTCAAAAATGGGGCTTTAAAAATGGGGCACCAATGAGAGTAGTCTTAGTATCCCAAACCCGATTGACTTGATTTAAATGCCTACGCATCCAATTTTGTCTTTGAGCAACTTTAATCTTCGAACCTATAAAATATAAAAACAACCAAAGTAGGGATATAACGATAATTGAATATGTGCAAAAGAGCTAAAGTAGCAAATAAAAGATGCTTAAATATGAGACGCATTAGTTGTGTAGTGTAAAATAAAGTGTTTTGAATACAAGTTTAAAAAAGTGACTTATGTATTATAATCATAAAATGACTTAATAATATAAATCAATTAATATGAGTAGGTAAGAGAGAATCGTGATAATAATTGGTCATGGTAATAGAAAGAGGTTAGTGCAGCGATTCATGGGCGTAAAAGGAGTGGTGGTATGTCGGGGTGGTGATAACAAGCAAAAGTAGGTTTTTAAAATTAATATAGTGTTTTAAAAACATTTTTCTTAAATAAGCTGTGAAAAACAACTCGTTTTATATTTTTTTCTGCTTAGTTATAATATAGTTTTTCATCTTTTTATTTATGTTGTGAAAAACATGTAAAAAGATCTTTGCTGTCAACCAAACACATGCCTTATAGTTAGCTAGAACGTTTTTTTACAGCTTTAAGCTGTCAAAAAGCTAAACCATACGCAGCCTAAGTACCATGACTCATCACCTGCTTGTCACTATGGCGACCATTGTGTCTATCACCTTCTATCTGATAGAAGCTTGATCATAAATCAACACAACCAGCCGAATCCCATACACACACAATGAATTAACGGGCCTACAGGGCAGTAAACCGCTACCCTGTTTTGTAATTTGAATATATAAATAAGTATAATCTCAAAAGCTTGGAACAATTACAAGTAATATTCGGAAAAGAAAGGGGAGAGAGACATAGATGAAATTGAGGGAGAAATAGAAGTTACATCACAATCAACATAATCCAATCTTAACCCTAATCCTTATTTATATATATGGAGAATATCTAAGTACGGGTGACTAGGCATGCCACCTCGGCAGTGACGTGGCGCGATGACGAGTCACAAAACCGCATAACTATGTCAAAGGAAGAGGCTCAGGGTTGGACCCGGTTATATCTGTATCAATACCCCCCACGAGGTGACCCTTGTCCGCGATGGTCGAAGGTGGTAAAGCGTAGCTGAATATCAGGGAGATACTCCCATGTAGCATCCTCGGAGGGCTGCCCAGACCAGTGTACCAAAACCTGTGCGGTAGCAACTCGATGACATTTGACGACCCAATGGTCGAGAATAGCTAACGGTTGCGGTGGAGTGGCAACCGAGGGCTAAACTTAAGGGAGCGGAGTACTCGTCGTAGGAACATACAAGCATCATTTTAGGAGTGACACATGAACGGTGTGATGAATGGACGCACGGTGGGGGAGGTCAAGGTGGTAGGCGATGGGACCAACCCGATCAAGAATGCGAAAAGGACCATAGAAGCGAGGAGAGAGCTTGTGCGACCGACGGGTGGCAACATTGTGTTGCCGGTAGGGGTGTAACTTCAACCAGATGTAGTCGTTGACCTGAAACTCGCAGTCAACGCGGTGGCTGTCGGTCAACTGCTTCATGCAATTTTGGGTGCGAAATAAGTGATGACAGAGATGATGAATGGTCTCCTCCCTAGTGGTCAAAGTACGGTCCACGGCATCAACTGATGACTCTTCCGGCAAATAGGGAAGATGAATAAGATGGGACTAGCTGCAGAGAAGCTCAAAGGGGGTGGCCTGAGTGGCAAACTTAAATGTGGTGTTGTACCACCACTTGGCCAAAGGGTGCCAATTGTGCCAATGATGCAGTTGTTCGCTAACCATGCACCTCAGATAAGTCTCGAGGCAATGGTTGAGGACCTCGGTTTGGCCGTCGGACTGGGAGTGATATGAAGAAGAGAGGTTGAGATGAGTGCCAAAATGCAGTGTTGTACGACCACTTGGCCAAAGGAGCCAAGTGCACCAATGATGTAGTTGTTCACTAACCTTGCACCTCAAATAAGTCTCAAGGCACAGTTGAGGACCTCGATTTGGCCATTGGACTGTGGGTGATATGAAGAAGAGAGGTTGAGATGAGTGCCCAAGCGGAAGAACAAAAATATGCTCGTAAAAACTGAATCATAGTCACTGATGATATTATCCGGAAGTCCATGTAAGCGATAAATGTGGTCCAGTAAGAGCTGGGCGACATGGGCTACCGAATAGGGATGAGCGAGAGAGGGGAAGTGAGCATACATCGTGAGCCGGTTAATATCGATGAAAATAACCAAATGACCCCCCGAAAGTGGTAAACCCTTGATAAAATCTATAAAGGCGTTGCTCCAAATGGATGTGGGAGCAAGGAGGGGCTGAAAAGGGCCCGCGGGAGCCAAAGTATCATACTTGTGTTGTTGGCAAATCGAGCGCTGCTGAATATAAGTATGGATATCTCTTCGATGACCTTTCCAATAAAATAGGGTCCGAATGTGGCGGTATGTGGCTTCCACTCCGGAATGACCCCCTTGGGCCAAGTCGTGAAGCCATAAGAAAATTGAACGCCGAAGTTTGGAATCGTGGCCCACAACAACGCGGCCATGGTAGCATAAATGCCCCTACTGCCATGAATAATGCGGGTGGGACAAAGCATTAGAGATCTTATCAGTAATAATGTAGGCAAGTGTTGGATCACTGGTCCATGACTGCCGAAGTTGATCAAGGAAATTAGGCAAAATCAAAGATAAAGCCTTGCATAGAACCTTTGTCCCAGAAAGACGCGATAGCTCATCAGCGGCTTTGTTCTTGGACCCCTTCTTATATATGATGTCATAATTGAAGCCAATGACCCGCGATAACCACAAGTGCCGAAGAGAAGTGGAAAGGCGTTGCTCAAGGAGGAACTTGAGGCTTTGTTGGTTGGTCCAGATAACAAAGTGACGACCCGTAAGATGTTGTTCCCACTTCTCAAATGGCAAAGACTATGGCAAGCAAATCAAGCTCATAGACGGAAAGAACCTGATGACGAGGAGCAAGCGTGCACCTAATGAAAGCAATTGGTTGGCCCTTTGTATAAGAACTGCCTCATTACCCATGCCAGAGGCATCTATCTCCATGTCTTGGAAAATTCCGGAAGAACTAATACTGGAGCAAATGTGAGAGCATGTTTGAGGTGCTCAAAAGCAATTTGGCCAGTCTGAGTCCAAAAAAAAAAAAAAAAAAAAAAATTTTCCTTTTAAGGAGATTGGAGAGAGGTTGGGCGATGAGACCATAGTGGGAAATAAAGTGGCGGTAATAGCCGGAGATCTTGAGGAAGGCGCGAATTAACTTCAATGATGTCGGACACGTCCAGCTGCTGCCGCGGCTATCTTTAGCTGGTCGACCTCAACCCCTGCATCCGAAACAAAGTGTCCCAAGTAATCAATATGGCTAGCCCTAAAAGGGCATTGGTCTCAATTGGCCGTGAGATGATTCGACCGAATGACCTCAAGCACACAACGGAGATGATCCAAATGAGTTGACCATGAAGCGCTATAGATGAAGATGTCAGAGAAGAAAAAGACCAAAACAAAGCGTCGGAGTAAGGGCAGAAAGAGATTATTTATGAAACTCTGAAAAGTGGAGGGGACATTATAACCCAAAAGGCATCATGGTAAACTAGTAGTGGCCGGAATGGGTTCTAACCTCCATCTTATGAATATCCTCGATCGCTATCCGTATTTGCCAATACCCAATTTAAGGTCCAATTTAGAGAAAAAAGTAGCACAACCCAACTCATCAAGTAGTTCCTCCAAAATCGGAATCGGGAATTTATCCTTTTATCATCATCTTGTTAAGAGCACATTAATTGACATAGAGGAGCCATGAACCATCTTTTTTCTCCACAAGAACAACGGGGGATGCAAATGGAGACATGCTATTTCATACAACCTTGGCTTGTGACATCACCTTGAGCAAAGAGTCAATGATGTCTTTTTGAAATAGAGGGTAACGATAAAGCCGCAAGTTGACCGGATCGCTACCATCCTTGAGAGGTATGTGATGATCAAAAGATGGCCGGACGGAGGGAGACCTGGGATGGGCAGGAACACATTTGCCTAATCATGCAGTACCTGCTACAAGTCGGGCACAACAGTTCAGGTTCGGTTTCTGCAGAAATTGAGAACTGGGTAGCGACAAAGGGCGCGGCAAGCACCAAAATGGAAAAAACAAGGTGGGAATGGAGAGCAAAATAGAGAAGATACTTTCAGTGGCGGATTTAAGTGAAAAATTCTGGATATCGCGGAGTGTATAACAACGATCGTAAAGAGTAAACTCCATGAGTAATGCAGAAAAATCCCAAGTGACCTTGCCTAATGTCCGGAGCTATTGAATGCCCAAAACCATATCACAGCCCGAGAGCGGAATAAGTAAAACGTTGGAGCAAAAAGGAGCATCATGAAGTACCCAACGGAAATCATGACAAATATCGACACAAAAGACGGGTTTCCCAATCAGCGAGATTGACAGATGGTCGAATAGAAGTATCGATGAACAACTCGGAAGTGGAGCAAGATGGACATTAAGGAAGTTGTAGGTGCTACCACTATCAATGAGAATGCTCAAAGAACGGCTCTCACACTGCCCTATCACACGCATAGTCTGACACTGAGTAATATCCCATAGAGCGTGTATCGAAATATGTGGATCCAATGCAAGGTCTAGATCTAGATCAAGGAGTTACGGTTTAGATACCACATCATCATCATCAGCCTCTAGCCAAAAGCTCCGAGCTCAGTTGGGCATAGCACATAGGTGACCCGAAGAAAAATGCTCCCAACAATAAAAACATAGATTTCGAGCCTGAAGATCATCTAATTCAGCTGGAGTTAAGCCCAATTAAACCCAAGAAGTGGGTCTAGATGACGCCCCGGGTGCAGGGAGTAAACAGGGCGGAGGCCGTGGGGGCGGAAGGGCGGGAGCAGCTCTCAACGGGCTCAGTGTGGGAAGAAGCGGTGCTGAATTCAACTGGCTTTTACTGGTCACCCTTTCGATAAATGCACTATTACACTCTTGTTGCTTTGCTAATACAACCACATCATGTAGGGAATGGGGTCTAAACATACAAATGCTACGCGAAATCTCCTCGCTAAGACCACCCAAAAGGACGCAAATCTTTTGATCTTTGCTTAATCAACATCGATTCACCAATGATTCAAATTTATTCAAATACTCATCCACACAGCCCAATTGTCTCAATTTCATTAGCTCTGTGAGGGTGCCATATGAGGATTTCGCGAACCTAGCCTGGATTTGCGGCGTATAAACTTCCCATGAGATGTGAACTTCTCTAGGACAAGATTCCTCAAAGGAATCATGCCACTCTTAGGCATCACCCTCCATAGCAATACTAGCAAGCATAACTTTCAACTCATTCGAAGTTCTATCAATGGCAAAATACCTCTCACATCGGTGAAGCCAACCATCTACACCTTTACCACTAAATTTCGGAAAATCAATCTTAGTAAATCGAGTGGAGCTTGGTAGTTACCTCGTACGATTGCTGGTGGAGGAATTCGTTGTTCGCTACCACGGGGAGAATTCGGTATTGCCGGTGTCACCCCCGGCGAGAGAACTCGATCACATACCAACTGCACGAGCCTATGCATTTGCACAAATAGGCCACTAACAACTTCTTGGAGCTCTATGATAGATCGTTCAAGTGAATTGAAGCATCAATCATTGGACTCATCAATTTCTCGCAATAAAACTTGAGATCACATGCCCTCTGCCATGTTTGATCTCCAATCAACAGTACGAAGGATCTGGGCCCAGGAGTGCAAGCTCTGATACCAATTGATAGAAGCCTGATCACAAATTAACACAACCAACCAAATCCAATACACACACAACGAATTAATGGGCCTACGGGGTAGTAAACGGTTGCCCCATGGTGTAATTTGTGTATATATATATATATATATAAGTATAATCTCCAAAGCTTGGAGTAATTACAATTAATATTTGGGAATGAAAGGAGAGAGAGACAAAGATGAAATTGAGGGAGAAAGAGGGGTTACATTACAATCAACATAATCCAATCTTAACCCTAATCCTTATTTATATATTATATATAGTGAGACTATCTACATATAGGCATGCCATCTCACTAGTGACATGGTGGGATGACAAGGCACTAAACCACAAAGCTATGTCAAAGTAAAAGGCTCGTGGTTGGACTCGAAAAATATCTGTATCACTATCACCATGAGCCACTAGCACCTATTATTATTGATTGCTTTTTATTATTAAATCATTCATTTTTACTATTAAAAATAAGGATAAATTACAAAAAAACCACATGGTTTTTGCCTTAAAAACAAAAAAATCCCTTACTTTTAAAATCAAACACTTTTTTTTTGGAACACAAAATAAAAAACACTTAACCCCCTTACTTTTCAAAAATTCATCACATTATATCCCCCAATCAGTTTCTTATAACCATTTTGCCCCTCGTGAGTGAGGAGTTAAATCTTTAATTTTATTTTTAAGATGAGATTTTATATTTTTAGGTAAAAATTAGAAGTCTTTAGCATAAAATAAGAGGGTTGTATATATTTGTAAAAAATAAATATTTTAATTAATTAAAGTAATGATATTATAAATTTAAAAGATGATAAAATATATTTAAATTTCTATTTTAAAAAAGTACTGTAAGATAAACTAGAATAATTTTTGTTCCAAAAAAAATTAAAATTAGATTAATAAGTATAAAACTAGAAATACAAGAAATTAAAATTTTAAAAATAAATAATGAAAAAATAATTTTTTTTTGAAAAAAAATTTAGAAAGTAAAGTTAAAAAAATACTATTAAAATTTTTCAAACTAAAAAAATACTATTAAAAATTTTCAAACTTTCTATAAAAAAATTATATTTCCACCATTTGTTTTCAAATTTTAAATTTTGTACATTTTTTAAAATTTAAATTTATTAATCTAATTTTAAAATTAGTTTAGACAAAAATAATAACATTTTATCTTTTAATATTTATTCAAAAATATTAAAAATATTTTTTCATCCTCTAAACTTATAATATTATTATTATAATTAATTAAAATTATTATTTTTTTATAAATATATAACCCCTCTTATGTTTCACTAAAAACTTCTAACTTTGGCTAAAAATATAAAATGCCATTCTAAAAATAAAATAAAACACTCAAGGTCATTGACAAAATGATTGTTAAAAATTAAATGGGGGCAAATTGAAGATTTTTGAGAGGGGGGTTAAGTATTTGGTTTTAACAGTGAAAGAGATTTATACTTCTGAGACAAAAATTATGAAAGTTTTTTGTAATTTATCCTAATAATAAAGCAACTAATCTTCATTCATCTATTGTAGTCAAGTCCCTCCCGTCCCCAAATTCCACCAAAACATAAATCATGCACTCTCATAAGCCATTGTTTCACCTTCCTCAACCTCAACCCTTCATTTTCATCAACCCAGGAATTAAATGAGCTCAATAATAAGACCCCACAAAATCCATAAACAAATTGGACCATCAAATGACATTGGAAAAACAACATTGAAAAACCATCTTCCACCCACACAAATCAGACGAAAGGAACAACAAAGAATAAATCCGAGCAAGACCGTAGCTGCCTTTAAAATCCAACAACCCTTTCACCATCAAAACATTTCCCAAACTGTAAGAACTCCTACCTCTTGTGATGCAGCGCGGCAGCGGAAGATTAGGGGGACGGGAAGGAAACGACGGCTTTCCCTTTAACTTTATTAAACTCTAATAAAAATTATAGGGAAAAGATAAATTCGACTCTCATTCTCACTCTTTAGAATAGAATTAACAAATAACTCATAAAATTGATTCTAAAATTGGCTAACTAAAATCCTCTTTAAATAGAGGGGTTTTTCTAATTTAACTCTAACTAATTTAAAATTTAAATTAATTCCTAATTAGAACCAACGGCTGAGATTACAATAGATCCAACGGCTGAGATCGCAATCCGTGTGCTCCTCTTAAAATAAAAAAAAATTCAAATAAAAGGTTTAAATCTGAATTTTAAAACTAATCTTAATCCTAATCAAATTCTATCTAAAGACTAACTACCAGCTACATTCTTCGTCAACCCGCGTCAATGGTTCCGCCAACCATGCGTCCCACCTAGCTATGCGCCACTCACGGATGCGAAGCAGCTTCAACCCGATTCTCCTTCCCTGCTGGACCTCTATCCATGGTGTTGTCTTGCTGTTAGCCCTCACCCGCCAATCTCTAGATGGCGGCTGCATCATTCTCTCTGGCTTGGAGAGAATTCGCCCTTGAATTCGGCAAAGGGTCTTTCTCGCCATGTAGAATCCTCTTATTTCAGCCGCCAAGCTTTTCGCGCTCCAGTCCATACGCCTTCTTGTCATGCTCCGCTCCCACCAGTGATTGAGCCGCCAAGCTATCCACCAAAGGAGGCGGGGCTGCATCATCCTCTCCCGGTTGGAGAGAATTCGCCCTCGAATTTGCCACGAAGTTGTTGGGATCCTTCCTGCCATAGTTAGGACACTCGCCAAAGATGAAGGATCCTCACGGTACTCGCTGATCTCGATGGTGGACCTGTTGTCAGTATAGCCTCGCCATGGCTCGCCATGTTTAGGTGGTAAAGGAGGCATGAACTTTACTCGGTGATGGCGCAGATCCAGTAGCCCTCTTCTCGGTACTTGACACTCCCATTGCAGCCTTGTTCTTACCATTGTCACAGCTCCCGGTAATTCATTCACTTCTTTCATCTGTGTTGTTTCGCTGTTACCTTAGTCCAGCCAAGTCCCATCCTTTGTCAGCGTTAGTATAGCCGACCCGCCTTTTGGTCTCGCCCGGATGTAGATCATCACAAGTAACATCCACATTAGGCGCCTGATGTACTCGTGCGCCACATTAGTCTCTACGGCCATTGTTGGCGGTACATAAGACGCCAATGCCTCTGGATAATCCTTCCTCGATTGACTCCCTACCTCATCCGATTCCTCCTCCTCGTTAAAGATGGGCTCATCATACATGGGCTCATCAAATATGGGTGGAGAAGATAGGTCTAGTTGTGGTGCCTCATCAAAGATAGGTTCTCCATGGATAAAATCTATTGGTGGTGACACCAACATGGCCTCACCAACTACGTTGGTGCTTTCATCACGGTTCTTTGTTCCTTGACACACATGGCACCTCGACCTTCTTGGGCATCTAGATGATCTTTATCCCCTCGAAGACGAAGCTATATGTGTTCTTTCTTCCGTTATGGACGACGCTCCTATCATATTGCCGCGGACGTCCCAATAGCAAGTGACAAGCGTCCATCGTAACAACATCACACCAAACCGCTTCCTGATATGTGTCCTCAATTGAGAAATTGACCAAGCAACGTCTTGATATAGTTACCTGATCGTCTTTCTCGAGCCAAGACACAGTGTAAGGGTTCGGATGTTCCTCTGTCTTCAACCCTAGCTTCTGAACAGCTTCTTCGGAGATGATGTTCTCACAACTTCCCGAATCAAAGACCATATGACATACCCTGCCGCCAATGGTACAAGTCGTCTTAAAGATGTCATGGCGCCTCCAATCTTGTCCTTCTGCTTCTTCAGGCGTGAAGCCTGACTAATAGCAAGCGACCTTTGTCACCCACTAATTCCTCCTCGCCAAGTGAAGGTAGCGCGTCTTGAGTTTCTTCCAACACAATGACGCCAACTTTCTCAAACTCCAAATTTTCTTCACGGAGGTCGGTGCCCACATCTCGTTTTTTAACGTTGGCGGTTCCGGTACAGAGCCGATGCTGCCTCGACTCAGGGTCCGATAGATCAACAACCAATGCCGGATTCTTGATCTTGTCCTTCATCTTTTTGTTTTCACCCGGTGTTAATGGGCGTTGGGGCTGGGTTCCTAGCTTTAAGTCAGGATTTGCCCCCAGTTGAATCAAGCAACGCTCGATTCGCCTAAGTCTCTCCTCGAACTTGTCTAATCTCGGTTCGTTTTGCATAATTCAGTCTCGACCAGAAACTTCCTTGATAGTAGCGTACCTTTGACGATTTGATGACCTCTCAAAAACGTTCTGAGCTCTGATACCAACTGATGCAGCGAGGCAGCGGAAGAGTAGGAGGACGGGAAGGAAATGACGACCTTCCCTTTAACTTTATTAAACTCTAATAAAAATTACAGGGGAAAGATAAATTCGACTCTCATTCTCACTCTTGCTAATAGAATGAACAAATAACTCATAAAATTGATTCTAAAATTGGCTAACTAAAGCCCTAACTATCCTCCTCTTTAAATAGAGGGGTTTTCCTAATTTAACTCTAACTAATTTAAAATTTAAATTAATTCCTAATTAGACCCAACGGCTGAGATTGCAATACGTGTGCTAGATCCAACGGCTGAGATCGCAATCCGTGTGCTCCTCTTAAAATAAAGAAAAAAAAATAAAGGCTTTAAATCTAAAATTTAAAACTAATCCTAATCCTAATCAAACTCTAACTAAAGACTAACTACTAGCCGCATTCTTCGTCAACCCGCGTCAATGGTTCTGCCAACCATGCATCCCACCAAGCTATGCGCCACTCACGGATGCGAAGCAGCTTCAACCCTATTCTCCTTCCCTACTGGACCTCTATCCATGGTGTTGTCTTCCTGTTAGCCCTCACCCACCAATCTCTAGATGGCGGCTACATCATCATGTCTAATTTAGAACCATAATTCACTTATTTTTCCGATATCAACCCCACTGCCTCATGTTGTAGCAATGGCTTGGTATAAGGACGTCTCATTTTTAAGTTGAACAAAAAAAATTTGTATTGTAATAAAACATTAGTATTTTAGAAATGACAAAAAAATATGAACAATAATATTGTTTGCTAAATATTAAATATTGATGTACATTGGTGAGTTACAATACATAATAGGTGTATTTTCATTAAGTCCATAGCCATTTTTTTATAGTATCTTTTCTCTTCCTTCTCTTTCTAATCTATTATTTTTAAGGCTCCGTTTGGAATTAAAAAAATTTGAAGGAAAGAAAAATGCAATGAAAAAAGTAGATGGAAATGAAAATAAAGGAAAATGAATTTTTTTTCCGGTGTTTGGAAGTCAAGGAAAAATAAGGGAAAAAACATGCTTTCTGTTAGAGAATTTCCCAATCAACCGGGAACCAGGTAACCAAAAGATCTCAGGTTGGTGAGGCTATGAAATCACTTTCCTTAAGGCTTATTTCGGTATACAAAATATCCTCGGGGATACAACAACAACCAAATATGAAGAAGAGAATATGTAAAATGAGAGACATAGTGAGATGAATGAGAATGTTTTTTTGTCAAAGAACTTTCAACATTTTTTATCAAACTCTTGAACAAAGTTCATTCAATCTCTTGGAACCTTTTCCAAGTCTTTTGTGATTTTAATTTCATCAAAACCATCCTCCTCAAGTATAACCAAGGGGAAGTATTCATAAAACAAGTATGAAAAGACACGTCCCAAAACACACCCCTAAAAGAGGTGCCAAAAGCCGGAAGTTATCACGCGAAAAATAGTTAAAACCAGTCCTGTGTGTCGACACACACCTCTGCAACACAATTCTGTAGGATTATGTGTTGACACACGAGCCCTGTGTGTCGACACACATCCCATACAAGTAAAAACCACTTCAAACAACTTTGGGACAATTTTCAAATACTTTATTATCAATTCTTATTTTAAAAATACACCAACATTCCCCCACCATTATCAAAATACCATCATTCTCCAATAATCAACATCTCAAATTAAAGGAGGCCTTATTGTACATCAATGAGGGTGTTTCCCGATTGAACCCCCAGCTAGTGAAGAGACCATATAGTTAATCGGATCGCAAATGGTAGGCCAAGCTTTGAACCATACAACCCATTTGACTAACCGACTATCTAATCATGCACAAGGCCTACTCCCCGTACATACTCTACGACTCCCAGACCGACACATTTTGTGGCCTTGTGTCCTGTACCCTTCATGAGTGTTTCAGGCCAAACCCTTAGTCAAAAATCACCCATTTGAAGCGGCCAAACTTCAACACTCACTAAGGTGGACCTCATTGATTATGTCCCTGCAACGTGACATTCAATAAGTTTTTTTGAAAAATCAGGTCCATTAAGAGCATAAGCTCATCATTTTAGTATCTCTAACGTAGGTACCAAGCACTATACACCTGGATGGAAAAATTCTGTTTTCGTGTTTGTAGTCACATGGACGACAAGTCTCTCTCATTGAACTCGA
Source organism: Simmondsia chinensis (assembly GCA_018398585.1). Classification (NCBI taxonomy): domain Eukaryota; kingdom Viridiplantae; phylum Streptophyta; class Magnoliopsida; order Caryophyllales; family Simmondsiaceae; genus Simmondsia; species Simmondsia chinensis. The sequence continues at coordinate 29,544,233 of JAGTTD010000008.1, read as the reverse complement.
GACCTAGCATCATACTAGGCATCGAGTTGAGGGCCTATGATGAGTGATTAATAATGACATGTTTCACACCATCCTTTTAATTATCAAGTCACTACCAATGATTTCAAACAAGAGATCCACTAGTTTGAGACTTACATTTTCAAAGTCCACAGTGATCACTCAATCTTTCATGAGTTATTTCACTTCACAATATTTGACACTGTTGTGTTCGGACTTTCAGTGATACATCTCACTCTTACACATTTAAAACACATCTCACTAGCACAATGGATAGAAATAGACAACATTGGCTTGCGCCACAAAGGAATCTTAAACACAAGATCCTTTAATCATTATGTTTCTTTACAAACATAAACCAGAGCAATAGATATCACAGTGGAATTTATAACACGTGTTCGTTTTTTGAAATTCAAGGAACAACACCCCCACCACTTATAACATTTACTAGTTTTTAGAAGCGTAATATTCATTATCGGATATACAACTGGTATCCAACTATTCTTCTATATAGAAGAGTACTCATTATTAACACCATAACGCATGGTCATTCCAGTACCTTATGTACCGCATGCCAGTTACCTTTACTTACATAGCTAGTTATACATACTCAGCTATTCAACAACAAAGGCTACATTTAACCTTTCCAAATTCCAATTATACCATTGGACCACTTTCATTTGGTTCTAAATTTTCACATTAAATTGCAACATGTAATCAACACATACATACAACGAATCCTCTGATTTGTTAAAACTTGCTGTATGCACTTATCGGATTCATTAACTACCTCTTTCAAAAGGCAACATCGCTAGACTACATAGTCTCGTCGTAGTATCCCAATCTATGACACAACAATATTGAACTTTGATATTCATATTATTTTTAGTTCATTCCTCTAGAAATGTACAAGTCCGATCGCTAGGACTTTTCTTTTCGTACACTTTTACTCTTTCAAAGTTTCAGAGTCTTTCCAAAGATATACCCTCAAACATGATTTTCATCATAATATACTCTAATTCGCATTATCACAATGCATCATTCAATATCAATGAAAGACTCGACGTCACTTTCTATGTACTTATTTACATTTATATCTTGGATGTTCACTTCATCCATAATACAGTCATACGAATATACATGCCATTTATATGCATCAAACCTTATGGGAAATATAAGAGCCATCAGAATTCAGTATTACATATTCCTTATATTTCTCACTTTGATGACAAACAACATCCTAACATGTGAACAAAACATTACATGATAATCTAATTTACCATGCAACAATTGTATATAACTATTACTCAATTTGAGAATTTAACATTCATTATATAAATGCACTTTATTTTAACCGACTACTCAATCATTATACACATATGCCATTAAAATGCAAGTAATCCTTACTTCAACCGCATTAATCATGATGAGTAATAAAATTTTTACTCATGCTTGCCGCTTTCCATTGGAACATTACATCCAATAACATTGAAAAACACACCGAAGATATATGGTCAGTTATGAAATTATAAATCATCATTTCCAAGTGCTTTAATACAATTTCTCTCATCATTCTTAATCATGAATCTTAATGTGAATTTCTTTATATTAGTCATACTAGGAATCATATATAAAATCACCATACATTTCATGATCCACTAATTCCATTCAAATTCACATCATTTTCATTTATTAAGCAAACAAATGGCATTCATTTCATAAATAACAAAGCCATTAAGCATCATGATCACGTTTATGTTCATGGGCATGTGGACCTCATAACCACATCACTATATATGCAGCAACCTCAATTTAATGAAATCATACATCCATAATTTGTATCAACACATATATAAGCGTTAATCATACAAGCACATTAACACCTATGCTGCTTCTTTCATATCTATGGTCATGCATTAACATTATAACTCCATCGACATATATAAATACTTAAACTCTTTTCATAATCATGATCTTATAGACACTGCCTTTCATGATTTTCCAATTCCGCTATTGCTCACTCCATTATGCCATAATATAAATTCCATCAATGAACAATACATAGAGGAGATTGAATCAATTACCGTCAAGACAAGAATGTGTCAAAATACCCACGTTTACATTCTCTTATGAGCTTATGTCCACATAATTATTAACATACGTACATTAAACCTCAATCTAATTGTCGTTTAGATTACAAATTTATACAATAATGAATTCATCGTACACAATGCACAATTTATACTTTGTTTCAACCATCATAATTCTTTAAAAATTATAATCATGGCATACAAACACGCATGGATCTTCATATTACCAATTTGTAACAAAACATGCATTCAATTTTTATTCTTATTATTAGTTTTGAAATCGTTTTGGCACATGGTTTTAACAACCACGCTAAATAAGGATTTCCCTTTTTAGCGTCGCTTCAACATTTGGTTTCAATAACCACCCAAAGCAAGATGTTCCTTTTTTCCTTTAGTTCTCAAATTAAACATATTAATTAATAACAAGCATGTCTTCATAAATTTATAAATTGTCCAATATAACAAACATGTCTTAATATTGGCTTATTAAAAGTAATCATCACCTTGTACAACATAATTTATTTCCATGATTTAATGATAAGAAGTTTTTAACTATCGTAACCAACATGTGCGGCTATAATGCAAAAGTCACATCATAGTACATAATTTATTTTTGTTAAGACAGAATGCATGACTTGGCTTTTGGACTATTGGTGACTATCCAAGCATTTCTTTCTCTATAGGGCACAGTGGTTCAAATCTCCATGCATGCAATATTTGCCTCTTTACATCATTTTGTGCAAAATAACTATGTAGGTTCTAATTTTAACCGTTGAACTTCTGAATTTTTTTTTTATTATTTTGATCTTCCTTTTGTTAAATTAACATGATACAAAATCATTCAATTAAATTTCATGTGTCATTTGATCAAACTTCATGATTCACAACCATAATGACTTCAAAAGGCACTTGATCATAAATTCATGATCCAAATATTCAATGCCTATTTAACTTTCATCTTGATATGACATGTATACTCATCATTGATCAATATTCATGATACATAACAAATCAAAACAATGATTAAATTGAAAATTAGGAGTTCTTATATTTAGAATTTCAACCCCACAAGTATATATACTTTCATGCATAAAAAGCAATACATCAACTACTCCTTCTTAGGCATTATAGAACTTCATGATTTTATCCCGAATCAAATATACGAGATTTCTATTAAGGCTTATTTTGGTATACGAAATATCCTCGGAGATACAACAATCACCAAATATGAAGAAGAAAATATGTAAAAGGAGAGATACAGTGAGATGAATGAGAATGATGTTTCGTCAAAGAACTTTCAACATTGTTTATCAAACTCTTGAACGAAGTTCTTTCAATCTCTTGGAACCTTTTCCAAGTCTTTTGTGATTTTAATTTCATCAAAACCATCCTCCTCAAGTATAACCAAGGGGAAGTATTTATAATACAAGTATGAAAGACACATCCCAAAACACACTCCTAAAAAAGGCGCCAAAAGCCGGAAGTCATCGTGCGAAAACAGTTAAAACCTGTCCTATGTGTCGATACACAGGGCTGTGTGTGGACACACAGCTCTGCGCCGTGCGTTTTGTAAGTTTGTGTGTCGACACACGGGCTTTGTATATCGACACACACCTCTGCAGCACTGTTCTGTAGGATTATGTGTCGACACACGAGCCCTGTGTGTCGACACACATCCCATACAAGTAAAAACCACTTCAAACAATATTAGGACAAATTTCAAATACTTTATTATCAATTCTTATTTTGAAAATACACCAACACCTTCAAGATCAAATTTTTTTTCCTTTTTGGTTGGTAGAAAATAAAATTAAAAAAATAATTACTCTAACTAAATAAGTTATGTTCTATTTATATTGTTTAAGCCATGTGATTTTTTTGGTCACCGTTCATGATGTTGTTCAATTAGGAATTTCTTATTTATGGCACCCTGAGTTTAATTATCATATAGATACTTGGCATTTCTGTACATCCTATTAGTGATCATGAAATTTAAAAATTTTAGAAAATATTTAGTTCAGCTAAGCGACTTTTAAATATTTTTGAAATATATTAATATTTTTCAATATAATAAATATTTTCAATATATATAAATGTTTTTAAATATTTTAAATTTGTTAGATATTTTTAAGGATTTAAACATTTTTAAAATTTTTAAAATATTATAAATTTTAAAATTATTATAAATATAAATATGAAAGTCCTTAGGTATTTTTTTTAGGAAAATTATCATTTAGAATCCTTGAAGTTTGAACATTTTTTATCTAAGTGTCCTGATATTTTAATATCTAAATTAGGTACCCTTAGGTTTGAAAATTTTATCACCTATGTACTTTATGTTGGAATTTGGATAAATTTTATAAGAATTTAACCAGCTTTATTCAAGAAATATTAATATAATATAGAATCACAATAGTATATATGTCATGCTTTTTCTCTATGCTTGATGACAAAGCTCCTGGTATTGATGGGTATACTGCTCATTTCTTCAAAAAGGTCTGAAAAAATATTTTGATTATAAATTCAGTGATTGTGATAAAATATTCACCGATGTTAATATGAGTTACTTAAATATTGCCACAATCATGTGTCATTTTTGAAGTTTGGGACAAAAAATATCAAATTAGGGTGAAGATTCTAATAGACTATCAAATGTTCAATTTTAGCATTTTGTAAAGAAAATCCATCGATTTCAACAAAAATGTATCTGATTGATAAAATTTTAAAACTTCAAGGTACCCCATTATACGTATTAAAATATCAGAGTATCTAAGTGACATATGTTCAAACCTCGGAGTACATAAATGATAATTCTTTATTTTTTTAAGTGCATGTCAGCATAAAGTAATAGAACCCCAATTAGCTAAAAAGTTTACAAAGTTAAAGGTATATCAAAAGCATTTCTAAATCCAAGGTACCCAAAAAATTATGTACCAAGCCTCGAGTTTAATTAATTTATCAACCGGGTAATTTAAATGATAAATACTTTATTCAGTTTATGTTTTTATGCACATTAAATGTAAATATTTAATGAACTTAGGTGACAAACAAAGCAAATCTAAACAAAGTAAATCTTGTTAATTAAACAACTGAGATCAAATCTAATACATAAGGGGTGAACATAATTTGGGCCTAAATTTATTTAATTTTCCCTCATTTTCCTCTCTATTTCAAGAGGAAAATTATTTTCCTCAAATTCTATTATAAACTTTGAAAATTTTCCATTCGATTTTTTTTCCTTCGTGGTTTCTGTGTATTTTACACACGGAAAGTCACTTTCCTCCAAATTTCTCCTCTATCAACATTTTCCACATTCAAAACGGAGCTTAAGTTTCTAAAAAGGAAAAATAATTTTCCACACACACACACACACTATATATATATATATATATATATATATATATATATATATATATATATATATAAGCCTAAGTTCTAAAAAGGCAAAATAATTTTCCATACACACACGCGCACAGACACACGCTATATATATATATATATTTGTGAAAAGAATTTCCCTTTTTCCATAATTTCCTTCTTTCGCTTCCTTATATTATGTCAAAAAGAAAAAAAATATAATTAAAATATATATTCATATGTATATCTAAATATGTATTTCTCCCTTCTTTCATACATACGTGATACGAGTCAAAATAGAGTAAAGGGGGCTTATGTAAACATACCATAGAACTTTCTAGTATTTTCTAGTAGTCCCCATATTTTAGTATAAATAAAGGTGATAAATTTGGGTAAGTGATATGTTGAGATTTGTGATGTGTAGCTTTCTCTCTCCCCCTTCTAGCCTTCTTCTATGTTTCTCTCCGCCACCACTTCCGAAGCTAGGCATCGCCGCCACCATCGTTGCGCGTCACTGGAGCTAAAGAAGAAGGGTCACCGCAGCTGCAAGATGTCGAGGAGGATGATACTACCATGAAAGAACTGCCGCCACTTAGGCGTCGCATCGATCATCGATGGAGCATCGGAGGAGCTAGGACAGGTGGCTAGGGCATGGTTTTGGAGTTCACTGGAGAAGATGAAACATCAGCGTTCAAATTTTGGTTTACATAATTTTTCAACAAAATTACCATTTTGCCCCTGAATTTCTTTTTAAGTACTTAATCACCATTTATTTAGATATTTTACAGAGAAAAAATTATCAAAATTTTTATTAATTTTTGAAAATTTAAGGGGATAAAATTTGTAAGTATTTGATCCTGGAGGATTAACTATAGTCAAGATTTGACTCGGTATCCATGACCCTTGAGGACAAGGGTCTTTGAAGGGAAAAGTATTGATATGAGTCAAAATAGGGTAAAGAGGACTAAAATAAACATACTATAGAACCTTCTAGTATTTTCTAGTAGTTTCTAGCCTTCCCTATATTTTAGTATAAATAAGGGTGATAGATTAGAGTTAGAGGTATGTTGAGATTTGTGATATGTAACTCTCTCTCCCATGGTCTTCTTCCACAATTTCCTTCGTTCCCTTCCTTATATTATGTCAAAAAAAAAAACAAATATATATATATAAAGTTAAAATATATATTCATACATGTATATCTAAAAATATATTTCTCCCTTATTTCATACATATGTGATACGAGTCAAAATAGGGTAAATGGGCCTAATATAAACATAATATAGAACATTCTAGTATTTTCTAATAGTTTCTAACCGTCCCCGTATTTTAGTATAAATAAGGGTAGTAGATTAGGGTAAGAGATATGTTGAGATTTGTGATATGTAGCTCTCTCTCTCCCCCTAGTCTTCTTCTATGTTTCTCCCCCCTTCTTCTATATATTTCTCTCATTTCTAATACTATCCTAATATGGTTAATATCAAATTAGCCGGATCCAATTATGCCTTGTAACAATTGGTATCGAAGCAATAGTTCCTTGGCACCATTAATGGAGGATCCTAAAAAGTCATCAATGGAGGTTCCTAGAAAATCAGTAAGGGAGTTCGATGAGGTACCGGCCAGAATAAAAATTTTGATTACAAAGTTCATAGCAAAACTTGACGAGAAGACATAGATCACAAAAAAAGCATTAGATCAGAGCTAATTACCTCAACAACTGCAACAGATTTGGTTGAGGGGGCACTGGAGCCACCATTGCTAGGATCGGAGGTGAACAGCACAGATCAGGCCGTAGAAATGCCACTGGAGCCAAATCTGACCAGATATAGAATAAAAACCGAGGTATTGGGATCTTTGACACTGACCGTAAACTCCGGCAGCGAAGAAAGCCACCGTAACTAGGAGATCGGAGGTCCGGTGTGGGGAGATGGCGCAGTGGTTGACCACGGAATGAAGATAGAAGATCGAAGTTCGAAGATCGAAGTCGCACTAGTATTGATCGAGAAAAGGCCGACCACCACTCCGGAAGCTAGGCATCTTCGTGTTGCCGGAGAGAGAAAATCCAACACTGGAGCTGAAGAAGAAGCGCCCTCGCAGCTGCAAGATGTCGAGGAGGATGATACTACCATGAAAGAACTGCCGCCGCCTGGGCGTCGCATCGATCATCGACAGAGCATTGGAGAAGCTAGGGCATGGTTTTGGAGTTCACTAGAAAGGATGAAACATCAGGGTTCAAAGTTTGGTTTACATAATTTTCCACAAAATTACCATTTTACCCCTGAGTTTCTATTTAAGTACTTATTCACCATTTATTTAAATATTTTTGAGAAAAAAATGTCAAGTTTTTGAAAATTTAGGGGGTTTAATTTCTAATTTTTGTATTTGATTCTGGAGGGTGAACTATAATTAGGAATTGACTCAGTACCCATGACGTTTGAGGACAAGAGTCTTTGGAGGGAAAAGTATTGATATGAGTCAAAATAAGGTAAAGGGGACTATTATAAACATACTATAGAACCTTCTAGTATTTTCTAGTAGTTTCTAGCCTTCCCTATATTTATGTAAAAATGAGGGTGATAGATTAGAGTTAGAGGTATGTTGAGATTTGCGATATGTATATTAGAGTTAGAGGTATGTTGAGATTTGCGATATGTAGCTCTCTCTCCCGTAGTCTTCTTTCACAATTTCTTTAGCTTGGTTCCTTATATTATGTCAAAAGGAAAAAAAAAAAAAGTTAAAATATATATTCATATATGTATATCTAAAAATATATTTCTCCCTTCTTTCATACATATGTGATACGAGTCAAAATAGGGTACAGGGGCCTAATATAAACATAATATAGAACATTCTAGTTTTTTCTAATAGTTTCTAGCCTTCCCCATATTTTAGTATAAAAAAGGTGATAGATTAGGGTAAGAGATATGTTGAGATTTGTAATATGTAGCTCTCTCTCTTCTCCCTAGTCTTCTTCTATCTTTCTCCCCCCTTCTTCTATGTATATCTCTCATTTCTAATACTATCCTAATATGGTTAATATCAAATTGGCCTGATCCAATTATGTCTTGTAACAATTAGTATCGAAGCTATCGCTCCTTGGCACCATTAATGGAGGATCCTAAAAAGTCATCAATGGAGGTTCCTAGAAATCAGTAAGGGAATTCAATGAGGTAGCTGCAAGAATACAAATGTTGATTGCAAAGTTCATAGCAAAACTTGATGAGACGATAGAGATCACAAAAAAAGTATTAGATTAGAACTAATTACCTCAACAACTGCAACAGATTTGGTTGAGGGGGCACTGGAGCCACCATTGCTAGAATCGGAGGTGAACAGCACAAATAGGGACGTAGAAACGCCATTGGAGCCAGATTTGACAGGAAATAGAATAAAAACCGAGGTATTGCGACCTTTGACATTGACCATAAACTCTAGCAGGTAAGAGAGCCACCGTAAGGAGGAGATCGGAGGTCCGGTGAGGGAAGATGACGCAGTGGTTGATCACGGAATGAAGATAGAAGATCGAAGTTCGAAGATCGAGTTCGCACCAGTATTGAAGGACAAAAGGCCAACCACCACTCCGGAAGCTAGGCATCTGCGCGTTGCCGAAGAGAGAAAATCCAACATTGGAGCTGAAGAAGAAGGCCCACCGCAGCTGCAAGATGTCGGGGAGGATGATACCACCGTGAAAGAACTGCCGCCTGGGCATCGCATCGGTCATCGACGGAGCATTGGAGAAGCTACGGCATGGTTTTGGAGTTCACTAGAGAAGATGAAACATTAGGGTTCAAAGTTTGGTTTACTTAATTTTCAACAAAATTACCATTTTACCCCTGAGTTTCTTTTAAAGTACTTATTCATCGTTTATTTGAATATTTTTGAGAAAAAAATGTCAAATTTTTGAAAATTTAGGGGGTAAAGTTGGTAATTTTAGTATTTGATTCTGGAGGATTAACTATAGTTAGGAATTGACTCGGTACCCATGACCCTTGAGGACAAGGGTCTTTGGAGGGAAAAGTATTGATACGAGTCAAAATAAGGTAAAGGGGACTATTATAAACATAATATAGAACCTTCTAGTATTTTCTAGTAGTTTCGAGCCTTCCCTATTTTTAAGTATAAATGAGGGTGATAGATTAGAGTCAGCGGTATGTTGAGATTTGTGATATGTAGCTCTCTCTCCCCTAGTCTTCTTTCACAATTTCCTTCGTTTGCTTCCTTCTAAAAATAAAGTTAAAATATATATTCATATTTGTATATCTAAAAATGTATTTCTCCCTTCTTCCATACATATGTGATACGAGTCAAAATAGGGTAAAAGGCCCTAATATAAACATAATATAGAACATTCTAGTTTTTTCTAATAGTTTCTAGCCTTTCCCATACTTTAGTATAAATAAGGGTGGTAGGTTAGGGTAAGAGATATGTTGAGATTTGTGATATGTTGCTCTCTCTCTTCCCCCTAGTCTTCTTCTATGTTTCTCCCCCCTTCTTCTTTGTATTTCTCTCATTTTTAATGCTATCCTAATATGGTTAATATCAAATTGGCCTGATCCGGTTATGTCTTGTAACAATTGGTATCGAAGCTATCATTTCTTGGCACCATTAATGGAGGATCCTAAAAAGTCATCAGTGGAGGTTCCTAGAAAATCAGTAAGGGAGTTCGATGAGGTAGCTGCCAGAATACAAATGTTGATTGCAAAGTTCATAGAAAAACTTGACGAGACGACAGACATCACAAAAAAAGTATTAGATCAGAGCTAATTACCTCAATAACTACAATAGATTTGGTTGAGGGGGCACCTGAGCCACCATTGCTAGGATCGGAGATGAACAACACAGATCAGGCCGTAGAAACGCCACTGGAGCCAGATCTGACCGGAAATAGAATTAAAAACCGAGGTATTGGGACCTTTGACACTGACCATAAACTCCGGCAGCGAAGAGAGCCACCGTAACGAGGAGATAGGAGGTCCGGTGAGGGAAGATGACGCAGTGGTTGACCACGAAATGAAGATAGAAGTTTGAAGTTCGAAGATCGAGGTCACACCAGTATTGAAAGAGAAAAGGCCGACCACCACTCAGGAAGCTAGGCATCTGTGCATTGCCGGAGAGAGAAAATCCAACACTGGAGTTAAAGAAGAAGGGCCACCGCAACTGCAAGATGTCGAGGAGGATGATACTACCATGAAAGAACTGTCTTCGCCTGGGAGTCGCATCGGTCATCGACGGAGCATCGGAGAAGCTAGGGCAGGTGGCTAGGGCATGGTTTTGGAGTTCACTAGAGAAGATGAAACATCAGGGTTCAAAGTTTGGTTTACATAATTTTCAACAAAATTACCATTTTACCTCTGAATTTCTTTTTAAGTACTTATTCACCATTTATTTAAATATCTTTGAGGGAAAAAAAAGTCAAATTTTTTAAAATTTAGGGGGTAAAATTTGTAATTTTATTATTTGATTCTGGTGGATTAACTATAGTTAGGAATTGACTCGTTATTCATGACCCTTAATGACAAGGGTCTTTGGTGGGGAAAGTACTGATACATGTCAAAATAAGGTAAAGGGGACTAATATAAACATAATATAGAACCTTCTAGTATTTTTCTAGTAGTTTCTAGCCTTCCCCATATTTTAGTATAAATGAGGGTTATAGATTAGAGTCAGAGATATGTTGAGATTTGTGATGTGTACTCCTTCCCCCCCCCCCCCCCCCCCCCCCCCGCTTTTATGTATTTCTCCCTTCTCGGAGGTCATCATTGGGGATAAGGATCTTTTCGCGGGGCGGTATTCATATGATTATTCCCAATGTCGTTACTTTTGATCCACTCGCGGGCCATATAATTATAGCTGCCTCATCATCCATGGTGCCACATCGACGAGCTTTGGAATTTGATCATCTATTGCTGGGTTGCTGCTCACGAGTTGCAAATTTAATTTTCGAGGTATAACTTGTATTTTTGAGTTTGAATTGAGGATTTGAATTTAAATTCTAGAACTTCAAGTATTGCACAGAAGGTGTTTGACAAAATGTCCCACTATGAAATTCCACATTTGTTGAACTCAAATTCCGTTCAAGCTAAGTATCCTAAAGATGCTACATTCTTGGTCAAAGTTTCAAAGCTTCTTGACCCTATAGATGAGTATGTGTTTTCCCAACTGTTTTGTCCTTATGGTGTTCTTGATAGAATCTAAGTGATCTCATATTCTATTCTTGAGGTTGTGGCTCATGTTAGCTATTATACAATTGGGAGTACCAATTTAGCATTAATGTACTTGCATGGAAGATTCATATATAATCAATATTGTGTCTTAGACATTCAATATCTCAAGACCCATGATGTGGTTGAAGTGGAACCAAAGGTCATACTTCCTGCTACTTTGAGCACAAGGAGGCAAGTGATATGTCGTTAAAGCAACCTACTATTGTAAAGGAAGGTACTCGAAAACTAGCAAGCTATGAAGAATCAAAGGGCAAGGTAGCTATGGTGCTTGAGCCTACAAATGATGAAGAGCATTTACGTGAAGGAGCAAACCAACAACACTTTAGTATATAATTTAATTGTCATGTTGTAAAGCCAAAATCAAATTTTCAGAGGCTCGGTTGTCCCAACTAATAGAAGAGAAGAGTTTGGTTGAAGATATAGAGTATCATTCTCCATTAGATGTTGTCCAAACAACTATTGGAAGATATTACAGGGGTTTTGTGGATGTTTTTGTTGAACCGGTTGGGCTCCCTCATCACCGATTGAGATATGATAATCGAATTCCGCTCAAGGATAGTAATACAGTTATGCCACTTGGCCTAACTAACATGCTATCTACATTCCAGAGCATCTGAATAAATCTGTTTTAATCTATAGTGTGGCATGCTCTGACTACATGAGGCACCTCCGCTCAATACTCGAGGTCTTATGTGCCAACCAGTTCTTTACAAAGCAATCCAAGTGCTCTTTTGCGGTCCGAAAGATTTAATGTTTGGGTCATTTAATTTGGGGGCTGACCAAGATAAGTTGCGCACCATCCATGCTGCTGCCACTTTTGACCGCCTTATGCGGGCTTTGACTTCGGCTCCTATGCTAACACCTTCTAAACGATTTGCTAATTTTGACCCTTTGGGACAAGGGTCATTTCATGGGGACGGTATTAATACAATTATTCCCGTGTCCTTACTTATGATCCACCCACATGCCACATCATTACGGCTGCGTCATCCATGGTGCCACATCACCCAACCACATCATCATTGTTGCCACGTCAGCCAGCCTCCTCTCTTCCTTAATTGGCCTTCTCACCCCTTAGTCTTTATAAGAAAATAGAATATATTAGAGTATATATTATTGTTGGCCCCAAAGGTCACTTACATTGAAATTTTGATGATAACAATTATTTAGTAAGTCATTATATTTAAACTATTCTAATCTTATTTGTAAGTGACTCACAAGAAAGCTAGAAAAAATCAAGGCTAATCATGTTGATACCAAATTTTCTAAGACAATGAATCAAGAGGGAAAAAAAATCAAAGTTGAAAAGAATATGCATCCAAAATGAAGAGAATGAGATCCGAATCCAAGCGCTTTAAGTCATTTATTTTTTTATTTTCTAGGACTAAGGATCAGGATATATCAATTGAGTCAAAATCTCAATATTGATATGTGATGTTCTACCAAAAATGTTTTGAAATATTTTTGAAGTTTGATTTCCGAATTTTATTTGAAAAATATCCAAGTCAAATTCAAGCCAATCTAGTTTGTCAATAAAATATTGTTCAAGATTGGTATTGTGAAAAGCATGCTCAAATCAAACAAGGTCAAATTTTAAATGGGTGATTTTTTAGCTTGATTGAATCAATCACCCTTTCAAATGTATGAGCAAGGAAACTAATTCAAAAATTAATCAATTATGGTAATCAATTAATTAATGTTGCTTAGCTAATGTGGTAATCAATCTATCAATCAATCAGTCGATCAAGCTAAATGGTCAAAAATGATCAAATTCACCCAAGCATGTTGAGTGTTGACACACAGAAAGCATGTGTCGATACACAGACATGCAGTAGCCCTCTGGAGCTGCTGTGTGTTGACACACAGCCCAGAAAAGGCTCCAAATAGCTACTTTTGACTTGATTTCTTTTCTAATCCTTTTTCTGACATTTTGAACGTCCCCTAGGCTCTCAGTTGTTTATAAATAGGGCTTGAATGCTTTGGTTTAAATCATCCAATACTCTCTAAGCATTCTTTGATAAAAGTTTCTTACTTCGTTGCGCTTTAATTGCTTGATTTTGAGTTTTGTCTAACGTTTTTCTTGAGCATCACTAGTTCTTTTTATTGTTGATTATTGAGTTTAATTGGCATATCCTTAGCTTTGGCTAAGCTTGATCTATTCTTGGTTCACTCTTGAAAGAGTGAAGAGTTTCAGTACTTTAATTCTTTCATTACTTTATTTAAATTTTTTATTGTAAAAGTTGAATCCTAAGCCTTTTAGGTCTTGAGCCTATGTACAAAAAGACCGGTTGTAAAAGTTGGATTATGAGCCTAGTTTTAAAAAGGATCATCAAGCTTAGTTAAAGGCTCAAGTGACGAAGAGTAGTCACTTGAGGAGTGTACTAACTTCCGGGTTGGAAGTGAACCACTATAAAAATCGATGTGCATCTTTTTGTTATTGCGTTTACTTTTTATAGTTTGCATTTATTTTTTATCTTTTAAATTATTTTTTATTCTTAAAGTTTAAATTTTTATTTTATCACGAAAGCGCTTAATTCACTGTCCCCTTAGGTTACTCCTTGGGCCTTCAATGTTGATGATTGTTTGTGTGTTATTCTCTCTCTCCCCTTAATTTCTTCTTTTGTCTTCTCCCCTTTCTTCTACTTCTCCCCCTTTCCTCCTAGTTTACTATCAATCTTATCTTACCTAACACCATACTTGATTATACTTATATAGTTATTATAGCAATACAAATACAATACAAATATCTTAAGCTCGAATTGTTGTTTGGATTTACTTTGGTTGCGTCGATTTGTGTCATTGACTGATTTTGATTGATTGGAGGCTATCAATTGATTTTGGATCGTATCAATATGTGAACTTATTTTTCGTTTTTCTGACCAAAAAATAACCCAACTCTAACTTTTCTACCAAAAAATAATCCAACTCTGAGTTTTTTACCAAAACATAACCAAACTCTAAAATTAATTATTAAAAAAATTGTGTGAGGAATCAGGACAAATTTGATATGCTCTAATACCACTTTGTGAGGGAAAATTAATACATCCTTAATGCGGAACTTAACACCTCAGAACTGGATTCGATTCAAATACTATAACACACAAGAGAAGTAAACAAAAGAGGTAAAAGAGAACAAAGAAAAAACACAATAATTTGTGTGGAAACCCGCTTCAATCAAGAGAGAGAAAACCACGAGCGGAGATGGAGATTCTTTATTGAGTATGAATAATGGAAGAATTACAACGACACTTTCTCTGAACGAAATATATGGAGAATTACTAAATCACTCTCTCTAAACTCTCAATGACGGCGACTCTCTCTTAATTGGATGATTGGATACCTAAAACAGAAGTTCTAAACCCATATTTATACTAAACGGCTAGGGTATGCGGAAAACAACTCCCTATCGATCGGGGTCCCGATCGATCGGCCCCTCTTCTGCAGCCTTTTTGACTTTTTCTCTAGCATTGCTCTCCGATCGATCGGTTGTATCACCCGATCGATCGGCTTACTCACGGCGAGACTCATGACCAAATTACATAAATTTGAGGCATATTCCTAACAAACCTCCACTTAGACTCAAATGTATGCATAAGTAAAATTTTTCCACCTACTCCACAAAACACCACACACACGGGGTTATCTAAACAAAACAAAAAACTTAACCAAGTCCGAGCGATGCTTGAACTTTCTACTAGGTAGCAACTGAGTGGACTTATCTATGAGGTTATCAGCAATGCCAAGCTTCTTCCTCTCTGAGTTGGCTCTTGACACATTTTCTGAAACTGCCACCTACTGCTGAAACTGAACTCCCTCTGGCTTATTCACCTGACCTCAATAATAAACAACGGATGACATCTTCTGTTGACTCAATAATGAATACTCATCAAACGTGACATCTCTACTTGTCAGGAATTGCTTAAAGCGAACTCTTTTCTGCTTCTCATGAATGCCATGTTCACAAGATTTCAGTCCCGTAGACTGACCACATAATGAGCCCCTTTTACTGAGCTTAGACAGACACTTATCACCTGAATGATCTAATCTCAAGCACCTTGACTTTGTGATACCTGGTTCTGTCAACGATGATGATAAAGATATCTTAACTGATCTTACAGCCGTGGAACCGACAAGTTCATATAATGTTCCTACCCTTCTGCCCTTAATCAAAACTAAAGCACCCTTAACCACCTTCAGAACTCCATTTTCAGCTGTGTACCTATACCCATGTGACTCAAGAGTACCAAAGAGATGAGATTCTTCTTCAAATCAGGAATGTGAAAAACATCGCTCAAAGTTCTGATAGTGCCATCGAACATCTTAATACCAATTGTTCCTATACCCAAAACTCTGGATGTAGCATCATTGCCCATCAAAGCAACTCCATCTCGAATTGACTCGTACGTGGAAAACCAATCTCGATTGGGACAAACATAATAGGAGCAACCTGAATCCAAAATCCAATTATCTCTAAAACTGGACTGAGGTTCAGACACAGATAATATATCACCATCATTCTCATCTTCAACTACAACACTAGCAGCCAATCTCTGGTCAGACCTATTATCTGCTTCTAGTTTCCTCTTCAGCTTGTAACAGTCTCTCTTAATATGCCCTTTCTTATGACACTAATTACAGGATAGATCTTGATGTCTAGGCTTAGACTTGTTTCCACTATGATCATATTCTTTGCACTCGGTTCTCCCTCTCACAAATAAACCACTACCTGAGTTCTAAATGGAGTGAAACAACTCCTTATCTACTCTTTCTTTGCTAAGTAGATTTCTCTTAACCTCATCAACTATGATAGTTGACCTATCGCCATAAATCATGCTTTCTACAAAGCCTTTATAAGAGGTAGAGAGTGAACATTATAATAACATTGCTTGATCTTCATCCGTAGGAGCATCATCAAGCTCCTTTAATTCTTGAATTAACGAATTAAATTCAATAACATGATTCTTAAGTGACGTACCATCTGACATACTATATTCGATTCAAATACTATAGCACACAAGAGAAGTAAACAAAAAAGGTAAAAGAAAACAAAGAAAACCCACAATAATTTACGTGGAAACCCTCTTCAATCGAGAGGGAGAAAGCCACGGACGGAGATGGAGATTCTTTATTGAGTACAAATAATGGAAGAATTACAACGACACTTCATTTGAACGAGATCTATGGGGAATTACTGAATCACTCCCTCTAAACTCTCAATGATGGCGGCTCTCTCTTAATTGGATGACTGGATACCTAAAACAGAAGCCCTAAACCCATATTTATACTAAACGGCCAGGGTAAGCGGAAAACAACTCCCAATCGATCGAGGGGACTCGAGCGATAGGGGTCCCAATTGATCGGCCCCTCTTCTGTAGCCTTTCTTGAATTTTTCTCCAGCATTGCTCTCCGATAGATCAGTTGTACCACCCGATCGATCGACTTGCTCACGGCGAGACTCATGACTAAATTATATAAATTTGAGGCATATTCCTAACAAATTGAATTGATGGTTAAGCATGGCGTGTGATATAATGCTCCAACAATATATTTTTCTTCTATGTATTTTTAGTTTGGCTTGATATCTTTTCCCACCTAGCTAAACTAAAAAATACATTTTTTTGGATAATTGAGAACAACCTCACAAAAAGGCAACATCCCAGGGTCAAGAATAAGCAAAACAAATAAGGAATGTAACCAGAAGTACTAGGGTTGCAAATGAGCCGAGCCGAATCACAACTTGCTCAATTCAGCTCGGCTTGGCTTGTTAATTAAATGAGACCAGCTTGATATTGTTATCATTTATCTAGCCGAGCCATATATTTGTGCTCAGCTCAGCTCGTTTACTAAATGAGACCGACCTGGTATCGGTATCATTGAGGCTTGATTATTTGGTGAGCTAGCTCATTGAGTTTTGCCAGTTCATTGCGCTGTTTTACCCAGCTCGTTAAGCTCATTTATTAGGTTTGTTAAACTCATTTATGATTGTTGTTACTTGAAATAAAATAAATCATATACAAAAATTGGAAATAAAAAAAAAAACATACATGTAACTCAATTGTGTAACGTAGACATGTGAGCTAATAATCGAGTTGGCTCATGAGCATATAAACGAGCTGGCTCATGAGCCTATAAACGATCCAACTCATGAGCCTTTCGAGCCTAGTCGGCCTCGGTTCAATTTGGCTTTTTTGTTTAAACGAGCTGCCCTTAAACAAGTCGAGCAGGCTCTCGAGTCGGCTTAGACTAACCCAAGCCAACCTCTTAACGAGCCAAGTCAAACCGGCTTAAAAGCCGACTTGGCTCATTTGCAGCCCTACAGAAAACAACCCAATCCAAAAATATGTAAAAGAAAATATATTGTCGGAGCATTACAATTTAATATTTTTTAAATCAAATTTTTAGAGTTGAGTTATTTTTAGATTAATTTTAGAATATGGTTATTTTTTAGTAGAAAAGTTAGAGTTGGGTTATTTTTTAGTTAGAAAATAGAGTTGAGTTATTTTTTAGTATATTGACATATAGTTTGGTTACTTTTAGATTAATTTAAAAAAACAAAGGGGCCCAGGCCCACTGGGCCAAGTGCAAGCCCAAGCCCGTCCCGGCCTAGGGCTGGGCCCGCAGGCCTGGGCCAAGACCAAGCCCAACCTGGCCCATGGCCACCACTAGACACACTCCAGAAAAGGTTCCAAACAGCTACTTTTGACTTGATTGCTTTCCTAATCTTTTTTCTAACATTTTGAACGTCCCCTAGGCTCTTATTTGCCTATAAATAGGGCTTGAATGCTTTGGTTTGAATCATCCAAATACTCTCTAAGCATTCTTTGATAAAAGACTCTTTCTCTATTGCAATTTAATGGTTTGATTTTGAGTTTTATTTAAAGTTTTTATTGAGCATCACTAGTTCTTTTTATTGTTGATCATTGAGCTTAATTGGCATATATTTAGCTTTGGCTAAACTTGATCTATTGTCAATTCGCTCTTGAAAGGATGAAGAGTTTCAGTGCTTTAATTCTTTCATTACTTTATTTCAATTTCTTATTGTAAAGGTTAGATCATAAAAGCCTATTGTTACAAAAGGATCGGTTGTAAAGGTTGGGTCTTGAGTCTACGTACAAAAAGACCGATTGTAAAAGTTGGATTATGACCTTAGTTTTAAAAAGAATCATCAAGCTTAGTTAAAGGCTCAAGTGATGAAGAGTAGTCACTTGAGGAGTGGACTAGCTTCCAGGTTGGAAGTGAACCACTATAAAAATCGTTGTGCATCTTTTTGTTCTTGCGGTTACTTTATATAATTTCCATTTATTGTTGATCTTTTAAATTATTTTTCTTAAAGTTTAAATTTTTATTTTATCATGAAAGCACCTAATTCACCCCCTCTTAGGTTGCTCTTTGGGTCTTCAATGTTGTTGATTGTGTGTGTGTTATTCTCTCTCTCCCCTTAATTTCTTCTCTGTCTTCTCCCTTTTCTTCTACTTCTCCTCCTTTCCTCTTAGTTTACTATCAATTTTACCTTACCTAGCACCATACTTGATTATACTTATATAGTTATTATAGCAATACAAATACAATACAGATATCTTAAACTCGAATTGTTGTTTGGATTTACTTTGGTTGCGTCGATTTGTATCATTGACTGATTTTAGATTGATTGGAGGCTATCAATTGGTTTTGGATCATATCAATATGTGAACTTATTTTTGGTTTTTTTGGATATATATATAATTTTCCAAACATATAGAAAAGAGAGTAAAATAATAAATTTAAATACTTTTAGAAATAATTGTTCAATATTTGATTTATATACATAAATTTGTAAAATAAAACTTAAGAAAAGGAAACATTTCCTTAACATTTTAAATAATATTGTCCAAGGCTAACTTTTCTCGAAATAATATTTTTTTTTTTTTTTGATAATTGGCAATTCATTAATCACGAAAGAAATTACATAAATACAACGCCCAAAAGGTTTAAAGGGCCCAAAAAAATCCACGAACAACAAAATGTGGAAATATACAAAAGGCTAATCAATTGCATTGCACATGAAGATCTTTATGAGGACCATGCTATTAGTGGGGAAGTCCTTGAAACAACATTTTTTGCCAGTGAGTCCGCAATCTGATTGACCTCCCTTCTTTGATGGATGATGGAGACCCATGAGAATTGTTTCCTTAGCATGTGAATTCTGTTAATAGTGTTGGCTATCTTCCACGGTGACGCATCAAAGCTATTGGCCCATGTTACCGCGTTCTTCGAGTCTGATTCAATGATTATTCGTCCTTGTTTTAGTGTCTGACTTTCTAATGATGTCTCTAGTGCAATTCTGATCGCTTCTATTTCGGCAAAGCTTGAGTCTTGTATGCCAATTGGGATGGAGAAGACACATATGATGTTCCCTTGATGGTTTCTGAGGACACCTCCAATACCCACTGGTCCCGGCTTGCCGTTTGAAGAGCCATCAACATTCCACTTCATGACACCTTGTTCTGGTGGGACCAAACAATCACAGGTCTCAGTTGTTGTTTCCTTTTCCATGTTGATACTTCCCGGATATCTAATGTGATCTGGTGCACCATGTAGGGAAGATCTTCGTGGGTTGCTTTTATCCACATTGTAGTTCAGTATTTGACAAGGTCAGACACCTCTTGCGTTGTTGCATGTTCGTCATTGAAAATTCTATCATTCCTTGCTAACCATATTGACCAGATAACTGCAAAGAATGTTATATACCAGCATTTTCCTTTGAAATTACCTGCATGTATGCCCTGCCATTGTTCAAACCAACCTTTCGTGGATCGGGAGCAGACCATTTCTTAATTCCACCATCTTGATATGCAAGCCCAAATATTCCAAGCCATCACACAATGAATGAATAAGTGCTCCACTGTTTCTGCAGCCTCGTTGCACACGGGGCACATGGCTATGTCATCTTCAATGATTCTCAACTTTGCAAGTCTTGATCTTGTGTTTACTTTGTTGAGGAGGACAAACCACACAAAAAGCTCTACCTTTGGTGGGACAACACCCTTCCAAAACCCCTTAATTATGTGTGTTTGGCCATTAGCTTTGCTCATCCAGATGGCCTTGCAAAAAGACTTAGCCGTGTAACCTCCCTTTATGTCAAACCTCCAACAGCAAGCATCAGATCTGTCAGGGCATAGAAACATTGGACCAAGAAGGTTCTCCAGCTCTTCTTTCATAGCTGTCTCAAACAAGAATAGTTGCCTTCTCCATATGAAGCTCCATCTCCATGAAAGGCCATCCCAAAAACCCATATCAGTTATTGTTTTGCCTTTTTGTTCAGAAATTAGGTAGAGTCGATTGTACCTTTCTTTTAGAGGTTTGTCATCGAGCCAAACATCCTCCCAGAACAATGTCTTGAGTCCATTTCCAATGATGTATGACCAGCCCTGCTTGATACATTTTTCAAATTCTGTAGAGCTCCCATGGAAGTTCATTATATCGTACCATGTAGATGGTGATGCAGTTCTGTTGTGGCCAACCGCAAGAATGTGTTCAGGTGATCTATGTATGCTTACGATTACTCATTTTCAGAGATCTTGGCTATCATCAGAGAACCTCCACCACCACTTGAAGAGAAGACCGGCATTCTTTAGCATAACATCTCCCACACCAAGCCCTCCAAACTCTTTTGGCCTTTGAATTACCTCCCATTTGATTAAAGGCATCAATCTTTGCTCACTGGTCCCTTTCCAGAAGAATTGTCTCTGCATTTTGATGATCTTTTTGGCCACCGTTTTGGGAATTTTGAATAGGGATAGGTAGTATGTAGGGATGTTCTGCAGAACTGCTTTGATTAGCATCAATCTTCCAGCTCTTGAGAGCAACTTTGCCTTCCATCCAGCCAATCTCTTCTGCGCTTTTTCAAGGACTGTGTTCCAGATGTTTATTTTCTTTGTATTTGCACCTAGTGGCAGGCCCAGGTAGATGATGGGAAGCCTTCCTTTGGAGCATCCAAACGTCTGTGCAGCTCTTGATGCCCATCCTTCAGATTTGTTCAGAGCAATGATTGTAGATTTGTGGTAGTTAATGGCCAGACCTGACATCAGCTGGAAGCATGATAGCATCCATTTTATTCTTCTTATCTCCTTTGTGTGAGCAGCAGCAAAAATAATTGTATCATCAGCAAACTGAAGGTGTGTGATCTGTTCACTGTTATGGCCAATACACATGCCTTTGATGTACCCCTGCTGCATACACTTGTTCATAATTGATTTCAGACCTTCAGCACCCAGCACAAAGAGAAGGGGTGATAAAGGGTCACCTTGTCTTAGACCTCTCTTCATAGGAAAGGGAGGACAAGGATTGAAATGGAAGCGGTGGTCATGCATAAGTTGATCCAGTTTATCCATCTCCACCCAAATCCCATTGCCATTGGGATGTCATTGATGAAATCCCAACACATGGTGTCATATGCTTTCCTGAAGTCCAACTTTAGGATGATTCCTTCTTGCTTTGATCTTTTTGCCCATTGAACAATCTCATTTGCTATCAATACTCCATCAAGAATTTGTCTATTTTGACAAAGGCTGTTTGTTGTTCTCCTATCAGCCGTGGAAGAACAGAAATTAATCTTTTTGCTAACACCTTTGCTACAATCTTGTATAGGCATCCCACCATGCTTATGGGCCTGAAATCATCCAGAGAGGCAGCTCCATCTTTCTTTGGATTGAGGGTTATCCATGTGACATTAGCCCTTTTTGGCAATTCATTTTGGTTAAAGAACCTCTTGACAAATGATATTATATCAGGCCCTGTTATGTCCCAGCTTCTTCTAATGAATTTGTCTCGAAATAATATATTAGTATTATGTTTACATGGGATTACTATTAAATGTTAAATAAAACAGTATTGAAGTAATGAATATAGCTAAATTAGTAGTAATATAAAATAATATTAATTTAAAAAAATGAAGACTTACTATACTAATTTGAAATATGAGCAGACAGTTTTCCTTTTCTCGCCAACATATACATATATCTAAAAATACTTCTTTAAAATTTTCCTCATATATAGGCGTGTGTTCATCTATTTTTCATATAATTTGGAAAAGAACTGATAAAAAAATAAATTAATTGTTTGCCTCTCCTGAGCAATGGAACTAGATGGAGCATCTAAAGAGATTAATAACATGCCAATCAAGATCAATGTTTTTGGCTCATCTCTATCTCCCAATATATATAAACAATGACACATTTGTACAACAACAACAACAACAACAAACCCAATGCCTCCAAGGGCTCCCGTAAAAGCAGGATCTAGGGTAGATGTACGCAGCCTTCCCCCTTCAGGGGGCTACCCTAAACAGAGGCTGTTTCCGAGGACCCCCAACTTGGGAAGCTGGTCCGCAGCATAGAGCATGTGACCTGGCAGCAGGAGAGCATCAAAGCATGAGTAGGGCAAAACTCACGGCGAGCAAAACAACAAACTCAAAGCAAGCCACATCAAGCAGATATCAAAAGATAAGTAGGCAAGTAGCAACTCATGAGAGCAAGTACACAACCTAAGTGCGTCAAGAGGATGTTAAGGCCTAGCACTAGTAGGCAAGACTACCCTACTCTAACTAGAGCATCTATAAACAATGACACACATGTATGGGTGATTTATTTTAAAAGTGTTGCTCGGAGGTGGTTATTTGAAAAATAATATTTTGGTAATTTTGTTCTTTTGGCGTTGATTAACTTTCATTGTTTCTAAAAGCTAGTCAAACTTTTTGCAAAATAATATTTTTAAATCAAAACATTTATGTGAAAATTGCATATTTGTACGAAGGAGCAATACTCTTAATACATTATTATATTTTCATGTATCAGCTTGAGTTTTTAAAATATTCAGTTTTTAATATGATGTTAGCACCTTTTTAATTGAGAGGTGACAGGTTTGAAACGTAATAACCACTATTCTTAACATTTATATAAACCAAGTACGTGTTTGTGCATTGTCCACACTTTAAACCCAATGGGCATTAGCACGAGAGAACAGTATAAAATTATTCTTATATCTTCATTCACCTCTTTAAACTTTAAAGTAATTTATTCCACGACTATAAATATAAAATCTAATAAATCTCATTCATTTAGACATATATGGAATAAAATTTTTAAATCACCAAAAGATATTTATATGTTATCACATATATCATGTATTGAACTATCGATTTAAACTATACATATAAAATATTTTTTGGAAAAAAATATTTGAATTTAAAACTAATATTTTATATATTATCTTAGTCTCCATTATTATTTGTTATCAATATATAAATCATATATTTTGTATATTTGTTATAAAACTATGGACATATCATACTCAATAGAACGAGAATAAATATACAAGCTCAAATGTAATTAGAGAAAAATAGTAAGTATTTTATTCCAGAACTCATGAACCAAATAACTTTTCTCTCTTTCTCAAATATATCAAGTCACTTTCTCAATTCTCTTCTTTCTTCACCTACTCTATTCATACTTATACTTTCCTATTTATACACAAGGAAGTGGTGATGAGTGGCTTACAAATTCCTGGAGATTACCACCTCAACTAACACATGTAAACCATGCAAAAAATTTGCATGTACATGTATATGTAAAGGTCTTTTACATTATTTTTAATTTTCTAGATATCTGATAATATCCAATATTGATCTTAAAAATTGTACCCAAAGAATATCCAATATTTACAACACTCCCTATTTGGATATTCTTTATCAAATATTTGTGGGACAAACACTCTTGAAAGAGTACAATGTTCGAGTTATATACGCTTTCTAAACTGCATCGTTAAAAACCTTGCTAGGAAAAAATCTAGTGGGAAAAACCACAGCGAAGGAAAAAAGAGTACAATGCGTATTTAACTCCCCCTCATGGGGGCACATTGACCAAAGATGTCTTTTGAGTTGGTGAATGCCATTATACACCAATTTCTCGAAAGTTTGTTGTAGGCTATGCTTTTATGAATAACTCTTCTAGGTTCATGAACGAATTTTACAACATGTACTTCACCCTTCTTCAGAAGCTCGAGAGTGAAAAAACCTTCTTTGAAGTGCACTTGGTTCTATCATCTTTCTTTAACTTGAACAATACATGCAGACTTATCTTCTTATGGTACTATTGGACTCCTTGTGATCGTTGGAACCTTACAAAATATGTTGGACCAAGGGCCTTAATGATACCTTTTTCTCTATTTTCTCATAAAGCGCCAGTGTCTCAGTAGTAGCTACAATTTGTTAGTAGATTGCCAAAACATAGCAGCATAGCTATATAAAGAAATATCATCTTGTTACTTACCTTATGCTGGGCGAATAAATAATTTGTACTTGCACACAAAATTAATTGCAAGTTTGACATAATACAATAATATTATACTGGTTGATCCACTAGGATAGATGTTTAACCACATTCGCGTACTCTATATTTGTGACTAGTTAACCATGGTTGTGTGACAACAATATTACTGCATCAATTATATTAAGGTATGGTGCTTTAAGATCTAGAATTCATTCTTGACCTCATTGAGGATCGAAAGAGGTCTTTATCTATATCAAAAATTGAAGTGCTAAATAATATATTGAAACACTTAAGTACCTTACTCGTATTGACTAATCGAGTAATACTCTATCATATTTGTACTCGATCTACCACTATAGACAAAACTTCACCTTTCCCGAGATCCTTTATCTCGAGTTCTTAATTTTGGTGTATAACAACTTCTTCAATCTCTTCAGAAGTAATGATGAACTAGCATATCCTTTTTTCAGTAGATATGTACCACGATTTGAATTATGCTTCTAGCATATTTGGTCCTTTAGGGACTTTCATATAAATATCATTGCCAATAAGATGTTACCACATCTATAAGATACATACAAAGACCGCCAGATCTATTACATCCATTTGTTATATTTATGTCCCATCAACTTCTTGTCTCTATAATAAATCTTGGGCTACAGATCGTGCTTTCCATTAAACCACCTTATTCTCTTTGCATAAGGTTTGCACTTTAGGCATTTGGAATACAGGTCCAGATACTACATATTATTAATTCTGCCTAAATTACGTCTTTTTGTTTCAACCAATCGTTTCTTTGTTGGCAATCCTGAGCAAATCCAAGTTCAAGATTTTCAATTTCTTTGATTAGATCAGTAACTATTGTATATACAAACATTTGATCAATTTTTGTTTCGGTTCCATCGTGTCCCATAATTCAATAGAGATCTCTTTATTATAATTTCAATAGTTTCAATAGTCTCAAGTACCTAATAATCTTGAGGAGTTTCATTTATACATTTTCTTTGTACTATTATTTCTGCATAGTTTTTCTCTTCAGGAGTTTCATAATAGAAAGACCAATCTTTTCTATTGCTTCTTTTACTTTCACATATTATATCTTTGGAACCTATATGTCTGTCATGCTTCTAGTGTGCAATGGATGCATTTGTCAATATATTAGAATATCTCTCGATTGAGATATTAATTCGAGCAGAAGCATTAATAGTGGGGACGTATTATTTGGTCACCCTCTTTCCATTAGTGAACGCATCTGACAACTATAGCTTGTAACATTTTACAAGTAATCAATTTTTGGAACTTCTGGCCCGATGATGCATTCCACATAAATTCTCTTTTTTCAACTTTTGCTTTTCTCCCCCTTATTCTGGAAACCCTGTTTTGGTGAATTTATAATAAGCAAACTATGCTATAAAACGTGTCCAATTAATATCTCCATATATTTTGTCGTTAACATAAATTTTGAGTGCCCGTTTTGGACCTATCTCTTAGCATTGAGGTGGGGATATACATTATATAACCAAAATTCGCAGATGGGATATATATCGTTCTTGTCAGTGACAAGTTATACTAGGAGATCCATGTTAATTAGTTGGTCTAATATGAATCGGTGCTGCAATGTATATCATAACTTGTACCCTTGTAAAAGTAGGCAATAGTAATGGTCTAACCACTCGTTGTAGACGTTTAATCAAAAATTTTGCTATACCCTTTTATGTCTGGATGCGGGCTATATGGCAATCAATTGTCATCCCAATTAACATACAACAATTATTAAATTCTTAAGATGTATATTTTTCTGCATTTTCATATAATATAATTCATGACTTGAGCTCATAGTTGGATCATTTATTGCAAGGAGTTTCACAAATGCCACATCATAAATGTTTTATCCATACTCATGGGACTAACTGATAGAGGCCTCTATTAATATCATAAAATATACAATTGCTCCACATGATGAAATCATTAGCCCACATATATCCCATTTATATTCTTTTAAATACATGGGGCTCAAACTCAATTTCAATTGAGTAGGACATAGTAATCACTTTGCCTTAAATACAAGCAGCACATGATATTTTATTTGATATAAAAATCTTCTAGTTCTTTAATTGGTATTTAAGAGAATTTTCAATGATTCTCTTATTCATCTTTATACCCGAATGACTTAAATAGTCATGTCATAAAATAAAAATCTATGGGTTCGTTAACTTTTGGTTAACCATCCCGATGGGTATCTCGGAATTAAATATTGTTTCTTCAAGAAACATGATATGTGCTCTTTGGAGCATTTAATTAAGTTTCAAATATCCATTGTTGTTATACTGTCTATTAGACATTAATTTCCACCATTCATTTTTTCAAACATAAAATACATATAAGCACTAACGAAAATATAAGCGTGACATCAAAAAACACTTTAAATAACCATAGTACAATAGTGGGTTTTGTAGTCTTCACAAATTACGGATTTAACTTCGTATATATTAGAGGAGTCATCATATTTGTGTTCAAAATCTCATAAAAATTGTTCAAGCTCTATAGTCAGATTAATGTTTGAATAGATAAATAATAGTAGATTTAGATTAAACCAATCCAACCTTTGGTAATATGATATATCAAAAATATTTCACACATATAACTAAACATATATAGTATAAAATATAAGATGGATGATACCATTTTTGTTTGTATATAGTAAGGAAACATTATTTTGTTAAAACTAAACATAGTTTAGTACTAAAGATAAAGCACAAAAACACATATCTTAGTCAGTTTGAACATTTTCATCACCTATAAAATGATCAATTCTCCCACTAGGATTTTTAAACAAATCAAAAACATCTAATTGTGTATCATTAAGTAAAGAATGATCTTCAGAAAAATTACTTTCTGGAAGTTTTTCTTTCCCTTCCAATGATGCTCGGTAAAGTTCTACTAGGTGTTGGGATGTACAACAGGTATGCATCCAATGACCTTTTAGACCGCATTAGTAGCAATCTGTTTCTAGATCATTTGACAAATTTTGTTCAACAAATTTCTCTTTTCTCTATTCTCCTTGTCATTTGTGGACTTCTTAACTTTTAGTCCACTCTGGGTACCATAATCATTGTGACCGTGAATAAAACCTTGTCCACGGCCACAGCAACGTCCATGACCATGACGACGTTTACAACCTCGACAACGTTCCTAATGGTCGTATGTCGTAGCATTCACTTCAGGGAATGATTCTGACCCAGTTGGTCGTGACTGATGATTTTTCATCAATGGTTCATTGTTTTGTTCAGCAACGAGGAGACATGATACTAACCTTGAGTATTTTTTAAATCCTCATTCTCGATATTGCTACTGTAGGAGTATATTCGAGACATGAAAAGTAGAAAAAGTTTTGTCTAACATATCCTCCTCATTGATATTTTCCCCGCATAATTTCGATTAGGACGTAATATTAAATATAGCAGAGTTATACTCGCTCATAGTTTTAAAATCCTACAACTGCAGATAAATCCATTCATAGCAAGCTTTAGAGAGGATTATAGACTTTTGATGATCAAACCTCCCCTTTAAATTCAGCCAAAGAACATACGGGCCCTTTACTGTAAGATAAGGAACATACCCAGTGCCTCAAGGGCTCCCGCCTATGCAGGGTCTTGGGGGGACGGATGTACGTAGCCTTCCCCTTCAAGGTGTCAACCTGAAGAGAGGCTGTTTCCCAGTGCCCCCAACCTGAGGGTGAGGACTTCCCAGTAGGTCACCCATCCTGGTACTACTCTCACCCATCCTTTACTGTAAGATACTCGATTTTTAATCCTTCATGGATATGATAAAAGAGAAATATCATTGTTTTAGCACGATCCTGCAAGGATGCACTATTTGCCCTTTTAATTGTATCTCCGATATTCATAGCATCAAGGTGAATCTCAGCATCAAGGGTTCATAGTAAATATTTTTGCCAGTTATATTAAGAGCAGTAAATTCAAGCTTAGTAAAATTAGCCATTATAAATCACAAAGATTAGAGAATGATAACTTACCTCGAGCATATAATGATCCTCAACTGGCTAGAGACTTGTGCTGATAACGTGTTATAAAACAATGGACATATTATATTCAACAGAACAAGAATAAAAAAACAAACTCAAACGAAATTAGAGAAAAATAGTAAGTATTTATTTCAGAACTCAGTAACCAAGTAAAGTTTCTCTCTTTCTCAAATATATGAAGTCATTTTCTCAATTCTCTTCTTTTTTCACCTACTCAATTCATACGCATACTTTCCTATTTATACACAAGAAAGTGGTGATAAGTGGCATGCAAATTCCTAGTAGATTGCCACCTCAGCTAACATGTGTAAACCATGCAAAAAATTTGCATGTACATGTATATGTAAAGGTCTTTACATAATTTTTAATTTTTTTGATATTTGATAATATCCAATATTGATAATACCCAATATTTACAACAATATTTAATTTTTTATAATTGATGTATAAGACAAATTAACTGGGGTGAAGGGAAAAACATTGTTTTTTTTTTGAAACAGGAAAGGAATTTGTTAATGACGGAAAAATTGGCGAGTGCCAAGCGAGTGTCAATAAGGGCGATAGTCCGTAGAATTTTCTTTGAAAAAACCCATAATATTATTACATAATGTATCATGTTCCAAAAAAATTCATAACAAATACAAACAAAAAAAAAAAGTTCTAAATGGTTACTGATGTGCCTTATATTTATGTATTTTATTATTCATTCCCGCGAAATATTCAGTTTTTACATGTATTTTTGTTGTAATCTAGCTACATTTAGACTTGGAACACAACAGAGCAAATAAAGGTTGAAAAGTGACAGAATCAAGCGTTGTTGAGGCATAATTGAAGACTACCGTGAGAAACCTGACCACATGTGGAAAAGAATGACCAATCGGGTTGTAACTCGGTAACCCAAATAGACCTCGTGGATAGTTAATAAATTTATATATATATATATATATGGAAAAGAGACGTGGGGGGGACACACAGAATGCGGATGCCGCACATAACAGACGAACCCGGCATTTAAATATCGAATACCTAATTGTTTTGGGGATCTTTGGCCACACCTCCTCTCCTACTTGTTAGAAAAATGATACAAGCTAATCTTTAGTTTTATGGGGGAGTTGTACCCCGCATTGGAAAAATTGTGTGGGTGATCTTTTTCTTAACGGGTATATTTATTTTTCGGGGAATAATTTTCCAAGACCCGTTACTAGCCAATTACCCGTAGCCGTTTAACGTTATTAAATATGACTGTTGGAGTTAGTTAATAATATGGCTATTGGAATTTATTCTTGTAGCTGTTTGTAGCCATTTATAGCCGTTGTAATTTATCACTAGCCGTTTATGGCAGTTGGGTTCTCATTATCTCACTTATTATTGCCCCTATAAATGGGTCATTTCCCTTTCTACTCTCCCCATCCTTTAATTCCCTTTACAATTTCTCAATAATTATTTAGGACCCCGCACTTTTCTCTCTCTCTTAACCGACACTCCCTCTCTCACTCTAACCCTCATGTTCTCTTCCCCCTTTCTCTCTTCTCTCTTACTCTCTCTCTTCTCTCTCTGTTTCTGGGGGAAATAAAGTTTCAGTAATGGGAGAGAATTGGACGACGGTGGTCATGGCTTTGGGTCTTTTTCTTGTGGGTGGCTTGATTACATCTCTAGACCCTCATGTTCTCTTCCTTCTTCTCAAATTTTGGGCAAAGTTCAAGGTACTCCTACCCAAAAATTAATGAGTGCAAGTTAAGAGTTGGATCACATTAATCCTAGAGGATGGCTGCTGGCTATATTGTGTGCATTGGAGCAGTGGTGAAATCGTCTTTTAGGATAGTGGTTTTTACCACAGTGCGGTATCATCGTTTTGTAAGATCTTTCTAATTACTCTCTTCTTTGTTGCTATGCTTAAATATTAGCCAATTTTTCTAACAATCTAGAAGACAACTTTGTCAATAAATCATGAGTGATTAGAATTTTAATATATGCTTAGACTTGAAAGGATCAACAGATCTGGAAAATTTTGTTTTGAATTTTTATGATTTTGTTAGTCTGATGCATTTTCTAACTACTACAACTAATCTGAGGAATACACGGTGATCTGCTTGTTGGAATTCTTGATGTTTGGTTTTGTGAATTTTATGTTCCTTTTCACCGTGTCTAATATGGTTTCATTTTGATCCAAAATAAAAAAAAAAAAAAAATATATATATATATATATATATATATATATATATATATAAATTTTTGTTGAAATTCTCAAGTGGGATTGTCTCAAATTCATCTATTAATTGTTTTCTCTTCCATGTTTCTCTAACTCTTTTTCTGTATCCAATTATCTTTCTTTGATGATTTATGAACCAATTTTCGGCATTAATGCTGGGAAATTGTGTTCCTTTAGGTTTTTGAATTAGTCCCCTTTCAATTTGGGTCATTGATTTGAGACATTAGATCCATGATTGTTAGATAAAAGTGCAACCTTTAGTGCATTAATTTGGTGATTGTATGTTGTAAATGGGAGGCAAGCTTGTGTGACGTATTTGATTTCCCCTTTGTGATTGTTTGAGGATGATTGAATGATTTGCAATGTATTATTTGCCAATTGATCACTGAAAAGGCTGAAATGGATAAGAGCATTTAGGAGGTCATCAGGCCTTACGAGAAAAAGAAAATGATAACCCATATGAATCTAAGGGATTAGATACGATTGGGCCCAGAGTTGGGCTTTTAAGTGTCTAGGAAAAAAAAAGGAAAATATATAGATGAGACATACCTAATAATAAATTAAAATTATGCATAAAGTTTAAGTACGTGTATGTTTTAGGATTTGAACTCCATACATTTTTCCTACTGTTTATATTATTATTCGAATGACCTAATTTTCTAGGTTTATATGAAAAAGGTTGAATGGGAGCAACATAATGTTGGCATGCATGTATTACGTGCATTTTATCAATAGAAGTCAGACCCACATTCACATGAATCCTAATATAAGCTAGTGAAATGTGGGGGGTAGTGCTCTTATATGAGGGAAAAGGAAAAAAATTTCTTATGTTACATAAGAACTATTTTAGCCACAATCCTTTCTCTAATTTTTGTGAGTCTACCAATATTTGCTCGTTGCTACTAGCTTGTGTAGAATGTATTATGGTAAAAAAAAAATGGAAGTTAAAAATTAACTCGATCATAAATCAAAAGGATTAGGTAGCCTAGGTAGCATGGATTTCTTACTGTTTTTTAACATCCTTTGGTTTCCTCTTATGGAAAAGATGTTTATGCTTGAGACTAACGGTTTGTCTTGAAGTGAGAAAGCTCTAGGTACATCTGATCGGTGGAGCGGCTCGGAGTTAGTCGCTTCTTCGGCCCCATGTATGGTTGATTGAGAATCTGGTGTAGATTCTTGTTTTGGTGGAGCGATTCCTGAGTTAAATTGCTCGAGCCTGACCCTATTGATGGTCGGAGGCGAATCCTTGGTTTGGATTCTGTTTCGATATTGTTTTGAACACCTGTGCATGGTGTTGGTACTACTATTGTGTTGCTGACCATGCTGTACGAAAATTGAATTGTGTTCCTTTTCAATTTTCCATGCGATTGTTGTGGTTAACACATGTTTAATACTTAAGGTTGTTGTGAACTTGTTAGAATGGACTCTTGAACCTAGAATTGGCAACTCTTAGGTTAAGCATGTTTAGTTGCACAATCTTGAACCCGGTGTGTCAGTAGAGCATTGCATATTTGAGTTTTAACCATAAGTTTAGACATTGTATGTGAGAATTGAATTTTCTTGCATATGTTCGAGTGACCTAAGTGAAATAATTGATTAATGTA
This sequence comes from Simmondsia chinensis, assembly GCA_018398585.1. Taxonomy (NCBI): domain Eukaryota; kingdom Viridiplantae; phylum Streptophyta; class Magnoliopsida; order Caryophyllales; family Simmondsiaceae; genus Simmondsia; species Simmondsia chinensis. The sequence continues at coordinate 29,511,403 of JAGTTD010000008.1, read as the reverse complement.
AAGGGCTAATAGAACTTGTGAGATCTTGTGAGAATCTATGTGTGATTTGTATATTAGTCTCCATGTGTGTGTCTCATGTGTTTCCCATAACTATGTTTGAAGTGAGTTGTATATGTTGTTACATGTTGCCTGAAATGATGAAAAGTATGTTGTTTTAAGTGTTGAAACATGTCTCTTTCAAGCTGAATGTGCTACTACAAGCTGTCATGGGCTGTCAACTGGTGTGTGTTGTTGTTCGTTGGTAGATTATGACATTTACCTGCCGAATGGTGATGCTCATACTAATTTTGGTGCTGTCCATATTGGTTCTGGGCTGTATGTTGTGTACATACTGCAGTTTTTGGACTGTTCGCTGCTAAAAATGCTGCATATTAGTTGGCTATGCTGTTTTAGTATTGGTCTCATGCTGATCAGGTTTTGAATTATGCAATATTAGCATGTATTTGCTGGATTTTGGCTAAGAGTTGGGAAATATTGATGTGTTTGAGTCATATGTAGACTTGTGTTGTCTTGGGAGACTTCTGTGCCCTTAGGATCATTGTTTCATGCCTTCTCTTCTAGTTTTGGGAAAAGGGTGAGGTGCATGTCATATAAGAACCTTGATTGATTATAGGCTTGGTATTCAGCTGATGTGAGGAACATACCCAGTGCCTAAAGGGCTCTCGCCTACGCAGGGTCTGGGGGGAGGCAGATGTACGCAGCCTTCCCCCTTCAGGGTGTTAACCTGAAGAGAGGTTGTTTCCCAGTGCCCCCAACCTGAGGGTGATGACTTCCCAGGAGGTCACCCATCCCGGTACTACTCTAGCCCAAGCACGCTTAACTTCGGATTTCTAATGGGATCCGATAACGGCGTGTTGGTGCCCTCTTTGGTTGGTATTCAGCTTATGTCTAGATACCTTATTTGGGTTATTGTCATACATTGTATGCTCATGTTGTTCATTTGGATAACATACTATATAAACCTAGTGTTCACTTGATGAGGGGAAAAACGTGGCACCGTGTATGCTAAGGTGATTGACAACATTATATTTTGATGAATAAGACAGCACTCGTCCTGTTCTATCATATGTCAGTAGTAGCTCTAGTCTACATACATGGATCCAAATAATGAATATTGAAGTTCTCTAATCAAATTGTTGAGGTACTAGTGAAGTACTACAAATGGGGTTTATGTTGTAATAGACTCCTTGTTGTGTTGGGTGTCTGATATCAATGAGATATTCTACTAATTACAATGTATTTAGGTTCATTAGTGAGCTATGTTCTGGGACACCCCTCTGAAACCTGCTTTGTTTAGTTGTCTTTAAAGATTGAGCTGGCAGGTAGAAAAATTGAATGGCTTAGGAATGTAGCGTAAGACATTCCATTGTGGGGGGTTGTAAGAGCACCCGAGAGCCTATGAGATATGTTGTATGATCATAATCTTCTCTGATTATTTTTATTTTTGACAATGTTTGCGAGTTATAGCTAGCGTATGAAAATTAATTATGATAGAAATATTATTTTAGTGATTGTCCAAAGTCAGAGTGGATAGCTTGATGATGCTAAAACTCGGACTTGAGAGCCTTGCGGAGGCTTGGGTTACCTTAACTTGAATTGTAAAAGGCACCTTATGGATTATGGTTCTCTGTATCTATTTCATTGATGTCACCAAAATCTGATAAGACATTGATAATACATGGACTACCCTTAATAGTGATAATGGATTTACTCTAAATATGATGAAAATGGGTATATGGTCTTTGTGACCTAAACTGGTGGTGATCTAATTGATTTGAGATGTTAATGTTTCACAATTATGATGATATGTGAAATTGACAAATTTACGGTGTATGTCTTTCATGCCAACTATGTATATGATATACATACGATATGTGTACTATTTGAGTATTTGCGGTGGAGATATGATTGATACGATATTTGCTCCATTATTGTGTTATATTGACTCTTGTTGAAATTAGCAGGCGATGGAGCTAGTTGTTTAACAACTCATTGCAAATACCTCAATAAGGGGGTAAGAGCATCTCGTAATTGATGTTGGCAGTAGTCAACTCTCAAGTACCTCTTTGTTGCAATACAGTGTTGAAATGCCACTTATGATGATTGAGCTTGATGCTTTAACCTAACCAATAGTCCGTAATGGTGTGGACACTACACACTTGGTAGGTTTGGCAAGAGAAGACCTATTTGTCTCAGGCATAAGATCTAAACAATCTACTTGAAAGAAAGTGATATCATTAAATAGTGTAAGGTCCGAAAAAAACCTTGTGGATCCATTGAAAAAGACACTATGTCAAAAAATGGTTGTGGAAACATCGAGAGGAATGGGACTAAAGTCTATGAATAAACTGTGATGTATCCAACCTGGTCTTAACAGATTCAATGTAAAAAGTTATAATTTCATTCAAGGAGTGCACTATATTTTATGTTTTCCCTCCCTATGGTGTGACAGTGTGGAGACAGGTTCATAGCCATATATTTGGTGGTGTAAGCAAGGTTTGCAATTGATGGACACTGTCTGTATGTTACCAAGGGGTGAGGTTGAGCTTTAGCTCTTAATGGACCCATATCCATATGTTTGGTGGTGTGCGGTAACACACACTTGATGGGATCCACTTATGTAGGTGTGGGAGTGTGTTACAAACCGAGAATCCAAGGCTTGGGTTCCTGGAGGCAGCGGGCCGGTACCTGCTGCACCCAATAAGATCTGAGAGGGGCGCGAAACCGTCTTAAAAAGAGCGTGATCTGCGCCTCGCTCGACTGTGACTTTATTGGTATTTTTTCATCTCATATTCTCACTATCCCAACCAAGGTTAAGTTTCAAGACCTAATCTTCGAAACCTTAACAAGTGGTATCAGAGCCTTGATTTGGCTTCCAAATCAAGCTCATATCTGAAAAAAAATTTATAAAATCTGATTAATTGTGTTGCAATTAATCAACAAAAGAAGGTTGGATACTGATTTGATTCAGATTTGGTGATTAAAAATTCAAATCTGAATTGATTGAAGAGTTTTGGCGGTATTGCATCAGTTGCTGCATAAACCTGGGAAAATTGCTTCGGTTGGGAATTTAAGTGATCGTATTACATTGAAGCAAGTTCAATTTATTAGTAATTGTTGAGTACAATCAACATGAAAGCTGATTCAAATTGAATCCAAAGGAGTCGATCAACATTAGCAGCTGAATGTTAAGTGCAGAAGCAAGCAAAATCAGTTGCTGAAGTCTGGTGCTGAGCTACTTGATCGATCATCCATTTGATCAGTTGAGAAAGAGGTTTGAATTGAGCTATATGATCCACGTTATACTTGATCATCATCAAAATAGCAGAAATCATCGGAATGGAGGTGATTACAGATGTTGCAATTCAGAAGTTGAAGATTGAGGTAAGGGTTTACTGAACTTCAAGTTGCAATTCATTGAGAATTCGTGTTTGTTGTTGGATGATGTCAAAATTGTGTTGCTAAGCATAAAAGTAGTGAGAATTCATCAAAATCTACGGTGATCTTTGAGAATTATATGCTATTGAGTCGTGATTTGCTTAGGCAAAAAACTTGTCAGCAGAGGCGAAATCTGACAGGAGATGCGAAAGTGTTGAAATCCGGTTTCATTCGTTGAGATCATTTGAGTGTTGTTTTAAGGACTTGATTTTGAGTTAGAGTTGAGCTTAATTCAGAAGTATAAGTCGAATTACTCAACTAAACGTTTCTGTCAGAAGTCGCTCAAGGTTAGGGTTTGTTCGAAGTTCGGTTCAAAGTTTATCAATTAGGGTTTATAATCATTGTCGATTGTGGAACCGCTAACAAGTGCTTGTTTGTGCGAACGAAGGAGTAGAATTTCATTAAGCAATCGATCGTTGAAGAGTTATGAAACAAGTTTTACATTTCAGCGATTTCGAAATTGTACTCTGCGAAGGTGTTGATTTAGATCGAAGTTGTTGTTCATTTGCAAATATGGCCGAGGGAATAAGGTCCAGATCAGGTGCTGGTGGTGCCAGTTTGAGTGCGGATGCCTCCATTGACAAGCATCAAGAGCTTAATGATATAATGGAACAATGGAACGCTAAGTTGGATCAGCGTAATGTCGAAGCCAGAAACCAAACAGAAAGCATTCAACAATTGTTGAGGAAGCTTTTGGGTGAGGATGTGCACAAAGAAGATCGGGTGCAACAAATTGAGCTTTCTAGCTAGATTGTTCCAACAACCGAAGTAGTCCTATCACAAGAGTTCGTTGTTGAACAAAATGAGGAGGTAAAATCTGTTGTTGTTGAAGATGAACTCGACCGAGACAATGCCGAAATTGAAGAACACAAGCTAGAAGAACCCGAGGTTGAACTAGATGATCATTATGAAGATTCTCTGCTTGAGTTAGAGTATTTTGAAGATGAAGAGCCACAACATGACATACTTCCGGAATGGGAATATGAATTCCATGTCAAGGGAATGTTAAAGAAAGCAAGGAGTAGAGCTAAGAGAAGCCAACTCAATGACGCATTGAACGATTTTTGGGAAACAAAGAAGATTACAAAGAAGAAGTTGAAGTGTAAGGTGATGTTTCAGCCTAGGAGGTTTGTTGATCTGCGAGAATTAACTCAAGATGTTGCTTCTACCGATCTGCATGCTGGTTTGCAAGATTCTGAGACTCCAACTAAAAAACTAGAAGTTACTGTTACAATTTCACTTAATACATCTCCAAATCAGTTAAGTGATACTCCATGGCAAGATGGAGTGCTGAACCGAAATGCTTTCACTGATAAACAATGCTACTCTGTTGTCTCTGCTGCAGTATCACCAACTATAGAGCAGGGCGTGTATAAGTTCACCTTTGGGCATGATGGAGTGTTAACTTGGGACCACAGTAGCATCATCTTGGAGGTTGAGTAAGGTCTCTTATGTTGGGTAAGAGATTACGAATGTATCATGGCTGAAATGTACTATCGGCATGCCGATCCGCAAGTTTGGCATGATCTATTCCTTCTTTTAAATAGAATTGTAACTTATCCAAGTGCAAAATCTTGTGATAAGTTGCCTCCTGATCCGGGAGAAGGCTCTCAAGACTATTTGAAGTTGAGAGGAGTTGAAATTTTGTTGAAAAGAAGCACTCGAGCTGCGAGAGTACGTTTCAAAGTCCAACGAAGGAGAGGCAATATGGTTGAACAAGCAGTTGAGTTGTTAGATGTGTATAACTGCTGTAATTTGCTGAAACCAAATTCTGATCTAACCATAAGCTATACAGTAGAAGCTTTAGCTGATGAAATTGATGCCGAAAATCCCTTCGAGTTAGGGAAGATAGATCATGATTGTAGCAAGCCGAAACATGAGGCCGAGTTGGAGGAAAAATTTGAGCAAGCTGCTGAAATCAAATTTCGGGTCCAATGTAGGGCAAGACTGATTTCTGGGAAGATTTCTATCATGTTAGAAGTTCACAAGATGGGTACTAATCCGAAAACGAGGTTTGTTCAGCCAAGATCCATTATCATTGAAGGTATTTGGGATATTTGTGATAGTGGTTCTGGTATGGTAGTGCTGGACAATCATGAGGCAAGCTCCAAATCCAGATTATGCAATAATCAAGCTATGAGCCAAGAGCAAGTTCCATTAATGCAGCCCAACGTGAGTCCTCTTGAACTTATGGGGCTTGGTGGTTGGTTTGATTTTGGGATACAAGGGATTTTGGCAGGAAATTCAGATCTGTTGCAGTGTTGGAGTGTATTACAGGCTTATGAAACATCGGTGACCTGTTGTGGCTGCTCGGAATGGAAAAATCATATGCATAAGCTCCAATATGCCCTTAATGTTTGTGTGGGAACGATCAATGCAAGAGTTTGGCAAAAGGTGGCTGAAATTTTGAGATCTCACGAGTTTACTCTCAATATTCCATCAAGGGAAATTTTGGAAGATGCAGATCAATTTTGGGGAATGTCTTCGCTGTCAGTTTTAAAATGGCGGTTCAGACTAAATTTGTTTGATGTTATTATGTCTTGTGGAAGATGTAATAACTTGTCTCCTTCAAGCAACTTCCACATAAACATACACCGAGCTGCAATATGTCATTTTGAACTGCATCAGGTTGGATCTGCTGAAGTCCTGGTTTCTGCAGCTATTTGGGTGCATTTGGAAAGCAATCAAGGATTTATTGGTCATGTCATGAGTTGGGTTGGTAGGTGGTTGTGTGAGCTGAATTTGTTGAAAATCATTGCAGCAGGACACACTAATTCATCAGGGAATCAAGTTCCAGTAGCAAATATGCAGTTTCGGCATGCCGATCGGCAAGTTCGGGATGAAATGATTCTGTTTTTGAAGGGGGTTTTGATCAATAGGGTCCCTATCATGAAGCTATGCTATTAGGAGGACGTTTGCAAGTTGTTTTTCTCCAAGACTTTAGTTGAGGGCAAAGAAATCACTGAAGTTTGGAGGTCACACCTGCATCCTTATGAATTTTCAATGAGTTTGGTTGCCATGATCAAGAATTGGGTCTGTTGGAGCTGCGTTTGGGAAGGCCAACAATTAGAATTTGATGTTTAGTTCTCTTGGTTTGAGTTTGGAAGGCCTCCCGAGATGTTAAATGACTTCATATGCAGATTTATAGGCTCAATGATATCCAAACTCTGTTATGTAGCATTTTACTCGCAAAATTACAGAAGTGTTGCTGCATGTTGTGAATCTCAGCAGGAAGATGGATTTTTGAGCTGTGTTAAGGGTAACGAGAGGAGTTGTGGGTGTGTTGTTGATATGCGGTTGATCAATACAGACCTCAGGTACCTGCTGCATTACAAATCCAGCTACAAGTATACAATCTCAGAAGTTCTTGGAGTTCATCACCATCAGCTTCAACTTCTACCTCTACATCAAGAAGTGTTTTCAAGTCTCATTCTCTTCATTCTTAAGGACAAGAATGTTTTCAAGGGAAAGGGAATGTTACAAACCGAGAATCTGAGGCTTGGTTCCTGGAGGCAGCGCGCCGGTACCTGCTGCACCGAATAAGATCTGAGAGGGGCGCGAAACCATCTTAAAGAGAGCATGATCCGCGCCTCGCTTGACTGTGACGTTATTGGTATTTTTTCATCTCATATTCTCACTATCCCAACCAAGGTTAAGTTTCAAGACCTAATCTTCGAAACCTTAACAGAGTGTGGCCGCTCCCTATGGAGGTTTAAGACTTGCCTTCTAGAGCACCAATGAATATCCATGACGAGCGCATGGCCGATAAAACGTGCCAAACCGCTGAAGTTGGCGAGATCTAGAGTATGGTAATTGTCCAAGTGGAGGACTATACTACCCCTTGTGAGGTTCAAGACGAAAGTCACCTCGTAAACTGTTGGCCCTAAACTTGGGTTATACTAGGTGACGATTCAAGTCACGAGACAAAGGCATTGAAAAACTGAACTCCCTTTGCCCAATCTATTCTTCTTTGTTTTCTTTCGCTTGTATCCTTTATGGGAGATTGTTGAAAAAATAATACAAGCTAATCTTTAGTTTTATGGGAGAGTTGTATCCCATATTGGAAAATTTGTGTGGGTGATCTTTTTTTTAACGGGTATATTTATTTTTCGGGGAATAATTTTCCAAGACCTGCTACTAGCCGATTACCCGTAGCCGTTTAACGTCATTAAATATGACTATTGGAGTTAGTTAATCATATGGTTGTTGGCATAGCTGTTTATAGTCATTTATAGCCATTGCAATTTATTACTCGCCGTTTATGGCTGTTGGGGTCTCAATATCTCACTCATTATTGCCCCTATAAATGGGTCCTTCCCCTTTCTACTCCCCCCTCCAATTCCCTTTACAATTGCTTAATAATTATTTAGGACCCCCCCTTTTCTTTGCTTAATAATTATTTAGGACCCCCACTTTTCTTTCTCTCTTAACCGACACTCCCTCTTTCACTTTAACCCTCATGTTCTCTTCCCCCTAACTCTCTCTCTTCTCTCTTTGTTTCTGAGAGAAATTAAGTATCAGTAATGGGGGAGGACTTGGACAATGGTGGTCGTGGCTTTGGGTCTCTTATGTGGGTGGCTTGATTACATCTCTAGACACTCATGTTCTGTTCCCTCTTCTCAAATTTTGGGTAAAGTTCAAGGCACTCCTACTCGACAATTAACGAGTGCACGTTAAGAGTTGGATCGCGTTAATCTTGGAGATCTTTAAGGACAGTGGTTTTTACCACGGCGCGGTATCATCATTTTGTAAGATCTTTCTAATTACTCTTTTCTTCATTGCTATGCTTGAATATTAGCCAATTTTTCTAACACTCTTCTCCCTCCCAAAGCCGCTACGAGATCCAAGAGGTTCTCAAACGCCGAAGCGTAGGTGGTCGGAGTGCCGGAAGGATCAAAGCAAGGATCAACGTCAACGTCAATAGAGGGAGTCTTCAAGTCCTTAAATTTTATTCATTGTTTTATCTTTGTTAGATTTGAATGATGTGTAAAACTCCTATTGAAGAGTAGACTTACAGTTTGGGGATGAAGTGCGCGTAGCCGACTGTAGCTCAGATTTATATTGTGCTTTTAACGATGATTTAGTTATGTTATATTCGCACCCCTGTGGGGAATTATTCATGATTGCCTGGTGTTTTTGTATGTATGCTTGCAGCAATGTTTAGATCTCTAACTTTTTAGCAATTAGTCTTGTGCTTGTAGTCTAGACCATAACATAACAGGTTTTTACGCGTGGTCAGGATTAAGGTTGTATCTAACCATGAACACAATCTTTTATACTACTAGTATTGAATTAGAAGTAACAAAGGAATTAAATAGTACTAATGAGATAACTTATGCTATATTTATGTCTTTAGACTAGTTCATTACCCTGAGCCCTAATTTATATATTAACCTAGGTGTAGAGCTTGTAGCCTAAGTCCTTCAAATTGTCGTCCTAAATAAAATATAAAGACATGATACATGTAGAGTTGTCCTGAATTCATTCTCTAAACTAACCTTAATTGAGTTGACACCTTTTTTTTTATCAGAGAGTTGACACCTTTAGTTTATAGATAGTTTAACTATTTTAGTTAACAAATCATTTAAACCAACTCAGAACTCGATTTCAACTTCTCATTAACGACTAAATCAGACTTAACTCCAATTCCCTGTAGATACGATCCGCATACCCAATTTAGCTACAATGATCTCGTACGCTTGCGAGTACACGATTTTTAAAACACTCTTTTGAAACACATCAAGTTTTTGGCGCCATTGCCGGGGAAGGCTAAGTTGATTTAGAAATTAACGAGCTATTTTTTCTTTTTATTTTTTATTTTTATTTTCTTTGTTAAAAAAAAGCTCATTTATTTTTCTTTAGTTTATTTTTTCTGTTTTATTTTTCCTTTTCGTTTATTTTTTTTATTTTATTTTTTTTTTCTGTTATGGCTAAGTTAGTACCGTGTACGATTGGGGACCACTTCATTTCCCAAAAGTACATCGCACCCGCCGGAGTTATGTTACCCGCCATGGGTAATGCTAACTTCGAACTTAAACCTAGGATTATCAACATTCTTCCCACTTTCTATGGGAAGCCAATTGAGAGCCTATATGAGCACCTTGACGTGTTCCTTGAAATTTGTGAAACATGCCATTATCAAGGGGTCTCGAATGATGCAGTTAGACTATGTCTTTTTTGTTTTTGTTAAAAAGCGTAGCTAAGAGGTGGTTTCAATCCTTACCTAGGGGTGAAATTACCACTTGGAATGACCTCAAGCAACGGTTTCTGGTTAAATTTTTCTCTAAAACCAAGACGATGGCTATTAGGCGCGCTATAAATAGTTTTGAACAAAAAGACTAGGAGCAATTCCCCTAAAGTTGGGACAGATTCAAGGAACTTCTTAGAAGCTATCCCCACCATGGATCACCCAAGTGGGCTCTTGTTCAAAGATTCTGTGATGGTCTCAGTGCATCTAACAAGCAAATGGTTAATGCTTCATGCAGGAGAGCATTTAATCAACAAGACGAGGACGAGGCGCAGACGCTATTGGAGTGTCTCAGTGAACACTCTCTCAAACAAGCCTCTTCTATGATGGTGGTTAGGGGGGCACACGTGGTGTCTACAAAGTAGCATCCAACGATGACGTCAAACTTAGACTGGACACCCTTAGTAGGAAGATAAATCAGATTATGAACTTGCATGTGAATCCTACTAACGTGCACCTGGTCAATGCAGTTGAGTCATCAAGTGGTACTACTCCGTGTGACAATTGTTTGGGTGAGGACCATCATGTGCTTAATTGTTTATATGCATCACAAGTTTCCAAATACGTGCAGGAACAAGCTCATACAGCTCAAGGATATTCGGGAAATGGTGACCCGTTCTCCAACACCTACAATCACGAGTGGCACAATCATCCGAACTTCTCGTGGAAGCAGAACGCCAATCAAAATCAACCCATGAGACAACAAGATCTGGCTTTGTAGGTAAAGCGCACCCTTCCGTTCTACAGGGAGGGCGCAGGTATGATACTCGACCTCACTCCAATGTTACCCTCACTCCAATGTTACCCATGATAACCCTCCTCCTCCACCTCTAAGATATATGTCACAGTTCAAGGAGCGTATGCTCCACTTTATGGAGGACACCACACAACTGGTTCAGTCTCACTCGTAATCTATCGGCAAATTCAAGAACCAGATAGGACAGTTGACCGACGCGCTGAATAGGACAGAAGAAGGGAGGTTACCCTTCCAACCACTCACAAACCCTACAAGATCAACTAGTTCTAACCCTAGCTTACTCATTCGTGAGCAAGTTTAGGTTGTGTCAGTTTCAGGAAAGGAGAACCCTAGGGAAGTTGAGGTTGAAATCGAGCAGGATGTGACTCCCCCTCCCACTGCTGCTCAGGAGGTATAACAAGAAAGGGCTTTTGAACCCATTGTCCCTTTTCCTTTAGCCTTTATAGGACCGAAGAAGAAGGACGACCCAAAGAGGGCTAAGCTCATAGATGTTTTTAAAGACGTGAACATCAACTTGCCGTTGATTTAAGCCATTAAACACATTCCTATATATGCCAAGTTCCTCAAGGACCTTTGCACCAAAATGAGGCATGCACAAGTGCATATCCCGAAGAAGGTCCATCTCACCGAGAAGATGAGCAGCACTTTAGTGTCAGGCGCCCCACCCAAGTTTTGAGACCTGGGGCTTTTACAATTCCATGCGTCTTAGGAGAGCCTTATACCAATAGAGCCTTGCTAGATCTAGGAGTGAGTGTTAACCTCATTCCTTACTCAGTTTTTCAGGATTTGGGTATAGGAGACCTTAAGCCAATTACTATCACCCTTCAGTTGCCTGATAGGACAGAGCGGGTACCTCGTGGGGTAGTGGATGATATACTTGTCAAGGTTGACAAGTATGTCTTCCCTATTTTTTTTCTTGTCTTAGATATAGACCCCACTCCTAGGCAAAAGCACAATGCTCCCATTATTCTAGGTCGATCATTCCTAGCCACAACCGATGCTGTGATTCATTGTAGAACGTGAGTGTTGGAGGTTTCTTTTGGAAACCTCAAGGGCAAATTGAGGGTCTCGAACTTTGTTCGGCACCCTGAGACTGAGAATGAGTTGGAATGCTATAGGATTGATGATATTGACCCTGTGGTAGAATCGAATAAGCTTGATTAGATTAAAAGTACTGATTGTAATAGTGACCTTGTCTGTGTCGATAACTGTGCTTCATTACCTACACCTGGTAGGATAGAGATTCGTGACCCCGATGCTAATAATATTTCCCTCCTTGATAGTCACGAGTCTAGAAACTCTGTTGGGTTTGGGGATCGTCCCTATTGGGACAACCTGAGTTCTATGGCAGATACTGCCTCAGATTTTGGTTGATATCATACTATAAACTGCGTCCAGCTGAAGACGTTAAACTTACCGCTCTTGGGAGGCAGCCCAACCTACTTTTAATTTTGTTTTAATTTGTTTTGTCCACATAAAGTCTCTTTCACTTGCAGATCCCTTTGTATCCCTACCATGCTAACTTTGTTTCTCTTTTATTAAACACTCCCTCTTTCTAACACTACTAACAAGTCCGTTTAGTATTCCGTCTTCTATGTCTTCGATTCCAGCTTGCTATTTCTGTCTCCCCTTTTTAGATTTGCTCGCCACGCATAGCTAAATATGCCATATCTTAGGTCTTCTCTTTCCTTTTCTTGCTTGTCTTTACTTTCGTTGATTTGCATTGAGGACAATGCAAAGTTTGGGTTCAGGGATGGCATGTATGGTGTGACTTTTTTTTGTTCTTTGAGCTTCATTTTGCTTGAATCAGCTACTGTTTTGTCATGAATGAGCATAGAGTTGTTTGTAATTTTTATTAAAGATCAAATTTGAGATGTACTATGACGATTATAATATTTATGTACTGAAATTATTTCTGGAGCTGATTTATGAATCTATATTTTTGTCCTTTAACACGTTAGAGAAATTATTATTTTTCACTCTTAATCTTGTGACATATCCTACTTTTTAGGTTGAAATAGCGGAAATAATTTTAGGAATTTGAATCCACCGTTTTACTTCTAACAATGTTTAAATCAATTTCCTATCTTTTTATCTTGAGTGATTGCCAAAAAATAAAAAAGGGGTTCATGTGATATATTGGTTTTTGTAGCCCCTGTGTCTCAAGCATTAAGCCCATACGGGTGTCTTAACACCTAGTACTGTGAGCCAACTAAGTCAGGAGCTGCCAGTCCAAAGCTCGCTACATGGGCCACAAGGAAAGCTTAAGAAGGATCAACCGGCTCAGGTTACCTAATAAGCACTAATACCTAAAAAGGATAAAGAAAAAGAAAAGGTATGTGCTAGTAACATATTAGGCTATGAATTCCTTAGACTCGAGCCATTAGGTTTGAGGGGTGTCTTAAAACGTGGTACCTTGGGCCAACTAGATCGAGAGCTACCTACCGAAAACTCGCTACATGGGTCTGAGTGAGACACGCCTGGTCGTGAAAAAAAAAAAAGAAAGAAAGAAAGAAAAAGGAGCAAAAAAAGGGAAAACAAGAGAGAAAAGAAAAGCTTTTTGATTTCACTTTTAATTAGCGGTGAATGGTTAGGATAGCTGATTCCTTTTATTATTATCTCTATTTGTCTTAAATTTGGAGGATTTGAAATAAGACAAAGGGGAGAGAAGTTCTAAGCTCATATACTAGTAAAAATTCTTGAATCGCGAGACTCGAGTTAGAACCAGTGTAATAATAACATCACATAAAAATTCTCCACTCTCAGGTACACCTTCAAATATGATTAAAAAATAGTTTCACAAGTTACTCTTGCTATTGCATGCTCGTCTATATTTTTCCATCATTGGCTAGTTTAAGTTGAATCTTGCTTGAGGACAAGCAAGAAGTGGGTACGAGGATGTTGATGTGCCTTATATTTGTATATTTTATTATTCATTCCTGTGAAACATTCGGCTTTTACACATGCGTTTTTATTGTAATCTAGGTACATTTAGACTTGGAATACAATGGAGCAAACAAAGGTTGAAAAATAGCAGAATCAAGCGTAATTGAGGCATAATTGAAGACTACTATGAGAAACTCGACCACGTATGGAAAAGAATGACCAATCGGATCGTAATTCGGTAATTCAAATAGGCTTCGTGGATATTCAATATATAATATTATATTATATTTATATAATATTACATATTATATTCATATAATATAATATATATATATATATATGGAAGAGACGAAGGGGGGGGACGCACCGGATGCGGACGCCGCACACAATGGACGAACCCGGCATTAAAATATCAAATACCTAATTATTTAGGGGATCTTTGGCCAAACCTCCTCTCCTCCTCTCCATCCTGAAGCCGCTACGAGATCCAAGGAGTTCTCAAACGCCGAAGCGCAGGTGGTCGGAGTGCCAGAAGGATCAAAGCAAGGATCAACGTCAAGGTCAATTGAGGGAGTCTTCAAGTCCTTAGTTTTTATTATTTGTTTTATCTTTGTTAGATTTGAATGATGTGTAAAACTCCTATGGAGGAGCAGACTTGTAGTTTAGGAATGAAGGGCGCGTAGCCACCCGTATCTCAGATTTATATTGTGCTTTTAACGTTGATTTAGTTATGTTATATTCGCACCCCCGTGGGGAATTATTCATGATTGCCTGGTGTTTCTGTATGTATGTTTGCAACCATGTTTAGATCTCCAACTTTTTAGCTATTAGTCTTGTACTTGTAGCCTAGACTAAAACATAACATGTTTTCACGCATGGTCAGGGTTGAGGTTGTATCTAACCCTGAACACAGTATTGTATACTATTAGTATTGAATTAGGAATAACAAAGGAATCAAGTAGTGCTAATGAATTAACCTATGCTATACTTAGGATGATAAGATAGGTTATGCCTTTAGACTAGTTCATTACCAACAACAACAACCCAGTGCCTCAAAGGGCTCCCGCACACGCAGGATCTGGGGGGTGGATGTACGCAACCTTCCCCCTTCCGGGGGCTGCCCAGAAGGAAGGTTGTTTCCGATGGACCCCAACCTGAAAAGCTTGTCAGCAACGATGAAACCCAGCAGCCTGACAGCAAGAGAGCAAATAGAGCAAATAAGCATAAAAACAGGTCAAAGATAGACAAATAAAGGCAAAAAAATCACAGATTGCATATAAGCTAATAAATAGATAGTCAAAGAAGAGCTCAGATCGCACATAAGTGCGCCGAATCTGGACTACCCTCAAGGCCTAGAAATACTAGAGATAGCACAAAAAGCTAGGCTACCCAACTCTAAGCCGCTACATCTGCTACTCCTATGCTAGCCCTCCAATGGGCTCTATCTAAGGCCATCTCCTCCCGAAGGTTTAGGTGGGTGAGGTCATGTTTGATCGTCTCCAGCCATCTCTTCTTTGGCCTGCCTCTCCCTTTCCTGCCTAACGTAGAATGTGGCTGCTCGTATCTCCTGACCGAAGCGGTGCTCGGCCTCCTCCTAACATGTTCAAACTACCTCAAACGTTGCTCCCTTAATTTATCCTCAATGGAGGCCACTCCCAATTTCCCTCTTATGACGTCATTCTTGATCCTATCTTTCCTTATGTGTCCACACATCCACCGCAACATCCTCATCTCCGCCACCTTCGTCTTCTGTTGTATGATGTTGTTTCATCGCCCTACAATCTGCCCTATAGGACATGGTCGGCATCACTACCGTCTTATAGTATCTTCTCTTCAGCTTTAAGGGAAACCTTCAATCGCAAAGTACTGCTGAGGCCATTCTCCATTTATGTCATCCTACTTTAATCCAATTGTTGACATCCTCGTCAACTTCGCCGTTGTGCTGTATCATGGACCCCAAGATCTGAAACTCTCCTTTCTCGGTATAAGGTCTGATCCAATCTTGATGTCTTCTCTGCTAGGCGTGATGGTGGGATCGAACTTAAGCTCCATGTACTCAGTCTTGGATCTACTGAGTCGTAAGCCCTTCGATTCCAATGCCCTTCTCCATAATTCTAGCTTCTCATTAACCTCCTCCTATGATTCCCCCACCAGCACTATGCCATCTATGAAAAGTATGCACCAAGGTACACCTCATTGGATGTTCCTAGTGAGCTCATACATCACCGGAATGAACAAATAGGGGCTCAAGGAAAATCCTTGGTGTACCCGATTGTTATCAGGAACGCGTCTGTCTCTCCTTTCATTGTGTGTACCCTAGTTTGCGCATCCTTATACATGTCTCTAATGGCCCGGATATATGGCACGGGGATGCCTTTTCTTTCCAAAACCCTCCGTAACACCTCCCTTGGCACTCTATCATATGCCTTCTCCAGATCAATGAAAACCATGTGTGAGTCCTTTTGTCTCTCCCTGTAGTGCTCTATCGTTCGCCTGAGTACGTGGATGGCTTCTATTGTTGATCTTCCGGGCATAAATCTGAATTGGTTCTCGGACACCTTTGTCTTTTGTCATAACCTCCTTTCAATTTCCCGCTCCTACAACTTCAGCGTGTGGCACATTAGTTTAATACCCCGATAGTTAGTGCAGCTCTAGTTGTCGCCTTTGTTCTTATAGATCGGGATCAATGTACTTTTCCTCCATTCCTCTGGCATCTTCTCCCCCATGAGGATTTGGTTAAATAATTTAGTCAACCAACTAATGCCCTTCTATTCAAGGCATTTCCATACCTCTATGGGTATATTATCTGGGCCAACTGATTTACCCCTTCCCATATGTTTCAGAGCATCCTTGACTTCCTTGGGGCTAATTAGCCTATACTCACAGTAGTTCTGGTGCTCCTCAGATGTTTAAAGATCACCAAGGGATATCTCTGTATCCCCTTGATCATTGAATAGATTGTGGAAGTAGGCTCTCCACCTAACTTTAATTAGTTGCATGTCCACGATCACCTGTCCATCTTCCCCTCTTATGCACTGTACTCGATCCAAGTCCCTTGTCTTCTTTTCTCTCGCCTTGGCAATTTTATATATATCCATAGCTCCCTTCTTGGTCCCCAACCTCTTATAGAACTCCTCATATGCTCTTGATTGTGCTTCTCTAACTGCTCTCTTTGCTTCTTTCCTAGCGTGTTGATACTAATGTTGTTTATCCTCATCTCCACTGTGAACCCACTCCTTGAAATAGTCTCTTTTGGTTTTAATCTTCTCTTGGACCTCTTCACACCACCACTAGGACTCTTTGTTGCTAGGCGTCCCTCCCTTTGATATGCCCAGAACTTCCTGTGCTAGCTCTCTAATCTTTTAGGCCTGTTGGTTCCACAATTGGTTTGTATCTCCCTCGTAGCCCCACTCTAGCTTAGACATCGCTCTTTCCTTGTACACCTTATACTTCGCTCCCTTCAAATCCCTCCGGCAGGTATGTGTCTAGGTGGGTTTAGTAGTTCCTTTGGCCCTCTTTTTGGCCTCTATGTCAACCCACTACACCCTGTGTTACGTAGAAAGGTATTCTCCTGGCGAAACCTTACAATCCCTGTTGTTTTCTTTGTATCCTTTTCCTTAAAAGTATGTAGTCAATCTGTATCCTTGTCCCACCGCTTTGATACATGATGATGTGTTCATCACACTTTTTAAAGAAGGTGTTGGCCACCGTTAAGTCGTAGGTGACCGCAAAATCTAGGAGGGCTTTACCCTCTGCATTCGTGGTTCCAAAACCGAAACCTCCATGGTGTGACGCATAACCATCCTTTGTCGTGCCAACATGCCCATTAAAGTCGCTGCCAATCATTACTTGATCGGTTTGGGGTATACCTTGCATTGTTGTGTCTAAGTCCTCCTAGAATGTTGCCTCCTTGCGCTCTGTTAGTCCAGTTTGTGGTGCGTAAGCACTGATGATATTCAATACCTCCCCATCTAGTACCATCTCAATGCTTATGATTCTATCCCCAGTCCTGGTCACTCCAACTACTTTATCTTTGAGGCCACTATCCACAATGATGCCAACTCCATTCCTGCCTCTGGCCTTACCCGCATACCGCAACTTGTAACCCAACACATCCATGGCTTTCATGCTGACCCATTTAGCCTCTTGCAGACAAAGGATGTTGATCTTTCTCCTCATCATTATTTGGGCCACCTCGAAACTCTTCTTTGTCAGCGTTCCGACATTTAGTGTCCCAAGTCGCAAATTTTTCTTCCCCTTTTGCTTCGCCCTCCCCCTCCCCAATCCCTTTGAAGATGGCCTCACTCTCTGAGTTCCATAACTTGTAACATTCATCCACTAGCTGTGACTATCTTAGGTTCATCCACTTGCCGCATAGCATAGTTCATTACCCTAAGCCATAATTTATATATTAACCCAAGCGTAGAAGTTGTAGCCTAAGTCCTTCAAATTGTCTTCCTAAGTAAAATATTTTGGCAGGATACGTGTAGAGCTGTCCTGAATCCATTCCCTAAACTAACCTTAATTGAATTAACATCTTTAGTTTATAGATAGTTTAACTATTTTAGTTAATAAATCATTTAAACCAACTCAGAACTCGATTTCAACTGCTCATTAATGACTAAATCCGACTTAACTCCGATTCCCTGTGGATACGACCCGTATACCCGATTTAGCTACGACAATCTCGTACGCTTGCGAGTTCACGGTTTTTAAACACACTTTTAAAACACATCAGTTACAAATAATATCAAACTATCATATATCATTGATAAATTCAAACAAATCAAATAATAGACTAACATATGTTTTCTCGAAACATTAACATTTTAACAACTAATGACATTAACAACAATCACAAAAACAACTAACAAAAATGAAAATTTATACATCTGAATAACATATCACGCATAACACATTACGGATATATTCTTACTCGATAGTCACTGTTAAGTATAAAAGTTAAAACATATATCAACACATTTGAACAATTGGTCTCTAATGATTATTTGAAAATTATATACAATAATGATATCTTACCTTCGTCAAATTATTGATGTCTCTTTGACAAGAAAATGCATGACATTATACATAAGCTAGGCCAGTTTTTAAAAGCGGAACATAATTTTATTCAATAGAACAATCGAAACACAGTATTATAAATTAAATTTGAAAATTACACAAATACATAAAAAAAAACAAATACCAATCTTCATCAAAATGGTAAGAATAAAAATAGCTTCAACCACAATGCTCAGTGGGTTTATTGGCACTATATATTTAGAGTGCTGGCCTTATCGTCCCAACAACCACTAAAGCTGCAATTCATTATATAGTCTTTAGACTCAACTGTTTATAATTGATACTATTTTTATCGATATATGTTATAAAGAGAACATTAGCCACACAAATTTTGAAATCATACACAACAATCAATTATATGGTATTAGAAGTTATAGGACTACGTTGAAATTATAAGACTAGCTCAAAAAGAATAAGACTAAACAGATAGTGTTGAATATGTGGCTTAGATTAAGCCATTTTAATCGTTTTATTATTTGGCATTAACTAGGCAACTAGAAATTTACATGTAGTGAGAATAAGAAGAAGTAAATCTGTGTTGAAAATAAGAGCAAGCAAAGTTTTGGCTAGAACTGAAAGCAAACTTGTGGTTAGGATTTGTTATCTTGGCCTACAAATAGGCTTGGTTGTCATTGTTCAACTAATCCCAAGAAGTAGTAGCACCAAGTAGTATAAGCATTTGGCTTCCTAATCTTTTCTCTAAATTTGTTTCTTTGAGAGATAAGAAAGGTGCTTGAGTGTTTGGTTTTATACTTAATTTGTGAGTACAACCAACAAGGGCGTAATTGAGATAGTTGGGAAGTGAGGTTGAGAGTGGAAGAGAGTGTTGCTCTTGCATTCCACTTGTTACTTTGTGGAAATTGTGAACTTCTCCCGCGGACATAGGCAAATTGCCGAGCCAATTTAAATTTGTGTGTTGCTATTTTTTTTTTTTTTTTTTATTGCTTTAACTTCCCATTATCGCCTTTGTTGAAGTTATTGTTGTAGCATGCTTTTGCACTACGATTGGTATCAGAGCTATAGCGAGCACGAAGTTCGAGATAATGCACTTTAATGGCAAGACCAACTTTTGCATTTGGCAAAGTACTATCAAAGATGTGTTGGTGCAACAGGGGATTTATAAAGCTGTACTTGACACGAAGTTCAAAAGCATGAGATATGATGATTGGGATGAATTACAAGCAAAGGTGGTGAGCACGATATGACTCAGTCCTACTCTGGAAATCAAGTATATGGTGTTGAATGAAACTTCTCCGGCAAAGCTGTGGGAGAAATTGGAGAACCTTTATACATCTAAGTCTTTGACAAATAGACTGTACTTAAAGAAAGAGTTGTTCGAGTTAAAGATGCAGGAGGGCTCAGAAACTATAAGCCACGTCAAGAAGTTCAACAAATGCATCACTTAACTACTAAGTGTAGAGATTGAAATCGAAGAAGAAGATCAAGCCATTATCCTGTTGGCATCTCTGCCAAAATCGTATGAGACTTTGGTCACCACGTTACTAGTTGGGAAGAAAATTTTGACAGTGGATGAAGTGTCAGCAGCTCTTCTGGAGACCGATAAGATCAAGCAACCAAGCAGTTCTTTTCATGCTGAAAGCCTTGCCGTGAAAGAAGACAACAGGGCAAAGTCGGGGCTTGGTAGAAGTAGGTCTCATGGAAGAAATGGCCATAATGATCGTTCCAAGTCGCGTCCTAGGAAAAATGTGGAGTGTCACTACTGCCACAAGAAGGGACATGTCACACAATTTTGCCATGAATTGAAAAGAGACTTGGAAGAAGGAAGCACCAAAAGCCAACAAAAGCAAACGTCGTCAACAACAAAGTAAATGAAGATGAAGTTGCTAAAATTTTGTTGGTGTCAACAAATGGCGGATCACTATCAAACTCTTGGGTACTTGACTCTGGGTGCATATACCATATGTGTCCTTATAAGGAATGGTTTAGCACATACCAGCCTTGCAATGTCAGCCACATTCTGATGGGTAATTATGTTAGCTGTAGAGTTATTGGAATCGGTATAGTGAAGATTAAGATGTATGATGGAATTCTTAGAACATTGAGTAACGTCCGACATGTTCCCGAATTGGAGAAAATTTGATCTCCTTGGGAACATTAGATTCTTTGGGGTATGGTTTCTGGGCCGAAGGCGGATTGCTGAAAGTATAAAAAGAGATCTCGTTATAATGAAGGGAGAGAAAGTCAGGAACCTATAGAAGCTACTCGGAGATACTGTTTCAGGTGGAGTTGCTGCCGCCGCTAAATCCAGTAATGACAATACTGAGTTGTGGCACAAGCACTTAGGCCATCTTAGATAACGCGGGCTCAATGCGTTACACAAGAGAAGACTATTAAGTGGAACGAAAGACGCAAATTGGACTTTTGCAAATTTTGTGTCATGAGAAAGTAGAAAAAGGTTAGTTTTGGCACCTCATCCCACATCCATAAAGATGCTCTTGACTGTGTTCATACTGATGTGTGTGGACCATCTCCAATTGCATCTCACGGGGGTTCCATTTACTTCGTTAGTTTCATCGATGATTATTCTATAAAGGTACGGATGTACTTCATGAAGAACAAATCCCACGTGTTTAACGTTTTCAGAAAATGGAAGGTTGAAGTTGAAAACTAGACTAGCAGAAAGTTGAAGTGCATCAGAAGTGACAACGGGACCGAGTATAAAGAAAGCACATTTCTGGAATTTTGCATAAATGAAGGTATTACTTGACACTTTATAGTAAAGGAGACTCTGCAACAAAATGGAGTTTCCGAAAGAATGAACAGAACATTGCTAGAAAGAGCTCGATGTATGAGGCTTAGTGCAAAATTACCAAAGAGTTTTTGGGTAGAGGCAGTAAACTGTACTGTCTACTCAAATTTGCGCATTTTTAGTTGTTCAGTCTACATGCATGTACCAGGTGCAAGAGAATAAAGTTAGATGCAAAGTCAAAGAAGTGTGTCTTCCTCAGCTATCCTAAAGGCGTAAAAGGTACGTACTTTGGGATCGAGAATCAAAGAAGAAAGTCATCAGCAGAGATGTTGTTTTTAATGAAACCAACATGTTGAAGAAAGAAGATATTAAGTAGGCTTCTACAAAAGAAGAAGTTCAAAAACCAGCCATTCAGGTGGAGTTTAAAGAACAACATACACCGACAAACAATCAAACTCAAACCAATGATGAAGAAAATCAAGAGGAGCCTTACTCTGGCACCACAGGCAGAGAGAGACGTACAATTAGAGCACCTAAGAGATATGAAGACATGGTCTCTTTTGCTCTATTCACTAATGACGGAAACCCTTCCAATTTTGAAGAAGCTGTTCAGTCAATAAATTCTGACAAATGTTTAGCAGCCAAAAGAGATGGAGTCGCTCAAGAAGAATTAAACTTGGGAATTGGTGGAATTGCCCTAGGGGAAGAAGGATATTGGTTGCAAATGGGTTTATCGAAAGAAAGAAGCAGTCATAGCAAATGAAGGTGAGAAGTTTAAAGCGTGACTAGTTGCCAAAGGATACTCGCCAAAAGAAGGCCTAGACTATAATGAAATTTTCTCCCTCGTAGTCAAACATATATCGATACACATGATACCGTCGATTGTGGCAATATATAATTTGGAGTTGGAGCAACTATGTGTCATAATGGCTTTCTTACATGGAGAACTAGACGAACAAATTTACATGCAGCAACCAGAAGGATTCAAAGAACCAGGGAAGGAAAGGCTAGTGTGAAGATTGCAAAAGTCACTATATGGCTTAAAGCAATCACTTAGACAATGGTACAAGCAATTTGATACATTCATGGTATCTTCTGGATACACCCGCTGTGAGTATGATTGTAGTGTTTACTCTAGGAAATTGGATGATGGTTCTTTCATTTATTTAATTCTTTATGTTGACGATATGTTGATTGCTGCAAAGAGAGAATCCCACATCATTGAGCTCAAGAACATGTTGAGCAGCGAATTTGAGATGAAGGATCTTGGAGCTGCTAAGAAGATTCTTGGAATGTAAATTTATAGAGATAGGAAAACTGGCAAGTTGTGGCTTACCCAACAAAGTTACATGAAGAAAGTTTTGGAGAGGTTTAGTATGATGAAATCTAAATATGTAAAGACTATATTGACAGCACATTTTCAACCATCTTCTGATCTTTGCCCAACAACAGAAGATAAAATGGGATACATGACTCAAGTTCGCTATGCAAATGCTATTAGATGCCTTATGTATGCTATGAAGTGTTCGCGATACGATATTTCACATGCAGTTAGTGTAATCAACAGATACATGGAAAATCTAGAAAAAGAGCACTAGAATGGAGTAAAGTGGATTTTCAGATATTGCTCGCACGATTGATTATGGGTTACTCTATGACCAAAAGACCGCTTCAAGCAAGACAGTCGGATATGTTGATTCTGACTGTGCTGGAGATCTTGATAATAGAAGATCTATTACCGGCTATACTTTCATTTTTGGTGGAGGACTAGTCTCATGAAAGTATGTCTTACAGTCGACTGTTTCTTTGTCTACTACGAAGGCAAATTACATGGCAGCCACTCAAGCGGGAAAGGAAGCTCTGTGGTTAAAAGGTCTGGTCGAAGAGCTTGATTTTAATCAAGATGTTGTTTAGTTGTAGTGTGATAGTCAAAGTGCTATATTTTTGGCCAAGAATCAAGTGTTTCATGCAAGGTCAAAACATATAGATGTTCGATATCACTAGATTAGGGAGTGGATCAACTCTGAAGAAATTTGTCTGTCAAAGGTTGACACAAATGATAATGCAGCTGATATGATGACCAAGCCAGTTTCAACGAAGAAGTTCAAGCATTGCTTAAACTTATTGCAAATCTCCTCATACTGAGAAGCGATGCAGCGCACCCCTGCCCAAAGAAAAGGGTTGCATCGGGGGTATCAAAAAGGAGTACCCTTGCAGATGGCATAATCTAACGCCAAGATGGAGATTGTTGAATATGTGGCTTAGATTAAGCCATTTAAATCCTTCATTATTTGGCATTGACCAGGAAACTACAAATTTACATGTGGAGAGAATAAGAGGAAGTAAATCTATGCTGAAAATAAGGGCAAGCAAAGTTGTGGCTAGAATTGAAAGCAAACTTGTGGTTAGGATTTGTTATCTTAGTCTATAAGTAGGCTTCGTTATCATTGTTCAAATAATCTCAAGAAGTAGTAGCATCAAGTAGTAGAAGCATCTGGCTTCCTAGTCTTTTCTCTAAATTTGTTTCTTTGGGAGATAAGAAAGGTGCTTGTGTGTTTGGTTTTATACTTAATTTGTGAGTAGTTAACGAGGGTGTAATTGGGATAGTTGGGAAGTGAGGTTGAGAGTGAAATAGAATGTTACTCTTGTATTCTACTTATTACTTTATTAGTGAAAATTGTGAACTCCCTCCCGTGGACGTAGGCAAGTTGCCAAACCACGTTAAATTCTTATGTTGCTATTTTCTCTTTGATTGCTTTAACTTCCTATTATCATCTTTGTTGAACTTATCATTGTAGCACACTTTTGCACTATAAATTGAGTAATAATTATAAGTATTTTTAAAAAATTCAATGTTCAACTTTGAACGAGTTAAAAAAATCGACACTAATGATAGCTGTTCATTCACTAATAAAAAATTAAATTATAGTTGTTCATTCACTAATAAAAAATTAAATTAAGCATCTATAAAAACATTTGTTATGGAGAGGACATGCTTCCCTCCTTAAATGATTGAGTACACATTGGAAATTCATCCTCAAAGCTTCCGGGTGTCCCAACGAAAAAGGAAGCCCCACTGTAGCACTAATCACAAAAGCCATCGAGGAAAATAATGTTAATATAAACTAAATCGACAAACATCAAGTACACTAATCCTACACGTAGCATCAACAGCAAACAATAGGAACGCAAGTCAGTCAAGAACATGTTACTTGACCCAAAAAGTTTGACTATAAAAAAATTAAACAACTGATAATAAACAATTATATCAATTGCATGAAAATGAATCAAATTAGCTACAAGGGACTGTGAAGGAAACGATATTTTGATTGACCATGATATTCTATAAATTAGTGGAATGACAATCAAGTACATCAAACATTAGTTTAACCAGTTTAAAGAGAGTTCAATCAATTCACTTTACAATGCCACATGTGAAAATAATGTGATGCACGGGAAAAAAAAAACCTAGTAATCGTATTAATATAAGGGTTTCTTTTATAGAAAACCATCTTGAAAAAATATCATTTTTCACCTAATCACCAGAACTTTTTTTTAGAAATCCACCTCTAAAAGTCTAAAAGTTTTCAATCAATTGCCTTAATCGGGTTATTAATTAACTATTCGTTAAATATTACTTCACTTTCAAGTGGATTTTAGCTTACTTTTTTAATTTTCTGATTGCACGTAAGGCATAAGTTGAAACTAGTCAAGTTGATAATGGATTCACCTGTACCCTTCCCACCTAGGTTTTATCCCAAGGGTAGGGGTGTAAACAACCAAACGTTCGA
This sequence comes from Simmondsia chinensis, assembly GCA_018398585.1. Taxonomy (NCBI): domain Eukaryota; kingdom Viridiplantae; phylum Streptophyta; class Magnoliopsida; order Caryophyllales; family Simmondsiaceae; genus Simmondsia; species Simmondsia chinensis. Next base: position 29,486,492 of record JAGTTD010000008.1, on the reverse strand, counting down.
TGAACTACTTGCGTTCAAAATTGATTATGGCTCGTTTGTGTTTGTTATTGGAGCTCGATAACGTATCGAGCAAAGTTTGAGCAGGCTTGATAAACTTAACGAGCCGAGTTCGAACAAGGGTGTTGCACGGGTCGTTAATGTTCATGAATAGTTTGATAAGAGCTCGTTAAAGGCTCGATAAGTACTCATTAAAGGCTCGTTAGTAGTTAATATTAACTCCTAAATAGTTCGAGAATGGCTCGATAATAACTCAAACAGCTTGGCTCAATAGGGAACTCGACTAGATAATAAGCTCGGGTTGGTTATAAGCTCAATAGCAAGCTCGGCTCGGCTCGGCTCGATAAGAAGCTCAAATTGGCTCGATTAGCCTCACGAGCCAAACCGAGCCGAGCTCGAACAAAGGGCTCTAAAGCTCTATAAGAGCTCGACTAGAACTCAAGCACGATAAGGCTTATCGAACTCGAGTTCGAACAAGGGGGTGCTCGACTGAGCTCCGCTCGTTTACACCCCTACCCGAGGGGGTTTGAAAGAGGCGAAGTTCGAACATTGATGGGGTTGGTAGTGGAAAATGCTTTTCTAACTTAAGTAATTTAAATTATTTTTAATATGCATTCTAAAAACTATATAAAATAACTAATAAGTAACAAATAATTAACAATATAGTTTAAGATTGTTGATTGAAATTTTTGATATTTTAACAAGTAATTGTATAAAAATTAAATAATTGTGATAGTGGAGTGAAAAATACAACATTCAATAATAAGGGGTTGTTATTATCTATTACAGTTTTATTTGTATTTTTTTATCATTATTTTATTATTTTTCTCATTGCCAGTTGTAATAAAAGGGCTTGCCAGCTATTCTTTTTTTTTTTTAGCTTTTGGCATTATTCATTGTACAGTAATAATGTCAAAATAATCTCTATGGCTCCTCTTCTCCATGTTTGAGGTGATTTCTTAGGCTAAGCAAAATCTCCACCATTTTCATGCTTGATTCAAGCTTTGGTTTATTTTTTGTTTAGTTTTTTTACTTCAATATGGTATCAGAGCGTGCTTCGCTTGCTTGATTTCGTTTTCTACAAACTCTAATCTGGTGATCGAACAAGTATTGTTTTGATCAACGATTTTTGTGTGCTAGCATTTGTTTTTTTTGGTTGTGGACAACACTTTTTTGTCAGATCGAAGCTCCTTAAGTAATCAAATGGCTGAATCGAAGGCAATTTCTGAGCAATCCAGTGGAGGTAATACAAACACTCAAATTGATGACTACTTTTTGCCCTACTTTCTTGCTCCAAATAAGAATCCAGGCGCAATACTTGTTACTAAAGTTATTAGTAGTAGTGAAACCTTTAATAGTTGGTTCCAATCAATGGAAATTGCGCTCTATGCCAAGAGTCTCAATTTTGTGACTGAAGATGAACCGAGACCAGAAAGGCACGATCCGAAATATATGAAGTGGATGAAATGTGACCGAATGGTAATGGGATGGATTATCAGTTCCGTGTCAAAAGAAACTGGAGCAAGCATATAATACTGCAAATCCTCACAAGAAATGTGGAATGAATTAAGAATTCGCTTTGCTCAATCAAATGGCCCAATTATCTATTCGGTTTGAAATCAAAGTTTCGAAAATTGTCAAATGTTGGTGCAAATAAGACAAATTTGATGTGGAAACAATTAAATCAAGACAAACGAGAATCGGGACAAGAACGTATAAGCCCAACCCACACCTACACTATTCATCATCTTCAACCCAGCCGCACCGCTACAGTACCCGAGGCCACAGCCCACCACTGGCCTAGACTCCGGCCCAGCTTCAGCCCACACGCAGCCTATCCACCAGCTCGACCCAAAGCAACACGCAGGCCCAACCGACCCACGCCACCAGCACTATTCTGGCCCAGCCCAGAACGAACGACTCCAGCCCATACCCACGCGCAGCACCGGCCCAAACCGCTAGGGCACAGAGAAGAGCAGGGTCGGTGTTTGTGAGGATATAAGATTCTTTTTGGGGGTGGAGGTCGGCGTCTCCGTAACGGTCTCTCTCTCGGGTCCTGTTCTCTGCTCTGCTTCTCTCCTCTCAGCTTTCTTTCTCTCTCCAGATTTTATATTCTTTTTTTTATTTTTTTCGTTAAATTGGAACGAGAGCGAAATTAGCGTGAAGACTGACATGAGTTCGATCATCTCCTCCTTCACTGGATCATCCTTGATGGAGAGCTAACTTGCTCTCTGGGGTTAGTTGAAACCTTAGCCTTTACTTTTGTTCACTTTTAATTCGGGTTAATTTGATTGTTTATATAAATTGCTTGGTTGAGATAAATACTTTGAAGTATTATATTTTTATTATTCATTCAATTGATATGATTATTGAGTTTATAACCTTTAATTGTTGATATTGATATTTATAAATTATTTCTTTGTGCTTGTAGCCTTAGGATTAATTAATCAAGCAATAGTATTAACCGAATTGTTAATTAAAGCTTATCTTCCTTATGCTTTAGTTAGATAGGGTCAATACGCGATACTAACAACATTATCTGAGTAGGTTGAAGCTTGTAGCCTAAACTACTACCCGTGTGACAATTAATAATCCTAAGTTAAAAGCTAACGCAAAAGTAATTGGCTAACGATGGATTCGAAATCCTAGGTTCCAATTTAATACACTTTTTCGATTAGAAGTAGATTACTTTAGTTTAATTGTTGTTTCCTTAGATTAATTAATACAAAAACTTCTCAATTTTATTCAAATCAATTTAAGCATAGAGTAAATTCACGTACTCTTAGTCCCTGTGGTTCGACACCCTCTCGCCCTATACTTCAATTTAGATGTGTTTAATAGATAGGGTTTTATGTTAAATTTTGATAGATGTAGAAAAACACATCAACAATGGAGTGGAACTCCTACTTCATGATTTTATTCTAACCAATGGCATCCTACATCAATTTTCCTGTGTTAACATGCCCCAAAAAAATTCAGTTGTTGAACAAAAGCACCAACACTTACTTAATGCTGCAAGAGCATTACGTTTCCAATTAAATATCCCTAATCTTTGGAGTGAGTGCATCTTAACGGCCACTTATCTCATTAATCGATTACCTTCCTCCGTTCTCCAAAATAAATCCCCTCTTGCTGTACTAACTGGTGCATCACCAACTCGATGTTTATGCTTTGCTGCCATGAATCACGCCAGTCGACTCAAATTTGATTCTTGGGCTAGACCATCAATTTTTCTGGGGTATCCTTTTGGGTAAAAGGATACAAGTTACTTGACCTTCATACCAAAAAAATTTATGTTTCCTGTCATGTGATTTTCCATGAATGTATATTTCCTTTATGGTCATGTTCCACCACCCCAGATCCTTTTGAATTTATCAGCTTGCCTCGCATATCTTTAGACTCAATTAATGGAGTTTTTTGAGCTAAATGGCACTTTTTCAAAAACAATTTAGAAAAATGGCATCATTTGAAAAATATTTAGTGAAATGACACCATTTACTGTTCATTAACATTGCACACCTTCCGAGAATTCGTGCAACCAACGTTGCACGACTTCCGGGAAATCGTGCAACAGAGGGAATTTTTTTATATAAAATTAAAATTTTAAATATAATTTTAATAAGAAGTAAAAACAACTAAATAAGAATGGTTATCCTAATTGTTAGTAGTCTAAACTTTGAAAAAGAGGTTTTGGGTTCAGGTCCCACCTCAAGCAGCCATTTTTTGTATTTTTGTATAACAATATTAAAATTTAGATATTTTATCAAAAGAGAATATTTTTTTTAAAAAGTAAATTTTTTAACATTTAAAGTAAATTTTTACACATAAAGTAAATTAAAAAAATTATAAAATAATTAGGTAAAGTAAATTAAAGTAAATTTAAGGACAAATATTTATATAAAATTTACACATAATTATAAAAATTTACAAAAAAATATTTTAAGAAAATATTCTTATTTATAATCTTGAAAAAATAATTATAAAATTTATGTGTAAATTTTTTTGACCTTTAAAGTAATTTAAAATAATTTGAAGTAATTGGCATGTAAAAATATATTTACATCCCAATCAAAATTAAAATTTTATATAAAATAAAAGGTGAATTGGATGAGAATTAGCAAGATTAAGCTATAGCTTCCAAGTGATTAGATCAAGTGTTTTTTAAAAATATTTACATCCCAATCAAAATAATTTTATATAAAATATTCACAATTAGTATCAGAGCTTGGATTTAGCTTCCAAGTATTTTCTACATGCCAATTACTTCAAATTATTTTAAATTACCTTAAAGGTCAAAAAAATTACACATAAATTTTATAATTATTTTTTAAAAATTATAAATGAGAATATTTTCTAAAACATTTTTGTGTAAATTTTTATAATTATGTGTAAATTTTATAAAAATATTTTTCCTTAAAATACTTTAAATTACTTTAAATGTTAAAAAAAATTACTTTTTTGAAAAAAAACTCTCATTTGATAAAATATCTAAATTTTAATATTGTTATACAAAAATACAAAAAATGGCTTGCTTGAGGTGAGACTTGAACTCAAGAACTCGTTTTCAAAGTTTAGACTACTAACCATGAGGACAACCATTCTTATTTAGTTACTTTTACTTCTTACTAAAATTATATTTAAACTTTTAATTTTGTATAAAAAAAATTCCCTTTGTTGCACGACTTCCTGAATGTCATGCAACGGGCTTTTGTTACGCGATTATTGGGATGTCGTGCAAGGTTGGTTGCACGACTTCCCAAAAGGCGGGCAACATTAATGAACAGTACCATTTTGCTAAATATTTTTCAAATGATGCAATTTTTCTAAATTTTTTTTTTGAAAAAGTGCCATTTAGCTAAAAAAGTCCAATTAATGATGGTGCCTCCGTAAATATTCCTTCCACCTCTTCAACGAACAACCAATCCTTCCCTTTCGTTCACTAGATGGCCTTAATGCAACACCAATTAAACTCCATACCTCTTTCTTCCCCAAATTCACCAGATGTTGTTGTCCCCATCCCAACATCCCCAACACCTGATTCCACACCACATTTCAATCCTCCTACTTCTGTAGAGTCGTACTCTCCACCCCCTAGTATTTCCCACTCCTTACCATCTAGTACAGAACCTCGCTAATCCATTCATCCTTCTTGTGTGCCCTTTTATCTTCAAGATTACCATTGCTACTTAGTCACCCATGGCTCCCCTCCTCCTCTTCCTCCATCCACCACTCATCCTCTTTCCATTGTCCTTGGTTATGATCATTTATCACCACAATACAAAAATCATGTGTTATCCCTTCTTATTGAGCAAGAACCTATATCTTTTCGTGATGCTTATACTTCCCCCCAATAGCGTGCTACGATGAACGCATAATTAGAGGCTCCTACATCTAATAATAGTTGGTCTATTGTACCTCATCCCCCGGGCAAGCAATCCACTGGTTGTATGTGGGTTTTTAAAATCAAACGTCATGTCAATGGTACTATTGAGCGATTCAAAGCACGTTTAGTTGTGAAAGGATTCACCCAATGTGAGGGTGTGGATTTTGTAGACACCTTTTCCCCCGATGCCAAACTTACAAGTGTTCGTACCCTTCTTGCCTGAGCCGCTATCCAAAATTGGCACTTATTTCAATTGGACATTAACAATGCTTTTTTACATGGGGATCTCCATGAGGAAGTCTATATGACTATTCCTCCCGGAGTCTTTGGTTTGTCACTTACATAAGAGTCTCTATGGGCTCAGGCAGGCTAGTCATCAGTGATTTGCCAAGCTCTCATTTGCTTTATTATCCAGGGGTTTTGTTCAGTCCCGACATGATTATAGTCTTTTTATTCGCTCTCGTGGTGCTTCTTTTATTATGTTACTTGTATATATCGATGATATTGTGGTTGCTAGCAACGATGTTGATAATGTCACTTAGTTAAAAGATAACCCTCCACTTAGTTAAAAATATTTCGTTCAAAATTTCTAGGCCAGCTTGGTTTTTCCTTGGGTATAGAAGCTGCTAGATCATCTTCGCGTCTATATCTCTGTCGACGAAGATATGCCCTCAACTTGTTGTCCTCATATGGTTTGCTTGGCACACGTCCTTGTGTGACACCTATGGACACCAATCTTAGGCTGTCCAAGGATGATGGCACGGTTATGCCTGATCCCACTGTGTTTAGACAACTTATCGGACAACTTTTGTACCTTACCATTACAAGACCGGACATTTGTTTCACTGTCAACAAGTTGAGCCAGTACTCGGCCGCTCCTCGGGTTCCTCACTATCAGGCTGCTCTTTGTATTTTACAGTATATTAAGGCCGCTCCCGTTAAGGGTCTCTTTTATTCATCTACTTCTGATATGCATTTACTCACTTTTGCTGATGCTGATTGGGCTAGTTGCCCGGATTCTCGTCGACCTATTATGGGTTATTCTGTATTCCTTAGGTCCTTTTTAATTTCTTGGCGTTCAAAAAGGCAATAGACTATTTCTCGCTCCTCTACGGAGGCCGAGTATCGTAGTATGGCAGCTGCTACTTGTGAGATTTTTTGGTTATCTTGGTTGCTTCATACCTTTCCTATTCGACAATCAGGCTGCCACTTACATTGCTTAGAATCCAGTGTTTCACAAATGAACCAAGCAGATCGAAATTGATTTGTATTTTGTTCGTGATGAAATTCGGGATTGCATGCTCAAAGTTCTTCATAGTGGTTCTCTGTTCCAACTCGCCGACTTACTACTAAACCACTGAATCATCCACTATTATCTGCTTTTATGCGCAAGTTGGGTGTTCGAAATATACACACTCCAACTTGAGGGGGCGTATTACAATTTTATATTTTTATCATTATTTTATTATTTTTCTCATTGCTAGTTGTAGTTAAAGGGCTAGCCAGCTGTTCTTTTTATTTTTTTAAGCTTTTGACATTATTCATTGTATAGTGATAATATCAAAAATAATCTATCTGGCTCCTCTTTTTCATGTCTTAGGTAATTTCTTAGGCTAAGTAAAATCTCTACCATTTTCATGCTTGATTCAAGCTTTGGTTTATTTTTTGTTTAATTTTTTACTTCAATAATTATCAAAAAAAATATATTACTATCAGATTAATAATATAATTTATAAATAATAAAAATTATAAATTACTTTCAAGAATTACAATTTTACTTTTGAATAAAGACAACTTTTTTATCTCGCGTTTCAAACCGAGGTTACATAAAATTTTTCCGACACTCTTTGTACTAACCCGCACGCACACTCTGACATTCACATGGAGCCTAGGGTTTCACACCACCCATTTCAATGGCTTCCTTCTTTACTTACACAATCCCAATCCCCCCACTCTCTACCTCTCTCTATCCTCTTCTCTTCGAGCATTCAACAATGGCGGTGTCGGCGCTCAACCTGCTTCATGATCGCAAGTACACCTTCATCTTCACACTCCCTTTTCTCTTCCTCTGCGTCCTCCTCGTCGTTATCTCCTCCTCTAAGTACCCTAATTCCTTCACATTCTCCTCTACTCTCTCCCTCAGTAATCAATCCCTCTCGCCGCCGCAACATTTATCCAATTTGCGTGAAGATCAGGTTCAAAATGAAGTTCAGCATCGCGATCATCGGCCGCCTCTGAAATCGGCGGTTTCAGATCATCGATTGGAGAAAGATGAGCAGATTCTGTCGCCTTCGATGATCACGCATGAAGTTCGAGATCGTGGTGATCGGCCTGAATTGGAGCGAGATCAGCAGATTCCGTCGCCTTCGGTTCTCTGTTAGTAAATTTCGTGCATAATATACATTTTGGATGCATATTCAACTATTTGGTTTAAAAAGAATGTTTCCATATCATTGACAATAATACAGGAAAATACAATCTATTTTTCTTATTTTAAAAATAAATGATAATGAAAATAATCTACCTATAACTTAAGTAGATATTTATATTTTATATTTTGCTAAATTTATCACTTTTATCTTTCAAATGATTGATTGTAAGGTATCAGCTACTATGTTTTATATTTTTACTACCGCAATTGGGACTAATTCTTTTACTTCTATAATTGAACGAATTTGATTAATGTTTTTGTGTATACAACCGAATAATACATATATGTATTAGATCCCATCTAATTACGGTACCATATTTGACTAATAGAGATTCGCTTTCAGATTCACCTGAGGGAAATCAAGGAGATAATCAGAGTCCAGATTCTGGTGGCGATGATGATTTTTCGCAGATGAAGTGGGAGGTCTGTGAAGGAGCAGGTGCAGTTGATTACATACCGTGCTTGGATAACTATGATGCGATAATGGCGTTGAAATCAAGGAAGCATATGGAGCACAGGGAGAGGCATTGTCCGATGCCGAGCTTAAGGTGCTTGGTTCCTCTTCCTCGCGGGTACAAGAGTCCCGTCTTGTGGCCTCAGAGCAGGGACATGGTGAGATTCATGTCGTTTGGTAAGGTTTTAATTTTATTATTTACTTTGATTTTGATTCGTGAACTTATTATTTGTGTATCAGGGTTCTTTTGGTCTATCTGTTTTTAGCTTATCTATGTTAGTAGATTTGCATGTTTAAGATTATAAAGTGTGGTGTTTGGTTATATAATGTAGAAAGACCTTTTTTATAGGTTGACATAGTGTTTTAAAATATATTTTAGAATAAGTTGTGAAAAAAATTTAACTTACATATTTTTCGATTTAGTTATAAAACAAAGTCAACAAAAGACTGTTTTTTTTCTAACATTTCACAACTTTTAAGTTGTAGAAAAGTCAAACTAAACACAGGTTTAATCGGTCTCTTCATTGGTTGGATTCATTAACAGTGTTTTGGCGATATAGTAGAGGGGTAGAGAGGGTCAGGAGAGGTGGATATGTTGTCTGGTTTAGCAAATAGACAAAGGGTGAGAGTTATTTAATAAACAATGGTAAAATTATCCATAATTTATTTAACAGTTTCACCGTCTCCACTACACCCCATACCCTTCCCTTTTTACCACTCTATTCCATTTGCTAAACAAGGACAGCATAACAGTCGCTTGATTACTGACTAAATATAAATTACTAGAGTATAAAATCATTCTTTGTTAGTCACCTAATAGCTCAAATCCCTGCAGACCCATAATTGATAAATTGCTATAATTAAAGCACAAGATATGAGTTGGACATATGCACTTTCTATGCTTCAAGCCTAATGGATATTTATGTGAGTGGGACATATTAGAGTGTAAACTATTATTGGACCTTTACCTAACAATTTAATCTTATGGAATAATTGGTTCCGACATAGACGTATGCAACTTTGTGAAATACCATTGTGACAATGTTATTTATATGGTTGCATAAATTTTTGGCAGTATTATATGGCTACATAATACATGCGTAAATCATAGATGCACATATCATGACTCCTGCTGGTTGCTTTACTCTTTGGAGAATGATTAGAGCAGATCCAATGAGAGTTGCGATCCCCTTATTATGACATGACAAAATGGCTCCTCATTTTTCTATGGTATTTTAATAGGAGATGTCAAGTTCAAGTATTTTATTATTTTATCAAAAAGTATGCTGTAGCCTCTATATTTTTCATATTTAATGAAAGGTTAAATACAATTAAATATAACTTAGAAGATTCAAAGAAAACATGATGCAGCTGGTAACATCTTGGCGGGGATCGTTAGTGGCAAGGGGATGGTTGGCAGATAGGCTTGGCTGGGGGACTCAGCACACGGAAGTAGGGAGAGAGCTTGGCGGAAGTGGGTGGAGCTTGAGTTTGATTAGGATTTAAGTTTTATTTTTAGATTTAAATTTTGTAAGTATCTTTTAGAATTTTGCTCTTAGTCAATTAGCTCCTCTATTTAAGCTAGAGGAAATCTAGGGTTTATTTATTCATTAATTTTCCAAATTTTATTTCTATTTTAGAGCCTCGCTTCTCGGGTTGTGAGAATTGAGTTTAATTTCCCCCTTGTTTTATTGATTCATTAATAAATTAAAGGGAAGACTGTTGAACCCTTCCTATTTTCCCTAAATTCCACTTTCGCACTGCATCAGTTGGTATGAGCGCAAAACGACTTCTAAAATGGCCCATGGGTGACAGAAGTACGCTGCCGTCGGAGACGTTTACAAGCAAGACGTACAACGGCGGACCGAGAGGAGATTAGAGGACTTGGAGAAGAAATTCCGGTGAATCGAGCATTGCTGGATTCAATTGGGGACAAATCCCGAGCTGGAGCCGGGAACCCAGCCCCAACACCCGCTGACGTCGGGTGTGAAGAAGACATGGACGAGAGCTTCCTTAAACCGCTCCCAGAAGCAGAGGCAATGGCTAGGTGGATGAGGAGTAATCGCCCCAATATCAAGCATGCTGCCATCGTTGATGTACGGAGGTGGGAATCCGGTCTTGGGGAAGAATTTCCAAAGTTTGAAGGTGATGGCATCATAGTGGTGGAAGAGGCTGAGGACGAGCTGGTGTTGCTAGGCGAAGAGAAGGTAGCAGGTGACGAGGGTCGCTTGCCATTGGTCTGGCGAATTGACTTCACGCCTGAGGAAGTAGAAGGAGATGAATGGCTTCGACACAACATCTTCCAAATGACATGTACGATTGGCGAGAGGGTGTGCCGCCTAGTCATCGACTCCAGGAGTTGTGAGAACACCATCTCCGAGGAAGCCGTCCAAAAGTTAGGGTTGAAGACGAAGGAGAATCCGAACCCTTACAAGATGTCATGGCTCGAGACAGGAGACTAGGTAACCGTTTCGAAACGATGCCTAGTTAATTTCTCTATTGGGTTGAAGTATCGGGATGGAGTATGGTGCGATGTTGTTACCATGGATGTGTGTCATCGGTTATTGGGCTGACCTTGGCAATATGATAGAGGTATTATACATATAGCTTTATCTTTGAAGGAACAAGGATCATCTTGTTGCCCAAGAAAGATGAGGTGCCACATGTGTCGAAGGCCGAAGACCCAAGACCGGAAGATAGAGCCATGTTCTCCAATGCAGTTGGCGAGTTAGAGATGGCATCTACACCAATAGGCAACATCAGGAGAAAACCTATCTTTGATGTGCCGACATATCTTGATTTGTCTTCTCCACCTATCTTTGATGAGCCCACATATGATGAGCCCATCTATGACGAGGAGGAGGTGTCGGATAAGGTAGGGAGTCTATCAAAGGAGGTGTGGCCAGAAGGGTTGGCGTATTGCTTACCGCCAACAAGGGAGGAATAATGCCGGCTAGATTGGATTCCAGAAGTTGCCTTACTAAGGAGGCCACATTACCGAATAAATCTTACGGAGCGCGAGGATGTCAAGCGCCAAGTTTGTAAGTTGATCACCAAGAGTTACGTCCGAGAGAACTTGAGGGCGGATTAGCTGTCTTGACGCCAACAAAGGACGGGACTTGGCGGATATTCCTTGACAACAGAACAATCAGTAAGGTCACGAGTCCAATTCTGCCAGAAGGTGAGTGGAAGACTAAATTTGAAATTCGAGGGCAAATTCTTTCCAAATCGGGAGAATGATGCAGTCCACGGGTCTTGGCGGGTTGATCTTGGCAAGATGGGTCAATTGGCGGAATTGAGATAGAGAAGCGGAAGGGAAAGAGAGACATGGGGCAACCTTGGCAGATCATGCTTGGCGGGATCACGGGTTCGCGGTTTGGGTTCGAAACGCAGTTGACGAAGAATTAGAGTTTCATTTGAAATAGGATTAGCTTTCAGATTTAAATTTTGAATTATTTAAATTTGAATTATCTTTTAGTGTTTTATTCTTAGTAAACTCTATATAAACAAGAGGAAGACTAGGGTTTAGTTAGCATTCATGTTTTTCAGATTTTATTCAAGGATTCCTAGAGTTTTTCTCTGTTTCTCGGGTTGTAAGAAATTGAGTAACTTTTCCCCTTGTTTCTATTATTTTCATAACAAAAGTCAAAGGGAAGGCTGTTCAACCTTCCCGTTCCCAAATCCCACTTTTGCGCGCTGCATCAAAACATTAAATTGTTTTATGAACTTCTTTAACATGCTAGAGGCATTGATAGAGTAACCAAAATATTATTTTAACACTTAGAAGCAAAATTAAAGTTTTAGGAAAATTATCATTTAGGTACCCTGAAGTTTGAGCATTTATCACTTAGGTATCTTGACGTTCCAATATATAGAAGGGGGTACCTGGAGTTTTAAACAAGTTATCATTTAAGTATCCTGAAGTTTTAATATTTTATGAATCAGATACATTTTTTGTTGAAATTTGATAGATTTTCATTGGAAAATACTAAAATTAAACACAATTTTGGCAATATATTAATATCTTCACTAGAATTTGATGATTTTACGCCCCAAACTTCAAAAATGACATATGATTGTGGCAATATTTAGGTAGTTCATATCAACATCGGTGAATATTTTATCACAATTCACTGAATTTTTGATGAAACATTGGCATAACTATATATTATCGTAATGATGTATTATATTAGCATTTTTTGCATAAAATTGGCTAGATTCTTACAAAAATTTATCAAATTCCAACTTAGGGTACCTAGGTGTAGTGTTTTAAAAAAGTGCGCCTAGGTGCTAAGGCGAGGCGAGACGCAAGGTCATCGCCTAATAAGCTTGAGACGAGGCGATTTGACCTAGGCGCACTGAGGTGCACCAAGGTGCGCAAGACGACAAAGGCACAACTAGTGCACCTTATATGTTTAAAACCTTATTTTGCCATAAATTTAAAAAAAAAATGTATTTCATGCGTTTTTTCATTTTGTTTATTGTTTGTACAAAACATGGATTATTATTGTTTGACCCCTAGATATTATAAGTAGTTATGTATGGTTGACTTTGGAAATCATGGATATAAATATTTGGAAAAAGAAGAGAATGATATGGGTGCCTTGTATGTTTTTTGGATTTTATAGTGCCTTGTTATTTTTGTTTAAAGCTTAAGTTAATTTTATATATATATAGCACATTTTGATGAATATCGATATTTTTTAGATGTTCTTTTTTTAAGTAGTTTATATTATTAAATTAAAACTTTCATATTATATAATTAATTGATTTCATAGCTTATTTTCATAATATATACTATAAACATAGAATATAGATATACTTACGAAAATATGCGCCTCACTTCGCTAAGGCGCGTGCCTTGCGCCTAGGAAGTAGGACCCTCTATCACCTCAGTGTGTCTTACGCCTTGTTATACACTGCCTAGATGATAAAATTTTCAAACCTTAAGGTACCTGATTATATATATTAAAACGTCAGGGTACTTAGCTGATAAATGCTCAAAACTCAAAGTATCTAAGTGATAATTTCTCAAAGTTTTATTAAAAACTACGAGAGAGAGTGTGATTTTAGGTTGAAGGCTATGACATATTTGAATATTTAAGCATCTATAAATTTTAGAGATCTTATTCACTGTGTCTTTTTCGTGTCAATTTTGATTTTCTTTGTAGATATGGTATGATAATGTCCCGCATCCTAAGCTTGTGGACTACAAAAAGGACCAACACTGGGTGGTCAAATCTGGTCATTATCTCACTTTTCCAGGAGGCGGGACTCAATTTAAGGAGGGAGTTACAAACTACATCAAGTTCATTCAAAAGGTATTCTTTCTCACCCTTTTTAGGGCATCCAAAGCAGAAGGAGAGTGTTCTGTCATTGTATGTTGTTGAACTTCACTTATGGGATGTTGTTTTGCCTCTAGGTGGACTGACTTATCCTTTTAATTTTTTATTGAAAAACCTGTATACTCTTTCTAGATGCTCTTCATCGTGCAAACATGTGATTTTAAGTGGAATAATGGTGTTGGTAGTCACTGTTGTTATCCATAGAATTTCGGACTTATGTTCCTAGATGTGTATTTGTTCCAACTAATGTTAGGAAAAATACCTAAGAATAGAGTTCGATTTAGATGCAAACCAACAGATTTGAAAGAGATTGAGAAGATAAGAGAAAAAGAGAGCATGATAATAGACAAGACAACAACAACAACATGCCCAGTGCCACAAGGGCTCCCGCTTGCGCGGGGTCTTAGGGGGGTAGGATGTACGTAGCCTTACCCCATCAGGGTAGAAACTGACGAGAGACTGTTTCCGAGGACCCGCGGCCTGATAGTTGTGGGTTATAGGGTTATGTGGTTGTAAAGGACCTGTATAAAGAGCATGAAAGGGGGAAGTATAGAGCATGAAGGGAGCATATAAGGAGCATGCAAGGAAGCATGTAGGGCCTAGATGTCATGTATGGCATGAATGAATACAGACAGTTAATCATATAAGCATATAAGCAACTACTCTTGCAAGCATGTAAGTATATAACATGTACGCATGGAGGCATAGCCGTAGGAGCAAAAAGCCAAAAGCAAAAGGCGAAAGCAAACAGCATGTAGCGTCTATAGAGTATAGGGGGGAGGAGAGAGGGAGAGAGAGACAGTAGCTGGCTAAAGCGAGAGAGAGAGAGAGAGAGAGAGAGAGAGAGAGAGAGAGAGTATAGAAGTACTAGACGAATAACGTACACCAATACTGCGGATACATAAATGAGCATACAAGCAGCGTCGTAGTACTAGAACTAGCTTGCGGGAGCTCAAAGCTCCTACACTCATCAATCGGTTACCCCTAAAACTACCCTCCACTGAGCTCTAACTAGGGTCATCTCTTCAATTAGGTTTATGTAGGCGAGTTCCTGATGAATTGTCCTCATCCCACTCCTCTTTGGTCGGCCTCTTCCTCTCTTCCCGACTGTAATATGGAGGGGCTGGACTCCAACCAACTCTTCTGTGGCCTGCCTCTTCCTCTCTACTCATCCGTAGAATTGTCTCCATTCAGCCGTAGGAGCACTAATCACCCAGCAAATGCCCACACTGATAACGAGGTATACAAGCATCCTCGTGGTAACTTACTAGTGCTCATTGCTTCTATAGGGTCGATGCTCCTGCCCCCCATGTCGGCCGCACCTATACTAATCCTCCACTGAGTTCTATCTAAGGCCATCTCTTCACTTAGGTTGAGATATGTTAGGTCCTGACGAATAGTCTCCATCCAACTCTTCTTCGGCCGACCTCTCCCTCTCTCCCCGTCTGTTATCTGGAGTAGTTCACATCTCCTGACAGGGGCAGTGGTGGGTCTTCTCCTAACATGCCCAAACCACTGCAGGCGTTGCTCCCTTGACTTATCCTCTATTGGAGCAACGCCTAATTGACTTCTTATAACATCATTTCTGATCCTATCTTTCTTTGTGTGGCCACATATCCACCTCAACTTCCTCATCTTTGCCACTTTCAGCTTTTGCGTGTGATGGCACTTAACTAGCCAGCACTCTACCCCGTATGACATAGCCGGCCTTACTATCATCTTATAATATTTACCCTTTAACTTTAAGGGGAATTTCTTATCGCATAGGACCCAGAGGCCATTCGCCATTTATGTCAACCCACTTTATCCTATTGTTGACATCTGCGTCCACTTTGCCATCTTGATGCGCCATGGAACCCAAGTATTTAAAGCATGCTTTCTGTGATATTTGCTCTGATCCAATCTTGACAACTTCTGTGCTTGGCATGATAGAGGTGCTGAACTTGAGTTCCATATACTCTGTCTTAGATCTACTAAGTCTTGGACCTTTCGATTCTAAGGCCATCCTCTAGAGGTCTAGTTTCTGGTTCACCTCCTCTCTAGATTCTCCCACCAGCACTATATCATCCGCAAAAAGCATGCACTAAGGCGCGTCTCTTTGAATGTGCCTAGTGAGCGCGTCCATGACCAAAATGAACAGAGAGGGACTCAAAGCAGAGCCTTGGTGTACTCCCACTGTAATGGGAAAAGTTTTTGTCTCCCCTTCTGTTGTGTGTACATTGGTTTGAGCGTCTTCGTACATGTTCTTGATGGCCCGTATATAGGGCTCGTGGATGCCTTTCTCCTCCAGGACCCTCCATAGGACCTCTCGCGGTACTATATCATATGTCTTCTCCAAATCAATGAAGACTATTTGAAGGTCCTTTTGTCTATCTCTATAGTACTCTATGGTCCTTCTCAGCATGATAATAGACAAGCTTAAGTGGAAAACCGTCAAATTGAGGCAAAAGCCACAAGCAGATGAAGGAGAGCAATCCACTAAGAGATCTGAGAGGATAAAACTGCGGCGGCACAACATGCTACATATATAAAGTCGGAAAGCTGAAAAGAAAAAACCCTAGTGGGTCTATTGTGTAAAGGCAGCAACATAAAGCGTCCATACCCAAGGGCGAAGCCCCTACACCTCAATGGTGTTCAGTGTTGGGCTATAGTCCTGACCCTCCACTCCCACCAAAACCTCCGTTTTGATATATAAATTTGAGTCATTCCACAACAACTAACTTGCTTTTTGGGGCTTATGTTTTGACATTGACTCTACTTTTGGCTCTTCAGGCATTACCTACTATCAAATGGGGGAAGAACATTAGGGTTGTTTTGGATGTTGGATGTGGTGTTGCTAGCTTTGGAGGAGCTTTGTTGGATAGAAATGTTATGACAATGTCTTTTGCTCCGAAGGATGAACATGAAGCTCAAATTCAGTTTGCTTTAGAACGTGGGCTTCCTGCCTTTCTTTCTGTCATTGGAACTCAAAAGCTAACATTTCCAGATAACGTGTATGATCTCATTCATTGTGCAAGATGCAGGGTTCATTGGGATGCAGATGGTAATACCGTCGTACCCTTTATTGTTTCTCATTATTCTATTATATTTTATTCTTTCTGATTTTGTCAATTCAAAAAGGAGTTGCTGAATATTTTGCCCTAGTTTATAGAACAGTAGAAGGACGCAGGGTTTGCCCTATTTTGGAGTCTTTTACTTTTACCAAAAAAGGTTCAAAAAATAAAAAAGGTACATTTTAGTGTTCACAAAAAAATTCCCAAGATGGCCATGCAAAGATGGACATCCACTTGGCTAGAGTTACAATGTTCAAATCCTTAGGCAAACTGCAATATCATTTTTGTACTATTATTTTAATGTTAAGATAGGGAACGCTTTAAAACTTGTTTAAATGGGTCCTGAACCACATACATTTTATATTTAAGATGTACACAATACTACTTGAGTTAAGCGTGCACTGGGTGAGAGTAGTACTAGGATGGGTGACCTCGTGTTGCCAAACCTATAAGGTTGGGGGTTCTCGGAAACAGCCTCTTGACAGGATTACACCCTGAAGGGGTAAGGCTGCGTACATCTAACCCCCCCCCCCCCCCCCCCCCAAAAGACCCTGCTTAGGTGGGAGCCCTTGAGGCATTGGTCTGTTGTTGTTGTTGTTGTTTACACTACTACTTGAGTTATCAGTATTTGCTTATTTTTACATAATTAAATTTAAAATCATCAAGTTAAAGCGCCAATTGCTATTATAAAAGTGTTTTTAGCACTAATCATTGTGCGATGTGCAACTGCACACGCTTGTGTGTTTGTGTGTGTACGTGCATGCACGCGCCTGTCAATTATCGCACCAAATTTTTGGTGGTGTCTAAATCCCTTGTTCAAAATCCATACTTTTGTATTACCTTTAATGTTTCTGTTTCACGAGTGACATGCTTTTGTATTACCTTTTATGTTTCTTAGAAAGCTTCTCTCCCTGGCCTTAGTGATTCTGTTGGAAGTGCAGGTGGTAAACCGTTAATGGAACTCAACAGGATTCTCAGGCCGGGAGGATTCTTCGTCTGGTCTGCCACGCCAGTATATCAAAATGATGAAAGGGATGTGAATGTATGGAAATGTACGTCAACTTTAGCCCATTTGTTTTCTTGCTCTCCTCGTGTGTACAATGATTTAGGCTCCATTGGATTCAATGGAAAACAATTTTCTTTTGGAAGTTTTTTCTTCACATAATATTTTCTATTAAAAAATATCTCTCTCTTAACAACTTTTATCTTTCTAGCTAAAGAAAACAGCTTCATTCTATAAATTTGTATGAAGTTCACGCTTGTCCAAGTCGAGATTGAAGTGAAGCATAGTGGTGGATCTAGGAAGTTTTATAATTGGGGGCACATCTTTGTGGTGGTTATAGCAATATTTTTAAGTACATAATCCTAGTATACCATAAATGCAATCTTATCGTTTTAAACATATTCATATATTAACAAATATTTCTCATTTATATTACTAGAGAAACATTCCTTGACCTCTCTCTCTCTGACATACGCAAGCAACTCTCTCTCTGCCATGCGCAAGCAACCCCCACCCCCCACTGACGCACGCAAACTCCCCCCCCCCCCCCCCCCCGCCCAATGGCTAGCTAACCGGGCCGGTCACCTCGAACCCTCCGACCACCACCAACCCATCTCCCTCTTTCTCCCTTGCTATATCCCCCCCCCCCCCCCCCTCTTTCTCCTCCCACAACCTTACCACCACCGGCCACCAACACGACGCCAACACCACCAACCTCGTGCACTCCCTCGACCTCTGGACTACACCGCAGACACCACCGCCCCCCCCCCCCCCCCCCCCAAAACCTCACCCCCTCCACCGGGCAACCCCACCTCACCCCACCCCATTCCACCCCACCACCACACCACCCCACCCCACCATCGAACACCTCGCCTCACCGCAAGGCAGCTGCAGCCAGCCAGCGAGCCGGCCCAGGTAAGTAAAACCGGTCGGCACCAGGTTCGAATCCTTCACCTTTCTCTTGATTTGGTACTCCTGTTCCTATCACGTGCGCTGTGTTTGGTATATCGTTGTCCCAGGTGATTGTATGTGTGCATAAGAGTGATTAGGGACAAGTAGTTTATGAACCTGACCAACAATGGAGCTCAAAACGTGAGGCCATCTCTAAATGGGGTAGAACGGGACGGAAAAGTTTACGAGGTGAGGGGAGACTGCGAATTGGGACATTAAATGTTAGCACGCTAACGAGGAAAAGCTTTGAAGTGGCCCAAATGATGGTTAGGGGAAAGATCAACATCTTGTGCATCCAAGAGACTAGGTGGGTGGGCACAAAAGCAAGGGATGTGTTAGGATACAAATTATGGTATGCGGGCCAAGTAAGGGGGAGAAATGGGGTCGGTATTATTATGGATAGCTCCCTTAAGGACGTAGTAGTAGGGGTCACTAGGACTAGCGATAGGATTATTAGCATCAAGTTAGTTTTAGGTGGGGAGATATTGAACATCATAAGTGCTTACGCCCCATAGATAGGGCATGCACAGCAAGAGAAGGCTAGGTTTCAGGAGCGAACACAGAAGGCTATGCTTCCCACCATGGAGGCTTTGGTTATGGGAGGAGAAATGATGAGGTCAAGGCTCTATTAGACTTTGCCGTCACCTATGAGTTAACAGTGGCCAACACGTTCTTCAAAAAGCATGAGGACCACAACTTCACCTACCGGAGTGGTGGAGCAAAGACTCAGATTGACTACATATTACTAAGAAAGAGGATTCAAAAAGATTGCATGGATTGTAAGGTTATCCCTGGGGAGGACCTCTTAACACAACACAAGGTAGTGTGTGCTGAGGTCAGGGTCAAGAGAAGGAGCAAGAAAGCCATTAAACCATCACAGCCACGCACGAGATGGAGGGAGCTGAAGGGGGAAAAGTCTCAAGTCTTTAAGAAAAGAGTTGCGGCTGAGCTTGGAGAGGATTGTGAGGGAGATTTAAACCACTTGTGGAACCAAGTAGCCCAAAAGATTAGAGATGCAGCACGGGAAGTTCTAGGCATATCAGAAGGTGGGGTACCAAACAACAGAGAGGCCTGGTGGTGGTGTAGGGAGGTCCAAGAGAAGATTAAGGCGAAACGAGACTGCTTCAAGGAGTGGGATCGAAGTGGAGATGAAGACAAGAGACAACAATATAAACAGGCTGAGAAGGAAGCAAGGATAGCAGTAAGAGACGCACAATTTAAAGCCTTTGAGGAGTTCTATAGAAGGCTGGATACAAAGTAAGGGGCTAGCGACCTCTATAGAATTGCAAAGGCAAGAGAAAGAAGGACTAGAGACCTGGACCAAGTAAGGTGCATAAAGGGAGCAGTTGGACAAGTGCTCGTGGACTAGCAGCAAATTAAGCTAGGTGGAAATCCTACTTCCATGATCTGTTCAATGAGAAGGGGGATATAGTTCCACCCCCAGAAGCACTACACGCACCGGCAGTGCACGAGTCCCACGACTACTGCACCATGATTAGACATGAGGAAGTTAGGGAGGCATTGAAGAATATGGGCAGGGGTAAAGCAGTCGGCCCTGACGGAATACCCATTGAGGCATGGAAATGCACTGGAGAAGCGGATATCAGATGGTTGACTAAATTATTCAACCAAATTCTCCAGGGGAAAAAGATGCCTGATGATTGGTGGAAGAGCACACTAGTCCCCATCTATAAGAACAAAGGCGATATTCAGAGTTGTGCCAACTACAGAGGAGTCAAAATAATGAGCCACACTCTAAAGCTCTGGGAGTGGGTCATAGAAGGAAGGCTTCGCTATGAAGCAAGAGTCTCTAAAAACCAATTTGGATTTATGCAAGGTAGGTCAACAATAGAAGCTATCCATCTCCTGAGGAGGTCCATAGAGTACTACAGAGATAGGCAAAAGGACCTTCATATGGTTTTCATTGACTTGGAGAAGGCATATGATAGAGTACCGAGAGAGGTTCTATGGAGGGTCTTGGAGGAGGAAAGGCATCCACATCAAGGACATGTACGAAGACGCTCAAACTAGTGTGCGCACTACAGAAGGGGAGACAGACGCTTTTCCCATTACAGTAGGGGTACATCAAGGATCAGCCCTGAGTCCCTGTCTGTTCATTTTGGTGATCGACGAGCTCACTAGGCACGTCCAAGGGGATGTACCTTGGTGCATGCTTTTTGCGGACGATATAGTCCTAGTGGGAGAGTCCAGAATGGAGGTGAATGAAAAACTAGAACTCTGGAGGAGAGCCTTAGAATCGAAAGGTCTAGGGCTCAGTAGATCGAAGACAGAATATATGGAACTTAAGTTCAGCATCTCTACCATGCCAAGCGCAACAGTCGTACGGATTGGATCAAAGCACATACCTCAGAAAGCTTGCTTTAAATACTTGGGTTCCATGATACAGAAAGACGGCGAAGTGGACGTAGATGTCAACAACAGGATTAAAGTCGGTTGGCATAAATGGAGAATGGCCTCGGCGATATTGTGTGATAGGAAGTTCCCGCTAAAGCTAAAGGGTAAATACCATAAGACGGTAGTGAGGCCAGCTATGTCATACGGGGCAGAGTGCTGGCCACTAAAGTGTCATCAAACACAAAAGATGAGGGTGGCGGAGATGAGGATGCTGAGGTGGATGTGCAAGCACACAAGGAGGGGCAGGATCAGAAATGAGGTCATAAGAAGTAAATTAGGTGTCGCCCCAATAAAAGATAAGTTGAGGGAGCAACGACTGCGGTGGTTTGGGCATGTTAGAAGGAGACCCACCACTGCCCCTGTCAGGAGATGTGATCAACTCCACATAATAGACGGGATGAGAGGGAGAGGACGGCCAAAAAAGAGCTAAATAGAGATAATCCGACAGGATCTTGCCTATCTCAACCTAAATGAAGAAATGGCTCTAGACAGAGCTCTGTGGAGGACTAGAATAGGTGTATCTAATATAGCAGGATAGGAGCATCCGAACAATGTTGTAGTGGTTCGGGCACGTTATGTTACGAGGAGACTAGCCACTGCTCTAGTCAGGAGATGCAATCAGCTCCGTAACACGCTAGGCAGGAAAGGAAGAAGCAGGCCAAAGAAGGGATGACTGCAGGCGATACGACAGGACCTCACCCACCCACCTAAACCTACAGGAGGAGATGGCCTGAGATAGAGATAGATAGAGATAGAGCTAGATGGAGGACTAGCATAGGAGTAGTAGATGTAGCGGTCTCATACCGCTGCTTATTTTGCTATACTAGTGTTCCTAGGTATAGTACCTATTAGGGTGCACCTATCCGTCTATTTGTCTACTATCTGTTTACTTGCTTATTTGCATGCCGTGTGGCGCATGATATTGCCTTAAAGTCTCCTCCAGAGCGTTATGCTTCGTAATACTCACTTTATGCTTTGTCCTGCTCTTATGCATTGCTGCCCTTTTGCTCACAGGTTGCTATGACGCGATGACGATATGTCTCTTAGGTTGGGGGTTCTCGGAAACAGCCTCTCTTCAGGTTTAACACCCTGAAGGGGGAAGGATGCATACATCGCCCCCCCCCCCCCCCCCCCCCCGGACCCCGCTTCTGCGGGAGCCCTTGAGGCACTGGGTTTGTTGTTGTTTGTTGTTGTAGAAATTACTCTTTAAATTTTTTTTAAAAATCTAAAAGCCCTACACAAATTTAAAATATCTCGAATACACTGTTTGATGGTAATGAACTCGTATCTAGTGTAATTCTTTATAGCCTACAATAGTGTAACAAAGCTTTTATCCTTTCAGTACATATAGAAATAAGGGGAAAAAAGATTAATTAAGGAAATATTGAAAAATACCTGGGTGTAATTTAACTTTTACATTAACTCAATGGATTGTAATATATATATATATATATATATGCACAACAACAACAAACTCAATGCCGCAAGGGCTCTCGCATATGCATGGTCTAGGGAGGTGGGATATACGCAGCCTTACTCCTTCAGGGTGCTACCCTAAAGGGAGGCTGTTTTTGAGGAACCCCAACCTGAAAAGCATAAAAGCAAAAGGCAACAAAAGCATCTAAGCGTAATAGTATAAGAGCATCTAAACAAAGGCACATAGCAAGCATACAGAAAGCATAAAGCAACAATAAGTAATGAAACAGTTCATAGCCATATCAAGTAATTACAACAGGCAGACATATAAGCCTAGGGGCACTAGTGTTAGCTAAATTATGCTCCTTTATTTTAAATCGCTACATCGGCTACCCCTATACTAGCCCTTCACTGAACTCTATCTAAGGCCATCTCCTCATATAGGTTTAGGTGAGTGAGGTCGTGTCGAATCGTCTCCATCCATCTCTTCTTTGGCCTGCCTCTCCCTCTTCTCTTGAGCGTAGTATGGAGTTGTTCGCATCTCTTGACAGGGGCGGTGGTCGGTCTCCTCCTAACATGCCCAAACCACCGCAAACCTTGCTCCCTTAATTTACCCTCGATCGATGCCACGCCCAATTTGCTTCTTATGACATCATTTATGATCCTTTCCTTCCTTGTGTGTCCACACATCTACCGCAACATTCTCATCTCCGCCACCTTCAGCTTTTGTGTATGATGTCGCTTTATTGGCCAACACTCCGCACCATAAGACGTAGCCGGTCTCACTACCATCTTGTAGTATTTTCCCTTTCACTTTAATGGGAACTTTCTATCGCAAAGTACAGTAGAGGCCATCCTTCATTTATGCTAGCTTACTTTAATACGATTGTTGACATCCTCGTCAACTTCGTTGTCCTGCTATACCATGGAACCCAAGCATCTAAAACACTCCTTTTTTTGGTAAGCAGTCTGATCCAATCTTGACGTCTTCTATGCTAAGCCTGGTGGAGATACAGAACTTGAGTTCCATATACTCGGCCTTGGATCCACTAAGCCGTAAGCCTCTCGATTCCAAGGCCCTTCTCCAAAATTCCACCTTTTCATTGACCTCTTCTCGACACTCCCCTATTAGAACTATACCATGTGCGAAAAGCATGCACTAAAGCACACCCCCTTGGATGTGCCTAGTGAGCTCGTCCATAACCAAAATGAACAGAAGAGGACTCAAGGCAGATCCTTGATAAACTCCAACTGTAATGGGGAAATCGTTTGCCTCGCTTTCCGCTGTATGCACATTAGTTTGTGCGTCCTCTTACATATCTGTAATGGCTCGAATATAGGGCACGGGGATGCCTTTTTTCTCTAAAATCTTCCATAGGACCTCTCTTGGCACCCTATCAATATGCCTTCTCCAAATCAATGAAAACCATGTGGAGATCTTTTTGTTATCCTTGTAGTGCTCTCTTGTTCGCCTTAAGAGATGGATGGCTAAATATATATATATATATATATGTGTGTGTAAGAGATATGGAGAAAATAATGAACCATTGGATCTAAATTAATTAAAGGCTAAGATTTCAAAATTACTTTTACATCTCTCATTAAAGTGAATGGCTTAGATTTCCTTGACTTAGATCCAATGGTTATTATTTTCTCCTTTCATCTCTCATCCTCTCATAAGCGTCATACGATATTGCTGAGGAAAGCGTCTTCCCCTCCGTGAAGTGAAATGTTTTCCCCCTTTGTTGAGGGAAAATCAATTTCCCCTTAATTGGAGAAAATATTTTCAATATTTGTTTGTTGTTGCACGAGGTTATGCAAAGAAACGATAGAATTAAGATGGAAAAAGTTTTTCGCTAAAACAAAAGGAGCCTTAGTTTTCTTCATGAATCACGTTTTCAGTTGTTGATTGCCCTTAAACTTTCATTTATGCAGAACCAAGTCGGCTTCATAGGTTGATCAATAACTCTATAATGCTTGTTCCTTTCTGTGTTCGCAGCTATGGTTGCTTTAACAAAAGCCATTTGTTGGAAGACAGTGACAAAGGTTATGACTTCTAGGAATATTGGACTTGTGATATATCAGAAGCCCGTTTCATCGTCCTGCTATGAGGAACGTGGACAGAAAGAACCACCCATGTGCGGTGAAATGAAAAACATATCGTGGTATGATTCCAATGGTTGACCAATATCATGATGATGCTGCAATCGATATCATGGAATTGAATCACAGTTCCCGATCGTGGTCACGACGTAGTTACAGTTGAGAGGCATCTTGGAAACAGCTGTCGCTCACGTCAAGTAACTGGCAGTGGTTGAAAACATAAGTTGCTTTTAAGCCTTATATGTGCAGAAATTTGAATGAATGACCATTGAATTATCATTCTTATACCCCTTAGGTAGTTTTTAATTACGTAATGAGTTCTTTGGAGAGGAAGAGTTAGGCTCAAACTCTTGTTAGTATGACAAGGCCATCATTGTATTTCTTTTTTGGCAAGTTGCTTTACCCGTTTGTTTTGCTTGCCTTTATTTAGAGAGAAATCTTCTCTATTTATAACCTTACAGCCCCCAGGGCATGTATGTAGAGAGGACAATCCTATTCAAATTCTTTTTTTGGCATGAGTAAGTGGATGTTCTTGCCACCATGGCATCTTGAACATTCCTTATTCAACCTTCCTTTTTATCTTACTTGCCTGAATCCATTTTAATATGGCCTGTGGTTCACCTTGAAGGTTACTCGGATTTCTCAATGGTATCTGCCCATCACTAATTCTCCCTTGACTTACTTCTCTTTCGTTCATGAGTCCCATACCTACTCACATTAGGTCTGCTCATCTTTGGTCCACTTGCCTTCAGTCTACTCATTCTTGGCCTACTCTCCCTAGACTTGTTTATCAACAATGAGTATGCTTTGATAAATAAAAATAAAACATATATGCATTATGGTTGGCATTACGAAAGTAATGTTAGATAACAATCAAGCCTCTAACACTGAGCAATCCATTATGTAGCAGCCTTTTATCTTACTCCGTGATTGAAACTCTACCAATTTAAGGTTTATCTTTTCCTTTGGTTTTGACAGGTACACACCTCTTGAAAGATGCCTTCCTCGACTTCGAACCGGTGCTTATTGGCCTCCTCCATGGCCCAAAAGGCTCGCTGCTAAACTTCTAAGCCTTCCATCTGAGCAAAAGGTTGAAGAAATGTTTATTTCGGATAACAAGCGCTGGTCTGCTGTGGTGTCAGATGTTTATTTGAGTGGTCTTGGCATAAACTGGTCAACCGTGCGAAACGTGATGGATATGAATGCTGGTTACGGAGGGTAAAATATGATAATTCGATGCTAGGTTTTTGTATTATATATGTTTTAGACTGAAATTAAGAGGCGTAAATGAGTCCAGTTGAGGCAAGCTGAGTAACCCCTTGTTCGAACTTGAGCTCGATGAGGCTTACTAAGGGCTAGTTCAAGTCGGGATCTTATCGAGCTTTTGAACCTTTGTTTGAAATCAATTCGATAAAATTTTAGAGTGTTTGATACTCGGTTTGATTCAACTCATTAGTCTAATCAAGCCAATTCGAGCTCATAATTGAGTCAAACCGAGCTTGTTATTGAGCCAAATCGAGCTCATAACCGGAGCTAGCTAACGAAGCGAGCTCACTCCCGAGTTGCGCTATTTGAGTTATTATCTAGCAATTATTAAACCATTTTCAAGCTAATACCAACTATAAATGAGTCCTTAACGAATTTTTAACAAGCCCCTATCAAATTGTTTGCAAACGTGAACGAGTTGAGCGCCCTTTGTTTGAGCTAAACTCTTTAAACTTATCAAGCTTGCTATGAACTCGACTTGATAAGCTATTGAGCCCACGAAACAAACACGAATGAGCAGTAATCAATTTCGAATATGAGTAGTTTATTAAATGTTCAGTTCATTTATACCCATAACTGCAATGTGTTAATCCTTTGGCATCGCTAAATGGGTTTCTTCCATGTGTAGATTTGCTGCGGCGCTTATTAATAAGCCGATGTGGGTGATGAATGTTGTTCCTGTTCACGAAGCCGATACACTTCCTGTGATCTTTGACAGAGGATTAATAGGAGTATATCATGATTGGTCCGAGTCCTTCAATACATATCCAAGAACTTATGATTTGCTACACTCTAGTTTTCTCTTCAGCGGTCTACCAAAAAGGTACTTTTGCACCCACAAATACTTTTAAAACATTGATATTTTGGGTTATTTGCTTGGCCCTATATCTTGTCCAATGTGTTAATTTATTAATTTTACTTTTAATTGTATCAATTTAGTTTTATAATGAAATTAGAGTTAAGTTAATTACGTAATTTTAGTGGTCCAGTTATGTTACATGCAATGCAAGTAACCCAATACAACCTTGCTTATGGACCTAATTTAAACCTGCTTGTGATCTGACCACATAAAAACTTTTGTTGCCAACATAACATGAATTTTACTATAGGACTAACCTGATAAAATGTACATTTTATAAGAATTCGATTGATACAATTAAACCTAAAAACAAAAAACAACCCCAGTGTCTCAAGAGCTCTCGCATATGCAGGGTCGCAGAAGAAAGAGAGAGGGGGGGGGGGGGGGGGGGATGTACGCAGCCTTACCCCTTTAGAGTGCTACCCTAAAGGGACGCTGTATCTGAGGACCTCCAATCAGAAAAGCATAAAAACCAACATACCGACAGAAGAACAAGCAACCAACACACAGCAATAGCAAATATAATCAAACAGGCATACATATAGGCCTGAGGGCGCTAGTACAAAACTTAGTTGTGCTTCTCAATCCTAAACCGTTATATCGACTACACCCATGCTAGCCTTTCACTCCATTCTATCTAGGGCCATCTCCTCGTTTAGGTTGAGGTGGGTAAGGTCATATGTCGAATCATCTCCATCTAACTCTTCTTTGGCCCACCTCTCCCTTTCCTTCCGATTGTAGTATGGAGTTGGATACAATTAAACCTACAAGGCCACTGTAGATAAGGTATTGAGACTTATGGCATAAACAACCTTTGATTTTTTTTGTCCGGCATATCGTACTCGTATCCGAAAAATACTTTAGCAAAGTTCTTGGTTGATCTAGCAAGATATTAGTTAGTTGCATCTCCTCTAGTGATGGATCTAGAAATCATTACTGAGCCTTAAAGGCAAATGATGAGTCGAACTCACAAAACGATGTACTTGGGAGGAGTTTCGACAAGCATATTTGATAAAAGGAGGGCTAAATTATGGGTTGTCTCATCGTCTCATCATAACTGTCAACACGTGGGCATTTGGATAATGTCGATGCTAGTTGTTAAGAGTATAAAATTATTTCCTGTATTCACCAATAATTTCAACTTTTGAGATAATTAGTTCTTTGACGTAGTATTGGAGTTTGGAGTTGGGAGTTGAGAGATTCTTGATGTAGAGCATACAAGGGAAAATAGTTTTGTCACCCTTTCTTAATTCAAATTGCTAAAACGAGAATGATTGAAGGGGATGTGGTTAATTTGTTTCTATCTACAAATCTGAAATAATGCCAAAAGAGGAATAAAATACTAATTTCAATTCAAAGGAAGACTGCCCCTTTTCTGGATTTACTAGCTATTTATAGAGCTAAAACCTTCCTAAACAAAATACTAATTGTATTCTATTTACAATTTGATTCTTCATAGAACTCAAAATTAAAATACAAAATTCGAAATTCAAACAAGAAAACCTCCTACTCAAAATTTCAAGCTTCTTCTAGAAGGTCGACTCTTCTGGAACTTGGAAAGTGTACTCCCAGTTAATTGGCGAGTAAACCCTATATTCGCCTAGAAATTACTCTAGCGTGCCTACCTGGGTTTGCATTAGATCTTGGGTTAAAGATCTTAATAGCCTCACTCTTTTAAGTTGATATAAATTTAGCACAAGATATGAAGTGGACTTGTGTATTACTCACGGTTCAAACAATTTACATTTAGGCAAAGGGGCATGTTTAACATTTCTAGTCCTCTACATAACAATGTTAAACTTTGATGCATCCATGTCCCCTTCCCACCCCCTAAGTACAGGTGTAAAGGTGTACATGAGTGGAGCCGAGCCCGAGCTTTGCCAAGATTGAGGCTCAACTTGTCAACATTTAGCTTGTCTTGAGCTTGAGATCAAGCTTGACTTAGCTTGGTTGAGCTCAAAAGCAACTCTTTAAGCTCCCAACTTAGTTTGCTTTGTTGAAGCTCACTTAAGCCTAATTACTCTTCTTTAAGTTTAACTGGGCTCGAACTTGACTCATTTAGCTTTAACTAGTAGGCTCGAACTTGACTCATTGAGCTTGTATTCCATAGTAGCTCATTTTGGCTAGTGAGTCTATAACCTTAATCTTTACTAGGCTAGGGCTCAACTCAAGCTCAAAGTGAGTCAAACCTTTCAAGCATCACGATGAGCTAACCAGCTCAGCTTATTTATGCGCTACCCTAAACAAAAAGAAAGAAGCATATAAATTGAAGATGGTTTAAGCTAATGAATATCCTGTGATTTTTGTATGATCAGATGCGACATCGTAGACGTGGCAGTGGAGATAGACCGTATAGTGAGACCAGGCAGGTGGATTTTGGTGCATGATACTCAACCCATCCTCAACAAACTATCTGCAATATTCCGGTCACTTCACTGGACTGTAAATCTTTATAAAGATCTCTACCTTGTTGGTCAGAAAAGTTTCTGGCGCCCTCATGGAGGTGAGGTTCAAAGATGAAGGGAAGATTGTCAGGGTGACACTCGCATTGGGACCCTAAATCGAATTAGTAGGCACAATAATACGGGGGTGAAAGTATGAGACACCAAATTTACATGGTTCGGCCGAGACTTATTTCCCTGAAGAGGAGCATGACATAATTGTAGTGTTAAGAAGGCGAGGGTATGATAGTTGAGGACTCACATGTGAGAGGGAGTGTTGAGGACTCTACGTGTAAGTCAAATGTGAATCCCACATAAGAGTTGCAATTAAAAGAGACCAATTATTATCAATTGGTTTTAAGATAGAACTCTACTGGGACTTATATGTAGATCTCATGTATGTCAACTCTATAGGCCGGGCCTATGGCCCAGCGAATAACAAATTGCATGAGGCATTTGACAGGTATAATCCTAGTGTCTCTAGTATGTCGTTGGCCTAAATTGGATTTGCATGATCCTCTCGTCCATTAACAGAGCCGAAGAGTACACATAAACCCAATAATTCTTCCACTTGAAGATGAGAAATAGAGTGGAATTGTTGTGCTTCTTTTCAATAACATAGTTTTTGGCTGAACCACATAATTTGGTGTCTCGTGTTTTCTACCATACCTATATTGTGCTTGCTAATTCGACATAGGTTCTAATAAATGTGGGTGTCGTTGCCCCGACAAGGATGCCAGATGAAGAACAGGTCAATCATATTGTTAATTTTATTGTACGATGTTGAATGCCGTTTCATTATTCTGTGGATGAGTGTATAAACAATGTGCGGTAGGAGCTTGTTTCAGTTGCCTTGGAGTAGAAGCACTCCAAGAAGGAATATTTAGCCACGAAAAATCAGCTTCTATCAAGACTTATTTGGTATCATTTTTTATTTGTAGTTTTAGTTTATGAGGAACTAAATAGGATTTTGAAAATAACTTTTCTTCGTTTTGCTTTGGATTTCTTGTTTTACTCAAATTAAAGGAAAAATGAAAGAAATTGAAAATAATAAAATTGTATTTAGTTTTGGAAATTTATCACATAGGTATCCTAAGATTTGAAGATTTATCACCTAAATTCCTTTGACGTTTTGATATTTTGATATATATAATGAGGTATTTCAGGGTTTAAATTTTTTCACTCAAGTACCTAAGGTTTAAGAAGTTTATTAATTAGGTACCTTTTCTCAAAATTATTAGAAATTACGAATATGGAGCATAATTATAACAAAATTTAAGTGTACTATATTATAATGTTATGGTTTTTTGTCATAAAATGCTAACATGATAAATTATTTCGCTAATGTATGGATATCTTCGGTCACAATACAGTGAGTGTTTTTCATAATTTTCTAGTATTTTCAATAAAGACATTGGTATAAATCATATATATTGTTATAATCGTGTAACATATCAATATTTTATGGTGAAAATTGATTGGATTTTGACAAAAAAAAAAATACCAAGTTTCAGCATAAGATATCTAAGTGATAAATTTTAAAACCTCAGAGCATCTCACGTATATCTTAAAATGTTAGGGTATTGTTCAAGTGATAATTCTCTTTCAGTTCTTCAAAAAGTAAAACCTTTCCCTTAGTCCCTCATCGGGATGTAATTCATAAGGTACTTATGTGGAAAAGTAGGGATAGAATGCATATTTGATACATTACTATTATAACTAAAAAAATAACTATCTATATTTGATACATTATAAATGCATAAGTAGATTTATCACACATATAGACCATATATTAGTTAATATTATAATAGTAGGTGGATTACTTTACGTATGGTTATGTCACGATCCTAGTCGTGACTCTGACAAGCCAAAGAACCAAAAGGCTATTTTTCGCTTTTATTATTTTTGTATCGGTTATGTAATGAAAAATATTGTAAAACTAATTAGTTTAAATTTTGAATTTGAATTTGTAGTTAGGAGGAAAAGGGTGGAAGGGTTAAGGCCTAGCTATATAAATACATGTGATGGGCTTGTTAATTATGGCATGAAGAAATCAAATGAAAAATTCAAACTCTCTCCTCTCTTTTTCTTCCCTCTAAACGTCCCCCCCTTCCCTCCTCTTACTTCTAAATTTCTCTACTCTTCTCTCCTCTCTCTTCTAACTCTAAAATTCTCTCTTCTTCTTCTATCTACTAAACTTCTTTTCTTTCCTCTAACTCTTTCTCCAACTCTTCTCTTCTAAAATTCTTTTCCTTTCCCTAACTTCATCTCTAATTTCTTCTCATCTCATATTCTAAGTCTATTTCTCTTCCTCCTCTAACCTCTATTTCACAATCACGAGCCTAGGTTCGTGAATATCCCCATCACTAACCCTTGGGTTTGTGACAGTTTACACTAACATGTACCTTTATTACCAAAAATGCACCTACTCATAAGACTTACAACAATTAATGTAAAAATAACCTAATTATATGTCAATTTACCAAAAAATAACTCAACTTTATTTTCTAACCAAAAAAAACCCAACTCTAACTTTTCTACCAAAAAATAACTTAACTCTAACTTTTATACCAAAAAATAACCAACAACAACAAACCCAGTGCCTCAATAGCTCCTGCATAAGCGTGGTCTGGGAAGGGTGGATATACATAGCCTTACCCTTTCAAGGTGTAACCCTACCAAGAAGCTGTTCCGAAGACCTCCAACCTCATAGGGTTGGACACACGAGGACTTCCCAGGAGGTCATCCATCCCGGTACTACTCTTGCCCAAGCACGCTTAACTTCGAAGTTCTAACAGGATCCGGCGCCTTAGTGCCTGGTAAATGAACCATTATACCAAAAAATAACCGAACTTTAAAATTAATTTTAAAAAATACTGAATTAATGGGTAAGCATGTGGTGTGGTATGACGCTTCGACAATATATTTTTCTTCTATATATTTTTGGCTTGGCTTGGCTTGATTTATTTTCCCACCTAACCAAACTAAAAATATTTTTTTTCGATAACTGAGGACAACCCCACAAAAAGGCTATATCCCAAGGGAAAGAACAAGCAAAACAACTGAGGAATACAACCAGAGAACTAGAGCTACAAATGAGCCGAGCCGAGCCGAGCCACAGCTTGCTCAGCTTAGCTCGGCCCGGCTCATTAACTAAATGAGACCAGCTTGGTATCAATATCATTTAGGCTTGATTATTTGGTGAGTTGGCTCATTGAGTTTTGCCGGCTCATTGCACTCATTTATCCGGCTCGTTAAACTCATTTATTAGGCTTGTTAAACTCATTCATGATTATTGTTACTTGAAATAAAATAAATCAGGTATGAAAATTGAAAATAAAAAAATATACATGTAACTCAATTCCGTAATGTAGACATGCGAGCCAATAATCGAGCCGGCTCATGAGCCTATAAACGAGCTGGCTCGTGAGCGTTTCAACCGGAGTCGGTCTTGGTTCAATTTGGCTCGTTTATTTAAACGAGCCGCCCTTAAACAAGCAGAGCAAGCTCTCGAGTCGACTTAAATGAACCCAAGCCGAGCCCTTAACGAGCCGAGTCAAACCGGCTCGAGAGCTGGCTTAGTTCATTTGCAGCTCTACAAAGACCAAGCCAAATCAAAAATATATAGAAGAAAAATATACTGTCGGAGCATCATAATTCAGTATGTTTTGAATCAAAATTTTAGAGTCAGGTTATTTTTAGATTAATTTTAGAGTTTGGTTGTTTATTGATAGAAAAGTTAGAGTTAGATTATTTTTTAGTAGAAAAATTAGAGTTGGGTTATTTTTTTGTTAGAAAATAGAGTTAAGTTATCTTTTAATATATTGATATATAGTTGAATTTTTTTAAATTAATTATTATAAAACTTACTTTAAATCTCTAAAATATGTGGACGAATTTGGACTTTTTTTGGAAAAAAGCACAATTATAAAAAAATATTTAAAAAATTGGCACATTTTTTAAAATATTTAACAAAATGGTACATTTTACTGTTCATCACCTGTTGCACACCATCTAAAAAGGATTACAATGACAAGCCATTAGTTGCACGACCTCTGAAAAGTTAGTGCCATGTTGCCCCAGGGCTGTGTTAAGACAATGTCAAAGGACCGTGTAGACGCAGGCCTGGCTCGTGCCCAAACAGGAGTCACGACAGCGGTCAACAGTACTAGTGCCTAGACCAGTGCCGCGCCCAGCACGCCCTCAGGGCTGGGCCCATGTCCCAGCTCAGCCCCAGCGTCAGAAACCTTCCAGAAGTTTCCAGAACCGTGCCAGCTGTCCCTTAACAGCCTTGATCAGTCAGCTCACCCAAAATAGTACACAAGGACGGTACTATTTTGGGATTATCCCTTTATTTTGGATTTATCTTATAATTTTAGATTTGTTTACATTTTTCAAATTTCCTTTTTTGTATTAGGTTTAGGATTTAGTGGATTTATCTAGAATATTCTAGATATTTCTAGAATGATATTTTATTTGTCATTATTTGCATTAAGGTTTTTATTGCATTTTCTAAAAATAGTGGATGACAGGATTGTAAGAAATCATCAATCAAAATATGAATTAAATCATCTTTTCTCTCTTCTCTCTCTTCCTTACGGTTCATCTTGTCCTTCTCATCCCAAAACCTTAGAACTCTATTTCTTTCTCTTATCTAAATCTATTTCTATCCCTTTTTGAGTGTCACGGATTTGGGTTCGTGACAGCGACACGCCCAAACCGTCGTGCAAAGAGTGTCAATATGAATTTAAAATTTGATATTACATAAGTTTGAATTTTACTTTAGATTAATTTTAATATATCATACAAACATATAACATAATAGTTTTTCCAACAATTTATTATTGCATTAATTATTTGTATTTATAATATTTCTAAAAATAAATATATTAGATTAAATAGAATATTAACTATACTAATTATCAGTTCTAGCAGTATTATTTTTATATTTTGATGTCATGTTCATTTATAGAAAATTATTATTTGAGTGATTTGATTATATTGGTTTTATAAATATTGTAAATTTAATATATAGAATAATATATTATAAAATCTGTTTGTTTATATATACTAAATAATATATTATTAGAAAAATTATTATAATATATTTCAGTGTACTCATGATTTTGAATACTTTTACACATTTAAGATAATTATATAATTATATAATTAAAATTATTATATAATTATCTTAAATGTGCAAAAGTATTCAAAATTATGATTATATTGAAATATCACATAAACATATATCATAATAATTTTTCTAACAATATATTATTTAGTATATATAAACTAGAGGTGGCCACGGACCGGGTTGGGCCAGGCCAGGGCCCAAGCCCGGGCCCGCTAGGCCCGCACTGTAGCGGGCCGGGCCTAGTTGGGGAACAGGGCCAGTTGGGGCCTGGGTCTCGGCCTCTGGGGCTCAGCCCGGTTTGGGCCCGGGTTGGCCCGGTCCCCCCCTCGATTTTTTAAACATGCAAAATTAAAAAAATACAAATTCGTTTTTTACAAAATTATTATAATTCATTGTGAATAATATAGGATACAAATACAATTCATCACAATCAGTAACAATGCTAAATATATGTAATAAAATAAAATGTATAATAAATAATGGTAATGGTAAATAATATAACAAATACAACAATAGCAGTTGGTAGGATCTATTTAAAAGTACAAATATATTTATTAAAAAAATACAAACACAAGAAATTAGTCTACGCTGTTTGGAGGGGTAGCTATGCCGCCATTTGACGTATCGGTAGTGCGATCATCTTCATCCTCGCTCGATGAACCCAGCCTCAGTATATTTTGGTCCCTAGCCTTTGTATGCATCCAGTCCTTTAAGCACATGGACGTCTCCAAGCTAGACAGTGATAGCTTCGCCCTCTTCGTTCCAAGCAACCTGCCACCAAGACTAAAAGCACACTCCAATGCTACTGAAGACACCGGATACATTAGTATATTACATGCCATGGTGGAAAGAACGGGATACTGGATTTGATTTGTACACCACCATTTTAAAATATTAAATTGTGGATTCGCCAGTGTTGGGAAGAACTGGATTAGCGGCGTCCGCATATAGCAATCTAACTTGTCACATGACATGGAAGTTTGTGTGGGCGTGAATTGGCCCAACAACTTCCACGCAATCGACATGTGTGCACTACTTCTACTAGATGTGGAAGATCCAACTGTAGTAGGAATAACATATGGATTATCAGATGATAATCTCTAAGAATAATGAGAAAATAAAGTGTGTAGGTCTAAATCGACTTGTTCAATAAATTTTTCGGTATTGAAATCATATTTTAATTATTCATAAAAATATTTGGCAAATAAGTTCAAACCAGTGAGTTTACAACGAGAATCCAAAATAGTAGCAAAACAGTATGTAAGGGGTAGTTCAGAATAATATTTATAAAACTTGGTTTTCATTGCTTTAATCGATTTAGTCAACACGGGGTTTGATTCATTTTTCGACATCCAAGATACAATATCAATCAATCTGGATATTGCTTGTGGTATGGTTGGATAATAGCAACCGGAAAAAAAAGTTGCCAGCGTCTCTTAAAATGGTAAAAAAATTACAAATTTCGTTAATTGTGTCCCAGTGTACATCGTTCAGATTATAATTACTTAATTCTGAACGAGTATCCTTTACAATTTCCACTATGACATCCTTATATGGTAATATGTGCTCTAACATATCTACGGTTGATGACCACCTAGTTGGTGTGTCTAATTTAAATTGTTAATACTCTAACTCATGCGTCCTACAAAAAAGTTTAAATCTTCTCTTTCTGGTTCCGGATGATTTTGTTGCTATTGTTACATCTCTTTAAAGTGGAAAGAGAATCGTTCATTAGACCTAAACCATTTATCTCTATTAAATGCAATATATGACAGATGCAACGTAAATGAAAACACCGCCCACCTAACACGGGTTTCATATACCTACTTAGTTGTTTAATGGATGCGTTATTACTAGTAGCATTGTCGAACGTGATACTAAAAATACGACGCTCCATCCCCCACCCGCGGACTGCCTCCGTAATCGCACACGTGATTTTGTCGGCAGTGTGGGGATAATCTAAATATGCAAAATGGATTACTCGTTTTTGAACGGTGAAGGAGGAATCGATCCAGTGTGCCGTTATGCACAAGTAAGGCACACTGAGTTTTGACTTCCAAGTGTCGGACGTCAACGAGAACATGCTCGTGTTCGCCCTAAAAATTTTGAAATCCTTAGTTTTCATCTTATTGTAAGCTTTAAACGCGTCCCGCTTTAAAGTGTTCCGAGGAACTCTTACGATGGCGGGGTTCACCCCTGTTTGGAGATACTCCACGAAACTAGGGTCTTCGCTGGTGCTAAAAGGCTTTTCAGACTTAATTACATATTTAGCTAGTGCTTGTCTATTAGTTTCTTGGGAGAACTTAAAGTTTGCAAGCGCATTGATCGCTTGCTGTACTAAATGTTGCTGGGCTCTATCTGGGTCTTGTTCGAGGTGGCACCTAATTATATGTCTAGTTAATGTGCCTGTCCCACTGCCCTGTGGATGACTAAAGGGCTTGGGTGGGTCACATAATGTACAAATCTCTTTATTATTGTTCCTATCTAAGCTGAAGTGCTTTCATACCCCACTAGTACTACACCTACTAGTACAAATTCTTGCGGACTGGGGTTCGGCGGTGGGTGTGGGTTCCTCTTTAGTCTGTGAGTCTCCACCACCACCACTCGACTCAGAAAAGTCCTGGTCCTTGTAGTACTGTTGTTGTTGGAGGTTCCAATCTGTGGTGTTGGTGTATGGAGGTGATGGATTTGGCTCCAAAAAGGCTCGTTCATCAATATCAAGTTCGACAACTCTACCCCTCTTAGGTACTGTAGGCGGTCAAGAAGAGCTAGAACTAGAACGACCGGCTCCGGACGAAGATACTTTGTGTGCCATGGTAGTATAAATGATTAGTATTTAAAAAATGCAACTACTAATGCAAATTAAGTAGATAAAAATGCGAAACAAATAAAATTTTGATACTAAAATTACCAAAGTGGACAATGAAATTTGAACTTAACCGAGATTCTACGAGTTAGAGGTGCACAATTCTTGCAAGTAGAAGGAAGTAGATAAATGTAGAGAGAGAAGAGAGAATTGAATGAAGATTTGTTGTGAGGATATGAAATGGGGGGTGGGTATTTATAGATATTTTGTTGTGTTTGGTAAATATATGACATAGGTTAGTCAAAACATTAGTTCCTAAATCGAGTTAAGAAAAATAAGTGGCTAGAAAATTTACGTAAATATAAAATGTGTCAATTAATATTTAGGGGAGTGCAAAATGCTGCGTTTTGATTGAGGTAAATTTTGAATTCAGATATTTTGGGGCAATGACAAAATTGCCTCTCATTTGTGTTACTAATTACACTGTTATAAGTTGCCCCAGCTGCCCGGGTCACTGTTACCCTTGCTGCCCGGCTGTACCTGCCTGCCCGTGAGCTATACGGCTTGTCCGAAACAGCTGCCCGTCCTGCCCGACTGTACTGCACTGCCTGTAATGCTTTTTTAAGGGTTTGTACAGCTGGCCTTGGCTCCTTCATCCCTTGTCTCTCTCTCCCCAAATATCAGAGACCCGTTAGGGTTCTTGAGGAAGCTTCATCGAGAACTTCCTTCGCTCCATCACAGCCGTTCGAGCCTCGACACTCGTCACCAGATTTGGGGCTCTCGATGTGCGTTCCGTGTGTAAGTTTTCGTCTGTTAGATCGATTTTTAATCGATGGCTATGATGAGCTCTAGGGTTTTGTGAGGTTGAAGCTAGGAGGGTTATTTAATGCCAAGGTTTTAGGGTTGGAGAGGTATTGAAACCGACTTTCTCCTCATCTCCCCTTCTCTCTCTGGCGATTTTATCACTCTAAGGCTCCTTTGAAACCCTAACCCTAAAACGAACCTCTGAGCCAAAAATAATCAGTGATTCCAGCCTTGTGAGCCGCTGTTCGAAGTGATTTCGTGTTTGTAGAGTTTTGTTCGTGTTGTTGGAGTCCAGTCCATGGCTGGTGTGCTCGGTTAGTGTTCAGTTGAGGTCCAATCGCTGTTATTCTTGCTGGATCCAGAGCCTTACTGGATGGTGTAAGCATCTTGCTTGCAATTCTTGGTAAAATCTTAAGTTCACAAGGGAAGTTATACTTCTAACTCAATTCGATTCATTTGTTTTCTTGAATTTGGAGTTGTATTTGAGGTCTGTGGAGTATTTTGAGTTGTAATCAGTCCAGGTCTAGTTTAAGTTGGTTCTATTGGGGCAAGATCTTAGATCTTAGAGTCATTACTGTTTGTTACTTAGTGTCTTGTTTAAATATCATCTTATCTGAGTTGTTTTGGTGGAAGTTTTGTATAAAGCACCTAACAAGTGGTATCAGAGCGAGGCTCAGGATACACGAGTAAGCAGCTATGGTGGGACCGAGCTTTGTCCATGGTGGTGGACACTCCTGGGGAATGGGAGTTGCTCGTGTCCTAGGTGCGTCGAGCGGGTTTGTTCGTGGGTATGGACACTCCTTGTGTGGGAGGGGCACTCTAACGAGGAACTTTCGGAGTGAAGTTGAGTGGCTCGCGGTTCCGGCTGTGGCGGAAGGAGCACCGTGTTGGGTGCCGGTCAGGCGTGCTGACCGTATGGCTGGCTTACTGCGTGGAGATTGGGCCGATCCTTGGGTTGCAGTGCGAAGTTCACAAGGTGAAGAGTCAACAAGCATCGTGGAGCGAGACGTGTATGTGGTGCACTATGGTGCATGGAGCTGGCAGGTTGCTTTTTGGGCACGCTGCTATTCGTCAGGCGAGTGTCAATAGCATTTCAAGGGTGTCACGTTGGAGGGGATGATGATGTGGTTGTCCCGTGACCAATCAAGGCTGCTAGAGATGCACGGATGCGATGATGGGCAGGCACCTACAACGAGGACCTTTTCAGAATTAGGTGGGGGAGAATGTCGCGGGCCACCTTTGGCTGACACTGTCCCCGGTGCTCAATAAGCAGACATATGCCATATGGGGTCTCCTTATCCTGTCCGATACTAATGCGCATTGATTGTTTTAAGGTATGTCCGTGGTATGCCGTGTATTTCGTCTTTTGAAGGTGCATATTGCTGCTTGTTGACCATAGAGGGTAGGCTGCTTCGGCCCTAGCTTCAGGGGATTGGGCGCTGCACGAGTGATCTTGGCTCATCCCGTGACAATATTTTTTTTTAAATTAAAAAGCAATCCCCCTCCCAATAGCTCTTTTAAAGAGCCGTTGGGGCTCTTAGCGGGTCCGAGCCGTGCCAGACCCCCAAAAAATTTGGGGCCCGTGGCTCGGCCCGATTAATGGCGGGTTTAGGCCCGGCCCAGCTCGCTACAGTACTGGGCCGGGTCGGTCCAAACCCTAACGAGCCGGGTTCCAGGCTGACCCGGCCTACCGGCCACCTCTAATATAAACAAAGAAGTTTTATGATATATTATTCTATATATTAAATTTATAATATTTATAAACCAATAAAATCAAATTTGTCAGTGTACAAATTCAAAAATTGCCGTATTCATAAAGCTAAAGGCATCAGCATGGGACCCACCCCTTCCACATTGAAGCGCATTGATTTGTTAGACACACACTCACATCAAATTATCAACTCCAACATGTTTTTTTTTTTTTTTTTTTGTTTTTTTTGGTTTTTTTTTTTTTTCCTTATAACAAATACTATAATTTTGATCGTCATAATTTACATTTATAATATATCCATCTAAATTTTCAAATTAAAATCAAATTAAAAAAAAAAAAAGTGATTTTCCCCTTTTTAAATGACAATTGCTATGTTGAATGCTTAAAATATATGTTATTAAGTTTCTATTTGGCCAATTTTTTTTAAGATAGAATGTATTATTTACTTAAAGAGCATTTTTTTAAAATTTTTTATGGTGTTTGAGCAAAGTTAAAAATAATTTTAATAAAAGTAGAATCTATTTTTTTTCTAATTAATCATAAGCAAAAAACTAACTTTTTAAAGAAAAAACAGAGTTAGAATTAAAAATTTTAAATATAAAAACACGCTTATTTATATTTTGAAAAAAAAACTTACAAAAAAGTAACTATTTTCATAATATGACCAAACATTCCCTAAGATACGTAATACTAATGATATAAAATTATTAAATTATAAAATAATTATAGAGTAATATTATTATCAGTGTAAAATTATTATTGTCAAAGAAAAATTATAGTTTTAATGCTATTTTGTGGCGCTTATTGTTTATAAGTTACATCATAGTTATGACAGTAATAATTTTTGTCCTAGTAATAACAACGCTATATTTGCATTATATGAAAATTTTTGGGTAATATTATTACAATTATAAAATTGCTATTGTCAGAGTAAGATCACAATTTTAATATAATTTTATGATTCCTATTATTTGTAATTTTTATTATTATTATGATAATTACAACTTCATAATTATATTATATGAAAATTTTTGAGTAATATTATTTTCATTGCAAAATTATTATTATTAAAATAAGATTATAATTTTTAAACTAAATTTATGACTTTTATTATTTATAATTTATATAATTATTCTAATATAAATAACTTTTATTCAGATAATAATAATAATTTTCAATTTAATTAATGAAAGTATCGAAATTGAACGTGTCCGGTGATGGTAGGCAATAACACTGGAAAAACAGTTGATTTGGTAAAGCAGGTCAACTTTATGACATATGACCTCTTCTTTTACTCAGTCTCCTCTCCCTTAAAACATCACCGTCCCCAATTCTCTTTATTTATTTATTTATTTTGTTGATTTCTTTGGGATTACTAGTAAACAGTCCTTTTTCTGATTAAAAAAAAATTTATCATCTTTTGATCGACGGTTGTTATTGCTATGTTAAAAAATTTTATTATCAAAGTAATAATATGATTTGTAATGTTTAATATGTATAAATTTTTATCAAGTTAATTATACGATACCCACTTAAAATTATGGCTTTATTTGATATACAAGAAGTAAATTCAGATAGTAAAAATTTATAAAAAATACGAATTTTAGCTCTTATTTAGTTGATAGAAAATATACAAAATATAGAAAGTAAAAATTGCTAAGTAAAATCTAATTTCTTTAAAATATAAGAAGTAATTTATCTAATCCTATAAATAAGTTATAATTCATTTTGTTTCTAGCTAACATTACAAAGAAATTTTTATTTCTCGTTATGACAACTAAATATATTTTATCTACTTTTTAAAAAATTGACATAAAATTTAAATTTTAAAAAAATATAACTTTATACAGAAATTTAATTTGTGTACAATCAAAAAAGGACTAAATAAACATAATTAATATTATTTGCTTAAAAAAAAAAATAAATAAATAAATAAATAAAAATCCTAATGTGACGCAGACGGCATGGCCTGCCAAGTCAATTTCTTATTTCTGAAAAGTCTTCCTTTATCAGCAGCTTCTATTTTGCAATTATTTTCTTTTTCTGGGGTTGGGTTTTCGTATTTGAGTAGTCTTCAAGTTGGAAAATGTTTACAACTTTAGGGTTATACCAGAAGAAGATTTTCTGGGTCATTTCATATTAGGGTTTTTAGTTTGTATATATTTGATTTCTTTTTTTTATATTAGAGAAGAAGGGTAAGAAAAAAATGAATCTTTATGGGAGAATCAGTGGATTTTCAAGATGGATGATTGTATTAATGGGGATTATAATCTTGCTGTGCCAAAAATTCTTGAGTTCTTCATGTGTTAATAATGAAGGTATGAATTCAAATGCAATCATCTTTATGAATTTTGATTTTTCATGCTAATGAATTTGTTTAGTTGAGTTTTATTTTTAATTCAAGGTTTTTATTTTATTTTATATATACTGTGCTTTGATATGGATGAATATCATGGATTGCTATGTAGTTTGACCCAGTTTGATTAGTTAGTTTTAGTTGAGCCCAGTTTGATTAGTTGGTTTCTAAACTCGCATCAATCGGTAACTATCAATCAATCCACAGGTTTCTACATGACTGATGGGTTATTATCTGAAGGGTAATTGGCATAGAGAAATCTGAATTATAGGTTCAAATCAAAGTAACGCGATAGCTTTTCAGTTTCAGCAAACACAATTGTAGACTATTGGATTGTATTAATTTGGCCACCTAACGCAATTTGGTCTGACTATTTTAACTTGAAGGACCAAAATCATGTGGGAAGTTTTAAACTTGCTGCTCACCTGAGTGCGCTAGTGCAATTAAGGAAGCCGCACAATGTCAAATGAGGTCTCGGGGCTCCCCGTGTATTCATTCAAATCAGATCCCTGAGAAAGTTATGGGCACGTTCACGAAACCGGAAGCTTTCATCGTTGACGAACACCCGCGCTAATAAGACAGAGAAGTGGAAAGTCTATGCCTTGAATGAATCAGTAACAACGGATTAGTAGAATGAGGGATCAAGAGACGGATAGGGGGAGGCTCGGGGGAACCTGAGTCAATTATAGGTCATTAGATGTTGGCCGTGAGTCAACAAGTTGGCCACTTATCTTATTGGTTGGGATAATTCGAGTTAGATGAGGACTACGACTTTGTGCCTATAAATAGAGTCGTTTTTGCCCATACTTGATCATCCAAATGATGAGTAAATAATGCCCCAAAACTTAGGCTCTTCCTCTAGAGTTATCGTTTTAGACTCCAGGTTTTGGTGGCATGGAAAGTAGAGGACTCTAGTAGCCCTCTCTGTTTTAAGTTCTCAAGGCGGTCTATCTAAGGCCGTAAGACAAGTTCTTGATCAAATTTTGCACTCAAGATATATCTAAACATCGTGTTTAGTATTTAGCCATATTTCCCGGACATAAACTAATCAAGTGATGTTTAAGTGATTACATTTATTGATAGAATTAAAAAATTAGGATGAGATTACAATAGGGGATCTAATAGATATAAACTAATGGTTAGAGGGGTGGGTTTAATGAAGTTAAGAGTTGAGGTGTTCACATTATTTTCAACGCTATTCACGTTGATTTTTCGATATCATTTATTTGCGTTTATTTCAATTACGGATTATTAATTAGAGAGTGTGTTGGGGAGAACAGGAATGGCTTTATTGAAGTTGAAAGAGAGAGTGGTGAAGGACCCATATGAGGCTTTGACAAGTTGGAAAGAAAACAGTGACGAAAGTGATCCATGTTCATGGTATGGGGTGGAGTGTGCAGATGGAAATATAGTTTCCTTGTGAGTGGTATTTCTCCCCTTTCTTCCTCCCGTTTTTTCATAAATTTCTTACATTTACTCGGGGCCTGGTTGGTATGTTTTTTGTTTGCAATTTGGCTTTTGATAAACTTAAATACGATATTTTACGAGCGATTTTTTCTTGTTTTGGTTTTTTGTTTTCAGCTTTTTACTGTAATAAACTAAGATTGAGGCTTTTGTATTTCCTGTGGAATTTCGGTGCATACACAAGTGATCCATGTATCTGTTAAATATTATGGAAAATATCCCATCCTTGGTCCATGAATGTCGTTTGCAGTTTCTTTTTTGAAAAAAATGTTCTTTTATTAGTAAGAGAGTTTCAGATTAAAGGGGTTCGAACCTAGGACCTCATGTCCCAAGGCCTCAACCTTGATAGTGTTTAACTACTAGACTAAGGCCTAATTGACTTCTAAAAAATGTTACGGTCAGATAATCCTGAACTTGAATATTACAGTTATATACAGGGATTTACCTATGCTGTATACATCTAACATCATCTCTAAAATTCATAGGAACCTAAAAGATCTTTGTCTTGTGGGAACGCTACCGCCTGAACTC
Organism: Simmondsia chinensis; assembly: GCA_018398585.1. Classification (NCBI taxonomy): domain Eukaryota; kingdom Viridiplantae; phylum Streptophyta; class Magnoliopsida; order Caryophyllales; family Simmondsiaceae; genus Simmondsia; species Simmondsia chinensis. Next base: position 29,442,569 of record JAGTTD010000008.1, on the reverse strand, counting down.
GGTCATTTGATGCATTTGAAGGCAATGTAAGCATTTACAAGTACTTTAGAAGACGAAACGCTTTCCATTATTTTTTTTCCCTTCCATCATCTTCGTTACTGTAAACACTTCTGCAGTATATTGCACAAAAATTCGTTTGCCGGGTTCATACCTGATGAGATTGGAGACTTGAAGGAACTTGAGCTGTTGCACTTGGGTTACAACAATTTAAGAGGACCGTTCTCGCCTCATTTGAGCAAGAATATACCAGTCCTGTATGCCGATGACATTTGTATAGTTGGTTAATGATGTGCTTAACATGGTCACTGGAGTCTCTATTTTGCCATAAAGTACCCGTGACAGATAAGGGTGTTTAAATGTTAGTATGATGCTTAGATGCCTCAAATTAGACCAAAAATATATGAAAATCTTGGGTTTGTTGCGTATTAATTTCGACTTTTAGTATTTGGTTCTTAGAAACTAAAATGAGGTATTGGAACTATTTATTTGTTTTTTAGTTTTTTGTTTTAGTTTCTAAAAGTTTTGGGTAAAAATTGAAAACTAGAAATGAAAAACAAGAAAATTCATTTTCTAAAGCCCGGTTTGTGGTTTTTAAATACAAAAATTGAAAATAGAAAATGATACCAAATTGGCCCTTAACATATAGTTGATGTGATCTTTGGACACGTGCTTGTGTCCACTTCTCGTGCCTGAGTCTGAATAACATAGCTACCGATAACTACAATTAACTTTGATTAGTCTTATCATCTGCTTTCATGTGTAATGATCGATCTGTGTCCGTGTAAATTGCAGTTTATTAGACAACAATGGGCTCGCTTGCCATGAATCTCTCGAACTTGAAGAGCATTTAGTGCTATCTGAAGTAGAAGTAGATTCGAGACATATGACCAGTAATTTTGAAGAATTTCCTTGTAAAAGGTAAATTGCTGTGTTTTTTCTCTCTCTCTTTTTTTATTTTTATTTTTATTTATTTATTTATTTATTTATTTATTTTTACTATGGTAAAGAAGCTAGATGGGATATACAAGGAGACAACGCTCCCCAAGTTCCCTTAAACCCCGCCCTCTAATGATGAAGGTGGGATTCAATCCTAGGTCTCGGACACCACTTCCTAGAGACTTTACCAGTTGAGCTAGTTTGCACCTTCCTATGCTTTTCTTACTGCATAAGATGTGAAGGCTTGTGATTAGATGGGTGGTTAAAATTTCGGATCACAATTACGTCATGACATGACAATTCTATTGTGGACGTAGGGTATTGGTAATATATTGCTTGTCACAATAATCACATTGGTTTTCAAGAGCTCTTTGCACAAAGAGTTTTAGGGGCTTTACTAACATAGCCTTAACTAATTTGCAGAGGGATTGGAGGGCTTTATGTTATTAGTTCATGGTTTTTCTAATGCTGCATGGTTGTAATTTTGAGGACATCTTGTCCTTATTTCTCCATACATTCTTTCTGTCAATAATATTTCCTTTTCCTATTAGAAAAAGTAATCACATTGGTCATGACAATTATTACTGATTTCTGCCAGGCAAATTGCGCTAGCTGAAGCTACAGCACATCGCAGAAGTTTGTTAGAAATGCCAAGAGCAGACCCGCGAGCACTGAATCTTTTCCGTCCACCTCCTCTGCTAGAATCTGGTACCCCAGCAGCATCGGGGAGCTCTTCATCACATCCGCAAGCAAAACCATCTTCACCACCACACAAAACACCACCAGAATCACCATCAAAGATTCCTCCACTTTCCCCTTTTCTAGCGTCACCACCACCACCACCACCTCCTACTTCTGCACAAGAATCTCCACCAGCCTCTCCTACATCAGCTAAACCGCACAATTCAGTTAAGCGAAAAGCTGTTATAGGATTAGTTGCAGGAGGTGGGTTCATAGTATTGGCTTCAATGCTTGGTATACTCGTGTGGAGATGCAGTAAGATGCATAATGTTAGACCTTGGGCTACTGGGTTAAGCGGACAACTTCGGAAAGCCTTTGTTTCTGGTAATCTCTCTTTCTTACATGAGATATTCAGTTAGAATCATAGAATCAAATAAACAACGTTACCTCATAGTACTTTTGTAATGGTAATTATACTGTGATATTATATACAAAAAAATGAGTTATATCGAATTTACTTATAATGAGTTAAATTAAAAAAAAAAAAAAAAACCCATGAACATGTACCTAGAAATGAAAAACAGAAACAAATGGTATATGAAATGTCATAGTGGCAGAAACTACCGTAAAACATGAATACATAATAAATTCATTTTCATTACAATTTGTAGTAAACAACAACAACAAGAAGCCCAGTGCCACCAAGGGCTCCCGCCAAAAGCAGGGTCTGGGGAGGGTAGATGTACGCAGCCTTCCCCCTTCAAGGGGTTACCCTGAAGAGAGGCTGTTTCCTAGGACCCCCAGCCTAAGATGATGGTCTTGCATCCATTAGCCAAAAGATCTGGCAAACATCAGAAAGTATAAGTATGGCCTCAAAAAAAAAAAAATGAGGAAGGATAGAAAGATAGAAAGGGATAGACAGATAGAGATAAAGACTACCCTACTCTAACCGGGTCATCTGATACCCCTATGCTAGCCTTCCATTGGGCCCTATCTAAGGCCATCTCCTCCCGAAGGTTTAGGTGGGTGAGGTTTTGTCGGATCGTCTCAAGCCATCGCTTCTTCGGGAAGAACATCACAAAATATTTTCTTACAAAATATTTTCTTTCTGGAAGAACATTCGTAAAAATCATTGGGTACAATCTTATTTTTTTACTAAAATAAGTTATCAAAATTAGTCTTCTTCAAAATTTTCCAAATTACTGGGGGCAGCATTGCTTCGCCATTGACTGTCTGTATATATCTATATATTCATGTATTGTATTTTATTTATTAACACAGTTTCAATATTTTTAAATGCAAAGCTATCAAAGGGTGTAAAAATTAATTATTGTAAATTCATTGAATAGTTGCAAATATAAGGTTTAAAAGCAAATTATGTTATCTAAAAGATCAATGTGATCGCTACAACTATTACATAATGTCAACAGCATCCTGCTTTTGCGACATTATGCATGATATCTTGGCTTTTCAATTGCAATCTTGTGCCCGTATGCGTTCACTTTTCTGCAGGCTATATATCTAGAAAAAGGATGGCTTTTTCTATTGTATTATGCCTTGTATGATGTATCATAGCTGATGTTGTTTCTGAGAGACTTTCTACTTATAGAAAGCACTATAGAAAGTGGGTTTCGGATTCGCTTTTTAGAATGACATTTTGAAAGCTTATTGTAGCATTATTATTTACCTTTCGAAAAGTTGTCTAACAAGTCTTCTAGAAGCCAACTACGAATTCTCTAATGTAGGTTGGAGACGACCATTCAGTCATATTATTCGCCAAACTGGTAGCATTATTTTACCTCCCACTTTCTAAGAGCTTTCTAAGAAGTTGTTTTTTGTGTTTTCTGTATAGGTGTACCAAAGCTGAAGAGGTCAGAGCTTGTAACTGCTTGTGAAGATTTCAGCAATGTGATTGGTTCATCATCGATCGGTATCATATACAAAGGGACTCTTTCAGATGGGGTTGAAATTGTTGTGGCGTCTCTCGTTACGACGTCTGCCAAGGACTGGTCGAGGAACCTGGAAGTACAGTTCGTAAAGAAGGTAATCATGATACTGGGTAGTCATGGTAGTAGAGGGCAGTGAGTGTAGCGAGTGATGGTGGTGGAAAGGGTGGTGGTGAAAGTGAAAGTGGATCATGACGGTGAATATTTAAGGCTAACTTATTTTTTTTAGAACTTCTTTATAACTTGGTTGTGAGAAAGATACAATTTTGCTTCTTTTTTCTATTTTAGTTATATAACAACTTTTCTATCTTTCTATTTAAGCTGTGAAAAAGATGTAAAAATGCCCTTTTTGTCAACCAAACACTAGTATTAAAATCCAGTAGAGCTTTTTCACTTTAAACTGTCAAAAGGTTGAACCAAATGCAGCCTAAATCCCACAGTTTGGCTCCTTCTGCTTGGGGTAAGCTTTACTTCCTGCCATTTTCTATCATTTGCTTATATGGGCGAGTAGCAACCGTAAAATCAAATAAAGGCCGTTATGTAATATAAAGGTTGTTACATTATAGATTTTGAGCTCTTAATTATATGATTGGGCTTTACCATAACAATTCTTTGTAGTGACCTCCATAATGCACATATTGTATATTTGTTGAAACAATGTAATAAACGTATTTACATATTCTGACCTATCAAAGGGGAATGAAGATTAATGGTTGTGTATTATTCATTCAAATTTTTGCGAACACGAGCCTTAAATGCAACTTATGTTTCCTAAATGGGACCAACGGAAGCTCAACACAACTGCTACAAGCTAGATAGAGAATGGAATAGATTTTCTCACATGGGAGAGAAAACTCACTTCTGTCCTAATAACATATCTCTAACGTCACTTCTATCTTCAAATGAACTAACACGAGTCCTCACAAATTTATGTGATGATGTTATCAAATATGAAAAAAATTTTCTTAAGAAGAAATCTCTAAGAGGTTGTTTGTTGTCATTGCAGATTGAGAGCCTGTCAAAAGTGAACCACAAAAATTTTGTCAGTCTTATTGGTTACTGCGAAGAAGACGAGCCTTTCACTCGGATGATGGTGTTTGAATACGCTCCAAATGGCACGCTTTTCGAGCATTTACACAGTTGAGTACTGTATACTCGTTCTTTTTATCTTCTTAGAAATACTACTACTATGGGCTACAAAACCGCATTGGGAGAAGTATGAAAGAGAAACAATTTGAATGAAACAGCCATATCAAATAGAAGAAAGAGAACCACTTAGCCAAATCAGGGTCCTTTCAAGATTTTAGGATCTCAAAGCAACTACTCAGATGCTCATTGTATCTCGAAGGTGGCCCCTTAACAAATTGGGACCCCCCGCACAACTGCTTCGGTTGCTTGGGCTCTTGACTATCCCTACCTTATGCTAATTTCTTTTGATATAAAACCTCTGAATTTATATGTGAATCTCATAGGCCAACTCTTTAATCCAAACACAAGAACCAACAAACTTTTGTAAAAAAGAAGAAAAACTGTCGGCTCTTTCTCAAGTAATAACTAGGGGTGCGTGTATTCATGTGGAGTTAAGCCCAAGGTCATGAGGCTTGAGACTTGGCTTATCAACATTTAGCTAGGCCCAGGCTCGACTTTAAAGCTTGCTAGGCTTAGAAACTTCAAAATCAAGCTCGACTAGGCATAGTCCCAAACTCAACTAGACTCGCCTAAACTCAAACTTGGCTCTGCCAAACTCCAAGCTAAAGTCGCCCTATTTAGACTCATTTAAGCAAAATTTAAGTTCAAACTTGGCTCGATTAGGCTTATTTGTGCCAATAAATTGCTACAAGACAGGCTCATTTAGGCTTGTTTAGGCATATGAGCCTACGTTGTTGAGCTTCATTGGCCTCAAGCTCAGCTCATTAATCTAAACGAACCAGCTCAACTCACTTGCATCTCTACTAATAACTTTCATTCGATTGATCTCACAGTACAAGAAGCAGAACACTTGGACTGGAGCATGAGGCTAAGGATTGCAATGGGCATGGCTTACTGCCTTGACCATATGCACCAACTCAACCCACCCGTTCTCCACCCAAACCTCAACTCATCTTCAGTCAATCTCACCGAAGATTACGCTGCCAAGTTATCCGACTTTTGTTTCTCGAACGAATTAGCTGGGTCCCACCGACACCCACATGGCATCGACATGCTAAACGCCTCACCTGTTTCTCCTGAAAATAATGTCTACAGTTTTGGAATCGTACTGTTAGAAATAATAACGGGCCGAGTCCCTATTTCTCTTGAGACTGGGTCACCTGAGGACTGGGCTGTTGAGTTTTTGACGGGCGAGCTAGCGCTAAGGGAACTAGTTGACCCAATGCTTAAATCGTTTGACTTAGGTCAGCTGGAGAGGTTGGATCAAGTGGTAAGAACGTGTTGTAACCCGGATAGTAAAAATAGACCGTTGATGAGAGACGTTGCGAGTAGTTTGAAGGAGATAACCGGGTTAAGTCCCGATAAGGCGGCCCCGAGATTTTCGCCTTCTTGGTGGGCTGAGCTGGAGATAATGTCTGGACATACAGGGTAGAAGATGAACTTGAGATGCGTTAATGGTCTTTTAACGCTTTTTTTTTTTCTGTTAAAAAAAATGGAGAAAAAAGTCAAATGTGTATGCATATGTGATATATGTCATGTAATTTGCTTGCTTGTACATATGGTTATGTATGTAGCAATCGGAGGGATATTTATGCTATGTTTTTCAGGAGTTAATTGTAGACTATAGAGTTCTAGAAATTAAACTTACTGTGTTTTATAAGATCCATAAAATTGTTCAGAACGTCTTGATGATGAAGAATGTGTGGAGGATATTTAGATTTAGGCTTTGTTTTAGAAAAGAGAATATGACTATCAATTAGGTGACAGAGCTTGGTCATCAATACCCTTATGCGGTGCAGTGGATTACGATGCGTAGCTTGGATTTAGGCGTAGCGTCGTGTGTGTTGATGCGTTAGGTAGAGCCTTCTATGGAGGGCTCTCCTAGCGCATTTCCCTTACCAGTTAACAAAAGTTATGTTTCTAATTTGAATGTGTTTTTGGTCGTACTAATGGAATTAAATCGTGGTTTGTGTGTACGTCGCAGTAATAGACATATCACAGAGCGGGGTATCGTGAACATTTACTCTCGGACTTGTTTGGTGGCGTTTTCTATTTATAATTTTCCATAATAAATATGGTATCATATAGAGAGTTATCGTGAACATTTACTTGCAGGCGTGTTTGATATCGTTTTTTATTTATAGTTTTGGTTTTTTAGAAACCGAAAACCACATTTAAAAATAGGTTTTTTTCATTTTAGATTTTTTATTTTTTGTTTCTCTAATTTGAGTAAAAATTGAATGTAAGAAACTAAAAACAAGAAAAAATTGTTTTTAAAACCCAACGTTTAGTTTTTTAAAAACTAAAAATTAAAAAAAAAAAAAAAAAAAAACCCTTTATCAAACAAACCCTTAAGAGAGCATGCCAATTGTGTTGGGTCTTTTAGGAAACATAAGCTACTTTTAGGTGTTATATATATAATTTAAATGAAAAGCTATCTTCTTTAGGTATGTAGGATTAAATCTAAGAGAGGGAAGGTAAGCTTCAAATTTTGACCCTCTTTGTAAGAATGGAGTCACTCGATTGCTACGTTAATTGTTTGTTGCTTATTTGAATAAAAAGTTTTGTAATCGGTTTAAATACCTCTTTTGATATTCGTATAATGATTGCTAGAGCTAGCAAAATCTGACATGACATTATAACACGACATGAACACAACACGAAGATAGCGGGTTCTGGTCGGGGGTTTTGAAGTAAGATTGAATTTGGGTTGGCCCATTTAACTCGTTTAGGTAATTGGGTTGAATTTGGGTTTAACCCCTGTAACCCGTTTTCAACACGATTGACCTGTTTATATAATTTTGTTGCGCATTTGAGTAATACATTATTGTTATTATATATTTTTTAAGTTAAGATAATTTGAACTATATTTAGTAATATTAATTTGATAGTTTATTTTAATAGTTATAAATATAACAAGTATTTATTAGTATTATCAACTTTGAAGTGCATTATTAACATTTCTGTCAATTGAAAAACTAGCATTTAATGAAAAAAAAAAGTCAGCGATATAACTAATGGGTAACCCGCGCATTACCCGTTTAATAATTGGGTTAGGTACGGGTTGAGAGTTCCTAACTCGTTTAATAAATGGGTCGGGTTTGGGTTGACCCCATTCTTAAGACCCCTCACATAGTACGAACACGAACACGACACATTTGCTACCCCTAATTGCTAGTTATAAAATAAGTTAGGGTTATTTACATCAAATGTTCTCATACTTTGCTCATTGTGTCAATTCAATCCTTATACTTTTAATTGTGTTAATTTAGTCTCTATTGTGTCAATTTGATCCTTATAATCAAATTTGTGCTAAGTTGTCAATAAATTTTTTATGATTTGGCCATCAGTTTGGTTAAATTGAGTCAGCAAGTAGATTTGCAGTGGGTTATATAAATCTAATGTGACCATAGCATTAAAAATTATATCAATAAATTAACTTAAATTTAATCAAAGGATTAAATTGACACAATATAAAGTGTAGAGGGATTAAATTAGCATAACTAAAAATGTAAAGACTTTATTAATAAAATAAGAAAAGTATCGGGACCTGTGATGTAAATAATTCAATAAGTTATTATATGGTTTGTACTCCTATATGATATAGCATGACTTGAATACGACATACAATCCTCGTCATGTATTTCCAAAATGGTAATGCCACAGCTTACTTTTGGCTTTGAGAATGAAGTGAGAAATAAAAATTGTATAGTACATTTTGATATGAAATTTTCATACAAGTATTACTTTTAATTTAAATATAATGCAAAAATGATGTAATTTTAATATAGGACAAATGATTAAAAAAATATCAAATTAGGCACATATGAATTTTTTTTAACACTGTACTTGTCAAGTTAAAAAGAAAGATATTGTACTAATATTAGTAATTTTTTTGACACCAAATTAGGAGGAAACTAATTTTTTTGGCATTGCGTGGTGGAGATTGAACCCCACTTGATGCCTTGTATGTGGGGAAGAATGAACTTAATTTTAATATAAAAAATAATTAATAAAATACCAAATGGTCTCTATGCGAATTTTTTAACACTGTACTTACAAAAGTAAAAAAAAAAAAAAAGTTATTGTACTAACCAAAAAAAATTTTCAACGTTGAACTAGACATAAACTAATTTTTTAAATTATTATATAGTATCTAACACTTACTCATATGCTTGTATTCTCTGTCGTAATTCAATATTTTTGCTCAAAAATACTAATATGGAACATAAATTTGATAATATGTGAGTATATTTTGTTAATTTATTTTCAAAATAAAGTGTCGTGTATTTGATGTGTTTTGGCTTAAACATGATGCTGTTAGCACATATTTAGTGTGTGTCAACACACGTATTAGAACAGCACTTTCTAGATGTTGTATGTCGACACATAATATTATAGAAACTCCAGTCCTGAAAACTGGGGCTGTGTGTCGACACATAAGGCGATTTTGTTCATTATTGTGTGCAGTTTTTTTGACAATTGGGAAATGACTTTTGGCTTTTTTTGAAAGGCCGTGTCTATTCCCCAAGGACCTACTAATCTATATAAAGCTCTAATCAAATGTGTTTTAAGGCACCTGAAAAATTATTTGTAAAAGTCATATCATTCTCTACTTCTTCTATTTCGGAAATCAATTCCTTTTACACTCATTCTCTCTTTGTGTTTTGGTTATGATTGTATCCCCAAGATTATTTCGATAAGCATGAAATAAGTCTTAAGAAAATTGGTTCACTGTATTTATATATCATCAAAATCATGTTCCACATTAGTATTTTAAAATACTTTGAATTACGACAAATGATACAGTGCTTAAAAAATTAGTTAATGTCTAGTTCAGTGTTAAATTTTTTTTTTTTTTTTTAATGTTAGTACAATACTTTTTTTCTTTTACTTTTGTAAGAATAGTGTTAAAAACATTCACATAGAAATAGTTTGGTGTTTTATTAATTGTTTCTTTTATATTAAAATTAAGTTATTCTTCTCCATTTGTGAGGTAGCAAGTGGGGGTTCACTCTCCACTACATGGTGCTAAAAACATTAGTTTTCTCCCATTTCGGTTTCAAAAAAACTCATTAATGTTAGTATAATACCTTTTTTTAACTTAGCAAATACAATGCTAAAAAAATTCATATGTGCCTAGTTTGGTATCTTTTTAATCATTCTTCCTTTAGTGTGTATATATACATATATAAATTGATTATCGATATCGATTATAATAGAACTATCTTATTATGCTAAATCTATTCGTTACCATCAGTCGCCTTAAACAAGGCACAAACCTAAGACATATTGAAAGGTTTTAGGTGCTTGGTGTACTAATAGTTATCTATCTCAGGAACGATCCAAAGGATCGGGAGAGCGGCTCAACTCATCTCCCATTATTTACATTGATGGAACGATAGTTTGGTTGACAGCCTCTTTTTGCCCGATACCACCCAAAGGACAAAAAGAATTCGCCCAAGCAACTCTTATCTTAATGACTCCATTATTTGGAACTTCACCCCGTGATGGTTGATACTCTATCAAATCAGGCAATGTGGTCTGGAGCATGGACTATGTGGTAAATAAGAACCAGATCCGTGTGTCAACATTGAATGCAAACCATGATAAAGCAATTTAAAAAAAAAAAAAAAAAATTGCACCCTTGATATCTCTCCTTAAATCAAACACTTCATTTGGCTTGCCTACTTTAATGCTCTAGCCAGACTTTTCTGCTTTTCTTCTTGATATATGACCGTGTAAGCATTGCAAACAGAAGTCAAAGGCGAAAAATTCATCAATTGAGATCGAACTACGGAAAAAGAAGGATTTGGTCCACGTCATGTGTATGCTCAAAAGCCTAAGCTGCGTCACACATGCAAGGAGGAATTTCAATCAAAGTATAAAATTCATCCCATAATGATATCAGTTTAGTGAAATAAGTGGAAATTGGCAAATTTTGTTGCTGCAATTATGAAATTTCATTGCTGCAGTTATGAAATTTCATGTTTGCAGTTATGAAATTTCATGTTTTAGTCCATAAATTTGAGGAACATGTCTTTGAAAGAAATGGTCCTGCAAATCTAGCCATACGTCATGAGATGTTTCAAGATAAGTGATACTTTCGTTAATTTCTTCCCACAATAAATTAGAAAACCAAGAAAGTATCATCAAATCACAAGTACTCCAATGTCAAGATGCGGTGAGCTCTCATTTGGTTCTCAATAATACCATTGATGAAATCAATTTTTCGCGTAGCCATAAAAAAACTGTGTAAATAGATTGTTTCCATGACTGATAATTTGGACTTAAAACGTTTGTAACAAAATTCATCCTTGAATGATCCAAGGGATGCAATAAAATGGGGAGTGAACATCAACCACTCCCTCATCATAGACATAGATGCAACGGTATTGCCACAATTTGCTTCCAGCATGATAAACTAGAATACATAAAAACACAAATGCAAGGGAAGAGGAGTGATATAGCATGCTTGAAACTGAGAGCAAGAGGGAGAACGAGACTTAGAGGACCGAAACTTGCTTTGATATAATGCAAAAACCAAGACTTAAAATAAAAAAATAACACAAGGAAATACTTTGAAATTGGATGATCTCATCTAACTATGAACACTCCTATTTATAATACATTCTAAGAAAACCAAAAGCCTAGCTAGTACTTGTAAGAGATGGAATCCTGAACTAACTAACAATGCAATGAAGACACCATTAATTGGTGAATAATGCAACCTATTTACTACTTGGAATACCTTAAATTACTAGTGCAAAGTTACTAAAATACAAAATACAAGAGTTTACATGAAAACACTAGTCTCAATAGATATCAAATTAGATCGTTCACCTGAGACCAATAATGACTAAGACCGTAACCCATTGCTTTGGACACCTCCACCACTTCATCAAATCAAGCTCAATGTGGATGCTGCTTGGTAAAAAAATAAAGGCGTCTTCGGTGCGGTCTCCATGGTTGCTAGGAACTGGGAGGGCATTGTCCAAGGAGGGTGGTGTTGCTCTTTCCCCTGTGATTCTCCGCTCTTAGCTGAGGTCCTTGTCCGTTTTGCTTCATTCCTTGCCTTGTCTCAAGGTTAAAAATCCATCATTATCGAGTCTACCTATCAAGAGGTGATCAGATCCATTCACCATCATGAGAATGCTGCTTGGGAAATTCGAGCTGTCGTTGTTGACATATGTTGCTTGTGCCAAAACTTTAAGGTCCTGTTTGGCACATGGAGTGGAAGCCTGAAATTGAGGTTGAGACTTGAATTGGGGTTCAGAATTCCAATTCTGTTATTTGATTCACATGCTAGAATTGGAGTGATAATTCCTTGAGGCAGGGATAAGAAATTACAATTACATATTAACTTCATTAACCTAAAACCTGAAATGACCCAACTTGATTAACTCAAACTAAAGATGACTCAAAACCAAAAGATTAGGCACAAACTAAATTTGATTTGCACCTTGAAATAACCCAACTCGAATGATTTGAACTTGAAATAACTCGAATCAGCTTAAGCCAAAATCTAAAGTGACTAATCCGATTGACCTGAAACTCGATATGACTTAAATTCAAAAAATAAAACTACTTGACTTTAATATGACGTAAACAAGTTGAGCCCAAAGTCAAAATGACCCAACCAATATGATCCGAACCTAATATGACCCATATCCGAAATGATCCCACCCTTCTCACCCTTACCCTAAATTCAACAGGAAGCCAAAATAACTCAAAATTTGAAATGATGCAACCCGTTGGACCCAAAACTAAGATGAATCAAGCTAGAAATCAAAATCAACACAAAGCTAACCCCTTCTAGTCTGAATCCTGAAAAGACCTAACTTAGGGAAGGGTGCCTCCTCCATACCCGCATCTGCCACCAAAATCCATACCCATACTCGCCTAATTACCCGCCACGGGTATGAAGTGCATACTCATACCCGGCCCAGGGGGTTCAAATCCATACCTATATCCGTCCTATTACTCGTGAGTATCCAATGAGTATGCATTACCTGCCCCGTACCCGCTCTTATGTGTATATAAAACGATTATGTATATCCTCCCATATTAATTATTTAATACTATTTTTAAAGATCCACTTATATTTTTTTTATAACATTGATAAAAAAATTTAGGTTATTGAATTTAAGCAAGTATTTTTTGATTTGAAATTTAACTATATACAAAATGGAGCGAGTATGGCGGTATGAGGGGGGGCAGGGCAGGTACAACACTATACCCTTGCCCGCTTCATACCCGTGGCGGGTACAGGGTGGGTACACCAAATCCTTACTAGCTACCTGCCCCACTTATACCCGTACCCGCGAGTAGTGGGTTTTACCCACCCCATTGCCATCCCTAACCTAACTCAATCAACTAAAAATCCAAGATGACTTAAACACAAAATGAAGCAACGTGACTAAAACTTGACTCGATTTGACTCGAAACTCGAATAAGATGGGGCCAGAATCCAACCCTAATTGATTCAAAATTCGAAATGCTTCAACCTGATTGACCAACCATAAACCCGTAATGAACTGAATCAATATAGAATTACAATTTTGAGCTCTAATTCCTTTGATTAACCAAGTAATGGAATTTCAATTCCATTGCATTTCCAGTTCCACCAGAATTGGACTATTTCCACAGTCCAATTCCAATTCAATGTGCCAAACAAAGCTTGAGTTTATTTTATTTTTTGGGGTGTTGTAATTCGATTGCTCATTTTGTGGCGAGAAACCATTATGTTGGTCGATGTTTGCATCTACTGACGATTATGTGCACTTGATTCATGAACTATGTTTTGATATTAAAAGAATGCAGAAATAGTCTACGGGGTGTAAACGAGCTGAGCTGAGCTGAGCATCCCCTTGTTCAAACTCGGTTCGTTAAGATTTATCGAGCTCGAGTTCAAACCGAGCTCTTAACGAGCTTTCCATCCCCTTGTTCGAGCTCGGTTCGTTAAGATTTTGTTGTGCTCGAAGCTCGGCTCGTTAAGCTAATCGAACCAATTCGAGCTCCTTATCAAGCCGAGCCGAGTTCGTTATCGAATGAAATCGAGCTCATAACAAACACGAGCTTATTATCGAGTCGAGCTCCCTATCGTGCCGAGTTATTCGAGTTACTGTCGAGCCATTATCGAACTATTTTGGAGTTAATATTAACTGCTAATGAGCCTTTAACGAGCTTTTAAAGAGTTTTTTAACGAGCTTTTAACGAGTTCTTAACGAGCCCTTAACGAGCTCTTATCGAACTGTTCACGAACATAAACCAGCCGAGCACCCCCTTGTTCGAACTCGGCTCGTTAAGCTTATCGAGCCCTAATTATGAACATGAATGAGCCATAATCGATTTCGAACACGAGTAGTTTATTGAACGTTCAGTTCGTTTACACCCCTAACTACGGGCTTCTTTATGCTTGAAAAAAGTTTAAACCTTATCTTTGCCATCCTAACGTAAACCCTTATTTGGGCTTCTTGGTGGTCAAAAAAAAAAAAAAACATAAACCTTTATCTAGATACGAGAAATTATTTTATTTTGCATTTTTATTTTTTGTCTCTCTTTTTTCATAGTCCATTTGAAAACACGTAGGCTGTGTTTAGAGCATGGAATTGGAGCTTGAAATTGGGGTTGAGGCTGGAATTGGGGCCAAGAATTCTAATTATGTTGTTTGGTTCACATGTTGGAATTGGAATTACAATTTCACTGCCCAATTCCATGGAATTAGATTTTAACTGAAAATCTTAATTTCCAATTCCTTGAGGTAGGGTCAAGGATTTTGCAATTCCATATTAATTGCATTGCCCTAAAACCCAAAATGACCCTATTTGATTAACATAAATCCAAGATGACTCAAAATCTAAAGACTTAAACGCAACCTAAAATTTAACCTGAACTTCAAAATTACTGAACTCGAATGACTTAAACTTGAAATGACCAAAATCACCTTGCTCAAAGCTCGAAGTGACCCAACCCAGTTGACCCAAAATTCGAGATGACTCAAATCTAAAAAATGAAACTACTTAGCTTGAACGTGGTGTAAACAATCTAAGCCTAACTGGAAATAACCCGATGAAATTGACCCAAAACTTAATACGATTCATACCCAAAATGAACAGACTTAAAGATGACTTGAGATTTGAAATGATAAAACTCATTTGCCCAAAAACTAAGATGATTTGAGCTTGAAATGACCTAAATGAACTCAAACCCGATTGTAACTAGCCTGAATCCCGAAAAGACCTAACCCGATGAACAAAAAATTCGAGATAACTTAAACACCAAATGATCTGATGTGATATTCGGCCTGATTTGACTCGAAACTCGAATAACTTGAACTCAAACTGAATCGTTCCGACCATAATAACTTGAATGCTATGTGAGCCGCTCTGATCAAAATCTAACCGTAGTTGATTTAAAACTCCAAATACTTCAACTTGATTGACCGAAAATCCTTGATGATTTGCATTGTTATGTAATTATAATTCTAAACTCCAATTCCTTTGATGAAGCAAACAATGGAATTTCAATTCCATCAAAATTATAATTCCACTAGAATCGAAATTGGAATTGCAATTCCACAGTCTAATTCCAATTCCATGTGCGAAACAGAACCGTATGAAAATGACAAAAAATGATTACAATTTCTAAGATATTTCTTTATTTTTGACAAAAAATTATGAGCGCTATAGGTAGGTAATACTTATAAATCCCAGAACCTAATAACCATAGTAACTAAGATAACAATAATAATAAGAAGCCAGTGTCACACAAAGGCTCCCACATGCCAGGTCTAGGGTGTAAGTTGTACGCAACCTTATCTCTACAGGGTGCTACCTTAAAGGGGAGTTGTTTCTAGAGGTTCCTCAACATTAAAAAGAAAAGGAAGGAATTTCATTAAAAAAGTAAAATAAAGCAATACTAGGCATCAAGCAACAATAAAACAATAATAATAGACATGAAAGCCTAGGGGTACTATAGATTGGCATAAGCATGCTCCTATCTCATAATTGTTGAGTCAATCACATATATTTTTAACTGCTGCTCAGCTTTATTTAAGACCATCTCTTCGGTAAGAGTCAGGTGCATAAGGTCATGTTTAGTAGTCTCCATCCAACTTTTCTTTAGCATATCTCTATCTCTCTTCTAATGTGTGTTATGTAGTTGTTCACATATCCTGAAAGGGGGCGATAATTGGTCTCCTTCAAACATTTCTCGCTCCCTCAACTTATCCTTGATGGGTGCCACGCTTGATTTATTTCTTATAACGTCATTTATGATTGTTAGATTATATGTGTTTTATATTATATTTGTGTATAGGCCCATTGGGTTTAGTCTTGTATAGCCCTACATTTCCTAGTATTCTGAATATATAAATATACGAGAGGGCACCCTTAATTGGTGGAGTCCTCATTATTTTACATGGTATCAAAGCCAAGTAACCCTCTCGTATATTTTCTCTCTTCCAAAGGCAAACCCTAGCCACTTTCTCCAACGCCTTCACTGTTGTCCATGTTGAACTTCTCCAAATTCAAATTCAATTCCGGAAATAGAGCACCTGAAATTTAATTCTCCAAATTCAAATTCAATTCGGGAATTAGAGCACCCCAAATTCAATTCTCCAAATTCAAATTCGTACGTGCACTTGTGAACTTCTCCAAACTCAAATTCAAGTCGGGAAATATAGCATCCCAAATTCAATTCTCCAAATTCAAATTCGTGCGTGCACTCAATCTTCACAAATTTTGCTAAAAGGAACAAATTTTGCTACATATTAAAAATTCATCAAAATTGGTACGAGCACTCAAAGGGACGTTTTTCAATATTTTGCCGAATTTTAGGACTTTTGGACTCCTTAAACCCTAAATTGATTCGGGGGTATGATGGAAAAATCGAGATCTAAGAAGAGTTATTACTATGGAAAAATCGCTTTTGGAAGTAATTATCGAGGTTCTTGGCCCATTATTCTGGTTTTTCATCATGCATTATAATTATGGCCATTCTATTTTGGCGCACCTCCTCATGGCGGTAATGTGTTTTCTAATCCACAATTTCATCATGCAAATAATACTGTTACTACTATTTATAATTTCTATTCAGGATTCGTATCTTCTCAGCCTATTTCTCAATTCTTTACTACCTACTTCACTCTTTTAATTGATTCCCCCTGGATAATGGATAGTGGTGTGTCGTCTCATATGACTAATAACCCAAGTCTTCTCATTTCTCTTACTCCTTATCACGGTCTTAATCAAATTATGGTCGGTAATGGTGCTTCTTTATCGATGATCAGGATTGGTTCTGGTTTCCTTACCACTCCTGTTGGCGGTTTTCATTTACATAATGTCCCTTATGTTCCTTGTCTATCTACCAATTTACTATTTGTTCATCAATTCCGTCAGGATAATCATTGTCTTTTTGAATTTGACTTAGATGGTTTTTCTATTAAGAATCCTAAGATGACATCTACCATAATTCATTGCATTAGTACAGGGCCTCTTTTCTCAGTCCCAAGGTCGTCCTTCTCTCATTTTTCCCTTGTTGCTTCCACAGTCACGTCGTCCCTTTGGGATCGTCGTCTCGGTCATCCTGGGCAACCAAATTTGTCATCTTTAGTTAAACATAAATTTATTTCATGTTCCAGTTTTACTTCAGAAGCTAATCTTTGTCACGCTTGTCAATTAGGCAAGCATAGTCGTCTAACATTTCAAAAGTCAGTGTCAAGTACTTCTAAGCCCTTTAATAATGTTCATTTGGATGTATGGACATCTCATGTTTTCAATTTTAGTGGCTATAAGTATTATTTGCTTCTTTTTGATGATTACTCTCATTATGTGTGAATTTACCCTATGCGCACCAAGTGTGAGGTGTTTGATCTATTTGTTCAATTTCGAAATCTCATTTTGAATCAGTTTGGAATAGAGATTAAGCAATTTTATTGTGACAATAGGCATGAATATATTAATCATGATTTTAATGCACCCTTTGCTGTACGAGGCATTCATAGCAGGGTATCATGTCCTCATACTTCTGAACAAAATGGGAAGGTTAAACATATGCATGGAAAAATTGAAAATATGATGCATTCCCTCTTATTTCAGGCTTGTATTTCCTTAGAGTTTTCTGTTGAGGTTGTTCTTGTGGCTGCCCATATTGTTAGACTTTCCATGGCTATTAAGAAAAAGATACCCTTTCAAAGGCTTTACAAAAAGAAAGCAACATTTGATCACTTATCTGTATTTGGGAGTACTTGCTACCCTAATTTGAGTGCCTTCACTCCATACAAATTGGCACCTCATTCATCTTTGTGTGTGTTTTTGAGATATCCTCCGCATCATAAGGGGTATAAGTGTCTCAAGCTATCTGCTAATAAAGTTATCATTTCTAGACATATTGTCTTTGATGAGACAAATTTTCCATTTGCATGGTCGGGTCAATTCTCTCAGAGCACTATGAAGCGACTCCATGCAGTATTTCAGAACCCTTTGGATTCCTCTCCATTCACCGGCCCGCTTGGGCCAAACCACTAGCTGCGGCCAATTCCTGCCACCATAAGGTTAGGAATTGGAATGGACCGGGCCTCGGCTGACTCATCCATGCCATTGCCACCCGCCGCTCCATCGCCCTTACAATTGTCATTACCCTCCTTCCCACCCACTGATGTTTGGGATCCCATGTCATGTCCTCCGTCTATTCTGGTCTCCACTTCTCTCATCCTATGATGACTTGTTTAAAAACTGGTATTGTTAGGTCATTATTCAAGCCTTCTATGGTTGCGCATTCTACTTTGGCAAGAACACCGTTTTCTTACAAGCAGGCACTCAGTGATGATCATGTTGATGAGTATAATGCGCTTCTTCAAAACAACGCTTGCACACTTGTTCCTTGGCTGGATAATATTAATGTTGCTGGTTCCAAATGGGTCTTTCATATCAAGCAAATTCTCACAGGTGAAGTTAAGCATTATAAAGCCTGACTTGTGGCCTAAGGCTTGACTCAGAGGCATGGTATTAAGTGTAATGAGACTTTAGCCTAGTTGTTAAGCTCGCTACCGTTCGCACAGTTTTAGCTATTGCCACTGTTCGTTTTTTGGCCTATTCATCAACTTAATGTCAAGAATGCCTTTCTAAATAGGCACTTAATTGAGGAGGTCTATATGAAGCAACCACCGAGGCTTGTGGATGCTAATTTTTCTAATCATGTGTGCAAGTTGAATAGGTGTTTATATGGGCTCAAGCAAGCCCCACGTGCATGGTATAACTGCTTTTCCCCGTTTTTGTTCAGACTTAATTTTATGAGCTGCAGATTTGATTCTTTGATGTTTATTCTACATTGTGGAGCTGATATGGCGATCTTACTTGTATATGTGGATGACATTATTCTTACAGCCTCTTCTTCTGCTTTGCTTCATTCTCTTTTGAGTAGCCTACGCCGTGAATTTTACATGACGAACTTAGGACGCCTAAATTATTTTCTTGGAATTTTTGTGACTCATTCCTCTCGTGTTCTCTTTCTCTCTTAAGCTAAGTATGCTCACGATCTACTTGACAAGACCAATATGCTTTAGTGCAAACCAATGGCAACACCTACAGATTCCAAGTCCAAGCTTTTAAGTGAAGATGGTGGAACTATGATTGATCCTTCTTTATATCGTAGTGTGGTTGGTGCTTTGCAGTAACTTACATTCACGAGACTAGATATTTTTTATGCTGTTCAGCAGGTCTGTCTTTTTATGCATGCTTCATGCAATTCTCATTGGGTTGCGATCAAGCGCATTCTTTGCTACATTCGAGGTGCTTTGGATCATAGTTTAATTATTTCTTTCCCACACCAATTAACTTGTGGCTGATTCAGATGTTGACTGAGCCGGATGCCCCAATACATGTCGATCCACATCGCGTTTTTGTGTGTACCTTGGCTGCAACATAATATAGTGGTCTTCTAAATGACATCCTACTGTTTCTCGTTCTAGTGTGAAGGCTGAGTATTGTGGTGTTGCAAATGCTGTTTTTGAATGTTGTTGGTTGCGCTTTCTTCTTGGTGAATTGGTCATTTCCCTTTTCTAAAGCCACCTTGGTATATTGTGGTAATGTTTATGCCACATATTTGTCCATTAATCCAATTCAGCATGTTCGCACAAAATATATGGAGATTGACATTTATTTTGTTTGTGATCGTGTTCATTTGGGTCTTGTTTGTGTGCTTCATATCCCATCTTCATAACAAATTGCTGACATCTTTACTAAAAGTCTTCCATGTCATCTGTTTCTTCAATTCAAGCACAATCTTTGCATTCAGTTTCCTCCTGCTTCGATTGAGAGGAAGTGTTAGATTATATATATTTTATGTTATATTTGTGCATAGGCCCATTAGGCTTAGTCTTGTATAGCCCAACATTTTCTAGTATTTTGAATATATAAATACATGAGAGGACACTCTCAGTTGGTGGGTTCCTCATTGTTTTACAATGATCATGTCCCCTATAGTATGCTCACACATCCACCGCAATGTTCTCATATTTGCTACTTTCAACTTATGGGTGTGGTGTCATTTAAGTGACCAATATTCCGCACCATATGACATAGCTGATTTCACTACAGCTTTATAGAGTTTTCCTTTCAACCATAATAGTTAGGATAATTAATTTAAAAATGACCTTTTTACATATAATTAAGGGTAAATTACAATTAATACCATGACATATGGTGATTTTGGCAAAAATAAATTTTTAATCCAAAAGTTATATATATTTAATAAGAAGTTTTCTTTTTTTTTTTTTGTACTGAAAACTGCCTACATTTTAGATAAGGCATCAGAAAATCACGTAACTTTTCTAATTTTTCAAAGTTACACTTAAACTTTTCAAAAAAAAAAAAAAATTCAATGTCACATCTAATGTTGATGCTGTAAACTTTTCGTCAAATGAAAAGCGGCATTTTGGGGTATAAATGCATCAAAACACCAAGTTTAACTTAATTTAATTAAATTATATTAAGTAATGTATTTAGTAAATTCCAAAGGCTACAAGGATTTTTACAAAAGGTTGGATACCAAGGAGAGAGCTAGGGATATATATCAAATTGCTGAAGCAAGAGAAACAAAGACTAGGGGCTTGGATCGAGTAAAGTGCATAGAAGGGGAGGATGGACAGGTACTCGTGGATGAGCAACAAATTAAAGTTAGGTGGAAAGCCTTCTTCCGCAGTCTATTCAATGAGCAGGGGGATACAGATCTATCCTTAGGTGTCTCCAAGCATCTGAGGAGCACCAAAACTATTGTTATTATAGGCGAATTAGATTTGAGGAAGTCAAAGAAACCCTGAAATATATGAGGAGGGTAAAAGCAGTTGGCCTAAATAAAGGCATGGAAATTCTTGGGAGAAGGGCATTAGTTGGCTGACCAAACTATTTAACCAGATCCTTCTAGGCAAGAAGATGTTGGACGAATGGAGGAAGAGCACATTAAT
The DNA here is from genome assembly GCA_018398585.1 of Simmondsia chinensis. Taxonomy (NCBI): domain Eukaryota; kingdom Viridiplantae; phylum Streptophyta; class Magnoliopsida; order Caryophyllales; family Simmondsiaceae; genus Simmondsia; species Simmondsia chinensis. Next base: position 29,421,392 of record JAGTTD010000008.1, on the reverse strand, counting down.
CCCGATATATAAGAACAGAGATGACATATAGAGTTGCCCCAACTATCGGGGTATCAAACTAATGTGCCACACTCTGAAGCTATGGGAGCGGGTCATAGAGAGGTGATTATGGTAACAAATAGAGGTGTGCGAGAACCAATTCAGATTTATGCTTGGTAGATCGAGAGTAGAAGCCATCCATCTCCGAAGGCGGACGACAGAGCACTACCGGGATAGACAAAAGGATCTCCATATAGTTTTCATTGATTTGAAGAAGGCATATGATAGGGTGCCAAAAGAGGTTCTATGGAGGGTTCCAGAGAGGAAAGACATCCCACTGCCTTATATTCGAGTTATTAGAGACATATACGACAATAGACAAACTAATGTGCGTACAGTGGAAGGGGAGACAGACGCTTTCCCCATTACAGTTGGGATACACCAAGAATTTGCCTTGGAGTCCCTTTCTATTCATTCTAATTATGGATGAGTTCACTAGGCACATCCAAAGAGATGTGCTTTGGTGCAAGCTTTTCGCAAATGACATAGCTTTGGTGAGGGAGTCACGAGAAGAGGTAAATGAGAGGTTGAAAGGCCGGATAAGGGCTTTGGAATAGAAAGGTTTACAACTCACTAGGTCTAAGACCGAGTACATGGAACTCAAGTTTGGTACCTCCACCAGGCCTAGCATGGAAGACATCAAGATTGGTTCGAAGACCATACCGAAAAAGGAGTGTTTCAGATACTTGGGTTCCATGGTGCAACAGGACGGCAAAGTTGACGAGGATGTCAACAACCATATTAAAGTAGGCTGGTATAAATGGATGATGGCTTCTGCAGTACTTTGCGATAAAAAGTTTCCCTTAAAGTTAAACGGAAAATACTACAAGACGGTAGTGAAACCGGCTATGTCATGTGGTGTAGAGTGTTGGCCAACGAAACAACACTATACACAGAAGATGAGGGTGGCGGAGATAAGGATGTTGCAGTGGATGCATGGACACACAAGAAAGGATAGGATCGGGAATGACGTCATCAGAGGTAAATTGGGCATGGCCCCAATCGAGGATAAATTGAGGAAGTAACATTTGAGGTAGTTTGGGTATGTTAGGAGGAGACGACCATTGTTCCGGTTAAGAGATGCGAACAATTCCATTCTACGGTTGGCAGGAGAGGGAGAGGCATGCCAAAGAAGAGATGGTTGGAGATGATCCGACACGATCTAACCCACCTAAACCTATGGGAGGAGATGTCTTTAGATAGAGCTCAATGGAAGGCGAGCATAGGGGTAGCCCATGTAGCGGCTAGAATAGAAGAGCATATTTTGGCTCACACTAAGGCTCCTAAGCTTATATGACTGCCTCTTTGCTGTACCTGATATGGTTGGGAGCTGTTTCATTTACCTACTTGCTCATTTGCCTATTGCCTATTAGTTGCCTTATTTGCATATTATTTGCCTTTTGGTTGCCTTATGCTTTTGTTTTGCTTGCCTTGTGCCATGTTGTTGCATTATGCTCCTCCCATGCTTTCATGCTATATGCTATCCAGGTTGGGGGTCTTCGGACACAACCTCCCTTTAGGATAGCATCCTGAAAGGGTAAGGCTGCGTACATCCCACCCCCAGACCTTGTGTATGCGGGAGCTCTTGAGGCACTTCATTTTTTTTGTTATTGTTGTAATATATTTTGTAAAGTTTAGATGTAACTTTGAAAAATTAGAAAAAAATTAGGTAATTTTGTGATACCTCATCTAAAATGTAGATGGTTTTCAGTAAAAAGATTTTCAATAAAATAGTCTAAATAATGGAGTAAAATATTACAAAACTTGCCTCCCATCCACACATGAACCGTGAGTTTTGACATTGCTAATAAAGAAGAGTTAGATGATAGCCCATTTTACGCTCTTACATACCACTGTTTGAAGTAATTTATAAAAAAACGAAAACCTTTAAACTAAAAAATCATTTACGAAGTTTAAACATTAAAAAAATTAATATATCAAAGTTAAAACATACTAATACATAATTACACTATCATTATTTGTGGTCAGATAATTTACATTATAATTAATCCATATAAATTCAAACTATGAAACAAGGGTTGCCTCAGTAATAAGAGACAAGTGAGAGGATAGAGTGTTGATTTAGACAAGAAGTCTAGAGTTTGATTCTGTTGGGAAAAATTCACACATCGAGCACAACGGAAGCAAAAAATAACAAAAACAACAAAAATGAACACACGATATTTTTACGTGGAAATTCACTTTCAACTAGAGGGTAAAACTACGAGACTCAAAGGAGTACCAAATCTACTATGACATTTAGGAATTACAATCTCCAATCATAACCCCCAAAACCCCATATTACAATCATCATCTCAACAAATGTGACTATTGTACGGTAAGTCTCCAACCCTCTCCCAATGTAGCTTTGAACGGCAAGCCACCAGCCCTCGAATCAATGTAGCTTTGCACGGCAAGCCACAGCCCTCCCACAACGTAGCTTTGGACAGAGGAAGCTATAAAAACTCTCTTCAACACTCTCAATCAAGGCACCTGAGTATGACTCCTTTCATACTCGGGTGAATCCCACTCAACATCTCAACAAAACAACCTCATAAACACAAACACTCAACAATTATTTTCACACTCTCCCCCTACTCGGGTGTCCCCGGGCACCCCTTTACAAACCCAACTTACTCTCTACATTTCTCTCTCTTTTTCTTCTCTCTATTTTTTCTTTACACTTCTACCACAACCTACCCATCTATTTATAACAAAACACCAAAGCAAAAAAAGGGCAAAAAATACATATTAGTTTACTTGTACAAGTAAATTTTTCAACCTTTACTTGAAAGACTCAACTTCCCAATTTTTTTCTTTTTCTTCTTTTCCATTTTCATTTTTCTCTTTTCTGATTTTTTTTTCCAGATTTTTTCTTTTTCTTTTTTCTTCTTTTATATATTAATTTTGAGGTAAAAAATATCCCAACAAATCTTCCCCTTACCTTAAAATTAATTTTTCACATACTCTTTTTTTTCTTTTTCTCACACATTTTTTTTTCTTCATCTTCTTTATATTGTCTTCCACTCTTTCTCTCTCCTCTCCTCAATTTCATCTTCCTTCTTCATCTTCAACCTAAACATCAAAACCCTAGCCGCCAGCTCCTCACCGTCAGCGTCGGAGCTTCATCTCCAACCTCAACAGCACCGCCCATCTCCTCACTCCTAAAAGAATTTCTCCCAACCTGGCTCTGATACCATTTATTGGAAAAAAATTCACACATCGAGCACAACGGAAGCGAAAAATAACAAAAATGAACACACGATATTTTTACGTGGAAACTCACTCTCAACTGGAGGGTAAAACCACGGGACTTAAAGGGGTACCAAATCCACTATAAAATTTAGGAATTACAATCTCCAATTATAACCTCCAAAACCCCATATTACAATCATCATATCAACAAATGTGACTATTGCACGGTAAGTCACCAATCCTCTCCCAATGTAGCTTTGAACGGCAAGCCACCAGCCCTCGAATCAATGTACCCATAACGTAACTTTGAACAAAAGAAGCTACAAAAATTCTCTTCAACACTCTCAATCAAGGCACCCGAGTATGACTCCCTTCATACTCGGTTAAACCCTACTCAACATCTCAACAAAACAACCTCATAAACACAAATACTCAACAATTATTTTCACACTCTCCCCCTACCCGGGTGCCCTCGGGCACCCCTTTACAAACCCAACTCACTCTCTACATTTCTCTCTATATTTTTTCTCTACACTTCTACCACAACCCACCCCTTTATTTATAACAAAGCATCAAAGCAAAAAAAAAAAGGTAAAAAATACATATTAGTTTACTTATACAAATAAACTTTCCAACTCTTACTTGAAAGATTCAACTTCCCAATTTTTTTCTTTTTCTTCTTTTCCATTTTCATTTTTCTCTTTTCTAATTTTTTTTTTCAGATTTTTTCTTTTTCTTTTTTCTTCTTTTATATATTAATTTTAAGATAAAAAATATCCCAACAAATTCTCCCTTAAACTTCTTCTCGAATAATCCTTGATTTATCTGACTTTGTGGTGCGTGGGAAACTACATAAACTAGATTTTACCGGATAACTAGATTTTCCGTTAGCAGAATAAAAAAAAAAAAAAAGCGCCTTACAAAGACCTCTAGTGCACTCAAAAGTCCCCCCAAACCAAATCGACAACCCTTTTCGCCGTCTAGTCTTCATCGCTTCATTCCGGTAACCGCCACTGTTTCACTCCTCCAATGGCTGCCGGCGCCACCTCCTCATCTGAACACCTCCAAGAAGAACCGCCACTCCCCGAAGACCAACTCAACGACGACGAAGACGACGCCGACGATGACTACGAAGAAGAGGAGGAGGAGGAGAGAGACGACGATGACGGACCGCCTACGGTTACGCGAGATGCGAAACTGCGTCAAGAGAGGGCGAAGTTTGACCAGTTTTTCCGGCGAGCTTCGTCGGAGAGGATAGCGCTGAGAGTTCACGATGTGCTGATCAAAGGCAACACGAAGACGAAGGACTCGGTGATCGAGGCGGAGATTGAGGATTTGAAACGCGTTTCTTCGCTTCAGGAACTGCTGAAGGCTGCCGGCTCTGCAAATGCGCGGCTTCATGGGCTTCAGATATTTGATTCTGTGAATATTACGCTTGATGCTGGGCCGCCGGAGTTGCCTGGTACTGCTAATGTGGTAGTTGAGGTTGTGGAGAGTAAGAATCCTCTTACTGGTGAAGTTGGGATTTTTACAAAGCCTGGGGTAATTCGTTCTTCTTTTATTGTTGTTTTTGGATATTAATTGTTATGTATGGTTGGATTTGGTGATTGTGTTGTTGCATTGTGTTTTCTGCTAAGATTCTACATGTGAGTTTAGTAAAATCTCGCATAGGATTGCGAGAGAGAAGAGGTAAATGTATAATGTTAGTGAGTTACTCCACCTGATGTCAATTAGTTTTTAGGATGGAATATCACTTTGGATTATATGCGGATGTCTTGTGTGCCAACTCTATGCGTTAGGCATGGTGCTTTGTCCTGGGTTCTCGTTTGACGCATCGTGTCCTCGTAGAAGAGAGGTGCATTTGAGTTTGAGGCGCCAAGGGCCTCTCTAGTGAGTGTTGGATTCAATAGGACGTAATTCCCAATTGGACCGGAGAAGGGGAGGGGTGCGATTAAAGGAGACTCACATCTGGGGGGAAGTGTTAAAGACTTTACATGTGAATCTAGTAAAAATACCACATTGGAGTTGTAAGAGAAAAGAGATCAACATATAAGCCTAGTAGGTCATTCCGCCTATTACTAATTGATTTTAGGATGGAACCCTACTTGAACTTAAATGTGGATTTTATATATGCCAATTTTGTGGGTCAGGCCGGATGCCAGGTTAAATTTAACATTTTCTTTTGAAGCCTTGTGTTTTGTTTTGGAACTAGTGAGACTTTCATCTTGTGGTAAAACAACCGAGGTTGAAGACGTTGGACCGATGGTTCTTGGTTCAAAACCCCCTACCCCAATTATTTATCGAAAAGAAAGTGTGTTGTGGTTTGTGATTGTTGATAATTTGTGGGAAATTGAGATGATGGGTGGAGGTCATTGTGTGTGAACATTGCATGAGGACTTTTTGGGAAGGAGGATTAGCGAACTCTATGATCAGAGCAATCGGTGATCGGAAGATGTGACTAGGGAATTGGCATGAGATTGCATAGTAACTAGTCTTAAGAATTTGGGAGTATGTGACATGTATATGTCTGTAAGGTTGTACATATATCATTAAGAAGCTGACTGGAGGTATGATTCCTGAGTAAAAGATATATAGTCTTAATTCTTTTGCACAATACTAGAACTTCACATCTATTACAAATATCCTTGGATTGCAGTAAGAGAATAGAACAGAAACATAATGTGATGGAGCTCTGAAATTCCCTGCATCCACGTTTGAGGTGGGGGCGTGGGGGGTCAGAGAGGGGTTTGTCTTCTTCTTTTCCTTTGTTGTAAGAAATTTGGAAGAAGGAACTGCATCACTGAAGGTTTATGGTTGATTTTCCCGGAATTTGAACTTTGAGCGCCATTAACATTATATGGTGCATGAAAGAAAAAGAGGGAAAAAAGTCCAGTGCTAACTGCATGATAGATGGTGACGACATCTATGTACAACACTACTAGAATATTGCACTTCCATATATTTGAAGGAGGAAAGAGCTATTTTTTACAAGGGGGTTAGTTGTTCTCTGCCATTCTTCACACCCGTTGCTTGTGCTGGAATCAACTTCTAAAATTGTTTTGTACTCAGCAACTCTCACGAATAAGTTAGCACTCTTTCGGATCCTAATTTGCTGTCAATGGACAAATATGTCTGTCTAAATCCTCCAAGAATCTCCTCAACACTTGCGCTAACTGTACTTGCTTCAATAAATCTATAAACACACGCACACACTTTTTTTGTTACTGCATTTCTTCTCATCTGTATTACCCCTCTGACCTCTTGATGACCTACTTTACAGCAGTAAGTGAATCTGTGGTTGGTCAAAGAAACCGATTGTTCTTCTTTGGATCACCTCTGTCATAGGTTATGATTTGACGCCAACTCCATTTGTTGCACCAATATTTCTCTGTTGCAATTAAGATTTCCGACTATTTATTGACACCATCACCTTGAACTTCCCCCAGATGTTTTTCTTTTCAGAAGGAGGTCCCATCTCCATATCCACTTGACTAGCAGGCCTTGCTCGCAGGAAATGACAGCCTTAAGCCAGACCAAATATTAATGCACATCCCCTACCAGTTCAACTCAGCGTCTGAGCTTCTGAGAGGCTTATTTATGCTCTCTGCATGTTTGTAATCAAGCTGACAGTTTCAGGATTTAGATACAAAGATGCAAATAACATTTTCTGCTGTCATCATATTTGAACTGTTCCTTTTTGATAGGAAAACCTTGAATCTCTTGACTATAGATTGGTTTGCTGTAAATACAGATAGGGCGATAAAGCCATTTTCTACAAGCCACATTCTGAAAGAAAGAGGGACTTTCATATCTAAAAACTTGCAGCTCAATGGTCAAGATCTAATTCTGTTTTGTTTGTCTTAGCCTAGAAAATAGGTTAGCACTCCCATATGAATCTCCATGGATGTATGGCCCATTTTGTTGTTGATTCCGTATAAGTGGGAATTCTCCTTCATAGAGGCAAATTGGGCTTGGCCTCGATCGAGGATAAATTTAGGGAGCAACTTTTGAGGTGGTTTGGACATGTTAGGAGGAGACCGAAGAGAGTACCGACACGCAAGCACCAGATCCCATTAGAACTCCGAAGTTAAGCGTGCTTGGGCGAGAGTAGTACCAAGATGGGTGACCTCCTGGGAAGTCTTGTGTTGTACCTCTCAGGTCGGGAGTTCTCGGAAACAGCCTCCCTTCAGGGTACACGCCCCCCCCCCCCCCCCCCCCCCCCCCCCCCCCCCCCCCCCCCCGGGGACCCTGGTTAGGCAGGAGCCCTTAGGGCACTGGGAATGTTGCTTAGGTGGAGACCAAACACTGCTCCAGTCAGGAGATGCGAACAACCCCATACTATGCTAAGAAGGAGAGGTAGGCCAAAGAAGAGATAATTGGAGACGATATGACAAGATCTCACCCACCTAAACTTACGGGAGGACATGACCTTAGATAGAGCTCGGTGGAGGGTTAGTATAGGGGTAGCCGATGTAGCGGCTTAGAGTAGAGGAGCTTATTATTGCTAACACTAGTGTTTCTAGGTTTATATTACTTCCTCTTTGGTGCACTTATTTGCTTATCTGTCTACTTGCCTATTATTTTGCCTTGCAGTTGCCTCCCATTGAGTTTTGCTTCGTAATGCTTGCCTTGTGTTATGTTTTGCGCTTATGCTTTGATGCTCTCATGCTTCCATACTGCCTTGCTTCTCAGGTTGGGGGTTCTCGGACACAGCCTCCCTTTAGGGTGCCCTGAAGGGGGAAGGCTACGTACATCCAACCCCCCAGACCTTGCTTATGCGGGAGCCTTTGAGGCACTGGGACTGTTGTTGTTGTTGTTGTAGTATCCTTTCAGATCATGGAATCAAATTGTGATTCATAGTCAAAGCGCCTTGGAAGTCGGATGTCGTGCCTGTTGCATAATATGTCATGGCAATGTCATTAGGTTTATTGATGAACAAAAGTTGCTTTTAAGCCTTGTATTTGCAAAAAATTGAATGAGTAGCCAAACATTATTATTTTTTATGCCCCTTGATAGGTTTTAACATTTAAATACATTTACAAATGTGTTTTAATAAATAAAAACATTATATATGAATTATAGAGGCATCAAAAAGTATCACGACCCATCCTGTAACAGCTAGCTTAAAGTTTATGACGTAACAACGTTTATTTGTTTCTATTGGTTAGATACTCATGACAAGGGAAAAATGAAACATACGTCTAATTAACTGTTGTGTATGTGAACATGCCCTCCGTATTCCAGAAAGCTGCATTAGCCTAGCCAAGCTTCCTATTTTTGTGTTGCATATGCCAATTGTTTTGCACTTCCATCTTTTCCATATGCCATTTTTAGATCATTGCTGATCCTCCTTTTCCAACACTATGTATCTGAATGAAAGGGTCAAAATGCTGCTCGTTCTTGTGATAAATAATCTATATTCTAAGGGTATCAATTAAGAATGAGAGTGTCCATTTTAGACATAATCAAGGGATTAGCAAGATATTTTGTGCTTTACTGTATCCTAGTTTTGTATGGTGCTTATTTACATTGTATATATATGTGCACTTAGACAAATGTATATACATATACTTTCTGTGTTGAGTTTCTATTTATAATTTAGCATGTTATCTTGTGTCTTGTTGGCTTCAGAAATTTTGGCCAAGGCCTGAGGTCAATTGTTCACTGGCTGGTGGCCATGCCAGTTGACTATCATGCCAAATTTTAGCTAGACATATTGCTGTAACTGAATGCTGATTATTGAAGAAAGGAAATTAAATCTTTATGAAATTGTGTGGCAAACTTGTTGCATGATCTGTAACTGACATGGGCAATATATTTTATTGTGTTTTGCATCAAGAAGAGCTCCATGTGCTTTTTCTCTATCTTTTATTTATGCTATGGATTTAGGCATAAATAGAGTCCATGTTGTTGATTTAGAGTTATCTTTTGAAGGCTAGATCTTGGTCACTCGAAGGATCATTGAAACTAAAGAATCTACTTGGCTATGGTGACCTTTGGGATGGATCTTTATCTTATGGCTGGGATCAAACGACCGAAGTTAGTACGGGTGTTTCCTTGCCCAGAATTAGAGGTTGGGTCTCTCCTGTGTTTGCTAGAGCATCTCTGCTTTCTGAAGACTGGCTGAAGTTCTCCTCTTACAAAGAGCAATCAGTAGGCTTTTCTTTTGGTCTGTTGTCAACAAAGAATCATGACTTGGCATACAATTGGGCATGGCGTACCTTGACAGATCCATCCCAAGAGGCAGCTAGGTCTGTAAGGAGGCAGCTGGGGCATAGTTTACTATCTTCGTTAAAGTACACATTCAAGGTTGATCAGAGGAATTCATCATTCAGGCCAACTCAAGGATATGCTTTTGTTTCTAAGACCGAAATAGCTGGCCTTTTTCCTGATAGCCGGAGCACACGGTTTTTGCGTCAGGTATGACAATTACAGCATTTGCTTGGCATGACTAATGGTTGTTACTTACCTAGAATGGCCCTTTTTGAGTCTCAGTCCTTGAGTATGGTTCAACGTTTATAAGTTCATTGTAGTATAAGAATACATGTTAGGCGGTGTTGTGAACATTGTCTAGGTGGTTTGTGCATACATTTGCCTATAATAATTCCCTCTCCTGCTGTGAACCATGTTTGAGATGATACTACCCATGCTTCTTTTCTGCCATTTTTTGTGAGCCCAGAAGATTCATAATAGTGATGTATCTTTGGGCAATCCTCTGCAGTCAAGGCCATTTTACCAGTCATTGCTATAGTCTGATCGTATGGCTACGAGGTTTGTGTCCTTCTATTGCACTGGGAATATATTTGAGAGGCAGTTGTAGTTCCTCTGGTAATGGTGAAGCATTATAAGCTGTATTTACAGGCCCTAACCCATCCCTACTTCATGGGGTGGATGCCACATTTTAAATCATGTGTATCATGAGCTTTGCATCTTGTGACTCAATCCCATCTTTGCCTTTAGTCTGCATTGCATGCATACATTGTACCATGTCAGGCATGCCAAAATGAGTTGTAATCCTTCTAATTTCTGAAGTAAATAACTCCCACAGAAAAGGAAAATCGAAACTATTGATAGATTATCATTTATTGATTGATTTTCTGATGTAAAAAAAGAAAAAAAGAAAAAGAGGCAATCAAGATAGGATTGGGCTTAGACGGCTTGCAGGTCTTGTAATTTATGAATTGTTTGTGGTTAGCCCAACTTGCAGTGATAATTTTGTAGCTCTCAGTTTTTCATAGTTTTCTTTAATGTATATGGATTATGGTACATTGTTGCATTTCTATGGGGTTTTTTTTTTTTTTTGTTTGGGGGTTGGGGGGGGGGGGGGGGGGGGGGGGGGGTTTACAGTTGCTGTATTTTTCAGATGTTACCATTGCATATAATAAGGACAAGAATCTATTGGGTTGAAGATATACTTAATGCTATAAACCCTTATGTGTTGAAAACAACACCACTCAATTGATTCCTTGCAATTTTTACATTGTAAATGATGTGTCAAAGGCTTCAAGTTTAAAGCTGGCCCCAATTTCAGTTGAACTAATAGGAAAAATACTGAGTTAATTGCTGGTAAAGCCAAAATGCTTTTTATTTCTGAACCCATGAATGATCTGTCAATTCTTGACTTGGTATTCGTTCTCTTCATATCATTATCAGGTTGTTGCTTTGAATGATTTGTCAACTCTTGACTTGGTGTTCTCTCTCTTCATATCATTATCAGGTTGTTGCTTTGAATGATTTGTAAACTATTGAACTGAGTGTTCTTTCTCTTCATATCATTATCAGGTTGTTGCTTGTGTGTTAACGTTTAAGTGGGTTTCATTTGGATGCCCCGTTATGTCAATCATATCTTAGTGGGTTTCATTTGGATGCCCCGTTAAGTCAATCATATCTTCTATATATAAGTTAGTCGTGTATGCGATGAGTTATGATTGTGGACAGCAAGTGTGCCTAGTTCCTTTCTTCTTTCCATAACTGCTTCCTGTTGGAGACTTCCTTCTCCAGGTATCCCTCAACAGAAACGTGTCTTTGCTTCCCCAGCATGTGCGCTTCTGGTCCCAAAATGCTGCAAAGTAAATTTTTTTCCCCCTGTTACTGTTTACATTTGTCGTTCAGCCTGGGAATTCTTCATCATTTTTAGCGACGAGGAGTTATCTCCAGATGGCGGAAATTGACGCGGATCTTACCGGATTAAAGTGGGTTGGCATAAGTAGAAGATGGCTTTGGCAATACTATGCGATAAAAAGGTTTCCTCTAAAGTTGAAGGGAAAATAATAGAAGATGGTAGAAAGACTGGCAATGTCATATGATGTCAAATGTTGGACAGTTAAATGGTGCCACACATAGAATTTGATGGCTGCAAAGATTAGTATGATGTTGTGAATGTGTGGACATATTAGGAAAGATATGATCAAAAATGACGTTATAAGAAGCAAATTAGGCGTGGCTCCAATTGAGGACGAGTTGAAGGAGCAATGTCTGCAATGGTTTGATATGTTAGGAGGAGACCGACTATCGCCCTTGTTAGGAAGCGTGAACAACTACATGTTGCGCTCTCGAGGAGCAGAGGCGGGTTAAAGAAGAGTTGGATGGAGACAACTAGACATGACCTTACTCACCTAAACCTTAATAAGAAGATGAGCTTAGATAGATTTAAATAAAAAATAACCGACCCAGTGCCTCAAGGGCTCCTGCATATATAGGCCCCGAGGAGAGGAAGAGGGGGGGGGGGGGGGGGGGGGGGATGTACACAGCCTTACACCTTTAAGGTGCTACCTTAAGCTGTGTTTGAGGACCCCCAACCTGAGAAGCATAAAGCATAAAAGCATAAGAGCATAAAAACAATGGCACAAAGCAAGCATAAAGAAAGCATGAAGCAGCAATAGACAATAAAATAGCTCCCAGACATACCAAGTAAACCAAACAGGCAGACATATAAGCCTAGGGGCACTAGTTCTAGGCAAAATATACTCCAGTATTCTATGCTGCGACTTCGGCTACCGCTATGTTAGCCCTCCATTGAGCTCTATCTAAGGCCATCTCCTTCTGTAGGTTTAGGTGGGTGAGGTCGTGTCGGATCGTCTCCATCCATCTCTTCTTTGGCTTGCTTCTCCCTCTTTGCTCGAGCGTAGCATAGAGCTGCTCGCATCTCCCAACAGGGGCAATGATCGGTCTCCTCTTAACATGCCCAAACCATTGCAAACATTGCTCCCTCAATTTGTCTTTGATCGGGGCTACGCCCAATTTGCCTCTTATGATATCATTCCTGATCCTATCTTTCCTTGTGTGTCCACATATCCACCACAACATCCTTATCTCCGCCACCTTCAGCTTCTGTGTATGATGCGGTTTCATTGGCCAGCACTCCGCACCATATTACATTGCCAGTTTCTGTCACGACCCGAGGAAGTCGAACAGCTATTTTCTTGCTTTTGATTTTTGTAACGATTATGTGATGTAAATTAAGTATAAATTAGTTTGAATTTTTGAAATTAAAGATTGGAGGGAGCCGGCTAGGAGGGAGGAAAGGGAGGCAAAGGGAAAATCAAAATTGTAATGATGTAGGCTATGTATTAGGGTCTAGGTTACCTTCCCTCCAATTTTGTCTATTTAAACACTTGTATGTGAACCTTTGAATCATCAATGAAAATTATCAAATTTGCCTCTTCTCTTCCTCTCTCCCTAACCGTCTCTCTCTCCCTTCTAATTCTATCTTCTTCTCCCCTCTAACTCTTCTAATTCTCTCTCTATTTCTACTCTCTTCCTCTAACTCTCATCTAATCTCCCCTCTATCTCAAATTCTAACCGAGTCACGGGCCTAGGTTCGTGACAAAGTGGTATCAGAGCCATCTTCCGATCCGGAAAAGGGCTTAACCTATCCTTTTTCTCTCATCCGGTTAAAACCGAATCAAAAAAAAAAAAAAAAAAAAAACGGCTATTACAAGAAGCATGTCCTCAACCGGTCACACCGATACCAACGAGTGGGTCGACGCCGTTGATGATCGGATGGTCCGCTTGGAGGAAAGGATGGACCGACTGGAGGAGCAACAAAACCGAAACAACATCGAGATAAGAGCAGACATGGCAGACGTGAAGGCTGACCTAAGAGCCCTAACCGATGCCGTGGGTCGGTTGGTGAAGGCCCAGGAAAAGAGGACCGAGGTGGAGACCGTGGCACCAACCATGGGAGCCTGTGACAATGCCGCGCCAGGAGGGTCAGGCACGTACCCGAGGACCGGCAATGGGATCCTACCGCCTCCAATTCACTCTTCAGAACTCCCAAATAACCCGGCCCCACCGCGAGTCACGGATGAAGGGGACTTTAACCGGAGCCACGGAAGCAACCGCACCTGGACCTCCCATGCGCCCAAGCTCGAGATCCCAAGATTTGAAGGTACGAACCCGAGAGCCTGGATCCGTAAGTGCCTTAAATACTTTCGTTGGTACCAAGTGCCCGAAACCGAGTGGGTTGAATATGCTTCAAGCCACCTTCATGAACCCGGGGACATTTGGTTCCACGGGCTAGAGCTTAGACACCCTCACATGATGTGGACCTTTTTCATGGACGAATTGTGCAAACGTTTTGGGGACCGATCACTCCAAGACATAGTAGAGGAGTTTAGCAAGATGTCACAAAACGGGCTGGTTGAAGATTATATTTTGAAATTTGAAGAATTAAAGAGTTGGATGCTTATCCATCACCCGACATTGAGCGAGGCATACTTTGTCTCGAGCTTTATTAGCGGACTTAAGCCCGCTATTCGAGCATCCGTCAAGGCAAGCCGGCCGACCGAGCTTAGCATGGCCTTTGAACAGGCCAAACTCCAAGAGGTTGCGGTAGCCGAAATCAGGAATGCTGCCAGACCTGTCAACCGACCCAGTTTTAGTGCCCCACCGGGTTCCAGTAGCCGACCAGTGTCCTCGGCAGCGTCCCAAGGCTGGGCCCAGTCCCACGGGCCCGTGTCCAAAACCAGCGGCAGCAGCAACACGGGTCCCAGCGCCCCAAGACGAGAGCCGGGCCAATGTTACAAGTGCCATGAAAAATACTTTCTGGGGCACGTTTGTAAGAAGGCCTTACAAAGTATGGAAGGAGAAGAGGTCGAAGACGAAGCCCAAGAAGAGGAAGTTGCAGGTGAAGAGCAAACCGAAGGAGAAGACAACGGAGCTATGGAAATTTCCCTAAATGCACTTTCGGGCCGGGTCACGCACAACACCTTGAGATTGAAGGGCCTGATTAAGAAGCGGGAGGTAAATATCTTGATCGATAGCGGGTCCACTAATAGCTTCCTAGACGCTAATGTGGTCCGGGAGCTTCAGCTCGAAACCGTACCCACCGTCGTCATGACCGTGACGGTGGCAAACGGGGAGAGCCTCGTTAGTTATCAAAAATGCCCGGGCATAAGGTGGAAGGTCCAAGGCACAACGTTCGTTGATGACTTGAGGGTATTGGAACTCCGGGGCAGTGACATGGTCCTTGGGGTTGATTGGCTCCAACGATATGGGCCCGTAACATTCGACTTCAACAACCTCAAGTTCGCTTGCTTCAAAGAGGGAAAGGCAGTCCGCTTACAAGGCACATCCGAAAAAGCCGCCTTACAATCAATTTCGGGTAAAGGCCTCGCCAAGCTCTTCAAGAAGGCCGGACATGTGATGGGTCACCTCTTTATGGCTACCGCCGAGGAGGCCTCCAAATCCGTCACTCATCCGGAGATAGAACGCATCCTCGACCGCTATCAAGATGTTTTTGAGGAACCAAGGACCCTTCCTCCTCCTCGCTCACATGATCACCGCATTCCCACCTTGCCCGAAGCCAAGCCCGTGAACATAAGGCCCTATCGCTACCCGCACGGGCAAAAGAACGAGATCGAAAGGCAAGTCAAGGAAATGTTGGAAGCCTCCATCATCCAACCGAGCCGAAGCCCATTTGCTTCCCCGGTACTCTTGGTCCGCAAAAAGGACGGGTCCTACCGTTTTTGCGTGGACTATCGGCAACTCAACAACATCACCATCAAAGATAAGTTTCCGATACCAGTCATCGACGATTTACTAGATGAGCTCAAGGGGTCTTCCATTTTTTCCAAGATCGATCTCCGCGCCGGTTATCATCAAATCCGAGTGTGTGAAGAAGACCAGCATAAGACCGCCTTCCGGACTCACCAAGGGCATTATGAGTTCCGTGTCATGCCTTTCGGACTCACTAACGCCCCCGCCTCCTTCCAAGCCTTGATGAACGAAGTCTTCGAGCCATATCTACGCAAGTTTGTGCTCGTATTCTTTGACGACATCTTGGTCTATAGCCCGAGCCTTTCCGCACATCTTAGGCACTTGACCGAAGTGCTTGAGACCCTTCGTATGCACCGCCTCTATGCTAAACGAAGCAAGTGTACCTTCGGCCAAGATCGGGTAGAATACTTGGGACACGTAATCTCAAGAGAAGGGGTCGCAACCGAAGAAGGCAAGATCGAGGCCATGAAGAAGTGGCCAAGACCGAAGAATGTCAAGAGCCTCCGTGGGTTCTTGGGACTCACCGGATATTACCGAAAGTTCATCCGTGGGTATGGGACCATGAGCAAGCCGTTGACCAACCTCCTCAAGAAAGGGGGATTTCTTTGGGATGAGAAAGCCGATCAAGCATTCGAGGCCTTGAAGGAGGCCATGACAACCGCCCCGGTCCTGGCACTTCCCGACTTCTCCAAGCCCTTTGTCCTTGAGACCGATGCTTGCGGGGTAGGGATTGGAGCGGTCCTATCACAAGAGGGCCGACCCCTCGCCTACCTCAGCAAGGCCCTTAGCCCACGCCACTTGGGGCTTTCGGCCTACGAGAAAGAGCTCCTTGCAGTACTCATGGCGGTTGAAAAATGGAGACACTATTTGATGGACCATCATTTCATCATCAAGACCGACCATGCCAGCCTCCGTCACTTACTCGAGCAAAAGATCACCACACAATTACAGCTCAAAGGGATGTCGAAGATGATGGGCCTACATTATAGCATCCTTGACCGCAAGGGAGCCGAAAACCGAGCTGCCGATGCACTCTCAAGACGGGATGAAGACGAAGCTGTTGCCGCCTACGCCTTCATGACCACTTCGGTTCCCCTTTGGATACAAGAGCTCTCCCAAAGCTACGAAGATGAGGCCCATACCACCGAACGAATAGAGCAACTTGTTCTTGACCCAACAAGCAACAAGCCTTACTCTTTCGAAGGGGGACTCCTCCGATACAAGGGAAGGCTTTATGTGGGAAAGGATGGAGGAATGAGAGAAAAGATCCTACAAGCACTTCACGACTCTCCCACGGGGGGTCACTCAGGATCCTTTGGCACCTTAATGAGGGTCAAACGCATGTTTTATTGGCCCAACCTCAAAGACAGTGTCCAAGAATGGGTAAAGAAGTGTGATACTTGCCAACGCACCAAGCATGAAAATGTGGCTTACCCGGGACTCCTACAACCACTACCCGTGCCCAACCAAGCATGGGAAAGTATTAGTATGGACTTCAT
Source organism: Simmondsia chinensis (assembly GCA_018398585.1). NCBI lineage: Eukaryota > Viridiplantae > Streptophyta > Magnoliopsida > Caryophyllales > Simmondsiaceae > Simmondsia > Simmondsia chinensis. The sequence continues at coordinate 29,404,659 of JAGTTD010000008.1, read as the reverse complement.
CGAAGGCTTGCCCAAGTCCGGGGGCAAGGATGTCATTATGGTGGTTGTGGACCGACTTACCAAGTATGCTCACTTCATCGCCTTGACACATCCGTACACCGCAAGCAAGGTAGCCCAATTGTTCGTGGACCAGGTCTACCGACTTCATGGGTTGCCCAACGATATTATTTCAGACCGAGACGCATCCTTCCAGAGCCTCTTTTGGAAGGAGCTCATGCGCCTAGCCGGGGTCGCTCTCAGAATGAGTAGTGCCTATCATCCACAATCCGACGGACAAACCGAACGGGTCAATCAGTGTCTCGAAAGTTATCTTCGAGCCATGGCCCTCCATAAACCGAAACAGTGGTCTCCCTGGCTTCCTTTGGCAGAATTCTGGTACAACACCCACTATCACTCATCATTGAAAGGGACCCCGTTCCGCGCCCTCTACGGTTATGAACCCAAGTTCCTCGCCCTCGACGTCCCTTGCATCTCTACCTCCGGGGATGTGGAGGACTTTGTCAATGAAAGGCAGAACTTGATTGGCCTATTAAAGGAAAACTTAAAAGAGGCTCAACACCGCTGTAAACAGCAAGCCGACAATCGGAGGACCGAGAGAGTGTTCGAAGTAGGTGACTGGGTGTACCTTAAGCTGCAGCCATATCGACAAACCTCCGTCGCGTTACGGAGAAACCTAAAGCTGGCCGCTCGATACTATGGACCGTACCGAATTAAAGCCCGGATCGGGGAAGTGGCCTACAAACTCGAGCTTCCCGAAGGTTCCAAAATCCATCCAGTCTTCCATGTTTCCCGATTGAAGAAAAAGGTAGGAGACAACATACGCATCACTTCGGACCTTCCGCAGATTGACCAAAACGACGAAACCGAAGTCACTCCACAAGACATTCTCAATCAACGGACCGTAAACCGCAACAAAAGAAAAATCAAGCAAGTTCAAGTCCGATGGAAAAACATGGGGGAAGACGCCGTCACTTGGGAAGATTGGACCTTCGTTCGCAAACAATTTCCGACCTTCAATCCTTGAGGACAAGGATGATTTTAAGGGGAAGGGATTGTCACGACCCGAGGAAGTCGAACAGCTATTTTCTTGCTTTTGATTTTTGTAACGATTATGTGATGTAAATTAAGTATAAATTAGTTTGAATTTTTGAAATTAAAGATTGGAGGGAGCCGGCTAGGAGGGAGGAAAGGGAGGCAAAGGGAAAATCAAAATTGTAATGATGTAGGCTATGTATTAGGGTCTAGGTTACCTTCCCTCCAATTTTGTCTATTTAAACACTTGTATGTGAACCTTTGAATCATCAATGAAAATTATCAAATTTGCCTCTTCTCTTCCTCTCTCCCTAACCGTCTCTCTCTCCCTTCTAATTCTATCTTCTTCTCCCCTCTAACTCTTCTAATTCTCTCTCTATTTCTACTCTCTTCCTCTAACTCTCATCTAATCTCCCCTCTATCTCAAATTCTAACCGAGTCACGGGCCTAGGTTCGTGACAGTTTCACTACTGTCTCATAGTATTTTCCCTTTAACTTTAACATAAACTTTTTATCGCAAAGTACCGCAGAGGCCATCCTTCATTTGTGCTAGCCTACTTTAATACGGTTATTGACATCCTCATCAACTTTGCCGTCTTGTTGTACCATGGAACCCAAATATCTAAAACACTCCTTTTCGGTGTGGACACTGATCCAATCTTGATGTCTTCTATGTTAGGCCCGGTGGAGGTACCAAACTTGAGTTCCATATACTCGGTCTTGGATCTACTGAGTCGTAAGCCTTTCAATTCCAAGGTCCTTCTCCAAATTTCTAGCTTCGCATTTACCTCTTTTCAAGACTTCCCCACCAGAACTAGGTCATCTGCGAAAAGATAGAGCTAATTGGCAGTCCAAAATAAGTGTGGCCAACACAGTTATTAGGAGAGGATGGCACAACGATGCTCGTTCACAACGCCTGTAGACTTTTATAGCTGCTATTGCTGCTGTTTTATTGTTGCTTGCATACATGTCTAATATTGGTTTATTTGACTTGACTTTGACTTTGACTTGATTTTACAAATATTGTTTTGTTTTTGTTTTTTTGGGTTGAGGGCTCTTGGAATCCTCTCTTCCGGGTAGCACCCTAGAGGGGCAACCCCTCCAACACCCAAAGAGAGAAAAAAAAAAAAAAAAAAAAAACCCTTGCCTTGGCAGGAGCCTTTCAGGCATTGGGATTGTTGTTGCTGTGTGGCGACTTTGGTTGGATGGTGATTGAGACATGTGTCACATTCTGGTGTCATGCGGTAAGCTATGGAGCCCCTTCAAGGTTCTCGTTACGGAAGGCATAGGAAGGCTATGCTATGTAGTACAACTTGCTACTTAAAAGCTTAAGTCAATTTTATTTCATTAAAACCGAAAAACCAATGAATTACAAAGCTATATTTATAGAAAAGCTAAATCCTATTGAATAATCACAGAGATAAATATAAAATAAACTTAAGATATATTCTAATGTAATCCTATGAATTAATCTGTCGGGATCTAATAGAATATCAATTTTCTATAATCAGTAATCTTATTCTGTGTTGCATCAATTCCCCCTTTGTTCAAAAGAACTTGATCACGAATTTTAAACAAACGTAGAAAAAAGAAGCTGTAGAAAACATCCCATTGCCCGTGGGGCTTGTCTTGGGAAGTGCAAAACTCTCTCTTTTAGGGATGTTTTGGACTTAACAAGCTCTTTAAGTATGATGAAATCAATATTAGGAGTCTCATCATGGAATCTATATCAAATGCATCATCCTTACTTGTAGTTTGTTGAGCTTGTTTGAATGCTTTATGTTCACAGTCTTCTTCTTGTGTTCGTGTTCCTCTTCTTGTTGTGCTTCGTCTCCCTCCTTTTGTCACAACCTCGCGGATGTGACGGCCAAAGTGCAAGACTTGGGCCCAAGTGAAAGAGAGGTTAGATGAGAAAAGAAAGAGAATTAGAGTTTAGATGGGAGAAAGAATTAGAGTTAGATGAGAGAGAGAAGTAGAATTAGATGAGAAGAGAGAATTAGATGAGAAATGAAAGAGATATTTCATATATTTCAATTGATTGATTACAAAATGAATATAAATGCCTATTTATAGGAAATACAAGAAATACTAAAATAATACTTGAGAATACTTAATTACATCAATAAAATCAAAATAATATCTCAAAGGAATCTCCCCAACGGCTAGTAGGCGCGGGCCCTCAACGGCTAGTACGGGCTGGCCAGGGGAGCGTCCAGACACGGCTCAGGTGCGGCACGGCCTTGGGAAGGGACGCTGGGGACGCGGAGCCAGACACGGGTTCAGGTGCGGCACTGCCTTGGGAAGGGACGCTGGGGATGCGGACACGGACACGAAACTGGGACAAGGCCAGGGCGTGAACCGGACACTGGCCAGGCGCGAACCAAGACAAGGCCTTGACATTGTCATGACAAGGCTGGGGCGCGAACTGGCAGCGACTACAACAAGGGCAAGGCGCGAACTAGGACACGAACTAGGCAGCGACTTGGGACAGGATCTTGACAAGCACGAACCACGGCACCTGCTCATATCTAGGCATAGTAAAGGAAAACCGATGGTGTCATGACTATGACCCCCCCCCCCCCCCCCCCCCCCCCCCCCCCCCCCCCCCCCCCCCCCCCCCCCCCCCCCCCCCCCCCCCCCCCCCCCCCCCCCCCGCTCTCCAGAATACCCTTTGGTGATAGTAAGTTAGGAGGAAGACGATATTTTGGATCTGGGTCGTAAGGAAGCTCATAAATGGGTACAAGGGAGGAAGTCGGGGCAGTTGCATCACAATAAGCCCTAAGATACACTCTAGGTTTGTTTACTGGAATTACATACACTCTTGTAACTCTCGGATACGCCCTCCCCTTAAGGGTAGCACCCTGAACGGGTAAGATTGCCTATGCCTCATCTCTCCCAGACCCTGCTTTGGCAGGAGCGCTTGTAGCATTGAGTTTGTTGTTGTTATTTTTACCCTTAAGTCTAGAAATATAATAGGCATTGTGTATATATATCGTGAAGGAAAGCGGATGCTAAACAAATTCCCGCAAATGGTAGGAATGCGAAGAGTTTTAGTGTGGCTATAAACTTGAATTGATTTGGGAATTTAGTTCGAATGAGGGTTTTAGTGTGGATTATAGGATAAATTTGGAGGTTGGAAGTTGAATCGGAGGCAAATCGTGGATCTGGGGTTCGGCTACAAGGGTTTTGTTCTTTGTTCAAAGTTGTGTTCCAATTGGGTTAAGGGTTTCAAGGGGAAAATAGAGGCGGAGGTGATTCGAGGGGAAAGGTGGCTAATGTCTGACAATGGTGGCGCGGATGTGGTGTTCGCAACTTCTTTTCTTTGTGGCTAGATTGGGGGGCAACTAGGGTCTTTTTAGGGGTTCAATTTTAGCAGTTAGGAATACGTGCCACTATACTGTGGCAGTGGCGGGGAAAAGAATACTACTTTCCAATAGTATGGGCACTTAAGCGGTGGCACTAGGGCATCAGCTACGGCAGCTCTGCGGTTGCAGTCCAGAACTAGAGCTCTTACCAAATTGATGTAGCACAACTTGTTACTCAAAAACTCAACTCAATTTATTTCTTCTGAACTTGGAAACTAATGAATTACAAAGTTATATTTATAAAAAAGCTAAACCCTATTGGATAATTAAAGAGATAAATGTGAAATAAACTAAAAAAGCTACTTCTCTAAATAAAAACAAAGTTATGATGCTGAGTTTGATACCGAAAATTGTAATCTAAAGTTTGCGTTCATCTGGAGAAGGGCATACCTTTATTAGTCTTCATGCTGAATTGCTGCTATAGCCTTTTCTTTCTTACATTTATATTTGCACTTCCCCGGCTTTTATTACTCACCTGATGGGATACCTTGTGATGTAACTTGCGGAAAACACAGTTGCGTTCAGATTTTTGTGGAAACCAAAGGGGTTGGATCCATCAAGTTCACATCTGTGACTTCTACCATTCTTTTCTGTTTTCAGTTTTTTCGCTTTCAAGAAACCAAAAACTAGATAATGGAGACAACGTTGGTTTTGTATTTCTGATTTCCTATTTTCAATTTTTCCAAGGCTTGGGCTTGAGCAGAAAGTAGATGTGATACCAAACAAGCCCTTAGTGAACCTTCATTTTTGGCTACAGTTTATAGTGTTTTGCCAAGATATTGCTTGCTATAGTTGGATATATTATGCTATTATATCTGCCATGACCATTTCAATCAGTTTTCTAATTTCTAACTTTATAAACAGGAATTTGACATTCGTTGCGCTCTTCCACTGGGATTCTATCATGCAGCACTGAATCTCGGGATCTCTACCGGTGTTATTTTCCCATGGGGAGCCGGTTTCTCAAACACCCCGTTACCTCTACCCGATAGATTTTTCATAAGTGGCAACTCTTCACCAGTTTGCACACTTGGAGGGCCCTTATCCTTGTGGGGTTTCAAGTGTCGTGGACTTGGCCCCACTGAGCCACGTAGGCAAATTAGAGATAAACCCGAAAATAGCGATTCAAGTGTTGCTGAAAGGGATGCTCTTGGTGGGGATCTTGCTCTTACTGCCTTTGCTGACCTTTCCTTTGATCTTCCTCTAAGAGTGTTGAGAGAAGCTGGCATGTACGGTCATGTGTTTGCTGCAGCTGGGAACCTGGTTAAATTGACAGAGAACGAGTATCGCGATCTTTCTGGGAAGAGGTTCTTGCAGTCATTTCGAAGCTGTGTGGGATTTGGGGTGGTTGTTCCTACCAAACTCTTCCGTATGGAGGTCAGTTTTCCTTTTTTTGGGATTAGAAAAGGAAATAATATTAAGAGAAAAAGAATGTACCAAGAGTTGAGCACTGGATATCCTTAAAAATACAATCATGCTAGTGACATAAAACCCTTCAATCCTTGTAAATCAGCAAAAACTGTGCCCTTAACTTTTTTGGGATCGGTCATGACTTAGTATATGTCTACTCTGAATCTTGTGTTTCTCTGCTTTATCCCAAGGCGAGTCGAATTACGCGATGTACCGTATCTATGTAGTAAGTAAGCAAATAGTTATGACTATGTATAGCGGATTTTTAATTACTGTTATATAACACTAATTTTGTAATGAACTTTGTAATTGATATATTATCGTATTAAAATGTATCTGTAACTGTATTTATTTGGTAAATCTATCAAAGAGAAGTGATTATATGGATAGTATATGGGCTTTAAAAGCATTGTTAGTAAAATATCTGTATAATTGGCATATGAAGCATGTATTCGTATTTTTTTGTTTAAAAAGGGCATTTGTGTATTATTGTCAGTAGTATGGTAAATATGTGGCCTTTTTTTTTTTATCTCCCTCCAATGTTAGCTGTATATATCTTGTAACATGTATCCATATTTTCTGCTTAATAGATAACAAATGATCAGTTAAAGATAATCAAAAGTATACCTACTTGTGTATCTATATTTCTATGTTTTGTTAAATTTGTCATTTCATCAACCAAAATATTGACTTATACCTAAGTTTCTACCCTTATTATGAATAACACTATCAAACAAAAGTCAAGTCCCCAAAATTATATTCCTCTTTACTTTGTCAGTATTTTAGAAGCTGTTATAGAAATTAATGTCATCATATATAAATTTTTTAATAAGTTAATGAAGTTTTGACCGAATGTTTTATGTATTGAGCCGAATAGTACACAAACATATTAAATTATATTTAATTTGTATACCCTATTATGTTTAAAAATGACTTATACTCCCTTGAAAAGCCAATGGGATCGCTGCTATCACCTGGTTATTGCATCGCCAAATTCTGTGAAATATTTCCTAACATCATTTTTAATTTCCAGGTGAATTACTGTTACATACCGAGACAATTTGAGTACGACCGAGGGAAGTCCGGTGTTCAATTCAGCTTCTCTTCTTGATCTCATACTTTTGTTTCGTATCTCTGGTGATCCACATAACGGCCTCTTAAAAGTTGAGATTCTTTTCGCTGTTTGTTTATTATATTTACTCGCCTCTCAAAATTCGCCATGTTTTTTACTCTGTATCATGATGATTAAGAATTCAGGCAATTGATAACTCGCCATCAACGGAACAATTCTTTTTCTGATGCTGAATTTTGAATAAATCAGGCTCAAGTTTCCGAACGCGTTTACTGTCTTGTTGTGGCAATGGTTAGAGGTAACTTTACTGAACTGCATTCTCTGGTAGTTACAGGTACATGATATGGGCAAATTGGTTTCGATTTACATTATTTTTATCTGAATTCAAGATGGGATTAACATGGAGTTTGCCTGAAATTTCTCTATTGACATTTGTGTCTCTGCAATCAATCTTTTTAGTCCGTCATTGGTGCCTGGCACGTCGATAAAAATGTAGTGTATTTGTTGTTATACAAATTTTTCTGAAGAATTCGGCATGGGATATCTGACCTGTGCATAATCTCATAAAAAATGGGTACAAATTTTGAACACTACTTAGTACCGGCAATAGGTTTGAAAAAGTATCTAAAAGTATCAATTTTGGATTTTTGTACCTTGTTGAAATAAGGAACCATGGCATATATGTTTGGAATACATTCCATTTTCAGAGTTTTGAAAAAGCATTATCTCATCGACAGCTTGTATACATTTGCTCTTTCTTATCACATTTCTTTAGACAAAGACTTCGTTTTTTCCCCCCCTCTTTTTAGATGGTAAATATTTCTCAGACCATAGTGTGAGAATCAAACTGATGTTTGGATTGAAATTGAAATTCGAATGCAAGTTCAAATTTTGAGTTAGTGGTTATGTAGTATGTTTTAAAATGGCTTTCAATATGTTTGTGTTTCTGTCAAGTTGCTAGGTCATATCTCTTTCCCATTATTTGGGACCTTGGGATTTTTTTTTTTTGAATAGAACAAATCCCGAGGGCTAAGAGCTTCCATAAATATCACTACTTAGAATATCATACAGACCCGACGGGATAATCCGTCACCATAAATGATTATAACAAGACATTGAATGCAAAGATGCATCAAAATGGGCCGTTTTGTTACAAATTCTGGAGGCCCAAGCAAACTCAACTGAAAGAAACGAGGACTCGATGAACCCAATATCATTAACGATCGCCGCAACCCTGTGTGGGGCCACCTTTTTGCCACGAATAAAAGAAATGATATCAAAACAGTCAGATTCAATGATGATGACCCTCTAATCTTGTGACATTGCAAGAGAACACGCGGAACCGCCAGAGCCTTGGCCATACGAGGGGAGGACGCTTTCACCGAGCCACCCTAGCCACCAACCACAGAGCCTGCACAATCATGCATCACACAAGCCAAAGCAGTTGATTCCCGGTCGCGAGACCAGGAAGCATCACAATTAATTTTAAGACAATTGTGAGTCGGGGGGGGGGGGGGGGGGGGGGGGGGGGGGGGGGGGGGGGGGGGGGGGGGGGGACCACCTAGGAATGCTAGCGGATGGAGGAGGGATATGGGCCAAAACCGTGGCTGCATTTGAGTTGGACAAGGAGCACTCGAATTCAGCAGCAAGCAACGCAGCCATCCTCGCCACCTTCAAGGGATCTTCGCGACGATTCTCAAAGATAAAAGCATTCCTACCTTTCCAGAGACCCCAACAAAGATAAGCGATACGACTCAAAGCATCAATTGGCATATCCAATTCAATAGTAATATGTTCCTACTGCCACACGAAGCCTCTGAAGCCAGTCACAGGGGGGCGGAAGCCCCACTCGGACCCGAACCAAGAGGCTTGTGCCGAGGGGCAAAAGAACAGAGCATGCTCGGAAGATTCGACGGGAGCTTGGCAACAGGGGCAACTTTGGTCAGGGGAAATCTTACGAGAGAAGAGGTTTTCCTTGGAGGCAAGGGCATTCGAGTACGCCCTCCAAATGAAATGCTTAACCCGAGGACAAGCCTTGATATTCCATAAGCGAGAGATGGCTTTCTCACTTGGACTAGCGGAGGAAGACGCTTTGGTCAGGCAGGGGGCATGGATGGAGCCATTACACCAGACATGGTACCCTAATTTAACTGAGAAAACACCTGATTGAGAGAAGTGCCAGATAAGGGAGTTATCATCGTCAGGGTTGCCAATTGTAATGGATTGAATGATTTTGACCTGTTTCGGGTTGAACAAAGAATTCAGAGATGTGGAGTTCCAACATCTACAGTCGTGGGAGATAAGATCCGACACCCTCAAAGGGAGGGGACCCGAGACCTGGGGCCTATCGAGGGGTCGAATCGGGAGGGAGGGAAGCCAAGGATCATCCCAAACGTTAATATTATTTCCATTATGAACATTCCATCTTAAGCCGGTCAAGATGAGATTTCTTCCTTCAAGCAGACTTCGCCCCCCCCAAGATGGAGAACTACCAAGTTGAGTGTGAGACAAGGATCCATCTTTGAAATAAATACCTTTGAGAATTTGAACCTAGAAAGCATTCGGATTTGAGATAGCTCTTCAAGCTTGTTTGGCAAGGAAAGCGATGTTGAAACCTTCCATATCCCGCAAGACCACCTTCTTTTTTAGATTGGGCCAACTGAGACCAGCTAACCCAATGAATACCTTTGTCCTCACAAGATCTGCCTTTCCACCAAAAGCGAGTAATCAAGGAATTGAGGTGACGGCCAAAAGAGACAGGGATCTTAAAGCAGCTCATAACATAGGAGGGTATTGAATTGATGACCGATTTGATGAGGATTTCATGGCCCCCGTGCGACAGGAGCTTTGACTTCCAGCTCTGGGTTTTAGATCGAATTTTTTCAAAAAGGAAGTCAAGAGCAGCCTTTTTCGATTTTCCCCACAGCAATTGGGTACCAAGGTACCTTTCATGGACTTCCATAGGGCTGACACCAAGAATTTCCATAGATCTATCCCGGGTTGACAAAGGGGTGTTAGAGGAGAAGAACACCTGAGATTTCTAAAAATTAACACTTTGACCCGTAGCTGCACAAAAGTTGTCTATGGCCTTTTTTGCCACCAAGCAACCCCTTATAAGAGGCCTCAAAGAAAAGCAGGCAATTGTCAACGAACAACAAATGGGATAAAGGGGGACAGGCACGACGAATATGAAAGCACTTCCAATCACCCGAGACAACTTCCCTCTCAATGAGAGCTGATAGGGCTTCCATAATTAAGTGAATGTCGGAATCATTTCAAATTATGAATATAATTTTTGAATGCTTTTATGTTTTTGTATCTCTACTGTTACTTTATTGCTCCTTAATTAAGCGAATTTCGGAATCTTCCTAGTGTGAGACGTAAGAGGCCTAGGGTTCCAGCATATACTAGTCCCTAGTGTGGTGAACCTATGGTGTTACTTTTATCTTTGGGCTTAGACTAGTCTTGGGCCGAACTGAACCTAATGCTAATTGCTCTATATATTGAGACCAGGGACTAGACTGATATATAGGCTCCGTTTGTTTCAACGGAAATGTTTTTCCCTTGGAAAACAATTTCCTTTGGAAAAGATTTTTCAAGGAAAATAAAATTTTTGTTTAGATTATCCCTTGTTTGTTTTGAGGGAAAACATAATTCAAGAATATCCTTTTCCCTTATTTGTTTTGAAGGAAAATAATATTCTAGAATGTCATTTTTCCTTATTTGTTTTGACATAAAACAAGATTCCACTACATAAATCATCATCCAAGTACTATTAGGCAATTGAGGAGGGAGGTCTAAACTTTACAACCATACATCGAAATAACTTATAATTACTCGTCAAGTTAACCGAAACTTAACAACGAATACTAAAAAATAGTATCATTTGCAGACAATCACAACATACAACCACAATTCATAACTTTTAACTAAAAAATAAATTAGATACTCATCTTACCAAATTTTTTGAGCCACATCTTCCTATGAGCTACACTTTTGGCAAGAAAAGCTTTGCCAAGCATTTGGTTTTGAACCAAGTGATCAAATGCCGATGCTAACAAGCTATCTTCAAATCCGTCAATCTTCATGATCTCTTCATATAGCTTATTAACGTCTAATCGATCCTCCGAAAACCTCTTGAGGGCAGCCGTCACCTCCCCGATTTGGTTTGAAATGGTAAGCATTACATCATCACCATCATTGGGTAACTTCCTCTTTCAGTGCGACCATGCCTTTAATGATGTGGCAGTTGAGCTTTCTATCTCCTTCCCCTTAGAAGTAGTGTCTTCTACTTCAATTGAGTCCTCTTGAGCTCCCACTTGCGTTTGTGAATCAATTGCTGTATCAGCAACGGACTTAGCAAAGTTCCCACGAGCGAGATTCTTACTGACAATAATAGCCAACTCGTCATACATCTCAATTTTTTGATTGAGGTATTTCTCACGAGTAGGATGAGCCTACAGATACATTACAACAAATTCAAATATTATAAAAACAATTGTATATGTGCATCAATATGTAAACATATACACACACAAAACCAAAAAAGGAGTGAGTTTTTACCTTGACATAATCATTATAAACGGAAGGATCTGCAATAATCATCTTCAAGTTGTCATCCCATCCAAATCCGGATTCACCACGCATAAGGGTTATAGTGTTCCGAGAAGATCTCAAAGTTTTTAAGTGATTATCCCCATGCTTCATGTGGCATTCAACTCCAAACTTTTCGGAAATCTTTTCCGCTACGTATGTATAGGAACTAGTCCTAAAAGAGTTGTTCGGCCTGTTACCTTTCTTAACCTCCTCGGCAAGCAATCCTATCATAAACCAAGACATCGGTTTTGACCATCGAAGTTGATCCTTCTTTGATTCTTTGGTCCCTTTAATTTCACTCATGTTCTAATCAAAACACAAACTTGAATTTTAATATCTCGATAACAATTAAATAGATCAAAGGAAAAAAGTAATACAAACAAGAAACAACTTCATTCATAAAACATATATTCACTTTCAACAAAAAGCAATTCAGTAATTATAACAATAACAAGTTTATTAATGAAACACATTCGTTATTTTCTGCCCTCAATGCAAAGATACAACTAAAATAACAGTTAACTTTCATGACTAATGTAATCCCTAAACATTGCATGAGTTATGGCACTTCTTTTCCTATCCCACTCCCTACTCTCAGCTCGTTCCTCTCTTTGTGACAATGAGACCCTTTGACTCTGGGTTTCCATCTCCATATTTGAACTCTGTTCAAATTCATCACCGGGATCAACCCCCATTATGAAGTTGTGCAAAATACAACAGGCAAGCACAATATCCACTTGAGTTGTATAGGACCAAAAGGGCTCTGCGTCTAGAACACGAAAACGCTTCTTGAGAATCCCAAAGGCCATTTCAACAGCCATCCTTAAAGAAGAATGTTGAAGGTTGAACAACTCTTTCTCATTCTCCGGAGCTAAGTCACTAAATTCCTTCAAATGATATCACACCCCACGATATGGAGGTATAAAGCCCTTTCGGATTCCATAGCTAGCATCAACAAGAAAATATTTTCCTACACAAAAAATTTTATTGTACAATGATACTTTTTGAAAGAGGGAAAAAGCAAAAAAGGGGTTACATTTTCTAATAATACCTTCTGGAACTTGAAGGCCTCGAGGCCTAGATAATGCATCATTCAAAATACGAGAGTCATGAGTTGATCCTTCCCAACCAGCAAGCACATAAGTAATCTCTTATCAAAACTCACAGCAGCCAAAACATTTTGGGTTGTTCCCCCTTTCCTACCATGAAATCTACCTTGCATATGTATAGGAACAGAAGCACGTACATGTGTTCCATCAATAGCCCCGATACAATCCTATACCATACACAAATTTAAATATGAAACTACTGATGATAAATTAACTTAAAAACGTATTTAAGATTATATAGATGTTTTACCTCAAACCATGGATAAAACCTTGGATTGTCTCTTATTTTAGGAGAAGTGGTTAAACTTGGCAGCCTAACAACATCTTCATACAACTTGAGAATTACTTGGAGTACAATATGAAAGTATCGATGCACAGTCCAACTTGACCTATGAAATCTACCCCCAACTACACGAAATCTAACATTATGTCCAATCAAATGTAGGAATGTAAGAACTTGCTCTCTCACGGTTATTTGAATACTCTCCTTCAAGAGGCCCTTTTGTATAAGGATGTCACATAATCTAAAAAATGCCATAGGTCTCATGCGTATTTGACTAAGGCAATGAGTGTCACCCCAATACAAGATACTATTGATATAACTTTCTCTTATATGTCTTCTATGAATATTGGGTTCTCGGGGGATAAACTCAACATCTAAACTCTTTCGCTGTCTAATCATTCGCTTATACCTTTCAAGGACAACAATACCACAAGTAATGATAGTCGTTGTTGCTCCAATGACCATTCCACGGACTTCATTTTCATTCATAGACATCTATATTCAAAGACAATAAACAAGTAATTCAAGAAATTTCCTCAAGTACTAAACAGAAAACAATACCTAACATGCCCTTAATTAACAACAAATAATAGCCAACAACCCATTATTAATTTCACTCAGAGGACACTCCATTGGCTTGTTTAAACCTCCGTTATTACTTGTACTTGAAGATGGCCAAAAAAACTTTTCTGTAGAGATTCAAGAGATAGAACAAAAGTAGACCCATCCAACATTGGGCTTAGTTGCATAGTTCACACATCCAACATCATGATATATTATGACAAGCAAGCCCTAATTACATAAACAACCATCACACATCCAACATCAACATCGTTACGTTTAGTAACATAAAAAGCAAATTACATCAACGAAGCATGTAATTCAAATTATCAAAGTCTAAAATAAACAAAAATCATTCCAATTGCAAAATGAAAGAGAGAGAAAGAAAGAAGTTCAAACCCTAGCAAAATTGAACCCAAAGCCTGCAACCTAGCGAAATCAACCTCGAGTAGAGACGATGAGGGTAGAGTTGCGAATAGTGAGAGAGAGAAATCGAACCTGAAGCCTACAAACCCTAGCGAAATCGGAGCTGATGTGAAAGTGGAGAGAGAGAAACCCTAGCGAAACCCTAGAGACGCGAGTGGAGAGAGAGAGCGAAACCCTAGCGAGAGAGAGAGAGAGAGAGACGCGAGAGAGAGCGAGAAGAGAGAGAGAGGCGCGCGAGAGTGAGAGAGGAGAGAGAGAGAGTCAGGCGAGAATGAGAGAGGAGAGAGGGTCACGCGTGAGTCATGTGAGAAGAAAGAGGAGAGAGAGCGCATTTCTGGGCTTTGGGCCTCATTTCACGCGTCAAGAATGGCAACTTCCGGTCCAAAAATCCGGAAATGCTTTTCTAGGCTTTGGGGGAAAATATCATTACAAAGAATCATATTTTCTTTCAAATTTTTTACAACAAACACCTGAAAATTTGGAAACTATTTCCTGGAATTGTATTTTTCGGGAAAACAAACGGAGCCATAGTTCTTCCTGTCTGGTTCTTGATTGGAAGAGCTAGTTTGTTTGGGATATTGGTCCAGATTGGTATATTTTTACCCCTAAGCATACTTGCTTTCTATTTGTTTATATGAAAGGCTCCATAACCATCCATTGGTTCGAATTTCTTTAACCTTAGCTGCTTTGCCAAAAAACAAAGAAAGGAAAAAAAAAGAAAAAGAAAAAGAAAAAGAAAAGAGACGCATTTTTAGTGTGAGTTTCATGAAAGTCTTTGTTTTGATATACCAAGGGGTTTCTTATGGGATATGGCGGTGTTTTTAGGAGCTCTTTAGATTAAGAGCTTCTTGTTGTTCTTTAGTTCTTATTTGATGACTGAGGTATCTTAGACTATACTTTTCATACATTTTTTTCTCACTTAATGTTTCCCTCTTCCGATAAAAAAGAAAGGAATTATCTTAAGGGGGTTACATAATGATCTCAGTTTAGACAAGCCGATGGATATTTGAGTGCTTGCCTAAATATTCTTATGTGCTTTGGAAAATAAATTTAGTTCCGGATCCGAGTTTTAATGGGTCGGATGTCGACTGACTTTATCCCTAAAAGATCGTATTTATCTTTTCTTCTTGGCGTGTCAGACAGGTGTTTTAGGAGGTGCAAGGGTGTAGGAGTTTATTGATGGATCATGAAGAACAAAGCACCTGTTTTTATTTTTATTTTTATTTTTTTTCAACCACTGTAGGATAGGTGTGGATTCACCCTTCAACCTTGGATAAGTTTTCTTATTCTCTTCCCTCTGGTGTCGTATTTCTTTTCCTTTTCTATGTCATATTGTTGTCAGTACTTTGTCCTTCTGTTTATGGTCCACCTTATAATAATGCGGAACATTACTTTAATTGTCAAGAATTGCAGTGGCTTCTGGATAGTAATTTAACCCAAACCCGGATGTGGAGTACTAATCCGATCCAAAAAACTCCGATTTGGATAACCAAAATCGACCCATATCTGACGTAACTCCATTGCAGTTATGACGTGTGTTAATCTCATCATCACTAGGATTTTAATAGATAAAAAAGGAAATTATCACTTAAATATATGGAGGTTTGAGCATTTATCACTTAGGCACTCTGACATTTTGATATATAAAATGAGGTACCTTGAGTTTTAGACATTTTATCACTTAGATACTTTGAACTTTTAAAATTTTATCACTTAAGTACTCTTTTGTCAAAGAATCGATATATTTTTGTTAGAATATGCTAAAATTAAACATGATTGTAACAATATACAAGTATCTCCATTAGAATTTGATAATTTTTTTTTTCCAAAAAAGCAAAAACGACACATAATTATGGTAATTTTTAGGTGGTAAACATCAACATTTAGAAAATATTTTATCACAATTGTTGACTTTTTGATGAAAACATTGGCACTAACTTATATATATTGTCGTATTCATATTTTAGATCAACATTTTTTTTATATAAAATTAATTAGATTCGTACAAAAATTTATCAAATTCCGTCATAGGGTACTTAAGTAATAAAATATTCAAATATCAGGGTATCTCATTCTATATATTGAAATGTAAGAGTATTGAAGTGACATATGCTCAAATCTTAGAGTATCTAAGTGATAATTTTCCATAAAAAAATAATGCACTTTCAATTTGAAAGCCATTATAAAATTATATTTTGTAAAATAGTTAGTTCAAAATCTGTTATGTAACAGTGGTTAATTATAGAAACATAAGGTGGCTCCTTAGAAGCCGAAGGGGAGAGGAAAGGAGAGGCATCTTCCAAGATGTGACCGTTGAAACAATGACTTAGAAAGAGGGATTACTTGTAAGAAGAAAGAAAAGAATGACCATTTAGTATTCAATTTGGTTGATATTGACCCATATATTTGGTTTTTTTTTAAGTTTACTCCATGTTGGTCATGCAAGGAAATGATTTAACAAATATATTTGTTTAGTTAACTTCTTCTTGTGAGCTTTATTGTTGTTTTTCCCGACTCCTATTGCATCTCATGACTTCGATTACGTGACACTTTTTCTAATATAATTTGCCCTTGATATTTTTGCATCAAAAGACTGGTTATTATACTGAGATATGGTCATTGAGTTTGATTTTGCTGGTGTGGTCTCTCAGATTTGTTCTCCTACCTCTTGCTTATGGAAATGGATTTTTTTTGTTTAACAATTATTTCTAAAATTTGTTAACATTAGTTATTAAGAACTTCACATGTGAATTAAATGTGAATCTCATATTTGGAATGAAAAGATCAATATATAAGCCCTGTGAGTTACTTCACGTAATGCTAATTGATTTTAGGACAAAACCTTATTTGAGCTTATATGTGGATCTCATGTATGCAAATTCTGTGGATCGAGCTTGAAGACTGCCGAAGTTTTAACATCAGTTTTTTTCATACTTGTAAAAAAAAGCTAATTTTGTATCGGATCATTTTGCAAAGCTAGATATTATTAGGGTTAAGCCTCTTATACCTTGGGTTTGATCATCCTTCTTTCTTTCTTTGTGATATTACTTTGTATCTCTGTGTACATGAAAATATTCCCCTCTGCTAATGTTTTTTTTAAATGAATAATAGATCTGATTAGTGAATCAGGAGGAAAATTAAATACTATTGGAAAAATTCACACAATTAAGTACAACGGGAGCGTAAAATCAACAAAAACAATGAAAATCAACGCACCAAATTTTTATGTGTAAACCCTCTCTCAACTAGAGGGAAAAACAACGGGACCCAATGGGTGCCTCAATCCACGATGAAATTAAGGACTATAATCTCTAATTATAACCCCTAGCTCCATACAATCATCATCAATATCAATCATCAACATCATTGTGACTATTGCATGATAAGCCACTTACCATCTCTAAGTGTAACTGCTGCACGGTGAGTCACTAATCCTCCTTAATGTAGCTTCTGTATGGTGAGCCACCAACCCTCTCAAAGTGTAACTACTACACGGAAAGTCACCAACCTTCTTGTTAGTGTAGCTTCTTCATGGTGAGCCACCAACCCTCCAAAACGTGACTTTGAAAAGAGGAAGCTATAAAAACCCTTATCAGCTCTCAATCACAAAACCTCTCAACATCAATCTCTCTCCTTCTACTCGGGTGCCCTCCTTTACAGAACTCTAAAGCCTCCCATTTTTCCTTTCTTTTTCCACCACATCTCAAACACAACCCTCGACCTTTATTTATAATTTATTTATCTAATCATACTAGTAATCAAATCTCAATTAGATTAGATAACTAAATTATATTAAATTAATATCAATTTTGAGATAAATAATATCCTAATAAATAATACAAAAAAGAGAAAAGGACATGAAGGGCAAAATAGGAACTCTAAAGTTTGTTTTCTTATTGAGGAGAGAAATTTTGGGGCAAAAATGTATAAAAAAAGAGAGATATGAAGGAATAATGTCACTTGCAAGAATCTGACAGTATCTCACTGACAGACACTGTATGTTGTTTTCTGCGTCACTTCAGTAAACCAATAGACAGTGGTCTTCGATCTCTTTGCCCATTATTTTTTGAAATGTATTTTTTTTTGTAAGAAACAATATTTTTATAAGGATTTGAGAGTGTTTGGTCAGATAAGAAAGGTGCTTTTAAATAAAAGTAAAATTATACAAATGTCGCTTCTTTAAAAATTAGAAATATAAGCAAAATCTAAATAATTTTACCTACAAAGGTATTTTTTTTTAAAATTTTTCTGAAAGTGGTTATGCCTAAAGTACTTTTGAATTTTTATGAAAGTGCTGGATTCTTAGTCACATGTGATGGGGTAAGTTTAGTAAAAACACCGTAAAAAACCTTGTGTTTGAAGAATGAATAATAAGCACATAATATTTAACCCCAAGTGCCATCTCTGAATTCAGGATTCGCAGCCACTAGGTTATGCCCATTTGGGATAAACTTCTCTATGAGACTAGTAACGTATTTCCTTTTTTTCTTACTTTGTTTGTTTTTGCTTCTAACTTTTGATGACGTTTAATTCTATTTGTCTCTAGGTTCTACCTGTACCTTTTCTTTTTAATTAATGGGTGAGTCCCCCTTAAAGGATGCAACATCTGTTTTTGATGGGGGGATCGAACTTAAGTAGCTTTTCTAACCTCCGAAGTTCGTGGCCAGGTTATGTCCGTATAGGACTGGCCGTACTTGCACATATAATAACACTTCACTTGTATTCAAATTGGTAAAGGGAAAATAATATGTTTAGAGAAAGAACGTTTTGAACTTTATGTACCCTTCTTTGTTTTATATCAAAGTATGTTGCTCTCTATTCCCAACTATGTTACCCTTTTTGTGTAGAAACATGTATTTTCTTCTTTGCTTTTGTTTTTTCCCCCAAAAATAGTATGATACCTTGAGGTATTTTTACCAGTTTCTTTCATTTTTTTTTATGATACAATGTGCTTTCTTTTTATTGTAAGTTGAAGCAAAAAAAAAAAAAAAAAAAAAAAAGCCCTTTTACTCTTGATTATTGCAAGTCTATTTCCCATATTATCAGGATACACTTGGTTATTGGGTTAAATATAGGCCTTATTTGGTATATAGGAAGTAGAAATTCATAGGATACAGATTTGTTCTCTTGTTTGATTGGCAGAATGAGGGAAATAGAAATTGCTTAGTAATTTTCAATTCCTTCAAAACACAGGAAATAACTTACCTAGCCTCTCAGGTAAGTTCTAATTATTTTGTTTTTAATTAGCTTCTTCAAGAAAATTTATTTCTCATCCCCGACAACCAAAGATCTTTTTCCCACCTTCTGGGAATTTGACACAAGAATTGAATTCCCGGAAAATATGACTTCCAATAGGAATTCAATTCTTGTGGCAACCAAACAAGGCCATAGTGGTTAGACTACCCACCATTAGCACAAGACTTTAGTTTTGAAGCTCATTTCCCTCTTCCCTTGAACGTTGAAGTCTTTATTACGACATGGCTGTACTTCCTTCCAAATAAAAAAAATTATTGGGAAACCATTTGTTGGAATTGTATTTTTGATGTATAATTTACTTGTATTTAGATTGATAATTTATATGTACTTATTCCTAGCATAATTTTAGGATCTTGTTTATTCTTAGCATAATTACCTAGCATGATTCTAGGATCTTGTTTATTTCTAGCCTAATTACTAAGCATGATTTTAGGATATTGTCTCTTACCTCTTCCTTGTATTCTCCTTGGTACTTATATATATTGCAAGGTTGATTATGTGAACATATAATCCAAAAATATAAGAGTTGAGAAGTATTTTCCAAATTTATTCTTCTTGTGTTAATTTTATATTTTAACATGGCATCAGAGCGGGCTCGATCCTGAAGACCTGACTTGTCTGGCCATTGCAGTCGTGAATCACACGGCTATTTAGCGAGCTTGATCTTGAAGACCCGATCCGGTTGTCCACGCCTAGACCTGCCGTGAACACCACAATTTTTTTTTCCTTTCCTTTTTGAGTGTATTTGTTGCCTTTTCTCTTGTTTTGATTCGTGGCATTCTGCAATTTTTCATAATGTAACGCGAAAATACCAACCAAGTTGAGGCACCAATTGTTGTTTCAGGGGGAGTTCTATCTCCTAGTTTAAATTTAACAGGTCAGGTTGCTACTTCTTCTGTTAGTTGGATCATCGATACCGTTGCCTCCGATCACATGGTTTCCTCAAAGTTCATGATGTTTGACGTTGTTGTTAACAAGTCAGTTGGACCTGTTAGATTACCTAATGGGTCGAGTTTTTCGGTTACCCATATTGGGAAAGTTCGAATTTTAGATAATCTCGTTCTTAAAGATGTGCTATACGTGCCTGGTTTTCAATATAATTTGTTATCCGTGAGCAAAATAACTCAAAATGAGAATTGTGCGTTAACATTTCACTCTCTTTTTTGTTATATACAGGACCTACGCTCGAAGAAGCTGATTGGAGCGGGTAGGCTGAGAGATGGGCCATATTTCTTGGAAGTCCCGTTGGTTGGGTCTGCACCCTTGGTGGAACCTTCTTCACTTTCGGTCCAGAGTAATAAAGAGGCTGTTTTGTGGCACGATCGCTTAGGACATGTGCCTTTTTCGAGATTGTCTAAGTTTCCGCATTTGAATGTTGAAAAGACAGATTTTATTTGTGATCCTTGTCACCGTGCCAAGCAGGCGCGGTTGCCTTTTCCATTGTCAGTTTCGAGGACAAGTGTTTGTTTTGAGCTTATACATTGTGATATTTGGGGTCCCTATTGTTTTGTTTCACTAACAGGAGCTCGTTATTTCCTCACTATTGTTGACGATTTTAGTCGGTGCACATGGGTTTATTTGATAAGGGAGAAATCCCAAGCTCACAAAATTCTTATAGATTTCTGTAGAATGGTTAGTGTGCAATTTGGTTTTCAGGTAAAACAGATAAGAAGCGACAATGGGCAAGAATTCAAGTATGGGCCTTTGTTGGAGTTCTATGCTCAACATAGGATTCAATTCCAAACATCGTTGACGAGGACACCTCAACAGAATGGGGTCGTAGAACGAAAACATAAGCATCTTTTGGAAGTTGGTAGAGCTCTTCGCTTCAAGGCAGGCTTACCGAAGAGGTTTTGGGGTGAGTGTGTTTTAACAGCCGCATATCTTATTAATTTAACTCCATCTATTTTGCTTAACAATAAAAGTCCGTATGAATTTTGATGGGAAGATTACCCTCATATGATAATTTGCGAGTTTTTGGATGTCGACGTTATTTCCATAGTAAACCTCGAGATAAATTAGAAAGTCGTGGTGTACCTGGGATTTTTATTGGCTACCCTCATGGACAAAAGGGGTGCAAGATTTTTGATGTTGAAAATAATAAAATTGTTGTCTCAAGAGATGTTCGGTTTTATGAAGATGTTTTTCCTTACTTAAAACCTGATAGCATGCAAGATTTTCATGATAAAAATGTGAATGAATTTAATTCGGGACAAATCTCCTATTTTATTGATGAGGAGGAACTGGTTCTTGGAGAACTGGTTCTTGTGCAGCACCTCGCGGTTGGCTCACTGCCGACCCAGGAGCAGGGACCTCACCTGGCTGAAGGACCGGTCAGGGAGGACAGTGGGGCTTGTGGTCCAGATTACCACCAGCCAGGTTCCGAGCAAAGAAATCAAGATGTTTTGAGCCCGAACATTGTTACTCGATGCAGTGATCGTATTCGTTCAGTTCCCGTTAAGTATCAAGACTACGTTTGTGATATTCCATCTTCTATAGCCCATACTCTCACTACCGCTTCGTCGGCCAATTCGGGTATAGTATATCCTATTTCAAATTATATTTCTAATATACAGTTTTCTAATGCTCATGTTGCTGTTTTAAATGCCATCACTTCAAGTGATGAGCCCAAATCTTTCCAACAAGACATACAGTACAAGCATTGGCGAGATGCTATGGAAAAGGAGATACATGCCTTGGAGCAAAACCGTACTTGGACCTTGGAGAGCTTGCCAGAAGGAAAAAGGGCGATCGACTCAGAGTGGGTCTATAAAGTGAAGTACAAGTCCGATGGGTTTATAGAACGATATGAGGCACGTTTGGTTGCCAAAGGTTATTCTCAAGTAGAAGGTATTGATTATCACGATACTTTTGCACCTGTTGCCAAGTTAGTAACAGTTCGTTGTGTTTTGGCAGTTGCGGCACCCCGGAATTGGGTTGTGCATCAATTAGATGTGAATAATGCCTTTCTACATGGAGACTTGCATGAGGAAGTGTATATGAAACTTCCTTTAGGCTTTGAACAGAAACATGAAGGGAAGGTTTGTCGTCTTCAAAAATCTCTTTACGGTTTAAAATAAGCTTCCCGTAATTGGAATGAGAAATTTACTACCACCTTGGTTAGCATTGGGCTTATACAATCTAAAACCGATTATTTCCTCTTCACATATTTTCGAGAGAATGTTTATACGGCAATTTTAATCTATGTTGATGATATCATAATCACGGGAAATAATGTGGAACATATAAAAGGGGTTAAAGATGTTTTGAACAAGTCTTTTGGTATTAAAGACTTAGGGCCAGTCAAATTTTTCCTAGGGATAGAGGTGGCTAGATCCTCGAACGGGATTATGTTAAACCAAATGAAGTATGTGTTGGACATTCTTAGTGAAGCAGAAATGTTCGGGGCTAAACCGGTTTCCACACCGATGGTTCAGAACCACGGGTTGGCTGATAAAGTAGGTGATTTGGTGAGTGATGCAGGTCAATATAGGCGTTTGGTAGGGAGGTTGTTGTACCTCACTATCACTCGACCCGATATTTGTTATTCGGTTCGTATATTGAGCCAGTTTATGCATGATCCTAGACAATGTCATGTTGATGCTATAATGCGTGTGTTGAGATAATTGAAGGGTACATCGAGACAGGATGTGTTTTTACCATCAGATAATGACCTTGTACTTCGAGCATATTGTGATGCAGATTGGGCGGGTTGCCCTACTACAAGGCGATCTACAACAGGTTATGTGGTTTTCCTAGGTGGAGCGCCTATTTCGTGGCGATCCAAGAAACAGAGTGTGGTTTCTCGTTCCTCGACAGAAGCAGAATATCGGTCCATGGCTACCACGACTAGTGAAATAGTATCGTTGCGTCGATTATTAGGTGACCTTCTTGTTACTACTGATGACCCTGCTTATTTGTTTTGTGATAACCAAGCAGCCCTTCATATTACTTCAAATCCAGCGTTCCATGAGCGAACGAAGCACATTGAGATAGATTGTCACTTCGTTCATGAGAAATTATTGTCAAAAGAAATAGCCACGGCCTATGTTAGAAGTGGAGAACAAATTACGGATCTTTTTACTAAAGCCTTAGGCCATCTGGGCTATTCTTCATTCATTGGCAAGTTGGGCATGGTGAATTTACATGCTCCAACTTGAGGGGGAGTGTTGGAATTGTATTTTTGATGTATAATTTACTTGTATTTAGATTGATATTTTATATGTATTTATTCCTAGCATAATTTTAGGATCTTGTTTATTCTTAGCATAATTACCTAGCATGATTCTAGGATCTTGTTTATTCCTAACCTAATTACCTAGCATGATTTTAGGATATTGTCTCTTGCCTCTTACTTGTATTCTTCTTGGTACTTGTATATATTGCAAGGTTGATTATGTAAACATATAATCCAAAAATATAAGAGTTGAGAATTATTCTCCAAATTTATTCTTCTTGTGTTAATTTTATATTTTAACACCATTCTTACATGTGAGGAGAAAGAGGTAATTTTGCCGACCTTTTTATATGATCGAGGGTACTGCAAATCAAGACGTGTTCTCCATTTTATTTTTCTAATTTTATTAGTAAAACATAAAAAAAAAAAAAAAAAAACCTTGCAATATTTAAGTCATAAAGAAAGCTTTCCACTCTAAGCATGGGGTTTTGAGTTTGAGCTCACTTTCCTCATCTAGCAAAATATTGTACTTCTTATCATTTTAGAAAAACTGCCAATCAGAAAAACAAAGACGAGAAATCTCCAGAAAAGGGAAAAAAAAAAAAAAAGGAAATCAAACTCTATATATTATAGAAAAGTCATTCTCTTCCCCATACCATCCAAAGCCCATTTTCAATAATTCTATAACAACAACAACAATAACAACAGTTTCAGTACTTGAAGGGCTCCTGCATGAGCAGGATTTGGAATGGATAGGATGGACTCAGCCTTACCCCTTCAGAGTGGGACATTAAATAGAGGCTGTTTCCAATTACCCCCAACCTAAAAGGTATAAAGAGCGAAGAAAACATAAAGGTCATAGAGATCGTAGAGGTCATGAAGATAATGAGATTATGAGAAGCATGGACGCATACAATCATGTAGACATGTAAGCAATTAAGCATGGAAACATAACATCAAAAGCGAAAGGCAAAAGCAATTAAGCATCTAGAGGAGAGATTATACATGCGACATTGTGCAATCAAACTCAATAATTCTACATGTCTGTAAAACTTCTAAAAAAAGGGAAAAATCGAAAAAAATTGTAAAAACCCAAAAATTTAAGCGTTCTTCGTGTATCGTACGGGATAACACTAGTAGAAGAAATGATAGTGAAGGAATAAGAATGATTCATGCATTTGATAAACAATTTATTCTTGCGCATATTAGGTTAGACATCATCTCAAGCTACCCACAAAAGGGAAGCAAATTAATTATTAAAAATGCAGTATTTTACTAATTTATATACGTAATTTGTTGATCTATTGCTGTAGCAAAAGAGAATTGTTTCATATATAGAGAATTAATGTTGTAAAAAAACATGCTTGAGCCAGTGAAAGTGTAAAATAATATAGGATATAGTTATTATTTAACATGTAATAATATAAAAATAAAGAGTTATTGTCAGTGTAAAAAATATTATTGTCAAAATAATGATGTGATTCATTAAAAATGGTAATTATAAAATTGTTATAAAAATAATAATTTTTGTCATGACAATAACATTGACAAAAAATAATATTAAATAATTACTTTGTTTTTTAAGCGAATAACTTGTATCATTATATATATATATATATATATATATACATACTTACCCATTAATTATTATAAAGTGAATTAAGAAGCAAACCATTTAATTTGTCGAAGACGTAACAACCCAAAATGCTTGAAAGTGAGACAAATAATGCCTTTGATGCACACAGTCCACAATTTATTATATTAATTAATTTTTCTATCATAATACAAAATTATAATCCCTTTTCATCGTATAATTATTTCGGCATATACTTCGGTCCAACGCAGCCATTTATTGAAATTTTTAATTTTTTGAAGTCCCCTTGCAGGTACGATTCACATTCTTTCTCTTCTAAATTGATCCACGACCAAATACCATCGTTAATAAATTAAGTTCTTTTCCCCGTATAAGACACGTCTCAGCATAAGATCATGTATATTGTGATTATTTACAGTAAAAGTCCTTATATTTTGTTCATTGTGTCAATGTGTTCCTTATATTTTTAATTGCATCTATCCTTATAGAGCTTACTTTGTATCAATTTAGTTTAATGATAAAATTGGAGTTTAGTTTATGACATAATTTTTTAATGACACAATCAAATTGGATACAAAGAAACTTAATATAAACCCACTTATTGACCTAATTTAAATGAACCAGCGACTAAACTATTATAAAATCATAGCCAAATTTTACTACAACAACAACAACAATAATCCCAGTGCCTCCAAGGGCTCCCGCATAAGCAGGGTCTGGGGGGGTAGATGTACGCAGCCTTTCCCCTCCAGGGGGTTACCCTGAAGGGAGGCTGTTTCCGAGGACCCCCAGCCTGACAAACTGGTTCCCAGCAATGAGTCAAAGACCTGGCAAACAAAAGAAGCATCAAATGCATGAGTATAGCAAAACACACGGCGAGCAAAAAATTTACTAAAGGACTTAAATGTAACTTGTATATGGACTAAACTGACATAATTGATATAAAACTGAATTAACCTAATGGCCAGTAGGCAAATTACAAGAACTTTGATGTAAATAACCCTATATATTATTATTATTTTAAATCATAAATAATATAACTATCCCTAACAATTCTCTAACATAATAAATTGTAAGTGAAATACTATATACACCCCCAATTTTTAATAAATCCACAACCTAATACATTATTAATAAATTCACATGCATAAAAATATTATAACCCATCGAGGTGGGCATGCATATATAAATAATAAGATTGCTGATGAACTCGAGAATAATTCATATACCTTATCTTTATTAATTTTTCATATTCTTTATTTGGGCAGTTGTGACTTACTCGAATATTCTTTGAAACTTTGATGAAAAGTAACCATTGGTGGGATGGATGTAGCTTAATTAATTGTAATTTCAGTTTCATACTTTCAAGAATATATCTACCGTATAAATAATTAGAAAATTCTTGTATAATATTTTGGGGGACAAGAAGTTAGTATTGATAAGCTCGTGATGCAATTACTCTTGTTTTTATTGGAGGACATTGATACGAGCCAAAATGATGCAGTCCGTTAAGCAGCATGGCATGATTGGCAGGTACAGGGTTGGTGGATATGAAGACGTGGTTGATGGAAATTTGAGTTTTAGTAGGATGAGTTTTATTTATTTGTAATTATCTTATAATTATCTTTTCATATTTTATTTTTAGTCAATTAGCTCCTCTATTTAAGTAGAGGAAATCTAGGGTTTAGCTCATTCAATTTTAGATTTTATTCTAAAGATTTAGAGTTGGTTTCTCTTTTCTCAAGTTGTGAGAAATTGAGTTAATTTTTCCATTATTTTATTATTTCTTAATAAAATTAAAGGGAAGGCTGTTGAATCCTCCCCGTTCTCTAAAATCTCCTCTTACGTGTTGCATCAATTGGTATTAGAGCTCAGAATGACTCCTAAGATGGCTCGTGGGCGATAGAGATACGCCGCCGTCAGAGACATGTATGAGCTAGACTTTCAACGGCAGACCGAAAAGAGGTTGGATGAGATCGAGGAGAAATTCCGGCGAATCGAGCTTTGCTTGATTCAACTGGGGGCAAATCCCAAGCTAGCTCTGGTACCCAGCCCCAACACCCGTCGACATCGGGTGGTGAAAAGGAAATGGACGAAAGCTTGAAGAATTCGTTCCCGGATGCTGATCTACTGGATCCTAGATTGAGGAGGCATTGGCCCAATACCGGCAACAAAACTGACTTTGAAGATCAGAGGTGGGAATCCGGACTCCGAATCGAAATCCCGGAGTTCAAAGGAGGAGGATGCCCAGAGGATTTTTGGGATTGGCTTGCCTCAGTAGAAGAGGTTCTCAAATTCAAGGAGGTACCATAGAGAAAGTAGGTGCCTTTGATTGCTACTTGGTTATGGGGAAGAGCCGCCGCTTGGTGGCAACAACTAAAACATACACGGCTTCATCGGGGAAAGGCGAAGATAGAATTGTGGGTGAAGATGAAGAAACATATGCGAGGCGCCTTCCTGCTCCATAATCATGCCAAGGTGAAGTACCAACGTCTGTAAGGATTGCGTCAGGGCTCTAGATCCGTGGAGGAGTACATGGCAGAGTCCAACTCATTAGTCGCCAGGAATGACTTGGCGGGAACGGGAGAACAATTGGCAGATCATTGTATTCACGGGTTGAAGGAGTCCATACAGGAGGAGTTGAATATGTTTGATGTCTTTTCTGTCTGGGACGCAAGCCAGAGAGCCGTGAATGTTGAGTGACAGGAAAGGTGTCGCCAAGTTGGCAGAACCTAGGGAGCATTGGTTGGTGGAAGAGACCAAGTGAGAGCACTGCTAACTCAGGGTACACTGAATAGGCCAGCAGTCGCCAATACTGGTAAGCCGGTCACTTAGGACTTGGCGGGTTCTTCTTGCTTCAAGGGCGGAGAGGTGGGACACCGTGCTGCTGAGTGTCATAAGGGTGACAGACTCGGCAAGGGCCTTTACATTGAGGAGCTCCATGGAAGGGATGGCGGGGTTAGTAAGGAAGAAACCCAGACCGAGTTGGCGCCACTAGAAGAAGACGTTGTGGCAAGTGACGAAGGACACGTACTTGTGATTAGACGCACTTGCTTTACACCAAGAGAAGAACCAGGAGATGGATGGCTGAGGAATAACATCTTCCACATAATCTGAACCATTGGCGGTAGGGTATGCCACATGGTGATAGACTCGGGGAGCTGTGAGAATGTGATCTCTGAAGAGGCAGTCGCCAAGTTGGGGTTGAAGACGAAAGCTCACTCAAGTCCGTACAAGTTATCGTGGCTCAAGAAGGGAAACCAAGTAATCGTGTCTAAATAATGCTCGGTTAATTGTTCGATTGGGTGGAATTACAAGGATGGAGTTTCGTGTGACATGGTCACCATGGACGCTTGCCATCTGTTGTTGGGGCGCCCATCGCAGTATGATAGAAGTGCCATCCATGATGGATGTAAGAACACGTATAGCATCATCTTCGAAGGGACGAAGATTATCTTGTTACCACGAAGGACGAGGCGCCGTGAGCTTTAGCAGCTTAACACCTGAGTATACAGGGACGAGCTATGTTCGCTAAGGAGGTTGGCGACACCAAGATCATCTTCGTGTTGATTGGGAAGGATAGTAAGTTCAATTCAAGGGAGATACCGAGTGAGGCTATCGCCTTGTTGAGTGAGTATGTTGACGTCTTTCCGGAGGAGTTACGGGATACACTACCACCATTACTGAACATACGACACCACAATAATTAGATGCCGAGTGCTGCCTTGTCGAATAGACCTCACTACCATATGAGTCCATTAGAGCATGAGGAGTTGAGGCTCAAAGTGGAGGAGCTTCTCGCCAAAGGGTATATCAGGGAGAGCTTGAGTCCTTGTGCAGTGCTGGCTCTGTTGACGCCAAAGAAGGTTGGTAGTTGGCGGATGTGTATGGACAATAGAATTATCAACAAGATCATAGTAAGCTATCAATTCCCTATTTCGAGATTAGATGACTTGCTTGATCAACTACATAACTCGACGGTATTCATGAAGTTAGACTTGAAGAACGAGTGCCATCAAATTTGCATCTCGCCTAGAGACGAGCGGAAAACTACTTTTAAGACTCAAGAGGGATTGTATGAGTGGCTTGTGATGCCATTCGGTTTCTCGAACACGCCTAGTACCTTCATGCAGTTTATGAACCAGGTGCTTCGCTCGTTCATTGAGAAGTTCATTGTTGTCTACTTTGACGACATGTTGATCTATAGTCAGAGTAGCGATGAGCACTGGTGAATCTCAAAGATGTCTTAAAAACCTTATGAGAGTCATACCTATTTGCCTCCTTGAAGAAGTGTGAGTTCATGAGAGACAGGGTCACCTTCCTTGGGTTTGTTGTGTCCAAGGACGGTATAACAGTTGATGAAGGAAAGATGGTGGAAATTTGAGATTGGCCTCAGCCGAGAAAGGTTGGCCATGTCAGGAGTTTTCATGGCTAGCCGTCATTCTATAGACACTTTGTTCCAAACTTCAGCTCCATCATGGCGCTAATTACTGATTGCATGAAGAATAGTTCCCTAGTCTGGACTCCACTAGCAGCTGCCGCCTTCAAAGAGGTAAAGAGAGGGTTGATTATAGCCCCAGTATTAGCCTTACCAGATTTCCACAAGACATTTGAGCTGCACATTGATGCTCCAAAACAGGCATTAGCATTGTGCTTAGTCAAGATGGGAGGCCTATCGCATAGTTTAGTGAGAAACTTGATGGCAGTAGGTTGAACTACTCGACTTACGACCTTGAGTTCTACGAGTTGATAAGGGCGTTGAGAAATTGGAAGTCATATTTAGTCAATTAGGAGTTCGTTTTGTACTCAGACAATGTGGCTTTCAAGTACATCAACAGTCAAGATAAGCTCTCAGACCGACACGCTAAGTGGGTAAGTTACATTCATATCTTCCACTTCGTCATCAAGCACAAGTCAGGCATGTTGAACAAAGTGGCGGATGCTTCAAGTAGGCGGAGTCTCCATCATTCTCAGCACCGAGTTACCGTGAGTAGATTCGATCAGCTGGCTGATCAATACCAGGATGATCCAACTTTTGGCAACAGGCACAATCCAGTTCTGCTCCCGGTTACTCCATTCATGACGGATTTCTTTTCAAGGGAAATCAAATTTTTGTTTTGGATATGAGCCAACGGCTTAAGATCATTGAGGAGAAGTGCAACACAGGACATGTGGGACGAGATAAGACACTACAGCTCATTACCGCCAAATAATTCCAGCCGATTTTGCATAGGGAAGTTGAGAGGATTGTCAAGCGTTGCCGTATATGTCAGGTATGGAAAGGGGGAGTGACCAACGCAGGCCTTTACCTGCCTTTACCGGTTCTGAGTCAGCCGTGGACAGACATGAGCATGGATTTCGTTTTGGGACTAGTGAGAACAAAAGGAGGAGTTGACTCAATCTTCATGGTTGTGGATCGTTTTCCCAAGATGGCACATTTCATCGGGTGCAAGAGGGCTGCTGACACCATACATGTGGTATATTTCTGAGAGGTGTACAAGCTACATGAGTTGGCAGCTTGTATTGTCTCCGATAGGGATGTCAGGTTTGTCAACTACTTCTGGAAGACGTTGTGGAAGTTGGCGAACACACTGCTCGCCTTCAACACGGTCCATCATCCTTAAATTGATGGACAAACCGAGGTCACCAACCATCACTAGGCAGCCTTCTCCAATGTCTTGTCGCTAACAACACTAGGGGATGGGAATCGAAGCTATACTAGGCGAAGTTCGCCTACAATAGTTCGGTTAACAGGAGCACAGGTTTCTCACCATTCAGGGTTATTTATGGCTTTGTACCACATTCACCGATAGACATGGCCCGTGTACCAAATCTGACTTGCCCTAATGGGAAAGCTGAAGAGTTCATCTCTAGCCTTCAGGACATCTATGAGCATACCAGAGCTCGACTATTGGAAGCTACCGCTAAGTACAAGACGGCAAGTGACAAGAAAAGCCGAGCAGTCCAATTCCAGGTTGGCGAAAGTCTGGGCCATCTTGACACGAGAGCGGTTTCCGGCATGGGAGTACAACAAGCTAATAGCTTGGAAGATAGGTCCCTTGATAGTCCTTGAGAAAGTCAATGACAATACTTACTGTCTTCAGTTGCCAGCAGGCATGAGGACTTCCGACGTGTTCAGCGTCAAATACCTTGTTCCTTACTTTGGTGACAACACTCCTGCTGACCTTTTAGTGAATTCGAGGGCAAACTCTCTCCCACCTAGGGAGGATGATGCAGCCCGTTAAGCGGCATGGCATGATTGGAGGGCACAAGGGTTGGCGGATATGGAGACGCGACTGATGGGAATTTGAGTTTTAGTAGGATTAGATTTATTTATTTCTAATTATCTTATAATTATCTCTTAGTGTTTTATTCTTAGTTAATTAGCTCCTTTATTTAAGCTAGAGAAAATCTAGGGTTTAGCTCATTCAATTTCAGATTTTATTCTAAAGATTTAGAGTTAGTTTCTCTTTCCTCGGGTTGTGAGAAATTGAGCTGATTTTTCACTTGATGTATTAGTTCTTAATCAAATTAAGGAGAAGGCTGTTGAATCCTTCCCATTCTGTAAAATCTCCACTTATGTGCTGCTACACAAAATAGGATTGGGGGGTACTGATACCGATATTCTTGGGTCTAATCCCAAGCTCGCCTCTTTGGCTGTCATGTGTCCCTGTTAAGGTGGCAAGCTTAGTCACCTCACTTAGATATTTGTTAGATATTTTGTCTAGTTTATATATAAATAGGATTAGTGAGGGTAAATAGGGTCATGTTGTGTATTGTGATGTGTATTGCTTGCTCTCCCCCCTAATCTTTTTCTATGTAATTCTCTCCTTTCTTCTATCAATATAATACTATCTTTTCATTTTTATGCTCGGATACCCTGATCCAATTATGCATCATAACAATTAGTATTAGAGCTATCAATCCTCGGCACCATTAATGGTGGTTCCTAGGAGTCAACACTCTAGATTGGTGGATATGCAAAAAAGATTTGAGAAAATGTCAAAAATACTAGACACATTTGGTACCGATTTGAGAGGGAAATTTGAAGAATGGAGATCTGAGTTGAGAGACCTCAGGTCCGCCGCCACCGACACCATTGCCGCCACTATCGGAGCACCAGAACCCCACCCGATCAAGGCTGAGATGTTACTGATAGCACTGACAGAGGAGCAGGATGTCTTTGACAACCACCACCTCGATTTGGACCTCGCCTTGTCGAAGATAAAGATGACATAATGGGAGCCACCGTCGCACGTTGTCGAGCACCACCGCCCACGGCTAAGTCTGTCTACAGTTTTGAGAGCAGAGCCTTGTCGCGCACAGAGGAAGAAGATGACAGAGAGGATGAAGTCTCCATGGAAGAGCCGCCATCGTCGCCACCCTGTCGTCTCGCCGTCGGTCATCCTGGAGCGGTGCTGGCCACCGCAGGGCCCAGCTAGGGTTTTGAGGAGTTGGGAGGTGACACAGGGGAAGAAGCTGGGGAAATGGGGTTTGGGGTTTAATTTTGGAGTTAATTATAATTTTGCCCTTGCTTTTTACTTAAATATTTTAGAGAAAATAATTTTTTTTTTTAAATTTATAATTTTAATATTTGATCTGGGAGAATTATCTACATTTAAAATTTGGCTCGGTATCCATGACCCTTGGGGACAAGGGTCTTTAGAGGGAAAATAATTAATACAAGCCAAAATAGGATTGGGGGTATTGATACAGATATTCTCTGGTCTAATCCTGAGCCTGCCTCTTTGGCTGCCATGTGTCCTTGTTAAGGTGGCATGCTTAGTCACCTCATTGAGATATTTGTTGGACATTTTGTCTAGTTTATCTATAAATAGGATTAGTGAGGGTAAATAGGGTTATATTGAGTATTGTGATGTCTTTAGCTCTCATCACCCCACAATCTTCTTCTATGTAATTCTCCCATTTCTTCTATCAATATAATACTATCTTTACGTTTTTATACTCTGATGCCCTGATCCAATTGTGTATAGTAATAGACATCTTTAATTTACTTTTGAGAATCTTATCATCTTAATTATCAAAAAATGAAAAAGAAAAGCTAGTGACTTAATTTAAAGAACTTGGTACCATATATGAGGTTATGAGTTGAAATTTGAATTAAAAATGTTTTGCCCAAATATTCATACTCTTTCTTTACACAAATTTTAAGTTAATTAATTGTTTAATAGTCTAATTTATTTGCTCGTTACTAACATTGAAAAAAATATTTCAAAGCTAAGGTGCATAAGAGAAAAGAAAGAATGATTAAAAAATTATAAACTTGTCTAGTTAAAAAGAAATATACTATACTAGTATTAAAACTTTTTTTTGCATTGCATTAGGCATGAGCTAATTTTATTAGCACTATATGGTGAGGTATGAAACTCATTCGACGCCTATCAAATGGGAAAGAATTAAACACATTTTAATATACAAAAGATAATTAATAAAATGCCAAATTATCCATATCACTTTTGTTAAAATTAAAATGAGATAAAATTAACAAAAGCACTTATAAGAGAAAGAATATATTTCATAGATTATTCGAATCATTCTTACAAGCATTCTTATAGGAAGAGAAAGACACAAGAAAAATAAGTAGCCTAGTACATGAAAGGCCTACTAATAATTACAAGAGAAGAATAACTAAAAGCTAGTAAATGACACCCTAATCACTCTTAAGGGCCGGTTGCTATGGGACGCAAAAGAGGAGAGTAAAAGCCTAAAGACGCTTGGAATATGCTAAAATGCTAAAAGCTCGGTAATACAAAATAAAATCCATGATAAAATACAAGATGAAATACGTGAATACATGTACTAAACACAAAAGGTATGAGAGAATTCAACACTTCCCCTCAAGTTATAGCATGGAGATTAATGATGCTCAACTTGTGAAAAAGAGCTTCAAAACTCGAACTGCCCAAAGCTTTCGTGAAGACGTCCACTACTTGACCAATAGAGCGAACAAATGAAGTAACAATTTCTTTGGCCAAAAGTTTCTCCTGGACAAAGTGACAATCGATCTCAATGTGTTTTGTCCTTTCATGGAAGACCGGATTAGAAAAAATGTGAAGAGCAGCTTGGTTATCACAAAATAAAATTATAGGATCGTTAATGGGAATAATAAGATCATCAAGTAAACTTTGTAACCATACAATCTCACAAGTAGTTGTTGCCATTGCGATTAGTATTCAGTTTCGGTCGAAGAGTGAGACACAACAGTTTGTCTCTTTGAGCACCAGGAAATGGGTGCCCCACCAAAGAAAACAATATACCTTATAGTAGAACGTCTGGTTATGGGACAACCAGCCCAATCTGTGTCTCAATACTCTCTTAGTTGGAGATCACTCTTGGAAAGAAGGAAGACTTCTTGCCCTGGTGTCCCCTTGAGATAGCTTAAAACTCTAATGACTGCTTCGAGATGAGGAAGACGGGGATCATGCATGAACTGACTTAAAACCAGAAGACTATAACATATGCCCGGACGAGTGATAGTCAAGTATAGTAGCCGCCCTACTAGCTGCCTAGAGCGATCCACATCATCAGTGGGCTCCCTTACTTGATCCGTCGAACCATGATTTTGAACAATTGGGGTGGCGGCTGGTTTGGCCCCTAATAGGCCGGCTTCACTAAGCATATCTGGGACATACTTCCTTTGGCTTAACATAATGCCCTTAGGTGAGCGAGCAACTTCAATGCCCAAAAAATATTTGGCCTTCCCTATTTCCTTAATCCCAAAAGATTGGTCTAACACCGTCTTTAGTAATATGGTTTTCATTATTCCCGATAATTATGACACCATCCACGTAAATCAATATTGCAGTGTAAGTATTGCCATTGAAGTATGAGAAAAGGGAATAACCGGACTTAGACTGACGAAAACTATTAATTAAAGTATGACTACACTTTTGATTCTAATTTCAGGAGGCCTGCTTAAGTCCATATAGTGATTTTCGAATGCGACAAACTTTACCCTCGTGTTTTCGTCCAAACAATTGGGGTAACTTCATATATACTTCTTAATGAAGAAATGCATTGTTAATATCAAGTTGTTGTATGACCCAATTTTTAGCAGTGGCAACTGCTAGGACACAAGGAACTGTAACCAATTTAACAATAGGAGAAAAGGTATCATGATAGTCCATACCTTCTACTTATGTAAAGCCTTTAGCGATCAAACGAGCCTTATATCGCTCTATCGTCCCATCTGACTTATGCTTCGCCTTGTACACCCATTTTGAACCAATGGCCTGTTTTCCTTTAGGAAACTGTTCCACTATCCATGTCTTATTTTGCTCCAAAGCCTGCATCTCTTGTCCCATATCATCTATCCAATGTTTGTACTATATGGCCTGTTGAAAAATTTTCAACTCATTATAAATGTGATGGCGTTCAAAACTGTTCCGTGAGAGTTAGAAAAATGTAAGTTATAGAAAAAAATTTGAAATTGGATATGCTATACCTGAGTTAGCTGACGAAGCAGTGGGGAGAGTATGGGCTATAGAAGAAGGCATATCACAAACATAGTCCTGGTATTTTACGGGTACGGAGTGAATACGACCACTTCTTCAGGTAACAATTTCAGAACCAACCAAGGGGCTGCCCCCTCTTCTGGCGTCTATTGGAGGTGGGGATTGGCTAGCTGGCGCACTATTAGCTGATTGTTTTGGTTTAGCCGGCAGTGCCCCTGCTGATCCAGTAGACTCCCGGGCCGGTTCATCGCGAACTGGCTAGTTTCTCTTAATAAATCCCAATCAGCTACCAAAACGTGTACAAAAGGATTATCATCGTGCAGCAAGTGAGGATTATCAGTCTTGAGAACTGGAAATAATTTTCATAGAAACGAACATCTCTTAAAATAACAATTTTATTTTCCTCAATACTATGAATTTTGTATCCCTTTTGTCCATGAGGAAACCCAACAAAAAACCCAATGCAGCTCGATGTCCGAATTTGTCCTTATTCTTAACATGATAATAACAATGACAACCAAACATGTGATGATAAGAAGGCGCCTTTCATAGAACAATCTCGTAAGGACTCTTGTTTCCAAGTAACACGGAAGGCATTAAGTAGCCATTAAGACACACTCACCTGAAAAACTACTTTGGAAATTTGGTTTGAAAACGATGAGCCCGACCAACCTCCAAAATATGCTTATGTTTCTGCTCAACGACCACATTTTGTTAAGGCGTTCATGTTAACGAAGTCTGATATTGAATCCCGTGCTTAACATAAAAATCCAACAACGGCCCATACTTGAACTCTTGCCTATTGTCACTACGTACTTATTTTACAATAAAACCAAGTTGAGTACTGACCATATGACAAAAACCTATAAGAATTTTTCGAGCTTGGGATTTTTCCTGCATTAGATAAACCCAAGTACATCGGCTAAAATCATTAACAGTAATAAGAAATAACGAGCACCCATTTACCACAAAGTACGATAAGGCCCCCCAAATATCATAATGTATTAATTCAAAACACACTCGAGTTCTTGAAACAGATGTAGGAAAAGAAACACGTGCTTGCTTAGCACGGTGACACAAATCACAAACAAATCAGTCTTTGATATATGTAAATGAGGTAAAATAGTTAACTTAGGAAAAGGAATGTGGCCTAGGTGACGATGCCAGAAAACGGCTTGCTTATTGTCGACAGTAAGGGCCGAGGGACCTTTCGGCGGATCTCCCAAAACGTGTAGCCCATCTCTTCTCCTATCCGCTCCAATCAGCTTCCTTGAGTATAGGTCCTATATAGAGCAAATATTGGAGTGAAAGGCTAACGTACAATTTTCATCTCGAGTTAGTTTACTCACGGACAACAAGTTATAATGAAAACCAAGCACATAAAGAAAATCTCTTAAGACTAGATTTTCTGATATTTGCACTTTCTCGATATGCGTGTCAACTAAAACGCCCCCATTTTGTAATTTAACGAGTCCAACCAACTCATTTTGCACAACATCAAACATATTAGACAAATTTGATACCATGTGGTCTGTGGCACTAGTATCAACATTCCAACTACTAGATGACATCGAAGCCCAACCTGTCAAATTTATATTAGGAGAGGCTGAAATGGGTCCCAGTACACTTAAAAGCTGTTGGTACTGACACGGAGAGAGGCCTGCCATTAGGCCGTCGGTTTGTGGCTGTTCAGCCGGATATGCTGCCACCGCGGTAGCCATGGGTTCGCCTCTCGATCCACAATTATTCCACACCGGAAGGGTAGCCTATCAACTCGAAAACATCAATCTTTAGTATGACGCTGTTGCTTATAGTGGGAACAAGTAAAACAATTAGCATGATGAGAGGTATTTCCGGGTGAGCCACCGAATCCACCTCCTGCACCTATCACCTTTTCCGCCAAAGCCGTGGCCTCAGGGTTGACTATCAAACCTACAATGACACTCTTTTTTTTCTCTTGACATAAAACCAAATAAGCATTACCAACAGTAGTTAATGGTTTCATATTCATTAACTGTGAATGAATCATAGAAAAGGATGGATCCAAGCCGATCAACAAGTCTAAAATTTTCTCCACATCTCAAATGGCCGAGAAGGGCTTTGCGTGACCACAGGTACAAGGCGGGATTTCTACTAAGGTATGCAATTTGTCCCAAAGAGATCTCAGTTTTGTAAAATAAGTCGATGTGAGAGTATTTTCTTATTTTAGGTGTAGTATCATGCATTTTAATTCATAGATACGCGGTACATCCACTTGGGAAAATGTTTCATGGAAATCCAACCAAATGTTACGTGCACTTTCTAAATAGATGCTTCCATTTATTTCTTTTGAGACTGAATTGGAGAGTCAAGTAGACACTATAGAGCCACAAGCACTCCATTTTTCAAAATTTGGTGATTCCTCATCTGGATTTTCAATGCTCCTGTCAAGAAAACCAATTTTTCCTTTGGCCCTAAAAACTCTCAGAATTGATCTCTTCCAAGATAGATAATTAGGGCCAGTCAAGTGTTTTGAAAAAAAAATTACTCCCAGATGATCTGAGGGATGGAAATAAATGGGTGAATTAACATCAACTACTCCCCCTGTCATAAGAGTGGCCATGATGGTTTGATTAGAATTTGCTTGAACGTCATCGTTAATGCTAGTATCCACCATTATCTAGGTAACCAAAACACAGTAAATATCAAGCAAAACAAGAAAGGAAAAAAGCTTACAAAAATGCACCAAGGTGCACGGTTTGGGAGAGATAACCAACGGTTGCACAGGCAGCGGAATAGACACAAACGACTCACGATCAACACAAAATCGCAATCCGCTTTGATACCATGTTAAAATTAAAATAAGAAAAAAAAATTAACAAAAGTACTTATAAGACAAAGAATGTATTTGA
Source organism: Simmondsia chinensis (assembly GCA_018398585.1). Classification (NCBI taxonomy): domain Eukaryota; kingdom Viridiplantae; phylum Streptophyta; class Magnoliopsida; order Caryophyllales; family Simmondsiaceae; genus Simmondsia; species Simmondsia chinensis. The sequence continues at coordinate 29,366,412 of JAGTTD010000008.1, read as the reverse complement.
TTTATTAATTGAATCATTGTTACAAGCATTATTATAGGAAACAAGAAAAATAAGAAGCCTAGTACATGAAAGGCCTACCAATAATTACAAGAGATACAACAACAACAACAACAGACCCACTGCCCCAAGGGCTCCCTACCAATAATTACAAGAGATAAATAACTAAACGTAGTAAATGACACCCCAATGGCCATTAAGAGCCAGTTACTATGGGAGGCAAAAGGGGAGAGTAAAAGCTTAAAGATGCTTGGAATATGCTAAAATGCTAAATGCTAGGTAACTACAAAATAAAATACATGATGAAATACGTAAAAACATTTACTAAATACAAAAGTTATGGGAGTATTCAACCGAGTTGTTTGGAGCATGGAATTGGGGTTAAGACTAGAATTGAAGCCCGGAATTTCAATTTTGTTATTTGGTTCACATGCTGGAATTAAAATTTCAATTCCACTGCCCAATTCATGAAATTTAGTTTTAATTGAAATTCATATATTTTCTTTGGGGTAAGGGTAAGGAATTACAATTCAATAATAACTCTACTAACTTGGAAGTCTTTTATTAGATTGGAGTTTGGTTTTGGTTTTAGGCTTGACTTGGAAGTCATGTTGCTTGGCCTCCATCCTCTAATTCTCATGGAGCTGGCTCAACTAGTTTAATGAAATCCCGTGATGAATACAAACCCAGGATGAATTAAAATCGAAAGGCTTGAGATGACCTAGATTTGACCTGAACCTCGAAATCACCCTGTTGGGTAGCTCGGGTTTAGAGTTGGGGTGGAACCTAAATCAAAGATTTAATAGCTAGTGGGAGATGCGAATCGGCCGCCAACATCAAGGGTGAAAAATCTAGACATTGGTTCTAGTGGTGACTTGACCTCAATGATAAAGGCACGCGTGGCAATTGATTCGGGTAGATCATGTGTTTAATTGGTAAATCAAATGTGTAAGCTACAGTAATTGTTGATTTGGGTAGATCATGAGTTTGATCGGTAAACCGAGGTGTAAATCATGGTAGTGGTTGATTTGGGTAGGTCATAGGTTTCATTGGTAAACTGTTATGAATTAGTGTTTGTTTGAGTTGTAATTGAGTAATTCCTCTAATTCTTAGTTCTAAGTTTTCAAATTGGGTTAGAATTATTGGAATTAACACTTAAATCTACCTAATTTCCCACAAAAATGGATTGGGAAAATCAAAATACCTAACTAATTTTCAAATAGGTTTTTGGTGGGAAAAGTGGTTAGTAGCCGTTAGGTTTTTGGCACCACTGGTTGACTTTCTGTTTTTGTTCAGCTTTGCTATTCTTCCTATTTTATTCTCTTCCCTTATTCCTTAAGGTCTATAAAAGGGGATTATAATGTCTTGTAAACATAACTTTGACGATTATTGCAATTCAATTACAATTTTCTCTTAATTCTCTTACACTCTCTCGTTCTCCCTTACTTACTTCACAATTCTATTTCTCCCTAATCTCCCTAATCTCTCTTTTCTCTCTCCCTCTCTCTCTTTCAATCAATTCTAGTTACATTTACTTGTTTTGACCTATAGAACAATTGGGTCATAACAAATTCGTGTCAGAGCACGTTACTCGATTCACAAAGGCACAAATGGATCCAAGAAGGCAAACCGCTGCTGCTGCAATGACACTGATGCAACACCCAAAGCTTGACCTGACACCGTTGAAGAACAAGTTCGGTTTTTGTACCGGAAGATCTTATACTTGGATGATCGAGTCCAAGAATTGCACTTAAGACATCACAAAGCCTTGTTGCAACTACAAGATCAAATGGCTCAACTACAAGAACTACACAACTTAATGATGGCATTCAAGAACTTCGGGAGTCATCTAGGCGACAAGAAGAGAGGATGATTTCCTTTCAAGAAAAGTTGGCCAAGAATGATGAATTATAAACCAACCTCATGCAAAGGTTACTCTCTGCTCAAGAAAGAATCGATATTTTGTGGCTTCACCTTACTCTAAAGCAATCCCTGATCCTTCAAGCACCATCAAACCATGCTCCTAACAATGGTAAAACCCCAATGGAACCTAACTTTGCATCTACTATTTTAGGACCCATTAGGGAGGGTAATATTGATCCTATGGATCAAGAAACACCCCATTACCCAAGAAGGGATCAACCCTTTGGTCTAAGACTCCAAGATTTGGATCAATACTACCAAAAAAAGGAACATACCCAGTGCCTCAAGGGCTCCTGCCTACCTAGGGTTTGGGTGGGGGGGGGGGATGTACGCAGCCTTTCCCCTTCAGGGTGTTAACCTGTAGAGAGGCTGTTTCCCAGTGCCCCCAACCTGAGGGAGAGGACTTCCTAGGAGGTCACCCATCCTGGTACTACTCTCGTCCAAGCACGCTTAACTTCGGAGTTCTAATGGGATCCGGTGACAGCGTGTTGATGCCCTTTTTAGATCAATACCACCAAAGGAGGCCTAAAAAGAATAATCCCAAGGTTAATTTCCTTGTTTTTGATCCTCGAGGATGGGCCCTTAGATGTGATAGATACTTTAGGTTCTATGACATTCCCATCCAACAAAGATGGGAAACTTTGGGCATCAATTTAGTTGGTGATGTTGCCACTTGGTTTGATACCCATTTGTTAGGGAATGAAGACCTAACTTGGGAAAAATTTGTGGAAGACGTGTGTGCGATTTGGGGACAAAAAATATAGGAATGTAGTCCAATAATTTAATAAACTACAACAAACCGGTTCAATTCTTGAATATCAAATTAAGTTTGAGGAACTCAAGGCCTATATGAAGAGAAATGATCCTCATTTGTTTGAGGAGTATTTTACATAAGTGGGCTAAAACCTTAAATTAATCATACTATATCCATGTTTAAGCGCACAACTTTGGTACAGGCATTTGAATTGGCTAGGAATTATGAGTTAGCACACTCTAACTCTACCAAGAACACATCTAGCTATGCCACAAGTTAAAAAAAGGCCCCAATTTAATGGCCAAACCCTCACACAATCAAATAGAGCAGGTCTTACTGCTGGAAGATCCCAACAGAACTAGAAATTTACTTCTGGAGTACTGCAGAAGGGTAGCTCTGCAGTACCTTCAAGGTCTGGTTCAACCATTACCCAACAATCATCTAATCTTGGCTCTAATTCATGTGCTTTTGACTCCAATAAGCCCGTACCAGCTTGCTATAGATGCGGGGAAAGATATTTCCCAGGTCATATATATCAAAACAAGCAAATAAGCGCAGTAGAGGTGGAGGAACCTAGTGATGAGGTTCTTACTACAGAACCAGAAGAATTAGGCCAAGAAATCTTCAATGAGGACCCTATAGAAGAGGAACCATTGGTTATGTCCATTGTTAAGAATAAGGGTAATGAAAATATCAACCATAGGACCATCAAGATCTGAGGATGGGCTAAGAAAAACAAGGTCTTGGTCTTGATTGATAGTGTTCAACCCATATCTTTGTTGATCCTAGGGTGGTCAAGGCCGGTGGATTTAAGATTAAAACATGTCCTACCTCACTTTTATGTAGCTAATGGTGAAAAGACTTCTTCACACACGATTTGTCCTAACTTCACTTGGAAGATGCATGACCAAACCTGTAGCTATGACCTTAGGACCCCTAGTGGTTGTGATCTTCTACTTGGTGTAGATTGGTTAACATTACATAGTCTTATTCTTTTCAACTTTAACTTGATCATCCAAAAGGAGAGTAGAAAGGTATTTTTGTAGGGACAAGGTGAAAACAGTGGCTGCAATTAGATTTCTGCAGAAGAGACTTTCAAAGCACTGAACAAGGGTGCTTCTTGCTACTATGGATAGATTTTAAGTGTTGAGAATGGCTCTCAACACTTTGGTTTGCATTCTTTCAACTCCCTTGATGCATATTCCTTAGATTTGCAAAGTATTTTAGTTAAGTTAATTGATATATTTGAAGAACCAACCCAATTACCACCTAAACGCAACCAAGATCATGCAATACCTCTCATTCTTGGTGCTGCACCAGTCAACCCAAGGCCTTATAGACATCCCTATTTGCATAAATTTGAATTGAAAAGCATATGGATGACTTAGTTAAGAACTCTTTCATTCAACCTAGTCATAGTCCCTATGCTTCATCGGTTTTACTTGTTATGAAAAAGGATGGAACCACAAGGATGTGTATAGATTATAGGAAACTCAATGGCTTAACTATTAGAAATAAGTTTCCTATTCCTCTAATTGATGATTTATTGGATGAATTGCATGGTTCAGAGTTCTTTTTGAAAATTGATCTTAGGCATGGCTATCATCAAGTTAGAATGAAAAAAGAGGATGTCCATAAAACCACTTTTAGAACACATCATGGTCACTTTGAGTTTAGAGTAATGCCTTTTGGCCTTACTAATGCACCGGCAACCTTCCAATGTTTAATGAATGAAGTGTTTCAACCATACTTTACGAAGTTTGTTTTGGTATTCTTTGATGATGTGCTTATATATAGTCCATCTTGGACTTTGCATTGAGAGCATTTGCATATGGTTTTAGGAGTACTTAGGGCTAATAAGCTTTATGCTAAATTGTCAAAGTGCTCATTTGGGACGAAGACTATTGAGTACCTAGGACACTTGATCTCTAAGGATGAAGTCTCTACCGATCCATCCAAGATTGAGGTAATGAAGGATTGGCCGATACCTAAGAATCTTCAGTCTTTAAGGGGATTTCTACTGGGTACTATCGTAAGTTCATTCTGGGCTATGGTTTAATTGCAAAACCTTTAACTAATTTACTTAAGAAGAACTTGTTTATATGAAATGAGCAAGTCACTGAATCATTTAACAACCTTAAGGAAGCAATGTGTAATGCACCTGTACTTAGATTGCCCGACTTTAGCAAACCATATGTCTTAGGGATGGATGCTAGTCATGATGGTTTAGGGGCTGTCCTTATGCAAGAGGGACAACCCATTGCCTATCTTAGTAAACCATTTAAGCCTAGAGAACAAGGTTTTTCTATCTATGAGAAGGAATACCTTGCTATTCTCATGGCTATCTCTAAATGGAGGAATTATTTAGAAGGACATTACTTCCTTATCAAAACTAAACATGAGGCCTTAAAATTCCTATTAGAACAAAGAATTTTTGCACCCCTACAAAAGAAAGGCCTTAGTAAATTAATGGGTTTGCAATGTGGTATAATGTATGGGAAAGGAATTGAAAATAGAGCTGCAGATGCACTATCAAGGCTTAGTACTATTTCTGCAGCACCTCTCGTGTCCTCTGTAGCAAGCCATTCAAATTCTATAGTAAGCAAGTTTGATTCTGCTGCAGTCAAACTGGAAGCTGCAGAAAGCAGTGTGTGTAATACAGTATCTGTTCCTGTACCTCTATGGGTGCAAGAGGTTGAGAAGAGTTACAAAAAAGATGTAGAAAACCTAGAAATAATAAAGAAATTAAGTATAGATAAAGATTCATGTCCAAAATATACATTAGAGGGTGGTATTTTGCATCATAAAGGAAAAATAGTCATAGATGCTCATGGTGATTTGCGCATTAAGCTACTTGAAAATTTGCATAATCATGCCTTAGGTGGTCATTCTGGTACAATTGCAACCTATAAAAGAGCTAAACAATTGTTTTATTAGAAGGGTTTAAAGCAATTTGTTCATAAATTTGTACTTGAGTGTGATGTTTGCCAACGCAATAAAAATGAACATGTTAGGATGCCTGGGTTGTTGCAACCCCTTCCTATTCTATCTAGACCTTGGTCCCATATTTATATGGACTTTATTGAGGGACTTCCCAATTCCAGTGGTAGGGATGTGATTTGGGTTATAATCTTTAGACTTACTAAGTATGCTCACTTTATTGCATTGTCTCATCCCTTTACTGCATCTACCATAGCTAAAATATATATGGAACATATTTTTAAGCTTCATGGTATGCCTAAAAACATCATATCAGATCGGGATAGATTGTTTATAAGTAATTTTTGGAAGGACATATTCCGTTTGTCTGGTACGAGCTCAGATATGAATTCTAGTTATCATCCCCAAACCGATGGTTAATCGGAAAGATTGAACCAATGCTTGGAACAATATCTTTGTTGTATGACATCATCCATGCCAATAAATGGTTTAATTGGCTACACTTGGCTGAATTTTGGTACAACACATCTCACCATTCTTCACTCAAGTGTACCCTTTTTTATGCATTATATGGTTATGATGCTCCCTCTTTAGACTTAATGGACTCAATGAAAACCTTTAATGCTGTGGTATCTAAATTTTTCAGGGATAGGACATTGATTTTAGCCTAACTCAAGAGGAATTTAGAGCTCGCATAATCTCGGATGGAGCAAAATGAAGATAGAAAGCGTACCGAGCGAGAATTTAAGGTCGGAGATCAAGTTTACCTAAAACTCCAGCCATATAGGCAGTCCACTATAGATATTTACAGCACTATGAAGCTGGTTGCAAGGTTTTTTGGGCCTTATGAGGTTCTAGCTAAAATTGGACAAGTTGCCTACAAGCTCAAATTACCGGGGAATTGTCTCATACATCCAGTTTTCCATGTCTCGCAACTTAAACCGTGAATTGGGGCTGCATTATCAGTCTCAAGTGAGTCTCCACTCACCAACAAGGATGGAGAAATACTATTTGAATTGGAAGCAATTCTCGATCGAAGGCTAATCAAGTGAGATAACCGAGCCATTCCGCAAGCCTTGGTCAAGTGGATGAATCTTAGCCAAGAGGAGTCTACTTGGGAGGATTTTTCATTTTTGCAAAGCCAATTCCCTACCTTTAATCGTTGAGGACAAGGATTAGCTTTTTTTGTTGGGGGGGGGGGGGGGGGGGGGGGGGGGGGGGGGGTGTTAGATAATGTTATGAGTTAGGGATTGTTTGAGTTGTAATTGTGTAATTCCTCTAATTCTTAGTTCTAAGTTTTCAAATTGAGTTGGAATTATTGGAATTAATACTTAAACCTACCTAATTTCCCATAAAAAATGGATTTGAAAAATCAAAGTACCTAACTAATTTTCAAATAGGTTTTTGGCGGGAAAAGTGGTTAGTAGCCGTTAGATTTTTTGCACCACTGGGTTGATTTTTTGTTTTGTTCAACTTTGCTATTCTTTCTATTTTATCCTTTTCCATTATTCCTTTAGGTCTATAAAAGGGGATTATAATGTCTTATAAACATAATACTATTCAATTATATTTTTCTCTCCATTCTCTCAAACTCACTCATTCTCCCTTACTTTCTTCCCAATTCAATTTCTCCCTAATGTCTCTTCTCTCTCTCACTCTCTCTCCTTCAATCAATTCTAGTTATATTTACTTGTTTTGATCTATAGAACAATTGGGTTATAACATAAAAGGAAGGTGTAAACTACGGTAGTGCCAGTTGGAGTGACAGGTTTTGCCTCAGGGAAAAGAGGTGGTGGCTGAATGTTAGTGGTAGTGATTTGGTCTAAGTGGATGAGCGAGAGACTAGATTAATGTACCTGAGTGTTGGATATGGTGGACCCTGTGTGAATCTGTGTCTGTGAAGTGGTTCAAACGCCATGGGGAGAACCAGTTGGAGCCTCGAACACATCTGAGTGAAGCAAACGTCATGGTGCTGTAAGATGGAAGCCGAATAGATTCGACGACCTGTGTAAGTCATCAGTGGCCCGAGAGAATTGAAGACCGATGTGAGTGGACGATGGCTGGAGGTTCGAAGCCGACGAGTTGAGTTGGTGCTTGTCAGTGGCTACGCGGTGGCCTGGGATTTGAATTTTGCCTGGTGTTCTGGTGGTTTCGAAAAGCAACCTGTGCTCTCTGGTGGAAACATGATACAGGAGATTAAGTAAAGTAAGATTTAGAGTTGTTTTTGGAGGGAAAATTCATAATTCCAATGGTATTTTGATTGGCGGGACACATGAGAGGCACGAGCTAGAGGAAGATATGTTCAAAGTCGAGCCATGTGCGAGGCACGTGAGGCGAGCAGCTCTTAGCTAGGCAGCTGTGGAGCTATTAGTTACACTGTTGTAACTAACTCTGCCACATTTTCTCATTTTTATTTTACTTAATTACTTGTAATTACCTACTATATATAGTGAAGAGATGTATACATTAGGGTTTATGAATGAAATCAACACTTATCTTCTCCCTTATCTCCTTCTTCCTTCTCTATTATTCTTCTAATTCTTATCTCCCTCATACTCTATTTCTGATTTAAGTATTAATTTTGAGGTAATTTGAGCTTTGGTATCAATAGTATCCGAGCTCCAATCCTAGGCTGTGGTGTGTGAAGGAAATCATGGCTAATAATACTCGATCAACAGCTAAAATTAGGCGTGTGGAAGACAAACTTGATCATTCCATGATAGAAGTTCGGAACGAGATCAAATCTACTGTTGATGCCCTTGCTGCACAAGTGAAAGATCTGCAGGACCATGTGACAGCAATGTCTATGCAAGTGCCTCTGCCAGAGGGAAGAGCTGGGGTGACCAATGGAGCCTCCAATTCGTCAGCTGCTAATCCAACTCACAGAACACTTCAACCGTGGTAATAATTCTTTTGCTACTTGCCCATGTAGAATGGACTTTCCACTGTTTAATGGTGAAGATGTTAATGGCTGGTTATTTACTTGTGAGCAATTTTTCATGATTGATAATACCACTGAATTTTATAAGATTAGAGTTGCCTCGATCCATTTAAGAGGAATCACTTAACAATGGCATAGGCGATGTGTCACCACCAATCCTGATTTTCTTACCATGAGTTGGCCTGAGTATGCTAGAGCTGTGAAGGGAAGGTTTGGCAATGCTTATGAAGACCCAATTTCCGACTTGATGAGTCTAAAACAGATGGGTACAGTGGGGGAATACTTGGGAAAATTCGATCAAATATCGATAAGATCAGAATTGAATGAATCACAGCTTATTATTTGTTTTGTGGCTGGGTTAAGAGAAGATATAGCTTTGGAAGTAAGGACATGGCAGCTTGCTACCTTGCAACATGCTGTTTGTTTGGCTAAGTTAGGTGAGTCCAAGATTGAAGCCCTTGCTAAGCAACTCAAGCACAGCAAACCTCCCTTGTGGCCCACCCCAAGTGGTCCTAGGCCTAATCCTAACAGTTTTAGACCAAACTTCAACCGACCTGGTGCTATCACTCAACCTCCTGCACAAGCTAACAGAACCCAAAGAACTCTATCGAGGGCTGAGCTGCAGGACAAGAGAGCCAAGGGTGTTATTTTTGTGATGAGAAGTTTGAGGCAGGACATAGGTGCAAAAACAAGGGACCCCAGCTGTTTTTAGTTGAAGTTGATGATGAATTGGAAGAAGGTGCAGTGGAGACACCTCAACCTGAGTTTGAGGAAGTTGGCTTTCAGGAATTTGCTGCTCAAATCTCTCTGCATGCATTGGCTGCTGCAACCTCCTACCATACTTTAAGAGTGACTGGGTCTATCAAGAGGAAACCAGTGCATATTTTAATAGACTCCGGCTCCACTCATAACTTCATTGATGCTCAATTGGCTCAAAAGCTTGGCTGCAAGTTGAGGCAGGTGTCGGCATTATCAGTGACAATAGTAGATGGAACTAAGCTGGAATGCAACCAGTAGTGCCAAGGTCTGCAGTGGAAGATGCAAGACTCATGTTACACCTCCAATTTCCTTCTCATTCCCTTAGGAGGATGTGATATGGTATTAGGAATTGCATGGTTATCCACATTAGGAGACATTCAATGTAATTTTCAACACTTAACCATGACCTTCTCAATTGAGGGATGAGGTGCTCAAAGGGGAAGGAACCAATGTGTGCAAATTAGTAAGTGCCAAGGGACTGTCCAGGGCTATGGTTGGTGCGCCAGTGATAGGTTTGCTGCAGATTGTGCCAGGCTCTAATGGAAGTGATGGGATTGAGCTGAAGATGTTCCAGGCTGCAGCAACAGAAGGCCCTCAACCTGAGCTACCAACAACCGTTGTAACTCTATTGCATCAATATAGCCCTCTTTTTGATGAACCCCACCTGTTACCTCCTAGTAGGCCACCTTTTGATCATAGGATTTGTTTGAGGGAAGGGACTCAGCCAATTAACAAAAGGCCTTACCGTTACCCTTCACTTCAAAAGGATTTCATGGAGGAAATTGTTCATGAGTTGCTCAGAAAGGGATATATTCAGCATAGTAACAATCCATTTGCATCTGCCATGGTTCTTGTGAAGAAGAAATATGGTACTTGGAGAATGTGCATTGACTACCGTGACCTTAACCAAGCAACCATCAAGGATAAATTTCCAATTCCTTTAGTGCAAGAGCTGTTTGATAAGCTGGGGGCTGCGAGATACTTTACAAAGCTTGATTTGAGGTCTAGATATTACCAGATCAGGATGGATGCTGATGATGTCCAAAAGACAACCTTTAGGACACATTTTGGCCACTTCGAGTTCTTGGTGATGTTCTTTGGTCTCATCAATGCTCCCTCCACATTTCAGGCCCTTATGAATTCTGTTTTTGCTGCTTACCTTCGAAAATTTGTGCTAGTTTTCTTTGATGACATCTTAATATATAGCTCGAACTTGGAAGATCATATTGAGCATCTACAAGTGGTGTTTCAGTTGCTGCAGCAGCACCAGTTGTTTGTGAAGCAGAGCAAATGCACCTTTGCAACAGATCAGATAGAGTACTTGGGTCATATCATTGCAAATGGGAAGGTCTAAACTGATCCAAAGAAGCTCAAGGCCGTGCAAGAATGGCCACCTCCTACTTCCCTCAAACAGCTCAGAGGCTTCCTAGGCTTGACTGGGTATTATAGGAGGTTTATTCAAGGTTATGGAGTGATAGCTAAGCCATTGACATAGCTCACTGGTAGGGACAAACTGCAATGGAGTGACAAGGTTCAAGCTGCCTTTGATGAATTAAAGGAAGCACTCATGAAGGCCCCTATGTTGGCCTTGCCTAACTTCACCAAGCCTTTTGTCATTGAGTCTGATGCAAGCAATGAAGGTTTGGGAGCTGTTTTATCACAAGAGGGGCATCCTTTGGCTTACCTTAGCAAAACTCTCAGCCCTAAACAACAGCAACTGTCAATGTATGAAAGAGAATTACTTGCAGTAGTGGCCGTAGTTCTCCAATGGAAACAATATCTACTCAACAACACCACTGTCATTTGCACAGATCAAAGAAGTCTCAAATACCTTTTAGAACAGAAAATCCACACTCATTTTCAGCGAATGTGGCTCTCCAAGCTGATGGGGATTAGCTACATGATAGATTACAAGAAGGGGAAGGAAAACATTGCAGCTGATGCCTTGTCTAGGGTCACCAGCCATCAGATATAATGTCATCTTTAGGCTGCAGTGGATAGCAACTTATACGACAGAATTCAGCTCCTCTGGCAGAGTGATGCAGACCTGCAGCAATTGATTTAGCGGTTATAATCAAATCCTGCAAGTCACTCCAAGTTCAGTTGGCGAGATGGACAATTGAAAAGGAAGGAAAAGTTGGTCATTTGAAGAGACAGGGACTTGCACTAGGTTATTCTCAAATGGATGCACTCATTCCCTAGTGGTGGCCATTCAGGACGAGACGCTATTTATCAAAGGGTGAAGTCTTTATTCTTTTGGAAGAGACTACATCATGATGTAGCTGATTTCGTCAAGAAGTATCCCATCTGTTAGACTTGTAAGCATGATACCTCAGCTTATCCCGAAACCTCTCTCTATCCCTGACATGGTTTGGATAGACATCTCCATGGATTTCATAGAGGGTCTTCCTAATTCCTTTGGGAAGGAGGTCATCTTTGTGGTGGTAGATTAGTTAAGTAAAGCAGCACATTTCATGCCCCTTTCACACCCTTATACTGCCTTTACAGTAGCTCAAGTATGCATGGAAAACGAGTATATGTTACATGGGCTTCCCAGTACTATAGTTAGTGACAGAGATGCTATTTTTCAGAGTGAGTTCTGGCAGGCCTTGGTCACCATTCAAGGGGTGGAACTCCATATGTCGACTGCTTACCATCCACAAACAGATGGGCAAACCGAAGTAGTTAATAGAGGACTTGAGACTTACTTGCGGTGTATGTGCAACAGCCACCCTCACTTGTTGTCGAAATGGTTTCCTTTAGCGGAATGGTGTATAATACCACCTGACATTCATCCACCCAGAAGACTCTGTATGAGATAGTTTATGGGCAACTTCCACCTATTCACCTTTTGTTATATTCCAGGGGAAACCCAAGTAGAAGCTGTGGACCAAAGCTTGAAGGCAAGAGAGGACATGATTACAGTTATCAAGTATCATCTAGCCCAAGCTTAGAATAGAATGAAGCAATTAGCTGACAAGAGATGATCAGACCGTGAATTTCAACCTGGGCAATGGGTCTACCTCAAATTGCATCCCTATAGGCAGATTACCGTGGTGCATAGGGGCTCCTAGAAGTTATCACCCAAGTACTATGGTCCGTATATGGTGCTCGAAGCTGTTGGCAAGGTGGCATACCGACTGCAATTGCCTCCTTCAACTAAAATTCATGATGTTTTCCATGTTTCCCAACTGAAGCGCCATGAGGGACCTCTTCCAGCGCAAACAGTACACCTTCCAGATAATATAGATGCAGCACCGGTGAAGGAACCTGAGCAAATTTTGGAGAGGATGATGGTGAAGCGTTACAATCAAGCCGCCACTAAGGTGTTAGTTAAATGGAAGGGATTCCCAATTGAGGAAGCCACTGGGAATTTCTTTATGACCTACAACTCAAATTCCCTCACTTTCACCCTTGAGGACAAGGGTGATTTTGGAAAGGGGAGTAGTTGATACAGGAGATTAAGTAAAGTAAGATTTAGAGTTGTTTTTGGTGGGAAAATTCATAATTCCAACGGTATTTTGATTGGCAGGACACGTGAGAGGCACGAGCTAGAGGAAGATATGTTCAAAGTCGAGCCATGTGTGAGGTACGTGAGGCGAGCGACTCTTAGCTAGGCAGCTGTGCAGCTGTTAGCTACACTGTTGTAACTATGCCACATTTTCTCATTTTTATTTTACTTAATTACTTGTAATTACCTACTATATATAGTGAAGAGATGTATACATTAGGGTTTATGAATGAAATCAACACTTATCTTCTCCCTTATCTCCTTCTTCATTCTCTATTATTCTTCTAATTCTTATCTCCCTCATACTCTATTTCTGATTTAAGTATTAATTTTGAGGTAATTTGAGCTTCGGTATCAAAACAGCCTGAGCAGAGTAGACAGTGACAGCAATCAACATGAGTTGTTGACAGCAGAGGGAGTTGCAGTTGACAGTGACATAGTGGATACCGGCGGTAGATGGTGGACACTTTGTGGTTGAGGTGCAGAGAAGATGTAGCACCACAGTTTAGGGTCGTTTTTTTTTTTGTTGTGAAAAATTAGGGTTTTTCGTTTTGGTCAATGGGTTGGTTGACCGGGTTTGAATAGCCAAATTGGATTGAGTCCTAATATTTTGTTAGATCTAAAATTGAAAGATTCTTGAGTGATTTAGTTCGATAATCGTAAATAATCTAACCTGACTCCATGTGGGAGAAGTTTTGGGTTATATTTGGAGTCTGGTTGTATTGAGGCCCATGGCACACTTGGATCGAGAAAGGGTTTGTAAACTCCAATATTATAATAAAATTATTGTATTCCCCTCTGTAAATATATGCTTCGGCTAAAAAATATAAATTCCATTGTTCTCTCCCATCCCCTCTTGTTCATGATTGTAACATTGATTTGTGGTTTTGGTATATTTCTTGTCGGTGATCTTAATAAATGATATCAAGAGCCTAGCACGCCCAACTTAAATTACTTGAACCTGAAATGATTGAAATCAACTAAATTCGAAGTTCGAAATGACCCAACCTGATTAATTTGAAACCTAGGTGACTCAAATCCCAAAAAAAAAAAAAAAAACCTAAGCAACTTGAATGTGACATAACCAAACTGAGCCTATAGGCAAAATGACCTAACCAAATTGACCAGAAACCTGGTATGACCCGAATCCAAAATGACCCAAGATAATGCTAAATTTGAAATGATGCAATCTGTTTGTTCTAAAATCAAGATGACTTGAGCTTGAAATTATCTAATCACCTCTGACTTGATCCATTTTAGCTTGAATCTCGAAAAGATTCAAACTCATTGATAAAAAATCTATGATGTCTCGAACACAGAACAATCCAACACGAGTAAAACTTGACCTGATCTGACTCAAAACTTAAATAACTCGAACTCAAAGTGAATTGATGCGAGCAAAATCCAACCGTACCTGATTAAAATTTTCAATGCTCGAACTACACTGTTTGAAAGCCTGTGATAACTCGAATCATTATGAATCATAATTCCAATTATTAATTCTTTTTATTAATCGAACAATAGAATTTTAATTTCATAGGAATTCCAATTCCACTAAAATTTGAATTGAAATTGTAGTCCCACAGTCTAATTCCAATTCCATGTGCCAAGTAGAGCCAATGTGAATTATTATAGCATGATACTTACAAAAGTAAGAAAGGTTTTGTGTACTAGCAGAAATGAATATTTTCAGTGTTGTACTACACATAAACTAATTCTTTTTAAGATTGTTTGGGGTTTAACACTTGCCTACATGTTTGGTTGGTACCCTTCTCCTGGTGTTTGGTTGGCATGTCATAGAAGAGTGATTGTTAAGTATGTTATCATCTGTTGTGTATTATTCTTCATGTTAATATTTTAGTTGTTGACTTCTATTGAGTTTGATGTTTTACATATTAAGTCTAGGGAAGTATTAGTACTTTGAGGTTTGATGATTTTTCATTTAAGTACCTGTATATTTGAATATATACAATAAAGTACTACGATATTTCATTGTACCCTCCAATTTAGTTAAGTTTTACGAAAGTATGGCAGATTTTAGATAGAAATTGCTAACGTGGCAGAAGATACCTCTTTTTGAAAGATCAGCATGGGGGTGGGGGATACCTTTTAGAATCTCAATAAAAGGGGGGCCGCAAGTGCCATAGTAGAGATGTGAACACGGGTGGCAGAAGTTATCATAATATATACTTGCCATGTTTTAATGAAAATTTAACGAATTTTAGATAGATATCGCTGTGTGGTATAGATTACCGTAATATATATTTGCCATGTTGGAGCTTCAATATAAAATTTGCTGAATTTCATTAAAATTTATCGTATTAGAGCAAAATGCATCTATACATTATAAAAATCATGTTCTCTATTAGCATTTTTGAACGAAAATATATTGGATTACAATAGAGATACCAGGACACATGTTTGATTTATTTGTCGTAGAATCAAGTAGTGCAGTGAAAACGGGAGGGGAAACAAAAAATATCATGTCACTAATTTTTTCGATAATTAATAAGGGAACACAATGCAAATAGGGGCGCACTAGAAAATTCGGGCCCAAAAAAGAAAAAAAGGAAATGAAACACAAACAAAAACTAAAAACAAAAATCAAAGCACCACATTTGAATTTGGGGCTACTAGTATAAGCTCTTCAATCCCACATTGGAAGACTAGAGGTAGGAAAGCCTCTTTATATACCCCATTCAGGAAAGTCTCTTTATATACCCCATTTTTGCTTTGACTTCGTAAAGTCTTGTGGGCCTATATTGGGCTTAGTAGGCTGCATTCGCGAACATGCGTGCCCACTTGGGCAGGCTATTGCGTTGCGTTATGGTGTGATATGGACCTGTTCTAACCCGGACTTTTTGTTTTACAGCCATCATAATTGTTAGTTGTTGAAATCAAACTTGAAACTATTTCTTATTCGGTTGAGCTCGACGCTGCAAGCTTGAGCTCAAGTAGTCAATACCAGTGAACCTCAAGGGTGCTAGCTTGGGGTATTGCCAGCTACTATGGCTCCAACTTGAGGCTATAAGCTCGAGCTCAAGATACGCGTCTTGACCGTTCAATGCCCACTCTTTCCGTGATTCACGTGTAGGCCTTCAACCATGTCCATCCTTGGTGGCGCCAATTGTTCCCTATGCCAACTCTCGGTGGTGCAAAAAATTTCTCTTCTCTTATTCTCCGCGTTCCCCTTCCTCTACTGGCTCCACCAATGCCAAGCTCTTCCCTTACTTCACACCATATGACCCGCCAACCTAAAACTCCCTTGAAGCCTATGCCAACATGGCTCCCATCTCCTCTTGGACTCGCCCCGCCTGGGCCCCCACCATGGGGATGTTGACCCGATGGTGTTGATCCGCCATTAATGGACTACTCCTTGCATCATTCTCTCTGGCTTGGTGAGAATTTGTCCTCAAATTTTGAGTGGTGTTTACTTGATTAGCCTTGTCAAGTGATGCTCCCCCATATCATCTGTTTTGCTTGATTTTGTCCTCTTTGGCCTGTACCGCCTTGGTGTAGGTGTCGTCATCCTCCTTGAATGAGGGAGAACTCGTCCTCGAAGCGACAACCCAACAACTCGAATCTTCCTCACCTGAGTGCTTGAGGTCACGACTTTCATGATGTTAGCAATACCGCCAACTTGCTTCCCATACGATTCACCTTTTTGTGACACTGGTGCTGTGCACCATACTCTATCTTTAGAGTTTGGGTTCTCGGATGTCTTGGATGCACCTTGAATTGTTTCCGGTATGTCTTGACTCACCTTCGGATCCTCTTCTTCTTTTACTGCCAAGTTAGATCTCAGTTCTTCATTACCCTCTAATTCTTGGCAATTGTCTTTGGGTAGGTGTTCCCCCTTGTGGGCCCCAACTTTTTCTATTGCCAAGTCTTGATTTCCACTTGTGTTTGCGGCTTGTTCTGGGTGGCATCAACTGTGACTGCCACCAAGTCTTGATCGCCACTTGTGCTTGGGGCTGTTCTTTTAGTGCCGGATTCTTGGCCCTTGTCTCACTTGGCGCCGCGACTTTCTTTGGCAATATCCTGGTCTTTACTCCCTCATAGATGAAGGCAAATGTGTTCTCTTCTTCGTCATAGATGGCGCCTCTATGGTCCATCCATGGCTTCCGCAACAACATTTGGTAAGTGTCCATGGCCACCATATCACACTAAACCGACTCCTGATACTTCTTCCCAATTGAAAAATTGATCAAACAAGGTTTTCGTGGAAGTACGTGTTCACCTCTTTCAGCCATAGTGGAAGGGTTTGGATAATCCACCATTTTCAACCCTAACTTCTGGATAGCTTCTACAAAGATGGCGTTGCGACGCCTTTTGGGATCGATGGCTAGGCGTGCAATTCTTTCACCCATTGTGCACGTCTAGAAGGTAGGTTGCTTCCGTCTTTCTTCTCTGTTTTTTTTGATAGCACCTAGTTTTAATAGGTGTTGGGGTAGGGATCCTGGTTCAAGATCAGGATTTGCCCTGGGTTGAATCAAGCAATGCTCGATTCGCCAACATGCCTCTTCCTTATCCACTAACTTCCTCTCGATCTGCAGTTGATCTCTATGGTCAAGAACATCTCTGACGGCGGCGTAACTTGGTCGCCCACGGGCCATCTCAGAAAACGTTCTGAGCTCTGATACCAACTGATAAAGCGCGCGAATGGGAATCTTGGGATTAATGAGCCTCTAACCCGTTGATCGTACCAAACAATGCCGGATTAAGAGGGATCGGTTAAAACTCGTTGATTATACGAATACCCGAGCAATAACCTAAAAGATGAGCCATGTAATTTTTATTGAACTATTTCAGAATAAAAACTACAAAGATCAACTCAAACAGAACAATTCATAAAATTATTCAGTTCATCAAAAGCTCCTAAAACTATAAATTAATGACCTATTTATAAACATACAAATCCTACTCATAATAATAATCTAATTCTAAGAACTAATCCTACTTTAAATCAAGCACTGCTAATTCTAATAATAATATAACTCAAAAACCCTAAATTTAATTGAACAATTCATTAAAACTAAACACTAATAAATAAAATCCTAATTATACCATAATTGAAACTCCTTTTGTCGTCTCAATTAGGTTATTCTGATCCCTATCTGCATCATTCTCACTGACTTGGACAGAATTTGTCCTCGAATTCGACCCGCCAGTCTTGTGATGGGTGAAGATGAACTTGTGGAACATTAAAGGGTTTCAATGTCAGCAGTCGTAAAGGGCTCTGATGTGGGATCGTATCTTTTGGTGCTCGTGATGAGGGTGATTGGGTGGGTAATATTTTTTGTGAAGACAATCGTAGTGGTTGTGTCGGTGTTGGTGGGTGAGGTGGAACTCGAGTATTCGTGGTAGGGAAAGTAGGTATAGGGTTTTAATGTCCATAATTTTCTCTTCATTATTAATGGGCTCATTGTTATCATCAAAAATTGGTGGAGAATAAAAATCATAAACGCTTTCTTCATCCATTTTTGTTGGCGAGAGAAATGGATTCAATGGATGGTCTAGGGTCTTAATGTCCATAATTTTGTCCTCATTATTAATGGGCTTATCAAAAATTGGTGGAGAATAAAAATCATAAACGCGTTCTTCATTCATTTTTGTTGGCGGAAGAAACGGATTCGATGGATTAAGACCGGTTGGTGGTGGCGGAGATTGTGGTTGGTGGTTGGGGGCTAATTTTGTGGCTGTGAAGGCAATCCGGTTGACTTGGAGGTATAGCAATGGCTCACCGATTTTGATGTTGAAGGTGGCGTACCTTGAAAAGCGGCTTTATGGTGGAGGAGATGATTGAACCTTTCCTCTATCAAGACTTCTATCCTTTGAAGCCTCTCTTCCCTCCTTCTCAACATTTCAGTCCACATGATAATTTGCGCCATCTTCTGCCTTCTCGGTGGCATAGCTCAGGATTGTGCCTTCGCTCTGATACTAACTGCTGCAGCGCATGAATGGGGCAAAAGGGGGTATGAAACAATTCAACGGCCTTTCCATTATATTTTATTAAGAATGGTAATAAAATAAATAAAGAGGGGTAGAATTTGCTCGCTCACACCTTGAAGAGTAAAAATCTCCAAAATAAACAATGGGTTTTTCTTCCCTCAAAATTCAAGTCTACCTAAGCTTTGTAATTAACCCCCTATTTATAGAGGAGGGATTTATATTTTGAATTCAAATTGAGTTCTAACTAGGGAAATCAAAATAAAAGAAGATAAATCAAATTAATAGATAAATCTAGCAAATTAGGGAAAGGGATAAACTTCTGGACGGAGATTAGCCCGACCGTCCTGGAAAAATATTGTCCGTGATTCACGCGTAGGCCTTCAACTGCGTCCATTCTTGGTGGTGCCAAGTGTTCCTCACGCCAACTCTCGGTGGCGCCAAGAATTTCTCTTCTTTTATTCTCCACGTTCCCCTTCCTCCAATGGCTTCGCCAACGCCAATCTCTTACCTTACTCCTTACCATAGGACCCGCCAATCTAATACTCCCTTTAAGCCTATACCAACACAGCTCCCATCTCCTCTTGGACTTGCCCCACTTGGGCCTCCACCATGGAGATGTTGACCCGATGGTGTTGACCCGCCATTGATGGACTACTCACTGCATCAGGTTAGCTCCTTTATATATGCAAGAGGAACTTAGGGTTTTTAGTTAGCTTATTTTCCAGATTTTATTCATACTTTGGAGCCTCTTTTCTCGGGTTGTGAGAATTGAGTTCTATTTTCCTCTTTCTTTTTATTATGAGATAAATAAAATTAAATGGAAGGCCATTGAACCTTCCTGTTCTCTTAAATTTTCACTTGTGCGTTGCATCATTTGGTATCAAAGCAAAAAATAATTTCTGAGATGGCCCGTCGTCGACAAAGGAACGTAGCCGTTAAGGACCTTTACAAGCGAGGCTTCCAAAGGCAAACTGTGAGGAAGTTTGATGAGTTGGAGGAGAAATTCCGGGGAATCGAGCGTTGCTTGATTCAAATGGGGGCAGATCCTGATCTTAAACCGGGAACCCAACCGCAATGTCCATTAGCACGAGGTGCAGACGAAGGCACGAACGAGAGCTTTTAGAATCCGTTTCTAGATGCTGAGCTACTAGAATTAAGGTAGAGGAGAGCTCAACCTTTACCGGCGATGCCAATGATATTGAGGATAGGGGGTGGGACTCCGGCCTCCGGATTGAGATTTCGAAGTTTAATGGTGGAGGATGCCCTAAGGATTTCTTAGATTGGCTTGTAGTTGTTGAGGAAATTCTAGAGTTCAAGGAGGTACCGGAGTCAAAGTAGACGCCGCTTGTGTCTACTCGGCTATGGGGTGGAGCTGCCACCTAGTCACAACTGAAGAAAATTCTTATGCGTCAAGGAAAAGCCAAGATAGACTATGAGGAGAAGATAAAGAAGCACATGCGAGGTGCCTTCTTGCCTCACAATCATGCCATGATAATGTACTAGCGCCTGCAAGGGTTGCAACAAGGCTCTAGGGTTGTGGAGGCATACACAGGTGAGTTCTATTTGTTGATCGCTAGGAATGACTTGGCGGAAAGCGGAGAGCAATCGGCGGACCGATACATAGGCGGGTTGAGGGAGTCAATACAAGAGGGGTTGAATATGTTTGACATCTTCACCATTTCTGAGGCGAATCAGAGAGTCGTGAATGTTGAACGCTAGCAAAAGCGTCGCCAAGTTGGTGGCACCTGGGGAGGGCAGATTGGCGGTAGGGACAACGCAAGGGTACTGCCTACGCTAACCATATAGAGTAGGCCTCCAGTCGCCAATGCTGGTAAGCCTAATGCACAAGACTTGGTGGGGACATCAAGGACTCGTTGCTTCAAGTGTAGAGAAGTAGGGCATCGAGCTGCTGAATGCCGAAAGAGTGACAGGGCTGGTAAGGGCCTTTATATTGAAGAACTCCATGACGAAGATGGCGGGATCACTGAGGATGAAGCCCGAGAAGACTTGGCGGGATAGGAAAAGGATGCCATAGCAGGTGATCAGGGGCATCTGTTGGTGATTAGGTGAGCTTGTTTCGCGCCTAGAGAAGAGCAGGGGATGGTTGGCTGAGGAGTAACATTTTCCAGACCACATGTACCATTGGCCGTATGGTGTGCCGCACGATCATCGACTCAGGTAGCTGCGAGAATGTTATATCTGAAGAAGCTGTCACCAAGCTGGGTTAGAAGACGGAGGCTCATCCTAGCCCCTAAAAGTTGTCTTGGCTTAAGAAGGGAAATCAGGTGATCTTTTCCAAACGTTGCTTGGTTAATTTTTCAATAGGAGTAAGGTACAAAGACGGCGTGTGGTGTGATTTCGTCACCATGAGCACTTGTCATTTGCTATTGGGGCGCCCATGGCAGTTTTGTAGGAGTGCCATTCATGATAGAAGGAAGAATACCTATAACTTCATCTTCGAGGGGACCAAGACCATCTTGCTACCAAAGATGGAGGAGATGCGACGGGTTGTAGAAGCCCAACATCCGAACAGACAAGGAAGAGCCTTGTTCGCCAAGGAGATTGGAGATGCCAAGGTCGCGTTTGTGTTGATTGGGAAGTAGTGCAAGCTTAGTTAGGGGGAAGTTCTAAGTGAAGTTGCGACCTTACTAAATGAATACGTTGATGTATTCCTAGAAGAGTTGTCGGAGACACTACTGCCATTAAGAGACATCCAACCCTATATTGATCTGGTGCCAAGAGCCTCATTACACAATAGGCCCCTATCGAATGAGTCCTTCAGAGCACGAAGAGCTGAGACGCCAGGTAGAGGATCTACTCACCAAGGGCTTTATCCGGGAGAGTCTAAGTCCCTGTTCCATGCCTGCTCTGCAAACGCCAAAGAAGGATGGGAGTTGGGGAAAGTGGGTTGATAGTCCGGCGATTAACAAGATCAATGTAAGATACCGATTCCCCATACCGAGGTTGGATGACTTGCTTGACCAACTTCAGAACTCTATGGTATTCACAAAGCTGGATCTCAAGAGTGGGTACCATCAGATTCGGATCTCTCCTAGAGATGAGTGAAAGACCACTTCAAGACAAGGGAGGGGCTTTATGAGTGGCTAGTCATGCCGTTTGGGTTGTCCAATGCGCTAAGTACCTTCATGTGGTTCATGAATCAAGTCCTTCGGCCGTTCATTGGGAGATTTGTCATCGTCTACTTTGATGATATTCTAATCTATAGCCAGGATCAAGTTAAGCACATAAAGCACCTCAAGGAAGTGCTAAATACCTTGAGGGAACAACATCTATTTGTCGCTTTGAAGAAATGCAAGTTTGTAAAATATCAGGTGACATTTCTTGGCTTCGTTGTGTCCAAGGATGGGTACCAACACGCTATCACCGGATCCCATTAGAACTCGAAATTAAGTGTGCTTGGGCGAGAGCAGTACCAGGATGGGTGGCCTCTTGAGAAGTCCTCACCCTCAGGTTGGGGGCACTCGAAAACAGCCTCTCTTTGGAGATAATACCCTGAAGGGGGAAGGCTGCATACATCCACCCACCTCCCCCTCCCCCCCCTCCCCTCTCAGACCCTGCTTAGGCGGGAGCCATTGGGGCACTGGGTATGTTACTATTGTGTTTAAGGATGGAATCTCAGCTGATAAGGGGAAAATAGCAGCCATCCGCGATTGGCTTCAACCGAAGATGATTAGGGAAGTTCGGAGTTTCCATGGGTTGGCGTCTTTCTACAGAAGGTTTGTGCCTCACTTCAGCATGGTGATGGCACTAATAACAGATTGTATGAAGCAGGGATCCTTCATGTGGATGCTAGAGGCTACTACCGCTTTTGAAGAGATCAAGAAAAGGCTCATTGCGGTGCTAGTATTAGCATTACCGGAATTTCAAAAGATGTTTGAGCTATACACAGATGCATCCAAGGTGGGGATTGGTGCTGTACTTAAGCCAAGAAGAGAGATCCATTGCTTACTTCTATAAGAAGCTTGATGAGAGCAAATTAAACAATTCCATATATGATGTTGAGTTCTATGCGGTAGTCCAGGCTCTGAGGCATTGGAAGTCTTATCTTGCCAATAGAGAGTTCATGCTATTCAAAGACAATGTCGCCTTGAAATACACCAACAGCCAGGAGAAGCTTTCAAACTGGCACGCCAAGTGGTCAGGGTTCATTCAACTCTTCCACTTTGTGATAAAGCACAAGTCAGGCATCATGAATAAGGTGGCGGATGCGTAAAGTAGGTGGAACCTTAGCATGACAGAGAGCAAGATGGAGGTCACAGGGTTTGAATAGGCCAGTCAATACCACGATGACCCTACTTTTGGCGGGACATGGCAGGAAGCACAGTCAGGGGGTTTTCTCGGCTACTCTATTCATGATAGCTTTTTGTTCAAGGGGAACAAACCTTGCATCCCGAACTCAAGCTGGCGGCTTAAAATCATTGAGGAGAAGCACAATGCGGGGCATGTGGGAAGAGACAAGTCGTTCCATCTTGTTACAGCCAAGTACTTTTGGCCTACCATACGCAAGGAGGTGGAGAGGTATGTTAAACGATGCCGTGTTTGTCAGGCTTCGAAAGTAGGAATGACCAATGCCAGTTTATACATACTATTACCAGTTCCAAGTTAGCCTTGGATAGACGTTAGCATGGATTTTGTTTTGGGCTTACCGAGAACAACTGGCAGCATTAACTCCATCTTCATTGTTGTGGACAGTTTCTCCAAGATGGCGCACTTCATTGGATGCAAAAGAGCTGCTAATGCCATACAAGTGGTGGGACTCTACTTCATGGACTTCCATCAAACATTGTTTCTGATTGAGATGTCAGGTTCGTAAACCACTTTTGGCAGACAATGTAGACGATGGCGAATACGTCTCTCACCTTTAGCAAATTCCACCATCTTCAAACGAATGGAAAAACCGAGGTCACTAACAGGTCTTTGGGTAACCTTCTCCGGTGTCTTGTGGCTGATAACACCAGAGGATGGGAGATGGAGCTGTATCAAGCAGAGTTCACCTATAACATCTCCATCAATAGAAGCACAGGGTTCGCGCCATTCACAATAGTTTATGGCTTTGTTTCTTGCTCTTCAATGGACTTGACACCTGCCCCGGACTTAGCACACCCACACGAGAAGGAGGAAGACTTAATTTCTTCGCTCAAGGACATCCTTGAGCAAACTAGGGCCCAGTTACTAGAGACCACCGCCAAGTACAAGACGGCAAGTGGTAAGAAGCACTGAGCAGTTCAGTTGCAGGTTGGCGAGAAGGTTTAGGCAATTCTGACATGAGAATGCTTCCTGGCATGGGAGGATAATGAACTGATGGCTCGAAAGATAGGACCATTGGCTGTACCGAAGAAGATCAACGATAACGCCTATCGTCTACAACTTCCACCCGGCATGAGGACCTTTGACGTCATCAATATCAAGCACCTTGTTCCCTACTTTTGCGAGAATGATCATGCTGATCCTCAGGCAAATTTGAGGGCGAATTCTCTCCAACCCGAGGAGGATGATGCAGCCTAGAGTTGACACACGGGTTGGGGGACTTGGCGGCACCGACTTGGCACCATGGTCTTGGCGGATGCGGGAGATGGAGACGCGGAGGAGAACAAGTCCAGGTCAGATTAGGAATAGTTTAGTTTAAATTTTAGATTTAAATTTTGTATTTATCTTTTTAAAATTTGATTCCAATTATGTTAGTTCCTCTATACATACAAGAGAAACCTAGGGTTTTTAGTTAGCTTATTTTCTCGATTTTATTTATACTTTTGTGCCTCTTTTCTCATGTTGTAAGAATTGAGTTCTATTTTCCCCTTTCTTTTTATTATGAGATTAATAAAATTAAAGATAAGGTCGTTGAACCTTCCCATTTCCCTAAATTTCTACCTACGTGTCGTATCAATAGACCCTAAAACCCCAAATGCCCATCAATGCACCAATAATTAAAGCACGACAGCATACCCAAAAAATCGACATGAACCAAATCAATCCACGGATAGCTAAATGCCTGGGTATGTACGTAATAAAATAGAGGCAAAACGACAGACATACCTATAAATTTCGAATGGATGCATGAGATCCGCATAAATAGGGTCACGTAGTTTCATATAAAAATAATCCCAAACTAGAAAAACAAGAAAAGAAAGTGTTGGGAGTTGACTTCACAGGTTGGTTTTTGTGGACCCAATCGTTCTGACCAGCTTCCATTTAAATCACTTTCACAAGTTTCCCTATATTTTTTTCCGATAAATAACAAGCAAGAGCTCAAAGTGTAAAGTAGGATGTAGCTATAAAGAGCAGGGCCTCAAGAAACAAAAGAGAACAAAGAAAGAATCAAGTATCTAGGAAAAACACATCACTCATAGCAAAACAGTAAGATAGAATGATACCAAAGATTACACAATAAAACCTAGACAAAAAGGGACGCAACCTCTACCCGCAACATCAGACGCCAATAAAGAAAAACAACAACCCACCAAACCAACCCCACCCACAAACTTGACAGTCCCGTCAATAGCACCCAACAGAATCTAGCATCACAACCTCCACCCTGCATAGGCTTGACACCAGACGCCTGTACAGAACTGACCCACATTTCCTGAAGGCACCACCGAGCTACATTAAACAGCCACTGAAGCTCCCCCAATCCATGTTTTGATACACTCGATATTATGTGGAATCTCATCCGATGAGTTCGGGAATTCATCACACCAGCCCTTTACCCAAAACCTCATCTTCATCTTAACACTCCAAAAGCTTTCACTCACAGAACTCATCATTTTCGAATACGATTCTAATCCTACAGCTCCAAACAACCCAAATTACCACCTCTCCTCATCAATTACAGCATCGAGATTCCAAAGATGCTCACTCATGTTCATTTCTCCCAATATGGGCATCCAAAAACAATTTTCTCTACATAGCTAACTAAAACAATCAGTTGCTTGGATCCTTAATTTGTTAAAAAATTTAGTTATATTACCAGTTACATTTGTTACATATTATTATGTATAGAATAATTACCAAAGAGACCCCCAAACTATTAGTCTAATATTAAAGTTACCCCCTCAACTCTTATTTTCATCAAACACAACCTTTGAACTATTGATCAAAATCAGTGTGACCTTTCCAACTTCTAATTTCATTAAAGATACCCCCAAATTATTAACTAAAATCAATATGACCTCCTCCCCCAAAATCCTCCAACTTTTAAATTTATTAAAGACACCTGCGAACTATTAATTAAAATTAATTTGAACCCAACTTTTAACTTTTTAAAAAAGATTTAAAATAACTTATTTAAATATCTAATTTGTATATCCAATATTGTGATAAAAATTATTAGATTATAAGAAAATGATAAAAATTATTTAATTTTTATAAACTAATTATTTTTATTATATATATTAAATATATAATTTAAATATATTTTTTAATAATTAAAATTTTGCTAAAGAAATAAATTGAACCTTCTTTTCCTTGTGGAATATCGGATCATAGAAAATATAGGGTTATATACGCTAAAGAGCCCTGTACTTTACATATTTTGTCAATTTAGTCCTTGTATATTTAGTTGTGTCAATTTAATCCTTGTACTATTTACTTTGTGTTAATTTAGTTTTTAAAGTAAAATTAGCATCAAGTTGTTGGCATAATTTTTAATGCTTTGTGACAGGTGAGTTTAAATTGAGTTAATAGAAGGGTTTATTGGGTTATTTGTATTTTACATAAACGTCATTAATATAGCACTAAATTGACACAATTTATATTATATAGGACTAAATTAACTCAATTAAAAAGTATAATGACTAAACTGACACATTGGGTCAAGTACAGGCACTTTTCGTATGAATAACCCAAAGATATGTTAAAAAATTTTAACTATTAAAAAATATATTTAATTTTTATATATGTATAATAAAAATAATTAGTTTATAAAAAAATAATTTTATATCATTTTTTAGAATTTAATAATTTTTTATCATTATATTGGATATACAAATTAGATATTTAAATAAGTTACATTAAACGTTTTAAAAAAGTTAAAAATTGGATCAAATTGATTTTAAATATAGTTTGGGCAACAATTAATTTAAAAATAAGCCAACTATATCTCAATGTATTGAAAAATAACCGAACTATATCTCATAATCAAAAAATAATCCAACTATAAGTTTTCTACCAAAAAATAACCCAACTCTGTTTTTATTAAAAAAAAAAAAAAACCAACTGTTACTTTCATACAAAAAAAAAAAAAAAAACGAATTCAGTATTTTTTTGAATTAAAATTTTATAGTTTGATTATTTTTTGGTAAAAAAGTTAAAGTTGAGTGTTGTTTTTTGTAGAAAAGTTAGAGTTGAGTTAATTTTTTTATTAGGAGATATAGTTGGATTATTTTTTCATATATTGTGATATAGTTGGGCCACTTTTAGATTAAGTGGTGATAGTTTGGGGGTATCTTTGAGAATTTAGAAGTTGGGGGGTCTAATTGATTTTAGTTAATAGTTCAGGAAGTGTATTTGATTAAATTAGAAGTCTTTTTTGGGGGGCGGGGGGTCACATTGATTTTGGCAAATAGTTTGAGGGTCTCTTAGGTATTTATTCTTATTTATAATTGTAGATATAACGATCTATATGTGATATATACATGTAACATATATAATGTTAAAGACCCATATTTTTTTTTCCCCAAAAATTAGATAGATAACTCGAAATACCAAATCGAGGCACCCACCGAAGTGAAGCTCGAGAAAGCCCCCAAATGCAGGATAAAAAGGAAATAGAGCACAACAAAAAAAGAGAAAATTTAATTTTTTTGTGTTTTGATACTATTGGATTTGGCTTCTATTTGCTACTTTTTGTGTGTATTCAACCAATGATTCAATTAAGGCAGCATTTATATTTTGTGTTTATATAAAGTGCGTGAAAAGAAAAGGATATGACTCAACCCTACCGATATTGGCGAGGAGCAACTTAGAACCACTCTCAAACACTTTACCTTGAATGCTTAAGAGTTGATAACTGGGGTGGAGATAAGCTTAAGGGTTCAAAACCCTTGACTCAATATAACTCGTACGGGTTCAAGTTTAACAAGAATTAGATGAAGTGAACCAAGTTTTTGTCACCCATTTAAGATCAACGCTATTAAGCTTGAGGTTTAACTGAAAACCTTAAACCAATAACATAAGTTAAATTCGTCAAGTGAACTAAGTTGGGTTGCTAATCTATGGCCAACGATGTAAAGCTCGTGGTTTGACCATCAAAGCCTTGGATCAAATAGCACAAGTTTTATCCATTGAAATGGTGCGCATAGAAACTATGATAGATGGTATAACCTTCTTGTACCCCATAACTCGGACTCGGTGGTATTTGCTAATGCAAATGAATCAACAATTACGTCTACTCCTAAGAAAAAAGAAAAAGAAAATAAAGTACAAGTGTGTTGTAGAAGAATTGTATAGTTTTTCTATTCGTGTTGGGACCCTAGGCATTTGTTACCTTTTTCATAGCCTAAGAATGTAATCGTTGTTCCCTAATTTCAATCAAGCACTTAACATGTATTGAATTTAAACCTCCCATGATTCTGCTGAGATTTTTGCTACAAAAAGCACATGTTGAAGTTAGTAAGTCTTTCCTTTATGTCTCCCAACTTCCTTCTAACCGTCCTTGAGGCCCATGCTTCTTTTGGCGTCCTAAGTGGCTGCCTCAGGCTGGAGGTCTATCTTTCTTGCAACATTTTAGATAACCGCCTTGAGCTTGAGCTCATAATCTTTAGCAACGATTCTGATAATTGCCTTGAAGCTATTCTTCCTTGAATTGATTTTTATGATGTGCCAACACATACCTCATTAATTAAAACGACATCATTCCTACCTCCTTAAGTTCCCTGGGTATACATATATTAGAGTATCTAGATTTACATATGCTATAGTCATTGATTATGACTTATACTGTGCTTCCATATGCAGACTATACATATTGTATTATCTAGTTAGGGTTCCTCTAGACTTTACTCTACTATTGTACTATCTTTATATAGTGATGCCTACAACCTCATTATTTATTCTATAAAAAATACAATTTTATTATTTCGCTTGGTATCAAAACAATTATAAAATAGCCTAAATATCACTAAATATTGGAGCAATTATAAAATAACTCTCACCCTATCCCTAGTCCTGTGCTGCCGCCGCATCCCCCCCCCCGGTCCCTGTGGTGGCAAAACTCCGATGACCCACCGCTAATGCCAATCCGACCTTTCCCCTTTGGAGTTCCCCCTTGCTTCTTGTCTTCTCCTTTGCATTGCTACCCTTAGCAACCACCCTCTTCTCCGTCCTGACGTTCATCTCCACCAGCCTTCCCCTCACCAACGACACCTTCTTTGGTCCGTCGTTGTCATTCGTTGGCCATCAGGTCCCTCAATTGTTGCCTAACTTGGGTGTACCACCAATTTCTCTCTCTCACTATCTTGAATCTACCATGACCACCGCCATCTGTACACCTCCTTTGGCCTTCCTCTTGTGGCTCGGACCACCTCTGCCCTACCCACTGCACTAGTTAATGGCCTTCCCTAACTCGGTATTGGCTTCCCCCCTCCTTTAACACATTAGGTATCCCCTTCCTTTTTGCTACCTCTCTCTAGTATTTCACATGTAATTACTGTCAAATTGGAAAATAACACTGACTACTCAGCATGGGGTAAGCAATTTTACATGACTTTGATTGCCCATCAAATTTTAGGGTCTGTTAATGGCATTTATCTAATCCCTCTGGTTGTTTATTTGACCTTGATGGAAACCCTGCAATTAATCAATCACTAACCTAAATGTTTACTGACCAAAGCCTTCGATCCTCTACTGCTGCCACTGTATCTCGCCCTATCCTTAATGATGTAATTC
This sequence comes from Simmondsia chinensis, assembly GCA_018398585.1. Classification (NCBI taxonomy): domain Eukaryota; kingdom Viridiplantae; phylum Streptophyta; class Magnoliopsida; order Caryophyllales; family Simmondsiaceae; genus Simmondsia; species Simmondsia chinensis. The sequence continues at coordinate 29,336,733 of JAGTTD010000008.1, read as the reverse complement.
GCTAACCCACTTCTAAGGCAATGTGGGGCACCCTAGACAAATGCTTTCGGGACTATTTGATGTCTAAGGAATTTGACTTACGGACATAGCTAACCCTTCTTTGGAAAGACAATAAAAATAGAAGACTGATCCTTTTAGCTTAAATCAATTTCTGATGACTTAACTGCCATTAACTCTCCTGTTTCTAGTCGAGAACTTGTTAATCACGCTTTATTTGGTCTTCCCCCTATTGCGCTGTGTTTGACACTTTTGTTTGCACTTAATCACGATGGTTTTTCTTAATGAAGAGATTGCTCTCACCTGATATAGTGCACACATTACTGCAGATCCTTGTCGTGCTTTAGTTGCTATATGTACATGTCAACATGGAAACACCCAAGGTTGGGGTGGTCGTGGTCAAGGTGGAGTGGATAGCACAACAATCTCTGAGGTTGACGAGGTGACAGATCTTGAAATCATGGGCAGCAATACCCTTAACCGAGGAATGTTGGGCATGGAGGCCTGAATGTACTTCAGTATGGAGTTTCTCCATCTAACTCTACGCGACCTACAAGTAATCTCACCAGTCACTCAACCCTTAGTTTTAAATAATATTATGCTTGTTTCTAAACTCATCCGTAACCTAATATCTATCAAAAAGTTTGTGTCAAAGTAACAATTACTTGGTCAAATTTGGCTTTGACTTCTTTTGTGCCAAGGACAAAGCCATGGGGATACTACTCCTATGGGTATACTGTAACCTCTCTATAATATGTCACCACTAGTCGTTGGTCTCGTGGCATGCACTAGCTTAAAGGAACTATGGCATCAATGGCTAGGTCACTTAAGCAATTATGTTTTAGGCGTTCTATGCAAATGAAAACTTATCTATAGATATAATGTTTCAGACATTTGTGAATCTTATTGTTTAGGAAAGTTTAATCATTTGACACTTGAACGTGTTCTGCATAGCATTATAACTCCTTTACAACTTTTACATTCTTACATGTAACAGTCTCCTATTTTTTCTACTTATGATTTCAAACATTATGTGATTTTTATTAATGACTTCTCTTGCTTGGTGATATTCGATAATGCAAAAATCTGATGTTTTTGAAATTTTCACCACTTTCAAAACCTTTGTTGAAAATCAATTTAACACAAAAATTAAAATTTTTCGAAGTGATGATGGAGTTAAATATGATCATTGCCATATGAATTCTCTTTGCAAATCTTATAGTATTTACTTTCGCCTATTGTGTCCTAATATCCTACAACAAAATGAGATGGCGGAATGCAGTATTGACGTTTAAAGGAAATGGCACAAATACTACTAATTCAATCTAAACTTCCTTTTCGTTTGTGGGATGGTGCATTTTGTATTGCTTACTACAATATAAATCGTCTTCTAATAACTGTTTTGTCAAATTCTTCTCCTTTTGAAAAACTTTATAAAACCAAATCCGACTAAATTCATTTTTGTGTCTTTGGGTGTCTATGTTATTCTAACCTCGCACCGTATACACCTTATAAATCAGTCCAATGATCTATGTCTCTTTCTCCACTATGCAGCTCGTAACAAAGGATTTCGATGTCTTGACCCAAAAACTGGTCATATATATTTGAGTTATCATGTCTGTTTTCATGAGTCTCAGTTCCCAATCTTGACCTCATGTCATCACCTATGCCTTTGTCCTTGGACAACGTCACAATGTCCCTTCGAATCTATCTTTGTCCCTACACCATTAGGATTAGACAGACCTCATCTGAGTCAACCTACTGTCCCCATTGAGTCAGTCTCGATTGACTATGCTAGTTACCCCATGTCAGTTACCCCTTGCCTGAGTGCCTTGCTGTAGATAGACCTAACTGCTCCACAAGGCCTTATGACTTATAGCAGATGTGGATCTAGATACTCTAGTAATTCAATCTCTCTTATAATTTAGTATTTTTAATTTTTTAAATAATTCCATTTCATCTATGACTTGACGCAACGCGTAAGTGAAAAATTGGGGAACGGGAAGGTTCAATATCCTTCAATTAAATTATATTACGAAAATAATTAAACAAGGGGAAAAAATCGCTCAATTTCTTACAACCCGTGAAAGAGAGAAAACCCTAAATTTATGAAATAAAATCTGAAATTGTGAAAGCTAATAAAAAATCCTAGATTTGCTCTTCTTTAAACAGAGGAGCTACACGACTAAGAATAAAAGACTAAAAATATAATTACAAATAAAATCAAAATATGAAAACTAATCTTATTAGAAATTAAACTCTTCCCTTAGCCGCGTCTCCATACTCTGCAACCTCGCACTTGCTAAATTGTACCCGCCAAGCCTGTTGACATGCTACATCATCCTCCTCGAGTTGGAGAGAATTCTCCCTTGAATTCGCCAGAAGGTCAGCAGGAGCGCTGTCCCCAATGTAAGGAACAAGGTGTTTGATGTTGAACACGTCAGAGGTCCTCATACCCTGTGGAAGCTGAAGACGATAAGCATTGTCGTTAATCTTCTCAAGTACCGGTAAAGGTCCTATTTTGCTAGCTGTTAGCTTGTTACAAAGGCGAAACCCCTTTCCCTACCACCAACAACCCGCCACCCACGACCACCCATCCCAGAGCAACCACCAGCCACCAGCCCATGACCAGCTCACAGCCGACCGATCTAGGTAAGCAAAAATCGATTGGCCCCAGGTCTGTACCCTTCCCTTCACCTCCTGTTTTTGCTTCCCTTTTGGTTGGATAGCATTTAATTTTCGGTGGAGTTTTGCTATTTCATTTTCTTAAGTCGACTAATCACTACTGGGCGTGCGTTTGTGTGCATTTTGGGTGTGATTTCTCTCTATACTGCTCTCTCTCTCTCTCTCTCTACTGCTCTCTCTACTTACCCGCGTAGTCACAACTAGTTGATGAGCGCGACCTGTTATGGGACTCAGACATTGAGGCCATCTTCAAAGAGGTTAGGGAGGGGAAGAGGATGGGGGAGACCGAGGCAAAATGGAACAGAGAATTTGAGAATAGGGTCACTAAATGTCAAGACACTAACGAAGAAGAGTTTCGAAATGGCCCAAATGATGATGAAGAGAAACATCAACATCCTTTGTCTGCAAGAGACAAAATGGGTGGGCACGAAAGCTAGGGAGGTGCTGGGGCATAAGCTATGGTATGCGGGCAAAGTCAGAGGTAGGAATGGAGTTGGGATCATGGTGGAAAGTTACCTCAAGGATAAAGTAGTCGGAGTATCAAGACCTGGCGATAGGATTATAAGTATCAAGCTGGTCCTGGATGGAGAAGCTTTGAACATAATCAGTGCCTACGCACCTCAAACCGGACTGACTGAGCATGAGAAGGCGACTTTCTTGGAGGACCTAGGCATAATGATGCAAGGCAAACCCCAAACTGAAGAAGTAATAATTGGCGGAGATTTCAATGGGCACGTTGGCGCGATGGAGGACGGCTACGCTCCTCACCACAGAGGATTCGGCTTTGGAACTAGGAATGCAGAGGGCAAAGCCTTACTAGACTTCGTGGTTACATACGACCTAACGGTGGCCAACACCTTCTTCAGAAAGCGTAAGCAACACATCATCACGTACCAAAGCGGTGGGACAAGAACACAAATTGATTACATACTATTGAGGAAAAGGATGCAAAGAGACTGTAGGGATTGCAAGGCTACCCCAGGTGAAGACCTGTCTACACAACATAGGGTACTGTAGGCAGATATAAAGGCCAAGAAGAGGGAAAAAAGAGTCAAAAAACCCGCGCGTACGTATACCTATTGGAGGAAGTTGAAGGGGGAGAAGTATAAGGTATACAAGGATAGAGTGGAGGCTGAGCTCAGGGAGGACGTCGAGGGGGATGTAAACTAGATGTGGAACCAACTGGCCCAAAAGATGAGAGGAATGGCACAGGAAGTTCTCGGCATGTCAAATGGAAGAGTACCAAGCGATAGAGAGTCCTGGTGGTGGGGTGATGAGGTCCAAGAGAAGATAAAGGCGAAACGAGTGTGTTTCAAAGAGTGGGATCATAGCAGAGACGAGGATAAGCGGCAGTGGTATCTTCAAGCTAGGAGAGAAGCAAAGTGAGCAGTCAGAGAAGCACAATCAAGAGCCTATGAGGATTTCTACAAAAGGATGGTATAGTATCGCCAAAGCAAGAGAAAGGAAGACTAGAGACTTGGGTAGAGTACAATGCATAAGAGGAGAAGATGGACAGGTACTCGTGAACAGGCAGCTAATTAAGGCTAGGTGGAAAATGTACTTCCACGGGCTGTTCAACGAACAAGGAGGGGAAGAGATATCCTTAGGTGATCTTCAAACACTTGAGGTGCATCAGAACCACTGTGACTGTAGGCGAATTAGCCCTGAGATCCATGGGATGAGGCAAAGCAGTTGGCCCAGATAGCATACCCATAGAGGTATGGAAATGCCTTGGTTAAAAGGGCATCAATTGGCTGACTAAACTATTTAACCAAATCCTTCGGGGGGACAAGATGCCTGAGCAATGGAGGAAGAGCACATTGATTCCAATTTATAAGAACAAAGGTGACATTCAGAGTTGCGCCAACTATCGGGGCATCAAACTAATGAGCCACACTCTAAAGTTGTAGGAACGAGTCATAGAGAGGAGGTTAAGGCAACAAACAGAGGTGTCCGAGAACCAGTTCAGATTCATGCTCGGGAGATCAACACTAGAAGCCATCCACATCCTCAGGCGGACGATAGAGCAATATAGGGAGAAGCAAAAGGACCTTCATATGGTCTTCATTGATTCAGAAAAGACATATGATAGAGTGCCAAGGGAGGTCCTTTGGAGAGTCCTGGACAGGAAAGGGATCCCCGTACCATACATCCTAGCCATTAGAGACATGTATGAGGAGGCACAGACTATGGTGCGTACAGTGGACGGGGAGACCGACGCTTTCCCGATAACAGTAGAGGTATATCAAGGGTCTTCCTTGAGCCCCTATCTGTTCATTCTGGTTATGGACGAGCTCACTAGGCACATCCAGGGATGTGTACCTTGGTGCATGCTTTTTGCAGATGACATAGTGCTTGTGGGGGAATCACGGGAAGAGATAAATGAGAAGCTGGAATTGTGCAGAGGGGCTCTAGAGTCAAAGGAGTTATGACTAAGCAGAACTAAGACCGAGCACATGGATCTCAAGTTTGACCTCTCTACCACGCCTAGCCGGGAAGAAGTCAAGATTGGACATGAGGCCATACGGAAGAAGGAGAGATTCAGGTACTTGGGGTCCATGATACAACATAATGGAGAGGCGGATGACGATGTCAGCAACCAGATTAAAGCGGGATGGCATAAGTGGAGGATGGCCTCGGTAGTACTTTGTGATAGAAAGTTCCCCTTGAAGTTAAAGGGAAGATACTATAAGACGATTGTCAGGCTAGCCATGACGTATGGGGCGGAGTGCAGGGCAATGAAACAATAGCACACACAGAAGATAAAGGTGGATGCGTGGACACACAAGGAAGGATAGGATCAGAAACGACATCGTAAGAGGCAAATTGGGCGTAGCCTCGATTGAAGATAAATTGAGGGAGCAACGGCTGAGGTAGTTCTGACATGTCAGAAGGAGACCGGACAACGCCCCGGTCAGGAGATGTGAACAGCTACTTACTACAATAGGCAGAAGAGGCAGAGGTAGGCCAAAGAAGAGATGGCTTGAGATGATCCGACAAGACCTCACCCACCTAAACCTTCAGGAGGAGATGGCCTTAGATAGGGCCCAATGGAGGGCTAGCATAGGGGTCTTAGATGTTCCGGTTGGAATAGGGTAGTCCAGCTTCTCTGGGTGCACGTAGGCTTTTTATGGATCTCATGAGGATGTACGCCGCTACTGGTCTATTTATCTTTATCTTTCTCTCTATCTATCCCTACCCCTACCCCTATCTCCTTCCCTTTCTCTTCCCTACTGTCTCTATCTCTATCCCTATCCTCTTTACCTATTATATATCTATCTTTATCTTATGTTGATCTGCGCTTGATTGTGGCATGCTTAAGTCTGCTGCTTTGCTTGCAGTGTGCGTGCCGTGAGTTTGCTATACTCATGCACTTGATACTTTTTCTATTTTTGTCTCAGGCTTTAGCTCTTGCCGGACCAGTTTCTCAGGCTGGGGGTCCTCGGAAACAGCCTGTCTTCAGGGTAGCCCCTTGGAGGGGGAAGGCTGCGTACATATACCCCTCCCAGACCCTGCTTTTGATGGAGCACTTAGAGGCACTGGGTCTGTTGTTGTTGTTGTTGTAGCTTGTTATATTTCCACGTCGGAAATCGTTCCTTTATCAAGATTGCCCAAACCTTGCCGCCTAATTGAAATTGAACTGCCCAGCGTCTCTTGTCACTTGCCGTCTTATACTTAATGGTAGCTTCCAGCAGTCGATCTTTGGTTTGCTCATGGACGTCTTTAAGGCTAGAGATAAATTCTTCCGCCTTTCTATGAGGACGAGTTAGATCCGAAATAGGCGCCAGGTCTATCAGAGTGCACAAAGCCATAGACGACTTTGAATGGCATGAAACCCGTACTCTTGTTAATGGGGCCGTTGTAGGTGAACTCGACATCTTCGGAAGACATCGAAGAAGGTTGCCTAGAGAATGGTTGGTGACCTCTCTTTGTCCATACGTTTAAGGATGATGGACGGTGTGAGAGATGTGTTCGCCATCTTTCATAGCATCTTCCAGAAGTAATTGATGAACCTGACATCCCCATCGGAGATGATGCTAGTTGGCAACCCATGTAGCTTGTACACCTCTCGAAAATATAGACCCGCCACATGTATGGTGTCAGCAGTTTTCTTGCACCCGATGAAGTGCATCATCTTTGAGAACCGATCTACCATTATGAATATTGAATCGATGCCTCCCCGTGTCCATGGAGTCCCAATACGAAGTCCAAGCTAAAATCTACTCAAAGCTGACTAGGAATTGGTAAAGGTAGGTACAGATCTGGGGTGATCACCCCGCCTTTGGAGACCTGACAAATGCGGCTTGACAAACCTCTCCACTTCTTTCCACAACGAAGGCCAGTAATAGTTCATGCTTACGAGCTGTAGCATCTTGTCTAGCCCCATATGCCCTTCGTTGTGTCTCTCATCAACGATCTTCAGCCGTAGACTTGAATCTGGGATACAAAGTTAGTTTCCTTTGAAAAGAAACCCATCGTGAATGGAATATCCGGGAACACTATGGATTGGGCCCCCCACCATACTTTGCCAAAGGTGAGATCACCCTTTTATTGCTCTACCAACTGCTTAACCTAGTTATCGTCACTCTGCTTTGCGACAAGACAAGATTCTGCCTACTAGTGCATCCGCCACTTTGGTTAAGGTGCCTGACTTATGCTTGATGATGAAGTGAAAAATACGAATGTAGCTTGCCCACTTGGCGTGCCAATCAGATAGCTTATCTTGGCTGTTTATGTACTTCAAAGCAACGTTTTCCAAGTACTATATGAACTCTCTATTGGCAAGAGAAGACTTCCAATGCCCTAGTGCCCTAACCACCGCGTGGAACTCAATGTCGTAAGTAGAGTAATTCAACTTACTCTCATCATGCTTCTCGCTGAAGTATGCTATTGGCCTCCCCTCATGGCTGAGCACGACAACCAATTCCAATTTTGGAGGCATCAGTGTGAAGCTCAAATGTCTTCTGGAAATCAGGCAAGGATAATACCGGTGCTGTGGTTAGCCTCTTCTTGATTTCCTTAGAGGCGTCAGCTGCCCTCGGAGTCCAAGCAAAGGAACTCTCATTCATACACTCTGTGATTGTCGCCATCATCGAGCTGGAGTTAGACACGAAGCGGCTATAGAAGGAAGCCAATTCGTGAAAGCTCCTGACTTCGCCAACTATCTTTGGCAGTGGGTAGTTTTGTATTGCCACGGTCTTCCTCTTGTCAGCTGATATACCATCCTTGGACACAATATACCCAAGGAAGGTTACCCAACTTCTCATGAACTCACACTTCTATAAGGCGGTGAACATATATTGCTCCCATAAGGTACTTAAGATGTTTCAGAGATGCGCCAAGTGCTCATCCCTGCTCTGGCTGTAGATCAAGATGTTGTCAAAGTATACGATGAATGGGTGAAATACCTGGTTCACAAACCGCATGAAGGTACTAGGCGCGTTCGACAACCGAAATGGCATCACAAGCCACTCATACAATCCTTGTAGAGTCTTGAAGGCGGATTTCCACTCATCTGCAGGCAAGACGCAAATCTGATGAGACCTGCTTTTTAGGTCCTGCTTGATCAACACCTTCACATTTCGTAGTTGATCAAGTAGGTCATCCAATTTCGGAATAGGAAATCGATAGCACACTGTGATCTTAGATGGCTCTATTGTCCACACACATCAGCAACCTACCATCCTTCTTTAGCGTTAATAGATCCGGCATTGCACAAGGACTCAAGCTTTCCCTGATAAAGCCCTTGGTGAGAAGCTTCTCCACTTGGCGCCTTAACTCTTCATGCTCGAAGGGACTCATATGGTAGTCAGGCCCACTCTGCAAGGCAACCCCCAACATCATATCAACACAATGCTGTATGTCCTGTGATGGCGGTAATGTATCCGGTAACGCCTTTGGAAAGACATCAGCAAACTCACTCAACAAGGTGGTAACCTCACTCTTTATCTCCCCTAGATTCGCCTTGCTCTCTTTTCAAATCAACACAAAGACGTTCTTGGTGTCACTAACCTCCTTGGCGAACATAGCTTTGCCCTGTATACTCGGTTGTTGAGCTAATAAAGCTCATGGCGCCTCATCCTTCTTGGGTAACAAGATAATCTTCGTCCCCTACAAGATAAAGTTATACGCGCTCTTTCGTCCGTCGTGGATGGCACTCCAATCATATTGCCACGGGCACCCCAACAATAGATGGCAAGCATCCATGGTGACCACGTCATACCAAACTCCATCCTTATAGTTCAACCTAATCGAATAATTGACCAAGCATCATTTAGACATGGTTACCTAGTTTTCCTTCTTGAGCCATGATAACTTGTATGGACTTGGGTGAGCTTCTGTGTTCAACCCAGCTTGGCGATTGCCTCTTTGGAAATTATGTTCTCACAATTTCCTGAGTGTATCACCATGCAGAAGATGTTATTCCTTGGCCATCCATCTCCCGGTTCTTCTCTTGGTGCAAAGCAAGCGCATTTAACCACAAGTAGGCGTCCTTCGTCACCTAACACAACGCCCTCTCCTAGTGGCACCAACTCAGTATGGATTTCTTCATGACTAACCCCGGCATCTTCTCCGTGGACCTCCTCAATGTAAAGACCCTTGCCCGGTCTGTCACCCTAATGACACTCAGCAGCACAGTGTCCTATCTCTCTACACCTGAAACAACGGGTTCTTGAAATACTCGCCAAGTCTTGAGTAGCTAGCTAACCAATATTGCGACTACTGTCCTGTTCTGTGCGCTCTGATTTGGCGGTGCTCTTACTTGGTCTTTTCCACCAACCCGTGCTCCCCAGGCTTCGCCAACTTGGCGACACCTTTGCTGCCGCTTGACGTTCACAGCTCTCTGGCTTGCCTCCGAAAGGGAAAAGATATCGAACGTGTTCAAATCCTCCTGTATAGACTCCATGAATCCGCCAATATAGCAATCCGCCAATGGCTCTCCCGTCTCTGCCAAATCATTCCCGGCGACCAATGAGTGGAACTCTGCGATGTACTCCTCCATAGATCTACAGCCTTGACGCAACCACTGCAGACACTGGAACATCATCTTGGCATGATTGTGAGGCAGGAAGGCACCTCTCATATGTTTCTTCATCTTCTCCCACGACTCTATCTTCGCCTTCCCCTGACGTAGCCTCGTGTGTTTCAGTTGTTTCCACAATGCAGCGGCTCTACCCTGTAATCGGATAGCAACCAATGGCACTTGCTTCCTCTCCGGCACCTCCTTGAACTCGAGAACCTCCTCCACCATAGCAAGCCAATCCCAGAAATCCTCTGGGCATCCTCCTCCATTGAACTTCAAAATCTCAATCCAGAGACCGGATTCCTACCTCCAATCATCAAAATAAGTAGTGTTGCTAGTATGCGGCCGTTGCCTCCACAACCTCCAATCCAGTAACTCAGCATCCGGAAATGGGTTTTGGAAGTTGTCATCCATGTCGTCCTCGCCATCCTTCACCGGTGGGTTTTGAGGTTGGTTGTGTGGGTCTTGATCGGGATTTGGACCCAATTGAATCAAGCACCTTTCGATGCACCAAAATCTTGCTTCCATATCTTTGAATCTCCTCTCGTTCTGTTGTTGACCATCTCGCTCATAAACGTCTCTGACAGCGGTGTACTTCTATTGCCCACGGGCCATCTCAGAAGTCGTTCTGACTTCTAATACCAACAGATAAGCGCGTAAGTAGAAAATTGGGGAACGGAAATGTTTAACAGCCTTTTCTTAAATTTTATTTTGAAAATAATAAACAAGGGGGAAAAAGTCGCTGAATATCTCAGAACCCGAGAAAGAGAGAAAAACCTAAATTTATGAAATAAAATAAGCTTTAAAAAAAAAAAAAAAAACTAGATTTGCTCTTCCTTAAATAGATGAGCTAGTTGACTAAGAATAAAAGACTAATGCAATAAATACAAATAAAAGCAAAATCTGAAAACTAATCCTATTAGAAATCAAACTCTTCTCTCAGCCGCGTCTCCATACTCGCAAGGTCACCCGCCAAGTTGTACCTACCAAGCCTGTTGATCGACTGCATCATGACCACTAACAATTACCACATCATGATTTCATACATACGTAAATTAAGAATTAAGAATTAAGAATTGATAGGACGAGGGACAGGTCACAAGAAAGAATATCTCACAACCCCAACTTCACACCTTTTCAATTAGTTGGCTTTCTTGGACGCCTGTGCCTTCCCTCAGGATCTCCGTGATATAAAATCAATTCCAATTATTTAATTTATATAATTATCACCATTATATTATAGATTATTAAGTTATAAACAATACATAACATTAATTAACTTCTTTAAATTCAATAGCATTCTATCTTGTATAAGACATATATGAATTGGCTATCTTTATTTGATGCATGTACCATTAAATATTCATCTAGGGTTAGTTCGACCACATTTTTTTCTGACAAAAATAGTTTTCTCAAGAAAAAAAAAAAAAAAAAACTCTTTTAAATATTTGAGGAGGGTGCTTGACCTGAAATGAAAAATATATTAGAATAAAAATATCAAGTAGAAACAGAAGACAAAAAAAAAAAAAAAAAAAAAAAAAAAAAACACACTTGCCAGATAAAAAAATCGCTATTGAAAAACTACTTTTCTTAAAAGCAGTTTTTCACGACCAAAACGAATACTAAATCAAAAATTTATTTTTTTGGTTAGAGAAAATTTTGTAGTTTGTAATATTTTAGTTTTTCGTGATGAAAAATTTGCCTTTCTATCTTGGATAGGGTTCAATAAATAATGTGGCATGCTGCAACTACTCACTATTGCACGAGTGCAGAATATTAGGGTTTCATTTACTGGTGGTCATGCATGAGTCCTCATTTAATGCTGCAGTGGCAACGATAACAGTGCTAGTGTCACAAGAGTTCCCGCATATGCAGGGTTTGGGGAGATGGATGTACATAGCCTTCTTCCTTTAGGGTGCTACCCTAAAAGAAGGTTGTTTTCGAGGACCCCTTACCTAAGGAGAGTGTCATCATGGATGTGTAGAATTAATTTCAAATTATATTATTTAATTTGATAAAAAAATTTATAGTATTTAATATTATATTTCGTTATTTTATGTAATATAGAGCTTTATCTTATGGGTTTGTTTAGATTATAAAATACACAAGAAGACGAACAAAGGGTATACAAATTAATATATAAAATAATCAAATTATAGAAAATAATTATTTTAAATTTTTGTATGACATGTATTATTTATTTAAATTAAACATCAAAATATTTGCCAATACTCAAATATTTCTGCAGATGTATCTGGGTATGCCTAAATTGTACTTGGTCAATTTTTTCTGATAATTAAGAGGGAGGAAATGTTTTTGCAAAATATACACACAAAAAAAAAAAAAAAAAATAGAAACCAAACAAAAGAAATAAAACCAACAATGACTTAGAAATATACAGAAAGGTGAAATCAACACGTAACTTTATAAAAATGGTCTGCTATTAAATTGATAACTTCCGGGTGAGAATAAGACGGAGCATCTTGAATTTGGATAGCTGCAGACACTAATTTGTGTGGATTCTTCATACAGTATTAAGAATTATTAAATTGTAGAAAATAATTATTGAATATAGTTTTTATAATAAATATATTTAAAATGTATATTGAATTGCATAAATAAATACTTAAGTCTATAAATGGTATATTCCAAAGGGTCCGTGATATTGGAAGTCAACTGATCCCATGTTGAACATCCCCAACCACAAGATTTTTGTAAAGTCCATTTGACTTCAGTCAACATTTCATTTGCATTTGTTAAATTTCATAGGACCTTAAGGTCCGACCTACAGAGTTAGCATAAATGACTCCAATATATTAGCTCGAGTGGAGTTTTATCCTAAAACTAATTGGCATTAGTTGGAGTAACTATTAGGCTCGAAAATTACTCTTTTCACTCTCACAATTCTTATGTGAAATTTTTACTAGACTCACATGTGGGGTCCTTAACAATGATTTTCTTATTATTAGTAAAGAGATTTATGAATTTTCTAAACAAGAATAACAATTGCTGAAGTAAGTGCTCGAAAGTTTTAAACTTGAGATTCAGAGCTGGTCGGAGTATTTTAGGGGTTCGAAACACATTTGATCAACTAGGTCCTTTTATCGATCAATTGGGGTTTAAAACACATGTATTAGTTGATATTATATTATAAACTGGATTGGGTCCATTTAGCATCCAGGATATTGCTGCATACAAGTTGGATTCAATGACCAAGTTGCTTCGAGCCATCCAATCTTTTGAGTAGAATATGCAAAGGGCAAACCATATTATAAAAAGTTTTACATAGTTTGAATCATGGACACTGATCGTACCAGGAAAATGGATAAGAAGGCTTCATCTGAGTTTCTAAACACACTCCCAATTGCTGTGGGGTGAGGTTTGCAAGTGAGGAACCATCAACGTTCCATTTGAAGGTGTTACCAGGTGGAGCTAATCATGGTAGTTGAGTAGATGTAATGTAACATAAATATTGTATTCATCCAATTTATATATTTAATTTTATATGATAATAATTCATTGATTTACATAAAATAATTAATAAATATCATTTTTATAGTCTAATTATATTTTGATATTATGTATATGTATGTATGTATATATATATGTATATGTATGTATATAAAATTAATAAATTGTAAAAGGTATCAAATTAATTTTTTTGGAACACTTATCAATTGATTATTTTCTATAAGTCGATATTTTTTTAGTGATAAAATTGAATATTTCATTGCCCACTGCTCTCCACATTATATATGTGCAACGAAATTATCCCAAAAAAAAAAAAGGTGCAACGCAGAACATGAGCATGCCCTACTGACATCCTCCAGCATCTTCACTTGTTTCTACCACCCAATACTTTATGGTAATAAAATATTAGACAATACTAAATATGTTAAGTTGGCATAATAGTAACTAGTGGTAGCTGTGCGATGTCCGGAGGAGATCTATATAATTTTATATATTATCATATTGAAATTCAATTGAATTTTATGTAGATATAATATTATATACTTTTAAAATGTTATAGTAAAAAAATGGTAAATTACAAAAAATCCTCCTGTCCTTTGCTTCAAAATTAGAAAACCCTCCTCACAAATAAAAGAACTCACAAAACCCCATCACTTTTTAAAATTTATCACTTAACCCTCATATAACTTATTTTTGACCATTTTGCCCTTAATGTTTAATTTTATTTTTAGAAAAGTGTTTTATATTATTAGACAAGAATTAAATATTTTATATTTTTATATAAGTTCAGAAGATAAAAAGTATTTTTAAAATTTTTAGAAAAAAATATTATGAGATAAAATATAATTTTTTTTGTTGAGGGGCAAAATTGTCAAAAAAAGTTATTTGGGGGCAAAGTAAAAATTTTTCAAAAGTTAGGGGGTTTAGTGAGTGATTTTATTAATGAGAGGGGTTTTTTGTTATTGAAGCACAAGTTAGGGGGATTTTCTCTAATTTACCCAAAAAAAAACTTGAATTTCTTATTTTTTTTCTTTTTTCTTTTTTATGATCTAAAATATGAATAACACTCTCTTATAATTGATTAAATTGAAGTATAGATGCTTTCAATGACACCACTTTAGAATTGCTTGAATAGCGGTTTGAAGGCTTTTGGGGTAGAGGTATTTGGTAATAATATATAGATAGATAGATTTATTAAGTTATAGATGTTATAGTAAATTAATTAGCCTTTTATAAATTAATAGCTTGTTACTAATGTACGAGAAAATGATAATATTACAATAACCACATCTTTAAAACTCATTTAAGTACCTAGTATATGTGAAGATGTAAATATACTAATTTAGAAAAATTAGTAAATTCATATTAAATTTTAGGGATTGACCATTTTTTGCCTAAATACTCTGATATTTCAATATCTATAATGAGCTACTTTTTTTTGAACACCTACAATGAGGTACCTTGAGGCTTAAAATATTATATCACTTTTTTTTTAGCATTAAATATTATACCAGCTAAATACCCTGATATTTTAAAATTTTATCAATCAGATACCCTTTTGTCAAAATACAATGAATTTTTATCAAAAAATACTAAATCTAAATATGATTTCGATAATATAATAGTATCTTCAATGTTATTTGTTTATTTTTTGCAGAAAAATGATAACATGATACATAGTTTTGACAAAATTTAGGTAGTTTACATTAATATTTGATGAATATTTTATGACGATTCAATAAATTTTTGATGAAAAATATTGCCATGACTTATATATATTATCATTATTATGAATTGCATTATTATATTTTGTAAAATATTAGTCATATTCTTACAAAAATTCATCAATTCCAACATAGGGTATCTATTTGATAAAATATTCAGACCTTGTGATATCTTATTGTATATATTAAAATATTAAAGGATAAATATTCAAACCTCATGGCACCTACGTGATGATTTTCCTAAATTATAATCAACCTTCTTATTATATTTATATATATATATATATCTATATTCGATAGATAGTGAAAAAACGCAGCGCAGAACCCGGCAATCCGCAAGAGCGGAAACCGACCCACAAAAGTGGTTGCAAACAAGCATACAAGTATAGACAAAAGCAAAAAGATAGAAAATAGAAACAAGCCCCTATTACAAGAGCACCAAAGCACAATTCAACCATATAGCGACTTTTCCCATCTCTCCTGTGTTGGCCCTGACCCTTCTTGAGTATGCCCTTCTTGTATAGTGACTTTCTGGCTATCCAGGAGCCTAACAAGACGAAGTACGAATCCACAGGCTCAACCGCGAGGGCCCTCTGCATCCCAATACACAGAACTATTCCTCCACACCCAACAACTCATGCAAAATCCTTGTCATTCCAGAAGATGATCCACCCACCCGAAGCATCAATCATCACCACCCGAAATACCAAAACCATCAACTAAAACGAAAATAACCTGGATCTTCCTGCCTACTGACCACCAAAGACAATAAGAACGAAATCAGAGTAACAGCTCTCCATACTACAAGATTGCCCATCATCCCTTTGTCAACCTATAAGTTATCATGACCACATCTCCAAAGCATCACCTTATAAGTTTAGTAGCCAAATGTAACTACCACAATCCTTAGGACTCCCCACCATTACAAACGGCAATTAAGGCCCACACTTGCAGTTGGGAGATGTTTAGACCCCGAGTCGGTTTCGAGACAATCGAAGCGTTCCGGCATTCCTCTTGTTCTTCTTTTTCTTGACTCGAGAGTATACAGTACCATCGGCAATGCAGTAGAAGGTGTGAAGGATCTCCTGCACTGGACCGTGGTATGCTAAGCCCAGGCTTTTACCAATTTCCCAAGTCTTGGCAGCCCGTTGTAACTTGTCCCGCTCCCGATCAAGTATTGCGGGTTGACGCGAAGGGCCACACGAAGGCATAGGGGCATCAGGAGTCGAGGCAGAGGGCTCAACTGACAATCCAAAGTCTTGATCAGGAAGGACAACAGCCAAATTAATTTCAGGACCTCGGGCTAGAGCTATTAGATCTTCCCTTATACCCTCATTATTCTCAATAGAGACGCAGAACCCTTCCATAGGAGTGTTGTTGTACTCCATATATATATTTCGTAAGATGATACACACTAGCTAGATAGTCATCTGACATGTGCTACATCAAATTATTATTATTATTTTTTTTGATAATTGAATAATGGTGAACTAAGTATGCATTACCAATAGAGATACAATTTGATCAAAATACAAACATGAAACCTTATCAAAAGAAGACAAATACCTATGAAAAGGAGAAAAACCAATGCAGTGGCGCACCAAAATCCAAGCAAGACTATGAGAGGTAAGATCTTGAAACATCTTGCTTTAGAAACTGGTCCGCTATAATTTGGATTCTCTTTGGTAAATGAACAATCTGAACATGACTAAAACTACTAAGTAAGGTTAAATTTTTGTTAATAAAAAAAAAAAAATTCCACTTCCATTGTGTTTGAACAATGTTTTAATATTCAAGATATCGCTACTGACGTGTCATATTCAATAATCAAATTGTACTGAGTTAGTCAATCTTTGGAACCAGATATGTTAAGAGCGAATCAAATTGTAAAAAGCTCATTTGAGTCTTCAGTATCGATTGGGCTTGAGAAAAATGCTAAGAAGTTTTCTCTGAGTTCCTAAAGGAGCCCAATCAAAACTACGTCATAAGCACATTGGGAACTAGATAATTGTAACCATTAAATATACATATCCTCGGAGACTTTGGAGAAGCTACTTAGACTAGTGATTTGCCGTGCAAATCAAGCTATGCTAGGAACTTGCCACAATTAGTATGGAGGAGTCTTCGGTCGGTTACTCTTTTTGGAAGCTTCAGTCCCTTGGCCACATTCTAGATGCAGATTGTGCTTTTAATTATTGTTAGGAATTGGTATCGTATACCAAAAAGGACTTCCTCCTTCCTATTATACCTATGTACTGCAATGAATTATGAAGGCATGGTTTTACTCTTGAGCTTCTTTGGAGCAACTTATGCCTCGAAACTTCTCCACCAACAATAATCCATCCCCAACCCTAGGCGCGACCACCGATCAAGGGTCAAATAACAACCACCAGCACCTACCCACCCACTCGGGTAGACGCAAAATGTTATCTCTAGTGCCACCCACCTCTCCTCCCCGTGTAAGGGTTTTTTGTAACATCACTAATTTGGTGTGGGTATACTTGATCCTTTTTCTGTTATAATCATTATAATCGTGTGTATAATATATAGTTAATTACTGTAATGTTTAACAACCATGTTTACCCGTGAATATTTTGTGAGCAACTGGTACTCTAATTCGAGTGTGCGCGGCCACATGATCCATAGTGAAGGTTGTTGTGTCGTGTCTCAAAATTTTCGTTTAGATTCCAAGCAGAGGTATGTGGTGGAGCGGAAGGACTGGGCCCTTTGGGCTGGGTTGGGGTATTATACCTATTTCTTTGAAGGTTTTCTCTTGCTAATGGTGCTATAAATACTCCTAGTAGGGATTTTTCCTATTTTATGTGAGAGCAAACATAGAGAAAGTAAGAGTGAGAAGGAGTGAATGAAAATCTTGTAATACTCATTTTCGATCTAGTAAAGTTCTTTATCTCCTCCTATGGTTTTTTTTCCCTCTTTTTGAGGCTTTGCTATGCAAAGAGTGGTGTCTTCGTTTCTTTTTCTCACTTGTCTTCTTTTTTTGTTTTTCTAATTTGATTTTGGTATCTAAATTGAACCCAAATCTTTGGTATTCCACCAAAGTCCTAGTATTTAGACTTGATGCTATGGCATTCACCATGAAGTTAGTAATTGAGAAGTTTGGTGGTCAAGGGAGCTTCGGTTTGTGACAAGTCCGAATTAAGGGCCGCTTGACAGAAAGTGGGTTGAAAAAAAATCCTTGGATGACAAAGAGAAGAAACCAGAAAGCTTATGAAGGACAATGGGAGGAGTAGATGCAAAGGCTCTCACTGGTATTCAAACATGTCTTGCAGATGTCATTCCGTTTGAGGTGATCGAAGCAAAACCCTCCAAAGAGTTTCGGGAAAAATTGCAGGGGCTATACTATGTGAAATATGTCTCTAAAAGACTAGCCATCAAGCAAAGTTTGTTTACCTTTCATATGTTAGAAACTATGTCTCTGAAATCCCATATTAATGAGTTTAACTATCATTTAAGACTTAAGATAGCTTAATTCTGCTCCAAAAGATGAAGATCAGACCATGTTGTTGTTGTGTTTTTGTTTAACATTTTAAAAGAGAGTTTTTGAAAGCATTATTTACTGCGGTAGAAAATCTATCAATTTAGATGAGGTTAAGAAAAACTTACTGAGTAAAGAAAGGGTTGATAGAATTGTCTAACCCTGCTAATGACTAGGGGAGTGGCCTATTTCTTAAGGAGAGAATTGAAATGAGATGGTTTGATAGGGGAGGAAACATGTCTAGGTCAAAATCAAGAAAAGGCACATTGAGATGAATTGTGCCAACCTTAAGAGGAATCAAAAGGATGATAATAGGAAAGACCAGAAAAGGAATGAAAAATCTACTGAGGCTAGTGTTGTTGAAGATGATAGTGATGCTGGTGTCCTTTTAGTGTCTGAAACTAAATCTAGATGAAAGACAAAAGGATTCTTGATTTGGCTTGCTCCTATCATGTATGTCTGGATAGATATTGGTTCACCACATATGAGTTCATTTATGGTGGAGTTATTTTGATGGGTAAAGATGTCATAAGCAAAGTTTCAGGTATTGAAACAATCTCGGTAAAGATGTTTCATGGTGCAGTGAGGACATTGAATGATGTTTGACATGTTTCTGATTTAAAGAAAAATATCATATCTCTAGGAACCCTTGCTTCTCATAAGTACAAGTATACTACTGAAGGTAGAGTTATGAAGTTCAATAAAGGTGTGTCTTGGTTGCAATGAAAGGTCAATGGGTTGGGACTTTGTATGAGCTTGTTAATTCCATAGTAACAAGATCGGTGGTTGTATCTTCATCATCAATGATAGAATCCGATATTACCAAGCTTTTGTATGTGAGGCTTGGTCATGTGGGTGATAAGGGATTGTCAGAACTTTGTAGAAGGGGCATGTTGTGTGGTCTGATTACAGGGCTGCTTGACTTTTGTGAGAATTGCGTGTTTCAGAAGTAGTGGAGGTTAGCTTCAAACTGACAGTGCATAAGACAAAGAGGACCTTAGACTACATTCATTCAGATTTGTGGGGACCTTCTAGAGTTACATCAAAAGGTGGTTACAGATATCTGCTGACATTTACGGATGATTTCTTAAGAAAGTTTGGGTCCACTTCTTAAAGTAGAAAAAATGAAGTGTATGAAATGTTTTTAATTGAAAAAATAATTTGAAAATAAAGCAACAAGTACAAAAATAAGCAATAGTCCCAAGTAAAGACTGGTACGATTCAATTTAACATTTTGTTCGTTCGGGTTTGATTGTTATGTAGCTCTGTAATTCGGATTTGGTTTTGTTTATCATTGGATGAACTGCATTGCTAATATTGACCCAAAAAACGGTAGGTACAGCTAGTCCATGAACAACCAACCATCACACTGGAAAAGTTGGATAGGTTCGATCTATGGTCATTGGGCCTCCTAAAAGGATCTACTAAATTCATCGAGTTGTTCCAAAGGGTTAAAACAGCCAGTTATTAATGGAATTCCTTGTTAGCTCTCTGTGAAATATTCGTTTGGTCGAGGGATTCCAAACACATCGTAAGCTAAATCTGTGCTGATGAATAACCAACCTGCAATTAATAGGGAATGTATAGTAATGCTATGAATGACCCAGTATCGAATACTAGTAATAATATCAGCAAAAGAACGTTCTTCTGTGCTTCCAGACATGCTAAGCTCCACATATTTTTGTACAGTCAAAGAGAAATCGATTCCGTAAAAGACGAGATACGTAAATGGAAATTCACTAAAATTCTTTATGGGATCGTCAATATTGCAGCAAAGGTGTCTTTAGAGTCTACGGAATCAGTATAACTATCTTTCTTCAGACACAGCAAAGCAATTTCAATTTATATTGAAACGAAGTACTCGATAATTTCTTTCTTCCTTTTTTTCTTGCTTGTCTATATATAAATATGCAATATAAAAAATTATTCAATCAAATAGTAGAGATCTCTTAGAGTAGGGGCTAGGACCACATTGTATAGTTAGGGCGAATAACTTCACTCACTTGCATAGTAAGTAGTGCAGTAAGCCCCATTTACAAGCCAGGGGCATAAAGGCCTATATAAGATCTTAATAACGTCATGGATTGCTCAATTATCTCTTAACCTAGCTATGTTAGGCTCTTTAACCATTATTGTGGCTCACCATATGTATTCCATGCCCCCTTATCCATATCTAGCTACTGACTCTTGTACCCAATTTTCATTGTTTACACATCACATGTGGATTAGCGGATTTCTCATACGTTCAAAATCACGATCAATTCCTTTTTCAAATCCTGCTGCAGTTGTACGAGCCCTTCCCGCGTGCGACAAATGACTACTATTGGATTTGAACCAATAACTCTCGCCGTATGAAAGCAATACTCTAACCGCTGAGTCATTTATCATCATAAAGAGAAACAAATAGAACCCATCACATGGATGGATTATAACGTAATATTACTTATAAGCAATATCAACCAAACAGATCAAAAAACTATGATTGGGCTGAGCAGATCATTCGTGACTATGCTTTAAAGCTAAAGCTTCATGACACGTAGGCGCAATTACAAATTCTTTTTTTTCATGATCCTGTGTAACCTTTTTTGATCTGAGATAGAAGTAATCGTTAAAATCAGCACCGACATGGCCACGAGAGGCGCCACACCAATCATCAAATTGAGAGAGATATTGAGAGAGATCAAGAATTCTCACTATTTCTTAGATTCATGGACCCAATTCAAGTCAGTGGGATCTTTCATTCACATTTTTTTCCAACAAGAACTTTTTTTGCTTGATAAACAACTATGAAGGCAAATAAAAGCATTGAGGATAGATAATGGCTTTGAACATGTTGAGGGTGACTTCACAAAATTTTGTGAGGATCATGGCATTGCCAACAATCGGAATCACAAAAGGAGGCCCCAAGAGAATGAGGTTGTAGGAAAATTGAACTGAACTTTATTAGAGAAGGCTCATTACATGCTGTTAAATGCAAGTTTGGGGAGAGCAATTTCGGCAAAGGCATAGCATTGCCTTATGCGTCTCTTCAGTTGAAGACTCCACTGGAGGTATGGTAAGAATCTTTTGTAGGCTACTCTCACTTTAGAGGTTTTGATTGTGCTGTATATACTTATATGGGTGATGAATAGCTTGAACCTAGAGCCAATGAATGCATCTTTCTTGGCTATGTTTCAGGTGTCAAAGGATACCATTAATAGGATCCTAAATCCCATAAATTTTTGACGAGTAGAGATATTGCATTTGATGAGTTAGCATTATTTCATCTAGAGAAGACACCCTTTGTTACATGTGATTCCAGTTAGGTACAAATTCTAGAGAAAGTTCTGTTACAGTTGGCAACTATGGCTCAGCAGCAGAATCATCCCACATGAAGTATACATTCATCTTCACCACAAATTTCTAATAGTAATGAAGAAGATGTGATCGATGAATGGGTGGAGCAATATACTATTGCCAGGGAAAGCTAATAGAGGTAGGAAAAACCACCATTATGATATAGTTATGAGGAAATGGTCACTTATGCTCTTACTGTGGTTGAGACACTTCATAACAGTGAGCCTTCCACCTATTCAGAAAATCACAAATTGGGAAGAAGATCATTAGATGCAAATGGAACATCAAAAGAAAGGACGGTATTCCAAGCGTTGAAGATGCTACCTACAAGGCATGATTAGTGGCTAAAGGTTGTAGTCAGGTACATGGAATAGATTTTAATGATGTTTTTTTTCACCTGTCATAAGGCATAGCTCCATTCGAGCATTACTTGCGTAGTTGCCATGCATAAGATGGAGCTATAACAACTTAATGTGAAAATTGCATTCTTGTATAGTGAGCTAGAGTACAGTATCTACATGCATCAGCCTAAGGATCTCATTGTTGAGGTAAAGAAGATCATGTTTGCTTGTTAAAGAGGTCCCTTTATGGTTTGAGGCAATCACCAAGACAGTGGTACTAGAGGTTTGATTAGTTCATGATTAGCATGGGTTCTGCAGGAGCTGACAAAATAGTTGTGTCTATTTTAGGCAAACTAGTTGAGATTCATTCGTTTTTCTTCTGTTATATGATGACGATATGTTGATTGCAGCTAGAGATATGTCTGAAATCAATGACTAGAAAGCTTTCTTGAAAGGTGAATTTGAAATGAAAGATTTGGGAGCGTGCAAGAAGATACTTGTTATAAAAATTTAGAGAGACTGGAAAGCTAGAAAGTTACACTTTACTCAGGAAAGATGCCAAAACAGTAAGCACTCCTTTAGAAGCTCATTTCAAGCTTTTATCTTTAGTTTTATTACAGACAAAAGAAAAAGATCAGGTATATGCCACATTTACCACTCCCGTGTAATGGGTAGCATCACGTATGCTATGGTGTGCATACGCTCGAATACTGCACATGCTATTAATAGAGTGAGCAAATATATGGTGAAAAAAGAGCATTGACAAGCTGTCAATAGATTCTGTTGTATTTACATGGCATTACAAATACATGCATGGAGTTTGGGAGGAGCATTCGCTATTTTGTATGTTTAATTGATTTAGATTATGGTGTTGACCTTAACAAGAGGAGATCTATCACATGTTATGTCTTTTACCTTGGTGACTATTCTACAAGTTGGAAATCATGCCTATAGTCAATAATGCGTTTCCAACTATGGAGGTGGAATATATGGTTGAAAAAGAAGCATTTAAAGAAGCTGTGTCGTTGAAAGGATTAGTGGGTGAGCTCAACATCAATCAGATTGTTGTTATTTTTCACTAAGAAAGCTAATCTGCCATTCGTTTGTGTAAGGACTAGATGACCCATCATGAGAGGATAAAGGACATAGATGTGAAACATAACTTCATTCTAGATATGATTGCCAGGAGTAAGGTCATATTGAAGAAGATTAGTATTGCCGATAATCCTGCTAACATGTCCACTAAAACTCTTCCTGGTGACAAAGTCAAGCATTTCTTGGATTTATTGGTTCAAAATGTTGTCGAGACAACCCCTTGAAGGGGTTTGTGGAGAAGGTGGAGAGCTTTTGTGAGACATTTTAGATAAGGTGGATATTTGTTATGTTGTGTTTCAAATTTTTCATCTAGATTTCAAGTAGAGGTCTTTGGTGGAGTCGAGGGACTGAGCCCTTTAGGGTCGGGTTATTATACGCATTTCTTTGTAGAGTTTCTCTTGGTTGTGGTGCTAATACTTCTTTTAGGACTTCTACCCATTTCGTCTATGAAAGCAAACACAGAGAGAATAAGAGTGAGAGCGAGTAGGCAAAAATCTTATAATACTCCATTTTTGACAGTAAAGTTCTCTGCCTTCGCCCGTGATTGTTTCCACCTCTTTGAGGGTTTTTCATATAAATAATGGTGTCTTCATTTCTCTTTCTCTCTTATCTTCTTATTTGATTTTTTAGATTTTATTTTGGTATCTAACTCAAACCCATATCTTGGTTATTTGCCTAACAAAGGTATTTATGCTTAAACCACGCCCACGAAACCCCCCCCCCCCCCCCCCAACCAATCTGGCTGAATCCACGCTCCTCAACCCACTATATCTCCTATGAGGAACATGTAGAAACATAAAATTTAACCAGTGCTTTAGAGAATTGAATATGGTTGGTGATTGGGTGGGAAAGTATATATGGCCATCATATCCCTTATCTAATCCAGTGGTCCTCATGCCCAACTTGGATCTAGTCTCCATTATGTGTGTCAATACATTAGGTTTGTCCCTCTACAAGTTTTTTTTTTTTTTTTTTTTTTTTTTGGGGGCCCCGGGGGGGGAGGAAGCGAGGGTAGTTCACTTCTATGAATAATGCTTTTAAAAAAACATATAAAGAGTAACATATTTTGGAAAAAAAAAAAACCTGCATCAATCACACCGCCCTTACTGCATTATCTTTTTTATTATCAAACAATTTTTAACCACTGGGTATATGCTAGTAATAGAGTATAGTTAAATGATTTATTTACTATGTGATGGAGCATATGAATAAGTCTTTCTCCCTATGCATATTTTTTTATAAGGAGAGAGAATGGAATCCTTAAATACATAAATAATATCTTTCAATGACGAGAGAAAAGGAAGAAAGAACAAAAATGAAATCCTCAATCCCAAAACATAATTGCGCATAAATGATTAAAGCTGGGCATATATGGAGCCTAGCTTTGGTGATGGTTTGAGACTAAGTTGGCTTTCTATGAGTGAGTAGATGGAAGTGACGACTTGGATTCAGAATTGGAGGTACTTATGTCGACCAATCGTGGGGATCCAGCATGTAGTGATAGAGAGATGTCAGGGCTTCCCACTAGTGCTCGAAACCATGAAATTTTCCCTAATTCTAAGTCTTGATGAAGCAATTTATTACTAAAATTATAACCCATTAAGTTATGTATTTATTACTCATGTGATTTCAATTAATTATTTTAATATGGATCATATTTTCAAAAATTCTAACAATAAATTTATATATATGTCAAGTAACTAACTGTTCCAAAACTTTAAGCTGATGATCGAAGGCCCAGGATTGGTTTTATACTCTATCATGTATGCTCGCGCAAATGTCGGTTGGACTTGAAACGTGAATATTGTATGGGGTCACCTTGTACCTTTTGTTTAAATTATGTTAATATTGAAAGTAATGACTATTGAGATTCGAACTCGTGACCTCTTGCTTACAACTCTGATATCACGTCAAATGTAATTGGGACATTAGACCCAATGCATAGAGTTGGTATACATATGATCCACATATAAGCCTAAGTTGGATTCCATCCTCAAACCAATTGGAATTAATTGGAGTAATCAACTAGACTTTTATATTGGTCTTTTATCTCAAGTCTTGGACCCTCTTATAATGGTCCTGAACACAAAATCATCATGACTTTTTATGCAATTAACAGTGGGTCTATAGGTTCTCACATTAGGAAGAGGATGAAAGGGCACTCATAGTTTGAATCATTTTTTAAGATCGCAAAGTTTTCCAAATTTTATGAGAAAGCGGGGAAGAAGAAAAGGAGGGAGAGTCATTGGCAACTGATCTGGGTGCTCTAGCCATTTTGGGGGGGGGGGGGGGGGGGGGGGGGGGGTGTTAGGGTATCTTTATTTGTATGTACTCGTATCGCACTAAGGATAGGAGGAACATGTGTTGGAGTGAAAAAGGTGTAACTCTAGAGTTGGAGCCAATGAGGCAAGAACTACAAACCTCATAGGCACTAAGTCTGATTCTTTTCCTATTTTTTGCATTTTTGGTTTGTGCTTTTTTAATGTCCCCACTAATAAAAAAAAAAGTGACCATTACCAACAACAAGATTGTTGTTGGCAATGTCAAATTTTTTGTTGGTAAAGGCTTTTCCAACAGAAATTGATCTGCTGGTAAGCTGTTGGTATAGCCTCTGTTGGTAAAAGTTTTACCGACAGAAATTTTGAACTGTTGGTAATAGTTTGTCATTAGTCATAATTGTTCATTTGTTGGTAAAAGTTATACCAACAAAGTTTTTTGTTGGTAAAAGTTACCACCAACTACAAATTCTCTATTGGTAAAGAGTATACCAACAATAAATTCTTTACTGATAAAAGTTGTAACAATAAAAATTGTCTGTTAGTAAAGGATAGTACCCACACAAATTTTTTGTTGGTAAAAGATTTTTTTACCAACAACAAATTATTTGTTGGTAAAAGTTATACCAATAAAAACTATATGTTTGCAAAGGGTTTTTCCAACCAAAAAAAATTTCTATTGCTAAAGATTATTCCTACAATCAGCATATAGTAGTAGAAGATATACCAGCAAAAACTTTCTATATATACTAACAAAAATTTTCCATTTGCAAGGATTTCCCAACAATTTCATACAGCTAGTCCCTTCATTAATACATATACATTCACCAATAAACAAATCCCCATAGCATCCAAAATACATCTTTAATATCATGTCTAATTTAATCCCCAACAAAAGAAAACAATTCAAAATAAATCCTAAAAGTTTATGTAGAAAAAAATATAAATCCATGATATATATGCAGAAAAGACATCCTCCTACATATCATCTTCATTAGTGTATTCCTGGTCTCCATGCTCTTGATTAAGCTCATCATCAACTGACACACCTTTTTCCTATGACAACGATTAACAAAGACGTCAAATGTACTATTTAAACTCAATCCCAATCTTTTAGCACATAAGTCAGTTATACATAAGAGTTAGCAATCAAGTCATAGCATTTGCACCACCATATTTTTGAATATTTATTTTTATAATTCATATTCACTGTTGCAAAGTCAAAATAGATATCTTATGTGACAAGTAAACTATCAATAGTCAATTAGGCTCACTAAGAAACAACGTTAATTAACATACTATCGAGAACTACATTAGCCTAACTTCAAACTAATAAAATGTTGCTTTACTACTATATGTTGAACAATTATCTTTCCTATAAATTTTAGAAGAGTGGACTCGAGAAAGTTTATCTTTTCCCATGATTTCTTTAAGCTCTCATACAATTAGACAATTTCTCATTCACAATTTTCAGCTCCTCCTCCAACTTTCTGGTCTTAGCTTGTCCCTTAGCTAGAGCCGCACGCTTAGCACTAGAACAAGGAACCTTAACACCTAATCCGTAGTTTTTTGCGTATCCATTATTGTTCTCTCCCACGACTTCAAAAAATATCTTCCTTCGTTCTTCTTTAATGAATGCTTCATCTGCATCATCCGAAAGTTTTGATAGTCTCCTATCAATCTCCATCTGTAAAAAGTAGTATTTTAATCTATTAGAATGTGTATTAGGATGTATAAACACTAAACCAATTTAGAATGATCTAATAAATATAGCAATCATCAAACCAAGGCAGTTGAAGTATCATCATCAAGCACGGTGTGATGCTTTGGAAAATGGGTTTCCTTATAGATATCAATCTCATCGGGATCTTCACCATCTTGTTTCCTCTATTCAAACAAGAATGTATGCGTTACTTAACATACAAATTTAGTGTATAAAAAATGTTGAAATATGAAACTAAAAAGAGCTTCAATTACCTTAGCTTTCCGTATTCTGGCAAAACTCTTGGTACCTGCATAGTGTCTCGATTTTGATTCTTTTTGATTGGCTATGGCTCTTTGGCGGCATTTCTATATCAAAAATTATGGCACTATGAGAATAATTAATAGAAAAGCGGGAACTACAACTATTATCAATATAAGAATATTAAATCCATTATTACCATTCGAATCACATTGATATACCTGCCCTTTTTTAGAAAAGCAAAACTCTACAAACTTTCTCCATTGTAAGTCAAGTACAACATTAGGTTTATTGCCCAAAGCGTTCTCTTTCAAGAAATCTTCAATCAGGCCATTTCTCCACTCGCTTTTACTTTCTCTCTAACTAGAATTCATTTTTGAACGGACCCACATGTATGGCTCCCTTCCTTCAAGAAAGTAGTACTCTTCCTAAAATATAAATACAACAATCACTTAGAACTCAAGCAACGTATCTAATAATCTATTTCTATTTTTTAAATAATAAGAAATAAGTTACATTTATGATTTGCCATATGTGGTCTAATCTCCACTCTTGCATTTCTGACCAATGCTCTAGATACATTGGCAACTTTCGAGGATTTCTAGCATGAATCCTGATCAAAGTCAACATTTTCCTTTGATTGTCATCGTCGGGCTGACCTTCAGCATTAACGTCAATAAAAACTTTGTCCTTCAACCTCTTTTATTTATTTGGCCCCCTCTTTTTTCTTTTGAGGCTCCAATCCTATAACACTAAACAAATTTCATTAGTATATATTAAGGGTGTTAATTTTAAGGCAAAAAAAATACAACTGAGTGCTAACTTTACGAAATTAAAGTCTTTGCTATATCATAAATATATATTAAATACAATACTGCAATTCAAATCCTAAAAATATTATAACACAACCTGATTGAGTGCTACTAGTTGGCTGTGCTTGCCCTTGAGGATGAGATGATGTACTAGATGTATTACCAGTTCCAGACCCTAAACAAATGCACATGACATCAAAACATCGAACATAAGTGTGTACTTGATACAATGCCCGTAATTACAAAATTAACATGATTAATTCACAACCTTGTCTTTCATTACTTCTAGCTGTATCAAGCCTTTTCTCCCGCAATGGACAATTACGATTATCTTTATTACCTTTTCAAATGGAAACAGTAAAAAAAAATAAATAAATAAAAAAAAGGAAAGGGTTAAGGGTACCCATAACTAATATAAAATGTAATATAATATGAAAAAATAGACTCACAAATCATATTTTCTCCTTCATCGGGAATGATATTTTCTGCAACATGCTCTACTTCTGCTTCAACTTGTGACTGATTATCAGGCATATGATTTGTAGGAAATAAAGCACGTCGTGCTTTTTGAAAGGATGTCTCATCATCACTCCGCTTTTGAGGTAGAGGACGATAAGCCAACCTAGGGCTGCAATGTAATTGCTGAAGAATATGTTGCGCTTGTGCTATTTGATGATCATTTCTACGAGATGCTAGTTTCTACATAGAAAATAGGAATGACAACATCGCAAAAATATAATCGAGATACATTAACAAATAACAAATAGCAATAAGATGTGTGGAAAACCTGCAAATCCGATGACTTCACTAGCCTTATACTCTTTCCAGTAGATGCCATGAAAACCTTCAACATTTAAGATTACCAAACAAATACAATACAACAATATTCTTAAGATCATGTCATGTTATGCTAAAACAAGCATAACGCTATAATCAGCCACAATACTGTAACTCGCATTTTATAGTATTCAAAAAACTATGTCTCCATGTTATAATTACAAAAAAAAAAAAAAAAAAAACATGATTGTGAACTCTAATCATATAGAGTGTCATCTTCTTCACTACTATCACTATAGTAGAAATATTCATCATCAACTTTCACACTAATTTGTTCATTCAAGGGTTTGTCAACCATAACCCCTTCTACATCTTCTCTAACAATGTTTATCTCATCCGTGTTAACATCTTCTCGTATCTCGTTGGATGGATGCTCGTCAAGTTCTGGTATGTTATCTTCCTCCATGTCAAACAAATCCCTTGGTTTTGTACAAGTCACAACATGCTAGTCATTTTCTTTATTATCAGATGTACAGAAAACTTGTTGGACTTGGTCAGCCATAGCAAAAGGCTCGTCTGTTTTCATAAGTGTTTTAAGGTTTGCTAAACTAAAACCAAGTCGATCTTTCTTAATACCCATATTAGGATCTACCCAATCACATCAAAACAACACAACCATCCTGTCATGATGATAGTCCAGCTCAAAAATTTCTGTTAGCACACCATAAAAGGTGATATTCCCTATAGGTGTAGTTGCATGGACAAGAACACTGGAATTATGAGTTACTGCTTTCTTGTCAACACTTTTTACACGGAACCTAAAACCAATGCATGTGATCCTTGTCATCTTTCTTATCCAATTGCTAGGCCATTTACTCAACCATTGTAGGTCCTCTGCTTTGTTAGGGTTGGCAGATACATATCGCTCAACCTACAAAAGTAAACAATTATTAGAAAAATAAATATGTTAAAATTATTTATCAAGAACTACATTATGACGCCTATATTATATGCAACGTAAACTTACATTACATGGAAACCAAGTAAGAAACTCTACTTTGTGGATCTTCTCAATTTCTTTTTCTGTCATGTGGCTGTTTTGAGCAGTAATAAGATCATGGTGCTCACTGTAAACAGAAAAGTTGTGAGCTTACATTTGAAATATAAACTTTATATCATCAACGAAGAAACAAATGAAATAAAATTCTTTTTTAAAGAATATACTTAATGTAGTCTTGAATGTCTTCGCAGTTGAACAAGATATATCCATGCGCTTGTTGTAAAAGAATATTAGAGGCCAACATGACATTCTTTTCAGAAGTGTAATAACTTTTGAGGGAGAATATTGACAATGCTTTGCCATCCTTTGCATCATCATTTCTTTTAGACCTTGTCTCTCTTGTCTCAACACCAAGTAAATACCTCTCGCAAAAAGTAAGGCATTCTTCTGAAAGGTATCCTTCAGCAATTGATGCTTCTGGTCAACTTCGATTATGTACAGAACACTTTAACTTATGCAAAAATCTATTTAAGATCATTAAAATAAAGTTAGGATGTGCCAAGCACATTAATTATAAAAATTAAAACCATGAAAAACGCTAAATAGATTACATACCTCTCAACTGGATACATCCAGCGAAAACAAACAGGGCCTGCTATACATGCTTCATAAGGTAGATGAATAGCAAGGTGCACCATGATGTCAAAGAATGAAGGAGGTAGTAATTGCTCAAGTTCACAAAGGGTTATTGTTATCCGATCTTGTAAGCACTTAAAGTCATATGTTGTCGCCACTTTTGAGCATAGCTCTTGAAAACACTTGCTGAATTGAATTATAACACAACTCACCTCCTTATTTTGCAAATTCCGCACAGCAAACAACTGCTGCATCAAAATATGATAGTCATGACTTTTCAAGCCCAAGATCTTTCTTTCCGTTGTCCTCACACATCTAGCAATATTGCTTGCATATCCATCAGGAACTCTAATACTAGCTAAGACTCCTAAAAGTTCCTTCTTTTCTTCAAAACTTAATGTGAAACATGCAGGAGGTAAATACACTTTTCCCTTTCCTTCCTTTGGGTGAAGATCCTTTCGAATGTTCATATCCACGAGGTTAAGGCGTGATTGCAAAGTGTCTTTTGTTTTCCCTTCGATATCTAGAATAGTACAAAGCAAGCTTTCACAAATATTCTTCTCGATATGCACCACGTTAGGGTTATGCCTTATTATTAGATGTTCCCAGTATGACAGTTGGAAAAAATTGCCCTTCTTTTTCCAAGGGTCAACTTCCTCAGCCCTTTTCTTCTTTTTATGCTGCAACCGCAAACCCTTACATAATGTCACCTTCCGT
The DNA here is from genome assembly GCA_018398585.1 of Simmondsia chinensis. NCBI lineage: Eukaryota > Viridiplantae > Streptophyta > Magnoliopsida > Caryophyllales > Simmondsiaceae > Simmondsia > Simmondsia chinensis. The sequence continues at coordinate 29,305,383 of JAGTTD010000008.1, read as the reverse complement.
CCTTCCTTCTGTTCTAACAACTCTGTTCCAGATCTCAACATTGGAGGGTGCCTTTTTTCAATGTTTCCGTCAAACGCCTTTCTATTACGACGAAATTTATGATTGTTATCGAGAAAGCGTCGATGTTCTTGGTAACATAATTTCCTACTCTGTTTCAGGTAGCGAGAGCATGCATCTATATTACAATGACGACGTGCACATTGCCCCTTTGTTCTCCACCCAGACAAATTGCCATAGGCTGGGAAATCATTGATTGTCCATAACAATGCTGCGTATAAAGAAAAGGTCTCATATGCTAAAGCATCGTAAGTGTTCACACCCATTCCCACAGCTGACTCAACTCCTTAACTAGAGGTTTAAGTAGACATCGATGTAGTTACCAGGTGCTTTCGGACCCGGTATAAGCAAGGTTAGCATGAAATAAGATTGCTTCATACACATCTATGGTGGCAAATTGTAGTTTATTAACACAACTAGCCATATGCTGTATTGAGTACCCATAATTCCAAAAGGGTTAAATCCATCACTAGCAAGGGCAAGCCTAACATTTCAATGATTTAAAGAGAATTCTGGGTATCGCTCATTCAAACTTTTCCATGCTTTAGTGTCTGCAGGATGTCATAGCTTAGCATCTTTCTTTCGCGCATCCGCATGCCATCTCATATAACTAGCTGTTTTAGTTAACATAAACATCCTATTAAGTCTAGGTATCAAGGGGAAGTGACGAAGCACCTTGTTAGGGACTTTTTTGCCACTAGCTAATGACACTATATTTCCATCATTTGTGGTCTTCCATCTTGAAGCATCACAAATAGGGCATGCGTCATAAGTCCAATAAATCCTTCCAAAACAACACACAATCGTTGGGACACGCATCTATTTTATTGTATGTAAGACCCAACTTCCTAATAATGACCTTTGCTTTGTAATAGGTGTTCGACAATGTTTCTCCCTTTGGCAAAGCCTTTTTAAACAAAGCCAGAAGTCTAGTAAATCCAGCATCGGTCACTTCATGCTTGCATTTAAGATGACACAGCTGAACAAGAAATGAGAGCTTGCTAAATTCCTCACAATCAGGATACAAGGGTTGCTCTGCATCTTTAAGTAATTCGTAAAAACTTTCAGTTTCTACATTAGGTCCTTCCATTGGTGGTTGTGATGATTCTTCTATATTAATAAGATTATGTACCCCATATGCATCTCCGATCATCTCATAAACACCATAATCATCATCACAAACATTCATCTCCATCTTGCTATAAGTATCATTGCCCTCATAAACTTCTGATCCCCCATGACTATGCCTTATGCTATGAGCATAATCAGAATCCATGCCTTTAAGTTGAAGATGGTGTTCCATAGTGAGTTTATCTTTGCTATGTTGATTAGCGCACAACTTACATGGACACGGTATCAACCCATTTTCACCAAAAACATTAAGAGCATACGAGACAAATGCTCGCATTCCATTCTCAAATTCACTTGAAGCCCTTGGAAACTTCATCCAATCCTTATTTTTAAACACATCCATATGGTAAATCATACACTTACCAATATTCAAAAATCAATTACAAAAGATAGTAAAATATTTATCCAAATCAGCTCATACCATGTAACCACAATGCTCTAAGCTTGAATACTAGAATAGTGACTAGATGAGAAATAATACAATTAATAAAAATAGATCAATTGATCAAATTCTTTCAGTTATAAGGCTAGAAATATTTTTCCATGTTTATTGGTCATATATGTTTGCTCATTCCAATTAAGATTTAGTTCAAAAGCTACTATTACGTGCTGTATTGGACTTCAATTCTGCTTGTTTAGATAAAAATTGATCAATAAGTTCAGTTTAACGGTTGCGGTGTAAGTGATCAGAAGTTTAACTTGTAAGGTTCATTGATTTTAGCAGGAAATGGCAGCTTAAGTTGCTGTACAAGAGATTGAGCTTGCTGCAATTATATTAATCAAGCTTTAGTTCAGCAAAATCAAGTCAGAAATGGAAGACACAACTACACTTTTGCTAAAAATTTTGAATGTCTTTTATCCTATCACCAAGGATATCCTTTACCATGTCTTTTATCCTTATGGTTCTATTAAGAAAATTGAAGTCAATACAACCTCTACCACAGAGGTTGAAGCATATGTGGCCTATTTACATTTTGATCACAAGCAAGAGAAATCTCATAAATAAACCTCTTAAGTGGGAAGAGGACTGGAAAAATCTTCCTCAAACCTGATGTTGATGATTCTGCAGTGCTGAAGTTTGGCATAAACTTGTGTTTGATGGTGTTTTTTTAAGGGAAACAAGTATGGAAGTCGTCGGGTTGAAGCAAGATGCAAGTGTTGCTCTTTAATCTCAAATTAATCTCTCTTAATCTCATCTTATTCTCAACTAATTCTCTTCTTTCTCATCTCAAACTATCCTTTCCTAGTATAATTCATCATCTAACCTAGGTTATGATTCAAGTTGAATCTTGAATCATAACATTGTTCAAATACATCAGGGGGGTTTTTGTAGTTTTGAAGTAATTTTTTGTTCATTTCTTCATTGATTTATGCCATACAACTAGCTTATGCTATGTTTTAGTGCAATTCTTGGAGATGTTATCATAGATTCCTTGAAACACAATAAGTCAAGTACAGTAGTTCTAGTTCTATATAATTTTCTAACTTCTACATGGTATAACTTCTTTTTAGCGTTTAATTTAGTAGGTTTGATCACATATTATACACAATCTTTGTAGTATAACTTCTAGGTTTGGTCTAAATCATTTATGGACATGAACATTAATATATGGCTCACCTCGAACTTGAATCAAACAATATTTATAGCTCTAAATCACTAAAGCACACAAATTTTCACAAATCAAATAGTACAATCAATACAAGATAACCTGATTACCCCATCTTACACACAATTAAAAGTAAAAAAAAAAAACAGCACTAACAGCGAATATATTAACAAACATAAGATTTCAGTTAAATAGTTTAAGACAGGACTTGTTAGTTAATCCATACTAAAATCAAACCAAATATGCATGTTAATATCAACAAAACTAATGAATACAAACATCAAATATGCACAAAAAATAGATTAAAATCAGAAAAACCAGAAGTAGCACCACAATCCAAGCATAAGAGTTGATAAAACCTCCTCAATATCCAAATCAGACAACCTCCCGCCACAAAACTCCACAACAACTAGCAACGACCAACATAAATTTCAGCCCTTATTTAGTCCAAATTGTCATTTTGTATGATTATTCAGCCATATAAGCTTTAGTTAAGAAACCTTAACTGACCAAAGCAAAAACGATGAAAGAGCATGTAGCCTCCATTTAAGTACATATTAGAGGTCTAAATCATTTATGACAATGAATATTAACATAGGGCTCACCTCGAACTTCAATCAGATAATATCTAAAGCTCTAAGTCACTAAAGAACACAAAGTTCCAAAATCAAACAGTAAAATCAGTACAAGATAACTTGATTACAACATCTTACACACAACTAAAAGTAAACAAACAACATCAACAACTAGTATATCAACAAAAGTAACATTAAATAAACAAAAAAATATGACAAAGGGCAAGTTCAAACAAAGGAGCAAAGTAAAGGAAAGTAAAAGCAAGTCCGAACAAGAAGATGGACTGACAGTTTGAACCGGAGTCGGAGTCCAAGTCGGATCTTGAGTCGCTAAGAAAACCCACGCTTTGGGTTTGGGGAGGACGAAGGGTTTTGGTTTGAAGTTTCAGTCCATGGAGGAGATGTCTGGTGTTGGTGGTCGCCGGTGGTGGTTGTTGGTGGTGATCGCTGGTGGTTGTCACCACTGGGGGTGGGGGTGGGGGTGGGGGTGGGGGAGGGGGAGAGAGGGTCACGGTTAGGGGGAAAGAGGGGTCATTTTGTTTTGTTAGGGTTTTACAAAAAAAATTAATAAATATACAAAAATAAAATAAGGAATAAAATTAAAGTGTGGAGGGAAAATGAAAATTGGAAGGGAAAGTGAAAATAAGGAGTGAAAATAAGGAGGGAAAATAATTTGGCTAAAAAGTTTGGTTTCAAATATTATTATTACTTTTATTTTTATTATTTAAAAATACTAGTGTTTAAAATACATGACAACTTATATCATATTAGTACAGTAAGTTTTAGTGTACTAAGTTTTAAGTTCATAAATTTTATGAAATAGTACAATAAATTATATATTTATTTTATCAAATAATCCAAATGACGATAAGAACAAATACAAGAGGGGCCTATTTGCTCCCATACACATCATCATTTAAACTATTTTATTAATTAAGTTTAACTTTTTTGACTAAAAAATTATTTCACAAAGGGATTATAAAATTAATATATCAAACTTTAAGATATTAGTATATAAATTACTCAAATAAAACTAAATATAAGAATAAGCTTTAATTTTACTGACAAAATTTGTCTATTGGTAAATACATCTGTTGTATTGATTTAATCCATATTAACAAAATTTATTTATTTTGATATTCATTTAGTTCATATCAACAAAATTTATTTCTTTTAGTATAGATGTAGTCAATACCAAAAAAAAAATTTCTACTGTCATCTAGCTAGTCTATACCAACAATACTTACTTCTATTGGCACTGAACTAGTCAATACCTACAGAAATCCTTTCTGATGGTATTGAGTACATTAATCCCAACAGAATTTCTTTTGGGATTGAGTACGTTAATATCACCATAAATCTATTATGTTGGGATTGACTACATCAATACCAACAGAAATTTATTGTTGTTGGGATTATATTTATATTATTTTCACTTTTTACTCCTTTGAAGTTATTACCAACAATAATATTTTTTGTTGGTAATATACAACCATTACCAACAAAAGCTGAAATGCTGTTGTTGGTAATGGTCACTTTTTTAGTAGTGCCCCTCAGTTTGTTTATGTGCTTTTGGTGTGGTTTTGGGGGTAATGGTGGGAGTTAACGTGTTTTTGTTCTCGGGTGTTTTGGGTTATTGGATACAACTTTTATAGGTGTTTCTTGTTATTTTTCCTTTTTTGCACTATATATGCACCTTTTGTGTCTCTTAGTGAGATGCCAATTTTTATATTGCGAGTTTTCCTTACTACTTATCAGAAAAAATAAAATTGTACACAACTCTAATGTGGGATTCTACTGGACTCACATATGGAATTCTTCACACTTCCAATCACATGTGAGTTTTCTTCAATTGCACACCTCGCCTTCTTTGGTCAAATGGGATTCAACATTCATTGGACAAGCCCTCGGCGGCACCCCTGTTTACAAGGACATGGTGCTTCAAACAAGGGCCCGAAATCATCAACTCGCTTTGATACCATATTAAAGTAACCAACTTTCCCTAAATTTTAAGTTAATGGGTGACGGTTTAAGATTGATTTTATACTATATCTACTTAGGGTGGTGCAGGTGTGGTGAGCAAGGAGGGTTGATTGGGGGTGGAGAGGTGAGTGGGTGGAAGAAGGTGGTACATCGCTGGTAAGAGGAAACGATAGCATTCCAAATGCTACTGTTGGGAGTGAGAATGAACACTGTGAAACACGGCAAACAGGGAGAGCGGATGAGGATGAGCGTATACATATCACTAGGTCGGATATTCAGTAGGAAGTTGGATTCCAGGGTCATGCTGCAGCCAGTCCTAATTTGAATGAAACCACCCACTTTGTTGATAATCTTCCAGTCTTTTTGAACTCTGAAAGGCTTTTCCATATGCTTCAAAGATATGGCCAAATTTCTGAAACCTATGTTTCACATAAGCATCATCTAAACAAGAGGCTCCTCTTTGGTTTTGTGAGGTTTCTTTCTATTACAAATGCAAATCGTACTATTCTAGGTCTTCAATGGTGTTGCAATGAGGGAAGCTGGTTAGTAGTTAAGAGAGCTAGATTTTCCAAGGTTAACTTTAGACTACTGGGTAGCGAGAGAAGACGTGGCAGCCACCAGCAAAGGAGATATCAGAAGAACCATCAACAACGCCAAAGAAATGATGCTGGGAGTTTTAAGTAGCTGTCCCTGAAAGTAGTATGGGAATCAGTTGCAGTGGGGTTTCAGCACAATCTGAACTGTAGCATCGTCTATTGTATCTCCTAACATTTGGAATTCTTTAACATTCGAGATGTTGGCAATTTGAAATTCATGCCGACGTTTTTCCAGAGCAAGATAAATTCCTCCTTGAAGAAGTTGAGTGGTTCTGCACATGCTGTGATGAAACTAAAGCGTGGAATGACCTAGATTGTTGCCAAACACACTGAGCTTGGATCTCCATCAATGGAGTTCCTCTTCAGGGTTGGTCAAAGGAAAACTTTTAAAGAATTGGTGGATGTTTGGGTGTGGTCCTAATTGATGATGATGTAGACCAATGCTCCTCTTTTGAAATGGTGAAGGTCCTCATTGCAACAATCCAAATGAATACCATTAGTGATTGAATAAGTTTCTAGATCAATGAGAAGGTATTTAATGGTTTTGTGGATAAGGTGAAGGAGCGGACACATCTATATATCTCTTCGCCAGCACAGGGTAGAGGCGATGTGTAAGCCTCTTAGTCGCATCCTTTTCCTTTGCTATCTTTGGTGTCGGTTGTCCCTGTGGGTAGTCCGGAGTACTGTCTTGAAGGTGTGTCAATGGTAAAGGAGACCCTAGCTGCCATGGAAAGTCCTGATGCTTGTCAATGGGCGATTGTTTAGCTAGTTTGGTTCAAGCGTTACCAGGTGAGGCTCCATCAGCTGAGGCCGTATGTCCAACTTGCTTCCCTTTTCTTGTTGACCTGCTGCTAGCCGTTGGTGAATTTAATGTTGTTTCCCCCTCCAATGTCACTTTACATGATAGATAGCGATCAACAGGTGCCCGAGAAATTCCCTTTCCCAAGTTGCCATTTAGAAGGAAATTTTCTACAAAGTACGTTACGTTTTGATAATGCTTCTCCCAAGGGGTGCATTTAACCCGAGCCTAGCCCGAGTCTGCCAGGCTCAAGATTTGGCTCATTAGCATCAAGCTCGATTCGCTAAGCTTGGAAAGTTTAGGATCAGGCTTGGCTCGTTTAAAGCTCGGGCTGCGCTTGGCTCGATCTAAGCTTGGCGAGCTTTTGAATTAAGCTTGCAATAGTTTGACTGATTGAATCTAAATATCGGATTGTTTAAGCTCGTTTAAGCTCAGACTCAGCTCATTTAGGCTTTAATTTGGCTTCATCGGGAAATATTTAAGCATATCGGTTCACAAGCCTACGAGCTCAAGCTTCATCATGCTCGAGCTTGGCTAGATAAAGTAAACGAGCTGGCTCAGCTAGATAAGCTAAATGAGCCAGCTTGGCTCAGGTCGAGCTCATAGTGAGTCGAGCTTTTCAAGCTTCATGACGAGCCGACTTGCAAGGGCTCGCGAGCTGCCTCACCTCATTTACGACCCTACTTCTCCCTTGGTATCTAAGGATGTAAACCTAGAGGGTAATTTTGGCTTGAATGACCTAGCTCCTTATAAAGGTCAATCCCATGTTTAGCGTTATGTTGATTTAGGTGAGGTAAATTGCTCTTCCTCCTCCACTTCCATTCCTTTGCCCACATGCTCCCTATCATGTTCCACATGCCCTAAGCCAAATCCCATCAAGCCCAAAAAATACAAAAATCAGTAACCTCGAGCTAGATAAGTAGAGACTGCTAAAAACCTGGGGATTGGGCGAAAGATTGTTCTCAAGTTTTAGGGTTCTAAGGATGAAAATACTAGGATCATATGTTCCGTAGTGGAAATCGATGCTTTTGTCAATCGCCGAAAATAGAAAAACCATCGACTGCCCCTACCTGTTCTTCAAAAATGAAAATTTGTTCATGGAGTTTTAAAGGCTTTTGAGGAAAGGAAAAGGAAATGGAAATCGAAGATATGGTTAGGAATTAGAGGCTCATCATACTTGGGCTTGTGGACATGAAACATAATAATTTAAACTAGACTTCGATTACTATGTGTCGGGGGTCATCTGATTGCTGGGGAGATGATATTTCGGCTTTTGATGGTTTTGGGGCATTATCATTATGTAGAATGACAATGACTTTGTGGTAAGCTATGTCCTGAAAGGAAGCAGGTGGATTTGTCGGATAGGCTCTTTGATTGATGATAGTTTTAACTATGTTGTTTGTCGCATTTTATGGCTCTTGCTCTCATGTGGATAGGGGAGTAATTTTATCAGAATTGGTTGCCATGAAAAACTCTATATCAATCTCTCTCTTACTATTAGGAGACTTCAATGAGGTACTTGATAGCTCGAAGTATAAGAGTTGTAGCTCTATGACCCCAGGCATTCGGGATTTTATGTACTTTGTCGACTTAATTGGATTATTGATGTTCCTTTAACCAATGGAAATTCACATGGGCTAGGAGTATTTCCATGAGTTGTAATGACCGGGCTCTTGTTGATAAAGAATGGGTGAATCCCCACCTTAGACGTTTCGGCCTTGAGAAGGGGCTCTTCGATGATTGCCCCATTGTCATCGAGCTTGACCAAATTCTTTTGGGTCTGCAACCGTTTGGAAGCTTTAATTGTTGGTTCTCGCATATGAAGTACTCCAAATTGGTAAAGAATGAGTGGCAAGCCCTTGATGGACTATTTTTCGAGAAAAGGCCGAAGAGGCTAAAATCCCCATAAAGAAGATGGAATAAAGAGGTGTTCAGACATATTGAGCACAAAATTGCTTCACTCGAGGGCGAGTTGGATGGAATTAAAAGTAAGGTTAAGATCTTGGACCTCTTTGAAGAATACATGGCTAGGAAATCAGACGCCACTTAGTAATTGTGGATATGGTACCGAAGAAAAGAGAGTTATTGGCTACAACTTTTGAGGAGCAAGGAGAACACCAAATACTTCCATACCCTTGCGTCTATCCGAGCTACACAAAAATCAATCTTTAGGGTGAGAGTGTTGGGTCTATTGTTAGCCAAGGCAAGTCAATGCAGCTATTGCATCATTTTTCCAAGCTCTATACATTGACCAATTTCCCGTTAGACCAATAGTGGGTGACTTAGAGCTTTAGCTTTTATATTCTCTAGGAGCTACCTCCTCGGAGGGCATTCACTCCTCTCAAGAAATTATGGATGTTGTGTGGGATTGTAGTTCCAACAAGGCCCCGAGTTATGATGGCTTTAACTTCAAATTTGTCAAGAATATGTGGGAGACCTTTAGAAATGATATGGTCATGAATTTTTTATCATTTGTAGGCTTAACCCGATCGTTAACACTACAAGGGTTTCACTAATTCCTAAGATGAATCGTGCATTGGATATCAGGGATTTTAGGCCTATTAGTATGGTGGCTTGTGTTTATAAAATTATTTCCAAAGTTATGAGTAAAAGCCTTCCTACGACATCACCAAATTTAATTGGAGAGAATCAGACAGCGTTAATGGCTAGTAGGTATATCTGGGTTGGAGCTTTGATTGCAAATTAGGTGGTTCATTGGTTGAAAAAGAAGAAGAAAAGGGTATGCTCTCAAAACGTGATTTTCGGAAAATCTATAACACGGTTATCTAGAATTTCGTGGTGCGAGTTCTCCAATAGATGGGCTTTAGCCCACCTTGATGCTCATGGATATAGGAATATATGTCCTCTCCGTCCACGTCAATTCTCATTAAAGACTCCCCAACCTCGCCTTTTATGATGAAATGTGGTCATAAACAAGGTATCCTTTATCCCCGTTTCTCTTTTTGATGGTGATTGAAGTGCTTAACAGGGGTTTGCTTCGGGTGGTAAATTTGGGGGAAATTAGCTGTTTAGAGGTCGGATCCGGTAAGGTGTTCCTGACCGACCTATAGTTTGCTGATGCCACTTTGATCTTTTGTCCTGCCGATCGAGATGTTATTTCCACAATCAAATATCTGCCCCCATACTTCCAAGCCACATCGGGGTTAAGAATTAAAATTTCCAAATCTGCTATGGTCCGTTTAGGGATTTCTCAAGAATGGGCTGTACAAACTGCATCTATCCTTGTGTGCCAGATTGCAATGCTTCCTTTGAGATATCTTGGTATTCCGCTAGATGCAAGTTCAAGGCTTGTGTCTACATAGAAACCCATAATTGATCGAATTCAGAAAAAGCTTGCAGGATGGAAACAAAAGTCTCTTTCGAGGGCGGATAGGTTAACCTTATTAAAATATGTTCTTAATAACCTACCGACCTACTATATGTCAATATTCCGTATTCTGAAAAAGGTCCTTCGGGAAATATATAAACTGCAAACGAGCTTCTTTTGTGGCACTTAGGATGACGCACTAAGTCTCTCATGTATTAAATGGAAGCTTATTCAAGCTCCTAAAATCTTAGGGGATCTTGGGGTTGGGGATCCGCTTATCTAGAATGCCACACTCCTTTTTAAGTGGTGGTGGCCCTTCTCCAAGGAAGGCTCATTCTTGAGGAAGAAATTCATATATTCTATACAAGGTGGAAGTACTGAAGGCATGGTCCCTTCCCAGCCCTTGAACTCTCTGTGCAGCTCTTGGATATCGATTTCAGAGGTTGTCGACACATTCCAAATTCCGCAACAAGCTGTTGATGTTCTGTGGGTTATGTTGGGAGATGGGTTGAGAATTAAATTTTGGAAAATATAGGTGGATTAGGGAAGTCGCCCTTCAAACTCGTTACCCGGCCCATATAGAGTTTCGCTTCAACAAAACCATGTTGTTAGTCAAATGGGCACTTTAGACGGATACGAGTGGTGGTTGATCTTTAATTGAAGATGTCATTTTTTTTCTCACGAGAGGAACCGAATCTCGCTCTCCTCCACGCCCTCCTCAACAATGTTTCACCCGATCTGGTCAGTGTCGACAAATCTTGGTGGAATAATGATAGCGGAGGTATGTTTTCAATAAAGTCATTTGTTGATGCCATCTGAATGGCTTCCCCTCGCTCATTCTCTATTGACCATTTGGTGTATGAAGTGTGGAAAGGCTTGGCTTCCCCAAAAGTTGAGATCTTGGTCTAGATGGTTCTACTAGATAAAATGAAGACGAAAGAGAAGTTCTTCAACATCGGTATCCATGATCGTGAAAAACAGTGTCCTCTTTATGGTAACACTGTGGAAAGTGTGAATCATCTCTTCCTGAGATGCGAGGCCTCATGGAGGACTTGGAGCTCTTGTTTTGAGTGGTGGAGTTTCTATTGGGTCTCTCCCTACTCCATTAAGGAGCATCTTGAGCAATGGCTTTCATGTCGTGTGGATAGTAAATTGAAGAAAAAGGTTTGGTTGACGCTTTTTTTCGTTGTTATTTGGGAAACTTGGTGCGCTAGGAACAAAATCTTTTTCAATGAGGTTTGCCAGATCGATAAGGATATCATATGGTTGATCAAGCTCCGGCTCGGGTTTTGGGTTGAGGCTTGGTGTAATACATTCCAGTTCTCTCTTATTGATGTGGCATGTAAGTTAGAATGTTTTAGGAGTTGGAATAATTTGGGGTAGGATCTTCGGGTTATAGTAGGTGGGTGGGGTGTGGTGTTGACATTTTCTGGCTTGTTAGTCTTTTGTTTGTACTCTCCCCTAGGTCTTGATGTATTAGGGCGCCTTTTCTATATCTCGAGCATTGGTTGGTAGTTATAGTAAAATATACTATAACATAACTATGTATATGTGTTGAAGGACCATCCGATATTCGTGCATGTGCTGCGTATCGTAAATCATTAACTAAAGTTAAAAATCATTGAGATGCAACGAGACAAACAACCGCTTTCAACTTAGCTTAGGTAGACAATTCATTTATACATTAAAAAAAAAATTTTTTTTTCGGGGCCTGACTGCAGTAAACATATAACCATTTTATTTTAAAATATTTTTTGGATAACTAAGAAGAAAAAGTCTGTCATGATAAATTAGTAAATACAAAAGATTTGGAATCTGTATGCCTTGATGCGGTATCATGTTCAAAGCTAACATTAAAAGCGATGAGCCTTACTGCAACACGTAACTTTGCGAAATTTTCCAGCATAAAGTTGGATGTATATTACATTATACAGTGGCTCAAGTGAGAGTGGGCAATTGCTCACACTGGAATACGTTAATACATTTAATTGTGTTGTATATTTACAAGTAATATAAGAAATAAGTGCCATATTCCCTCGGAAAAATAGTAATTCCTATTATAGTTGACTCCATCAACTTCAGGTTCCTATAGAAAAATAATAATCCGGTTGTTGATGGGTTTTTAATGCAGAGTGCTTTATTTATGTACAAGGGGCCTGTTGCCCCTCTTTTGCTGTCTTTCTGCTTTTGTTTCATTGTGGCTTAGTTCTTCGATTGTTGACCTTTTGTTTTCTTTTCTCTGTCTTTGGTCAGGCTCCCCTGATGGGGAATGCCGGGTTTTTGTATCCGTGGTTTTTCCACTATCTATTGAAAAAAAAAAATCCGGTTATAGTTGACTCTACCGGCTTCAGGTGCTAGTTTTACCACTATTTACATATGTACAAAAGAAATATTGCTATTCTTTAATGAGAAAAATTTTATCATAATTATAAAAAACAGAGAAAACATTATTAAATTTCAAACATGAAGATTAACTTTTTCGATGTCTATATTCTACATGAATGTAGGGGCAAGCATCAAACAAATTACATTAACAAAGTTTAATTTGAGGATTACATATTAGTTAAGCAACCAATATTTCATGGTGCACAGCTTAAATCCAAACCAAATGACGAACAATTCGTCTTGTTGAATAATGTATTCCTTGTACAGGAGCAGGGAAGATGTCTCGGAAAGAGTCCAACGAATCAATCTTTGTTTCAAGGATTCTTGTAATGGTGACATATCATGATTAACCTATTGATGATCCATCCACGTTTCATTTCAGTGAGCTATGTGAAGGTTTAGTCTAATGTAATCAAAGCAGGCCTAGTTCAAGAGGGGTTTGTGGACAAGAAATCAACTAACAGTGGTGGCACTATGGTTATATTATGCTATTATTAGCATCGTGCTCGTTAAATATAAGTAACATTACAAATAGAAAAATTATCCAAAAAAAAAAAAAAAACATTACAAATAGAAAAATATTAGTTTTAGTTAATTATCCCTATCAACACCAAGTTCTAGCTCAGCCATTGCAAATTAATACTAAATCTATGTTTCCAATAATGTAGTTGAATATAATTACATTGTAAAAAATAATATTAAATAACTACTTTTTTTATTTATTTATTTTTGATAAATAATAACTAATTTTTATAAATTAGTAACTTTATATTCTGTATACTTAATACAATGTATATTATATTCTAAAATCAAAGTAGCTCATTTCTATAATTTCAACTAGTGTTATCCCATACGGTGCCCAGAAGGTGGAACACTGTTAAGCATGTTCGACCCGAAAAATGATCCAAACCGACCTGACTAGCTAGGTTGGTGGGTAAAACTGGGGCTATTCAGGCACCATAGTGGGTTGGGGCATGATGCAGCGCATATAAGAATATTAGGAAAACAAAAGGGTCAACAGCCTTCCTTTAATCTCTCGCTCATCTATCCGCGTCTCTCTTCCATCTTGCCAAGTAACCCACCTCACAAGAACCCGATCCGCCAAGTGAACCACCAATAGCCCCATAGCTCGCCAAGGCTAAGATGTAGCTGCATTAGATCAATAGGTCAATAACTTATTCTGTTTAAATCGAGCTTGGTCTGAACCAATATCCGACCCACAACCCATTGCTACTCATATCTAACAGATTTGACCTATTAGACTTGACCTGTTGTGCAGACAGGCCTAACCCCGTTCGATCAATCCCAGCCGCTTCAATATGACAATTATTATGCTTTTTATTTTCCTTTTTTATGGGAGATTTATTGCAATTATGACTTATTTTTTAATTTTTTTTATAAATATTTAAAGACTCCCTCTGTAATTATTAGAAATGGGGTTTGGAGAGGTTTGAAGGGAGGGGGATTTCTCCATAATATATAGTAAATTTTATTTTATTATTTTTTTGAATATTTAAATATCCATGTAGAATTGCTAGAAGTGGAATTTAGAGAGTTTTGAAGGAGGAGAACTTTTGTATAATATATAGTGATAACTTTCTGATTTTATTAAGTATTAAAATTGATACAATTGAACTATATTTTTGACATCATATCTACGTATACAATTAAATTTAACTAAATAGCTTTAATTAGGGTGTGTTGTTTGTCACACATTACAGAACGTGAATTCGTGTGCGTCTTCAGCTTTTCGACCTTTATTCTTACCTATACATAGCAACCCTAATTAATGCTTTCAATTCCGTGACGTGTACAAGCCTTATTAAAAGAAGGAAAAAAAAAAAAAAAAACACAAAACAAAAACCTATGAATTCAATTTATTTGAAACAAATCATTTTTAGATAGAGATTTATTAAACACTAGTTTTTATAAACATTAATTTACTGAAATGGACATTCAAAAATTTTTATACTCAGATAATAATGAGTCAAATATGCTTTACCAGCAAAGTAGACAATGTATTTTGCTATAAAAAAAGTATCATATATATGATGTAGAAAAGGGTTAACTCGAAACCTTGGTGGTTCAAATAGCCATTTAGGACCCAAATTACAAAAGCAAAATGCTAAATGTATTTAGTTATCTAATTTATATGCTCAGTGGTATACTAATGTGGATTACAAAAGCAAAATGGATTTTTTTTGATATATACTCTGCGATATAAATGTACTCAGTGCTTTTTTTAACCGATTTTCATTATATATTTTCTGTTTTACTCTTGTGTATTTTGTTGTGGACTTAACAATTATTAAAAAAAAAAGTTGATTTTTTTTGGAAGATAGCTGCTTTTTACAGTGTTTAAATCAAATACATTTTTTGAACACCAATAGCAATTAGCAAGATTATTGCTAGTTACAAAACCGTTATTCTTTATCCAAAGCCAATTATATATAAATACATATATAATAATATGAGGCCTTGTAGTTAAGGCTTTGTTTGGTTTGGCCGAAGGCAATATCTGTCTTTTCTCTATAAATTTCTTATATGATTAGTTATTTTTTTAATAATTAACGAGCTAAGAGCTCAAAGGAAAAAAAAAATTTTCTTCCAAACGGAAAATAAGTCTTCCAATATATGGAGGTAAAACTTTTTCTTCTCTAATTTTTCATCTTTAGCCTCACATTAGTTTCGAAACATAAATCCTCCAAAAATATATAAATATATTTTTGATAATTAGAGAGATAACTCTTAATAGAAAAGCCGGCGTACCCACCGAAGCAGAGCTCGAGGAAGTCACAAAACCTGAAAAAGGGAAAATACAATACGATAACATATGCCAAAAATTTTAGACACCTACACCTGCTCGAACTCTTGAAGCACTGGGATAAAGTCATAACACCTAGTCCCAAACACCAATTTTCAATATAACAACCAAAAAGATAACGCACCCGAACCACTCATCAATCTTGAATATGATCTAATCCCTTGACATCCACACTCAAAATGCTACAAAAACGAAATGGATCATACCTTTAGATAACACGAGGACTATTGATCAAATAGACCTTTGACATTATTTGGGACAACTTGAAATAGACCCCATCAATCTAAACAAAAACGCCCAACAAGAAGAAGGATACCACATGTCAACATGACTGGAAAAATATATAGATATAGTGAAATTGATTTTTTTAAATCATGAAAAGGCGAATTCATAAAAAATAATTTCAATTAAAAATGGTTTTAGAAGAAGTATTTCCGGTTTTTGTAGTAAATGTTTTAACAGGAGGAATGTGGTTCTGGTTGTTGGGTATGACTTTTGTTATGTTACACTCAATTTGATTCCTATCGATGTTTTGTTATTTTTCCTTTATAACACTTTGTTTGTGCCCTTCGAATTTCTCTCGAGAGATGACGGCTTGTATAGCTCGAATCCTTTCTCGCTAATTACTGAAAAAGTATTTTCTAGAAGAAATATATAGCGAACCCTAAAAGTTCACCTAAACCTAAAATACTCACAATTGACCTTACATGTAACTCATTTTATTAAAAAAAAAAGGGAAAAAAAGAACAAGGGTGATGCCCAAAATTTTAAAAGAATGTCTAGGGTTACTCATTCCAAAATAATTCTCTTACTAGAGCTCCATCATTACCCTTTCTTTCTTTCCTACCTTCTTTCTCGTTTTTGTTTCAAAGGGTAAGTGAGTTGGATAGTGTGGAATTTAACCTCAGATCTCTTGTCCTAGGGCATCTTGATAATTTTATTCAAATCCCCTAAGCAAATTGAATCATGAAAGGATCTAGTCAAAGCAAAGAAGATACCAATAATTCAAACCCTAAAATCGATGAAGATCAAGAGGAGGAGGAGGAGGAGGAGGTCATGAAGAAGAGCAGACCCTCAAGCTCAAGCAATAGCACGGTAGAGGAGAGTGAGAAGAAGACGGGTTCTGGTGGAAGTGTTAGACCATATAGTCGATCCAAGGTGCCTCGTCTTAGATGGACACCGGATCTACATCTATGCTTTGTTCATGCTGTGGAAAGGCTTGGTGGCCAAGAGAGTGAGTTTATGTTAACTCTAATAATTTATTTTGATTTAAATTCTTGTTTGTTTGAAATTATTTTTTGTTTGCAGTTTTTGATTTTTTAAGATAAAAATCAGGTTTTGAAAATAATCTGTTCTGATTTTGGTTTTCCTTTTCAATTTTCAATTAAATTAGGGGAAAAAAAAACTGAAATACAGAAGCCAAAAACCACCCAAAAAAATTTCTAAAATATGATATTTATTTTCTGAAAAATCAAAAACTACAAACAGAAAATGAGAGCAAATAGGCCCTTCATTAATTGGGTTTAATTCTTGACCCATTTTAATTATGATTTTGAGGATGTTATGATAATTTATTTTTATTCTTAATATTTTGTATTATGAAATTAAATGATGCAGGAGCAACACCAAAGTTGGTTCTCCAATTGATGAACATCAAAGGCCTAAGCATTGCGCATGTCAAGAGCCATCTTCAGGTGAATTTAATTACACAATTTAATTAGATTTCTTACATAATTTTATTTAAAAATTATATACCTTATGCTATAATCAGCCATGAATTGAATTTCATCTATTTTTTATACTTATTAAGTAGTTTAATTTGTATACAGTAATATCAAGATGGATGACCTCCTGGGAATCATGTTGCACCCCTCAGGTTGGGAATTTTTGAAAATAGCCTCTCTTCAGGGCAGCACCCTGTAGGGGGAAGGCTGTGTACATCCATCCCTCCAGACCCTGCTTAAGCAGGAGCCCTAGGGGCACTATGAATGTTGCTTTATGCTATAATCAGCAATGAATTTGACTTCATGGATTTTTTGTACTTATTCAGTCATTCACTTGTTTCCTTTTTTTTTTTTTTTTTGTTCCTTTGATTTAGTTGTTGACTCTTTTTTTAATTTTGGGTTTATTTGTTAGATGTATAGAAGCAAGAAGATTGATGAATCCAATCACGGTACATAACTAATCTTTATGGGTTTGTACTGTTATCAACCATTTAAAAAATTGCGCATCACAATGTTAGATCCCTCATTTTCTGACTTTATTATGATGCACTCTATATACTAGTTCTGGGTTTTTGATTGTCTATAATTTTACTATATGTACACTTACACTCGAGGGTTATTCCTCTACTATTATTAAACAAAATTTCATGGCTTTTTTCATGCTTATTAATAGAAAGAATACCGAGTGAAAAAACAAATAGGGTTCCTACAATTTAGGGTTCGAGATATAAAAATTTTTCCCCCCTAAATTTGAGGTTGAGAGTTATGTGTTTTGGTTTTTTTTTTTAACTACAGATATTGTGAATAATCAAGGGATTTTCAATGATATTGGAAGAGATCAACATGTATACAACCTTAGCCAGCTTCCTATGTTACAAGGTTATAATCATCAAAGGCCTCCTTCGAACTTAAGGTACTATATTTATTTTTTTCTTTTTGAAGGATTTTTCAAGAAAATATCCTTATACTTAAAAGTTTTCTTGTTTCAATTTCATTATTTAAGGGATTCATATTTGTTCTACTTGCTGCAAAATGAGAATAGGAAAGCTTTTAGTATCTCTCTCGTAAATCATATAAAAGTTAGGAGTTTTCTCCAAACTAAATTTAGAATGTGAAATTTCTTACACGTATTTGAGATATTCATTTGGTTGAGGGATTGTTCCCCATAATTTTAATTTCTTTTATTGTCATATTAGGTATGGATGTTCTAGCTTTAACAATGGAAAAATGTTAAGGCACGACATGTACGGATTTCTTACTGAAAACACTTTGAACAATGGTTATAATCCACGTGCCGCAAATTCTTCCAGCCATGGCTACTCTTGTTATTGGAGAACACAACAAAGACAAGAAGGGGTAGTCCTGCCATTTCAAACTAGCCTTCTCGCAATGCAACCTTGGATGAGGTCGAGGACTACAAATGCAAACCTCTATCTCACAAATCAGGCTCAGAGCCAAATCGAAATCCTAGATAGACCCAAGTGTTTGATCAACGGTACGACTCTAAGAATAGTCGAAGACCATGATGATCAAAGAAGAGCATTGAAACGTAAAGCACCCATGGATTTAGACCTTTCCTTAACCCTAGTGACAAAAGATCACAATGACAGTGATAATCAAGATCAAAGGGCAAAGGATTTGATCGAGCGCGACGGTGATTATCAAATTAATGATAGTAGCTTATCATTAACATTGGGTCCTCATTCATCATGTTCAAGCTCAAACGACATGAAGAAAAATGGATGTAAAAAGCATGCAAGGACAAGAAGCTGTGGCGGCAGTACACTTGATCTTACTTTGTGAATGAGGACAAGTGGTAAGTGAGATCTCTTTGGTAGTACTCTAATTTGTCAGGAAAAAAATATATTAATTTGCAGTATATAAATTTGTTTATGTATATTAATTATTATAGAACAAGGTAAATGCCAAACACATCTTTTGTTGTTATACATCTTGATTATGGTGCATTTTCTTTGGTAGGTGCGAAAGAATCAATTGTTCTAAAAGTTTGATAGTGATGTAATTATCCCTTACGTTTAGACCGTTAATATTATATATGTCCAATTATACCCTTTTATTTCAATTATATTAATATTCATATTGGATATTGTTGATATTGGTACTTGGAAACTCTCGGGTTAAGTATACAATTTTTATAGAAAGTTGATATATATGAAGTATATGTACAAGTGCAGTGATTTTCACCATAAAACTAATTTGACATTAGGTAGGATAGTCAACTACCCAATTTTATGCATTGATTTGTTATCTATCACTACTTTGGGGTTGCATTTCTTATCAGACTTATATATAAAGGCTTTCATAGACGCTCTATTACCATGGTAGTAAACTCATTATCTCAAATTCTTGAGTTGTAATAAAGGTCCAATATGATTTAGGCACTAATTTTTTTGATAGAGTAATATTATAGACACCTCAATAAGTATCCGGTTCATGTGCTGAATACATATGAAAAAAAATAAAAAATTATGGACTTATAAGGAAGCATTTACTCTAATGTTATTTTTTACAATCCAATGCCTTGGTCTCATTGTTAGATACATGCATCATTTTCCTGCACAATATGTAGATTTAGTCGGTTGAAATTTAAGGCCTTTTATTCTATGATATCTCGACGAAAAAGTAATATTAAAGGAAAATGTCCAATATATCCAATTCTTGTAATTAATTATGATAATAACATGGTAAAGTATAATTTTATTATAAAAATAGTATTGAATAACTAACTTTAACATGGTAAAGTATAATTTTGTTATAAAAATAGTATTGAATAACTAACTTTTTATATGCTGATAAATTTTTGTCATCTACCCTTAGGTACACGATTATGCACAAAAATTTATAACATGGAACATTGCTTTATATAACTAATTTCATTTTATAAGCTAATAATTTCATGCTACGTACATTGTGAATATTTTAAGGTAATTATTTTTTTTAATATTTAGGAAGATATGAAATTCCTTTTTTATAATTAACAGAACAAGACCATCAACAGAGTAGACGAGGTGATTCTCCATAGAAACAAAATAAATGAAAGAAAAGGAAAGCAGAGAAAGAAAGGCAAAAAATGAATGTAAATCCCTACTCATGGTAAAAGCCAAACTAAATGATGCAGCGGCATATGGAAATTTTGAGAGTTGGAAGGTTCAACGGCCATCCCTTTCAATTTTATTACGAAAGTAATAAAAACAAGGGGAATAATAGTGCTCAATTTCTCACAATCCGAAAAGATAAAAAATCCTAGAAAATTGATAAACAATCTAAAAATTATGAAAGCTAATAAACCCTAGGGTTCCTCTTGTTTAAATAGAGGAACTTTTCTAACTAGACTTAAACTCCTAAATTAGAATCAATGGTTGATATCGCAATACGTGGGCTTAGGATCAACGGTTGAGATCGCAATTCGCGTGCTCATACTGCAATAAAAAACTAAAATAAAGGGGATAAATATAATAAATAAATACTAATGTAAGTTATCCTAATTGATGTTAAACCCTTAAAAGCCGAGTTTCCTCTTCAAGCCACATCCCTCCTGAGTTCGCCAAGCCATAGCAGCCAACCCGCAATGACTCATCTGCTAAGCTATCCGCCAATGGAGGCAGGGCTGCATCATTCTCTCTGGGTTGGAGAGAATTCGTCATCGAATTCGTCATCGAATCATATGGGTCAATTCTGCTTAGCAATATTCCTGTGGATTGTTTACCGCCGGCAACATGGTACTCGGTACCTCCTCCAGCTCTTCTCCCTGTTCTGTTTCACCATCAAGATATTTTTGCCAAGTTTCATCCTTTGTTGGCGCCGATACAGCTGATTCGCCCCTGTGATTTACTCGGATGTAACTCTTACCAAGTAGCCTCCATACTTGGCATCTAAAATCCTTACACTCTGTAAGGCTTACTCAGTATTGAATCCGCCTTCTTGGTAAGGGAACCTCGTAACCCAATCTAGCCGACATTGCCAACCCTTCTGGAGATACCTCCTTTGATAGACTCCCTATCTTATCTGGCACCTACTCCTCGTCATAGATGGGCTCATCATATGTGGGCTCATCAAAGATGGGTAGAGAGAAAAATCAAGATATGTTGGCTCATCAAAGACAGGTTCTCTCCTGATGTCGCACGTTAGTGTAGATTCCAAGTCTAACTCGCCAACTATGTTGGCGAGCACGGCTCTATCTTCCAATTTTGGCCCTTCGGTCCGTGAACCACATGGCACTTCATCTTTCTTGGTTAATAAGATGATCCTTGTTCCCTCAAAGATAAAGCTATCAGTGTTCTTTCTTCAGTCATATATAGTACCTCTATCATATTTCCAAGGTCGGCCCAATCGCACATGACACACATCCATGGCTACAGCATTGCACCATACTCCATCCCGATACTTCAACCCAATAGAGAAATTAACTAGCCAATCATTTCAAAATGCTTACCTAGTCTTCTCTCTTGATCCATGACATTTGGTAAGGGTTCGAATGCTCCTCCGTCTTCTGCCCTAGCTTCTGGATGGCTTCCTCGGAGATGGCATTCTTAAAACTTCCAGAGTCGATGACTAGACGGCAAACCCTATTGCCTATTGTACATGTCATCTGAAAGATGTTGTGTTGAAGTCATTCATCTCCTTCTGCTTCCACAGGCGTGAAGCCAATTCACCTTACCAGTAGCAAGCGACCTTCGTCACCTGCTACCTCCTCTTGTCTAGTGATGCCAACTCGTCCTAAGCCTCTTCTGCTACTATTTCAAAAATTCTTCCCGAAGACCGGATTCCCACCTTTGTTCATCAACGTTGGTGGCATGCTCGGTATTGGGGCGATTACTTCTCATCCCTCTAGCCGATGCCTCTATTTCTGGGAATGGTTTAAGGAAGCTTTTGTCCATGGCTTCCTCGTCACCCCCTGTTGGCGGGTGTTGGGGTTGCGTTCTCGACATCTGATCAGGATCTGCCCCTAGTTGAATCAAGCAATGATTGATTGGTCGAAATCGCTCTTCCATATTCTCGAATCTCCTCTCGTTCTTCTGTTGAACATCACGATCAAAAACATCTCTAACAGCAGTGTGTCTCTGTCATCCACATGCCATCTCAAAAGTTGTTTTGAGCTCTATCAAATTTCAGCGGGATGGCAGAAGATGGCACAAATTCTCATGTGGGATGAAAAGTTGACGAGGAGTGAAGAGGCCCCAAAGGATAGAAGTCTTGATAGAGAAGGATCGATCATCTCGTCCACCGCAAAGCCGCTCTTCAAGGTACGCCATCTTCAACATCGAAATCCGTGAGCCATTGCTATACCTCCAAGTCAACCAGATTGCTTTCACTACCACAAAAATCATCCCCCAACCACCAACCACGATCTCCACCACCACGAGCCGGTCCTAATCCATCGAATCCGACAAAGAAAGGATGAAGAATGCATTTATGATTTTTCTTCTCCACCAA
Organism: Simmondsia chinensis; assembly: GCA_018398585.1. Taxonomy (NCBI): domain Eukaryota; kingdom Viridiplantae; phylum Streptophyta; class Magnoliopsida; order Caryophyllales; family Simmondsiaceae; genus Simmondsia; species Simmondsia chinensis. The sequence goes on along the minus strand of JAGTTD010000008.1, from coordinate 29,282,920 downwards.
TTTTTGATAAGCCCATTAATAATGAGGAGAACATTATGGACACTAAGCCTCTAGATCTACTTTTCCTACCCCCAATACTGCAAGTTCCACCTCACCCACCAACACTGAAACAAAAACTATGATTGTAAAAAGCAATATTCCCAGTGCCTCAAGGGCTCCCTCCTAAGCAGGGTCAGGGGGGGGGGGGGGGTGGATGTACTTCACCTTCTTTCTTTAGGGTGCTATTCGGAAGAGAGCCTATTTCCGAGAACCCCCAACCTGAGGGGTGCAACACGAGGACTTCGCAGGAGGTCACACATCTTGGTACTACTTAGCACGCTTAGCAACTAAGATTGTCTTCATAAAAATAATATCCACCCGATCACCCTCATCACGAGAACCAAAAGATACGACCCCACATTGGAGCCCTTTACCACAACCGACATTGGAACCCTTTATTGCTCCACGAGGGCATCTTCACCCATCAACAAGACTAGTGGGTCAAATTCGAGGATGAATTCTATCCAAGTGGGTGAGAATGATGAAGATAAGGATTGAAATAACCTAATCGAGATGACAAAGGGAGTTTAATTAGGGTATAATTAGGATTTTATTTATTAGTGTTTAGTTTTATTGAATTATGAAATTAGATTTAGGGTTTTAGAGTTATATTATTATAAGAAGTAGTAGAGTTTGATTTAAAGTAGGATTAGTGCTTAGAATTAAATTGTTATTATAAGTAGTGTTTTGTATGTCTATAAATAAGTCACTAGTTTATAGTTTTTGGAAGCTTTTTGATGAATTGAATAATTTTATGAATTTTTTTGTTTGAGCAGAATCAACGAATTTTAGCCTATCCTTCTTAACCTAGCATCGTTTGGTACGATCAACAGGTATCTCTTAATTCCAAGATTCCCATTCACGTGCTACATCACTAAAATGTCCAGCTTTGACCATGGTTTGCACCAAAGGCGTAGACTGTGTTCAATATCTATGATGGAAACTAAGTAACATGTGTTACAAACAATTTCAATTTGGGAGCAATATTAGAAATCAAGAGGAGTCTTTCATGCAGTGGTGTATGTATATATCAGTGTAACCAACTATTATTTGAAATCAGGAAAGGACCCTCAACTTTATACAAGATATAATCCTTCGAATTATACAATATATTTTTTTAAAGGTAATTATAATATTAAGCTAGTATTTTATTATAACTATAGGGTTATAACTATAGGGCGTGGTGATTTGGCGAATGCATGCGACATGTGACAACTAGGAGTTTGCCATGTCTTGGAAGTTCAATCACTAAATTTTAAAATGAAATGACAGACATCTTAACTTGGATTGTGTGCATTGAGCTGGTAAATTAATTATGTAAAATTTCGGATCCCATCATATGTATATATAAAAAAATGGTACATCGATTTGAATTTTTTTTTTTTTTTTTTTTTTTTTTTGGGTTTTTGTTATAGGTTGAAGACTTAGGGTTTTATATGGCTGTAGATAATTTATAAAGTTGCTTTTATTTTGTATAAGATTTATGCCCTAAATCATTTTCCTTCCCTTTCGACCTAAATATTGTACATAGTTCGCCTTCATATCTCCTTTATATTTAGTGTGACTCTTGATTGAGATGGGACGTTGATTACATCTCATATCCAATTACGAAAAAGATATAGCTGCACTTATGGTTTTGCTTTTGTTGTTATCTCGGTTTTACTTTTTGTTCGAGTCTCGCTTTTACTCTTTAGTGCTTTTAAGGATAGTTTTCGTTAATTAAGAGGACATGTTCCTTAGGAGAAATGCAGCGTCGATACGAAAATTTAAGGAAACAGAAGGTTCTCAATCTTCCTTTAAATTCTTATTGCTAAAACAAAGAAAAGAACGAAGGAAAAAAATTTATATTCTTAAGTCTCACAACCCGAGAATAAGAAAGAAACTAATAAAAGTGTTGAAAATAATCAAAAATTGAATGACCAAAGCCCTAAGTTTCCTCTTCCTTAAATAGTGAAGCTAATTAAATTAGAATAAAAAACTAAAAACTACAGAGATAAATACAAATAAAATTAGATAATTCAAACTAACCTTCCTAATTATGATAAAACACTATCTCGCCTCATTCCTCAGCCGCGGGCCTAGTCATGCCGCCTTCTAGTCCATCACACCAACCCATACCCGCCAAGAATCCCGCCAAGTGTGAAGACGGGGCTGCATCAGTACATGAGGTGAATCTCAAAAGAAACAAGAAACGGAATAAAAGAAGGAAAAGGAAAGGCAAAAACATGAACGTAAATTCCTAATTTAGCCGCAACCTCATAGTCAAAGCCCGACTAAAACATTTGGCTATATATATATATATATATACTGATAATTGGCGGATGGGGCTTGGCAGCTTGATAGCTTGGCGTGATCCCGGGTAAGGCGAGTTACCGATAAACATGGCTAGAGATACGCAGTTAGAGATATTATTGGAGGAGTTTGTCATCTTTTAAGATTCTTAGTTAGTAGGCTATAAATAATTATTTGTACTTATCTTTAAATCTTGTATTTATCTTTTATCTTCTAAGTCTTTTAGGTTAGGTAAATCTTCTTCTTTATTTAAACAAGAGGAAGACTAAGATTAATTTAGCATTCAATTTTATAGATTATTTTCATGAGTTGTTCGTTCATTTGATTCTTGGATGTGAGAATTAGAATCGACTTTATTTTCTCCCATGTTTTATTATTTCCGTAATAAAATTAAAAGAAAGGCCGTTGAACCTTGCCACTTTACATGTTGCATCAATTGGTATCAGAGCTCAAAATGACTTTTAAGATGGCCCGTGGGCAATAGAGGTACACCGACGTTGAAGACATTTATGATCGAGAAGTACAATTGTAGAACAAGAGGAGGTTCGAGGATATGGAAGAGAGATTTCAGCGAATCGTGCGTTGCTTGATTCACCTGGGGGAAAATACCAATCAAACACCGGGAACCCGGCCCCAACACTCGTTGACAGGGGGTGACGAGGTAGACATGGCCGAAAGCTTCCTTAACCCGCTCTCAGAAGCTGAGGCATCGATTAGACGGATAAGGATTAATCGACCCAATATCGAGCATGCCGCCAATGTTTATGAACAAAGGTGGGAGTTCGGTCTCCAGATTAAGATTCCAGAGCTTGAAGAAGAAGGCGTCATAGCTGGCGTCGCTAGGCGAAGAGGAGGTAGGTGATGAAGGTCGCTTGCTATTGGTTAGGCGAATTGGCTTCACACCTGAGGAAGAAGAAGGAGATGACTGGCTTCGACACAACATCTTCCAGACAACACGTACGATTAGCAAGAGGGTATGCCGCCTAGTCATCGACTCTAGGAGTTGTGAGAATTCCATCTATGAGAAAGCTATCCAGAAGCCAGGGTTGAAGATGGAGGAGTATTCGAACCCTTACAAGATGTCATGGCTCGAAACAAGAGACCAGGTAACCATTTCGAAATGATGCCTAGTTAATTTCTCTATTGGGTCGAAGTATCGGGATGGAGTATGGTGCGATGTTCTTGCCACGGATGTGTGTCATATGCTATTGGGACGACCTTGGCAATATGATAGAGGAGCTATACATGATGGGAGAAAGAACACGTACAGATTTATATTTGAAGGAACAAGTATCATCTTATTGCCCAAGAAAGATGAGGTGCCACGTGCGTCGAAGACCAAAGACCCGAAACTGGAAGATAGAGCCGTGTTCGCCGACACAGTTGGCGAGTTAGAGATAGACGACATCAAGAGAGAACCTATCTTTGATAAGCCAATCTATCTTGATTTGTCTTCTCCGCCTATTTTTAATTATGGTTAGCCCACACATGAAGGGGAGGAAGTACCGGATGAGGTGGGAAGTCTTTCAGAGGAGGAGGTTTGTCCAAAAGGGTTGGCATATTACTTACAGCCAACAAAAGGGATTCAATACTGGCTAGATTAAGTTCCAGAAGCTGCCTTACAAAGGAGGCCACATTACCATGTAACTCTTATGGAGCGTGAGGATGTCAAGTGCCAAGTTTGGAAGTTGTTCACCAGGCGTTACATCCTAGAGAACTTGAAGGGCAGATCAGCTGTCTTGAAGCCAATAAAGGATAGGACTTGGCGGGTATTCCTTGACAACAGAACAATCAGTAATGTCACGAGTCTTATTCTACCAGAAGGTAAGTGGAAGATTGAATTCGAAATTCAATGGTGAATTCTCTCTAAGCTGGAAGGGATGATGCAGCCCTGTCTTCGTATTTGGTGGATAGCTTGGCGAGTGAGTCTTGGAAAATTGGTCGGGACAACAAACCACAACTGGGTGAGCTTGGCAAGACGAGGGCCGAGTGCGCAGGGATGTAGCTTGGCAAGAATCACCCACATGATCTGATGGCAAATTTGAGGATGAATTCTCTCCAACCCGGGGAGAATGATGCATCCTGATAATTGGTAGATGGGATTTGGCGGCTTAATAGCTTGGCATGATCCCTGGCAAGGTGAGCTACGAATAAATGCGGTTAGAGATACGCGGTCAGAGATATGGCTGGAGGAGTTTGTCATCTTTTAGGACACTTCGTTAGTAGGTTATAGATAATTATTTGCACTTATCTTTAAATCTTTTATTGATCTTTTATCTTTTAAGTCCTTTAGGTTATGTAAGTCTTCTCCTCTATTGAAACAAGAGGAAGACTAGGATTAATTTAGCATTCAAGTTTCTAGATTATTGATGTGAGGACTAGAATGGACTTTATTTTCCCCCTTGTTTTATTATTTTCGCAAAAAAATAAAAGGGACAGCCGTTAAACCTTCCCATTTCCAAATTTTTCACTTTACGCACTACATCATAAATGATTAGTTATAAATTTCTATTCATTTCTTCAATAAACTAGTTGTTTTCTGTCAGATTTGTTGTATGGTCATAATGTAAAAGAAACAAATAGAGAACTCATAATAATAGGTTGGTCCACCTGGATCAAACATCTTTCAAATTGTAATTGTATATTGTTTGAAGCAGTGAAACCTTTAACCTAGTCATGTTTTTTAAATCATTGCCTGACATATGATATATTTTGGTGTTTGTCTAAGAGGATATAAATCACAAGGAGTACATAAATTCTTCCAATGGAAGAAGAACAAAAAAATATAACGGTCTCAAGTCCAAAGCTTGAAGTGTAAAATGCATACCATGGTCAAAGTCAGGCATATATGGGCCTAGCTTTGGAGACTGTGGTTGTTGTGGCTTCAGCTATGAATTATAAATGATCAAAGCTAATCATAAGTAACTAACGAATGGAGTCCATCTAACGTGGTGGGAATATTTGCATAATGCTAGATCCGGCTTCAGTTGTAGATGTTGATCTTCGAGGATTTTCCATATAGTGATGAATGGAGATTCTAGGGCAACCAACTAATGCTTAGAACCAAGTAATGACTCTCAGTTTTATGGTGTGTAGTATGTGCTCCCAATCAAGGGAAAACTCTTGGAAAATGCATGCGTTAGTAGGCTTCCAAATTGCATTAATGAGTCAAAGACTGACATGAGACAAGCTTTCTAGGTTTAGCATTTGTAGAAGGGGCGTTGCCATTGTTGAAATAGATCTTTCAAATTGTATGAGCATATGAATGTGAGTCCTTACCGTCTAAACATGGCTGTCCAAATGCTCCAAGTGGTCCTGTAAGTAAGAAAAAGATCTATACCTGATTGTTGCTATTAGAACATGGTTAGAATCAAGAATCTCAATTCTCACCAACCTCTTATTTGTGTTTAGTCTCTCAAGAATGGCTAACCTTCTATCCTAAAAAAAAAGGGCAACTCCACAATCCTTTTAGGTGATCAGTGGAGGGGCAACCAAAGGCAAGATTTGCAACCTTATAAAATGAGTTGGTTGAGGAACTACCTTTAGGGTCAGCTACTATGTCAAGATATAATCTAAAATAAGCGAAGATTTGCTAATTATAGGTCTTGATTAATGCTAGCTGGAGCTCTACTTCCCATTCAAATAATCAACAACTTTGGAAGGCATCTTAAAGATGGAGAAATAGTAGAGAGTGGGAAACTTGATAGGAGCAAACCTAACGAGCATGAGACGAGCGCCCAAGAGAGAAGATTGGATTTCCAAGAGGGTGGCCTAGATTGAATGCTTTCAATGATTGGCATCCATCTAAGATTTGTCTTTCTTTGGTGAAAGCCATTTTGTATTCACCTGTGATGGATGGAATGACTTGATTAAGTTGGTTTGCTACAATTTTTAAGATAGTCTTGTAAGGACATCTAGCAAAACTGATAGGCTATAATTCGTTGAGATTTATGACCGGGGAGATTTTGGGAATCAAGGTGATCGATGGGATTTTTACACCAGGGAGATTGAATGTTTAACGAAGGGCATGATGTCAAGTACTGCAATGTGATAAGAATGTTTGATGGATGTGAAGTTAAATCGGTCAAAACCATCATAACTCCAAACTACTACTCTTATGTCATCAGTGGAAATTACGATTCAAAGCCTGTAGAGTCCTAGGGTAATAAGGACTAAAGATATATGCTAGTGATGAAAACCATACAGAGAAAAGAGAGATTCAAATACTTAGATTCTATGGTTTAGCAGAATGGCGAAGTTGACGGAGATGTCAACAATCGGATTAAAGTAGGATGGCATAAATGGAGGATGGCCTCCGCGGTACTCTACAGTAGAAAGTTCCCATTAAAACTAAAGGGAAAATACTATAAGATGGTAGACCAGCTATGTCTTACGGAGCAAAGGGTTAGCCAATGAAAAAACATCACACATAGAAGATGAAGGTGGCAGAGATGAAGATGCTACGGTGGATGTGCGGACACACAAGGAAGGATAGGATCAAGAATGAAGTCATTAGAGGTAAATTGGGCGTGGCCTTGATTGAAGATAAATTAAGAGAGCAGCACTTGAGATAGTTTGGTCATGTTAGGAGGAGACCGCCCACTGCTTTAGTTAGGAGATGCGAACAACCCCATACTGAGCTAGGGAGGAGAGGGCGGGGCAGGCTAAAGAAGAGATGGTTGGAGACAATATGACAGCACCTCATCCACCTAAACCTATGGGAGAAGATGGCCTTGGATAGAGCTCGTTGGAGAGCGAGCATAGGGGATAGATGATGTTGCAGCTTAGGGTAGTACATTTTAGCACTATTAGCACTCGTGTCTCTAGGTGTCCTGATTTCATCATTGGTGTACATAATGGAGCACTTATTTGCTTTTGTGGGTATGAACTAACTATTTGACTGCAGTTACCTGCCATTAACTTTTTCTCATAATGCTTGGCGCGTGTACTTACTACTCTGTAATACCGTAATACTATGTTCCTCATGCAACAGGCTTCCATGCAGCTGCGGCGACATGCTCCTCAGGTTGCGGGTCCTCGAAAATAGCTTCCCTTTAAGGTAGCACCTAAATGGGGAAGGCTGCATACATACACCCTCCCCCCCCCCCCCAAAAAAAAGCCCTGCATATGGTGGAGTCCTTGTGGCATTGGGATTGCTGTTGTTGTTGTGTCTTTTCAAACGGATGTCATATCCTCAGGTATCAATATAAAGTTGTATTGTGTAATTATTTTGAAGTTAAAAATCTAGTTTTGGTTGGCAGAGTTGAACAATTAACGAAATTAATGGAAGCAAACAATAAGTTTAAGTTGTCAATCAATCAATGTTAGTTTTGATAATGAATTTGGAACAACCTATCTCTGATCTGATCATTATAGTTCATCATGACAATGACTTTAAAGATTTAGGCTACAAGCTCTATATTTGACTTAATTAGGAATTAAGGTAATGAAATAGCCCAAGAGCATAGCCCATTTATTTACTCTAGGTGTTACTTGAAATATCTCACAAGCACTACATAATTCTTTTGTCACACATAATTTATCATTAATTTGTATAAGAGATTGCGTTTAGAGTTGGGTACAACCTTGACCTCATTATTTATCAATAATTTGTCTAAGAGATTGCGTTCAGAGTTGGGTACAACCTCGGCTGTCCACGAAAGTTTATAATATAGTCTAGCTACAAGCATAAGACAACACACGAATAAATTGGTAATTCAAGTCATGGCTATAAACACGTAAAATAAAAACTAATCTAAAATATAAAACTCCTCACATTGGTGCGAAGAAAAGTAAGTCATTATTGCAAACTATGAATCTAGGATTTGGACCACTAATCGTACTTCATTCCAAAACTAAAGGTTTACTCCTTCATATGAGTTTTACAAATCACTAATTCAAAAGAAGTAAAAAGAAAATTCATGGATTCATCATTCCCTTTGTTGATATTGATGTGACCCTGACTTTGATCTCGACCCGCCACATGCACTTCAGCCTTCCCAAGAATTTGGTCTCTCGGGCAACTCATGGAGGGAGAACGTGAGCAATAGAGAAAAAAGTAAAGAAAATATTACACCTCCACCCTTTTTACCTGCGGCACACCCGCAAGTTCGATCAAATTGATCTACCGTTTTGGCTGACCGATTGGATCTTGATAGAGTTGTTTTCTACCGCGATAAGGTCCATCGGCCAATACCCAATGCCAAAAATACATGATTTGAGGCCCTGAATCTTGATCCAATGGGTCCTTTTCCCACATGTAAGCTAAGGTTTAGGTATGCTAAGGTTTGACAATATATTTTTCAAATACCATGAGATTTTGAAATGTTTTGAAGCACGTAAAAAAAGTAGCAACAACAACAACAAACCTAATGCCGCAAGGGCTTTCGCCAAAGCAGGGTCGGGGGGACGGGGGGGGGGGGGAGTATGCAACCTTGCCCTTTTAGGGTGCTACCCAAAGGAAGGCCGTTTTCCAGGGCCTGCAACAAAAAAAGAAAAAAACTAAACCATAAAGCAACAATAAAGCATGCAAGAAACAAGCAACAAGTAACAATAGCAAGCATATAAGCTTAGAGGTGCTATAAACTAGCTTTGTTGTGCTCATCCATGATAAACCGCTTTGTCAGTTACTTGTATCTTAACCTGCCACTCAGCTATATATAAGGCCATCTCAAGACTTAGATTTAGGTGGGTCAAATCATGTCTAATCATCTCCGTTCAACTTTTCCTTCGCCCGCCTCTACCTTTCCTTCCGTTTGTACTATGGAGTTGTTTCCATCTTCTAATAGGGGCATTGGTGGGTCTCCTTATAACATGCCCAAACCATCACAGATGTTGCTTTCTTAACTTATCCACAATTGGAGCCACACCTAATTTGCTTCTTATGATGTCATTTATGTTCATATCCTTCCTTGTGTGTCCATATGTCCACTGCAACATCCTCATCTTCGCTACCTTCAACTTTATCATGCGTTGTTGTTTAACTAGCCAATGCATCATATGACATAGTCAATCCCACTAATGTGTTACAGTATTTTTCCTTTGACTTTAGCGGAAACTTTCGATTACATAGTACCGCAGAAGCCATCTTTCACTTATGCCATCCTAATTTAATCCGGTTGTTGACATTATTTACACCCCTAACTCGTTGAGACGAGTCCCTTTTTGCATGTTTGTTTATTTTTTATTTACAATGACCACACACACACACACACTAAAATAGACAAATGGAGCAAATATACATCCTCATCAACTCCACCCTGTTGCTGTACCATGGAGCCTAAATATTTGAAACATTCCTTTTTCGGTATGCATTATGACCTAATATTCATGTCTTCTATGCTTGGCATGCTTAAGGTACTGAACTGTAATTCCATATACTTGGGTTTTCATCTACTGAGTTGAAAGTCATTGGATTCCATGGCCCTTCTCCAGAGTTCAAGCTTCTTAAAAGATCTTCTCGTAAACTAAAGGTCTACTTCTCCATAAGCGTTTTACAAAGCACCAATTCAAAATAAGAAGAGAAAAGAAGACTCATGGTTTGATGACTCCCCTGGTTGATGTTTAACGTGACCCTAGCTTTGATCCCCAACCACCACTTACGCTTCAGACTTTGTGAGAATTCGATCTATTAGGGTGACTCTGTGAGGTAGAACATGAGAAATAGAGAAAAAAGAGAAGAAAATATTCCCCCCCCCCCCCCCCCCCCCCCCCCCCCCCTTACCTTGGCACGCTCATAGTTCCAATCCAATTGATCGATCGTTTTGGCTGATCGATTAGATATTGACAGAGTTAATTTTTGTAGTGATCTGATCCATCAGCCAATACCCAATGCCGAAAACACATGATTTGAAATGTTGAATCTTGACCTCGTGGTTCCTTTTTCCACACTAGTCATGTTTCTCAATGTAGTCTCTAGATTTGTCTATTATTGTCCGTTCTTCAACGTTTTTCAAGTTGTCCTAGTAGTAACATGTTTTGGGCCTAAGTGCACATAGATTGCATCAAAGTACACATGTAATAGCCAAAAATGTCATGGAAAACGAGTGTAAAACATAAAAAAAATAAGACACATCAATATCAATAAAAATATATGAAAATCTTAAAATTATAGAAAATTTTTGTTTAGGTATGCTAAGGTCTGACAACAAATTTTTTCAAATAACATGAGATTTTGAAATGCTATAAGGCACATAAAAAAAAGCAGCAACAACAACAACAAACCTAGTTCGTAAGGGCTCCCGTCAAAGCAGGGTCGGGGTGGGGAGGTGAGATTAATGCACTCTTACCTAGGGGAGTATGGAGTTGAGTTGAGCCGAGTAAGTCAGTACTCGACTCGAACTCGATTAATTACTCGGGTACTCGAACTCGATTTGAGTATTTAATTTGGGTCAAACTCAAACTCGATTAACTATTTGAGAACTTGACTAGACTCGCGTACTTGTTCATTGTGCATATGAATGGTTGACAAATTAGCTACATTAGAATAATATTCCGTACTCTCAAACATTAGGTATACTCAATTTGGTTACTTAATTATTGCTGACACTATATTTTAACATAAACAACCGTAAATCATTGATGTATTAATGCCAAATATGCTTCAAAACCTAAGTTTCAAAAAATACAAGCAAACCAAATACATACGGTTATAAGAAACTTAGGGTTCTTTGATTCCACCAAAAACATAAGATGTCATCCTTTACAAGAAACTCAAGCTTCCTTTTTTTATTCTACTATTAATGTCGCAGGCCATCCAGTTCAAAAGAAAATAATACACAAGAACTACTTTATACGAGTCGAGTACTAATTCGAGTATCAAGTCAAGTATTGCACTGAGTAGTTCACTACTTGACTTGTACACGTTTATTAATCGAGTATCTTTTGATACTCGAACTCGAGCTCGAACTTGGTTAATTCGAATTTGAGTTAAGTATTATTCGAGTTACTCATGAGCTACTGGCGAGCGACTTGGATCATTTACACGTCTAACCTTGCCCCTTCAAGGTGCTACCCTAAAGGGAGGCTGTGTTCGAGAGCCCCCAATCCAAAGAGCAAAAATGAAACCATAAAGCAACAAAGCAACAATAAAGCAAGCAAGCAACGTGCAACAATAGCAAGCATGTAAGGCTAGAGGTGTTATGAACTAGCTTTGTTGTGCTCCTCTATCCTTACACTCTATGTTGGTTACTTGTATTTCAACCCACCCCTCACCTCTATCTAAGGTCATCTCCTCTCTTAAGCTAGGTGGGTGAGGCCATGTCTAATCATCTTCATCCATTTTTTCTTTTGCTTGCCTCTATCTCTCCTCCCATGCATACTATGGAGTTGTTCGTATCTTCTAATTGGGGAAATGATTGGTCTCCTCATAATATACCCAAACTATCACAAACTTTCCTCCCTCAACTTATCCTCAATTGGAGCCACATCTAATTTGTTGCTTATAAAAAGGAAAGGCTCAAGGTTGAACTAACATGAAAAAAAAAACTAAATGCCTAAAAATAACTTAATTAAGGATAAAAGGATTTAAAATGGAAAACGTATTAAATATGTCAGAAAACGTTAGCATTTTGATCCCTGACATAGGTTTTGGAGCCACTATTACATAGCCCGGTGTGATCATGGGCCAGGAAAGTACCTGATATGTGTTTGTTCATCTTTTCCCATGTTGCAGTCTCACTCTTTTCTTGCCTTAATCTCAAATTCTTGAGTTGTTGCCATTGGGAAACAACCCTCACGCTCAATCTAGTTGCCGTCAAAAAGAAATTTTTTTGTGCTCGAGAAACTCCTTGAGATCGAGCATCTCCTTAAAAACCACTAAGAAATCCAAGAATTCCTTTGGCTGTTTATTGCCATGAAGTTCTGGAATCTCTATTCGGCTGCCGAATCTCCAATGCTTGTCTTTCAAATACTCGGATATTTCCAAAATCAGCCTCTCCCACCCGTAGTTTTGTCATTGGGAGCCAAATCCACTGAAGGAGTTATTGAAGCTTTCCTATGTGCCTTCCTCTCCATTTATGCCCTTTGGATGTTAAGACTGAGTCGTCAAGCTGAGCATTGTGATCAATTGCTCAAAGGCTAACTCAATACGCTGCAATTTAGCTTTCATCTCCTTAAACATTTTCACAGCATGGCGATCCGCGTCCCTCTCAAAGGCTTCCCTGGCTTCCTCATTTCCTAGTCTCCCTCAGGCCATGGCGGAATGACTTAACTCTGGTGCCAATTGATGCCAATCACCTTTTGGATTAATGGGGAAATGAAAGGATTTAACGACCTTTCTTAAAATTCATCTTGCTAAGGGTAAAAAGAATAAAGGAAAATCAACTTCTATATGGAATTTCACCTAGAGACACTACAAGAAAATTAGTCTTTGCCGACCAAAAATAACAACCAGACTTTGTTTTATTTGCTAGAATTCTGTGATCAGTGCCTAGTTGCAATGGGATTAAAACCCCGTTGTTAAAGGGTGGTATATGATGGGCTTATAAAACAAGCACTAAATAGGATCGTTAAACTATAATAAATTGGCTGATTTATGACAACTTTTGGCGACAATCAACACAACCCATTGTGAATGGTGGCACATTTACGACGGACAATATAAGTTGTTGGGAAATCATTAAACTCTATGTTATTGACCTCTATTGGTGGGATAACTAAATTTTCAAAAGATACTTTGTGGAAATAAGATGTATGAAAAATGGAAATATTAAAAATAATTAATGATAAACAATATTATTGATGAACATACAATATACTAAATAATGAGTATTAAGTTTACGTTATATATATACAATTGTAACCTAAATTATATAATGATAACAATTCTACTAAATTTGTACAAAATTAGTGGTCAAATTTTTTCAAATTCTAAATGAACACAAAAAGATTTTTTTCTCCGTTGGAAAAAGATTTAGATGAAATAAAAAAGGACAACCCAAATCCAAACCTTCATCTCACCACCTCTTGCATCCCAAAACTCATAATCGTAAAATCCAAACAAGGTATAAATCTACCGCCTCAACAAACCCTAAAGCTCATCTACTGCACATTTTTCAATCTAGTGCAAAAGCCAATTCTTAATGAAGAGAAAACCCTAAGGTTCAAATTTGCTTTCCCTCTAATGCAATCCAATAACAATTCACACAAATCCAGCTATGATCGAGCAAATCCATCCAATAAATCCACAAACAGTCTATCAAAGATCTCAACACCAAGTATTACATTGTATTACTATAGATGTTGTTGAAAACCGACCTAACAAACTTTATTCTTAAGCTTTACTTATTAAAGCCTTTCTTGTTAAAGTTTTATCAAATCATTTATAGTTCCAGGATCTTTGAAAATGTTGTTGAAATCTCTACCTTAGATATGAGATTGAGTTCGCATACAACTATCGAATGAACAATCAAACGAAAATTGAACACGAACACAAGATTTACGTGATTCAGCCCTAAATGGCCTACGTCCACGGTTTTCCCTATCACTAGAGAGCTCTATTTAAATTATTAAATACCAAAATCAAAATCAGTACAAGTACAAGGCGCTTTCCATCATAACCTAGACTACTAATTACAAACCTTTCTCTTTAACAACAACCAAATCAGAAACCGAAGCTAAAGTGAGAAAAGAAGGAACAATATACGTACACCAGCTAGGTACTACAATTCAACATGGCCAGGAATCAAGGTGATCTTGATCTCACTCATGGATCACAACACTCTACAATCGGAGAAAAGCCATTAATGGAGCTTGGCGGCAAGGATACCCTAGAAATCACCTTGGGAGAGAAAATGGGAGAGCAAAGAACCTTACTTTATTTGTCAAATAAAGGCCTTATATCCCTGGCCAAGCTTAATCCGTGTCAAAGCGACTAGAGCAGTCCATAATGAAGCAGACTAACTACTGAGATTAATCATAACACAAACGGTTGCCCTCATCATCTGACGCATGGCCCATTTATGGGCCATTGGATCAAGTAAATCAATGGTTGATATAATCCCAAACACACACACTATCCTCTGTTAGATGGGTGACACATGGCCTTATCGTGGCCCTCAACTTTTAAACGGTAACAAAGCTTCCCAAGGAAGCTTCTCATAATGGGGTATAGTTGGCTGGCACAAGGGGACTGGGTAGCGCGAATCCCGAGTTTGGGTATCGGGCAAGGAACCTGATAGAGGCAAAGGGGTAAATATAGATTTAACCAATTTTAAATTCACAAGTTATTTACAAAAATTCCATTGTAAAAATCTGTTATTTTTACTAGGTCTAAAACATTACATTTCAATTCTTTTATTTTCCAAACTGACATGTTTTAATTTCCAAGCTTAGTAACTAATAGTTTAGGTTATTCTAGCCTTATTTTCTGGACATAGTCTAGACTATATAGAAACCATATGTGAACAATTTTTCACATGGTTACTATATAGGCTAACTGCTGAACTCTCTTCAGTAATAGGGAGGACAAAACCTATTTTTGATCCTAGCCTCCACTAGGATTCCAAAGAAACTGAATTAAGTTGATACACTTGATCAACTTAATTAGTGGCACAGCCTTAGTTCCCACGTCGGCCGGTTCTCCTCAATCGAAATTTTCAGCAGATCTATAGTTTCAAATTCTAACTGATCTTTCACGAAATGCCTCGTAACAGCCAAATGTTTGGTCATATCGTGAAATATAGTGTTTTTGCTCAAAGCTAATGCTGACTGACTGTCAATGTAAATAGCCGGTACCCTTAGCCCAAGTTTAAGTTCAGCTGAAAGTCCACTTAGTCAGATACCTTCTTTTATGACATCTATCAGAGCCAAGAATCTAGCCTTCGTCGTTGACAGCGCTATCATAGATTGAAGCTTAGATCTCCAGCTGACAGCTCTACCATTCAAAGTCAAGATAAATGAGATGGTGGACTTACGTTTATCTAGTTCTCCATCGAAATCACTATCAGTGTATCGTAGAAGTTTTAGGTCAATTTTTGTTCTACCGAACGTAAGTCCTAGACTGATAGTTCCCTTAATATATCTTAATAGCTACTTCACCCCATTCCAATGTTCTTTTCCAAGATTTCCCACGAATCTAGAAAGGACAGTAATAAGATACCCTAAGTTTGGTCTATTACATGTCACTGCATACATAATTGACCTTATGGCATACGCATATGGTATACTAGACATATCAGCCAATTCATGCTCATTCTTAGGGCTCTGTTCTACTGAAAACTTGTGATGTAGTGCAATGGGAACTTTGACTCATTTTGCTTCGATCATATTAAAACATTTTATGACCTTTTCCAAGTAGCCAGTTTGAGATAAGTGAATCATTTTCAGATCACGATTCCTGCTTATCACCATACCCAAAATTTTCTTTGCATGGCCAAAATCTTTCATTTCCAAATTTTGTTTCAGCAAAGTTTTCAGTTTATGTATTTCAGGCATTTGCTAGCTATCACAATTTCATCAACATAGATAATCAAGTAAATGAGAGGGTTTGTTTCCACATTCTTAGCATAGAAGCACACATCATGAATTGACCTAGTAAAGCCTATTTTTGTCATGGACTGATCAAACCACCTACATCATTGCCTAGGGGATTGCTTCAGTCTATAGAGGGACTTTTTCAACTTACATACCATATCCTCTTTCTTAGGTTCTACGAAGCCCTCAGGTTGGGCCATATAGATTTCCTCTTCGAATTCCCTATGCAAAAAGCAGTTGTGACATCAATTTGTTCTAAATTTAGGTCAAATTTTTTAGTGAAGGCCATCAATACTCTAATAGTTGTATGGGTGAGAAAATCTCATTATAATCTATGCTCTTTCTCTGCGGAAAACCCTTAGCTACAAGTCTCACCTTGAACCTAGGTTTCTTTGATGGTATACTAGGCTCCTTAACCTTGAAGACCCAATTGGACCCACCTTCTTTCTTGCCTATAGGTTTAGGCACTAGTGTCCAAGTCTCATTCTTCTTTAAGGATTCCATTTTAGCCTTCATTGCATTCAACTATTCTGTTGAATGTTGGTTGTTCATAGCCTGTTTGTAGCTAATGGGTTCTGATTCTACATATTATAGGGTAGTGTTTAAGGCATATGCTACACAATCAGCATATCCTAGTCTGTTTGGATGTCTTATATCTCTCCTTATCCTATCTTTTTCTAGTTGATAATTATCCAACTCATTTTTAGATATGATCTCATTTTCAGTGTTCCTATTAGCACTTTCTGCATCCTGAGTTTGTTCTATCTACTCTGTTTTTGAACTGTTATCATGTTCTGGTTTAGATTTAGGTTCAGGTTTAGATCTAGTCTGATAGTTAGGTTCTGGCGGATTTATTTCAAATTCATATATCTCTGGTTAAAACGTTCTTTTCTTAGGTATCTGATTATTATTCTCAGTTAAGTAAGGCATGTGTAACTCATTGATTGTGACATCTCTACTGTAATAATCCTGGTCCTAGTACCATCTTTGACACCTATTCCATAACCCTTAACATCATCATGGTAACTTAGGAAGACTCCCTTTACAACTCAAAGTTTTAGCTTACCCTCAGATTGATGGGTATATGCAACACAATCGAACACTGTTAAGTTCGGGTAGTCAGCAGGTTTTCTTGACCACATTTCTTTCAGTGTGTTAAAATCTACTCTAGTTGAGGGGGTCCTGTTAACTAGATAATATGTTGTCTCGATAGCCTCCCTCCATAACTGTTTGCCTAAATAAGACGCAAACAACATACACTGTACTCGATCTAACAAGGTCCTATTCATTCATTCTGCAACCCCGTTTTTTGTGGCGTCCACTTGACAGTGTTATGATGTTTGATACAGCTTTTAGCGTATAATTCATCAAATTCAGAATTGATATATTCTAATCCATTATCTGTCCCAAGTATTTTGATTTTTCTACCTGTTAAGTTTTCAATCTGATTTTTCCACTTAACAAAAGTTGGGAAACAATCATCTTTATATTTCATCAGAAAA
The DNA here is from genome assembly GCA_018398585.1 of Simmondsia chinensis. NCBI lineage: Eukaryota > Viridiplantae > Streptophyta > Magnoliopsida > Caryophyllales > Simmondsiaceae > Simmondsia > Simmondsia chinensis. Next base: position 29,265,614 of record JAGTTD010000008.1, on the reverse strand, counting down.
ATCCAAACTTTTCTAGTATAGTCATCGATAATGGACAGAAATATGATGCTACACCTAATATGGTGACCTAGCTGGTCCCCATATATCAGAATGTTTGTAATCAAGTGGCCCATTTGTTATGTGTTTTCCTATTTTAAATGCCAATCTATGTTGTTTGCCAAATATGCACGGTCTAGCAACATATCTAGTGCCCAAGGGCTCTCAGAGTCGAGGGGGGCGGATGTACTCAACCTTCCCCCTTCAGGGGATTACCCCTGAAGAGAGGCTATTTCCGAGTGCCTCCAACCTGAGGGTGATGACTTCCCAGGAGGTCACCCATTCTCGTACTACTCTCGCCCAAGCGCGCTTAACTTTGGAGTTCTAATGGGATCCAGTGATGGCATGTCGGTACCCTCTTTGGTGCTGTTTGCCAAATATGCATGATTCACAAATTCAAGCTTAGAAATTGAATCACCACACAGCATACCATGCTTTCACAGCTCATACAAACTACGTTCAAATACATGACATAAACACCTATGCCATAAATTAGTAGGATCTGTTTTAACTACGGCATGTGACTCACCTGAAATTATCCAACCCTTTAGCACATAGAGATAGTTCTTAAGTTCTTCTTTCAAAACAACTAAGGATCCTTTCATGATTCTAAAATTTGAATTCATAACCCCAAAAGACATTCCTCTAAGGTCCAACTGACCTAAAGAGATGCGGTTTCTACGTTGGCTAGGAACATGTCTAACATTTTCCAGGATATACACTGTACTGTTAGTTAAACGAATTTTAGCAGACCCTATTCCAGTTATGTTACAGCCCCTTTTGTCTCCTAACAGTACCCTTCCCACATTCATAGGCTTGTAATGAATAAAGTTTGCTCTATTAGAAGTCATATGAAAACTATGTCTGGAGCCTAACACCCATTCATGTTGTTATTCATCAGATTTGATAGACGAGGCATTAGGATGATCAGATTTCTCACATGTGACATTCATATCAGATAAATCACTTAAAATGTGTAACACTTCAGCATGATCTAACTCAAAAGAAACCACATTATCTGCTGATCCTGTTGTTCTATTTTAGTCTGGGCAGTTTTTTTTTTCATATGATCGAACTTATTACATTCGTAACATTTAACTTTTGACAAATCCTTTCTACCTCGAGACTGAGAATAATATCTACTCTTGGATCTCGTCATGTTATTTTTATTTTCTCTGTTGTTAGTTCTTCCTCTCACAGATAGTCCCTCACTGCTACTACTAGATTGTAACTGTTTTCCCTATCTTTTCAGTTCTAAAATCTTACTTCTAAAGACCTGTGTTACTTCACTCAGGCTAATCTTTTGTCTTCCATATCTAAGAGTATCTTTAAAGGCTCTAAGGTATTAAGCAAGGCACACAGTAGTATAATAGCATGAATTTCATCCTCTATTATCACATTAACATTTTTCAGGTCCTGTAAGGTTCTATTTAACTGATCCAAAGAGTCATCTAAAAGTGTGTTTTCTTCCATCTTGAATGTAAATAATTTTTCCATGTATAAAATCCAGTTAGATAGTGATTCTATTTTATATATCTCCTCTAGCTTGGTCCTGATCTTAGCTATGGTATTCTCAGAAAAAACAAGAGGAAGAACATTATTACCTAAACACATAACAAGAGTACCATACGCACGTGCTCCATATCTACCTTATCCTTCTTTGTTAGATGAGAAGCTTGTTGTTCTGGTGGCAGTAGAGCAGATCCCACGCCTTGCTTTTAATCTTCCAAAGAGCAAAGTCGTTCTTCTCGTCAAAACACTCAATCTCAAATTTTGCAGCCATTTTTAAAACACGCTTCGTGACCTAAAGCTCTGATAACACTTGTTGAAAACCAATCTAACAAACTTTATTCTTACGCTTTACTTATTAAGGCGTTTCTTGTTAAAATTTTACCAAATCGTTTACAGTTTTAGGATCTTTGAAAACGTCATTGAAATGTTTGCCTTGGATATGAGATTGAGTTCACATATGATTATAGAATGAACAATCAAACAAAAATTGAGCACGAGTACAAGATTTACATGGTTCATCCCTAAATGGCCTACATCCACGGTTCCCCCTATCACTAGAGAGGCTTCTAAATGCCAAAATCAAAATCGGTACAAGTATAAGGCGCTTTCCATCATAACCTAGACTATTAATTACAAGCCTTTCTCTTTAACAACAACGAAATCAGAAACCGAAGCTAAAGAGAGAAGGAACGTTATACCTACTCCAGCTAGGTACTACAATTCGACATGGCTAGGAATCAAGGCAATCTTGATCTCACTCTTGGATCACAACTCTCTGCAACTAGAGAAATGCCATTGATGGAGCTTGGAGGCAAGGAAACCCTAGAAATCACCTTGGGAGAGAAAATGAGAGAGCAAAGAGATGAAAATGGTTGAACACCTTACTTTCTCTGTGAAATAAAGGCCCTATATACCCAGCCAAGCTTAGTTCGTGTCAAAACGATCACAGCCTTCCATGATGAAGTAGATCAATGGCTGAGATTAATCACAACAATCACAAACGGGTGCCCTCATCATCTAACTCTTGGCGCATTTAGGGGCCATTGGATAAAGTAAATCAATGATTGATATAATCCCAAACAAACACGTCTGTTAGATCCGTGACACGTGGCCTCATCGTGGCACTCAACTTTTAAATGGTAATAAAGCTTCCTAAGGAAGCTTCTCATAATGGGGTATAGCTAGTTCCCACAAGGGGACCAGGTAGCGCGAATCCTGGGTTTGGGCAGCAGGCATGGAACCGAGTAGGGGCAAAGGGGTAAATATAGATTTGACCAATTTTAAATTTAAAAGTTATTTACCAAAATGCCATTGTAAAAAACTGTTATTTTTACCATGTCCAAAATGCGGCGTTTTAATTCTTTTATTTTCCAAAATGACATGTTTTAATTTCCAAGCTTAGTAACTGATAGTTTAGGTTATTCTAGCCTTATTTTCTAGACATAGTTTAGAGTATGTATAGACCATATGTCAAAAGATGTAAACTCTACAAGTCATTGTAACGTATACTAGTAACATAATAAGTTTAGGGAAAAGGGAGGAGAATTAAAGAAGATGATTGGGAGATAGAGAACTAAAATCCAATCACAAACAAACCTTAGTCTCCTCTACTTATTCATACTAAGCAAAGACGACTAAGCATGCCGATGTGGCGGTGAGGGATTTGCGGTTGTTGATTGGGCAGCTGACATGGAAAAGCTGGGATCATAAGTATTGGTCTCGCTATTAATAGTATCGGAAATGTTCATATCAACACCCCCTCCTCGACTCAACCCTTGTCCCCAAGGTTCAAAATGAGGAAAGTGGAACATCAAATCATTAGAAATTCCCAAGTGGCAGCATCTGTGATTAAATCGTGCCATTGCACGAGAACTTGGGAAACGAAAATGCGATGTCATTTGACCATCCCTCGGTCTAGAATCTGAGCCGGTTGCAGTGGCGATGGAGCGAGCGTCCAAATATCAAGAAGGGGAATAGTATCACACGGTGACTTTATTATAGCTGATATGTTGGTGATAATTCGTATCAATACCACCCCATGAAATGACATTTATGCCTAAGGGTCAAAATCAACAAACTATTCCAAAGGTGTTAATATAAGAGTTAAAGTCAAAGCCCACTTAAGGAAGGCAAAAGCAGCAACGGCATGAGTGGTGCGTAACTTATCTGGGTCGGCCGCTACTCCTTCTCCTGAAATTAAATGACCAAAACATTCATTTTTTCAGGCCACAAAAGTGCACTTGGATTTCTTGGCAATGAACTGGTTGGTGCATAAGACCTTGAGTATTGGGTGGAGGTGCCTCATGTAATTAGACCATGCCACACTATCGAGTAAAATTGATTTAAGCAAAGAGGGCCAAAAAATATAGTTCTAGATGCTCGAAAATGTACATGGCATGTTAGTTAGCCAAGTGGCATAAATGTATTATTATCCTTAAGCGGAATTCGATTATCAAAACCAGGTCGATGAAGAGGGTGCCCAATCAGTTCAGCAAAAACATCCAAAAAATTCTTGTAGTGTCTTCTAATAGTAAATTGAACAACATCTAAAAGAGGATGATGCGTTTTCCCTTCAGCAAAACTCTTCTCTTCCATTAGTTAGGATAACTGAGACTTTGGAAACTTGATTAGCTTCGGCTTTACAAGATGACAATCAAAGGATATACTAAAGTGCTGTTGGTTTCCTCCTTCACGTAAATGCACATCACTCTCTATGGGCTCAAGCACTCTAACTACCTTATCTTTTGATTATTTAGTGCTTTCTAGTTTTAGAGTACCTTCCTTTACAATAAAAGGATGTTTTAATGTCATATTACTCAGCTCCTTGTGCTAAAAAGTAGCCGGAATTATGACCTTTGGTTCCACCTCAATAACATCATGGGTGTTGAGATATTGAATGTCTAGGACACAACATTGATCATATATGTGTCTTCGATGCAAGTACATGAAGGCTAAATTTGCACTCCCTATTGTACAATAGCTAACAACAACCACAACTTCAATAATAGAAGATTAGATCACATCGTTTCAGTCAAGAATACCATCAGGACAAAACACTTGGAAAAGAACATGCTCATCTATAGGATAAAGAAGCCTTGTAATTTTAATCAAGAGTGTAGCATCATTGGGAGACTTGACTTGAATGGAATTTGGGTCGAACAAGTATGGAATTTCATACTGTGAAAGTTTTTCGAACACCTTCCGCACAATACTTGAAGTGTTAAGAATAGTGTCTGAAAATCCATATTTATTCCGTTGATATTATTTTATTAAAGAATAAAATTGAAGTTCCAGTCGTTTCCTTGTTAAAATGTGTAAGCAAGCATTTATACTGCATGTGTTTTTCTTTTAAGTATAGTCCATGAGATGGACAGAGTCTTTAGATTACATTTTATATGTTTGTTCTAAGTGGATAATGAGATTAAGCCACAGATGGACTTGAAACAAATGCTATGGAACGTTATTTGAATACCTCGTAGTTGATGATGAGCTTAGCTACTTGTCTGTCAAGAGCATGACTTAACACTTTAGATGACTTGTCTTGGTCATCTGGATGGTGATCTAAAAGTGTTAGGTTGGTGTGTTTAATAAGATCGATACACTGAGTTGGACCATGTGAGTTGCTTGTTTCTAAACTACTATCGGAGATCAGTAATTCATGTTGTACTGTTTGAACGACAACTCCAAATCCTAAGAGTATTCTGGACTTGTGCATGAAATGTTAGTTACTTTGGTGTACTATAAGTAAGGTCTAGACAAATGACTAAATTCCCACGTACACTGGGTAGCAGCATGAGGTGTGACAAGGATCAGGTATTTAATAGGGAATCTACAGTTTCTTATGAAATATAGATGTCCCCTTGATTGATTTGTAAGTATTTGAATATTTCAAAAACTTTGGCCAAAGTATTCCAAGTGTTTTACATTTGAAATTTAGTTATGAATATGTTCAAGTATAAATGAATTTTTCAGTGAAGGGCGAGTTGATAACTAATGGAGAAGCTGTGAGAAGGATAATGGCAGTAGCTCTACTTATTCTTTGTCATGGACATCTAGGTTGGCGGCTTGTTGTCATCAATTAGTCTATTGGGAAAATATCGAATAAATGGTTTAAGTCTAGAGTGCAATTAGATTTATTTAGTGAAATTAAGTCTCATTAAATAGTAATTAAATTATGTCATGAGATGGTTAATTTGACCCATTTGGAGCTAAATATAATTTGTTCTTGAGGTCCCTACGCAAGCCTCTATATTTATTGCCATCGCAAAAAATATTAAAAAATTCATGGGACGAGTAAATGTAATTTTGCCAAACATTATTCATGAGATAAATAAAAGTTAAAAATTATAAATAAAATAATTTTAAAAATTAAAATTTATAAGATGAATTTTTACATGTAGGAAACAAAAGCAAAAAAATGCAAATTTTCGAATCAGGGAGTTGATTCATGTGCTCCTGGATCAACCAATCAAGGCGGGACAGGTTGAGTTGTGTGTGCACGGGTTGGCCAATCGCAAACCACCACGTGGCACACGAAATTTAAAAAAAGGTGGGATTTTTCATGGGTTGAAATGCGCCGTTTTAACCTGTTTTTATAATTATACGCTACGTTTTGCTTTTAGTACCTGTGCATCCCACATTGCTTGTTTTATAATTTTTTTTCACTCGGGTAGCCAACTATAAATATGGCTACCTATTTCAAGGTTTGGTATTCAATTGAAAATAATAAAAAAGTTTAAGGCTTCTAAAAGCGTGACTTTCGGAGACCTAGTGAGAGAGAAATTTTTTTTATTTTTTGTTCAAGTTTAATATTTTTCGAAGTCCACCCTCCGGGAGGTTCAAGTTCGTTACGTAGAAGGCCGCTGGATCTCAGTTTTCTCACCTTTCTCGGAGGTCACTATTATTTTGGTATTCTTTATGATTTTCTTTAATTGGAGCAATTTAGGATATATTCTTCTTTCCTTGTCTTCTAGTTTTTTCTTTTCAATTTATTTACAGTTTTTCTTATTATGCTTGTTTAAGTTCATGTTATTGTTATGAATGTATTAGAGTAGATGGCTATAGATTTAAATTAAGAATTTAAATCAAGGACTTTTAAATCAATCTTAGATTTAAAATTAAGAACTTTAAACCCTTCCGCTGTGCTGATTTATCAAATTAGGGAGAATTTTTGAAATTGGTCCCACCCATTGGTATCAGAGCGAAGGGATCTATAGAGATAACCCTATTCCCAGGAACTCTCTCAAATGAGGTGTCACGAATCATCATTCTCCGCCCGGAGACTTAGGTAGTGAGAAAAGCCAACAATTGGCATCAGAGTTAGGTTAATTAGTACCTGGGTTAATTAATCCCAATAATTAGTATCAGAGCCAACCTCTGATTATATTTATAATATACATGAATAGATATAATAAGATCGAAATAAATAGACTTGTGATTTAACAAAATTGAGATTTTATTAAGAAGGAAAGATTATAAATTAGCGATTTGAATTGTTTAAATTGTCAATTAATTAATAGTTAATTATATCATTTAAGGTAACGATTTAAATTTTTTAAATCATTATTGAATTATTATTTAATTCGGATTTGTCAATTAATGAAATTACATTCATATTATACGCGTGACGAGATTGTGCTTATTTAATCAGGATTTTTTGAAATCAGATAAAATTTATCGAATGAGATTAGATTCAATTAATTTCTTACAAAATCGGATAAAGTTGATCTAATGAGATTAGATTCAATTATTTTTTACGAAATTGGATAAAGTTGATCTAATGAGATTAGTTCGATTATTTTTACGAAATTGGATAAGGTTGATCGAATGAGATTATATTCAATTATTTTTATCAAATTGGATAAAATTGATCTAATGAGATTAGATTTAATTATTTTTTAAATTAAATAATTTAATATTTTTTAAGAAATTAAAATTTTTTTCTGATGCTAACATCAGTGAATTTAAAAAAAATGTTTAAGGACATGTAGACGTTAGTATCGGCTTAAATAATAATTAAAAATTAATTTTTATTAATTAATTTAAATTTTGGAATGAGATTCTTAATAGATAATGAGATAATCTAAGATGTAAGATTGTATTGTTTTAAATAAAAATTAATTTCTATTAATTTATTTAATTGTAGAATGGGATTCTAAAGTAGATTATAAGATAATCTAAATTATAAGTTGGTATTTTTAAATAAAATTAATTAATTAATTTTATTGGTTAATTTTAGAATGAGATTCTAAGGTAGATTGTGAGATAATCTTATGTTATAAGATGGCAGTGTTTTAAGTAAAAATTAACTAATTAATTTTGTTAGTTGTTTTTTAGAATCAATTCTAAAGGGATTATGAGATAATCCAAGTTGTAAATGCAAGTTAATTTAAAACCATTAGTTCATAAAAATCAAGTGGGAGCGAGGTTCAATTGTCAAAACCTCACGGTCTCCATTACCGGTCTAGCAGTATAGTAGATCGATAGACCTCTGTACGGAAGATGTCGGTTTGCAGATTATAGGGTTAGACTTCTATTAGGATAAACCGAAGTGCAAAGAAGCGATGCGATCACACTACAGTGGAGTATTACATGTATTTGTATGGTGGTTTAGGTAATAGTTTATACTTGACTAGCGTGATGCATTAGGCTCCCCGAGGAGCTTTGTTGTGTCATGTTAGAGCCTAAGGAAAAGTGGTGAGTTAATCATGTTTAGTAAGAGTTACAAGAAAATAGGTTAATTGAGAATAGTTCTCACCCAAACTAGCTTCGTGCGACCTCCCTGCCGTGGAGTAAGAAGTGGTGTGTTTGGGTCATCATTGCATGCATGATAGTACAGTTTAATGGATACCCAACTGATTGTGTTTACTAAAATAAAAGCATAGATATCATTGCATTATACATGACTCTTGTTAAACAGTTACACAAATATTTACATTTATAGTGTTTTAAAAATTGATATGGCTGGTGAACTTCACTCGTTTCTAATGCATAATGTACTTATTGGACCAAATTACTTTTCCTGAAAAAATAAGCCAGACTTAGTTATTACTCACAAGAGACCTGCTGGAAAGAGAGGAAAGGGCAAGGTTGTTAGTGTAGCAACCAAGTCCATAAAGAAGGCGGCAAAGAGAAAGTGTTTCTTTTCCGGGATGATTGGCCACTGGAAAAGGAACTGCACTAAGTACTTAGCTTCTCTTCCTGCAAAGATTGCTAAGCCATTTTGTGAAGATATGTTGATATCTTACTTAATTGAGTCATGCGCAATTGAAAGTCCACAAGGTTCCAGATGTATGGACTTAGGTTCAATTGACTATGTATGTAATATATTACAGGGGTTCAGGCTAACCAAGAGGCTACATGATGGGGAGATGTACCTGATGATCAAGGACAGTACAAGATTAGTGGCCTTAGGAGTAGGAGATGTTAGCTTGGTATTTAGTGCTAGAGTTTTGATTTTAAAGGATTGTTTATTTGTACCTGCATTGCGAAGGGATTTGATTTCTACGTCTCATTTTCTGGACAACGGTTATTCAATTTAATTTTGGTTGTGAACCTATCATTATACATAATAAATTGTTTATTTTCAAAAGGTACATATATAAATAGTTTATTCATGTTATTTCCCGATCAAATATTTGGTAACACAAGCTTACTTGTTCAACATCCTAAAAGAAAACACCCTGAAAGAGATAATGCCTACACATGGGACCAATGTCTAGTCACACTAATTCGAATAGGATCCAAAGACTGGTAAAAGATAGACTGATAGAGGTTTTGGACTTGAGATTATTACCAGTCTGCGAATCCTACATAGAAGGAGAGATGACCAAGTCTGTCTTTAAGAGTCAAGGCAACAGGGTTGGTGACTTTGTTGAGCTGGTTCACACATATGTATGTGGACTAATGAATGTCCAGGTAAGAGGCGTGCATGAGTACTTCATCACATTCACTGACGATTACTCAAGGTATAGACATGTTTACCTAATGAGACATTAGTTGGACTCTTTTGAAAAGTTCAAAGACTACAAAGCTAAAGTGAAAAAACAATTAGGTAAACAAGTTAAGTCACTTCTATCAGATCGAGATGGTGAATATCTTTTGGGTGAATTTTTAGATTTTCTAATTGCAAATGGGATAAGATCTCACCTTTCTGCTCCGAGTACACCGTAGTGGAATAGTGTTGTAGAAAAAAGGAATACGACATTGTTAGAGAGGGTAAGGTCCATGATGTGTCATGATGCTTTACCAGTCTCTTTTTGGGGTTATCCCAAAGGATTAAGGATGGTCTTTTCTATAGTTCTTTTGAACAAAAAGTTTTTAGTAAATGTAAGTGCGAAATTTTTGAAGGATGATTTTTTAGTATACTGCAAAAGCAAAAACATTGTAGTGTTAGAGGAGTTAAAAGAAAATGACGCAAATTCTAAACAACTAGACACAACTCCGCATATAGTGGATGCAGTAGATGCACCTACTGTTAGGTTTGAGAATGTTCTAAGTACATGAGAGCCTAGGTGTAGGGGGAGGATTGCTAGGGCACCTAACATATTCATGACCGGAGCCTTAATGGTTGACCGTGACATTGAATCTGATCCTCTCAGCTATAATGAGGCAGTTAAAGAAAAGGATGCTGACCAATAGGTCTTAGCAATAAAATCCGAGATAGGATATATGTTTTTTAATCAAGTCTTAGAACTTGCAGAGGCGCCTGTTGGCATTAAGCCCATTTGATGGGAATAGGTCTACAAGAGGAAAAGAGGAATGGATGGGAAGATAGAGACCTTCATGGCAAGACTGGTTTCTAAGGGTTTTACCCAAAAGGAAGGAACCCATTATGATGAGACCATCTTACTAGTAGCCATGCTAAAATCCATAAGGATACTCCTATCCACTGCAGCTCATTATGAGATCTAGCAAATGAAAGTCAAAATAGCCCTTGGTTGTCTTGAAGAACACATCTATATGGTGCATCTAGACAGTTTCATTGGCAAAAATCAAGAGCACATAGTATTCAAACTGAAGAAGTCCATGTATGGACTGAAGCAAGCATCATGTTCATCAAATATTAAATTCAATGAAGTGATTAACTCTTATGGTTTTAAGCAATTGGTAGACAAACCATTCGCGTACAAATGACATCAAGAGAAAGTAGCGATTTTATTAGTTTTATATGTCAACGACATAGTACTCATTAGGAATGATGTATGGATGTTATCAGCTGTAAAGGTTTGGTGAGCTAGTTCCAGTTGGCTATACGAATCTAGACTTCTAGTCAGATAGAGATTCTAGACATACAACGTCTTGGCATGTATTGACCCTTGGAGTAGGAGCCATTAGTGGGAGGAATGTCAAGCAGTGTTGTATTGCTGACTCTACCATAGAGGCTAAATACTTTGTAGCTTCAGAAACTGCAAAGAGGGCCATGTAGGTTTAGATAAAGTAGTTGACTTCACTAAGATCTTAGCTCAGTAGACCTTTGGTTCATACACAAAAGGGATGGGTGTAAAGTTTGTAATAAATTGGATTTAGAACAAGTAGAAGATTGTTAGGAATAGTGTCCTGAAATCCATATTTATTATGCATAAATTATTTTATTAATGAATAAAATTAAAGTTCCAAGCGTTTCTTTGTTAAATTTGTGTAAGTGAACATTTATACTGCATGTAATTTTCTTTTAAGTATCGTCCATGAGATGGACAGAGTCCTCAAATTATAATTTTACATGATTGTTCCAACTAGATAATAAGATTAAGCCAAAGATAGACTCGGAACAAATGATATGGAATGTTATTTGAATAACTCGTGGTCGATGATGAGCCTAGGCAACTTGTTTGTTAAGATCATAACTTAACACCATGAGATTAAGCCACAGATAGGCAGGATTTTTCTAGGGTTGAAACACATCGTTTTAACCTGTTTTTTATCATTATACGTTGTGCTTTGGTTTCAGTACCTGCGCAACCCATATCACTTGTTTTATATTTTTTTTTGCTCAAGTAGCCTACTATAAATATGGCTACCTATTTTGAGGTTTGGCATTCAATTGAAAATAAAAAAAATTAAGGTTTCTAAAAGTGTTGACTTTCGGAGACCTAGTGGGAGAGAGAAATTTCTTTTGAAATTTTTTTCCCACAAGTTTAATATTTTTCGGAGCCCACCCTTTGGACAGTTCGAGGTCATTGCGTAGAAGGCCGCTAGGTCTTAGTTTTGTCATCTTTCTCGGAGTTTGCTATTATTCTGGTGTTCTTTCTGGTTTCTCTTTAATTGCGGCAATTCCAAATATACTCTTATTTCCTTTTCTTTTAGTTTTTGCTTTTCTATTCATTTACAGTTTTTCTTATTATGCCTTTTAAGTTCATGTTATTGTTATGAATGTATTAGAGTAGATGGCTATTGATTTAAATTAGGAATTTAAATCTAGGAATTTTAAATCAACCCTAGGTTTAAAATTAAGAATTTTAAACAATTTTGCCGCCTTAATTTATCAAAGTAGGGAGAATTTTTGAAATTCGTCCCACCCATTGGTATCAGAGCGAAGGATCCATAGAGAGAACCCTATTCCCGGGAACTCTCGCAAGTGAGGTGTCACGAAGCATGACTCTCTACCCGAGGGCTTAGGTAGTGAGAAAGGTCTCCCAGTTGAGTGCTCTACTAGATGTCCTTTGTTGTGACCATAATTGGAGAACTGTGAACCCAATAATTGGCATCAGAGTTGGGTTAATTAGTACCTAGGTTAATTAATCCCAACATGAAGTTCTACAATTTAGATTCAAATCCTCAAATTCATATCTCAAAAACAAAAATCATACCTCAAAAATTAAATTTGCAACTCATGAGCAGCAGCCCGACAATAGATGATTAAATCCTAAAGCATGTTGAACATCTTCAAACAAAACCAAGCCTCTTGGCATATAGAACTCAAACAAATTTTAAATGATTGCTCAATTTTAGAAGGCTGAGAATCGTTTGTTATGATCCTAATTGATGCAATCTAATACCAATTCGCACAAATCCAGCTATGATCAAGCATATCCAACCAATAAATCCATAATCAAACAATCAAAGATTTCAACACCAAGTATTTTATTGCATTGTTATAGATGTAAAATCTATAAGTAATTGTAAACTATACTTGTAAGATAGTAAATTTAAGGAAAGGGGGGAGAATTAGAGAAGAAGATAGGGGGAGAGAGACAACTAAATATTTAATCAATCCAATCATAAACAACCTCTAATCTTGTCTACTCATTTATAGTTAAAAAAGATGACTAAGCATGCTGGTGTGGAGGTGAGGGACCTGCGATTGTTGACTAGGCAGCTGAAGTGGAAAAGTCGGGAACATGAGTATTAGTCTCGTTAATAACGGTATTGATAATGTTTGTATCACTCTCTCTACATAAATTTTCTATTTCTTTGGAACAAACAAAAAATTTCTACTTGTCTAGGAAGATTAATTGCTCATTTTTATCTCTCCATATAATTTTGCTACTTGCTTTTCCTAATAGGTTCTAATTACGCTATTTGGTTGAAAGGGGCTTCTTCTTGCATTTGCTATTCGCATCCCTATCAAAGGTTATTTCTTATATTCTCCTCTTGCAATTTCTATTATCAATAAAATCCTTATAACAAGATACTATTGACTCTCGATCCAACTTTAATGACTAGTATTACTACTTTCATGTGTTGATGATGCTTCCTATTTTCATTATTGATTGTTATGTCTTAGGGCATTAAAGTAATTTGAAGCATAGGATTGTAGATGAAGTTTAATAGGGATACCAACTATTTGATGATGTTGGGGAAAATAACCTATTTTTCTCTTTGTGTTAATCAAATGGGCAATCACAAAACCACCACCATTTTACAAATGAGAATGGAACCCAAATCAAACAGATCAACCCACAAACAAACAAATGGATTACATAGAAAACCCCTCTAATGTGAAGGAAAAAAACCACGGTACCGTCAATAAACAGTACTTATTTCCACTATCACCAAATCAGAAGTAGGTACATGCCAAGCTAGAGGCATACAAAACATCAAGAGAGTTCTTGGAAGGACAAATCTCCCAAACATCTCACCCTAAGGTGAAATATATCAAATTCACATAAGAATTAGGGCTGAGCGAAATACCAACTTTCGAGAGGCGAAAATACAATCTGATCGTTGGATATGAATATCAATATAGCAAGAAAGACATATTAAAATTTTATCCCAATCGGAGAACATTTGAGCATCGTCGGGGCCGAAAGCAATTCTATGAAACTCTCCTCTCCCCAAGATTTTCTCTCTCTCACTTTTTTCCCTCATTTTTTCTACAATATTTTAACATAATTGTTTAGTAAAACATATTGGACCAAAACAAGTAAATAAGCCCAATTAAACAACTTGGGGGATTCTACCAAAAGCAACAAGACTTTCCCTTGGTAAGGCCTCTTTGAACATGTCCGCACCATTGTTCTTGGTGTGAATCTTCTCAAGTTGAAACAACTTGGACTCTAACGTCTCCCGAATCCAATGATATCTTTGACCAATATACTTAGTTCAATAATGATAAGTGGCATTCTTGGAAAGGTGGATGGTACTCTAACTATCACAGCATAGAAATTTTTTGTTTTTTTTTTTTGCTTCATACCCAATTCCTTCAAGAAATTTATCATCTGTATCAACTCCTTACCATCTTTAACTGCTGCAATATACTCAGCCTCTATAGTTGAAAGTGCAACACATTTCTACAAGACACAACTCCCCCAACTAATGTCATCAAGTACCCCGAACTAGACTTATAGGAATCAATATCTCCAGTCATATCTACATCTGTGTAACCGACTAACGTGGGCTGTCCCGATCCAAAAACATAAACACACATCAGAAGTACCTCGAAGATACCGAAAGATTCATTTCGCAACTACTCAATGATCTTTACGTAGTTTTGACATAAAGTGGCTAACAACCCAACACCATGTGCGATGTCCGGTCTAGTGCATACCATGGCATATGTCAAGCTTCCCATGGCGGATGCATAGGGAACTTTTATAATCTCTTCTTTTTCTTTCTCATCTATAGGATATTGATCTGAACTCAATCTCATATGGCCTGCAACTGGAGAACTCACTAGTTTGACCTTACTCAAATTGAAGCTCTCTAACAGCTTGTCCATGTATCTTTCTTGTAATAGCCATGACTTCTTCCTTCTTCTTTCTTCTATCACGAAAGATTTTCATGTCTGAGATCTGTTTCGTAGGGCCAACGTCCTTCATTGTAAAGGACTTACTCAGTGCACTCTTCAGGCTAGCAATCTTCTTCACATCATGACCTACAATCAATATATCAACAATATAAAGTAAGAGAATAAGAAAATCGTCCTCAACATAGTTCTTCACAAACACACAATGATAAGCAAGTGTTTTGTGGAATCCATGAATGACTCAAATTTCCTATAGCATTGCTGAGGTGCTTGTTTCAATCGTTTAAGCTTTCAACTGACATACAAGATTCTCCTTTTCCCTAACCTGTAAAACCCTCAGGTTGCTCCATGTAGATCTCTTCCTTTAGGTCACCATGTAGAAATGTAGTCTTCACATCAAGCTGTTTGACCTACAAATCCACATTGGCAGCCAAACTGAGAACAACTATGATCGGAGACATCTTCACAGATGGAGAAAAGATCTCATCAAATTCAATTCCTTTATTCTAATTGAAACCCTTCACAACCAATATCACCTTGTACCTTGGTTGCGAGCAATTCCCTTTAGTCTTCAATTTGAATATCACTTGTTCTTGAGTGCTCTCTTGCATTTTGGTAACTTCACAAGGCCAAAAGTGTGATTCTTATGCATAGATTTCATCTCATCTTGCATGGCACTATACCGCACATCATAGTTCACATGTGACATAGCCTCCTCATAACTCTCTTGTTCTCCCCCATCAATCATCGTCATATACTCATGTGCTGAATATCTAGTAGAAGGCTGTCCATCTGTGGTGGATTTCCTTAACTAAGTCACTATTGGTGGCTTTGTACGAATTTGTAGTGGATTATCATCACCAGCACCATCATCACTACCATCATCTGTATTATCATCATTTTCCTAAACAACTCTCTTATCATTAAAATTCTTAATAAGAGGTAGAACTATGTCTGAGTTGACATTGAAACCTAAAGAAGACTCTAGCTTCTTTGTCTTCTCACTATCTTTAATGGTTTTCTTTTCAAAGAAAACAACATCTCTGTTTCTGATCACTTTTCTGCCAACTGGATCCTGTAATCTATAACCAAACCCTTCTTCTTAGTACCTAGAAAAATGCAATGCTTTGTCTTATGATCAAGCTTGGATCTCTCATATCTGGGTATATGCACAAAGGCTCTACACCTAAAGACTCTCAAATGTCTGTAAGAAATATCTTTCCTTGTCCACAATCTCTATGGAACATCACCTTCAAGTAGAACTGAAGGAGAATGGTTAATCAGGTACACAGCAGTTATCGTTGTCCTTGCCCAAAAAGACTTTGGCAGCTTTGCATGAGAGATCATGCAATGAATTTTCTCTTCAATTATTCTATTCATTCTCTTTGGAACTCCATTCAATCAAGTCTTTGGAATTGTTTTCTGAAGCATGATCCCCCTCTTATTGCAATATTCTTCAAACAGACCCCTGTACTCTCCTTCATTATCAGCTGTGACACACTTTAGCTTCCTACCAGTTTTCCATTCAACTCAGGCTTGAAAACTTCTTGAATGCTTCTAGAACCTTGTGTTTGCTTTTTAACACAAAAACCCACATTTTTCAAGAATGGTCATCAATAAAGGTAACAACATAGTATGCATCACCATGCGATCTTTCCTTCATAGAGCAAACATCAATACGAAAAAGCTCTAACACATTCTTTCTTCTGAATGGGGGTAAATATGAAATGCAGTTCTATGCTTCTTTCCACAAGGATTTAGAGGTATACCTTTCACATTAGGGAGCTCCTTTCTAGCTAGCATATGGATGGCTTTCTCACTCATATGGCCAAGTCTCAGGTGCCACAAATCATTAGAGGAATCATCAGCAATATTTATCTCTCCTCTGCATAGCTTGGCTTGCATCACATAAAGGAATTTCTACTTCTGGCCTTGAGCCACTATCAAGTTTCCTCTAGAGAGTTTCCACTTCCAAGCACTAGAGTGGTTAAGCATAACCATCATCATCGAGCATCCCAACCGAAATCAAGTTCAAGCGAATATCAGGAACGTGTCTGACATTCCTGAGGACTAGCCGGCAACTAGTGGAAGTATCCAAACAAACAATACCCATACAAGTGATCTTGTACGAGCCATGATTCCCCATCCTTTCATAACCAAAGGCGTGAAGTACTACGCATGTGAAGTTAAATGATAAGATGCACCAGAATCAATCACCCTGGTGCAGTCATCACATGCAATGTTAAGGCATCCCTGATCACCAATGAAAAGCAGATTCTCATCAGCTGCAACAATTGTCCTGTTCTTCCCATCTGGCTGTTTCTTGAAATGGCCATCTTTATTTTTCTTCTCTCTAGAGTTGTCACATTTCATTTTTTGGCAAAATTTTTGTACATGACCTGGCGTCTTACAATACTAACAAATGGTCCTACTTCTTGATTTCGATCTCCCCCTAGATTTATCTCTATTCTGAGAATTTATGTTCTAATTTCTTCCTTTGTTCTGATTCTCTGCAACATTTACATCCGAAGAATCGGACAAATTATGCTTTTTCTCTTTTCGTCTGTCTTCTTCATCAATCAAGGTAGCTCTCCATATCCAACGTGAGCTTTCCACTAGGAGCATAATTACTCAAAGACACCTGCAACGTCTCCTAAATATCTGGCATAGAACTCAACAACAATAGAGCATACAACTCATCATCAAGTTTATAAATTCATATTAGACAATTAATTAACAAGACCTTCAAAAGCATTCAAATGCTCTATAACACTGTTACTATCTCTATATTGAAGCTTAGTAAGTTTCCTCACTATAGGGGCTGTACTGAAGGCTATTTTTTGCTTAAACATCGACTCAAGCTTTTTCCAAAGCTTGGCTGCATTAGTCTCATGATGCATAAATAGATGGGTCATTAAATTGTCTAATCATTCCGAGGATCTTTCTTTTCAGTAATTTCCCTTCATCTTCACTTTTTGCATCGAGCTTGGTCTTATTAAAGACTGCCTCATGCAATTCTTTAACAAATAGGTGGTCTTCCATACGAATTTTTCAATAATCATAATTATTAGATTTTAGTATGAGTATCAAAGCATTAAGACTACTACTTCTTAGACTCTCTTCAATCTCAATCAATACAAGAAATCACCAAAGACCTAACCTAGGCTCTGATACCAATAGTTGGGAAAATAACCTATTTCCTATTTTGTATTAATCAAATGGGCAATCACAAAACCACCACTGATTATCAAACAAGAATGGAGCAACAACCAAAGGGATTAACGCAAAAACAAATAAAAGGAGACACACATTTTTTACGTGGAAAACCCCTCCAATGTGAACGGGAAAAGCCATGGGACCTTCAATAAACAATAACTACTTCCGCTATCAGCAAATCACAAGTGGGAACAACCAATATGTCTTCTCTAGGCGCAACTAGAGCCATACAAACATCAAGAGAGTTCTTGGAACAAAAAATGTCACAAAAATCTCACCCTAAGGTGAAAAATATCAAATTCGCATAGGAATTAGGGCTAAGCAAAATATCAACTCTAAGCGGAGAAATGACAGTATAACCGTGATATATGAAGATCAATATGGTATAAACAACATACTAAAATTCTTCTCAATCGGAGAACGTTTAAGCATCAGTCCGGGTCGAAGAAGTTTTTGCCCAACTATCCCTTTCTCTCTCACTCCCTTTTTTTTTTTTTGTATGTTTTTCAACCCCTAAAGTACCCTTGTTTTGAAATAATTATTGGGTAAAATATATTGGGCCAAAACCAACTAATAAGCCCAATTAAAAATTGGACTTCTTCCTCCAAGTTGAAAGGAATACCCAATGGATGAGATGCTTTAACCAACTTTAGTAACGAGTAATGGCAATCCCTTTTCTAGAAAAGGCTAAATGTACTAAATAGACTAAGAAAATGCTAAATCCCTTTCTCAGAACCAAGATTTATTAACTTATAAAAATGATAAGTTAATTTTTTTTAACATGTATGAAGGTCAGGTGTATTTCTAGTTCTGGATCTTATGTATAAAGGTTGTCTATTTCTTAATCACTCGTTTAAATAGACTAAGAAGAACGATATACATAGTAGACATGGTGTTGGGATGATATATTTAAGGGTTATTGACATTTCAGTATTCCGACATTTTTGGAAATAATAAAAATGACACTGACTGCTTGGAATTATTAATAGTGCCCCTAAATTTTTGTCATATAAATAAAAAGGCCTCTATCAAGCGTGATGACATCATTTTCAATCGATAGAGTTGATGTGGCAACTATTTTTTATTAATGCTACAAATGCCCTAAAGTATGCTTCAACACCCTTATTCTTACTTTATAAACACGAAATTAGAGATGTAGTATTATGTAAAAGCAATCTGTTTTCACTTAATTTGTTTCAAAATATAGTTATTAAAGGGTATTTTTGATATTTTATTGTACCATTAATAGAAATATGGTTGCCATGTCAGCTATATCGACTAAAAATGACATCTTATAGGAGCCATTTAATTAATATGACTAAAATTGAGGCTTTTTTATTAATATAACAAAAACTTGAAAAAAATTTTTAATAATTCAAAAAAGTCAGAATTTTTTTGTTATTTTTAAAAATATTAAAAATACTAAAATATAAATAATCCTATATTTAACTAAGGTTTGGCCCCTGGAAATGGGAATCACTAGTATTATTCTCTACTTGGCCAATTTTAAGTTTTGACAAATCTATTGAATTAAACTCTCTCTCTCTCTCTCCTGACTGCAATCCCAAACGGCCACCTGCCAACTGCCACCTGCTCCCTGCTGCTGTCACTTCGGCCACCTCGCCGACCACCGCCAATAAAGACGGCTTCAACCCGCCGGATGCTGCGTAGCCCCCACCTCCTCCTCCGCCCTCCTTCCTCCTCCCCACTCCACTCTCCTTTCCCCCGCCTCCCAACCCAGGCCCACCAACGTCTAAAACCGCTCACCGGCCCCCACCACCGGTAACCACACCCCACCCAATCCCATCCAACCCACACATCACCATCAGCCACCCCACCCCAGCCCATACACCACCACCGCACCCCACCCATCTGACACACCACCACCCCCACCCGACACACCAGCCCACACCCACCCATCCGACACACCACCACCCCACCCCACTCGACACACCAACACCGCCACCACCACCACACCTGTGAAATTAGTATTTTGTATTTGTTCGTCTTTGTATTCTCGTATTTGTATTTGTGTGCTTTAGTATCTATTTGTTGTTAGCATATTCTTTTCTATATTATTCTATGTAATTAGTGAGTAGGTAGATATTTTGGCTCTCCCGCTCCCTCTCCCTCTCCCAACTGGCCAAGTGGCCTTTATTTCTTGTATTTACTTAGTTTTATTCTTGCTATTTATTTTGTGTAACTCTTAGCTTGAAAAGATGATGGGGTGTGTCCTTCATCTAGTATAAATATGATAGCTTTGTATCATTTCATTTTATCCAATACAAATCTTCTTTCTTCATAGTCTTATCTTAAGTTTTTACATGGTATCAGAGTGGGTCTCGATTTTGTGATAAAAATCGGACTTGGTTGAGGAGGACAGTACAGCCAGGCCGATTCCCTGCACCTCCTAATTATTCTTCCTTTATTCTTGCTTTTGTGATTTCTTGTGTTTTGCATTTTCAAATAATGGCGGGCATTACTAATGAAAACTAAAGTGTTAACCAAACCGAGGTCCCTGCTCTCATGACAGGGGGAGTTTTAGACACAAATTTGCCATTTTATCTACACCCCTCGGATCATCCAGGGTTAGTTTTTGTGTAAAACATTTTGACCGGACCTAACTATCAATCATGGAGAAGGTCCATTTATAAAGTGTTTAAGGCAAAACGCAAGATTGGCTTCCTAGACGGAAGCATTGAAAAACCGGATGAGCTTTCACCGGATTTTGAAAATTGGAGTGCATGTGACTCCATGGTGTCAACATGGCTTTCTAACTCAGTGTCGAAAGAGATTAATGAAAGCATTACCTATTTGGAAACATCTCGGGATATTTGGTTGGACTTGCAAGAGAGGTTCTCGCAAGGTAATGTCCCTCGTATTTATGAATTAAAACATGAGATTTCACATCTGAAGCAGCGTAATTTGCCCATGTCAACCTATTTTACTAAATTAAGGTCATTTTGGGATGAGTTGTATACTTTAGTTGAAATCCCGCCTTGTACTTGCGGACACCTCAAGGCTTTTTCCCATCTCAGGGACATGGAGAAACTGCTAGATTTATTGATGGGTTTGGACCCATCTTTCTCTACGATCCGTTCACAACTCATGAACACCAAACCTTTAATCTCTGTGGGAAGTGCTTATTCAGTGTTATGTCAGGAAGAGAAGCAGCAAAGCGTGGCAACGGGGTCACTTGTGATGCTCGAAGCTGCTGTTTTGACAATAAAGGGGCCAGGAACCTCATCCATGGGAAATAATTCCCGACGCACTGATCGTTTTACCTGTTCTCACTGTAAGAAACAGGGACACACCAAGGAGAGGTGTTTTGAATTGATTGGATATCCTCTAGGTTGGAAGAAGCAGGGGTCAAAGGGGGTCGGGACACCGAGAACTGCAGTAGCAGCCGCGGCTCATTGCGGCAGTGAAGAGCCCACGGGTGACAGCCCCATTGTCGAGTTATCCGCTAGCCAATGTCAGCACCTCTTGTGGCTACTTGGACCAAGTTCGGTCTCACCTAGTATAAATCTGACAGGTCAAGTTTTTATTTCCAATCAAAGTTGGATTATTGACACCAGGGCCACTGACCACATGGTTTCTTCACTATCACTCTTGTTTGACATTGTGCCAAATAAAATAGTAAAAACCGTTAGATTACCAAATGGGACAACGTTGATGGTTTCTCATATTGGGAAAGTTCAGATTTTTGACAATTTTATTCTCCATGACGTGTTGTACGTGCTGGGTTTTTATTGAAACTTGTTGTCGGTGAGCAAACTCACACATTATGAGAATTGTACGTTAACCCTTTATCATGATTTTTGTTACTTTCAGGACCGACACTCAAGGAGGCTGATTGGAGTGGGTAAAATGAGAAATGGGCTATATTTGCTCGAGACGCAGCCGGTTGCTCCCTCGGCTCACGTGGTTCAGAATAATAAGGAAGCAGTTTTGTGGCACTACCGTTTGGGTGATATTGCTTTCAACAAGCTTTCATTTTTCCCGCATTTGAACATTAAAAAGACTAATGTTGTTTGTGATACTTGTCATCATGCGAAACAAGCACGATCTCCTTTCCCTTTGTCAGTTTCTGAGACTCGGGTGTATTTTGAATTAATTCATTGTTATATTTGGGGGCCTTATAGAATGTTATCTTTGAGTGGTGCACGTTTTTTTCTTACCATTGTCGATGATTATAGCCGGTGCACGTGGGTATATCTTATGAAAAAGAAATCCCAAGCACATGGGATTCTCATGAATTTTTGTCATATGATGGGTACTCAGTTTGGTTTGCAGGTCAAACAGATGAGAAGCGATAACGATCAGGAGTTTAAATATGGACCGTTGTTAGACTTCTATGCGAGACATGGAATTCAATACCAGACTTCATTGACCGGGACACCTCAACAAAACGGAGTTGTTGAACGCAAGCACAAGCATTTGTTGGAAGTGGGGCGAGCACTTAGATTTCAGGCAGGACTTCCTAAGAGGTTTTGGGGTGAGTGTGTCTTAATGGTTGCCTACTTGATTAATTTGATGCCTACTTCGTTGCTTGGTAATAAGAGTCCTTACAAATTGTTGATGGGCAAACCCCCGTCATATAATCATTTGAAGATTTTTGGATGCTTGTGTTATTACCATGTTAAAAATCGCACCAAAGACAAACTCGATAAACGAGCTTCGCCAGGAATATTTGTAAGGTATCCCCATGGTCAAAATGGGTATAAAATCTATAGCTTGGATGAACATAAAATAGTTGTTTCTAGGGATGTTCGATTTTATGAAGACAATATGCCCTATTTAAAAATTGATACATCGGGGGCTACGCATGAAGGGCATAACGAGGTCCCAAGGGATGATTTCTAAACCACCGACACGGGAGAACCAGTCCCGACTGGACTGATTCTGGGGCCGCAACGGACCGGCCAGCAGATCCCGAGCCAGTCCTCAGGGGACCGGAAGAGGGTCAGGCCGAACGGCCAATAGCAGAAGAAGGGGGTATTTCTCTCAATGAAGAAGGGGTCGTAAGAAGAAGTGCTAGAGTTCTGTCTATGCCTGTCAAATATCAAGACTACATAACAGAGGTTCCGCCTTCTATAGCCCATTCTCCCACTCCCACTCCATCAGTCAACTCTGATATTTTATGTCCTCTCTCTAACTTTGTTTCTAACGTACAATTTTCTGACGCGACACTTTTGAATGCCATCACTTCATGTGATGAGCCGAAATATTTTAATCAGGCCGTACAATATGAGCAATGGAGGGCAGCCATGGAGAAGGAGATCAAGGCACTTAAACAAAACAACACATGGACACTTGAGGCTTTGCCATCTGGAAAGAGAGCTATAGACTCGAAGTGGGTTTACGAGGTCAAATATAAGTCAGATGGGACGATTAAGAGGTACAAAGCTCGTCTTGTTTCAAAGGGATATACTTAGGTAGAAGGAATAGACTACCATGATACTTTTGCCCCCATAGCTAAGCTTGTAACCGTTCGTTGCATTTTGGCCGTTGCCACGGCCCGGAGTTGGATAATCCAACAATTAGATGTAAATAATGCTTTTCTTCATGGGGACTTGGATGAAGAAGTTTACCTGAAATTACCACAAGGTTTTGAGCGTAAACATGAAGGCAAGGTTTGTTGCCTTCGTAAGTCCCTTTATGGACTTAAACAGGTATCTCAGAACTGGAATCAGAAATTCACCTCAACCTTAATTAAACTTGGTTTTCAACAATCCAAGGCTGACTATTCCTTATTCACTTTTATGCATGGGTCGACATACACTGCTATTCTCATTTATGTTGACGATGTCCTTATAACTGGAAATGACATGAATCATATTGCAGAAATTAAAAATGTTTTGAATGAAACGTTTGGGATAAAGGACTTGGGCCCAGCAAAGTATTTTTCAGGGATTTGAGGTTGCCCGTTCACAAAAGGGGCTAATGTTGAGTCAAAGAAAATATTTCCTTGACATCATTAGTGAGACCGGACTTTTAGGAGCAAAACTTATTTTTACACCGATAGTGCAGAATCATGGATTAGCAGATGGGGTAGGTGAGCCCGTGGAAGATGAGGGTCAGTATAGGCAGCTAGTTGGGCGGTTGTTGTACTTAACAATCACTTGTCCTGACATTTGTTATGCTGTTCGAATTTTGAGTCAGTTTATGCATGATCCTTGAGTACCTCATCTTGACGCCGTTATGAGGGTCCTCCGTTATCTGAAAGGGACTCCGGGTCAAGGAATATTCTTTCCATCCGCTTGTGATCTCAAACTCCGTGCTTATTGTGATGCCGACTAGGCTGGATGTCCCACCACCAGACGATCAACAACAGGTTTTGTTATTTTCTTGGGTGATGCGCCTATTTCATGACGGTCCAAGAAATAAACTGTTGTTTCCCATTCATCTGCGGAAACAGAATACCGATCCATGGCATCCACAACTAGTGAAATAACTTGGTTATGTCGGTTGTTAAATGATCTTGTTGTTCCCACTAACGAACCAGTTTTGCTCTTTTGTGATAATTGGGCAGCTCTTCATATTGCTTCTAATCCCGTATTTCATGAAAGAATGAAGCACATTGAAATTGACTGTCACTTTGTCCGAGACAAATTACTATCAAAGGAGATTGCCACAGCTTACGTTCACACCGGGGAACAAGTTGCTGATATTTTCACTAAAGCGCTTGGCAGCTCAACACATGCTATTTCTCTGCAAGTTGGGCATCGTGAACTTGCATGCTCCAACTTGAGGGGGAGTGTAGAAATTAGTATTTTGTATTTGTTCGTCTTTGTATTCTCGTATTTGTAATTGTATGCTTTAGTATTTGTATTTATTCTTAGCATATTCTTTTCTAGATTCTTCCATATAATTAGTGAGTAGGTAGATATTTTGGCTCTCCCTCTCCCTCTTCCAACTGGCCAAGAGGCCTTTATTTCTTGTATTTACGTAGTTTTATTCTTGCTATTTATTTTGTGTAACTCTTAGCTTAAGAAGATGATGGGGTGTGTCCTTCATCTAGTATAAATAGGATAGCTTTGTGTCATTTCATTTTATCCAATACAAATCTTCTTTCTTCATAGTCTTATCTTAAGTTTTTACGACACCCCACCCACCTGACACACCACCACCACCACCACTCTAAAGCCAGCAGCCAAGAGCTGGCCTAGGCAACCATGCTTATGCTGCTGACAAGCGTCTCAGGTTGGGGGTCCTCGGAAACAGCCTCCCTTCTGGGTAATTCCCGAAAGGGGAAGGCTGAGTACATCTACCCCCCCAATCCTGCTTACACAGGGGCCCTTTGAGGCACTGGAATTGTTGTTGTTGTTGTACAAATCTATTGAATTCAGTCATAGAAGAGTTGTATTCATATTGCTTAACAAATTAAGAAGTTAATTAAATTTTTTTTTTTTTTACTAAGCTAGCCAATTTCTATTAGATATATTTCATATATAATTAGATTTTTGTATGAATTTCCATGAGCCGAAACGTTATTGGAGTCCGACAACACACGGAACTATACCAAGATTACTCTTGATGTGCCTAATTTTTCATAAGCTCAATTATGATATCTTATCCTTTTTTTTTTAATTAGGCTTTCTTTATTTTATAAATAAAAATAAAATCGTTTCTCTGCGAGATTTTTGTCAAGAAAAGACTAAAATAAAAATAACTCATTTTTCTCAATGAAATACTACTGATTTCACGTGTGGAGGCTATTGTTTTATGGAATTTTGGATGATTAACTGGTATATGGGAAGAATACATCATTGAGGTTGCGATATTCATTATTGCGTAGTCTTGGAATGATTTATGTGTTTGTTTCTGAAAACTTATGTTTATTTATAATGTTTATTGATGATGACGGTGAGCATGCTATCATTTTTGCTATATTTCTTAGGAGAGTTTGGTAATATTTCTTCTAGTTGGGTTGGGTTGGGTATAGTTCAATGATTTGATGCTTGAATAATAAGAAAATTCTAACATGAGTGTGGCTTTTTGTTTTCAGGTGTTGAAGACACAGATGGAAAATTGTATTAATTTCTATTGGATTTGAACGTTATACTAAGTAGTTATATGATAAATTATGCGAGGCATGTTTTAATGGCTCTTGGATTAAACTGTGCAATGATAGTACTTTGATATTTATTTTCAAAGGCATCTTTATTTTTTTCATGAAACTTTGTTGATATGTTTGATGATCAATATTTACATAAGTATATGTTGCATTACATGATTGTACATGTGTTTCAAATAATGCGAGAAGTTATCATTATACTACATTGGTATATAGGTGTTATAAATGTGGCGAAATTTTTTTGTTATATTATAAGAATGTATAGGTATTTACAAATGTATTGGGATTGCTATATGATTGTACAAGGTCTTGAGCAATGACAAATTTTCTCATTATATTTGCATTTGTTGGAGAGAAATATTTTTAGTGATGACTTTCGTGGTCATTAATTGGTGAGAAATACTTTAAAGGTGGTTAGTTGTTACTATTATTTTTTAATGATGGTATAGATTGTCCTTGTTGTTTTCTATTAGTGGTTGAAAATATTTTAACAACGAATTTTATTGTTGTTAAAAAAAATTTTATTGTATGGTGACAAATATTCAAAGAGCCAACAATTGCTATGGTTATGGGCCAACTCTTTGACGATAGTATTGCTTGATGCTAAGGAATTTAATACTAGAGTATAATAATAAATTATATGACATAAAGCAGCATTAATAACGACAACTTGTTCCGTCATTATTGATTTCACTTTTAACGATGGAAAAAATATATTGTCGTAGATACTTTTGAACAACGGCTAAATTTAGTCGTCGTTAATCCCAAATACTATTAAGGTCAAAATCAATTACGATGGTAAATGATGGGAAGTTTTCCCCATCATTAATACTATTAGTGGCGCTAAATTTAGCTTTTAACGACGATATTCACCGTCATTAATAATATGTTTTTTGTAAATACTTTGAAAATTAGAAAAAAAATACCGCATGAAAGAACTGAAAGATCTATTTATAGACTACTCTCCTAACCGTAAATAACTCCTACTACTAATCAAGTTTTGAGGCCCCTAAACCTGAAATCTTAAGAATAATTTGACTCTAACTAGATTTTAACGTAGTGTCCACATGGACGACTTTGTCAACGTGATTAACATTTTAGAAATTATTGTTTAAACACTATGCTAGATTTTAAATAAATAAATAAAAAAAAAGGGTTTTGGACATTATTGTAGAAACCAACTCGGGTTCTGGGCTTGAAAAGAAAGGAAGAGTTGAGATTTTAGCTCGACGATAATATAGCACTTACCCATATGCCCATAAGATAATAAAAAATATAAACATTATGATAAATTTAGATGCATGTTAATTAGATGGACGAGCATAAATTAAATTTTAATCCCTTTTTTTGAACACTAAGGCTCCTTTTGTTTTGACGGAAAAGTAGAATCTAAGAATTGATTTTTCTTCGAAAAAGGTTTTCCAAGGAAATATAAATTCCGAGTGGGGTTTTCCGTAGTTTGTTTCAAAGGAAAACTTAATTCCCCATTGTGATGTCTTTCGTGTATGTTTTAAAAAAATATTTTTCACCAATCGTTTTATATCTTTTTATAGGACAACATAAGTAATAACACAACATATATGAAGTAACAAAATAAAAAGTTAACTATCAAAGCTATATAAATTAGGAAAATTATTTATGAGGTATTCAAAAATTTGAGCATTTATCATCTAAATACTCTGTCATTTTATTATATACAATGAGGTGTCAAGAGATAAGAAATTTTATCACTTGTGTATATACTGTGTTAAAATTTGGTGAATTTTCATTAAAATTCAGCTAATTTTTGATAAAAACTGATGTGGTATAAATATCATATTATCAAAAGGTATCCACATTTTAACAAAAATTACTTATATATTATCAAAACTGTGTCATGTTAGCATTTTTAGACAAAAGAAATTATTGCATTATGATATAGGATACATATAGATTGCTGTTTTCATTTAAAATATATTAAATTTTGGCAAAAGATAGCTAATTTATGAGAAAATTTTTAAACTTCAGAGTACATTATTGTATATTACTAAAATATCATAATACCTATGCAATAAATGCTAAAATATTACCTAGATAATTTTCTTCTGTAATATTATTAGCAATTCAATTTGATTAGAGTTGTTCCGACAATACTAAAATAATATCCAAGCTTCTTTTAATTATTTAGTCTAATTCTTGTCCGATGTTGACGTTAAATGTCTGCAGTACAGTCTGGTTTATTTTGATTCGATCTCAATTTGCATGATTATAACCGCGAAGGCTTTGAGCCACTCAGAATCACGACTTCCGCCATTTTGAAAGGAAAGTTATTTTCCCTCATTTGAGGGAAAATATTTTCTGCCGGAAAACCTTTTCCTTGAGCTAATGATGAGCCAAACAAAGGAAAAGGGGAAAACCATGAA
The DNA here is from genome assembly GCA_018398585.1 of Simmondsia chinensis. Taxonomy (NCBI): domain Eukaryota; kingdom Viridiplantae; phylum Streptophyta; class Magnoliopsida; order Caryophyllales; family Simmondsiaceae; genus Simmondsia; species Simmondsia chinensis. The sequence goes on along the minus strand of JAGTTD010000008.1, from coordinate 29,237,182 downwards.
ACAAATGAAGCCTAAGTTTTAATCCCTAAAAATATGTTAGACCTTTATATAAGATTCTTTTTTTCTTTTTTATGTATATTTTTTTGGATTTTAGAGATTAGATATTAGGCCTTTGAAATTATTATTATTTTTTTTTTAACTTGGATAAAAAATAAAAGTAGAAAAAGAACAATAAAAAAAATCGATTTTAAAATGTAGTTTCAACCTTTTAGATATTAAAAACCGAAAATCATACCAAACAATTCGTTAATTATTTTAAAAAATTGTTCCCCTATTTATAAAGTTTAAAAATTTTCAAATATGATGTATCTTGTTGGGCCTGGGCCCGAGGGTAGGCCTGGAGGGGTGTTGTAATGGGCTTTTAATTGTATTGGGATACCTTACGCTTATATAATTGGGTCAAATATTAAAAGCAATGGATAACGTTGAATGTCACAAAAAAGACTACTTACATATTATTTATAATACGGGGGAGGAAGATGAAAAAGTCTAGATGACTCTAAGCCATCCAAGCAAGCGTTTGGGACCCCTCAAAATTTTTGGAATGGTAGGTTTCAATGTATTAATTAATATTGACAAGTTTTGTAATTAGAATTTCTACAATTTGTTGTATATAAAGGGTCTTATTTGAAAATTTTGTTTGGAGCCCCAAAACTTTCAAGATCGGCCATGGGCACGAGGGCCTGTTCCAAGAAGGAGGAAACCAAGGGATTAATGCAATAAAAACACCTAATAAATCTAAGAATAAAATACTAATAATTACCTAGCACTAAATACAAAATACATGAATTGACCCCAAAAAAACAAAAAAATTTATATATATATATATATAATACATAGGTGTTAAAAAAAATACAAAGCATAGAATTCTAATATACAAATAAAATACCCATTTTAACAAGTATCGACTATGCATTCAATATAAACTAGCTATTCCCCATGCGATGCATGGTTGAATTTAAATATTTTTACAAACATAATTACTCATAAAGAGTTATTGCTTGGAATTTTATTTCCAAAACTCTAAAACTATGGTATATTATAATATTTGTAACCAAGTAACCTGCTATATTTTGTTTGGGCGATAGAATAATGAATGAGGACAAATCTTTTGCTGGAGAAAGAAGAAATGAAGATTAGATATTTAAGTTTCAAAAATGTTTTCAAGCAAAATTATAATAAATGAATATAAAAATAAAAATCAAATACTAACTAAGATTTAACCATAGTGTTAAATTAGACTTATTTATCGAGTTTAATATTACTTTTAGCATTAGTTTTTTTATTCTCCATCATTTTATTTTAGGAAACAAACCCCACCCGATTATAATTTTAAGTTATACATGAGTGCATTATTTAATTTCACCAGAAAAACTAATAACTATTAATATTTAGACTTTTTGGGCTTGCGAAATTTCGATTTATTAGTAGGTCAATTCCTTAGTTCATAAAGTCCTACTTCCATATTTATGTAGATATTATTTGTCTAATTCCTCGTTTGATAAAGCCATATTTGTCAAATATACATATTTTTCTTTAAAAGTTATACTTCATTATATATTTTTGAATTAAATGTATTATTGAAATTTACTTGAAAAAATAATACCTTTTAAAATATGTATATTTAGATTTTGAGGGCTTATGAAAACTTGCTTTATCAATACTTCAATTTCTTAGTTGATGGAGTTTTGCTTTCACGCTTATGTAGATATTACTTATCTAATTCTTTAATTGATAGAGTCATATTTGTCTAACTTATTAGAAATATATGCATATTTTTCCCTTTAAAATAATATACGTTTATGCAAAATTATAAATAATATATTTTTCAAATTATATACATTTTTTTTATTTCATATGTTTGATCATTTGTGTTCTAATTTAATTTTTGTTAATAACTTTTATTAATAAATAATTCAAATTGATATAGATGACAAATTATGAAAAATAATAGAACATGCCACAAGGAGAAAAAGACACATTATGATAGCAAAAAAAAAAAAAAAAAAATATATATATATATATATATATATATAAATTCTCTAAAAACCAAAAAAAAAAAAAAAAAAAACATAAGAACTTCTTTAAAATATCAAAAAACTATATGCTAAAAATATGATTATGTTAAATGAAAAATAAAATAATCAAAAGGAAAGTAATTACATATACAAAAATAGGTAAAAAGAACTATAAAAATACCAAAAAATAGCAAAATGACTTAAAGTTGAGATTAAATTTATCTAATGTAAACAATGAGAGTAAGATTCACTTATGTTGGCATGAAAAAATTTACATATTAAAATTTTAATTTTGTAAGTATACATTATTATTCATTATTCAATTTCTAATAATTCTAGCTAACTCTAATACGGGCCAGGCAAAGCGCTTAATGGTGCTTAGCTAAATTGATAATTAACTGAGAATTACAAAGTAAAAATAAAAATGATATAACAATACAAAGAAATTTACTGATAATCAATTGAGTTTTTAAGTCTTTTAATTAATGTGTGAAGTTTTATATTAAATAGGGTTCAAACTTTTTATAAATATAATGATTAATGATTAAGTATTTAAATAAGATTAGTGATTATTTTTTTGTTTGCATTTTGTTTCTACTCAAATTTTGCCAAATTTATCCAATATTATTCCTTTCATCTTTTATATTTTTTTTGTTAATATTCAATTATATTTTTTTACTTACTTTTTTTTTTTGGTTTTTCTTTTTTTAGAATTTATTAACACTTTTCTATAAATTATTTTATATTTTTATTCTCTTATATAATTTGGAATTTTTGTTTTGTTATATTAGGTTATAGTTTTATTTTATTGGTTTTTAATTTTAGAGTTTATTTTAATTTTTTTATAATTTTTTATTTTTTTTAATAATTTTCAACATATTCTATTCTATTATGATATATATATATATATATATTTTACTATAAGTCATGTTTTATAATTTGAATTCTAATTTAATTTCAATTAATAAATAATTTAAATTGACATAAATGATAAATTATAAGAAGTAAGAAAGCATGCAACAATATGGGAAAAAAAAAAACAAATGATAATACCAAAAAAAAAAAAAAAAAAAAATCTAAAAACAAAAAACACATAAGAACTTCTTTAAAATACCAAAGAACTATATGCTGAAAATAAAATAATTAAAAAGAAAATAATAACAAATTAAAAAAAAATAGGTAAAAACCTTGAAAGTACCAGGTAGATTCTTATCTTCAAGACTTACATTAAATGTTTGTTTGGATTTCTTGTGCTTGGGATGCTACAAGGTCTTTCAAGTTTTTCCTTTTCAAGGTTTGAGAGATTGATTGTAGTATGGAAGAAAATAGATAACGATTCATACCTTTAACATTGATATCAGTGGTGAATCCAAAATTTTGGTGCAGGAGGGCTTGAATAAAAAAAATTAAATTACATAATAAAAATTATTAAAAAAATTCGCAATTGATATTTTTTTAATAGTTTCAAAACTCTAAAAAAATAGAGAAAGCACATCCAATGAAACTATAAGGAAGTACTATAAAACTTAAAAAAAGAATATGAAATAATATCTCTATACCATAAATTATTATAAAATAAACATATTATTAAAGCAAAGTTAACATAAGAATATACATCATTATAACAATAATTATTATTTCCAATACAAACGAAAACACCACTAAGCAATTACAAATTGTCCCTTTGAGTTTTCATATTTTGGAATCATTCCATAATTGTTTCAACACTAATGTCTTCTGAAATACCTTTTTCAACAAAGAGAATCAAAGTATCACTAAGCCATTCATTACTCGTTCAGTTGGGCCATTTGATCTTAATGGCATTCATAGATAAAAATACTCTCTCAACTGGAGCAGTTACAACTGATAAAGTTGATGGCAATGTCAAGCGCAAATAAACTTGTGGATATAACTTATTTTGACCACATTCCACCATTTTCCATGCAAGCTCACCAATACTAGTCAACTTTGAGAAACCAACATTACAACGCATATCAGCAATATGGGTATCGAGTTGATCTTCAAGCTTCCATACATCAAACGCAGCAAAGTCTTTTGGATAGAAGCTAGCAAATTGTATCAATCTTTCTTTGTGTAAGTGGATAAATGCATTTGATGGATTAAGGCATGCCACACAAAGGAGCAACTCATTGTTAGACTCTATGAAACAAGCATTCAATTCTTGAAGTTGCATGTCAATAACAGTGTAATGTTTCAACTCGATAGTGATACAAGTTTGTCATTTTCTCTTCTCCATGTCATCGTCTTTGTCCTCTAACTATATAAACACCATCGATATAAAGAAAAACAATGCCATGATTTTAAGAAAATGAGGACATCGTCCAATAATGAAGTCCAACCGCTTTCTCTCATCACTTGGAGTCGATCTTTTGAAAATTTCACTAAAGCCATCGCATTAACAATATCAAAAGATAAAAGTCTGTCCACTATATTTCATGCTTCTATTCGATGACCTTCGTCTTTTGCATCTTTACCAATGAAGTCTAACACATCAACTATTGCATCAAACATATGAGCCAAGCTCACTAATGTTCTATAATGTGAGCCCCAACGAGTATCACCTGAGCTTTTGAGACTAGTTTCTTGATTCAAACCTCATCCACTTGAAAGCTCCCCATTATCAAGTGCGTCAGCAATCCTTTTAGCTTGTTTCTCCCTGAGCATATCTCGATGTTTACATGAAGATCCAACAACACTCAATACTCGGGTTATAAAAACAAACAATGAAGATATTGTTATGGTTCCTCGCAACAGCTACTAGAGCTAGTTGCAATTGATGAGCAAAGCAATTGACATAATATGCACAAGGATTCTCTTTCATAATAAGTGCTTTCAAGCCATTAAATTGACCTCGCATATTACTTGCTCCATCATAACCTTGACCTCGCAATCTCAATGTACTAAGGCCATATGTACAAAACACGCCGTCACCGGATCTCATTAGAACTCCGAAGTTAAGCGTGCTTGGGCGAGAGTAGTACCAAGATGGGTGACCTCCTGGGAAGTCCTCACCCTCAGGTTGGGGCCACTGGGAAACAACCTCTCTTCAGGTTAACACCCTGAAGGGGAAGGCTGCGTACATTAGCACCCCCCCCCCCCCCCCCCCGACCCTGCGTAGACGGGAGCCCTTGAGGCACTGGGTATGTTCCTTTAATGGTGCTCTTCAATGTGCAAGCACCTGTATCAATTACATGCTCTACGTCTAAAAAGAGCTCAATTACATTTCCTTCGTCATCTACATAGTGCATTACAATGGCCATTTGCTCGTTTATTGACATATAATGAGCTTCATTAATAAGAAGAGGAAAGGAGGCATCACTAAGATCGCTAAGTATTACGGTGGCATCTTCCATTGCACATACACTTACTATTTCTTTTCGAATTTGGGGAGCTATTAGCTTTTGATTCTTCGGAGCATTCTTAAAGGTGATTGCATCAACATCCAAACTAATTCTACCAAAAATTTTCAACAATCAGATAAAATTTCTCGGATTTGCATAATCTTCACTTTCATCGTGGCCACGGAATGCAAGTGATTGCAATGAAAAATATCAGATAGCCTCAATAGCAACAGTCAAATGTGTTCCATAATTGGCTCAAGCTTCATTTGTTTGCTTATGAATACTAGTCTCGATGTCTCGCTTTTGATTCATTAAATCTTCACATTTTTCCCAAGCTTTATTGTGAGAGCTATTTACACCTCCTACATGAAGAGATAGTTTCTCTCTGCTCTTCCTATTTGAGAATCCTTCACTAACAAAATAATCACCACCCCCTTGACCACCAATATCATACTTAAAGAGATAACAACACAAGCAATAAGAAGCATCTTTCGATATAATATATTCTAACCAATGAAACTCATCAAACCAATCCGAATTGAATCGCCTTTGTTGTTTTCTATATTTTGTTAATTAGTATTTTAAATTAAATTCTATTTGTTCAAAAATAATTATATAATAATATAATACATTTATTTTGTAATTTAGTTTAAATATTTTTATAAAAAGGGAAAAAAAATATAAGTAGAGTGTAGAGTATAGGATTAAGGTGGGCTTGTGCTAAATGTTAAATAGGCTTTAGGTAAATTATCAAATCTGGGCCCATTCTCTAAAAAATTTCAGGGTGGGCTTAAGACCACCCTGGCCCAAAGCTAAATCTGCTACTGACTGATATTAAACTCCTTCTCCATGTTTGAGAGATTGATTGAAGTATGAAAAAAAATTGGTAATAATACGTACCTTTAAGATTGATATTAAACTCGTAATGTTTGCTTGAATTTCTTGTGCCATGGACATTTCAGTGTCTTTCAAGTTTCTCATTCTTAAGGTCTAAAAGCTAGATTGAGAAATTCTAGTATTTTTAGGGTTTCTATGAATAATTATTTTTTATGGGTTGAAGATGTAGATTGATGAATTCTAAAATTGGATATTGAATAGAGCCTAGGATTTTATAAATATAATAATTAATGATTAACTATTTAAATAAGGCTAGTGTTAGAATCTTTGATATATTTTATTTCGTTATGATTTTTATTTAACATTTAATTTCCTTCTACTAGCTATTTTAAAATTTTTTTTTAATTATTTATTTGTAATTTTTGAGGTGTGATTATTTGGAGTATGAAAGAAGGGGAATGACGGCGGAAATTATAAAATTATATTTTAGTTAGATGTCATAAGATTATTTATAGTTGTTTACATCTTATTTACCCAATGTTCGTGGAAATAATAAAAATACCGTTGACATTATTTTTTTTTTTTTTAATATCTTAAATTTTTTTTGTATACAAATATGACTGTTAGGGTTTTAGATCATTGAACATCGTTCTTGAAAGCGACTGTGGCCTAAGCTTTGATTTGAGATTACAAACAGCGATAGGAGAAGAAATCAACAATAAAGAACAAATAACACTCGATCTACGTGGTTTAGCCCTAAATGGCCTCCATCCACATTCCTCCCATATCAGTAGAGAGGCCTATTTATATTATGACAGACCTAAATCAATTACAAATTACACATCAGATAAAACCCCAGGCTACGAATGCAAACTCTTTTTTTTTACAAAGCGTCTAAGAGTGAAACCTTAAATAAGAGATCAAAAAAGGTTATACCAGACTCCAGCTATGAACTGTCATGAACACCATTAAAATGGTCCCTATTACCACCAGGTAGGGCCAAGCCATCAAGACCTGGCTGCAGGGGGAGGAAAGGCTCCGAAAATCGCCAAGAAATTCACCAAATGCTCAAAGAGAGGAGAGAAAAATTGCAAGATACACAATGCTGAGGTCCAAACCCCTATCTATAGACAAATCGCTATCCGTGCGTTGCCACTGCTGGCATAATCTCAGCCATTCATAAGGCGAAGATCAACGGTTGATAGTCAACCATACTAACACAATCTAGGTTCCTAAGATTAAGACAAGTTGAACTTTAATGACTGTTGATCAAGGAAAGGAGCAGTGTCTGGGGTTAGTTTCTAAAGGACGCTTTGGTCAACCAAGGGAATAGGGTAATGGGATTTCTTGAAAGGCAGCAAGCAGGGAAAGGCTAAAAGGGTAACAATGGATATAAAAGTTGCAAAACCCATTCTTGGTTAAACCTTTGACCCCAAGTTTAGCTTAATTACAATTTTTGCCATTGCCAAACTTCCATGAAATGCTGCATTTTTGGCTTGACTTAGCCTAGGTTCATCATTTTAGTCTTTAATTAATTTCAAAGTTAGCATATATAAGAACCAAATATCAATAATTCTCCACATGGTTACTACATAGGCTAACTATTGGGCTCACTCTAGTAATAAGGGGGATAGAATTTGATCCTAGTGTCCCCAGGATCCCAAAAATTCTGAACTAAGTTGATACACTTCACCAACTTAATCAGACGCGTGGCCTTAGTCCCCATATTTGTAGGGTTATTTTCTATTAAAATTTTTAACAGGTTAGTTCACTCATTCTCAAGCTGTTCTTTTATAACATGTCTCCTAACAACTAGATGCTTGATTCTATCATGATACACGAGTGCCAGGGCTGATTGACTATCAGTCTATATAACTGTACCCCTAGACCCAATTTACTTACAATCAGCAGTTCACTTAACCAAATTCTCTTTTGATGGCAATTGTCAGCGCCAAGAACTCAGCCTCAGTTGTTGACAGCATTGTCACTGACTGAAGCTTAGATTTTCAGCTAGTAGCCCTGCCATTCAAAGTGAAGATATAAGAGCTAGTAGACTTTCTCTTATCTAGGTCTCCACCATAATCGATCTCTGTGTATCCTAACTGCTTAAGGTCTATTTAGTTCCTTCCAAATGTTAACCCTAAACTGATCGTACCCTTAATATACCTAAGAAGCCATTTTACCCAATTCTAGTGTTCTTTTCTTGGATAAGACATAAACCTAGATAAGACACTAATAGGGTAATCTAAGTCTGGTCTTATACACGTTATTGCATACATAATGGACCCTGTGGCCTTAGTGTGAGGTATCTTGCGCATTCCAGCTATTTCTTGGTCTATTTTGGACTTTGATCTGCTGAAAATTTATGGTGTGGAGCTATAGGAACTCTGACTGGTTTTGAATCAATCATATTGAATCTTTTGATCAAGTTTTCCAAATAGTTTTGTTAACAAAGATGGCCAGTTTTTTTATATTCATTCCTACTTATTTCCATTCACAAGATCTTTTTAGCATTTCCCAGATCTTTCATTTTAAAATTCCTTTTTAGAAGATCTTTCAATTTGTTAATCACATTCATGTTGTTACTCACTGGAAGCATATTGTCAACATATATAAGTAGATATATCACATAGTCTTTCTCAACATTCTTAACATAGAAACACACATCATGAATTGAATGGGTGAAGCCATTTCTGGTCATCAAATGGTCAAAATGATGATACCATTGCCTTGGGGACTGCTTTAAACCATATAGGGACTTCCTTAACCTACAGACTCAGTTTTATTTTCCAGGTTCTACAAACCCCTTAGGTTGGGCCATGTAAATTTCCTCTTTCGGTTCCCCATGCATAAAGGACATGGTTACATCCATCTACTCTAGGTTCAATTCATGCTTTGTTGTTAAGGATATTAGAATCCTAATTGTTGTGTGCTTTAAAACTGGTTAGATTATTTCATCATAACGTATTCGTTCTCTTTGGGTAAACCCTTTTACTACTAGTCTTGCCTTTTACCTAGGCTTCTCTGATGGTGTATTGGGATCTTCAATTTTGAAGACCCATTTTGACCCAATTAGCTTTTTACACAATGGTTTAGATACTAATTTCCATGTCTAATCTTTCCTAAGTGATTATATTTCAGCCATCATGGCATTCAACCATTCAGTTGAATGTTGGCTGTTAATAGCCTCTTTAAAAGTTAATGGCTCAGATTCAACAAATTCTAACCCAGTGCTTAAGGTATATGCAATACAATCTGCATATCCTAATCTTTCTGGTGGTCTGACATTTCTCCTAACTCTGTCCTTAGTCAACTAATAGTTGTCTAGGTTATTCTCAAGTAGAACATTTACGTCCTTAGTGCTCCCATCAGTATTGGGAGGTTCAGTATTTTCTGTATTCTCAGGGTTCTATTCTATTTTAGGTTCAGTTTTAGTGTCTATGTTATTTCGATATAAGGGTTCAGGTGGCTCAAGTTCAAACTCATACAATTCAAAATTAAACTTTCTATTTTTAGGAATTGGGTTACTTTTGGTTTCATTTGATAACTATGGCATCACATTCACATTGAATGTGACATCACTACTTATTATAATCCTAGTTTTATTTCCTTCTTACACCATCAGGGTAACCTAGGAGTACTCTTTTAACTACCCTAGGTTCAAGCTTGCCATTAGATTGATGAGTATAGGCAGCACAGCTAAACACACGTAGTCTAGAGTAATCTGCTGGTTTGCCTAACCACATTTCTTTAGGGGTCTTAAAATCTATTCTTGTTGAAGGTGCCCTATTAATTAGATAAAAGGCAGTCTTAACAACTTCTCCACACAAAAATTTTTTTTTCCTAATCCTAAGGCAAATTGCACACATCTCACTCTATCTAATAACGTATGGTTCATTCGTTCTACTACTCCGGTTTACTGTGGTGTCCCCCTAATAGTGTCATGTCGTTTGATTCCATTTAAACACAAAGTTGGTCAAATTCAGAGTTAATATATTCTAAGTCGTTTTCAATTCTTAATACTTTGATTTTTCATCCTGTTTGATTTTCTGTTAAAGTTTTCCATCTTACAAAAGTATGCAAACAATCATCTTTGTTTTCCATTAGAACACCCAAATTTTGCATGAAAAATCATCGAAAATGGATAGAAAATATGAGGCTCCACTAATTGTAGTGCCCCTAGAGGGTCCCCACATATCTAAATGTACATACTCTAAAGGTCCACTAGTAACTTATTTTCCAGATTGAAATGACAGTCCATGATGTTTACCAAATATAAGTGATTCTTAGAAATCAAACAGAAGCATAATCTCCACACAATAACCTTTGTTTACTTAACTCATTTAAGCCTCTTTCAGAAATATGACCTAACCTTTATGCCATAAAATTAATGGATATGGTTTTGACATAGTGTGTGATTCACCTGACACAATTTCTCCTTTTAGGACATACAGCCCATTTTTAATCTCTTTCTTTAAGACAACTAAAAAACCTTTGAGAATTTTAAGTTCACATTTAATGGCGCTAAATGACAATCCTCTAAGGTCAAACTAGCCTAAGGAAATAAGGTTTCTACATAATTGTGGTACATGTCTCACAACTTCTAACATATAGACACTTTCATTTGACAATTGGTTCTTGATTGAACTAATTCCAACTACTTGACAACTTTAGTTATCACCTAGCATAACCTTCCACCCCAATTATAGGTCTATAATCAAAAAAGCTTTTCTTGTTTGAGGTCATGTGAAAGCTACAACCTGAATCTAACATCCATTCATGTTCAATATCAGCAGATAAGGATGATCAGTAAAATCACATACAACATTCACTTCATTGAAATCAGTTGAAACAAGAAGAACTTCAACATGATCTGTTGATATATTTTCAAAATAAAGTAATTAATAAAGTGTTTGAGATATGTCCCATACTTGTTTTTAAGTGTTATTGGCTTCTATAAGTTGTGTGTCAGCACACAGTTACCATGTTCCAACACATAATCCTACAGAACCATCACAGAGCTTCTGTGCACACAGATCTTACAAAGTCGCACTTTGGGGTCTGTGTGTTGACACACAGATCTTGCAGAAAGGTGTGCGTCGAAGTGAGTGTCAACACTCACTTTGACACACAAATTACAATAACATGAGTATTGACACACAAGGTCTTTGTGTCGACACACGGTCCTATGTGTCGACACTCAGCTTTGACACACAGAGCAGTTTTGACCATCACTTTGCACGGCTATTTCTGGTTTTCGTAGTTGATTTAAGATAAGTTTGGAACGTCAGTTCAGCCATGTTTTTGTATAAATAGACCCCTTTGTGTTGAAGAAAGATTACATGAAAAGATCATTGTATGAAAGTATTGTGAAAGATCTAAAAGAGAAAGACATGTGTTTGTGAAAGTCTTGGAAAAACATCATTCTCTACATCTTTCCTATTCCTACTGTTACACGTCTTCACTACATTATATTTGTTGTCGTTGTATCCCCGAGACTATTTCAACACACCGAAATAACTCTTAAGGAAAGTGATCACACAGCCTCGACATCTGAGATCTTCCAGTTACTCTTTGCAAGGAGTTTGCACCAACATAATCAACATAAAATGAAACAACATTATCTATTGAACCTTGGGACTTATTTCTTTTAGGATAGTTTCGCTTCACATGACCTAGTTTATTATATTCATAGCGCTTTATCTTTGACATATCCTTTCTAACTTTTGACACAAAATGATTTTTCCTTTTGGATCTCTTTCTATTGCCATTTCCCTCTCTATTACTAGATCTACCTCTCACATTGAGGCCTTCATCACTACTATTATTATTCTGGGACTTCTCTTCCCTTTTTAGTTGAACTATTTTACTCCTAAGGGCCTGAGAAACTTTAACTAAAGTAATCTTCTTCCTACCGTATCTCAAGGTGTCCTTAAATGTCCCAAGGTATTTAGGTATGATAGCCTGAACTTTATCTTCTCAAGTTACATTAACATTATTTAAGTTATGAAGGAATCTATTAAAATCATCTAAAGAGTCCTCTAATGGTCTGTTTTGTTCTATCTTATATGTGAAGAACTTCTTCATAAACAATATCCTTTTAGATAGGGATTCAGATTTATAGATTTCCGCAGCTTTTTCCCGGATCTTAGCCACAATATTCTTACCAGCAACAAGAGTAAGCATATTATTATCAAGACATAAAACAATCGAACCATAAGCACGATACTCGATTTCTAACTTTTCTTTCTCAGTCAAATGAGAAAGTTGCTTGTCGGGAGGCAGAAGTGTAGTTCCCATGCATTAGGACATTAGAAGCGCCTTGGCCTTCATCTTGCATAGCGCAAAGTCATTCTTCTCATCAAACTTCTCAATATCAAACTTAGCTAACATTTTCAACAACGTTTTCCTAACCTGTAGCTCTGGGGTTTTAGATTGTTGAAAATCATCCTTGAAAGTGACTTTAACCTAAGCTTTTATTTGGGATTACAAATGACAATAGAAGAAGAAATCAACGACAAAGAACAAATAACATCAGATCTAGGTGGTTCAGCCCTCAAAGGCCTACATCCAGGATCTCCCCCCCCCCCCGGGCGTCACTAGACAAGCCTACTTATATTATTACAGACCAAAATTAATTACAAATTATAGACCATTGAAACCTTAGGCTATGAATACACACCCTTTCTTTTCAAAGCTTCTAAGATTGAAACCTTAAAGAAGAGAACAGAAAAGGTTATACCAGACTCAAGCTATAAAACCGCCATGAACTCCATTAAGAAGATCTTGGCTGCCACCAGGCAGGGCCAAGTCACCAGAATCCAGCTGTAAGAGGAGGAACGGCACCAAAAACCACCAAAGAAACTCACTAAAAGCTCAGAGAGACAAGAGAGAAATTACAAGATGCATAGTGCCAAGGACCAACCCCATTTTACAGACATTTGTGTGCTGCCACCAGTGGCATAATCTTAGCCCTTTTTTTGGGGAAGATCAACGGTTCGTAGTCAACCCAATTAACACAATCTGGATTACTAAGATTAAGACGCATGGAACTTTAATGACCATTGATCAAGGGAAAGTGGAGCTTTGGGGTTAGCTTCCAGAGGAAGCTTTGGTAAACTAAGGGAACAGGGCAGCAAGATTTCCAGATGGGCAGCAAGCAGAGCAGGGGTAAAAGGGTAAATGGATATAATGGTTAAAACCCATTTTTGGTTAAACTTTGACCCTAAAGTTTAGTTTAATTACAGTTTGTGGCATTGCCAGATTTTAAACCACATGACTTAAAAAAAATGCTGCGTTTTTAGCTTGACTTATCCTAGTTTCATTATTTTTGTCTTTAATTGATTTCATAGTTAGCATGTATATGAACCAAATATCAACAAGGACTCTCTCTAGCACGATGACATCATATTTCTAGAAAAATGCGGACATTACAGGTCACTTTAGATACCTAATAAAGTACATTAATGAAAATAGCTGTTGAACTCTCTGGGGATGTCATTTTAAGTATTTTTCACCGTCCAAACACTGAGTTTATTTGGTCTTGGGAGCATGGTTTAATCAAGAAGTCAACTTCAATGTGAGACGCCAAAACGATATTGCTTTGATGGGGGAAAATTTTGTCTTTCTATTTCTGAGAGGGGATTTCGCCGGGTCCTAATTATTAATAAGACAATGGGAGATACTAAAAAGATAAATAAAAAAGTCAGACATTTTTATTATTTCTACAAATGTTGGGTGCTAAAATTGTGCGGAAATAAACAATGTACTCGGATCTCAAATGAATCAAATACCACGACAATAACGAGAAACAATCGGACTAAAAGAGAAATGAAACAATAGACACAATGACTTACGTGGAAACCCCTTTACAATCAAAAGGGGAGAAAACCACGGGTAAAGATCGGAGCTTTTATTATTGAATCAAAAGAAGAAGAAGCAGCATTACAATATTCTCTCACATTCTCAATTTTAATTGGTGCGGCGCCACTGGGAATACCTCACTTTGCTTTTGGATAAATATTATGACGTACCCTCGTCCGTATTTATAGATGCGCATAAACCCTGTTTCCCGATCGATCGGGGAGTCCCGATCAATCGGGATCGATCGGCCGGCTCTCTGGACGCATCCCTCTTTTACGTAACTTTCCCGATCGATCGAGCTCCACCCGATCGATCGGGCTCTCCACGGCCCTTCTCCTTAATACGCCAAGTAAATCTCCACCTTGGCTCAAAATTAACATCAACAATAAAACAACTTCACCTTCTCCATAAACGCCCCCTCAACCGGGGCTAACATACATCAAACTGAAAGACCCAGCAAATTCGAGCAATGCTCGAATTTGCTTCCTGGTAGAACTTTTGTGAACATGTCAGCTGGGTTATCTTCAGTCCCAATCTTCCTCAACTCCACCTTCCGCTCGTCAATCAGATCTCTGATAAAGTGTTGCTTCACATCTATATGTTTCGTTCGGTCGTTATGAGTCATCTAATCTTTCGCTAGGTGAATAGCGGACTGACTATCACAGTATACTCTAACTGTGCCCTGCTCGACACTGATTTCACTGATCAATCCTCTTAACCAGATGGCTTCTTTGAATGCTTCTATTACTGCCATGTACTCGGCCTCGGTAGTAGACTGTGCTGTAACAGGCTGTAAACACGCTCTTCAACTGATAGCTGTGTCACCTAAAAAAAACACATACCCTGAAGTGGACTTCCTCTTATCAAGGTATCCACAATAATCAAAATCTACATACCCAACCAAACAACACTTACTTTTCCCATATTCCAAACACAAATCAGAGGTTCCACGAAGATACCTGAGAATCCACTTTACAGCATGCCAATGTTCTCTGCCCGAATTCGCCATGTACCTACTAACTCTGCTCACTGCAAAAGCAATATCTGGACGCGTGCAAACCATCGCATGCATAATACTGCCCAATGCACTAGAATAAGGAATCTGAGACATGTACCTGACGTCCTCCTCAGTCTGAGGCGAATCTAATGCTGAGAGTCTGAAATGAGCTGCTAAGGGCGTGCTAACCGGGTTAGCATCCTTCATATGAAACCTGTCTAACACCTTCTCAATATACTTATCCTGAGAAAAGTATAATTTTCCAGCTTCTAGGTCTCTACGAATTTCCATGCCTAATATCTTCTTAGCTGCTCCAAGATCCTTCATCTCAAATTCACTCTTCAGCATTGATTTCAAGTTATCAACATCTTTCATATCTCATGCTGCAATCAACATATCATCAACGTACAAAAGCAAATAAACAAAGCCTGAATCGGTCTTTCTGAAGTACACACAGCTGTCGTACTTACTCCTGAGGTAATAATGACTTGTCATGAATTGATCAAATCTCCTATACCACTGCCTAGGAGATTGCTTTAAACCATATAATGACCTTTTAAGCAAGCACACATGATCTTCTTTTCCTTCAATAACAAAACCCTCAGGCTGATGCATCAAGATACTCTCTTCTAGTTCACCATGCAAGAATGCAGTTTTTACATCCAATTATTCAAGTTCAAAGTCATGCATGGTAACCAAAGACAATAATGCACGAATCGAAGTGTGTCTAACTACAGGTGAGAAAATATCATGAAAATCAACACCTTGTACTTGACTGTAGCCTTTAGCTACCAAACGTGCCTTATACCTTGCATCTTCAACTTCAGGAATGCCCTCTTTTCTCTTGAAGACCCACTTGCATCCAACTAGTTTTTTCTCTGTTGGAGGCTTCACCAGTTCCCAAGTCTGATTTTTATGAAGAGACTGCATCTCCTCATTCATAGCAACGAGCCACTTCTCAGCATCTAATCTCGATACAGCCTCTGTATATGAAGTCGGCTCACTGTCATCTAACGTCTCAGCAGTAGTGAGGGCATAGGCAATCATCTCCTCATACCCATATCTCTCAGGAGGGCTGATCTGTCGCCTCGGTCTACCAGCAGCTATAGTATTATTCTCCGCCTGCTGACCTGTTTCTGCATTATCAGTATCAACATCAGAAACCCGTACCTGAGGTGCTGAAATACTCTCTAGCTGAACAATCTACTAATCTGACTGTATCTCTGTAACATCAGGTGTCTTAACCTGAACTGTATCTTTATCAATGGAGGATGTGTGTGGCGGATTAAGTAGAGCAGACTCATCGAAAGTAACATCTCTACTAGTCAGAAACTTCTGAGCACATGGATCCCACAATCTATATCCCTTCACACCTGACGTATAACCAAGAAAGATGCACTTCTTGGCCCTAGGCTCAAGCTTTCCATCATTAACATATGCATATGCAGGACAATCAAAAACTTTAATCTGAGAATAATCAGAAGTTGAACCAGACCATACCTCCTCAGGAGTCTTCATCTGTAATGAAGAATGCGGTGTCTTGTTCACAAGGTAGCAAGCCATGCTAACTGCTTCTGCCCACCATTCTCTCTTTAAACCTGCATTAGAAAGCATACATCGAGCCTTCTCAAGTAACGTCCTGTTTAACCTTTCAGCCACTCCATTTTGCTGAGGTCGACCTGTACATGTCCTGTGTCTGACTATGCTCTGATCTTCACAAAATTTAGTGAAGTCCCCTTCGACAAACTCAAGACCATGATCAGTCCTCAACCGCTTGATCGGCTTCTCTGTCTGTTTTTCAAGCAGAATTTTCCACTTCTTGAAGATATCATACACTTCATTTTTCTACTTCAGAAAATAGACCCAAACTTTACGTGAGTAGTCATCAGTGAACGTTAGAAAATACCTGGACCCACCTTTAGAAGTCACTCTGGATGGTCCCCACAGATCAGAATGAATGTAGTCTAACATTCCCTTGGTTTGATGCACTGTTGACTTGAAGCTGACTCTCTTCTGCTTCCCATAAATACAGTGCTCACAGAATTCCATCAGTCCTGTTGACTGACCACAAAGAAGTTCCCTCTTACTCAGCTCAGACAATGCTTTGTCACCAATATGACCCATTTTCATGTGCCATAGTCTTGTGATTTC
This sequence comes from Simmondsia chinensis, assembly GCA_018398585.1. Classification (NCBI taxonomy): domain Eukaryota; kingdom Viridiplantae; phylum Streptophyta; class Magnoliopsida; order Caryophyllales; family Simmondsiaceae; genus Simmondsia; species Simmondsia chinensis. The sequence goes on along the minus strand of JAGTTD010000008.1, from coordinate 29,219,954 downwards.
TGCATCTGTCATAGCAGTTATGGAAACAGCAACTGCACCTGTCACGGTTGTACCTACAAGCTCATACAAAGTACCAACCCTATTTCCTTTCATCACAATTAAAGCACCCTCACTGACCCGCATGACTCCACCTTCAGCAGTGTACTTGTACCCATTAGACTCAAGGGTACGTAGAGAAATCAAGTTCTTTTTCAAATCAGGGACGTGAGGAACATCACTCAAGGTTCTAATAGTTCCATCATACATTCTCACACGGACTGTTCCAACTCCCACTACCGTACAAGCAGCATCATTACCCATCAAGACAACCCCACCTTGTATAGGCTTATACGTGGAGAACCAGTCTCTGTTTGGAGTAACATGAAACGAACAACTCGAATCCATGACCCACTTATCTTTGGACCTGGACTGAGAATCAGCAACTAATAGAAACTCCCCTTCACTATCCTCCTCTACAATACTAGCCTCAGCGGACTTGTCTTGACCCTGGTCACCCCTGTTACCCTCTTTTGATTTATTCTTATATTTGTAAAAGTCTTTCTTTATGTGCCCTTGCTTGTGACAATAGTGACACGACAGGTTCTTATGTCTAGATTTGGACCTAGATTTATTCCCACCATTGGATCCCCTGTGTTCTGGTCTACCTCTCACATGCAAACCACTACCCGAGTCATTCACCGAGTCAGATAATTCCTTATCTACCCGTTCTTTACTCACAAGGTTTCTTTTTACCTCATCTACAGTAATGGTTGGCTTACCCCCGTATATCATGCTTTCTACGAAGCCCTTATATGAATTAGAGAGCGAACATAGTAATATCATAGCTTGGTCCTTGTCCTTAGGGACATCATCCAAAGCCTTTAATTCATGTATAATTGAGGTAAATTCGCTAAGATGGTTCTCAAGAGATGTACTTTCTGTCATACGAAAAGTGTACTACCGCCGCTTAACTGCGAGTTTGTTGGAGACTGACTTGTGGCAAAACATGTCTAACAATTTCTCCCATAACTCCTTTGCGGCTTCAATCTCCAAGACTTCTGACAGAACGTCGTCAGCCAAACACATCTGTATCGCCGTGAGAGCCTTCTCATCCAACTCTTCCCATTGTGCCTCGGTCAAAGTTTCTGGTTTCTTATCTTTCCCCTCCAGTGCTTTCTTCAAGCCGTTCTGAGTCAGGAGTCCTTTCACACGGACTTGCCATAAGCTAAAGCTTCCCTGACCATTGAATTTCTCAACCTCGGTTTTAATACCTGATGCCATTGTATCAATTCGAAGAACCAAGCTCTGATACCAATTTGTGCGGAAATAAACAATGTCCTTGGATCTCAAACGAATCAAATACCACGACAATAACGAGAAAAAATGGGACTAAAAGAGAAACAAAACAATAGACACAATGATTTACGTGGAAACCCCTTTACAATATAAAGGGGAGAAAACCACGGGCGAAGATCGGAGCTTTTATTATTGAATCAAAAGAAGAAGAAGCAGAATTACAATATTCTCTCACACTCTCAATTTTAATTGGTGCGGCGCCGTTGGGAATACCACACTTTGCTTTTGGATAAATTTTGTGACGTACCCTCGTCCGTATTTATAGATGCGCAGAAATCCTGTTTCCCAATCGATCGGCCTGCTCTCTGGACGCGTCCCTCTTTTACGTAACTTTCCCGATCGATCGAGCTCTCCACGGCCCTTCTCCTTAATGTGCCAAGTAATTTTAAGACATTTACCTATACACACTTTTTTTTTGTCGAAAATAAATAAATTTGTCATATAATGCGTAAAGTAAATATATGGAAAAAGTAACAGGAAGTCGAACAAGTGCTATGCTTAAAAAATAGCATTGGATGTTACTTTGTTCAAAATTAATTGTTACCAAATTATGGAGCTGTTTTAGAAGTAAATTTTTTTCAATTTGGCTGTAGAATTTTTCAAAAAAAAAAAATGAAAAATGAAAATCTTGCTCAAAAATCCGGTTTTGCATTTTGAAAACTAAAAATAGTTTTTTCAATTGTCTCTATTCTTCCCAAGAGATTATTAAGCCCTATACTAGGAAGCATTTGTGGCCCCGATGTTTCATGAAAATCGACATTAGGAAAGCATATGATACAGTGAGCTAGGAATTCCTCTTCAATCTTCTTGAGGGCCTTCAGTTTTCAGCAAAATTCATCGAATGGATTAGACCGTGTCTCACGACGCCATACTTTTCAATTCAGATGAATGGTGAGCCTATGGGGTTCGTTACGGGAGCGCGAGGTTTACGTTAAGGTGACCCGATCTACCCATTTCTCTTTATTTTAAATATGGAATATTTTTTGAGAGAATTAATGGGCATTGGGGTTGATAAATCATACAAATTTCACCCAAGAGGTAGGAAGTTGAATTTAACTCATATGATCCTTGCTGATGACCTCCTTCTATTCGCTAGAGGGTATCGAGATTCAGTTAATCATATATGGGGAAAGTTGCTCAATTGTTCGAATGCATATGGGCTTGAACTGAATATATTGAAGTGTACTATATGCTTTGCCGGTGTTAAGGGGGATGACCATGGGGAAATAGCTCGGGGACTGTGGTTTCGCATTGATAATCTTCCTCTAAAATACCTAGGCATTTCGATTTCAGGGGCTATATTAAGAGTGGATTAGTTTGATGGGATAAAGGTGCGAATATTTAGTTGGCAGCACAAGAAATTATAGTGTGCGAGACAGAGGGAATTCATTAACTTGGTTCGTATGAGTGTCATTATGGGGTTCTTTTGAGTGTTATGTCATTATGGGGCAACAGTTTTCTCTTTCCTAAAGGTATTGTGAAAGAACTGAAGAGATTATTCTTTGCTTTTTTATGGAGTGGCACAACGAGGAAAATGGGGGCTTTTGTTCCCCGAGCCTAGGATAAACATTGTTCGCCCACTAAAGAAGGGGACCTTGGCATTAAACCAATATAATGCTGGAATTTTGCCCAGTTGATGCATACATTTTGACTATACCGGAGAAGAAAGACTCTTTGTAGGTCAGATGGATCCATGAGATATATATGAAGGGGTGTGACCTTTGGCATGTGGATGTATCAACTAATGACTCTTCGCATTGGAAAATGTTATTGCAATGTTGGGATATCTAGTCGAGCAATTTGCATTAGTACAGGGAGCCCGAGATGCAGCTCACTTGTGTTAGATAAGGGCATTTCATGTCTACCAAGGCCTATAATCTAATCCGAGCAAAAAGAGAGAAAACACATTGGGGGCTGTATGATATGGGGTAAATTTTCTTTTCCTAAATATAGTTTCATCTTGTGACTTGCTGTATTTGATGGTTTGTTGACTAAGGATAGATTACAAAAAACAGGTGTAATGCTACCAACTGGAGTGGGATTTGTTATACAATGAATCTCAAAAAATGTTTTGAAGGGTTTGGCCAGAAGATTAGAAGTAGGTTATCATATTCGCTCAGCAAACGAGCATGTTTGGCAACTACTGTTTATGTGATTTGGATTTAAAGGAACATGGTAATTTTCAATGATCAAGTTAGAGAGTCTAGTTGGGTGATCAGCGAAATTCAGAAGTTAGTATGGTGTAGGATCAACTTTGTTAGCTAGATCCTCTAGGTACATGAGTCAGTCTTTTTTATTGAGTGTGTAGTGGCAAATTTTTTGTTGATATTTTTGATACCTATTGTACACAGAATTTTGATAAAAAATTGTCTTCTACTCTTTTGGAAATAGTTAAAGATTGATTTGGGTTTCTTGTTTATATCTTCCCTTTTTCTTTCTCTGTTTTTTTGACAATTAAGAGGAGAAGATATTTTCAAGTATAGGAGAAAATCATCTTGTTTGATTATGTATGGAGTCTGATATTCTTGGGCCTTGTTCATAAGTTATAGAATTAGAGAAATTCTATTTAGGTCCATGACATTGGTTTTAGTGTGGTGGGTGTATATATATATAGGGCACGATTCTTACGAAAGTGTAAGAATATGAGAGGGACAAATCTTAGCCGTCCATTGCTTCATCCTCTCACCTTCCCTCCCTCTCTCCCCCCATCTCTTCATTTCTCTCTCTCTCTCTCTCTCTCACTCCACCACGCCACCGCCACTAGCCACTGACACCGACCACCGCTCCTCCTTTTCATCTCCCTTCCAATACCTTCCCCCCAGCCCTTCATCTTGGGCACCCCCCACCGCCATCGCCACTCCTCCTTTTGTCTCTCTTCCAATACTCCCTTCTCTCTCCCCCATATCCCTCCACCCTCATCACCCGCCGCCAAGGAGGGGCGGCGGTGGGTATCGGGGGTGAAGGATTATTGTGGGGTATTAGAAGAGAGGGGCAAAGAAGAGCTGGCGGTGGCGGCGATGAATGTATAAGAGGGGGGGTGGGGCCGAAGGAAAGAGGTATTGAAAAAGACAAAACAGGAGCGCGACTGCTATGAGAGGCGGAGGCGAGTGGTGGAGGAGGCGGGCGACGATGGCCAATGGCGGCTGCTGGTGGCTGGTGTGTGAGAGAAAAAGTAAAGGGAGGGGGAGGGGAGAAATATATATTTCTTATCCCATAAAAAATGGTTAATCTTGACCATCCATTGTAATGGACGCTCAAGATCTGTCCCTCTCACCATCCCATCTTTTCATAAGAATTGTGCCATATATATATAAAAGGGTTGTGTATGTTGATATTAGGGTTGAAAAAAAGGTTGAGAGTTGAAACATCCCATGTAAACTTTTAATATTATAGTGGAATTATTCTGCTCACCTCCGTGATTGTATTTCGGCCACACCACATAATTTCTGGTGTTGTTTTCTATGTTCCCCAATCCTTTTTTGTGTGTGATTGTCATTCCAGTTTAGGTTTTGACTATTCTGTGGGTGATGTTAACTAGTGGGATTAGGAGCCCTACACCTCCAAAGATATATGAGCCAAAACAAATGAAGAAAAGAAAAGAAATAAAAAGTAGGATTTGTTACTGAAAATCACCTACATTTTAGCTACGGTTTTAAAAAATCACCTAATTTTTCTAATTTTTCAAAGTCACTGCTTACACCCTAATTTCAAGGGGGCTGGGACAATGCCGGTTTAGGCAAAGTGACACGTTCTTATCAGGCGAGGTCCTCCTCGAGGAAAGTTAGACCTCTAGGTGCTAGGATAACGACGTCTATCTTCAAAAGTTAATCACTCTAACAAGAGTATCAGCAACTCGAGGCTTGAGATGGTTGAAGGGTAAAGGGAGCTCGAGCATAAGGGATTGCCTGGATGGCTACAAGACAAGTGGTTTCCAAGTTAGAGACAGTTGCTTGGAGCCCAATTTCAAATGTGTGGGCTCTAAGCTTAATCCAAGAGAATGTAGGAAGAGACTTCAGCTAAAAAAATAGAGGCGGGCTTCAAGAAATAGGCTTAAGCACCAAATTAAGGCCATGTCCATTGGTCATTCACATGCTTTAGGAGCTTCGTGGCTTGATGTGGGAAGAAAATGCAACAAAAATAAGGGGAAGCCATTATTTAGTTTTTCTATAAATAAGCAACTCTGTTGTAGTCCAAATCAGTATATACACTCATAGAAAACTTCTTCAAGCTTTCTTTAAAGCACACTTGTGCTTTTTACCTAAGAGTAGCATAACTTAACTTAGTCTAGTGTAGCGTAGATCTTATTGTACTTGCTTCTTCAATAATACAATGCTTCGGGCTTTAGGTATGAATTCTTTGGTTTAATTTGTTCCCAAAACCAATAGGTTAATAGTTGAGGCTTTAGTTTAAGGCTTTGATTGCCAAGGCTTCACCTTGATTGCAGTGGTCTTAACACTACTGCCACTACTTAATAAGTAAGATGAACTTAAGATTGCATCATTTCTAGGGCTTTGATGGCAAAGACATGACCTTGATTGCATTGGTCCTAATCTAGTGACCCAAATACGGTTTGCTCCATCTAAATCTTGTTAGACCTTAACTCATTTGAGTTATTATAAGTCAAGGATGCTAGGCCTAGAAATTTGTAGACTCGGGCTTAGAAGTGGACTATTGAGCTCTTGGATTTGCCTCCACCCCAGTTCTTGACTTTTAAGTAAAGAGGAAATGTGTCTGTGGGGCCTGCTTTGTCACTGTAACTACCACTTGAACTAGATCCATATCCCTTTAATTTTCTGTCAAAAAATATAAAAATCCACAAAAAAATATTAAAAAACACTCTTGATTGAAGCATAAGCAGAACTTGCGAAACAACCAAAGTTAGATACACCAAAATATCACCTCCTTTTCTCCAAAAATGATGAGTGGTTGAGGTCAAAGAAGCGCGATCCGAATTTTGGCTCACTCCCTGATTACAGTGAGTCCCTTTTGCATGTTTGTTTACATTTGTGTTTACGGCAACCATATCACACTTAATAACAAACAAATATAGCAAACAGTCACACCTAAAACATATGTGGCTTTCAGTTTTTTTTTTTTTTAAAAAAAAAAAAGTAATAGTGGTAAAAACATAAACCCTGACTTGATGCTGTAGAGAAATATATAACACTAAAATAAGAATAAACACTTAGGAAAATTTGAAGAGAATTGGATGATTTTATTCTCTAATCATGCTCACAATTTATACAAGGGAAAAATCTAAAAGAGAAACCTAACACTTACAAGGAAAGAATCCTAAGCAAATAATTACATGACCTAAAAGCAAAGAATCAAAACCCCCAAATCATCCTAAATGCATAGTTATAAGACAAGTAAATCAAGCATTTATATGTATATCTTGGTCAAAGATGGAAATTAAATGCACAAATAAAATATGAGAAGATTATATTTTCAACACTCCCCCTCAAGTTGGAGCATGTAAATTTACAATGTCCAACTTGCGAAGAAATGAAGAAAATAACGGTGAGACAAGTGCTTTAGTCAAGATGTCGGCCACTTATTCTGAATAGCGCACAAATGAAGTCGATATTTCCTTTGCTAATAATTTCTCCCGAATGAAATGACAATCAATCTCTATATGCTTCGTGCGTTCTTGAAAAACTGGGTTGGATGCTATGTGAAGGGCAGCTTGGTTGCTACAGAATAAAATAGCTGGTTCCTTCACACTGATCGTAAGATCAACTAATAAACGTCTTAACCAAACCAGCTCACTAGTAACAGTGGCCATGGCACGATATTCTACTTCCGCCGAGGACCGAGAAATGACGGACTGTTTCTTAGATCGCCAAGAAATAGGGGCTCCACTAGGAAAAATGACGAACCCTATGGTGGAACGTTTACTAGTAGGAAAACCTGCCCAGTCAGCGTCACAATAGGCACGAAGGTTAAAATTATAGTTGTGTGGAAGAAAAATTCCCTGACCTGGTGTCCCTTTTATATACCGGAGGATACGAAAAGCTGCTTCCAAATGCGGCACTCGCGGATTATGCATGAATTGGCTAAGAATACGCACTACATAACATATGTTAGGACGAGTAAATGAAAAATAAAGAAGCTTCCCTATAAGCCATCTATATTGACCTGGATCTTCAACTGGATCCCCTACCTGATCACTTAGCTGATGGTTCCGAACAATTGGAGTAGAAACAGGTTTAGCTCCAAGAAGACCGGTTTCACTCAGAATATCAAGAGCATATTTTCGTTGATTCAAGGCCAAACCACTCTTAGACCGTGCCATTTCTATTCCAAGAAAATATTTAACGAAACCTAGATTTTTAATGCCAAACTCAACATTTAACATAGATTTTACCTCCTTAATGTTACTCAAGTTACTTCCGGTAACAACCAGATCATCAACATATACTAAAATTGCGGTATACAAAGCTCCCTTTCTAAAGGTGAACAATGAATAATCCGATTTAGATTGCGTAAAACCCATACCAACAAGAAAATTCGTGAAATTTTGATTCCAGTTACGAGAGGCCTGTTTAAGTCCATAAAGTGACTTAGGAAGACGACAAACCTTACCCGTATGCTTTCTTTCAAAACCTTGAGGCAATTTCATATTAAACTCTTCATCTAAATCTCCATGGAGAAATGCACTATTTACATCTAACAGATGTATTATCCAATTTCTAGCTGCCGCAACTACAAGTACACAACGAACCGTCACTAGTTTAACAATTGGAGAAAAAGTATCATGATAATCGATTCCTTCTACCTGGGTATAACCTTTTGCAACTAATCTAGCTTTATACCGTTCTATCCTCCCATCGGAATTGTATTTGATCTTGTACACCCATTTTGAGTCAATCGCATGTTTTTTCGAGGGCAACTCCTCTAGTGTCCAAGTCCTGTTTTGTTTTAATGGTGAAATCTCCTTTTCTGTTGCCTCTCTCCAATTTTCGGGGGGCAACAGGAGCAAAAGTACATTATAATCGGCCCTACTGCCTGAGCAAAATTTCTTGGCTCATCACTAGAAGTGATGGCTTGAAGCAAATTAAACTGTGAGTTAGTAAATCACACATTCGACACATAGTTTGATAAAGGATAAACCGTACATGAGTTAGCTAATGAAGGGGTATCACGAGGATGGGCTATAGAAGAGGGAACGTCGACCACATAATCTTGGAACTTTGTAGGCATAGAGCGAACATGACTCGGCCTCCCTATCTCAACCCGAACTTGCTCCCCCTCACTACCCTAACCGAACAGTGTACGGTCAATTACTGCAGGACTGTCATTTGACGGTGCTGTTAATATCCCGTAGGGGCTCATCCCCCGCACTTGCAACAAATCCCCATTGTCAACATAGCGTACTAACTCAAAAATATCATTACGAGAATCATTATTTTTTTTCCTTTTAAGATATGGAAATTCATTTTCACGAAAAATCACATCACAAGACACCACAATTCTTTTATTGTCTAAATCATACACCTTGTAACTTTTCTTTCCGTGAGGATAACCAATAAAAATTCCACGAATAGCCCAGCTACCAAATTTATCCTTATTACGATCTTTATTATGAACATAGCACAAGGAACCAAAAACACGTAAATATTTATACAAAGGAACTTTACTGAGTAGCACTTTATAGGGACTCTTGTTTTGTAGGAGAGGGGTAGGCGTGAGATTGATTAGATAGGCCGCCGTCAATACACATTCTCCCCAAAATTGGATAAGAAGACCTTCCTCGAACCTAATTGCTCGAGCTACTTTAAGGAGATGACGATGTTTCCTTTCCACCACCCCATTTTGTTGGGGTGTATCATTACATGAATTCTATACTTGTATGCCTTTTCCTGCATAAAAATCAAGTAACGGCCCAAAGAGAAATTCTACACCATTATCACTCCAAACTTGTTTAACACGTAAATTGTACTGAGTTTGTACCAATTCACAAAAATCCATAAGAATTTTATGAGAATGAGATTTGTCTCACATCAAATAAACCCAAGTACATCTACTAAAATCATCAACAATTATGAGAAACAAACGAGCTCCTGTCATTGATGAAGTACGGTATGGTCCCCAAATGTCAACATGAAGCAACTCAAAACAAGCGACATGTCTACTAACAGAAATGGGAAAACGCAATTGTGTTTGTTTAGCCCGATGGAATGAATCACAAACATCATCAAAAACAGTATCAATATCCAAATCGGAAAAACTAGATAACATATGAAACGGAACATGTCTCAGCCGACGATGCCACAAAACACCCTAACTAGCAGCTCCTACAACTTGTGCGGACTTTGGAACAGCTTCTAGCCCATCTCGTTCTCTACCCACTCCAATTAGCTTCCTTGATGGTAGGTCCTGTATGACACAAAATTTTGAAAAAAATGTTAATGCACAAGTTATATCTTTAGTCAATTTGCTTACGGATCCCCAATTGCAATGGAAACCCAGAATTTGAAACACATTCTCAAGAATAATATTATTCGTGATCCTGGCACGTCCGACATGAGAAATAGGCAAACATGTACCATTTGGTAGTCTAACCAGGACGAATCTTGGTATTAACTTGACCATCAAGCAAAACAAAATCGGATGACACCATGTGGTCTGTCGCATCTGTGCCAATAATCCAAAAACTATTATCAAACGAATCCTAACTTGTCAAGTTTACGCGAGGAGCATTATTTTCCAGGCTGAGTAGTCCTAACAACTACTGATACTGAGAAGCCAAGAGACCCACAATCGGGCTCCTGTGGTGATTCGAGGGGTGTAAGTAATAGGGAGAGTTTACATCAGGAACTCCCCTTGACACGACGCTCGGAGCAATAATTTGGTTAGCATTTTCTTCCGTCATTATGAATTAAACACGAAAAAAAAAAAAAAAAACACAAATAAACCAAGAAAGATAGAGGTAACTCACGCCTTGGAGGGTAAGAAAGATGAATGCAAGGTTGATGATCCTGATTCAAACCTGCTCTGATACCATATAGAAAAATATATAACGCTAAAATAAGAATAAACACTTACGAAAATTTGAAGAGAATTGGATGATTTTATTCTCTAATCATACTCACAATTTATACAAGTACAAGGAAAAACCCCAAAAGAGTAACCTAGCACTTACAAGAAAAGAATCCTAAACAAATAATTATATGACATAAAAGCAAAGAATCAAAACCCCCAAATCATCCTAAATGTACAGTTTTACGGCAAGTAAATCAAACATTTACATGTATATGTTGGTCAAAGATAAAAATTAAATATACAAATAAAATGTAAGAAGATTATATTTTCAACAAATGTACTTGTTGAAAGTCAGGCTAAAGTCTCCTAATTTTACCTTCAATTCCAAAATGCAAGTGTATGTGCAGGTTATGTTTGCATTCGATTTCAACGATAACTTACTCTTTTGTTTATATTCAATTAATTATCATCAGCAGATAATCTACCCTTTGAATTGCATATCCCAAAGTGGCATTTATACATGAATTGATATACTCAAACCGGTCATTGAACTTTTAAATTGTGTGACTAGGGATGGCAATTGCACCCGAACACATTTGATGTCCATCCAATCTAATCCACTTATGGTAGATTTAGATGTTGATAAATTGATTTTGGATTGGGTTGGATTTGGATGACATCAAACCCAACCCAAACCTGACCCAAATCCGACCCACTATTATGTTTGGTGTAGGAAAAATTTTAAAATTACTAAAATTTGAGTTTTTAATATGACAAATCAAATTCTAATATTTTCTTTTATGTGCCAACATTTATTATTTTTCTGACATTATAATACTCTTTGTAAAACCCATGATGTAACAAATATATGTATAAAGATTACTAGTGCAAAAGTTTTCGAATCGTGCCATAATATTGTATTATTACTAAATTATACATTTTAATTGAAAAAGGAAAAATGTGTAGCAATTTGTCCAAATATTTGCTCTTAAGTTACTATTGTTGCAAATTTATTGTTACAAATATTAATATTAAATTTAAATATTATAATTTGTTCTAAGATTTCAATGGGTTATATATTTGGGTTGGATATTTGTTTATCCGATAGATATGGATTTGGATTGAATTTTTATGGAATAAATGGGTTTTTTTTTCCGGAATTGGGTTGGGTTGGGTTTTTTTGGGTTGGATCTAGATGAAGGCAAACCAATGCAAACCTGATTTATCACTATCCCTATGTATCACCCATATATTTATTGGTATTTCAATCAATATCTAGTATAATTCATAAAATTAGATTGAAATTTGTAACCCAAAAATCCAAAAATTGTATTTGTATCCGAATTGATATCCTAAATATTATTTGAACCCAAATCAATATCTAAATAATGGCAATAAAAATTGATCGAGGAGAAAAAAAAATCAACATGACACTCTGAAATAGGAGCATAGATAAAATAAGTAGAGCAAAAAGGATACAAAAAACTGGCAATTGTGGATCATGTAAAACCCATTATCAATAAAACCGGTCACGTTTGGATTAGATATGGTGTAAGTAAAGTGCGTAGTGGATATGAGGCAGGTAGATATGGAAATATCTATTATGTGTATCGAGAGTGTATAGTTATAACATTTTATAACCCTTATCGATCGCTAGCAACGCCCTAGTAGTAGTGTCGGAATCCCAGACCCTATCTTAAGATTTTGAAACCATAACACTGTCAAGTGTAACAAAATAATTTTAAAATATGAATGTAATACAATATACAACGGCAAAAATACTATAAGGAAATATTAGAGTTATTTATGTGAAAGGTCCACGTGTTTTATCTATGGTGGCAGACATTCTGGCTCGATGATATGGCATGGGGCTTGGGTTGTGGCTTCAGCCCCGTTTTCGGTTCTTGTGCTAGCCTTTTGTCTCTTCTTCAGCTAGGTTCTTCTTCCGCTAGGGTCCCTGTCTGTATGCGCTGGTGGTTTTGCCCCTGTGTCTTTTCTGGTCCTGCTCTCTTTGTCTATTTTGTTGGGTCTTCAGGCGAGCGGTTTGTTTCTGTTTTCTTGTTCAGTGTTGGTTGTTTTGGTTCCCGTGTTGTTACGGGCGGTTTCAGGCCTCGCCTTGAGATTAGCTGGCTTGTTCAGCGATTTTTTCGCAAATTAACGGAAAAAAAACTAGTCCTTGTACTTTCAATTATATCAATTTAGTCCTTATACTATTTATGTCGTGTCAATTAAGTCCTTGAGTAAAATAAGCATTAAGTTAGTGATAAAATTATTAATGCTAGGTTGAAGAGTTAGCTTAAATTGAGTCAGTGGGTGGGTTTATAATGGATCATTTGTATTTTGCACTATCGAACTATTAAAAATCACATTATTAACATTAACGTTTTACCATATGACTAAATAGGCACAATTTGAATTGTACATAGACTATATTAACACAATTAAAAATAAAAAGACCAAACTAAAACAAAAACAAAAACAAAAATAGGGGTACATCTCAAATAAATAACCCAAAATTTTACATTGTAATCCTTTTCACATATTGAATGTTTACTTAGAAAAAAATAAAGGAATTATTATTGGCAAGACAAAATTTATTATAGTTAGAGAGTTATGAGACTTAAAAATAATGTGAGCCACAAAATTGTCCTGAAAAATATAATCTTACTCTTATAATAACAATTTTGCTCTGACAATAACAATAAAAAGAACTCAAATTTGACATGATTGAGTGAGAGCATAGACACCATGTGAATATGATAGAACAATATTAACCACAAAAGTGTTGGAAGTGCAATGAAAAAGCAAAATGTAGGAGGCCCTCTTTTGTTCACCACATTGCAACCTTACAAACCAATATCTACCATATGTCTATTATCCAATTGTACACTATATTAGTGCTGAAGCGCAAGATAAAAGAGTAAGTTAAGTAGGACCTACAAGAATTGCTCAAGGATATGTCATCCGAAAAGAGTGTGAAGAGATCAGTCAAGGCATCTAGCAAACAAAAAATGGGAAATTTGGTGAAAAGGGGTGATAATGCTTTAAATGCTGATAAGCTTATTGCTAGGAGCGTGAGTAGGGGGCTCGAAAAAATGTTGGGGCTGAAATTTGACGATGATGAATTGATTGTGGTTGAGCACATTGCTTTGATAGATTAGGGGTTTGGCCTTTTTGTTTTTTTATCTTCCAGTTTGTTCCTTCCTCCCAGGCTTCTCCATTGTTGATTGAGACTTTTATTATATGCTGGTTTGGGCTGTTTTTGCATGTAATCAGGTTTTCTCGTTTTGGAATGTTGTATAATATTTGTCTCTTTTTATCCCCGTATTTATATGGGTTGACTAAGTCCTTTTTGGTATGAGTTACCAGTTTTATATTGCGAGTTTGTCACTGATTACTGAACAAAAAATTTAGGACTAATCAGTGGTTCAAATTAGTAGAAACTTCACTAAGTTATGACAGATAAAAAAATTCACTAAAGGTCAAAATGTCACGAGAAGTCCAGACTACTTGTAATTTGGTTTAGTTTGGATTTTTCTACAACCTGAAACTGGCTTCATCAATGTCACCAAATCATAAGATATGACTCCTCCAACTTTGTGTCCTAAGTGCTTGATCCATCTCTTATCTATGGAAATAGAACTTTTGGTAAACAAGATACTAATCTTGAAGCTCATAATCAGTAGTGTGCAATTTTTCCATTCTAGGTGAAAAAAATATCAAATTTGTTATGGATCGTTTTGCAAAGCAAGAAACTTCTGGACATAAGCAATTATCCTCTAGCTTTGATCATGGTATGCATCCTACAGTATTACATTTTCTTTTTGAATATTGTATATATGCTTTGCATTCCATAATATTATATTGCTGATAAACCACTTAATCTTCCTATTTAGTTATAGAAAAACTTGTTCAATCTAATTTTGTCCCCCTAATATATTTACTAAAGAAAACTAAAAAGTAGTTATAGTTAGCAATAAAAATCTAAAAAATGTGCCTAAATACTCAACCAAATAAATAGATAGCAAGATTTGGTGCATTTTTCGAAACTAATGCACCATACTCCTTTTCTCTGGACATGTCCCAACTCGCTCGCCCTATGTCTTGTCAAGAAGCGGGTTGCTATATATATATATATATATATATATATATGACAAAACACATAATACTTTAATTAAAAAGAATGCTACGGATTCATGGCCAATAAATAGACCACACTTGAAAATGGTGAAAAGAAAATATCAAGGAGAGGGGACACCAAAATAAAGAGCGAAGGCACGCAGCACGTGGGACGGGCCACACTGGTTGTCATATCCCTCAACGCACACAATTATTACCCCACCTCTTTTGTACTCCCTCTCTTCTTATTTTTCTTTTTTTTTTTTTTAATTAGCCAAAAAATGGTAATACAAACAAACAAATCGTACAAATAAAACCTAAGTCAACTTGTATATAGACAAAGATCAAAGGAAACAAAAAAGTGCAACTCAGCTTTAAAAAACAGGAATATAAGAAAAACATTACTCGCTCTTCTTTGTTATGTCTCCTTTTTATTTGTTTATTTTCATATAGAAAAGATATATATATTTAGTTTATATATCTGCCTATATTGTAAAAAAAAAGTCAAATAATTAAATTATTATATAGGCACACTATTGATGACTACTGGTATCGTATTAATGCTATAACAATTATCTCTACATCCCTTGATGAGCCTCTTTCTACTCCATAATTATCATGGGTGCCACTAAATAATTAGTCATCGGATTCCCCTTCTTAAGACATGAGAAGAAGAGATGTCCTGACATTGCTAAGCAGATGTTGAATGTCCATAACAATATTGCAAATCTGCCATGTGCATCTTATCTCATTTCTTAATGCCATAATTATCACAACATTCTCACCATCATTATGAACTCGATTAAGCCCTATATCAATGCACTTTTAAATACCAACTCTGGCGACAAGCGGTTTTACCACTAGAACTAAGCATTCAAATATAGGGTGATGATTTAAATATTTACAAATTATGAAGCCACCCGCCATCTTTTCATCCTTTTTTTCATTTGACAAAGTACAATTTTACCTCTATAATATCTAGGGAAACCCATTGAACAAACCCATGTTGTATACTAGATTGTATTGGACCTTGATTACACTCAATTTCCTGGCCTACCTTAGTACGAAACTTCCATTCAAGAGTCTTAGCTCGCAGTTCTAACATGAATTTTGACATATCAAACTTAGAATATTGAAACACTAGTTTATTATGATTTTCCACATGACTCAGAGTGAAAAATCTACACAATTGCTCTCTTGTTTCTAGATCTCTGGCATGTCGAAGTTCCTACAACCATCCTCAGAACCATCCTTTACTTGACAATCGTCACATCCACCCTTGGCATAAGCCTGAGATCAATACTACTGGCCGAAGCTACACTATACAAACAAATAAGTATTTCTTCTTGCTAAAAGCATAAGGGGCAAAAAGTTCTCAAAGACATTCCTCGATGCAATAAACCACTTCTTAATTATTGGCAATGTATTGTTCATCAATTGCCAGACAAATAGCCCAATTTACTCCCAATAACCTACTAATTTGGTGCATCAGAATTGTCAAATCATTTTTTAAGAACACCACCATGGATTTGTCAATGTTAACTAATTGACCCGATTGAAGACAATGTCAATCCAATTGGCTTTCAGATCCCAACATCTATCCAAAGGTGTTGGCATGCTAGGAGCTAGCCTAGGAAGCTTAACCACAAAATTCGAAGAAGCATTGTCTAGCTATCTTTATCTGAATTCGCTTGACAAGAACATCAATATATAAAATGAAAAGGTAAGGGGATTACAAATTCTCTTATTGAAGACCTTGAGAAGGAATGAATCAATCGGTTGGTCGATCAATAACTAAAAAATAGCAATAGAGCATGGATACATATTGCATCATTCTATTGATTTATTTCATACTAAAGCCCATTTGTGACAATATGTTGAAAATGTCACACTCGGCTCTATCATTTGCTTATTTTATATCTAATTTATTCTATCCACCTTTAAGTCCGACCCACGGAGTTGGCACATATGAGATCCACATATAACCCCAACTAGAGTTTCATCCTAAAATCAATTGGCATTAGATGGGATAATCCACTATGCTTATATATTAATCTCTTATCTATCACAACTCCATTTTGAGATTCAATTAGGCTCACATATAAAATACGTAGCACTATCTAAACTCGTTGTCCTTGAAAAAGTAAGTAAATATTCACCCACACACAATCCTAGAGCCTCATGTAGATCAAGGAGTGCATATAGGTTTCCTCTTTGAAGATGCATACCAACTCTAGAAACTTTCCTTGTTTTCTTTTCGGTGAATTTTCTTGTCCTCCTTTAAGTGATATGTCTCCATCTTATAATTTGTTCTTCCACGGTAAAACCCCGAAAATTAACGCTGATCACTTTGTTGAAAAATATTAGTCCATTTTTATTATGTTTTTTTGATAGATAACGAGCAATGCTCGAGTTACACCGGCAGACATCCTAATAGAGGGGATCCAAAAGAGTCCATTCTTATTATGTAAAATGAATTTTTGAATTTGGACTTTTAATTTAGATCTAATGGTCCTTATTTTTCCCTGTCATTTCTCACTCTTTCATGTACCTAGAGAGTACCAACATACAAGCACCAGTCCCATTAGAACTTCAAAGTTAAATGTGCTTGAGTAAGAGTAGTACCAAGATGGGTAACCTCTTTGGAAGTCCCTGTGTTGCACCCTTCAGGTTGGGGGTTTTCGGAACCTTGAAGGGGGAAGGCTGCATACATCTACCCCCCCCGGCCAACCACTAAAGACCTTGCTTATGCGGGAGCCCTTAGGGTTGCTTTGCTTTTATTTCTCACTCTTTCATGTAAGTCATGTCATAATAAAGCATAAAAAAAATTTTGTTTAAGGTTTTGAGCTTTAATAATATATTTTTCAGACATTTAAAGTTTTATAATGCTATTTATGTATCTTTAATTTTGATAACTTTCTTTTCTAGGTTATAAACTTGTTAGAGTTTCGTTAAATTATGTTGGCGTAGCATATAAAAAAAGTAATTTAACTAAGGTTTTATATAAAATAACTTCAAATATTTGAAATTATTAAAACAATAATTTCAACCTTTTTTTTTAGTTTTCAAAATGATTTATGAGAATTTTTAGGGTGTTTTATATATTTTTATTTTTACAATCATTCTAATTTTTCTAAACTATTTTTATTTTTTAATATTTAAAATGAGTTTTAATATTAAAAAAATTTAATTATATGTTGTACTTTTATCCTTAGTCAGGTTATTTTTAGTTGTTTTTATATTTTTTGTCAGCACAATTTAATGAAACCTTATCACAGTTTTGTGGATAAAATCGGAAAGAAAAGGAAAAGTCATCAAATTTAAAATATCTCAAAAATATTCTAAAACTTCATCCTAAAGAATATATTATCAAATTTTAGTACATCCGAATGAAATCTTTTTAAAAGATTATTTAGTATTTGTTTGAAACTCCCAAATACCCAAAGTTTATTTATTCATTTTTTTAAATAATACATGGATTTTCTATTGTTAATTTCGTGTTATATTTTCTAAGCTAACATAAAGTCTTCATTTTGTCATAATGAGAATTGGACAAGGAATATTGCACTTTCAATGAAGTGTCATTTTCTTTATATGTTTTTCAAATCAAATGAGTAATCTCTCTCTCTCTCTCTCTCTCTCTCTCTCTCTCGGGACAAATCAAATGAGTAATCTCCTACTTACTTTGCTCATGAACTATCATATCCTCTTTTCCATTCCCAATCAAACCAATCCCCCTCAGGTTCATTCCCCTATACTTATAGCTTTCTCCAATTTCATAACTTGTAGATGGCCCACCATTATCAAAATATGTAAGGATTTAAATGAGTTGAGGGTTCGCAAGCTGGCTCGTTAAAAAGCGTAAAACGTTCATCTTGTGTTAAACTTAAGCATATACTAGCCCGGATTTGGTAAAGTTCAATCCTAAAAGGGTAACATTGCAGCATAACTGAGCCTATAACAAGATTAAGTGTATAAATGAATTGAGCTTAACCCGAAGCTCATCGAGTTAGATTCGAGCTCAACTAAGTTGAGCTAACCTAACTTTGAGCTTTTTATGAGCTGAGCTAGAGGTCAAAGTTATGATACTCAACAGGCTTATAGTCAAGCCAAAGTTGAGCACCAAAACTCCTAAGCTTGGGCACGGCTTGACTCATTTACACTACCAGCGTAGATGGGTACTAGTCATGCTATGCAAGGACTAAGGATGTATCTTGATATGGCCATCTATTGCTACCCCATGCTATGCAAAATCCACGGCAAATCTAACCTAGAACTAGAAATTACAGAAAGATGTATAAGAAATACACAGCAAAATATGGTGCAAATTCTTATGTATAGGATGAGAATTTAAAGAGGAAGGAAGAGAGGCACTTATTCTTCTTACCATGCATCGTCTAGGTATGAGGTTGCGGTCTAACCTTTAAGGCATGTTACAAAAGTTTGTATTAGAGCGAAGTCACGCTCCCGAGTTATGCCACAGAGAAGGTGGCAAAAGATAGTGCAAATTCATATGTGGGATGAGAAGGTCAAGAGTAATGGAGAGAGGTACCCTATTCTTCCCACCACACATTGGTAAGGTTTTAGGCTGCACTCTGACTTTTAGGGCACGTTGCATCGAAAAGAATCATGAATAATAATGACAATATAAGATTTATGTGGTTCATACCATAAATTTGGTCAAATGTACACGATCCCCTAAAACCAGAGGAGATTATCCACTATAGTTCTAAAGATTACCACGTAGAAGTGATTTACAACCACAACCACATAGCAAAAGGCTCTAACAAGCAAGCACTAAGACTTCTAAGGTGGAAACAAGAGAAAAATGCTCCCGCTCCAAGGAAACACAGCCTTATATAGGCGTAACCTAGCACTTGCCACATCAATTATCTGCTTCATCTCCCACCATCTGTTTCCTTAATCCACTGGTTCAGCAGTAAGGGAAAACGCACTCCAAGCCGACAAAATAGCAACACCTATCATCTTAATAAAACAGAACGCAACTAGAAAAAGCCTAAATTTCCTCTTTTAGAAATAAAAATTGGGTGTATAGACCAAAATGGATGATTATAATCATTTACATTTATTTGCCATAATGCCACAAAGAGTTGAAAATGTATCATAGTGGATATTAATACTTATATTGAAGTATTTTGACATAAAGAACTAAAAGCTAATATGTATAATGACCAATGTTAACAAATCTCCACCTTCGTTTATATGTAGTTGCTGATCTTCCTCTAATAATAAGAGATATTACTTTATTAATCATCTAGGTTGAATTCATCTTTTATCAAATCAATACATTTTATTAGCTCATTCAAGTAAACCATCCTAGAACCCTCATTAGCTAGATTATGAGGAGTGCCTATTTTTTGTAGATCAATCTATGCCTCATCCGCAAGGCCACTTATGAAATGACCCTTACAGCACATGCTATGTTTGATCGTGAAAACATGATTTTTACGTAATCTAGTTGTAGATTGGCTATTTGAGTATATTGTAGGCAAACCTTAGGTAAAATCTCTCGTTCGTCAAAAAGACTACCCAACCATAAAGCTCTTTCTAAGCCTCGATTAAGGCCATAAATTCGTCTTCCTTAGTAGACAAAGTACTTGCATAATAAAGCAGGGATTTCCAATTTATTGTTCCACTATTCAATGTGAAAATGTATGGAGTGGTGGTTTTTCTTTTCTAAATCATGTCCATAATTTGAACTCACATATCGTCTTAAAACTAGGTCATTACTATTTGACCTATAAGTAATACCTAATGTAAAAGTCCAATTGAAATGCCTCAATAGCCATTTAACACCTAACTAGTGTTCTTTTCAAGGATTTCTTTTGTATTTTGACAAATCACTCATGGGATTAGTAAGGTCAAGTTGTGTACAGGCCATGGTGTACATTATTTACCCTTTGCATTAGCATAGGGAACCTTGGATGTTTCTTATTTTTCTAGGTTATTTGAGGGACATTGTTCAACTTGAAAACTTAAAGTGAATGACTACAAGCATGATTATAGATTTCACATCTTTCCTCTTCAATCTGCTCAATACCTTTCACACAGTGCTTTTGACTTAAGTGCACAGTATTTTAGGCTTATTTCCTCTAATTTTCATACTAAGGATTTTCTTGACGTCTCCTAAGTCTTTTATATCCAAATGCTTATTTAACAAAGTCTCTTAAGTTTTAAAAATTTATTTTATCTATCTGCTAGTAAAAAGCATGTCATCCATATATATAAACAGAAAAGCAAATGATCGGAACCCAACTTTTAAAATGAAAGCAACTGTCATGCATGAATCTAGAGTAACCGTCTATTCTTAATCATGAAGTCTTTAGATACATAGTCTAGAAGATTGTTTTAGGCCATACCTGGATTTTTGTTAACAAAAACACAAGGTTTTCCTTTCCTGATTCCATAAAACCCTAAAGTTGGGTCATGATTTTTTCTTCTTGCAGTTCTCTAGAAAGAAATATACTGTCAATGCCAATTTGTTCTAAGAACATATTATGTTTTGTTACCAAGGCTATTAGTTCTCTTATCGTTGTATGCTTTAGCACATGAGAGAATATCCTTGTAGTCAACTCCTTTCTACCTGATCCCTAAGTTAGCCTTCTACCTAGGCTCACTATCTGGTTCGGTTGGTTTTTCAATTATAAACACCCATTTGATACCTACTAATTTCTCCCCTTCTAGCCTTGGCATTAAGGTGCATGATATAATTCCAAAAAGATGAAAATAAGGAACAGGAGGATTTAACAACTCTTCTTTACATTTTTATTGCTACAACGAATAAGAAACAAACGAGAAATTCTAATCTTAATTTTTATAACCCTAGAATAAGAAAGAAACAAATAAAGTATTGAAATCTAGAAAATTGAATGCCAAAGACCCTAATAAGCAAGACTCTATACATAGAGGAGGTGTCTCGACTATAATTAAAGACTAAAAATAAAACAGATAAATAAATAAACATATCTTCTAATTTATAACAAGCTCTCCTTCCCAAAGTTAAACTCCTTGCTCAGGCATGTCCCCATTGACCCGCACCCCGTCTCGCCAAGATGCCGGTTGCCTCCCCGTCTCGCCAATGCGGGCTGCATCAATCGATGTTTATTCTTCCTTAAACGCTTTATATTTTAATAGCGTTAGTACAAGAGAGTGGCTCGGTTTCTTCTTACTTCAAAGCTACATTTATTGCAAGCACCCTGTAGTTTATGAAGCCATATCTTTGCGGGACCTAAATCTCACGTTTTCTCGGTTTTTTTGCAAGTTGTTAGTTGTTGAAGTCTAAAGAATCGGCTTGTTCGCTAGTCAAGGTCGATCAATTTTTGTAACTTGGAATGCGGAAGGTTCGAGTACCAGGTTCAGGTCAGACTATTTGAAATCATAAGTTTGAGAATTAGATTTTCGTTTGTTTACTAATAATGAATTTTTTCTTTGTGAGTTGATTCTAAATACGGCATTTTATTTTCATTAAAAATATCATCCTCACTGATTTGATCTTTGTCCATAAACCCAACTTTAATGTTTGCCCTATCTCCTTTAACTCCATTCAGTATCCTAGAAAACGCCTTTAACCGGCTGGGTTCTATCTTCTTCCATATCGATGTGCATAAGCATCACAACTAGTGGTTCGGACTGCTTCTTTCCCAAGTGTTTATTCAAGCTTAAACTAAACTGCATACATCAAACCCGGTCAAGAAGTATTTTGTTCACCCTCTTAGCTAGGCCATTTTGTTGAGGCATTTTCTTGACAAAATTATGTCTCTTTATTCCATAATCAACATAAAGTTTTTCAAATTCAGCATAAATATATTCAATAAAATTACTATTACACAAAACTTTCAATTTCTTCCCGGCTTGATTTTGGACTGAAGTTTCCCAATTTTTGGAAATGGTGAATGCTTCATATTTATTCTTTAGCAAATATATTCAAATGTTCCTTTAAAAAAAAATCAATTATGAAAAGAAAATATCTCACTCCGTCATAATTTGGGACTCGAGATGGGCCCCAAAGATCAAATTGAACATATTCTAAATGAGTTCATAATATGAAGCCTAACTGAGCCAAGCCAACAACCTAACAACTAAGGTTATTATCTTTTAATATTTTTCCTCAATCTGTAGTCTTATAGATTGCAAACTAGCTCTTATCAAGGATCAATTACAGCTACAATCTGAAGTTAAGACTCATTCATTTGTCACTAGGTTTGTTGAGGCAATTAAGACCTTCGCACTTTCATAACTTTCATCACCATCCATATCAAAATCAATAGTATCAATTTCTTTTCTTTATTCTTATATCAGGACAAAAGCTACAAGTGTGCGCTTCTTTGTTGTAATGATGTGTAGCATTTCAGGTTTGTGTAATCTTTTTTGTTTCTAGATTTAGATTAGTATTTATGATTGTTCTGCCTCGTTTTTCCATTATTATTTCACGACTTTAGATTAGCTTCCTACTATGAGTGTTTCGATGCAAGATTGGTCAAGTTATGAGTCTAGATATCAAGAAGTTTAGAACTAAGTGTTTTTTGCAAGTCCTTAATAAATATAGAATCTCTATTATTTTTCAGAGTTTCCTTAAATACTCTAAAGGGCTTGGGTAATGAGTTTAACAATACTTTGGCTTTCATTTTGTATTCGACCTCAGCATCAATGTTGTCAAGGTCCCCAGTTAAATTATCGAGTTCATCTAACGGAATCTTCTATAAGTTTTTTTTTTTTTTTTCTTTTCTATACATCTTAAACGCAAAGAATCAGTGTGGTAAGGAAGCGACTTAGTTCTATACAATTCTTCAAACTTATTCAAAATGATTTTAGAGGGTAACTTTGTAGGCCTTATTTTGGTTCTTTTCTTTTCGTTCTCAGTCATTGTCCAAGAAAGTTCCAAATTAGCAAGAGTGTACTCTACGGTACATATTGAGAAAATGTGGCCTACATCTCCATCTTTCAAAGAAGGAAATCATTTCATATTGAATTTCTCTTTGTCAAAACTTGTAATTGATAGGAAAATAACGCGTCCAAAAAAAATACTGCATAAAATACAGCTGAAATATTGCGTAAAATACAGATATAAAATACAGCAAAGATACTGTCGAAAATTACAGCGAAAAACAGTAAAAATAACCTGCAAAATACTATAAATTAAACAGCGTGATTTAAAAAGAAAATAAGTCAAAAATTTAGCGTTAAACTGCGGTATAATGCAATAAAAATTTCAGTAATTTTGTATCGGAAAAACGCAGCCAAATAAATGAACAAGACAATCAAATAATACCGAAAGATGAAAAATAGATTAGAAAATACTAAAGATACCGTGCCGTAGAAGATACCACCGTCCTAAAAGACGATTTCGCCTTTGCTTCGGTGCAAACAAATGTGTAGGCAGCCGTCCTCCAGGATTTATACGATCCGATCGTTAACTTGCACTCGTTAATTGCCGGTTAGAATCTCCTCGAACTTTGCCCAGTTAGGAAAGAGAATAAAAGACGACAGAGAGAGAGAGAGAATTAGGAAGAGATATGCTTCTGTGTATATTTTCTGGTGCACTGCTAAGGCAACATTTATAGGTTGAAAAATCTGTCCATCAGCTAGAAATCCATTAAATGCTGTAATATAAACTGAAATCCTGGTTTAATGCAGTATTTGAAGGGCTGTTAACTGTGTTTTAATGCCAGTAAATAGGAACGTTAATTACAGAACGGTAACAGGGGTCATTAGCAGTGTCAATGTAATTTTCCGTAAAATAAATAAACCCGGAGAGAAAAAGCTCGCCCTCGCTGGAGCACGGCGGGCGAGCGGCGCGCGCGTGTGTGGTTTCCACCATTCCTTCACCCAAGGCTTAATTCAAATGGGTGCCTCATACCTACCTATTTAAACCCTTTAATTCATTACTCTTTCTCCTATGTGGGATTGCTTCCCATGCTTTTTCTCCTCTTAAAGTGTATATGTTTTTCCTAGAAAAATTCGGTTAACTTGTATCATTTTTCCAACAATCCCCCACAAAAGATGCAAGTGAACGAGAAAAGATGAGAATGGATTGGGCAAAGGGAGTTTAGTTTTTCTGTGCCAATGTCTTGCAACTTGAATCGTCACCTGGTGTAACCCAAGCTTAGGACCAACATCTCGCAAGGTGACTTTCGTCTTAAACCTCACAAGGGGTCGTATAGTCTTCTACTTGGACAAGTCCCAAACTCCAAATCTCCGTAATTCCTGCGATTTGGCCTGTTTTATCAGCCATGCGCTCGTCCTGGATATTCATAGGCACTCTAGAAGGCAAGTCTTAATCCTTCATAGGGAGCGGCCAGACTCCCACACCTACATAGGTGGATCCCATCAAGTTTGTATTACCGCACACCACCAAATATATGGATATGGTTTCATTAAGAGCTTAAGCTTAACCTTACCTCTTGGTAACATACAGATAGTGTCCATCAAGTGCAAGCCTTGCTTACACCACCAAACATATGGTTATGGACCCATCTCCGCACTGTCACACCAGAGGGAGGGACAACACAGAACACAGTGCATTTATCAAATGAAACTATGACTTTTCACATTAAACCTGTTAATACCGGGTTGGATATATCACATTTTATTCATGTATAGACTTTAATCCCATCCGCCTCGATGTTTCTACAATCATTTTACAACAAAGGCCTTTTGTCAACGGATTCGCGAGATTTTTTTCAAACTTTACATAGTCTAGTGATATCACTCCACTTTCTAGTAGATCTTTCACAATCTTATGCCTGAGATAAATGTGTCTCCCCCACAATGGCACGTCTCTCAATAGACTTCTTAGCCACTCGGCTTCATGACCTGCCAACTCAAAAGCAATAAACTCAGATTCCATAGTAGATGTAGTAGTACAAGATTGTTTAGAGGATTTCCAAGATATGGCACATCCAGCTAGTGTGAATACATACCCACTAGTGGAGTTAATTTCGTCATTACCAGACACCCAATTGGCGTCGCAATATTCTTCTAATATAGCGGGAAACTTTCCATAGTGAAGTCTCCAATCCACAGTTCCTTTCAAATATTTAAACAATCTTTTTAACGTATTCCAATGCTCTTGATTTGGGTTATATGTGTATCTATTGAGTCTACTTACAGTATATGCAATGTCAGGTCTAGTATAGTTCTTCAGAAACATAACACGACCAAATTTTTTGGCATACTTAGATTGGCACATAGCAACGCCTTTATGTTTAGTTAAATATATATTGAGATCATAAGGTATTCTTACAGGATCAGTATAGACCATGTTGAACTTTCTAAGTATCTTCTCAATATAGTCAGACTAGTTTAGGCTTATGCCTTTTGGAGTTTTCACAATTTTAACTCCTAAAATCACGTTTGCCTCACCCATATCTTTCATCTCATATTTAGAGCATAGAAAGTTTTTCATTTCACTGACAACATTCAAGTCTGTGCCAAATATCAGCATATCATCAACATATAGACAAATTATTACACATCCATTTGAATCAGACTTAGAATACACACAAGAATCACTATTGTTTACAAGGAAATTATTAGCTACTAGCATGCTGTTAAATTTTTCATGCCACTGTTTAAGTGCCTGTTTGAGACCATATAGAGATTTTATAAGTTTACAAATTTTATTTTCATTACCAGGAACAACAAAACCCTCAGGTTGCTTCATGTAAATCTCTTCAACTAGGTCACCATTAAGGAATGCTGTTTTAACATCCATTTAATGCATCACTAAATCATGGATAGACGCAAGGGCGATCAAAGCTCTAATCCTGGCTATTTTAGCGACAGGTGAATAAGTATCAAAATTGTCTAACCCCTTTTTCTAGGTGTAACCCTTAGCCACTAACCTTGCCTTAAACTTGTCTATTGTCCCATCAGCCTTTATTTTCTTTCTCAAGACCCACTTACAACCTATTGGCTTACAATCTCTTGGAAGGTCTACCAACTCCCATGTGTGATTACTTAGAATTGATTCTAGTTCGCTATTAATAGCTTCTTTCCAAAAGGCAAAGTCAACTGATCTTATAGCCTCATCATATGCTTTTGGGTCTTCCTCTAACATATAGACATTTGCAATTTCTTCGTTTATGAAATTATCTTCTGATAGGAAATTGTAACAAAATTAGGTCCGAAGTTGGTTTCTTTCTGAGCTCTTTTACTCCTTCGAATTTCAGGAGTATCTATATCGTTAATATTATCATAATTAGCAGTTGCATTATAAGAAGGAAAACTAGTAGGTTGTGCATCATTAGATTTCAAGGGAAATATATGTTCAAAGAATTCAGCATCTCTAGATTCCATAATGCTACCACATGCATATGAGTTATTAGATCCTTTGATCAAAAAACGATAAGCAGTACTATGATGAGCATACCCAATAAAGATAGAATCAACAGTCTTTGGTCTAATTTTACTCCGCTTAAAGTCGGGTAATCCGACCTTGGCTAGACACCCCCACACTTTTAGGTATTTTAAATTAGGCGCATAACCTTTCCATATTTCATATGGGGTTTTATTTAGTTTTTTATGAGGAACTTTATTAAGTACATGACAAGCAAATAATATCGCCTCCCCCTACATGTTGCCAGGTAGTCCAGAACTAATGAGCATAGCATTCATCATAGCTTTTAAAGTTATATTTTTCCTCTCTGCAACACCGTTAGATTGTGGGCCATAGGGAGGGCTTCGCTCATGTATTATTCGATTCTCCTCACAAAATTTTTCTAGAGAAATGGGATCATGTTCTCTTCCTCTATTCGACCTAACTCTTTTTATTTTCCTTCCTAGTTGATTTTCTACTTCAGCTTTGTATTTTAAAAACATTTCTTCTGCTTCATCTTTAGTACTTAGAAGATATACCATTGAGTATCTAGAGTCATCATCTACAAAGGTCATGTAGTATTTTTTTCCACCTCTACTCATCAGACTTTAATAGTCTCCTAAATTAGTGTGACCTAGTTCAAGAAGTTCAGTTTGTCTCTCGATAGATGTAAAGGGGTTTTTTAGCATATTTAGCTTCTACACATATTTTACACTTATTAAAGTTGACATCACTGAAGTTAGGGATCATGTTCATTTTCTTAAGCCGTTTAATTGATTCGGCATTTATATGTCCTAAGCGAACATGGCACAAATCAAGAGATTCCACAGTATAATCAGAAGAGGTACTAGCAATGTTATTCGTGCAAATAGCATCAAGGACAACGAGACCACCATTACAAAAACTCTACCCACAGATTCTCCATTCCTAGTCAGGACTAATTTGTCTTAGTCAAAGGATAATTTCAACCCAGCTTTGATTAAAGACTACCCGAAATCAAATTTCTACGCATTTCAGACACATGCAGCACATTTGCTAAAGTAAGAAACTTTCCAGAAGTGAGTTTTAAAGAAATCTTCCCTTTTCTGAGGATTGGTGCAACCGCAGAATTGCCCATATAAACCACCTCTCCATCAGACATTTTCTAGTATTCCTGGAACATGTTTCTATTTGTGCAGATATGCCTGGTAGCCTCGGTATCCACTATCCACTCAGTCATGTTGTTTACCAGGTTCACATCTAAAACAACAGCTACAATATTCTCCGCTTCTATAAGGAGGGATTTTTTTTTTCAGGTCCTTAGGCTGGTTCCTTTTACTTCTGCAGTCTTTGGTCATATGTCCACGTTTTTCACAGTGATAGCAATCTCCGAGGAATTCGTTGTTCGGCTTTTGAATCTTTCCACCAGGCTTGAAATTTGAGTGATGCCTGTTTTCCTTTATTCTTGAACCTGTTAGTAGTACTAGGCCTAGCTTTGACAACATTAACTTTAGATTGATCGGAGTATGCGTACCCCCTATCCTTAAGCCTATTTTCTGATTTAATTTTTAAGTGGTTTACTAACTCCTCTAATGTCAAGTCCTTCTTTTTATGCATAAGTAGGTTTCTATAATCCTTCTAAGAAGGTGAAAGTTTTTCAATTAAAATATATGCTTGATTTATTTCGCAAATTTTAAAGCCTTGTAACAAAAGAGTAGTTACTATGTCTTCATATTCATAGACTTGATCAATGATTGGTTTATTGTCCACGAATTTGAAATCTAACCACTTACTAACTGCATATTTCCTAGTCCCTGCGTCATCATCCCCATATTTTTTCTGTAGGGAATCCCAAATTTCTTTTGCCATGCTCAATTTTACATAAATATCAAAGAGCCCATCACTCGTGTAATACAATAAGTTTCCCCTATAGGTTCGGTCATCTACAGTGAATTTTTCTTCATAAGCTTTTTTCTCGTTTTCACCTTTAAGTGCCTTCTCAAAACGTACGCAATCAATACATACTAGTTATAGAAAAAAACAAAATTTTTTGGGACCACCTCTTATAGTTCTTCCCGTCAAGGGGCTCAACTTTAGACATGTCAGGAAGGGGTATTTTGGTTGCCATATTCAAATATAAGTACGTGATAAATCGTTTTTTAAATTTTTAGGAAAATAATACGTACAACAAAAATACTGTGTAAAATACAGCGAAAATACTACCAAATATTACAGCAAAAAATAGTAAAAATAACCTGCAAATTACTGTAAATTAAATAGCGTGATTTAAATCAAAAATAAGTCAAAAATTCAGCGTTAAACCGCGGTGTAATATAGTAAAAATTTCACTAATTTTGTATCGGAAAAACACAGCCAAATAAATGAACACGACAATCAAATAATACCAAAAGATGAAAAATAGATTAGAAAATACCGAAGATACCGTGCCGTGGAAGATACCACTGTCTTGAAAGACGATTTCGCCTCTGCTTTGGTGCAAACAGATGTGTAGGCGGCCGTCCTCCAGGATTTACACGATCCGATGCTTAACATATACTCGTTAATTGCCGGTTAGGAACCCCTCGAACTTTGCTAGATCGGAAAGAGAATAAAAGACGAGAGACAAAGAATTAGGAAGAGAGATGCTTGCTGTGTATATTTTCTGGTGCACTCCTAAGGCCAGATTTATAGGGTGAAAAATCTGTCTAACAGCTAAAAATCCATTAAACGCTGCAATGTAAACTAAAATCCTGGTTTAATGCAGTATTTGAAGGGTTGTTAACTGTGTTTTAATGCCAGTAAATAGGAACGTTAATTACAGAACGGTAATAGGGGTCATTAGCAGTGTCGATGTAATTTTTCGTAAAATAAATAAACCCAGTGAGAAAAAGCTCGCCCTTGCCCTAGCACGGCGAGCGGGCGGCGCTCGCACGCCTGTGGTTCCCACCATTCCTTCACCCAAGGCTTAATTCAAATGGGTGCCTCATGCCTACCTATTTGAACCCTTTAATTCATTACTCTTTCTCCTATGTGGGATTGCTTCCCATGTTTTTTCCCCTCTTAAAGTGTATATGTTTTTCCTAGAAAAATTCGGTTAACTTGTATCATTTTTACAACAGTAATAAACATCCTCAAGGACCCTAACATAGCCTCTGTTACCTCTTGTAGTCCAAAGCCTGCTGCAAATATGACCAAGAATTAGAAACTATAGAATGATTTGTAAGAATTATACAATAAGAGAAATAAGAACAACAATGACAACAAAAAATTCACGTGGTATGAACCAAAAAACTAGTCTTACATCCACTACCCCCTGAAATCATGAGGAGACTATCCACTATAAGGACAAAGATTTCAATATGTAAGCGATTTACAACCACAACCACATAGCAAAAGCCTCTAACAAGCAAATTGTAGGGCTCTAAGATAAAAACCTAACTAGAAATGCCTAGATATTGCTTAGAACATCAAGAAACCCTAGAGGCAAACCAGATAAAAAGACGAAGAGCAAAGATAGATGTTGAACGAATGAGAAGATAGAGAAAAACCGTAGTGCGCCAAGGAAAAACATCCTTTATATAGGTGTAACTGTGCTCTTGCCACATAAGCCATTTGGTCCATTAACAACTTAGGATTTGATGCGTGCCGAGTGCAGCAAATTAAAATTAAACTCTAAATCAACCTAACTAACTAGTAGATAGGGTAAGTAGAGGTCAATCCCACAAGGATTAACGTGTTTCATTTATCTAAATTCGAGTTTCCTAAATAATTAATCTAATAACGCAAGTAAATTCCGGGGGGGGGGGTGGTTGGTGGTTCTGGATTCAACTATCTAAAGTACGCTAGATGAAGTAATCTGTTAAAGATGTGAACTTTCTAAAGGTTCTTAACAATATATTAAAAGCATTCAGTAGAGAATAGAGAAATTCACCATGAATTTAGTAATTAATCATCAACACATTCAATTCACTAGTTTAAATAGATTGACTGTAGAATTCACCAACGAAGCTATTATTCCCTATCTTTCCTTAATTTTGGTTTAAACCGGACAACCTGTAATTAAACCCTAACCACTAAACAACCCTCAAACAATTGAAAATTTTAATCTCATGGCAGCTTTAACGAATGAGAAAGACATCATCAATCCTGGACAATAACATACGATGGCGCAGATATTTAATCTAGACTATAAAACACGATAACAAAAAGCATAAACTTGACCATCCATGTTTCTATTATTTGCTACTTGTGTTAATTCAACCAAGCAATTATGAACTTAGAATCATTAACTAGCATTAGATATCAAGAAGTAATTGAGTAGTAGGCCTCCTACACAACCAATCCATCAATCATGACATTCAAGCATAGATGATTCATAGATATTTAAACCTAGCGATGTGAAATTCATTAAAATCAAAATACTTGTCTCATGATCACAAATTCATGGTTTCAATCCTTTCTCTACTAAATAATAAAAGATTACACACTCATGATCATTGAAGAAAAGGAAGAATTAAAGAAAAGATAAGAAGAACTCATGCTGAATTAAATGATGAAGAACACGTCTCTACAGCTCCTTGGATCTTCAAAACGTGTATCCCCTGATGATGCTTGGTTAGGGCTCTCTACCACATTTTATATATATATATATATATATATATTAACTGAATTCTCCTAAAAATTAGGCATGTAATCTTCTTGGAATCCTTTTTGAATTAGGAAACACCTTAAGATAAACAATTGCCAGCTGAAAAATAAGTCAAAAAGCCCAAAAACGTTTTGCCACATAAAACGAGCTTCTTGGCGCCCAAGTAACTTCCAGTTCTTTTCCAATTGAAATTCTAAGTAGATTTTCGTCCAACTTAAATTCCCTCCAGCTTGCCATCCAAATTCCTTATCAATTAATCCCATATCAGCTCTTAAAATCAAGGAAACAATCAAATAATTACTAAAATCCGAAAATAAAGAATTATTAATTTAAAAACATAAATAATCATAAAAAAAAAAAAACCACAACCAAAAAGCGTAAAGTATGATAATTAAATATAACATTTCTAGCACTTATCAAATTCCCCCACACTTAGCTTTTGGTCGTCCTCGAGCAATACCTAAACTACATTTAAACTCTACCTTTCCATAGATGTCCAAGAAACTCACATCATAAGTAAGAACATATCCAAGTAATCCAAGAAACACAAAATTTCTCAAACAAATCTTCCCAACTAATCAAACTTTCTTAATATAGACTTTGAATCGAAGAGCTTAACATATCAACATAGTAGATCCTCACACGGTATTGTGTTTGCACTCCAACTCTCATGTGTTTCGGTTTCATTTATTATCGCTCAGGTTCAGTTCATGAAAATGTACTACCATAAGCTTGCTTGTCCATCTCATCTCCACTACTTAGATCATATGCAAATTATGAATTAGAAGGTCTTTTAATTTGGTTGTAATGGGGCTGTGGGTAACAAAGGTATGGAACATTTTGGTTATGTGGTGCTAAAAACCATAGGAAATAATAGAGCCATAAAATCCTTAGCCTAACATTGTAATATCAGGAGCAATACAACCACTTTCCACCTCAAAGATGACAATTTATGAGCATAACATACTTCTTTTTTATTTTTTTGCTTCATTATACCTTTTTTTTTTTTTTTGGTGAATGAATATTATTTTGTTGTTGTTGTAAGGCTGGGGGTCCACACACACTTCGGGTTGGGGGTCCTCGGAAACAGCCTCCTTTCCACTCGGAAGGGGTAAGGCTGCGTACATCCACCCCTCCTAGACCCTGCTTTCTGCGGGAGCCATGAGGCACTGGGACTATTGTTGTTGTTGTTGTTGTGAATATTATTTTGATCAAAGCAAATAAGATATGTCATTCCTTGATTACATAAACTCAATTTCCGGTCTTATTCCACTTCTTCTAATGAACACCAAACTTCACCATTAAGTCAAGAACTCAAATGCTCTACTAATTCCTTAGGTTAGGTAGAAACATTTGGTTTTTTGTGACATTGGCTCATATTGTGGGTTAATAAAAAAGAAATAAGGCATATATATATGGCTCAAAATTGGCTCACTAGAGATCAAATATCTGGGTAGGCTTATTTGGCTCAAGTGGTGGAAAGAAACCTAATTGCCTTCATCACTTTCATGTATGCATATGGATCAGTGTAATCCCGACAAGATCTAAGGCAAGTTCTAGAGTAACACAATCAAGAATGAACAACACACATAGAAGAAATTAGTTTGATATAAAGATGTATCAATCAAAGGCTCAAAAGCTCGCAAAAGGTCATGATCTACCATATCAACATGCTTCAACTTTTCAACTTAATTACCATATCAAGAATTTCTGAACACATGACATGTAGAATTTTATCAATCTAAGGAAAGTTCCTAAAAACGATCATGAACTATGTGTTGTGCACAAAATTTCCCCTAATTCCTCCACACTTAATCCTTCCATTGTCCCCAATGGAAGTCTTGCATGCAAAAGAAAGAAAACTTTATATAAGCAGAGAATAGGAGTGAAACCATCAACCTAGAGTAATAATTCCTAAAAAACATTAAAAGATAAGGGATTGAAAATTCAAATCTCTTTATTCTTGGGTTGCCTCCCAAGCAGCGCAATTGTTTAGAGTCATTTGCCCTACTTCAAGCCCCATCCACGGATCCTCCATGTTAAGACCATCCATCACTTGCACTTGAAAATTGTCATAGAACAGTTTGAGCCTGTATCCATTCACCTTGAATACCTTATTCGTCTCCAAGCTTTGTATTTCCATTGCACCATGAGAATAAACCTTGGTAACAACCAAAGGACCAATCCACCTAGAACGAAGCTTACCAAGAAAAAGTCTGAGTCTAGAATCATAAAGGAGAACTTTTTGCCCAACATTAAAATTCTTTCTAGCAATCATCTTATCATGAAATGCCTTAGTCTTGTCCTTATAAATCCTTGCGTTCTCATATGCATCATTCCTTATCTCCCCCAGTTCTTGTAGCTGGAACTTCCTTTGTTTTCCGGCTTCCTCAAGATCTAAGTTGCATTTCTTAATTGCCCAAAACGCCTTATGTTCTAGCTCCACAGGAAGGTGACAAACCTTCCCAAACACCAAGCGATATGGGGACATACCAATTGGCGTTTTGCAGGCTGTCCTATAAGCCCATAAAGCTTCAACTAGCTTCGCACTCCAATCCGTCCTTGGGATTGACGACCTTCTCAAGAATGGATTTCACCTCTCTATTGGAAATCTCAGCTTGCCCACTTGTTTGGGGGTGATATGCGGTGGACACTTTGTGAGTTACACGGTACTTCCTTAAAAGTGCGTCAACAGCCCGGTTGCAAAAATGGGTGCCTCGATCACTTATGATAGCCTTAGGTGTTCCAAACCTGTTAAAGATAGAAGTCCTAACAAAGTCTACAACTACTTTAGATTCATCAGTCCTGGTGGCCTTAGCTACCACCCATTTGGAAACATAATCAACAACTAAAAGTATGTAAACATTACCATAGGAGGGAGGAAACGGTCCCATAAAATCAATACCCCAAATATCAAAAATTTCACATGCAAGTATAGAAGTTAAGGGCATTTGATTCCTTTGAGAGATGTTGCCCGTCCTTTGGCATTGTTCACAAGTCTTATAGAACAAATATGCATCCTTATGAATAGAAGGCCAATAAAATCCACATTCAAGTACCTTATGTGCTGTCCTTTTCGGGCCAAAGTGACCTCCACCTTCATAAGAGTGACAAAAAGTTAGAATTGAATAAAATTTACTCTCCGGAACACACCTTCTTATTACTTGGTCTGCACAATGTTTCCATAGATATGGATTATCCCAAACATAGTGTTTTGCATCACTCTTGATTTTGTCCCTTTGAGCTTTTGTCAAGCTGCTAGGAAGTGACTTAGTAACCAAATAATTAACTATATCCGCATGCCAAGGCACTCCCATGGACATTGCATACAAATGCTCATCGGGGAAGAGTTCCTCTAAAGGTAGTGCATCTTCTTTTCGAACTAAGCGGCTCAAATGATCTGCCACATAATTCTCTGCACCTCTTCTATCTTTCACCTCGATGTCAAATTCTTGCAAGAACAATATCCATCTTATCAATCTTGGTTTTTCTTCTTTCTTCTTCCAAAGGTACCTTAGAGCTACATGATCAGAATACACAATAACTTTAGTACCAAGCAAATAGGAACGAAATTTTTCCAAAGCAAATATAATAGCAAAAAGTTCTTTTTCTGTTGTGGTGTAATTGTATTGGGCAGCATCCAAAGTCCTTGATGCATAGTAGATAACATGAGGTACTCGTCCTAATCGTTGGCCCAGCATGGCCCCCACTTCTCTGTCACTAGCATCGCACATTATCTCGAACGGTAGGTCCCAATCAGGAGGTTGTATGATTGGAGCTGAAATCAAGTACTCGTTTAGCTTGTTAAATGACTCCTTGCAACTCTCATCAAACACAAATTCCACATCCTTGCCTAGAAAATTGCATAGGGCCAATGCTATCATGGAAAAATCTTTGATAAACCTTCAATAGAATCCTGCATGGTCCAAAAAAGATCGCACTTCCCGCACATTCGTGGGGTAACGTAAAGATTTTATAACATCTATCTTAGCTTTATCAACTTCAATTCCCCTAGAAGAGACAACATGCCCTAGAACTACACCTTGTTCAACCATAAAATGACACTTTTCAAAATTCAAAACAAGGCTAGTTTCTATGCACCTTTTAAGTACAAGTGTAAGGTTCTGTAAGCATTTATCAAATGAATTTCCATGAACTGTAAAATCATCCATAAATAATTCCATTATGTGCTCAACATAGTCAGAAAATATGCTAACCATACACCTTTGGAATGTGGCCGGGACGTTGCAAAGTCCAAACGGCATCCTCCGATATGCGAACGTCCGGAAAGGACAAGTGAAGGTCGTCTTCTCTTAGTCCTCTGGTGCGATTGCAATCTGGTTATAACCTGAATATCCATCAAGAAAACAATAGTGAGATCTACCAGCCAGACGTTCTATCATTTGATCTATGAAAGGTAAAGGAAAATGATCCTTTCTAGTTGCCGCATTGAGCTTGCGGTAGTCTACTCCAACCACTCTGTACTCGAGTTGGGATGAACTCACCATCTTTGTTTGTTACCACCGTGATCCCGGTCTTCTTGGGGACCACATGAATTGGGCTTACCCACTTAGAGTCAGAAATTGGGTAAATCACTCCTGCATCCAACAGTTTCAAAATTTCCTTCTTCACCACCTCCATCATAGGTGGGTTCAACCTGCGTTGTGCCTCCCTAGATGGCGTGGCATTCTCCTCTAGCAAAATCCGGTGCATGCACATAGAGGGGCTGATTCCCTTTATGTCGGCAATGGTCCACCCAATTGGGGTCTTATGCTCCCTTAACACGCGCACCAAACGCTCCTCTTGAGAATGAGAGAGATATTTTGCAATTATCATGGGAAGTGTCTCTCCTTCTCCCAAATACTCATACTTTAAATGGGATGGCAGAGGCTTTAACTCTAACTCCGGTGCTTGCACAATGGAAGGTAGAAGTTTTGTGTAAGAAATAGGTAAACTCAAACTAGATACAACATACCTTTCCATTGGCAAAGATTCCAATGCCATAACAACTTCCTCGAGTGACTCACTCATGGCTGTCTCGCTTTCACCCATGCTGTCTACATCGAGATTGTGGCTAATCACCACATTCACGACATCCTCTCCATCTAACTCAAATGTCTCTTGTGCTAACGTGTCAATTACATCAATAGAACAAATAGAATGCACATCGCTAGGATATCTCATGGCCTAAAAAATATTAAACTTTACAGTTTCTCCATCAAATTCCATAGTGAGTGTTCCTTCATGCATATCAATCTTAGTTCTAGATGTTATAAGAAAAGGTCTTCCTAACAAGATTGGAGCATCATTAGAAGCTATATTATCATCCTCCATATCAAGAACATAAAAATCAGCAGGAAAGACCAGTTCATTTACTTGGACAAGGACATCCTCAATCACACCATCTGGGTATGCATTTGACCAATCAGCTAGTTGAATGACAATTCCTGTTTCTTTTAATGGCGCTAAATTTAGGTAAGCATATATAGATCTAGGCATGACATTTATCTATGCTCCTAAATCTAGCATTGCTTTTTCTAACGTAGTATTGCCAATCTTACACGGGACTGAAAACGTACCTGGATCCTTGCACTTAGGGGGAAGCTTCTTCTTTTGGATAACAGCTGACACGTTTTCCCCCACACTTACCTTTTCATCCCCTTTTAACTTCCTTTTGTTTGTACAAAGTTTCTTGACGAGCTTTGCATATCTCGGCACTTGTTCAATCGCATCTAAAAGGGGAATGTTCACCTCTACTTTCTGAAAAGTCTCCCAAATCTCTTTATTGGCCTCTTCTTTCTTTGATCTTGCTAAACTGCTAGGAAAAGGAGGGATAGGCTTATATTCAAACGAAGAAGGTGAATTACATGTTACCTCAGGAATTTCATCCTTCTCTTGTTTGCCCTTGGATTCAGCCTTTTCTAGTGGGGTGGGCTCCACTTCTTTCTCCTCCTCCGCATCTCGGCTGTGGTACTTAGAAGAAGCCTTTATGGGTGCTTCTACCTCCTTCCCACTCCTCAAAACAATAGCACTAGCATTTTCCTTTGGGTTCACGATTGTTTAAGATGGGAACTTGTTTCAGGCTTGCGATTCTAGCCTACCAATGGAGGTAGCTAATTGCCGCACTTGAGTTTCTAAGTTTTGGATGCTCGTCCTTGTCTCTCTTTGAAATTTCCCTACAGATTGTTGAAATTGCAAAGAATTATTAGCAAGGGTCTTAACTATATCCTCAAGAGACATACCTTGACTTTGATTTTGGTTTTGGTTCATGGGCTGTCTTTGTTGAAATTGCAATTGTGAAAAGCTAGGCAGATTGTTAGGAAACGCATTCCTTGTTCCATGATTGCCGTATCTCAAATTTGGGCTGTCCCTCCA
Organism: Simmondsia chinensis; assembly: GCA_018398585.1. Classification (NCBI taxonomy): domain Eukaryota; kingdom Viridiplantae; phylum Streptophyta; class Magnoliopsida; order Caryophyllales; family Simmondsiaceae; genus Simmondsia; species Simmondsia chinensis. The sequence continues at coordinate 29,182,176 of JAGTTD010000008.1, read as the reverse complement.
TCCCTCATTGTATGTGTTAGCGAATGGGTCATGTTTCCTTTGAGGTGGACCAGGGAACCCACCAATGGCGTTTGCTTGCTCATCTTGCAATGTAGGGCATGCGTCGGTTGGGTTTCCAGCAACCATACAAATTTCGCAAGTTCTGACTTGTTGTACATTTCCTGGAATCAATTGACTAACAAGCGAGGTTAAGTTCGAAAGTTGTTGTTCAATAGAATTAACACTTACCTCATTAACCCTTTTACGAGTGGGCTCATTCCTTGAGCCAAATTGTTGGGTATTGGCGGCCATGTTGGAGATCAATTCCCTCACTGCTGTTGGGGTCTTGTCTACCAATGCACCACCACTAGCGGCATCAATCATGCTCCTTTCGGTGGGTAATAGTCCTTCATAGAAATATTGGATGAGCAATTGGTTGCTTATTTGGTGTTGAGGACAGCTAGAGCATAAGCGCTTGAATCACTCCCAATATTCATACAAAGTCTCCCCACTAAATTGCCTAATGCCACAAATTTCCTTCCTTATGCTGGCTGCTTTTGAAGTTGGGAAAAACTTCTCCAAAAATTGTTTCTTCAATTCATTCCACGTGGTAATGAACCCGGAAGGTAAACAGTAAGGCCAATCCTTTGATGCATCTTGCAATGAGAAAGGAAAAGCCCTTAATCTTATTTGTTCTTCTTCAACACCCTCTGGTCTCATGGTCGAGCAAACCACATGGAACTCCTTTAAATGCCTGTGAGGATCTTCACCTGCAAGACCATGAAATTTGGGAAGTAAGTGTATGACTCCAAAATGTAATTTCAACGGTACTTCTAAAGCAGGATAAACAATGCATAAAGGTTGTTGATCTAAATCCAAAGCAGCAAGCTCTTTCAAGGTTCGATTAGCCATGCTCGATTGTGTATTCGAATCACGATCACTATCACTATCACGATCTCTGAACAAAAGTGGATTAGAAGAGCTTGAGTGTTCTTGAATGAATTGTCTAATACGAAAGAGTCGAGGATCAGATTCCTCACTCATAAAACCTACAAAAACAAGAAGAAAGAAAAAAAATTAGAGAGTTTCGAATTCAAATAACAAAATAAGCGAAAATCCCTGGCAACGGCGCCAAAATTTTATGCGTGCCAAGTGCAGCAAATTAAAATTATACTCTAAATCAACCTAACTAACTAGTAGCTAGGGTAAGTAGAGGTCGATCTCACGAGGATTAAAGTGTTTCAATTATCTAAATTCGAGTTTCCTAAATAATTAATATAATAACGCAAGTAAATTTGGGCCGAGGGGGTTTCTGGATTCAACTATCTAAAGTATGCTAGATGAAGTAATCTGTTAAAGATGTGAACTTTCTAAAGGTTCTTAACAATATATTAAAAGCATTCAGTAGAGAATAGAGAAATTGACCATGAATTTAGTAATTAATCATCAACACATTCAATTCACTAGTTTATATAGATTGACTGTAGAATTCACCAACGAAGCTATTATTCCCTATCTTTCTTTAATTTTGGTTTAATCCGGGAAACCTGCAATTAAACCCTAACCACTAAACAACCCTCAGACGATTGAAAAGTTTAATCTCATGGCAGCTTTAACGAATGAGAAAGATATCATCAATCCTGGACAATAACATAAGACGACACAAATATTTAATCTAGACTATAAAACACCATAACAGAAAGCATAAACTTGACCATCCATGTTTCTATTATTTGCTACTTGTGTTATTTCAACCAAGCAATTACGAACTTAGAATCATTAACTAGCATTAGATATCAAGAAGTAATTGAGTAGTAGGCCTCCTACACAACCTATCCATCAATCATGACATTCAAGCATAGATGATTCATAGATATTTAAACCTAGCAATGTGAAATTCATTCGAATCAAAATACTTGTCTCATAATCACAAGTGCATGGTTTCAATCCTTTCTCTACTGAATAATAAAAGATTACACACTCATGATCATTGAAGAAAAGGAAGAATTAAAGAAAAGATAAGAAGAACTCATGCTGAATTAAATGATGAAGAACACGTCTCTACAGCTCCTTAGATCTTCAAAACGTGTATCCCCTGATGATGCTTGGTTAGGGCTCTCCACCACATTTTATATATATATATATTTTTTAACTGAATTCTCCTAAAAATTAGGCATGTAATCTTCTTAGAATCCTTTTTGAATTAGGAAATACCTTAAGATAAACAATTGCCAGCTGAAAAATAAGTCAAACAGCCCAAAAACATTTTGCCACATAAAACGAGCTTCTTGGCGCCCAAGTAACTTCCAGTTCTTATCCAATTGAGACTCTAAGTAGATTTTTGTCCAACTGAAATTTTCTTCAGCTTGCCATCCAAATTTCTTATCAATTAATCTCATATCAGCTCCTAAAATCATGGAAACAATCAAATAATTACTAAAATTTAAAAATAAGAATTATTAATTTAAAAACGTAAATAATCATAAAAAAAACATAACCAAAAAATATAAAATATGATAATTAAATATAACAGTTCTTGCACTTATCAGAATACACGAGAGAAAACACACCTCCAGCTAATAAAAAGCCAACGCCTATCATCAAAGCTAAACTGTGCTTTCTAGATATCAGAATGGGAGGACAAACCAAGAAGGACTACTTTGCCTACTTATTTACAAAAATGCCACAAAAACTTGTACATATATGTCACAGTGGATTAATCTTGACAAATATAATTTAAACAAAAAGAACCAAAAAACTCTTTTGCCAATATATATAAGGACTTATATTAACATCCAAATTATTAAAAAAGAAAACAAAAAGGAATAGTTTTGTTTACATTAGTAAAGCCTTGGGGAGAGTGATTACTAGATTCGAATCTGTATCTCAGAGTTGATCAACTGCCATCTCAACTATTGGGACAAATCGTAGACCAGCAAAAGAGCTGGTTACGGCCTGGGGGGAAGATAATTGCTAGATTCAAACAAGCGTCACAAGATTAACCTGTTGCCACACTAACTATTGGGACAAATTGGGGACAAAAAAAATTAGCAGGTTTAAGTGAGATGCTTCCGATTGAAGTAATGAGACACATAAGTGAAGGGCTTTTTTCTATTTTAATACAGCAAAAGTGCAAAAAAGCACAGTTAAATGGTTCTTTTATTTGTTCTTCTACTGTGAAAATAAAAATTGGTCCATGTAGTCCTCGGATCTGCGACCCTGACCAATTCAACTAACAATAATATTATATATAATTTAAAAATTAAAATTATTATATTTAATAATTATATGATGAAATTATTAAGTTATAAGATAATTATATGAAATTAATTATTTTTAAGTAATAAATTTTCAATACATACAAATAAAATTAAGTATATTTTAATATAGAAAAATTAGCACTTAGATAAGGTATCCTTAGATTTGACATTTTTTGGGTCAAACTAGATTTTGACTATTTATCCTCTAGATGCTATGACTTTTCAACACAGAAGGGTATCTTTGTTTTAAATATTTTATCATTTAAATGCTATAAAATTTTAAAATTTTATCAATTAAATTGATACTTAATAGATCTTCACTAGAAAATGATAAAATTGAACATTATTCCGACAGTATATGAGCATCTTCATTAAATTTGGACAAATTTGGCCGAAAGAAATATGATTTTCACAATATTTAGATAGTATACATTAATATTTGGTGAAACTTTTACTGTAATTTGCTGAATTTTGTGGAAAACATTAGCATAAAAAAAAGTAACATTTCTAGTGCCCCAAGGGCTCTCGCCTAAGCAGGGTCTAGGAGGGATGGAAGTACGCAGCCTTCCCCCTTCAGAATGCTACTCTGAAAAGAGGTTGTTTCCAAAAACTCCTAACCTGAGGGGTACAATACTAGGACTTCTCAGGGGGTCACCTATCTTGATATTACTCTCACCCAAGCACGCTTAACTTTAGAGTTCTAATGGGATCCGGTGCTTGTATGTTGGTACACTCTTAGGTGAAAATATTAGCATGACTTATATAATATTCTAACAAAAATTTATGAAATTTCAACATAGAAAACCTAAGGCTCCTTTTGTTTTGGGGGAAAACCACATTGTTGTTTGGCGCACCTTTTGCTTACGGAAAAAGTTCTCCCTCAAATGAAGGAAAATGACTTCCCTTTCAAAATGGGAGAAGTCGTGACTTTAAGTGGCACAAAAACTATTGTAGTAATCATCATGTAAATCTAGATCGAATCGAAATAAATCAGACTGGACAGTAGATATTTAACATCACAACACCGAACAAGAATTGAACCGAATACTTAAAAGTAGCTTGGACGTTACTTTGTTATAGTTGCAATAGAACAATTTTAATCAAGTTGAATTGCGATATCCCCAATATTTTATCATTTATTACATAGATATCATGCAGTTTCAGTAATATACAATATACCTTTAAGTTTAAAAATTTTGTCATGAATCATATATATGTTTTGCCAAAATTTAGTAGACTTTAAATAAAGCAACAATCTATATGTTTCTTCTATCATAATGCGATAATTTCTTTTGTCAGAAAATGCTAACATGACACATTTTTTGATAATATAAAAGTAATTTTTGTCAGAATATGAACAACATTTTGGTAATATGGTCATAATTTGTATCACATTAGTGTTCAGAAAGAAATTAGCCAAATTTTAATGAGAACACCCCGATTTTAACACAACGTATATACAAGTGATAAAATTTCTGATCTCAAGGTACTTCATTGTATATATTAAAATGATTGATATTTATATGATAAATACTCAAATTTTAGAATACCTAAGAGACTATTTTTTTTTAATTATAGAGCTTTAATAGTTAATTTATTTTTTTTTTTGTTATTTTTCATATAATGTTGTATTATTATTTATGTTGTCCTATAACAAGATGTAAAATAATTGATAAAAAATATTTTTTTTAAAAACATACAAGAAGATACCACAATGCGGAGTTAAGTTTTCCTTTGAAACAAATAACGAAAAACCCCATTCGGTTTTTATATTTCCTAGAAAAATATTTTTCAAAGAAAAATCAATTCCTATATTCTACTTTTTCACCAAAAGAAACAGAGTCCAAATGATAAAATATTTAAGCCTACCCAAATCATCACATTATGTATATTAAAACGCTATAATATCTGGAAGATCTCATACCTCAGGAATTGAGGTCTTAATTTCCTTTGTGAATATTGATAACATATCTTCGCCTAATAGGTTGTATCGTCTCGCCACTGTAATTCTAAATTATTTTATTTTCGCATGAAAAGTATTATATAGAGAAATTATATAGGAAATTGAATATCACTAAAAACATATGTAAATAACTTGGTAACTGATGAATAGGTTATGGTTGCACACATTACAATGATCGTTTAAGGTGTTGGTTAACCAAACTCCTTGGTAGCCTCTCTCCCGAATTTGACATAGTGGCTCTTTTCCCCTGGTAATTGGCGTAACCATGTAGAGCATGTCGGTTTTTGCCTATAACTATTCTGTAATCCTTTTTTTTGGTTTGTTTTATTGTTTTTGGCATTGGTTTGATCTCAGTCTTGTTATGGGTTGACTTATGTCTCGTTTTATGGGATGCCAATTTTATATTGCAACTTTGTCTGTAATTGTCGGAAAAAAAAAATGTAAATAACTTGTTAACTGACTTTATTTATAACTTGATCACAATTGTCATGTTTTGCTTCAAGTATATAAACCCAATAAGATGAATGCAATATATGCTTGCTTCTTAATTTATATTTTTCAACTTATTGTTTAAAAGCGAGTAGCCAATTATACATTAACGCGCGCGTGTGCGTGTGTCGTATGCACGTGCGTATATCTCATATATTTTCCAATAAATTACTTTATTTAAAATTTTTGAATACAAAAGTAAAATTTAATTATTCAGAAGAAATAGTTTCTATAATTAGATGAGATTTTTTTAAATCAATAAATTTTATAAATTTATCAAAAAAAAATGGATGTTTAGAGTAAAAGTCATTTATACACATAGGTTAAAAAAATAGTTTTTGAACAAAAAGAAATAAATGAAAAATAATCTAAATAAAATAATAATATAACTAAGTAATATACATTTATAAAAAAATGCAATATTAAATAAGTATTTTTTATAATTGAATAGCTTTTAAAGGAATTTAGAAAAACATTTGTCAACGAAAGTTGACAAAAATTATGATTCCATCTGCATATATGTGTTATATCATCACTTTCGATGGAAGTTCTTCGGACTGTCAACAAAAAATAGCCCAAATTTCAATGAATTACTTTCATACTCGAAATTATTGTAGAGTGAAATTGACATTAAATTAGTGGCTCAGGTTTGTTTAAGATGGGTTTATAATAAGTCACCTACATCTAACATTAAAAATTATGTCACTAAGGTTTTGTTTGTTTAGGGGAAAAAACACATTCTAGGAAGTGATTTTCCGCTTTTCCGTTGTTTGGCGCAAGATTGGTGACGGAAAAGGTTTTCCCAAAGTAAAAACATTTTCCTTCAAATGTCATTAGGGTACGTCATTATATACATTCAAATGTCATAATACGTAATAAATGCTTAAACCTCAGGGTATCTTAGTAATAATTCTACAGTCGCACATAGTCTAAATAATTTTAAATATATTGTATTGCTACTTATATTATCCTCTAACCAGGTATAAGATGATTGGTAAAAGATTATTCCTTTCAAACAAGCAAAGAATATCAAAATATGGAAACATTTTTTCCGTCGAAACAAACAACGGAAAACCTCAACTAGAATAGCATTTTCCATGAAAAACCTTTCCCAAAGGAAAATATTTTCCATCGGAAAAGTACTTCCGTTGAAACAAACGGAGCCTAATTTATCTTCAATTTCACTACAACTCTTGAGCATGTTTGGCATCGATTTGTGTTTATAGGTTTTGGTTTTTGAAAATGAAATTAGGTTTTGGAGATAATTTTCTTGCAATTTTTAGTTTTCATTTGTTTTTGTTTTTAATAATTATGAGGAAGAACTCCTTATTTAATAATATAAGTCACTCTCCAAAGATTTTAAAGGTAAAGGAGAAAGCGTATAAAATTGGGGATGGGGAGATAAATGTGAGCATAACATGGTCAAAGTACTGACACTAAAATCAATCAATTTTGTCCACGGTCCGGAACTGAAGATGAAGCATAAGATGGAGGTACAGTGGCAGCTATGTAAATTGTGTAATATTTGAGCTGGTTATTTTGTATCTACAATGAGCAATCTTCCATGCAATAATTGACAATTAGGATAGTTACATATAAAATTTTTAAACCTGATAATATTTTATTATATTTATTAAAATATTAATAAATACTCAAACTCAAGATACTGCAAATTTTCAGATTTATTTTTTTAAAAATTTTGAAGTACTGTTTTTGGTAGGGCTCATTCATTTATAACAGGACAGGACGAAAAGGATAGCATCCCAACCCAAACCACCAAAACAAACCCAAAAAAAAAAAAAAAAAAAAAAAAAGAAAAAAACTTCAATCAAGTGAATGAAACATAGAGATCAATCGCCATGAAAGGAACAACATCAACAGCACACGAGCCACGCTCAAGCTCCTCGTGCGCAGCCTGCAAGCTCCTGAAGCGCCGCTGCGCACCCACCTGCATCTTCGCTCCTTACTTCCGCTCCGACCACCCTTCTCAATTCGCCAAACTCCACAAAGTCTTTGGCGCCAGCAACGTCAGTAAAATCCTCCATGAAGTACCCCTACACCGCCGTGAAGACACCGTTAACTCTCTCACTTACGAGGCCGAGGCTCGTCTTCTTGACCCAGTTTACGGGTGTCTTGGACCCATTGCGCTGCTGCACCGCCGCATGGCGCAGCTTCACCATGACCTTGCGGTGGCGCGCGCGAGGCTGGCAAAGTATGCGGAGGCAGCGCAGGGGGCAGAGACGTCGGCTCCGATGACGTGGGGGTGGGCGGGGGATGAGTTGATGGCGGTTTGTGGCGGTGGGAGGGTGGGGGAGTGTCATGGTGATGGTGGTGGTGGTGGTGGGGGATATGGTGAGCATTTTGGTGGGCCACCTTCTTTTCTTATGTGATTTTATCTTTTTCTACTTTCTAATATTATGAAAAAAAAAAATTTATTAGATAGATAGTTTGGGATTTGATTATTTATTACCAAATTATTTTCATGCTTTAATATATACAATAACATGTATTAATGTTTAAATATTTCATCACTTGGGTACCTAAAGCTTCAAAATATTATCATTCATATATCTTTTTGTTAAAATTCAATAAATTTTTTTCTAAAATGTTAAAACAAATTTTGATTTCAATAATATATTAGTATATTCATTCGAATTTGATGCTTTTTTTCCAAAAAATAATATCATAACACATTATTTGTCTAATATTTAGGTGCTTTACATTAATATTTTGTGATTTTTAATCATAATTTACTGACTTTTTGCCAAAAAATTTGTATGGCTTATATATATTATTATAATAATGTACTAGTCAAAAATTTTATATAGCTTATATATATTATTATAATAATATACTATAGCAGCATTTTTTGGACAAAATTGGTCAAATTTTTACAAAAATTCACAAAATTCTCACATAAAATGCCTACCTAATAAAATATTTAAGCTTCAATGTACCACCTCATTGTAAATTCCAACATACGATGTATGATGAATTTTTGTTAGAAACCAAACAATTTTTATCAAAAAATGCAGATTTGTATTCTTTGACAAAATTTGGGTGGTAATAAATTAAAATATTATGCATGAGTTATATCAATATTTTTTAACAAAATTTTAGTGGGTGGGAAAAAAATTTACCACCTTCCTATCAAAGATATTCAAGTATTGCCTAAATTATTTGTGATGTCAGTATTTTTGGCAAAAAAATTATCATATTCGATAATGTGTCTATAGAATATTGCTCCACGTGATTTTTTTAACAAAAATCAGCTAAATTTCAGCATAAGATATATGATTGATAAACTCTTTAAACTTTCAGATATCTGGGTCATAAACTTTTAAACATTTGAGTATTTCATTGTATATATTAAAACAAAAGAAAATTTAAGTAATAAATACTCAAACCTTTAAATATTTAAGTGATAGATTCTCTATTATGTGGTGTTAATCAATTGTAGTTGTGTTCTATGGTTGTCACTTGAATTGTACAAAAATATTGAACATGGTGTTTAATGCAACTTTGTCCAGCTGATTCGTACTATGTCTATGTCTATATTCGCAGAAAGTGACTATGTACATATTATATTATTTCATTTTTCTCACTTTTAATAGGGTGTTTTTATGGGATTAGGACCGAATATAATCCTAAGTGCCTTAAATAACTGCTTGGAGGTAGTGATTATTAAAATATTAATTCTTGACATTAATAAATTTTATTATTAAAATTTTTATAACTTGTTGCAAAAAAGGGCCTCTTTTAAAATTTTCTCTTAAAGCTTCAAAAATGATAGGTCAACACTATGTGAAATTGTCAGGAAGTCTTGTCTATTATAAGTTTTCTTTTAGACGGTTTACTTTATTCAACTGACTAGAAATTGTAATAGCGTTGCTAATAAAGTGTCTCAAAATCTTTGTCAATGGTCAATTTGTTATTAATGGTTATATGCGATTCTTGCAATTACTTTAATTTCTCTTATACACTATTTTTATGTAGTTTTTATTTTAGGTTATTCACTTTTTAATATCTTTGTATTTTCAAAAATAATAAAAATGTTCAAAACCTTTCTCATTTTTTTAGTACCCTATGTGTTTTTCGTATAAATAAATAGGACCCTCTCTGATGAGATGAAATAATTTTCTAAGAAAAAGCTGATATAATGAGTCACTTTAACTTACAAATAAAATATGTTGATTAAAATACCCTTTGATAATATTTGAGGCATTTTAAATGGATTGCAAAATGCTACTGTTTTAGTGTAAGTTACGTTCAAATGCTATGTTTCATTGTTATCGTGTGCAGAAGAATAATCATAGCAAACTTCAGTGTCAAGCATCAAAATGAAGTCCTTTTGGTTAGGGGAAACTTTCTCTTTTTCATGCTTGGCACTGAAGTTTGGTGCCATAGTTATTTTTATATCCCCAAGGACAACGAAATGGATCTTTTGGATGCAATTTTTACTAAAACAGTAGCACTTTATGATTCATTTAAAATGCCCAAAATGTTGTAAAGGGATATTTTCATGAACATACTTTATTGGTTAGTTTTTATGACTTGCCATGTCAGTTTTCTCTTGAAAAATGACACTATCTCGTAGAAAAGGGTCTTATTCATTAAAACCAGCAAACCTAAGGTATAAAGAAGTAAATTAGAAAGGTTAAAGACTTGTTTTATTATTTTCACAAATGTCAAGGTATTAAAAAGTAAATACCCATTTATTTTTCTCCTAAGAATGTTTCTAAGAAACAAAAAAATTGGCTATACATAATATGATTTGGATAATGTTATTGCATGTACAGAATGTTAATGCTAGAGTAACTTTTTGAGAATTTGTGGCTATTAATCACTCCACGCTATATCATTGCTCCTGCAATAACATTTTATGCTCTGGCTATAATAATATCCTATAATTTGTGTCTTAATAACACAGGTCTTTCCCCTCAAATGAGGATGTATTGTTAGGGAAAAATATTCCAAGAACTAAGTTCGATTTAGATTCAAAAAATAGAATATAACTAAAATAAAAAGAAATTAGAGAAAAAGAAATAGTGGTATAGAGAATCACGTGCATGGAAAACCCTCAAACAAGGGAAAAAAACCACGGGGAAGCATTTCACTAGATTTGACAATGGAGGTTATGATTTTTTCACACTAAGGCATAAACCGTTAAAATTTCAGATTAAAATTTGAGACATAATATGTGAACAAAGTAAATAAATCCGCATTAGATGACTCAACTTCTATCTTTAAAGCACTATATATTTGAATTATATCATTGGGTACAAATGACTTTTTGCGTTTTTGAGCTCCTTTTCATGTTACATAGAAGAAAGGGTTATTTACATTTTTAATACTCCGATGTTTCTAAAAATAATAAAAAGGATCCTAACTTTTTTTAATTATTAAAAAGACCTCCATGTTTTTTTTTTTTTTTTTTTTGATCAATAGCCCCTATGTTTTTGGCATATTAATAGAAAAGGCACCTCTCCAATATGATAATATTATTTTCCATCAGTAGAGCTGATGTGACAAATATTTTTTATTGATGCTACAATAAAATGACCTAAAGTATACTTTAACATTCTTATTTTTACTTATAATTACGAAATTTAAGATATTGTATTATGTAGAAGTTATCTATTTTCGCTTAATTTGTTTGAATATGGTTATTAAAGGTTATTTTTGTTATTTTACTGCAATATTAGTAAAAACGTAGCTATCACGTCAGCTCTGTCGACTAAAAATGACATCATCACATCAAAGAGGGGCCATTTTATTAATACGATAAAATCTTAGGAGCTTTTTTTATTAATATGACAAAAATTTAGGGTCCTTTTTAATAATTCAAAAAGGTCAATGTCCTTTCTTTTATTTTGAAAAATGTCAGGATATTAAAATGTAAATAACCCAAAAAAAAAACATACAAATAGATTATGTGTGCCACTCAGAAGATTACTAAGGTGGAGATAGACTAGCCTATACCAAAGAGGGCACCAATATGCTGTCACCGGATCCCATTAGAACTCCGAAGTTAAGCGTGCTTGGGCGAGAGTAGTACCAGGATGGGTGACCTCCTAGGAAGTCCTCACCCTCAGGTTGGGGGCACTGGAAAATAGTCTCTCTTCAGGTTAACACCCTGAAGGGGCAAGGCTGCGTACATCCGCCCCCCCCCCCCCGCGTAGGCAGGAGCCCTTGAGGCTTAGATAGACTAGGCTAGACTCCCTAGTTACCAAAAGAAAATAACCACATTTGCATCAATTTTTTTAGATTAGTGGGAGTAGAGGGAGTTAGGGTTCATTTACCAAGTACTAAGGCATCGGATTTTATTAGAATTTCGAAGTTAAGCGTGTTTGAACGAGAGTAATACCAAAATGGGTGACCTTCTGGGAAGTCCTTGTATTGCCAACCCTATAAGGTTGGGGGTCTTTAGAAACAGCTTCTCAGCAGGGTTACATTATGAAGGGGTAAGGCTGCATCCACCCCTCCCAGACCTTGCTTATGCTGGAGCCTTTGAGGCATTGGGTCTGTTGTTGTTGTAGAGATGACATGGCAACTATTTTTGAGTTAAGGTTGTACTAAACGATAAAAATATCCTTCAATACACATATTCTTACTCTAGAAGCACAATATTTGATATGTTGTATTATGTAAAAACTATCTCTTTTCACTTACTTTGTCTAAAAGTATAATTATTAAAGGGTATGTTATTATTTTACCGCAGCATTAATAAAAATGCAGTTGCTACTTTAGCTCTGTCGACAAAAATTGGCATTATCATGCTGGAGAATGGACCTTTTATTAATACAACAAAAAAATAGGGACCTTTTTATTAATATAATAAAAATTTAGGAACACTTTTATTGATATAAAAAATTAGAATTTTTTTATTATTTTAAAAAAAATCAAAATACTAAAATATAAAAAACTCTAAAATATTTGAGAATAAATTACCAAAGTGGCACTATTTACAAAAAAATTTACCAAAATGGCATAGTTGAAAAAATATTTACCAAAATGGCACACTTACTGTAGCGTCAATAGAAAACGCCGTTTGAAATGGCGTTCGTTGAGCAGTGTTTATCGTTACGTTTCGGATGACGTTTCAGACGGCGTCCCATACACGCCTGTTTGGGAAGCCATTTCTAACGGCATACGGACGCCGTCTAAAACGGGGTCCCACACAGTCGTCGTCCGTATGCAAAAAAAAAAAAAGAACACAGAATAAACAACAGTACCCCTTTCGGACGCCATTTCTAACGGCATCCGAAAGGTAACGAAAAACACTGCTCAACGAACGCCGTTTCAAACGGCGTTTCCTATTGACGCTATAGTAAAGTGTGCCATTTTGATAAATATTTTTTCAACTATATCATTTTGGTAAATTTTTTTGCAAATAGTGCCACTTTGATAATTTATTCAATATTTGATCCATTTTTAGTTCCTGGGCGAAAGGGCTAAAAAGTGGTTTAACAATGATAAGATTGAGAAGGGATCCACTTATGCGAGCAAAGTCATAAGACTCTCACTTTCTTCCATCAACTTTTTCAACATCTTTCAACGGTCATGTTTTGAGCCACCCCTAAAATGAAATCTATTTTTAAGATTAACATTCAAAAATATTATTTATTCAAATGATATTTATGTCATCTTTTAGAAATTTTTTATTCTTTTTTAAAAAAATTAAAAAGAGGTATTCAATGTACAATTTTTAATACACGCATGCAAATACTTTTTAAGAAAATTATAACATTTTATTAATTATAACGAATAAACTAAAATAAATTATTTATTAAAATTAGATTAAATCATTAATTATTTAATAAATAATTTAAATTAGCATATTTTTTATAATTAATAAAATATTATAAATTAAAAAAATATACATGCATGTACTAAAAATTATGCATTAAAAATTCAGTTTTTTAAAAATATAAAAGAAAAGGAATATCAAAATTTCAAAGGATGATGTGGATATCATTTGGATAAATACTTTTCTTTAAAAATTAATTTTGAAAATACATTTTATTTTAGTGTTACTTCAGACACTGATTTTAGGAGATTACTCCTTGGCAGATAAATACATGCTTACATGTTTATTTGCTTCTACTTTTTACCCTGAATATTATGATCCTAGGCTCCTAAACATTTATACATAAGTACATGCTTACATGCTTATCGGATTATTGGATTTTATTATATGTCTACATGTTTTCTTGAATATATGCTCTTAATCCCAAGCCTGACCAATGTGTCTTTCTTGATGATGTTAAGAGTGTGCCAATCAATCCGGAAGTTGGCTTCCACCGGTACCAGTTCTGTACGAGATAGGTCCGCGTACTGTGACTCAAACCATTCTGGATGGACCTGGTTTTTCGCTGGTCCCTTGTACTTGAGTACATTGTTGCCATCTATTGCGGTGTAGTAATACTGTGGTAAAAAGTATCCTTTCATGACTCTGTCCTCTAGCTTAAACTTACCTAAGACAGAAGAAGAAATCACTTCATTTCTAAGCTTTATATGTTCTCCTTGAAGGCTCTCCATAAATATCTACTACCAGGTTGGGGGCCCTCGGAAACAGTCTCTCGTCAGGGGCCCACCCTGATGGGGTAAGGCTGCGTACATCCTACCTCTCCCAGACACTGCGCAAACGTGAACCCGTGTAACACTGGGATTGTTGTTGTTGTTGTAGTCCTTGGCAGATAAGGAGATCACTGGCCACCACAGATATTGCCAGTAGTCATAAAGCATCAAAAGGATAAGTGGGGGCACTTCAGCATCAAGAAAGTTTCAGATGATGACATCTTATTTAAGCACTGAGCTTCTTACATTGACTTAATAGTTTAAATATTCGTTATCTTTTATTTTACGTTCTTAGATGCTTGTATTGAAGTTCATTAACCCTTTTTTTTTCAAAGTTATTATCCTTGTTTAGAAAAAAACTGTAGCATCTTTTTTTTTTTTTTTTTTGTTTATTTATCTTACTTTAAAACGAGAATAGCTTGCTTCCAGGTATCATTTTGTTCCAACTTTATTTTCTGGTCATAAGGATAAAGCTGTAAAATTGATTTACATCCACAGAAAATTACTGAGTTTTATTATGTAAAATAGTATTATTTATGTATCTTCTTATATCTCTTTATTCATGTATAACATCTTGTTCATCTTGAAAGGGATTTTTTCTTCCCCTTTTTTCCACCGGCCTTCAAGGCCCTTCTTCCTTAAGTAGCCTTTGTAAATATTAGGAAGACATATTTTATTTTAGGTAGCTTTCCTTCTTGCTTTTATATATATTGTATTCACTTGATGTAATGATGCAATTCCAATAAAATATCCAATTAATCTTCCTGCCATATTCGTTGAGCTTCTCTCACAAATTTGTGTTAATATTTTGATTTTAACATAGTATCAGAGCGGGTTACGTTCCAGTAAAATTTGAACTGTACATTTGGACGCTTCTCGTTCAGGGAGGCCACACGATCCATTTTTTTCTTTGCAGCACAAGTAGTGCATTTTGTTTTCTTCTCTTGCTTTGTTTTCGTGATTCATGTTAATTTCTTGACAATGGTGGACAATAACATTGAGAATAATGTGACCGCTCAATCTAATTCTAGTCAGGTAGTCATGCCGGCTCCCATGACAAAGGGAGTCATTGACATTAATTCCCCATTTTACTTGCACCCTTCGGATCATCCGAGGTTGGTATTTGTTCAAAATATTTTAATTGGACCGAACTACCAATCATGGAGAAGGTCTATTTTAAAGATTTTCAAAGCTAAAAGAAAAAATTGGGTTTCTTGTTGGGAGCATCGAAAAACCGGATGAGGGATCTCCGAATTTTGAAAACTGGAGTGTTTGTGACTCCATGGTTTCCACGTTCTAACTCTGTCTCCAAAGAGATACATGATAATATCACTTACTTAGAGGCTACGCGTGATATTTACAGGAGAGGTTTTCTCAAGGTAATGTTCCACATATTTATGAACTAAAATGTGAAATCTCGAATTTGAAACAAGAAAACTCACCTATGTCAACCTATTTCACTAAGTTGAGATCTTTATGGGATGAGTTATATACACTTGTGGAAATACCTCCATGTACTTGTGGTCATACCAAAGCCTTTTCGAGCATACATGACATGGAAAAACTCTTGGACTTGTTGATGGGTCTTGACCCTATTTTTTCCACCGTTAGGTCACAATTAATGAATACAAAACCATTAACTTCTGTTGGTAATGTGTACTGTTAACTTGTGTCAAGAAGAGAAGAAACAAAATGTGGCTACAGGTACTATTGTTCAACCCGAGGTTGTTGCCTTGGCTGTTAAAAGCGCTATGGGAGGTGCTGGTGGTTCGGCTTCCTCTAGAAATAACCCCCGTCGTAATAATCATTTTACCCGATCTTATTGTAAGAAACAGGGATACACTAAGGAGAGGTGCTATGAGATGATAGGTTACCCTCCGGGATGGAAGAAGCAAGGTGCGACGGGAGTCGGAAGAGGAACAGCCGCTGCAGCAGTTGTTCACTGCGACAGTGAGCTGCCAACTGCTGGCTGTCATTTGTCCAGTTCAACAACTGTTGAATTTACTCGAACCGACTTTGACTTCTCCTAGTGTAAATCTCATAGGTCAGGTCTCCATTTTCCAATCACAATTGGATTATTGACATGGGTGCTACAGATCATATAGTTTCTTCTTTGTCCTATATGTTTGACGTTGTGCCCAACAAATCAATTAGACCCGTTAGATTGCCTAATGGGACGAGTTTGTTAGTATCCCATGTCGGGAAAGTACATATCTTTTATGATTTTATTCTTCATGATTGTGTTGCACATGCCTGGGTTTTGTTGTAATTTGTTGTCAGTGAGCAAATTAATTCGTGATGGAAAATGTACGTTAACATTTCATACAGATTTTTGCTATATTCAGGACCTACACTCGAGGAAGCTGACTAGAGCGGGTGAGCAGAGAGATGGGCTATATCTTCTGGAGGCCAGACCAGTTGCTCACTCAGCTCATTTGGTTTAGAATAATGAAAAGGCCGCTTTGTGGTGCCGTCGATTGGGTCATGTTTCTTTAGCAAGCTTTCCATTTTTCCACATTTGAACATTAGAAGAACAAATGTTATTTGTGCTGCATGTCATCGTGCGAAGCAAGCACGATTGCCTTTTCCTTTATCTGTTTCTCGAACTCAGCAATGCTTTGAATTAATACATTGTGATATTTGGGGGCCGTATGGGACTTTGTCTTTAACTGGTGCACGATACTTTTTAACTATCGTTGATGCTCATAGTCATTGTACTTGGGTTTATCTTATGAGGGAAAAATTGCAAGCTCACCATATTATCATGGATTTCTATTGTATGGTGGTTACACAATTTGGATTACAGGTTAAGTAGGTCAAAAGTGATAATGGGCAAGAATTTAAATATGGACCAGTATTAGATTTCTATTCAAAACATGGGATTCAATTTCAAACCTCCTTGACTAGGACCCCTCAACAAAACGGAGTTGTAGAACGAAAGCACAAACACTTGTTAGAGGTTGGACAAGCACTATCACTGATTTACCAAAAAACCGCGGGGGGGGGGGGGGGGGGGGGGGGTGTTTTGAGGTTGGACGAGCACTACGATTTCAAGCTGGATTGCCTAAAAGGTTTTGGGGTGAGTGTGTTCTTACGGCCGCTTATTTGATAATCTTGATGCCTAGTAGTTTGCTTAAAAATAAAAGTCCTTACAAAGTCTTGTTTGTAAAAACACCTTCACATGATCATTTGAAAGTTTTTGGGTGTTTATGTTACTATCATGTTAAGAATTCATCTCATGAAAAATTCGACAAGCGAGGTTCACCAGGCATTTGTGGGGTACCCTCATGGTCAAAAGGGATACAAGGTTTTTAGCTTGGACGATAACAAAATTGTTCTCTCTAGGGACGTTTGTTTTTATGAAGATACTATGCCTTTCTTAAAACATGCGGTAGTAGGCCCAACGCATGATAAACAAACAAATATTCCACCCCTCGTACCGGACATTGAAGGACCGGTTCAGCAGAGGCCAGCCGACGCACCGTCGGTCGAACCCATCACCAGCGAGCCAGCCGACAGAGAGTCGGCGGGTACAGGAGCTGACAATCTCGGGGACTGTCAGCCAGCAGCTGTGAGGAGTCCGAGTCCCGAGACTAGAGAAGAAGTTGTAAGGAAAAGCGCTCGTGCCCGTTCCATGCCTGCAAAATATCAAGACTATGTTATTGAAGTACCATCCTCTATAGCCCATCCTCTTGCGACCTCTCCATCGGCCAACTCTGGTATGGTTTATCCTATTTCTAATTTTGTGTCTAATGTACGTTTGTCTAAGACTAACCCGACTATTTTAAACGCCATCACTAAAGGTGATGAGCCCAAACATTTCATCCAGGAAGTACAACACAAACATTGGAGGGAGGCTATGGAGAAAGAAATCAAGGCTCTAGAAGAAAACCGTACTTGGACTCTTGAATCACTACCAGCCGGGAAAAAGGCAATAGACTCAAAGTGGGTCTATAAAATCAAGTACAAGTCTAATGGGTCGATAGAACGATATAAAGCAAGTCTTGTTGCCAAAGGATACACTCAGGTTGAAGGTATCGATTATCATGACACTTTTGCTCCCATTGCTGAACTTGTAACAGTTAAGTGTGTTTTGGCTGTTGCAGCAGCACGTACTTGGATTGTCCAACAATTAGATGCTAATAATGCTTTCCTTCACAGCGATCTAGAAGAAGAAGTTTACATGAAACTCCCAAAAGGTTTTGAGCAAAAACATAAAGGAAAAGTGTTTTGTCTTCGCAAATCACTTTATGGCCTTAAACAAGCATCCCGCAACTGGAACCAGAAATTCACCACAGCTCTGACTCAAAAGGGTTTTCAACAATCTAAGTTCAATTATTCGTTGTTTACCTTTAAGCGTGGTTTGACCTACACCACAATCCTCATCATTGTAGATGATGTGCTTGTCACAGGAAATGATATGGAAAATATAATGCAAATAAAGAATTTTTTAAACAAGTCTTTTGGGATAAAAGACCTAGGATTGATAAAATATTTTCTAGGCATCAAAGTTGCTTGGTCTCCTCAAGGCATCATGTTGTGTCAACGAAAATATGCCCTAGACATGGTTAGTGAAGCCGGGCTTTTAGGTGCAAAATCGACTGTCACACCAATAGTTCAAAACCATGGCTTAGGAGATGGGGTTGGCGATCTTATCAACGATGAAGGACGAGATAGGAGACTTATAGGACGCTTGTTATATTTAGTAATTACAAGTCTAGACATTTGTTGCGCAGTTCGAGTTTTAAGTCAATTTATGCATGACCCTCGCGCTTCTCATCTTGAAGTTGTTTTTCGTGTTTTACGTTATCTTAAGGGAGCGTGGGCCAAGGAATTTTCCTTCCTTCTTCTTGTGATCTTAAGATTCGTTGTTACTGTGACGCTGATTTGGCTGGTTGTCCTACAACCAGATGATCTACTACAAGTTTTGTCATCTTTTTGGGTGGGGCACCCATTTCGTGGCGTTCAAAGAAACAAACAATGGTCTCTCGATCATCCGCTGAAGCACAATATCGATCCATGGCTTTGACTACGAGTGAAATAATTCAGTTACGACGTTTGCTAACTGATCTCGCAGTCCCTATTAACGATCCTGCTTTGTTGTTCTGTGATAACCAGGCAGCTTTATACATTGCTTCTAATCTAGTTTTTCATGAAAGAATGAAGCACATCAAGATTGACTGTAACTTTGTTCGTGAAAAATTGATGAGTCAAGAAATTATAACTGGTTTTGTCCGTTCTGGGGATTAGATAGCTGACATATTGACCAAGGCTTTAGGATGTTCTAGTCATTCCACACTTCTTCGCAAGTTGGGCATTGTAAATCTACATGCTCCAACTTGAGAGGGAGTGTAGAATAATAGTATTATTTATGTATCTTCTTATATCTCTTTATTAACATCTTGTTGATCTTGGAAGGGATTTTTTCTTCCCCTTTTTTTCCACCGGCCTTCAAGGCCCTCCTTCCTTAAGTAGCTTTTGTAAATATTAGGAAGGTATATTTTATTTTAGGTAGCTTTCCTTCTTGCTTTTATATATACTGTATTCACTTGATGTAATGATGCAATTCCAATAAAATATCCAATTAATCTTCCTGCTGTATTCGTTGAGCTTCTCTCACAAATGTTTTGATTTTAACATATTCAGATAATGGATTATCGTGTTAGAATTATTCCGTAAAGTGGGCTCTGTGAAGGTTGATCAATTATACTGATTGATAGAAAAGATGATTACATAGAGGCCTTTATACAGGCAAAAGGGAAGAGTGAAAATTACAAGCAATAAGTCCATAAGTTATGATGACAATAGGGATAAAATGGGGAATAAAGCAACATATAAAACCCTAGCCTATTATATACTCTAATAAACCCTCTTGATCTGAGCGGGGTGCAATCACGTGAAGATTAGACTTGTATTGGAGGAATCTTTCAATGAATAGTCATTTGGTAAAGATTTCGGCAACTTGTTTTTGTGCGAGGTGTGTATATAACGTGGAGATCTCCTTTCAAGACTTTTTTTTCCTGACATTGTGGAAGTTGACATCAACATATTTGCTTTGGTCGTTGGAGATAGGATTGGCTGCAAGGTATGATGCTGAGACGTTGTCGCGGTACATTATGATAGGCCTTGGGTGTGGAAGACCGTGGTCGCGCATGAGGTACCCAAGCTAGTTACTTTCTGTGATAGCTCATGCAACCGCTTGGTACTCTAACTTCGTAGTTGATTGAGCCAAGGTGTTGGTTGTTTCTTGGCTCGCCATGATATGAGATTTGGTCCAGAGAATGCTACATAAACTGTGGTGGATTGACAGGTGCCAGGTAACCGTCCCAATTCGCATTAGCAAAGGCAACCACAATGGAAAGGGAACCCGAGAAGAGAGCAAGGCTACGGTGCTCGTGAGGTAGCGAATGATCTGCTTGACAACCTGCCAATGGTTAGTACATGGTGTTAGGAATAGTGACGTGAAATCCAGATTTATTCTGGATATATTATTTTAATCAATAAATAAAATTGAAGTCCCAGTCATTTCCTATTTAAATTTGTGTATGTGAGCATTTATATTACATGTGATTTTCGTTTGGAAGACATCCATGATATGGGTGTAGTCCTCAGACTATAATTTACATGTTTGTTCTATGTGGTTTATGAGACTAAACCACAGATAAACTTGAAACAAATGGTATGGATTGTTGTTTGAAAGACTCGTAGTCGAATACAAGTTTGGACCACTTGTATGTTAAGACTATAATGTGACACTTTAGATGACTTGTCTTGGTCATGTGGATGGGGATCTAAAAGTGTTAGGTTAGTGTGTTTAATAAGATTGACACACTGAGTTGGACCATATGGGTTACTTATTTCTAGACTACTATCAGAGAGTGATTCACGTTGTACTGTTTGAACGACAACTCTAAATCCTGAGGGTATTCTGGACTTGTGCATGGGGCGTTAGTTACTTTGGTGTACTATAAGTAAGGTCTAAACGAATGACTGAAATCCCACGTACACTGGATAGCGGCATGAAGTATGACAAGGATAAGGGGTTTTTTTTTTTTTTTTTTTTTTTTGTGAACAGAGAAACGGCCAACGGCAAACAAGGATCAGGTATTCAATAGAGAATCTATAGTCTCTTATGAGATACATGTGTCCCCTTAGTTGATTCGCAAATATTTGAATAGTTTGGAAATTTTGCCCAAAGTATTTTAAGTATTTGACATTGAAATTTATACTCTGAATATGTTCAAGTATAAATGAATTATTCAGTGAAGGGCGAGTCGCTAACTAATGAAAAAGCTGTGAGATGGATAATAGTAGTAGTTCTATTTATCCTTTGTCATGGACATCTAATGGAGGGGTTATTTTCACCAATACAGTCTATTAGGGAGATATCGAATAAATAATTTAAGTCTGAAGTGCAGTGAGATTTATTTAGTGGAAGTCTCATTAAATGGTAATTAAATTATTTCATGATATGATTAATTTAACCAATTTGAAGCTAGATTTAAATTGTCTCTGAGGTCCCTGCGCAAGCCTCTTTATTTATTGCCATCGAAAAATTATTAAAAAGTTCATGAGATAAATTATTTATCCAAAAGATGTGTAAGTTAATTTTGCCAAACATTATTCATGAGATAATAAAAATTACAAATTATAAAATAAAATAATTTTGAAAAATAAAATTCATAATATGAATTTTTACATGTGGAAAACGAAGCAAAAAAAAAAAAAAAAAATCAAAACAGGGGTCAACCCCTGTGCTCACGGATTAACCAACCATCGTGCACTGGGATAGCCTGGGAAGGATCCACGCCTAAGGGCTCCAACCAATCATCGCGTGCCACGTGGCACGCGATGACAGGGCAAGGCTGGGTGTGTACTGTGTACAATATGCGACGTTTTGTTTATTCTTTTAAGTTAAATGTTGCGTTTCGAATTTGAACTTTGCGTCCCATATCAAAAAAAATTAGATTTTTTCGCTCCGGCATCCTACTATAAATAGAGGTACCTATTCCGAAGGTTTGGCATCCAATTTATAATTAATTAAAAAAGGTTTTTGAGAGTATTGACTTTCGAAGACCTTGTGGGAGAGAGAAATTTCCTTTGAAATATTTTTTCCTCAGTTTAATATTTTTCGGAGCCCACTCTCTGGGCAGTTCAAGGTCATTGCATAAAAGATCACGAGGTCTCGATTTTCTTGGTATTCTTTATAATTGGAGCAATTCCGGGTATGCCTCTTTTCCTCCTTTTAGTTTTCACTTTTCTATTTATTTACAATATTTTTTATTATGCCTGTTTAAGTTTATGCATTGTTATGAATGTATTAGAGTAAAAAGGCTATAGATCTAAATTAAGAATTTAAATATATTGATTTGAATTATGAATTTAAGTTAGTAGATTTAAAACTAAGAATTTTAAATCGACCCTAGATTTAGAGTTATGAATTCTAAACATGTTCCGCTGTGTAAACTTAGGGAGAATTTTTTAAAATTCATCCCAACAATACCGGTATTAGGGCAAAAGGTTTATACAGATAAACCTATTCCTGGGAACTCTCGCACGTGAAGTGTCACGAAGTGTGACTCTCCGACCAGGGGCTTAGTTAGAGAGAAGAGTCTCCTACTCTAAGCGCTCTAATAGGTGCCTATTGTTATGACCATAGTTGAGAACTATGAACCCAATAATCGGCATCGGAGTTTATTTTTAAACAAAATTCATATCTTTTCCCAAAAATTGGTATTAGAGCGAGCCTCTGATTACATTCATAATATGTATGACTAGGTATAATAAGATCAAAATAAATAGATTGACGATTTAATAAAATAGAGATTTTATTAAGAAGGAAAGTTAATTTAATTTGACGGTTTCATTTAAATTATTTAAATCAATAAGGAATTAACAGTTAATTCAGATGATTGTTTGAATTAGTGATTTAAATTGTTTAAATCATTAAAGTAGTTAATTGTTAATTAGAATATTTTAAAGTATCGATTTAAATTGTTTAAATCGTTAATGAACTAATCGTTAATTCGGAATAACCCATAAATTTGTGATTATGTTGTTCATATAATGAGATTATACGTTCTCAGTCATGATTTACGAAATCAGACAAAATTGATCTAATAAGACTATATTCAAATATTTTTAACAATAATGGATAAAATTGGTCTAATGAGATTAGAATCAATTAATTTTGATTAAATTGGATAAAGTTGATCTAATAAGATTAGATTCAATTAATTTCACGAAATCGGATACAAGTTGATCTAATAAAATTAGATGAATTAATTTTAAATTAATTATTTTAATTTAAAATTAAAAGAATAGAAAAAAAAAATATGACGATGTCAGCGTTAGCCTAACACTGATGTCATCACGTCAGGATTTATAAAAAAAGTTTTTTTTTATTGGGACATGTAGACGTCAATACTGATTTACATAATAATTATAAATTAATTATTTTATTAATTAATTTTCTTTTAAATTAAGATTCTAAATTAAATTATGAGATAATTTAAGTTATAAATCTGTATTATTTTAAATAAAATTTATCTGATATTAGTTTAGAATAAAATTCTAAAATTGATTATGAGATAGTCTAAGTTTGTTTATTTTTTAGAACGAGTTTCTAAAAACAAGACTATGAGATAGTTTAAGCACAAAATCGCCATTGATTTTAAACAAAAAAATTTTTTTTTTTAAACTTAATTTTGGAATTAGATTTTTAAAAGTAGATGATGTGATAATCTAAATTAAGATATTGGTATTGTCTTAATTAAAAATTAATTAGTTAATTTTATTGATTTGTTTTAGAATGAGATTCTAATACATGATTATGAGACAATCTATATTGTAAAACAATAATATTTTTGAATAAATTAATTAATTAATTTTGGTTAATTTTAGAATGAGATTCTAAAGGGGATTATGAGATAATTCAGGTTGTAAATGCAAGTTAATTAAAAACCATTGGTTATAAAAATCAAATGGGAGCAAGGTTTCAATTGTTGCAATCTCACGGTCTCCATTACCGATCTAGCAGTATAGTAGATCGATAGACCTCCCTACAGAGGATGTCGGTTTGCAGATTACAGGGTTAGACTCTATTGGGATAAACCGAAGTGCAAAGAAGCGATGCGACCACGCTACCGTGGAGTATTTCGTGTATTTGTATGGAAGTTTAGGTAATGGTTTATACTTGACTAGCGTGTTGCATTAGCCTCCCCTACGAGCTCTGTTATGTCATGTTAGAGACTAAGGTAAAATGGTGAGTCATTCATGTTTAGTAAGAGTTACAAGAAAATAGGTTAATTGAGAATAGTTCTCACCCGAACTAGCTTCGTGCGACCTTGTTGCCGGGGAGTAAGGAGTGGTGTGTTTGGGTCATCATTGTATGCATGATAGTAAGGTTTGGTGGATATCTGACTTATTGTATATGCTAAATTGAAAGAATATATATCACTACATTATACATGACTGTTGTTAGACAATTAAACATATGTTTGCATTTACAGTATCTTTGATATGGATACGGCTTGCGAACTTCAATTGATTTCAAATACATAATGTACTCACTGAACCAAATTACTTTGCCCTGAAAATAAGTTAGATTTGATTATTACTCACAAGAGACCAACTAGAAAGAAGGAAAGGGCAAGGTCGCTATTGTAGCAACCAAGTCCATAAGGAAGTCAGCAAAAGAAAAGTATTTCTTTTGCAAGAAAGCTAGGCCACTGGAGAAGAAACTACACTAAGTACATTGCTACTCTTCCTAAAAGGACTGCTAAGCCATCTGGTAGAGATATGTTGATATCTCACTTAGTTAAGTTATGCGTAGTTGAGAGTCCACTAGTTTCCTGGTGGGTTAACTTAGGTTCAACTGACCAAGTCTGTAATATGTTACAGGAGGTCAAGCTAGGCTAAAGGCTACACGATGGGTGTTGTACCTGATGGTCGGGGACAATACAATAATAGTGGTCTTTAGTATAGGAGATGTTAGCTTAGATTTTAGTGATAGAGTTTTGTTTTAAACGATTGATTATTTAAACCTTTGCTCTACAAGAATTTGATTTCTGTATTTTGGTTAATGGATAATTTTTATTCAGTTGATTTTGATAATGAAAATTTTAATATGAGAAATAAATTGTTTATTTGCACATGTACATGAATAAATTATTTATTCAGGTTATTTCCTTATCAAAGCTCTGGTAATTGTTTAAATAAATCTGACATAAGTTCACTTGTTAAATCTTCTAAAAGAAAATAACCTGAAAGTTATAATGCCTACACCTCACACTAATGTTTAGGTCACACCAATTTGAACAGGATCCAAAGACTGGTAAAAGATGGACCGATAGAGGCTTTAGACCTGAGGTCATTTCTAGTCTGCAAATCGTGCATAGAAAGAGATATGACCAAGTCTGTCTTTAAGAGTAAAGGCAATAAGGTTGGTAACTTGCTTAAGCTGGTTCACACAGATGTTTAGGCAAGAGGTGGGTATGGGTACTTAACCACATTTAGTGATGATTACTCAAGGCATGGATATGTTTACCTGATAAGACATAAGTCGGACAATTTTGGAGAAATTCAAAGAGTATAAAGTTGAATTTTAAAAGCTATTAGGTAAGCAAGTTAAGTCACTTCGATCAGATCGAGGTAGTTAATATTTTTCGGGTGAATTTTTGGATTTCCTAACTACAAATGAGATAAAATCTCAACTTTCTCCTTTGGGTACATCATAGCAGAATGGTGTTGTAAATAAAAGGAACAAGGACGGTCTTTTTCCACAGTGCTTTTAATTAAAAAGAAGTTTTTTTAAATACAATACAAAATACTTAGAGAAGCATTTTGCAAGTAAGCTACAAAAACAAAAATAAAAACAAAATAGTTTTGAAGGAAAATGACAATAATTCTGAATAGCTAGACGTAACTTAAGACATAGTGGATGCATTAGATGTACCTGCTGATAGAAATGAGAATGTTCCCGGTACACGAGAGCTTAGGTGTGGTGGGAGGATTGTCAGGACACCTGACAAATTCATAGAGGGAGCCTTAGTGGTTGACCATGGTATTGAATCTGATCCTTTTAGCTACAATGAAGCAATTAAGTCCTATAGTTTTGAGCAATTGGTTAAATGAACCATGTGTATACAAATGACATTAAGAGAAAGTAGTGACTTTCTTGGTATTGTATGTCAACAATATACTACACATTAGGAATGATGTAAGGGTGTCATTAGCTGTAAAGATTTGGTTGTCAAGAAAGCTCAATATGAAGGATATGAGAGAAGCCAACTCTACCTTTCGGATTAAGCTTCTACAAGATCGTAAGAGTAGGATGTTGGATCTCTCTCCAACCACTTATATTGACAAGACGCTATCAAGGTATAGCATGAAGTCCCTCTCTCTTGTGAATAGTATTCTAGGACACCTCAAGAGGAGGAGCAATTGAGGAATATTCCATATGCTTTGGCAATGGGAGCCTTAGGTATGCCATGTTGTGCACGAGACTTGATGTCTGCTATGCTATGGTATAGTAAGCGGGTGTTAGTCTAGCCTGGGTCCAATGGACTAGGTGGCAGTGAAGTGTTTTCTCTAGTTCTTAAGAAGAACTAGAGATCCTATGCTGATCTTTCAAAGTGACGAGCTAGTTCCAGTTGGATACATTATTTTAATACTACCAACCAGATTAAAGTGATAGACGTTCAACGTCTAAGCATGTCTTTATCCTTGGAGTGGGAGCCATTAGTGAGAGGAATGTCAAGCAGTATTGTGCTGCTGACTTAACAATTGAGTAGTTATACTCACTAAGAGTTAGGCTTAGTAGACCTTTGGTTCAAACTTAAAACGGGTGAGTATTAGGACAAGTGGGAGATTCTTAGGAACAGTGTCCTGAAATCCAGATTTATTCTGGATATATTATTTTAATTAATAAATAAAATTGAAGTCTCAGTCGTTTCTTATTTAAATTTGTGTATGTGAGCATTTATACTGCATGTGATTTTCTTTTGGGAGATATCCATGAGATGAGTGTAGTCCTCAGACTACAATTTATATGTTTGTTTGAAGTGGATTATGAGACTAAGCCACATATAGACTTGGAACAAATGGTATGGATTGTTGTTTGAAAGACTCGTAGTCTAAGACAAGTTTGGACTAATTGTATGTTAAGATTATAACGTGCCACTTTAGATGACTTATCTTGGTCATGTGCATGGGGATCCAAAAGTGTTTGGTTAGTGTGTTTAATAAGATTGACACACTGAGTTAGACCATGTGGGTTACTTATTTCTAGACTACTATCGGAGATGAGTGATTCATGTTGTATTGTTTGAACGACGACTCAAAATCCTGAGGGTATTCTGGACTTGTACATGGAACGTTAGTTACTTTAGTGTACTATAAGTAAGGTCTAAACGAATGACTGAAATCCCACGTACACTAGGTAGCGGTATGAAGTGTGACAAGGATCAGGTATTCAATAGGGAATCTATAGTCTCTTATGAGATACATGTGTCCCCTTAGTTGATTCGCAAATATTTCAATAGTTCAGAAACTTTAGCCAAAGTATTCCAAGTGTTTGACATTTTGGAATTTATACTATGAATATGTTCACGTATAAATGAATTATTCAGTGAAGGGCGAGTCGATAACTAATGAAAAAGCTATTAGAAGGATAATGGTAGTGGTTATATTTATCCTTTGTCATGGACATCTAGTGGAGGGGTTGTTGTCATCAATACAGTTTATTAGGGAGATATTGAATAAATAATTTAAGTCTGGAGTGCGGTGAGATTTATTTAGTGGAATTAAGTCTCATTAAATGGTAATTAAATTATTTCATGAGATGATTTATTTAACCAATTTGGAGCTAGGTTTAAATGGTTTCAGAGGTCCCTGAGCAAGCCTCTATATTTATTGCCATCGAAAAAATATTAAATAATTCATGAGATAAATTATTTATTCTTAAGATGGGTAAATTAATTTTGCCAAACATTATTCATGAGATGAATAAAAAATAAAAATTATAAAATAAAATAATTTTTAAAAATTAAAATTCATAAGATGAATTGCTACATGTGGGAAACAAAGCACAAAAAAAAAAAAAAAATCAAAACATGGGTCAAACCATGTGCTCACGGATTAACCAACCACTGCGTGACACGTGTCACGCATTGGGATAGCCTGGGAAGGATCCGTGCCTAGAGGCGCGGACCAATCACTGCGTGCCACGTGGCACGCGGTGACAGGGCAAGGCTGGTTGTGTACTGTGTACAATACGTGGCGTTTTGTTTCTTCTTTTAAGTTAAATGCCGCGTTTTGAATTTGAACTTTGAGTCCCACATCGAAAAAACTAAAATTTTTCGCTCTGGTATCCTACTATAAACAGAGGTACATATTTCAAAAGTTTGGCATCCAATTTAGAATTAATTAAAAATAGTTTCTGAGAGTATTGACTTTCAAAGGCCTAGTAGGAGAGAGAAATTTCCTTTGAAATTTTTCTTTCCTCCGTTTAATATTTTTTGGAGCCCACCCTCCGGGCAATTCAAGGTCATTGCATAGAAGATCGCGGGGTCTCGATTTTCTTGATATTCTTTGTAATTGGAGCAATTCTAGGTATGCCTCCTTTCCTCCTTTTAGTTTTCGCTTTTCTATTTATTTACAATACTCGTTATTATGCCTGTTTACGTTTATGTATTGTTATGAATGTATTAGAATAAAAGGCCTATAGGTCTAAATTAATAATTTAGATCTGTTGATTTAAATTATGAATTTAAGTCAGTAGATTTAAAACTAAGAATTTTAAATCGACTCTAGGTTTAGAGTTATGAATTCTAAACCTGTTCCGTTGCGTAAACTTTAGGGAGAATTTATTGAAATTCGTCCCAACAGCCAGTATTAGGTCAAAGGGTTTATAGAGAAAAATCTATTCCCGGGAACTCTCGCACATGAGGTGTCACGAAGCGTGACTTTCCGACCAGGGGCTTAGGTAGACAGAAAAGTCTCCTACTCTAAGTGCTCTAATAGGTGCCTATTGTTGTGACCATGGCTGAGAACTATGAACCCAATAATCGGCATCATAGTTTATTTTTAAACAAAATTCATATATTTTCCCAACATGTAGGGCATGCATAAATTGGGAAGCTAGATTAATCGCATGACAGATGTTGGGGCGATTCATCATTAAGTACTAAAGGGCACCAACGGCACATCAGTATTTAGTGGGATCAAAAAGAAGTTCTGCTTCACCTAATGAAATATTTGATAAAGGAGGAGTGGGAAGGCAATTGATTGTAAAACATGCAGTACAAAATACATCATCCCAAAATTTATAGGGTAGTTTGGAGTGTATGAGAAGTGCTCGTGCCATTTTAAATAAATGTCAATCCTTGAGTTTTGCCTCCCCATTTTGTTGTGGGTATCAAGAAATGATAATTCAAAGTGAATTCCATGAGCCCGGCACAGTGCATTCATGCGTCGGGATCAAGTTGAGCACCACCATTGCTTTGAAATTTTTTTATTTATGTGGTAAACTAATGTCCAACAAGAGTTTTGAAAAATGGTGAAAATGTCATAAACGTCAGATTTTTGCTGCATCAGGTATACATATGTAAATCTTTGAAAATCATCAATGAAGAAAACATAATATTTGTAGGTTGAGTTAGAGGAAATTAGAGTTTGCTACACATTTGAATATATTAATTGCAGTGGTGTATTGGTAGAATGTATCACACATTCAAAAGGAAGGTGATGGGATTTCCCCAAAACAATATGAGTGAAAATTATCAAAAAATTTAAATTTTGTAATGAATTTTTTTCTTTCAACGAGAATCTAAAATAGAACCTCCTTAGATGTGCTAGACATTAATGCCTTAATTCTCATGTTTTGATGTGTGTTACAAGTTCGGCGTCATAAGGCGAGAAGTTATAAAGTGGGCAATCACTTGGCCCTCAACGAAGCGGCATCCTTGTAGCCTTGTCTTTGATACAGCAAAATATAGAGTCAAACTTGGCACAATAATTGTTGTCTTGACATTGTTTCTTGATTAACAATGAGTTATGTGTGAGTTTGGGAACCAACATGACATTAGTTAAATTTAGGTGTCATGTGCGTGTGTGTAGGGTCGTGGAACCCACATGTGTGACAAACAGTAAATCACTATTGCCCAACAAGTACACCTTTATGTCCAAAGTAAGGAAGAAGAGTACAAAGGATAACTGGGTTTGATATCATGTGGTTTGAGGCACCTGAATTTGGGTACAAGTTATACTCATGTGGTTCTTCTATTGTCCGTGGCAGCAAAGGATGGGGATGGATTAGAAAAATTGTGGCCATCATATTGATGGGGACAAGTGAGAGCAATGTGTCCTGGTTTGATAAACTTGAGATCCAGGGTTGTGAACACTAGCATTGGGGTTGAAGGAGGGACTACCTACAAGTCGAGCCAAATGTGGAAATGGTGTGGTGCACCACCATAGACTGAAATGGACTCGGACTGCTAATAGTGGAGTATGGTGGTTGACCGGGTTTCGCATTTTGGCCGTCCCAACCATGCTTGTGGTTGTTGCGGCCGCGACCTCTTCCACGCCCACCTCGGCATGTTAAGGTGCCAGATTCCCTTGACATGTGGCAACAAAAGCATGTTGTGGATTGGGATTTGTGCGGCCCTGTGTACCAATTTGAAATGGCCTCTTTATTTAGATGAGTGGTTTTGAGTTCTGGAAAAGCATATTGGTAATTATTTTGTCTGATGAATGTGGCAAAAGCCACGTAGTCTTGAATGAGCTTAAATGGGGCAAAATGGGCGAGTTCTCTATTTGAGATGGGGAAGTCAATAGCAGCAAGGTCATCCATAATTGATTTAAGTTTGAAAAGGTAGACATCCATTGATTTTCCATCTTTTCGGTGGGCATAATCTGATTTCGTAGGACAAACTATTTAGCCATACAGTGTCCCAAAATCGCCTGTCAAGGGCATCCCACATGACTCTTGAAGTTAGGAGTCGGACGATATCATTTAGTAGGGGGCAAGAAAGGGTGGCAGCAATACAGGATCGAAGACTTTGATTTATACTTACCCAAGTTAGGAGCTCAAGGTTAGGGTAGGTCGATCCATCAATATGTGTTATATTGGGCAGAGGGCAAAGATAGGTTCCATCAATATGACCTAATAATTGATATGCTATTAAGAGCATATTGAATTGTTCACGTCAGGCTGAGTAATCAATCATTTCTAGTTTTATTGTATTGGTAATACTAGAAAGAGTAAGAAGAAATGGGGGAGCAGCGTGAATTTGGGAATTAAATTGTTTTAGGGTTTGAAAAATTGGGTTAAATGAGGATAATTGGGATATGGGAGGAAGAAGGTTGGCCCTGCCCATGGTGGGCATCAACAGCCCAGTCCTGACGTTGATCAGGGGCACTGCCGCTGATGTTGTCGTGGCCTCTGTGATTCGAGCGCTAGTGGGGCCGGCACTAGTGCCAAAGCTCATGGAATAGGAATTGAATTTGAGAGAGGGAAGAGAAGAGGAGAAGCTGTTGGATTTTGGAGTAGTGTGCTTCAATTTTGTTCATGTAGCACCGATTTTGTATCCCATTTAATGTTACCACCTGTTTATTTCTTTCTCAATTATCCAAAAGGGAAAAATAAATAAAAGCGGATGGACGTGGGGCATCTAGAAGGACCTCAAGCACGAGTGTTTAAGCTTGTCCAAAAGCATTTCAGTGCAGAAAAGAGAATGGAAGCAGAACGAGGGTCAGATATACTAGTTTTTCAAGATGTAGTGCTTAAAAGTTTGGCATAGAAATTAGAGATATTGTTATCATTTTAAAGGGTCCATAGCCAACATCACAAAACTTCAAGTTTTCTTTACAGCATATTTGTGCTTTATTCCTAGGAATAACGTAACTTAACTTAGCTTAGCGTAGCACAGCTTTTAACTTGTTTTGCTTTCATCAAGGAAGTACAATTATCGGGTCTTAGGTGTTAAAAATAAAATATACATAAAAATATAGTATAAGATAAAATATTAAAAGTTTTGTTAAAAATAAATATTAGAATTAGATTAATAAATTTGAAATTTTAAAAGTTTCATGGAACAAAAATTTTGAAAATAAATTATGAAAAAATAATTTTTCTAGCAACAATGTGAAAAACCAAATTTAAAAAGATATTATGATATTTTCTCAAACTTTCCAAACTATGTTTTTTAATTTAATACATTTTTTTAATTTCAAAAATATAAATCTAATTTTAAAAATTTTTAAACAAAAATATATTGTATTTAATCCTATAATTTTTTTACGAAAATTTCAAAAACTAGAAAAGGAAAAGGAAAAGGAACATACCCAGTGCTTTAAGGGCTCCCGCCTACGCAAGATCGGGGGGAGGGGGGGATGTACGTAGCCTTCCTCCTTCAGGGTGTTAACCTGAAGAGAGGCTGTTTCACATTACCTCCAACCTGAGGGTGAAAATTTCAAAAACTATAATTAATTAAAATAATTAAAAAATATATTTTTATCTTCTAAATTTATAATATCATTGCTATAATTAATTAAATAATTAGTTTATATAAATATAAAAAAATCCCATATTTTTTGCTAAAAACATAAAAACCCTAATATTTTCCTAAAAATATAAAACCATTTCAAAAATTAATTTAGACACTTAAAACTTTTACTTTTGAGGGACAAAATAATCATGAAAAATTTGATTTGTGGTAAGGTTATAAATTTTTTTAAAATGAGGGGATAAATGAATGGTTTTATTTGTGAGTGGATTTCTATTATTGAAACAAAACATAGGGGAGTTTTCTATAATTTATCCTATACAAAATAAATGTATATTAGAATAAAAAGTAATCTTAAAAAATAGATTAAAAAAAGCCATTCAAATGAAATTCAACAACATAATAAAACTATAAAAAAATTTACGTCCAACCCTACAGTAATAATAAATTTGATTGAGAGCAAAAGCTTAATTTCATTCATACAATCCATGAAAATATGCACAAGCACCTACAACACATTGAAGGAAAGTGCCAATTCAGGGAATGCTTGATTACAGGCACAAATTAAGCTACTAATTTTTTTTTTTTTTGAACATTAATTAAACTACTATCGAAACACAAGAATCATCCTATATTTACAATATTACATAAAATATCTCAAAATGTAACAAAAGCATTAAAAAATATAGGCACCCAAAAGTCACTAAAATTAAATTCAAATTGAGATCCAAAATTCAATGCAATAAAAATCGATTTTAATTTTAAATGTTTAAACTAAAAACTCCAATGTTCATTACATATATTATTTAATTAATCCACATAACTTATAGGATGCAGGAGGATTGAAGAGGGAATCGCTGCAGATATGTGACCAAAGTATTATTTCAAGGCAAATAGCCATGTCATTTTGCATCATCTACTTTGTGCGGCTACGGTTAGTGAACATGGTTTTGCTGGGGGCACAAAGAAACAACACTACCTAAGAGGGTACCAACATACAAACACTGGATCCCATTAGAACTCCGAAGTTAAGTGTGCTTGGGCGAGAGTAGTACCAAGATGGGTGGCCTCTTGGGAAGTCCTCATGTTGCACCCCTCAGGTTGGGAGTTCTTGGAAATAGCCTTCTTGAAGGGGAAAAGCTGCGTATATCTACCCCCAGACCCTGCTTTGGTGGGAGCCCTTGGACACGGGAAATGCTGCTGTTACTTTTAGTAAGAAACAACACTCACAGGCACCCAACTATACTAGTAACACCCGTCATGAAGCTACATACTACGACCAATATATATAGAGCCTGTTGTGTAAAGAAGCATCAAAAAACACTACTACAAAACTGGCCTATGGCAACGGTTATTTTGCAACAGTTCCTAAACCGTTGCAATATATAAATTTATGCAACGCTTTTGCAACGGTTCTAAAAGCGTTGCATAAGAACCTCTATTGCAACAGTTTTTGTAACGAAAAAAGAACCGTTGAGCGCAATTATGTACGACAACGGTTTTTTGCAACAGTTTTTTTATGACACTTTTTGCAACAATTTACATCCGTTATGTAATGTCATGGTGCTAATGTCAAAATTTTGTAAAAGTTAGAAGTCATTTTTTTGGTTAAAATTTGTTGAGTCGGTTCTAAAAATAATACAAAAAAATAAAAAAAATAATGCTGAAAAACAAATATTTCCATATCTACTGTTGAACCGCATTTACAAAATGCAGTTAAAATAAACCGCGTCAAATCAACGTGTTTCAACAAAAAAAAAACCGGGTTGTACTTTTTTAAATAAACCGCATCTTCAAGACCCGGTTATAAGACATAAACCGCGTCTTGAAGATACAGTTATAAGGCTGTAAACCACGTCTGCTTCAGCGGTTTTACATAAAACCGTGTCCTAAAGACGCGGTTTAAACTAGGTAAACCGCTTCTATTCAGGATATATATAAGCCTCTGTTCCCCTTCCCAGACCATTCGCTCACGCGTACCCTTCTCCCCGGCTCTTACTGTCTCTCTGCCTCTTTCTCGTTAACCCACCTCTGGTAACGTCGTCCGCTGCCACCCTTCTTCTTTATACGCAGGAGATCTTTTAAGGAGATTTTTTAAGTACCATTATCAGAACGATCACTACTGAATTAATAGCCTTTTTTTTTATAACTTTGCCTGATTTCTTACCACCTCTACTTATGATGTTGGAGCTTCATCGAGAGGGACATGCGATCAATGTGACGATCATGACGAATTGCGGCATAATGGTAACTGTAAGCGACGTAAATGCTGTTGGCTTTCACTGAGGGTAAACCGCGTTTATACAATGCGGTTC
The DNA here is from genome assembly GCA_018398585.1 of Simmondsia chinensis. NCBI lineage: Eukaryota > Viridiplantae > Streptophyta > Magnoliopsida > Caryophyllales > Simmondsiaceae > Simmondsia > Simmondsia chinensis. The sequence continues at coordinate 29,147,084 of JAGTTD010000008.1, read as the reverse complement.
GAGGCGACGTAAATGCTGTTGGCTTCCATTGAGGGTAAACCGCGTTTATACAACGCGGTTTAACTCATAAACCGCGTTTATACAACGCGGTTTATAATTTAATTTTATAAACCACGTTTATACAATTATATCTTCACTCTTCCCGCTCGATCCCCGCTCTCTGCTCTTTGCTTCCCGCTCGCTCTTCCCACTTCTTCGCTTCGTCGCAGTGGGCTTCAGCTTCTTCTTCTTCACACTTTCATTCTCTATTTTTAAGGTAAATGACATAATATCTTCTCCATTTCAAGTGTTGTGATTCAGGTTTGTTTGAGCTTGCCCTAATCCCATTTCACGTATATTTTCATGGCAAATGACTAAAAATTGACTTGAATAGCTTCTCCATTTTCGTGGTTTGCAGTTTAAGTTAATTTGATTTTGCCCTAATTTGATTTTGAGTGTATTTTCATGGTAACTAATATAAAATTGACATGAATAGCTTTGTGACTTTTGTCTATTGCCGTTTAAGTTTTCAGGTAACTTAAAATGGACATAAATAGCATGTGTTGCGGCTTAAGTTTATTTGAGTTTGCCCTAGTTTGATTTCGTGTGTATTTTCATGGTAAATAACCTAAAATTGATATGAATAAGTTTGTAATTTTCATGTGTTGTGGTTTAAGTTCAGTTAGGTTTGCCCTAATTTGATTTCGCGTGTACTGTTAATGGTAAATCACTTAAAATGGAAGTAAATAACTTCTCCAGTGTTGTGTTTTGCGGCTTAAGTTCAATTAAGTTTGCCTTAGTTTGAGTTCATGTGTATTTTCATGGTAAATAAGCTAAAATTGACATGAATAGCTTTGTATTTTTCTTGTGTTTTGGTTTAAGTTAATTTTAGTTCGCCCTAATTTGGGTTCATGCATATTTTCTTGGTAAATAACGTAAAATGGATATAAATATCTTATCCTTTGTTGTGCGTTGCTGCTTAAGTTCATTTTGGTTTGCCCTAATTTGATTTTGTGTGTATTTTTATGGTACATAACCTAAAATTAACATGAATAGCTTCTCCCTTGCTATGTGTTGTGGCTTATGTTCATTTGAGTTGGCCCTAATTTGAATTCATGTGTATTTTCATGGTAAATGACTTAAAATGGATATAAATAGCTTCTCAATTTTGTGTGTTGCGGTTTAAGTTTATTTGAGTTTCCCTTAATTTGATTTCGTGTGCATTTTCATAGTAAATAACCTAAAATTGATATGAATAGCTCTGTAAATTTTGTATGTTGCAGTTTGAATTCATTTGGGTTTGTCTTAATTTGATTTCGTGCATATTTTTATGGTAAATAAATTAAAATGGACATAAATAACTTCTCCGTTTTCTTGTGTTGCGGCTTAAGTTCATTTGAGTTTGCCCTAATTTGATTTCCTGTGTATATTCATGGTAATTAACTTACAATGGACGAAAATAACAACTCCTTTTTTTGCGTTTTATAGCTTAAGTTCATTTGAGTTTTCCTTAAATGTATATTTATGATATTTCCATGGATAAATGCTTAGTTGAACCATGTAAATTTGGGTTTCTTTTGTTTTTCTTCCAATCACCTTTGTTTGTGCTTGTTGTTTCGATTTGTGAGGATACTTTTGTATTCTATAATTGTTTGTAAAAAGTATTAATACTTCATCTTAATGCTTCCTTCTCTCTTGCCTAGTACAGCTTTTCGTATGGATGCCTCAGATGAATTTAGTAGCTTCTTGGGAACACTAGGCCGAGATCCTGGCATTTGCCCTCTGAATCATACCCATTGGAGTAAAGTACCCAAGCAACCAATATTGGACTATGTAGAGGTACAATTTTTAATTGTTTACTATCTTAATTTACTATACTTGTCTTCACACATCATATTAATTTTGCAGAAAAAGTATGAGATTTCACCCCAGAGTTGCAAGTGGGTGTTACAGGCAGTGAATTCTGCATGGAGGTCATACAAACATGACTTAAAGAAAGATCATTTTGACAAGTATGAGGATAATGCAACCAGATGGGGTAACCGTCCTAAAGGAGTTGTCCCTGATTATCAAATGAGAGATCTATTTAGGCGATGGAGTACCCTAGCAGCCCAGGTATTTATAATAGATTAAAATAACATATTTTCACGATATATTTATTGTTATTGTATTTATGAAATGTTATTCCATATGTGTTTTATAGAATGTGGCTGCAATCAACAGTCATAATTCGCTTAAGCAGAAGTATAGGCACACAGCTGGGAGAAAGAGCTTCGCACGTATAAGTTATGGATTGGTAGAAGAGCTCTCTAACTTATATGCATCTTTGGCCACTCTTAGAATTAAAAAAGACTAAGATTTTTTTTACACTTCTTAAATGCCATTTGCAGCAACAAATTGATCCAGATAAGCAACCTCCTACACGAGCGGAAATGTTCGTCACAACACGTAAAAGAAGACCCGGTAAAAAATACAAAGACGATGCCGAGAGCACTATCGCTAAAATTGTAAGTTGATTTATTAATAAGTTAACAACTAATATCTTACTTTGTTTGACCCTTTATTGATTTGCACACTTATGTAAGATGAAGTTCAGTCACAACAAGACAAGATTAATGCAGAGGCTGGAACAAACGCCAAAAATAGGGATGCCCTTGCTGAGGTTATGCCTGATGAAAATCCCGGTCGGTTGCTTCTTTATGGGAGGGGTGTTTGTCAGAAGGATGTGAAATGAAAGGAAAAAGTAGGTGACATACAAGTTCCATCTAACATTAAGACTGATGTGGAGTCTGTAGATGTTGCAAGATTAAGATTGTGTATGAGCTTGGACCTGCTCAGCAAACTCCAAGTTGAGCTCGCCTTAGTTAGGCTCGTTTAGCCTTGATCTCAGCTCATTCAGTCTCAAATTTAGCTTGATTAGGCATATACAACTTAGTAAATTGTATTAAGATAAGCTTGTTTAACTGTGTATACATTTGTTATATTTTGAATTACCTTTTGTGTTTAGTTTTCTTCTTCTTGAGTGTGATGAAAGTCTCATGGTGTTTTTGGGCATTATTGTTAGAGGAAGAGAATTAAGGTTGGTAATAGCAGTTTTTGGTCAATGAAGGTTAGTGATGGCAGTTGAATTGGCGGTTGAGGTGACAAACATAGAGGTGTTATGGGATTAGTAGTAAACGCTTGGGGCCTCCATATTTGATGTGCATTTGCCGATGACAATTTAATTTTATATGATGTTATGTTTTGCCTAGGTGGATAATTGTGTTTTGTGTTGGACTTTATTGGTGAATATTAATGTAAGGATGGAATTTGTCCTTTACTAAATATTGCTCTTCACTTTGCACTCATGATTTAATATTTTTTCATGGCAGGTAGATGATGATGATGATGTTGAAGGTGATGACGAAGATGATGTTGATCATGTTTTCTGATTATTGTATAGTTTACCTCAAAAACTAGTTCATGCATAATTTTGTAAGCAACAATGGATTGATTAGGCTATTTTGTGCTTTGGTAGGTTATCCTTATAAACTAATTGGGCATTATATTAGATTTGATGGATGTTATTTTGTTGACAATTGATATGTAGTAATTTTGATGTCAATGGATGAAGTTGGATATTCCTTTTTTGGACAATCAAGTTGGCTATATTTGTTGTTTGAAACAGGTGTACTGGACTATGAATTTTACTGCAACACATGATTATAAACGTATATCGAACGGTCTTATAGGTAACAAACTGTTGCAATAGGTTTCTTAAATTGTTGGCTTGTTTGCTAGAAAACCGTTGCTATAGGGGGGAAAAATTGTTGTAATAGATTTTCAAACTGTTGTGTTTAATAGTAAAAAAGAGTTGCCATAGAATATTATACATGAGAATGGTTGCCATAAGGGACAAAAAAATGTTGTAAAAGGTATCTAAAACCGCTGTTGTCCACGAAAAACCATTGTCATAAACAAAACTGAAGCATAAAAATTGTTGCCATTATAAAAAAGAACTGCTGCAATATATACCTAAATACTGATGTTAATTCATGAAAAACCGTTGCTATAGGAATTACTATATAATAAAGACCGTTGCCTTAAATAAATATAACCGTTGCCATATATCAGCTAAAAACCGTTGCTATTGATAGCTTTAATGTCACGGTTCCCAATTCGTTGATGTTGTCATTAAAACCGTTGCTATAGGCTACAACGACGGCCGCGTATACAGTGGTTAAGAAACAGTTGCCGTAGACCTATAACAACGGTTTTCAGCCTACAGCAACACTTTCCAACCGTTGCCATAGACTTGTTTTGTAGTAGTGAAACCGACTCAACGTTTGGAAAACAATTATTGAACTCATTGATTTGTCTTTTGTCTTGCTTGACATTATATTGACCTAAACATTCTAAAATTTTGACCATAAATAATATGATTTTAGTAATAATAAATACAACAACAATAACAACAACAAACCTAGTGCCTCCAAGGGCTCCCGCCAAAAGCAGGGTCTGGGGAGAGTAGATGTACGCAGCCTTCCCCCTTCAGGGGCCTACCCTGAAGGGAGGCTGTTTCCTAGAACCCCCAACCTAAAGAGATGGTCTGTATCCATCAGCCAAAGATTAGGCACAGGAGAAATACCAAAAAGCATAAGTATGGCAAGCCAAAAAAAAAAAAAGAAGGAAGAGATAAAGAAAGAGAACGAGAAAGAGAATGAGGTAGGGATAGAATAGATAGAGATAAAGACTACCCTACTCTAACCGGATCATCTAATACCCCTATGCTAGCCCTCCATTGGGCCCTATCTAAGGCCATCTCCTCCCGAAGGTTTAGATGGGTAAGGTCTTGTCGGATCGTCTCAAGCCATCTCTTCTTCGGTCTGCCTCTGCCTCTTCTGCAATAATACAGAAATGAAATTCATAAATGTCAACCGTGTATCGCATGGGGCAATTCTAGTAATGATAAATATCAGTACCAATTTCTTCAACAATAATACAGAAATGAAATTCATAAATGTCAACCGTGTATCGCATGGGGCAATTCTAGTAAATCATTATTTAACTAGAATTTTAGTATCTTAGAACTCAAAAAAAATTATTAAAAAAAAAAAAAAAACCTGATATCAGAGGCCCGGTTTTTCCAGGCCATGAGGCATTTAACTAGGCTATATATCTGGGCTGGGATCTCATGGTTCATATTGGGCTTAACACTATTTAAATTATTTGTTTATGCATTTTGCCCACACAAAAAGCCTCTCCAAGAAAAAGGGCGCAAAGAATCCTCAAGAAGGCAATGTTTACGAGCCTAAAATTGAAGTTAAGATTAGGCTCCATTTGTTTAGGAGGAAAATCACATTCTAGAAAGTAGTTTTCCCCTTTTCCGTTGTTTGGCGCAAGATTGGTGACAGAAAAAGTTTTTCTAAAGGAAAACCTTTTCTTTCAAATGGGAGAAAATGACTTCCCTTTTAAAAGAAGGGAAGTCATCATTTCGAGTGATCTAGAAACATGATTGCGATAATATATAAGTATTCTCATTAGATTTTTCCTAAAAAATGCTAACACGGCATATGATTTTGGCCATATTTAGGTAGTTCTTACATCAATATACGATGAACTTTTTATTGTAATTTGCTAAAAATATTGACATGACTTGTAAATATTATCGTAATTATGTATTATATTAGCACTTTTATATTTGGTCAAATTTTTACAAAAATTCATCAAATTTTGATGTATAGTACCCGAGTGATAAAATATTCAACTTCAAGGTACGTCAGTATATAGATTCAAATGTCATGATATGTAATAAATGCAAAAACCTTAGGGTATCCAAGTAATAATTTTACAACCACACAGAGTTTAAATAATTTCAAATATATTGTATTAATATTTATATTGTTCTGTAACTAGGTATAAGATGATTGGTAAAAAATGATTCTTTAAAACAAGCAAGGAATATCAAGATATGAAAACATGTTTTCCGTTGAAACAAACAACGGAAAACCTAAATGGGAACAACATTTTCCATGGAAAACCTTTTCCAAAGGAAAACGTTTTCCGTGGGAAAAGTACTTCCGTTGAAACAAATGGAGCCTAAAATTGGCACCCCAAATGTCAATTTTGTTGTTTAGTTCATTTGCTATAATTAGAATTATAATTTCACCATGCAATCTATAAAATTACATTTTAACTGAAAATCATACTTTTCAATTTCGTGGGGGGGGGGGGGGGGGGGGGGGGGGGGGGGGCGGGGGGCGCAAGGAATCGCAATTTCATACCAATTCTATTGACCTGAAACACAAAATGACCCCACTAGATTAACGTAAACCGAAGATGGATAAAAATCGAAAATTTAGACACAACATAAAATTTAATCAAAGCCCAAAAATCACCCAACTCGAATTACTTGACTTTGAAAGGACCAAAATCAACTTAACTTAAAGTCCGAAATGACCTAATCCGATTGATCCCGAAACGCAAGATAACTCATATCTAAAAAAAATGAAACTAACTGGCTTAAATGCGATGTAAACAAATAGAGCCAAAGAAGAAATGACCCGACCAAATTGACCCAAAACTTAATATGACCAATTCCCAAAATGACTCGAGCTATCCAAAACTCAACCTAAGGTGACTCGAAATTGAAAATGATACAACTCGTTTGCATCTAAACTAAGATGACTTAAGCATGAAAGGACCTAAATCAACTCAAACTAGATTAATTCTGGCTTGAATTCTAAAAAGACCTAACACGATCAACTGAAAATTCGAGATAACATGGACACAAAATATTCCAACAGATGCTTGACTCAAAACTCGAATAACTCGAACTGAAAGTGAAATTCTTCGACCATAATAACTCAAATGCAATATGAACTGCTTTGACCAAAACTCGTCCTTAGTTGAATTAAAGCTTGAAACACTCCAACTCGATTGACTGAAAACCGGTGATGACTCGAATCATAATGGAATTATAATTCCGACCTCCAATTCGTTTAATGAATTAAACAATGAATTTCAATTCCACAAGAAATCCAATTTCACCACAATTGGAATTAGAATTGCAATCCCACAATCTAATTCTAATTCCATGTGCCAAACAACTATGATTATTTTTTACTTAATCGTCATAACTTTTTAACTTTTCGGGATGACACATTTAAAAGTTAATAATTTTCAATCAACCACTTATATTTCCATCAATTATGGTGGTTGATTGAAATTTTTTTAACTTTTAAAGGGTGTCTTATGAGAAATTGAAATATTACATCAATTTAGTGAAAAATGACCATTTATTAAGGCGGTCTTCTGTCTGAAGAACCCTCACCATCACCGACGATCGCCACCACCACCACAGCTCTCACTAAACCACCGCCACCTCTAAAGAACCCTCACCACCTCAGACAAACTCCCACCACCTCCTACGGTCAAATATGACCAAACCCCACCATCCAATGATCAAAAAGCCCCACCACAGCCAATGTTCGAATGCCCACTTGTTTGCCCACCATTGCCGCTAGCACCACACCACACTAGGCCGCCACCGCCACCACCACCACAGCTTCTACTAAACCCCAAGCTCATCGCTGTTACTGCACCAACTAAACCTCAAGCACCACCCTCTGCCCTTCGTCTCCCCACTACCGTCGCCACCTTGACTCCGCCCCTTCGTCTCCCCCTCGTTCGATCCCTTCATCTCTGCCAATGAGAACCCTAACTCTACCACCAACACCATCTACCCTAACCTCCAACTCCACACCACCACCACTGCTGGTCAAATTGGCTGCCACCAGTATCCCGTCTGCCATCGCCCTTTTGTCTTCCTCCTTCACTTTCCCTAACTTCCGACCAATACCTAAGGCCACCCCCCTCCATTGACCCCGCATCTTCCAGCTGCACCCTGCTTCTACCACTGTCGCCATTGACCCTCCATCTCCATCCATCCCACCTCTAACCCCCTTAGCAATCGGCAACCACTCACCACCGCCACCTCCCCTTTTGTTGTGGTATTTCTCTTTTATCCCATTTCGGTAATTCAAATGCCAACATCCAGTGAGGAAATATCCATCTACATTGATGGCCTTTCCGAGAGATCAAATTCATGGGTCAAAGCTATTTTTCAATAGTTTGGTTCGAACTAAGACACTTCTGTTCCTCAAAGGAGAAGAGTGAGAGTATGATATTTTTATGGTATTGTTATAGTTTGGTTTAGGAGTGAGGCTTTCAGGGTAATGATGTGCATGAATGGCAGATGGATTGCAGGATTAAAGATCAAAGTTGAATGGGCCAAACAATGGCAAAAGGTTTAGTTTCACATCTAATCAGAGCCAATCACATACACGAGCTCACCGAATTAATAGAGATGGAAGAGTTGATGCTATAACTGCCAATCACATTCTGGAAGATGCATCTTCAAGTTCTCAGGTCAAGGATGCCGAGGATCACATTGGCCCCAAGATTCTGGTGGCGAATACAAATAAAGGTGTGGAGACCTTGTGGAGGCCTAGTTGAACAAATCGGTAATAGCTTACTCTTATGAGGACGATACACTTGATAATGTCCTCACGTTCATTATAGAGAATAACCTTTATGGTTTGGTCCCTAGAGGGCTAAGCTCAAAGATTTTCATCCTGACATGCAATTCTGCTGAATCAATAGAATCCTACCTTAGGCCCTCGAAATAGCTGCTGCTACGTAGGTTCAAGTGGGTGTATAAATACACAAGCCAAACACTTGGAGCTTTGAATAGAAGAGTTGGGACTGAGATTTATGGTATGTCACTCCAGTGCTGGTTGAGGGAGTGCTTCACTTTTCTTAATATTTGGGGCAAGTTCATTCGAGAGGATGCTAGAACATCTATAATGACATGCCTTGACATAGCAAAGGTACTTATTAACACATGCTTCCTATCAATTATTCAACAAGTAGTCCAAATAAATTTCAATGGGGGATCTCGCATAGTTTTTGTGAAAGAAGGTAACTATCCCCAATTACTGTTTCGAAGTAATCGCTTTTGCTACCTTTTCCAGATTGAACAAGGAACAAGCTTCACCTCCTTGGCAAGCTTAAGGTGCTAGAGCTTGCATCACTTCTGGATCACTTCCTTCAACTGTTCATCTTTTGGAGGAGGGTTTTCCACTGCCCCGCTTTAGGGTGGGTAATGTTGATGTTAGGATCGATGGGCTGAATGCTATACGGGCCATATTGCACTACACGTTGATGGTCAATTTACTAGTAGGTGGCCCTGGGGTTCTAAAACCCACGCTCGACTCTTATATCTTCATCTCCCTAGTCAGTTATGCAACTGACAATAACCTCCATCCAAAAACCTCGAGTCATCCAGAACCCTCCACTTCCCTTGCTAAAGGTAGAGGATGATAGGGGCAAATCAGCTGGATCTGAAGAACAATCGCCTCTTCAAGGAAATTAAGCTCCAGAAACTGTAAGTAACATTGAGTTAATGTCCTTGGGGCCTGAGTACTTGCTAGGTTTAGAGCCCTATGCTCTCACGATGGCGAAAACTCCGTGAGAGTTACTCTGATGCCGTTTATGGAGGAATCTAGTAAGGGAGGGGAGAAGAACAAATGTGGTGATAGGCCATCAGATCCTAATTTTGTTTCGTTTATAAAGGGCGGTAAAGCATTGAAGTGCGGGAAAAAATGAGCAAGCTAGGCGAGACGTGCAAGAATTTCTTAAGTATATGTTGCCTAGAAGTAGTGCGAAGAGGTTTGTTGAGCCTTCGAGTAATCAACGAAAAAAGAGGAATGCTAGAAAGAGGGCCAAAAAGGTTATGGATGTTGATAAACTTTTTGCTCGGCAGTGTGCATGGTGGATTGGGAAGAAGCTTAAGCTATCATCATGTCAAGGAATCATCTTATCAAAATGCTTAAGCTAATGGATAAAAGCCTAGAAATAGTTTTATACTCTAACATGCCCCTTCATACAAATGCTAATTAGGCTTGAAGCTTGAATAGTGCACAGGCCCATCTCATACCTTGTGCTTAAATTATTTTAATATTTGAAAATGCGGGTCATTGAGATTCAAACTCATGATCTCCTAATCAACAAAGCTCTAATACCATGTCAAAGAATCATTTATCCCAAAAGCTTAACCTGATAGGTGAAGGCCCATGAATGCTTTTATACTCTACCATAGAGGTCGCTACGGGCTGTGCCTGAGCCTAGGCTTGGCCGGGCCTAGCCCTCTCTCTCTCTCTCTCTCTCTCTCTCTCTCTCTCTCTATATATATATATATATATATATATATATATACACACACACACACACATAATATAATTATAATAGTGTCTCATAAAATTATAAAAATATATAATCATTTGAACCAAAAAATAATTATAATTTATTGATAAATAATATAATATACAATACAATACAATCACAATTACAAATATATTTTATAAAATAAAATGCATCATTACTTGTTAAAAAATATTATTATAACAATATAATAATGTCATTTAAAATAACAAATATATTTTATAAAAGAAAAGATATTATAAAAATATAATTATAACAATATAAATAAATTAATCTAAACTTACTATGGCTGTTGTAATACTTGTACTGGAGATAGAGTCGTCTTCTTCATCGCTTGATGATTTCAATTTCAAACGGTCTTAGTCTCTATTTGCTGCAGCCATCCAATCCTTGAAGAGCACCGACATTTTTAAGATGGTCGGTGCTAGCTTCGCTATCTTTGATCTAAGCAATCTACCACCTGCGCTAAAAGTAGACTCTGATGCTACTATAGACACCGGACATGTAGTCGCATGCCATGGTGAAAAGCACGGGATATTGGGTTTTGTTTGAATTCCACCATTACAAAATATCAAAATATTGATTAGCTTCTATCGGATAGAATTCGATCATAGACGAATGCATGTACAAAGAAAGCTCATCATAGGGCGTGGGACTTTGTTTGGACTTTAATTAGTTAAATACATCCCACGCATATGATTTTTCTCAAGAAAAGGATGAAGATGATGTAGAAGAAACATTTGTATTAGATGATAATTTTTCATAACACACATAAAATAAATTATGTAAATTTTCATAAACTTTAGCAACAAAGGATTTTATATCAAAAGTTGGTTTTATTTTTCTGTAAAATATTTGGGCAAATTATTCAAAACCCGTAACTTTACAACGCGGATAAAAAGGGTAGCACACTACAACAAAATTGACTTTAGGTAACACTTAACTTGTAAAATTTGTTCAAAATGTTACCATAGATAGTGTTTATGCAACACTTTTTTTTTTTTGTTACATTTGCATGGTACCTAATGTAACGCTTCTAAAAAACTGTTACATTTGTTTGGTATCTAGTATAACACTTAAAAAAAAATTGTTACAAAAGCCATATTATAGGTAACAATTTTTGTAAAGTGTTACATTTGTTTGTAATTTGTAACACTTTTAAATCCGTTACCTAAACCTATCTAACTTTTTAATGTTTAATATTTTATGCTTTGACACATGAAAATCAAATTAGCTTTAAGATCAAATTTTGATGGCAAATTACATATTATTACTATGAGATTTTGGGTATTAATTATTAAACACAAACTTTGTGAAATAGTATTTTTGTCCAAAAGTTACATATATTTAATAAAATAATTAAAATTACGATATTTACGCGTATAAAAGTTGTCATTATTTGTTAGTACACTCACAATCCTCTTGCTATTGCCCTCATTATGCACAAATTGTAATATTTTAACATTATTAATAAAATTATTCTATCTTTTTATATACCGTTATTTAGACTGTTTTATTAAATATGCTCTATTTTAAACCAAAATAACATTTAATAAAATTTCTCAACTAAAAAAATTTATATAGTAAATTTTAGAATACTAATTTATAATTTATAAAATCTTATTAAAAAATTTATTACCTAAAAATATACTTTTCCTCTAAAAAAAATTTGTTTTCCCGCCATCTTCTTTAAAAAAAAAAAAAAAAAAAATTGAAAACTCAACACCCCCAACCCCAACCCGTCTCTCCCCTCCCTCTCTCTCAAAATCACCCCTCTCTCTCAAGCTCTCCCCTCACTCTCACAAACTCAACTCTCTCTCTCTCTCTCTCTCTCTCTCTCATCGACCCTTGTCCTCCATTGCCATTGCTTGCTCGTCCTCCGTTGCCGCCATCCATAGTCGTCTCTCTCCACACCTCTCCCTCTCATTTTTTTGTGAGTTTTTTTTTTGGTTGATTTTTCATATTGTTGTTGGTTATGTCTCAAAATTGAACCCTAAATCTCGTTTTGATGCCAAATAATATGAACTCTAGACACTGATTTTTCTTTCATTTTCTTGTTAGTTTTTCCTTTGAGTTTTGTTGATTTTTCATGTTATTGTTGGTTATGTCTCAAACTTGAACCCTAGATATTGTTTTAAGGTAAAAAAAATACGAAATCTAGATTTTCTTGTCAGTTTTTCTTTGATTTTTGTTGATTTTTCATGTTATTGTTTATTACGTCTCAAAAGTGAACCCTAGAAATTGTTTTGGGGTCAAAAAATCCGAACCTTATACATTATTTTATCTTCTATTTTGCGCCTTTCTTGCTTACATTTAGCCTTCATCTTTGGTAGTTGTCTCTCTGATTTTTTTTTTTTTTTTTTTTGATTTTGCATATCCTTAAGGTTTATGTGTTAAAATTGAACCCTGCACATGATTTTCAGCTCTTATAATCCACTAATTTCTCCTTTTTGTCAAAATTAATGAATTATATTTTGTTAAAATAAACATTACTGTACAAAGATTAACTTGGACAAAATTAAAAGGTAACAATATTAATATGATAGAAAAAGTATATCAACTATTGAAATAAGTAACCTTAAAATGTATATCTTAATTACATAGATAGCATATGTATCTATATATACATTTTAAAACTAAAAATACGAATTAGGGAGTGAGCTTTCTCTGCAAAGGTGAGAACTACTGAGGGTTAAATGTCAATAAAAAATAGCATAAATAATGACAGAGGCATTATAAGGAATTGATCTCGTGAAGTAAATTTAAGGATAATAGCGCTCGACCAACAGACTAAGGATATCATACTGTTGCTGGTTCACCTCCTACAATATATCAAATGATTGAATCTTATATCAGCGTATACATGTTTTATAGGTTGTGTAGTAAAGTATCATGATTCTTGAGATTTGGGGGGGGGGGGGGGGGGGCGGGCGGGGAGTAAGGGTTAATTAGTAATAAATCCTAAGTAATATTAGGCTTGTACTGTCATTAGAATAAGTCATTTTAGAGTGTTATATTGTAAGTTGGTCATTAGAGTAAATAATTTGATGAATGCTAGTTAGAGGGAGTTATGTAGTGGCAGTTAGTAAGTCATAATGTTAGATGCTCTTAGTCAAACTTCGCGGCTAGTTGTTTAGGTCGGTTGGAGCTAGTGTCTAGGTGCATTATATGGTGATCTTGCCGCCTCTTGTCTTGCTTAATTTAAGTGGCTTAGCTACTCTTGTAATGTTTACTAGTTGAATGAAATTGCTCTCTTCTTCCAAAATTCTCTCTATCTCTTAAGTCCTCTCAATATGTGTTGATTTCTATCTCTAATTCTCTTCTAATCTTATCTAATTCTATCTACTTCTCACTTAATTCTCATCTCAATTCATCTCATATATCAATTTAAACTCTTGAAACTCTAGTTTATGATTCAAGATTAGCTTGAATCATAACATAAAGCTGCGGGTTCAATGCACCTCGGTACCCTGAACATAGTTCCGCCACTGCCTATGTAGTAGCATGTTAAGTTCATGGATAGTCTTACAAACTATTATCTATTTGCTTCTATTTTCTTCTTTATTAGTGAAGAGATATTTTGTTATTCATTTAATTCTTTTTCCTCTCTTCTAACAACAACCTATTAATAATAATCAATAAAAATGAAGATTACATTTGAACATAGTTTGCCCGAGCATGACATTAGCGAATTGTTTTCCAAAGTTTGATAGTTGTATTGCATCCCATGGCTAGAGGTGTGTAGTAACTTCTAATTATAGTTGGCTTGTATATCAATTTTCGGATTTCCTAATATAAGTGGCTTAGCTACTCTTGTAATCTTCATTAGTTGAATGATATTGATCTCTTCTTCCTAAATTCTCTCTATCTCTTAAGTCCTCTCAATATGTGTTGATTTCTCATCTCTAATTCTCTTCTAATCTCATCTAATTCTGTCTACTTCTCACTTAATTCTCATCTCAATTCATCTCATAACTCAATTTAAACTCTTGAAACTCTAGTTTATGATTCAAGATTAGCTTGAAACATAACATAAAGCTGCGGGGTCAATGCACCTCGGTACCCTGAACATAGTTCCGCCACTGCCTATGTAGTAGCATGTTAAGTTCATGGACAATCTTACAAACTATTATCTATTTGCTTCTATTTTCTTCTTTAGTAGTGAAGAGATATTTTGTTATTCATTTAATTCTTTTCCTCTCTCCTAACAACAACCCATTAATAATAATCGACAAAAATGAAGATTACATTTGAACATAGTTTGACTGAGCATGACATAAGCGAGTTGTTTTCCGAAGTTTGATAGTTGTATTGCATCCCATGGCTAGAGGTGTGTAGTAACTTCTAATTATAGTTGGCTTGTATATCAATTTTCAGATTTCCTAATATAAGGGGCTTAGCTACTCTTGTAATCTTCCTTAGTTGAATGATATTGATCTCTTCTTTCTAAATTCTCTCTATCTCTTATGTCCTCTCAATATGTGCTGATTTCTCATCTCTAATTCTCTTCTAATCGTATCTAATTCTATCTACTTCTCACTTAATTCTCATCTCAATTCATCTCATATATCAATTTAATCTCTTGAAACTCTAGTTTATGATTCAAGATTAGCTTGAATCATAACATAAAGCTGCGGGGTCAATGCAACTCGGTACCCTGAACATAGTTCCGCCACTGCCTATGTAGTAGCATGTCAAGTTCATGGATAGTCTTACAAACTATTATCTATTTGCTTCTATTTTCTTCTTTATTAGTGAAGAGATATTTTGTTATTTATTTAATTCTTTTCCTCCCTCCTAACAACAACCCATTAATAATAATTGACAAAAATGAAGATTACATTTGAACATAGTTTGCCTGAGCATGTCATAAGCGAGTTGTTTTCCAAAGTTTGATAGTTGTATTGCATCCCATGGCTAGAGGTGTGTAGTAACTTCTAATTATAGTTGGCTTGTATATCAATTTTCAGATTTCCAACTATAAGTGGCTTGGCTACTCTTGTAATCTTCATTAGTTGAATGATATTGATCTCTTCTTTCTAAATTCTCTCTATCTCTTAAGTCCTCTCAATATGTGTTGATTTCTCATCTCTAATTCTCTTCTAATCTTATCTAATTCTATCTACTTCTCACTTAATTCTCATCTCAATTCATCTCATACATCGATTTAAACTCTTGAAACTCTAGTTTATGATTCAAGATTAGCTTGAATCATAACATAAAGCTGCGGGGTCAATGCACCTCGGTACCCTGAACATAGTTCCGCCACTGCCTATGTAGTAGCATGTTAAGTTCATGGATAGTCTTACAAACTATTATCTATTTGCTTCTATTTTCTTCTTTATTAGTGAAGAGATATTTTGTTATTCATTTAATTCTTTTTCCTCTCTTCTAACAACAACCTATTAATAATAATCAAAAAAAATGAAGATTACATTTGAACATAGTTTGCCTGAGCATGACATGAGCGAGTTGTTTTCCAAAGTTTGATAGTTGTATTGCATCCCATGGCTAGAGGGGTGTAGTAACTTCTAATTATAGTTGGCTTGTATATCAATTTTCAGATTTCCTAATATAAGTGGCTTAGCTACTCTTGTAATCTTCATTAGTTGAATGATATTGATCTCTTCTTCCTAAATTCTCTCTATCTCTTAAGTCCTCTCAATATGTGTTGATTTTCATCTCGAATTCCCTTATAATCTCATCCAATTCTATCTACTTCTCACTTAATTCTCATCTCAATTCATCTCATATCTCAATTTAAACTCTTGAAACTCTAGTTTATGATTCAAGATTAGCTTGAATCATAACATAAAGCTGCGGGCTCAATGCACCTCAGTACCCTGAACGTAGTTCCGCCACTGCCTATGTAGTAGCATGTTAAGTTCATGGACAATCTTGCAAACTATTATCTATTTGCTTCTATTTTCTTCTTTATTAGTGAAGAGATATTTTGTTATTCATTTAATTCTTTTGCTCTCTCCTAACAACAACCCATTAATAATAATCGACAAAAATGAAGATTACATTTGAATATAGTTTGCCTGAGCATGACATAAGCGAGTTGTTTTCCAAAGTTTGATAGTTGTATTGCATCCCATGGCTAGAGGTGTGTAGTAACTTCTAATTATAGTTGGCTTGTATATCAATTTTCAGATTTCCTAATATAAGTGGCTTAGCTACTCTTGTAATCTTCATTAGTTGAATGATATTGATCTCTACTTTCTAAATTCTCTCTATCTCTTAAGTCCTCTCAATATGTGTTGATTTCTCATCTCTAATTCTCTTCTAATCTCATCTAATTCTATCTACTTCTCACTTAATTCTCATCTCAATTCATCTCATATCTCAATTTAAACTCTTGAAACTTTAGTTTATGATTCAAGATTAGCTTGAATCATAACATAAAGCTACGGGGTCAATGCACCTCGGTACCCTGAACATAGTTCCGCCACTGCCTATGTAGTAGCATGTTAAGTTCATGGACAGTCTTACAAACTATTATCTATTTGCTTCTATTTTCTTCTTTATTAGTGAAGAGATATTTTGTTATTCATTTAATTCTTTTCCTCTCTTCTAACAACAACCCATTAATAATAATCAACAAAAATGAAGATTACATTTGAACATAGTTTGCCCGAGCATGACATAAGTGAGTTGTTTTCCAAAGTTTGATAATTGCATTGCACCCATGGCTAGCGGTGTGTACTAACATCTAAATATAGTTGGCTTGTAAATTTCCTAATATAAGTGGCTTAGCTACTCTTGTAATCTTCATTAGTTGAATGATATTGATATCTTCTTCCTAAATTCTCTCTATCTCTTAAGTCCTCTCAATATGTGTTGATTTTTTATCTCTAATTCTCGTCTAATCGCATCTAATTCTATCTACTTCTCACTTAATTCTCATCTCGGTTCATCTCATATCTCAATTTAAACTTTTGAAACTCTAGTTTATGATTCAACATTAGCTTGAATCATAACATAAAGCTGCAGGGTCAATGCACCTCGGTACCCTAAACATAGTTCCACCACTGCCTATGCAGTAGCATGTTAAGTTAATGGATAGTCTTACAAACTATTATCTATTTGCTTCTATTTTCTTCTTTATTAGTGAAGAGATATTTTGTTATTCATTTAATTCTTCTCATCTCTTCTAACAACAACCTATTAATAATAATCAACAAAAATGAAGATTACATTTGAACATAGATTGCCTGAGTATGACATAAGCGAGTTGTTTTCCAAAGTTTGATAGTTGTATTGCACCCATGGCTAGAGGTGTGTAGTAACATCTAAATATAGTTGGCTTGTATATCAATTTCAAATTTCCTTTTCACTTTCAATTCTATTGCTTCACAACATATCTTTTAATGTTTATATTGAAATTATGATTAGAGAAGTTTAGGGTTTCATACACTCGATAGAGAAAGGGGAAGGAGGAGTCTTATTTGGCTTCTAGTTTTCTTTGTCCAAATAGAGTTCCTAGGAAATACAAAAACCAATATTACATGACTTTATTTTCTCATTTTTTGTATCTACTTTGAGTAATGTTCTTTAAGCTTTGGCACGACATAGTCAAGATAACATCTAATCCATGACTAATTTGCATTATGCCTTTTATGATTGTTTTGAATTGTTTCATTGGAAAACATAAAATTTTGATGACTTTTATTTTCAGCAAATCTTAAATAGGAGAAGTTGGATAAACTTGCCAAGATATAGGCCCGAATATGTTGAAGGAGTGGAGGAATTTGTTAAGGATGCAACAACCAACAACGATAAAATGCGTTGTCCGTGTAAGAAGTGTAAAAGACGCTTCCTTGTTCATAAAAATGACGTGGAAGATCATTTAGTTGTTGACGGGTTTGAAGATTGACTTTCAAGTATGGAGAACTTACCATCAATGCAAAGAAAGGGTTTGCACAAGTAGTGGTGAGGATATACGAGATGCTTGTGATGACATTGAGGGGTTGTTACATGACAGATTTAGAGGGGTAGCAGAAGGACAAGCCGGGGAAGGAGTGAATGAGATGAGTGAAGATGCAAAGAAATTCTTTAAGTTGGTTGAGGAAGGAAAGCAACAACTACATCCTGCCTGTAAAAATCATTCAAAACTTTCTTTCACCATCTGCCTTTACCTCTTTAAGTGCCTCCATGGGCTAAGTAATGCAGCATTTGCTGATCTTTTAGACATGATCATTGAGGTGATTCCTGATATAAACATACCTAAATCTTTCAACGAAGCCAAAAAACTGGTGGATGATTTAGGACTTGATTACAAGAAGATCCATGTGTGTCCCAATGATTGCATGCTATTCTGGAAGGAACATGAACATGACACTTCTTGTCATGTTTGTGGTGCTTAGAGGTGGAAAGCGGATAATGGCCATTAGAGTGATAGTAAAATTCCAGCCAAGGTTTTGAGGCACTTTCCTTTAAAGCCTAGGCTGCAGAGGTTGTTCATGTGCTCTGAGATAGCAAAGTCAATGGTTTGGCATGACAAGGAGCGTCCTAAAGATGGAATTGTAAGGCATCCAGCGAATGGTGCAGCATGGAAAGGATTTGATTCTTTACATAAAGACTTTTCGCAGGATCCGCGAAATATAACGTTAGGACTTGCTAGTGATGGATTCAATCCGTTTAGAACAATGAGCATTTCCCATAGTACATGGCCAGTTGTCCTAATTAACTATAACTTGCCGCCGTGGTTGTGCATGAAGCCAGAATATTTCATGTTATCTTTATTGATTCAGGGCCCTAATTCCCCTGGAAATGATATTGACGTTCAAATGCAGCCATTGATTGAAGAACTAAAAGATTTGTGGGAGTGTGGATTGGAGACTTATGATGCATTTAACAAGCAGATGTTCACCATGCGTGCAGCTTTATTATGGACTGTAAGTGATTTTCCAGCATACGCAATGTTGTCTGGTTGGTCCACAAAAGGGAGATGGGCTTGCCCTTGTTGCAATCACAAAACTTCATCTCAATATTTGAAACACAGTCGAAAACACTGTTATCTTCATCATCGTGGATTTTTAGACATAAGTCACCCATGGCATCGAGATGAGCGATCATTCATCGGTGGAAAAGAGGAGTTACTTGCACCTTGCCCCTTGTCCGGAACTGAAGCCTTAATGGAATTGTCTGATTTTAACAATAAGTTTGGGAAAAAGTGACAAAAGCAGAGAAGATATGATACTCCATGGAGGAAAAGGTCCATATTCTTTTAGCTTCCCTGCTGGGAGCACAATCTATGTCGCCACAATCTTGATGTGATGCACATAGAAAAGAATATATGTGATAATGTGATTGGGACATTGTTGGACATTCCTGGTAAGACAAAGGATCATCCAAAAGCTTGCCTTGACTTGTTGAATTTGGGAATAAAAAGGCATCTCCAACCTATTTTTTCCAAGGATGGTCATAATTTTACACTATTACCTGCAGACTATTCAATGGGAAATGAAGCTAAAGAAATTTTTTGCAAAGTCCTAAAAGAAGCAAAGTTGTGCCTCAAATATCGGACGATGTGTGCAGATGAAGGACAGGAAGGTAATTGGATATAAAAGCCATGATGCTCAGGTTATACGGCATTATTTGCTACAAGTTGCTGTTAGGAAAGCTATGCCTAAACCCGTTGCGATGACTTTGATTCGATTGGGTGCCTTTATGAGATGTATATGTAGCAAAGTTATCAAGTTATATATGAGCCGGATTATGACTCTGATTATGATGATATATTAGAGGATTGGATGCATCCAACCGAATGAGTTGTACTTGTTTACTAGTTTTTGTTGTTAGTGACTTATACAGATTGGACATTGTGTTTCACTTTTGCTTGTAATGACTCGCATTTGATATTTTGGTAGAATTTGTAATGGTGGATGCTTTTGCATTTGTTGTGTGTTTCTATTGTTTGATTTTTTTTTTTTTTGCAGCATTTTAATGATGAATACGAGAAAAAGTAACTCCCAAGCAAGCCACATGAATGAGTATGAGAGAAAAAATTATGAAAGGATTAAACTAAACAACCGCCTTTTGAAACAATGGGGCTTCCAAAGTTGGTTACTTCTGTATTCAACAATGGCAAACAAAAAAAAAAAAAAAAAAAAACCTCAAAAATGATCATGCGGCCGATGAAAAGTATATGCCCAACGAAGAAGATGTTGAAGAAAATAATGAACTTGAGGGAACTTCTGTGAAGGTAATCACATCTATCATTACAATTTTATTTTAGAGTACGAAAAATTTTATTTTGCTAATTTAAATTTGTATTTGAGGCATCTATAAAGAGCAAGAAATCAGTTGCCCAATCAAGAAGAAAAACACAAGCCTCGATTCCGTCAATGTCAATGAAGGAATATTTAGCTATACAAGTGCAATTGAATGACTAGCATTCATCGAGCAATCGAGTGATAGATGCTAGAATTCCCATTGGACTTGGCCCACCACAGCAACAAGTCGTTTTTTCTCTTTTGTAGTTCCAAGAACAATTTAATTTTTTGTTTTTATTTACATTATTTTTGCTATAAATTTTTATTTAATATTGTCTACTATTTATTTTTGGTATGTCATGTTACCCCTATGACCAGAGAAAGGCTATCATTTAGTCCATCGATTTCATTTAACACGAATCAATCTGACAACATGTTAGTGAATGTTGGAGCTGGTGTAGAGCATTGTCCACAAAACGAGCAGATTCCTATTGGCCAAAGTTCATCTAGTAGCGAACATGTAAATGTTGCTGAACAATCATCCAACCAAGTAACTACATCCCAGCATGCTAATCCCAAGCGAAAGAAGAGTACAAAGCATAGAGGCCCTACTATGTTATTTCATGTCTATGCTCACAAGCTCAGTGAACGTCCTGTTATAATTCTCAATGAAAACAACCAGCCAATTGGGCCTACTAATGACATAGTGAATGAATTTGCGAGATTCTTGGGAACTATTACTCGTGATCATAGTTGGTGCCCCCTTAATTGTCTTGATTGGCATCAAGTTAAAAACAAAGACAAGACGTTGGAAGTTGTTCATGTATGAAAACTTATATACCCTATAAACATTTTAGCTTATCATTTTAATATACAATGCTAATTCTAAGCTTGTTTGTCTTGTAGAGCAAGTATATAATCCCTGAGGTAGCTGATGGGTACATATTACGTTCAATTAATGATCTATGGAGGGTTCATAAGTCACGAAAAAAATCAGGACATTATGTTGCTTATATGGATTGGGAAGATAGGTGGCAAAATCGTCCTACGGACCTAGTCCCTGATGAAGACATGGAAGAGGATTTCAAATATTGGGATTCTCAACCTATGAAGGTTTAACTTTTCTTTAGTTATTATTTTATAACATTATCTTTGCTTTCAAATTAAAGCGTAAACCATTATTTTTCTCATTAATTTTGTTTCGTCTTTCAGGATTGCAGTGAGAAAAATAGAGAAAGCCGTAAAGTACAAAAAAACAGTCACACTGCAGGGCCAAAAAGCTTTGCAAGAATTGAAGAGAACTTAGTAAGGATGTATAATACATATGTGTTATGATATTTATTGATTTTATACGACTTATGTTAATGGTAACTATTTATAAACTGACATAGAGACAAGAAGATGAAAACGAGATGCCACCGTCTCGAAGAAAGCCGTTTGAGGTTATGCATAAAAGGACCGAAGGAAGGTCTTATAATACCAGCTATGAAGATACTCAAAACAAAATTGTAAGAAGCTTATTTTGCTCTATATCTTGCACTAATATATACGATGTGCTAGGAACAAGATTGTTTGGGATATATGGTATGCTAGGAACAAGAATGTTTTTGAAGGCGGCTGTTGAAATGAAAAGGATGTCTTTTGGTCGATTAAACTTCGTGTCGGTTGGTTTAAAGCTTGGTGCAATTGCTTTCCATTTCCCCTGTTGAGTCGGATTGAGCGCTTTAGGTCATGGAGTAGGTCTAAGTAGGTTCTCATTGCTAGTGTCCCAGTCTCTATTATGCTTTAGGTCTTGGTTGTTGGCCATGTCTTGGCCCCTTTGTTTTTGTTTGTGCAATGTGCTAAGTATTGGTGTGCTTCTGTGTGGTGCCTCTGTTGCTTCGAATGTCTTGTTTTTTGGATCGGGTTTGCTGTATGATGTATGGGTTTGCTTAGGTTTTTATTGGAGGGGGTTTTTTAGGTTGCTTGTGTCTTTCATTCCTTTTCTTTTGGTTTCTCCCGCTCTTGGCATGGTGTTATGATGCAAGCTAATCTTTTTCATAACCTAAGAATAAATGAGGGATAATAGAGTTGAGATGAGAAGAGAAGTGAAAAGAGATGAGAAATAGAGGGAGAGATTAAGATGAGAGAGAAATCAAGGATTATCATTCATCAATATGGACCAAGTAGGCTAATACTAATACAATGAACCAAGACTACCTTCCTAACCAACTTAACTAGCCGTCCTAGCTGCCATTCTTGACATTTGAGTAACTAACATGAACTTACTAAACCGCCCCACACCAACTACTACAACTACGATCCTCCAATACAAGAGTGAACATGGCTAATGCAATAAAAGAAGTACTAAATTGCCTAATCCTAATGACTTAGCTATTTTATTACAACCAATGAACTATTATTACTTAGTTCCATATATCCCATTTCTTAGAATCATGACACATGGTTCTCGTCTTGCTTTGGTGAGTCGTCAGTTTTTATATCATGAGTTTTTTTAGTAATTACTGAAAAAAAACCTGATTAGATTTTTTTTTTTATTATGTACTGTTTATTTTTGGCTTGTAAATAGGAAAGGATGAAGGTAGTCGAATCGGAATTTGAATCTCAACCAGATCATGATGTTCAAACAGAAAGTTCTTTTGATAAAGTCATGTCCAAAGAAGACAATGGATGCAAGCGATTGCGCTTGTATGGGAGGGGTGTGACTCAAAGGCAGCTTAAATCAAAGAATATCGAGGCATCTAGTATTCCTATGCCCAAGGAGCTTGTTCAGTCCATACGAGACACCGTGGTAGAGGAATTACAAAGAGAGTCAGAAGCTCAAAAGTCAAAAATGGCGGAAGTGGTGATTGCCATGGGTTTATCAAAAATATAAGATGTTGTCCCTAGTTTGGACATCACTCAAATAGTACAACAAACGGTTACATCATCTCTTGGTCCTACAAAATCTAAATAGGTATGACTTTGTTTGCTCTTAATAAATGTTATTGTTGTAAAGAAAATGCATATTGTTGGACTGGGGGCAAGTGGATTATGTTGGAATCATGCATCATTTGGGAGTGCAAAGATTGAAAAATTGTTTTGAAATTTTAAGTTAGAATTAAAAGTGGGTGATGAATGGGGCATGTTAGGTGTTATATTTTAGTTAATGAATTTGGTTTGTTTTTAATATTTTTAAATTTATTTAAAATCTCATGTGGGCTTAGGGAGAAATGTAGCTGTAATGACAAATGTTTGGAGCAAGTAAATTGGGTATAAAGGTTTTGGTGGTTTTTTAAATTTTTTGACAATTCACAGCAAGTCAAGGCAAGTGACTATAAAAATTCTAAACTTTGAGTTATATGGTTGGTGTTAGAAATCTCTTCTATTTGATTTTTAGCTTTTGAGGGTTCTTGTTAAGTTATTGGCTTTGTTGAGTTAATTTGTGTTCCCTTTCGGATTGTAACTCAATTTCAGATTCTTGCTATTACTTTTTTGGGGCTTAATTTGCTTGTGAATTTTTTGTTTTGAGATCCCAAGAATAAGCTCGATGTGTTGTTTGATTTGGATGTTGGGGTTCCCCAATTTTCAATCAGTGTATTTTGGGGTTCTGGTGAATTTGCTGAAATAAAATTGGTTTTTGATCTACAAGTCCCTTTCTCTCTATCGTTAGGGCTTTCCTCTTGTGCATTATTTTTTAGGGTTTCACTAAATTATTTAGTCAAAATATATCTGTATGTTAACAAGTATGGTAGCTATTTCTTTTGCTTTTTTTTATATTTGTTGTTTCTTACATTGTTAATGAAAGTAACTACTTCCAAATATCTTATAGAAGCGTGTTCGATTTTATAATAGTTTAAGCATGATATAATATAAATAGGTTTTTTAGATTTTGATACGTGTGGTTTCAACTAATTTATAATAAGTGTGCCTTGTGTCCAATTTTTTGAAGCAGAATTTAAATGATTCTCCTTTTTTTCTTTTCTTGTAGGGGGATGACTCTTTGCCACGAACTGCTGAATAGAGCTTTGAGTTTGTTCTATCCGAGAGTGTGTGAATATCAAGTTTATCATTAGATTTGATAGAACTTTGTATTTAGGGGACATCCTTTTTTTGGCATATTCCCAATGTAATATGAAATGTCTTATTTGGAAACTTTTCATTTGTAGTTGTGGATTGTTATCATGTATTTTGGACAAAAGGGTTGTGTATTTGGATATGAAGTTTGATACTTTGCCTATATGAATGTAAAATATTAGGTATGAAACAAAATATCTGCATTGAGCTCATAATTGTTGCACTTGATCAAGTTTTTTACTAATGATGAGTAACATGTATCAATGGAAACTTGTTACATTAAGTCCTTAATTAAAGTGTTACTTTTGCATCAAAAGATTGTTACATGAATCTATAAAAGTGTTACATTAGCTAGGTGAAATGTTATATATAGTCTTAATCACATTGTTACACTAGGTTACAAAACTATTACATTAGGCCTATTATAATTGTTACCTAAAGTTTTCTTGAAACTATTACATTAGATACAAAGCTATGGCAACACTATTAAAAATGTTACATTAGGTTGAAAAATCTGTTACATTAGGCGAATGTAACACACCCCTAACGTAACAATCAAAAAAGTGTTACATAAGACCCAAGGTAACACTTTTATGAGTTAAGGTAACACTTTTTTGTGTGTTACATACGGTCACTTTTGTTGTAGTGGCAATACAATATGTCATTGGTAAATCATATTATATTTTAAAATTTTCTCTATCATGACCGTAATGGAGTCCTGCAACATGAGGTTGGAGGAGTTATCCATCATCTAAGTATCAATATCTACCAGCCTAGATATTGCATGTGGAATGGTTGGATATAAAAAAATATGTGGTAGCCTCTTTAAAAATAACAAAAAATACAGGTTTTATTAATTATATCGCAATCTATATTTTCTAAATTAAAATAAATTAGATCTGCATGATTTTGCTCTATAAATTCAATTAAGACGTCTTTTGTATGGTGTGAATCTTTTTAACATTAAAACCGTGGATGACCACCTATTACGTGTATCGAATTTAAATTGTTTACAAGAAACGCTGTGTGCGTCACAAAGTTCTTTAAATTTTTTTGCCTAATCCCGAATATCTTAATTGCTTTAATTACTTGTCTTAAAACCATTAAAGAAAAATCTTGCATACCATCCATTACCATTAAATGCAATATATGATAGCTGCAATGTAAATCAAAACATTTCTCATCTAACATGGGCCTCATATACGTAATTAATTATTTAAAAGTTCAAGTGTTATTAGTAGCATTATCAAAAGTAATGCTGAAAAATTTGTTGTCTATCCCCCACTCATGGTTCATAATGACACCCGTGATTATATGAGCACTATGGGGAGATTCAAGTAGGCAAAAATGAATTATTCTTTATTGCATAACGTAGGAAGAATCAATCTAATGTGTAGTTATGCACAAGAAAAGTATGTTGGATTTCGTCTTCCATGTGTCAGACGTCAACGAGAACATGCTCGTATTTGACTTTAAAATTTGTTCAATTTTGTTTTTCATATTTACAAATTCTCTAAAAGTGTCCCACTTCAAAGTGTTGCGAGGAACCTTTAAAGCGATAGGGTTTAATGCGGTTTTACAGTACCAAACCAATCTAGGGTCTTTGCCGGTGGTAAACGGGTTTTCATCCGAAATGTTGCATCTCATTAATTCGTGTCTGTTAGTTTCTTGTGTAAACTTAAAGTTTACGAGCACACTAGTTACTTACTGTACAAGAGTTTGTTGGGTTCTATTTGCATTTAATTCGGGGTAGCTTTTCTGTAGGTGTCTTTTTTTAAAGTGACAATCCCACTGCTAAGTGGATGCCTCCAGGCTTTTGGAGGATCATATAGAGTACAATATGCTTTAGCATGTTCATGGTCTAGTGTAAAATGTTTCCATACATTGCTAGTTCTACTTCTACTACTGCTCCTAGTGGTGTGAGTTTGAATTTCATCGTTGGTGGGCGTGGGTTTGGGTTAGGAATATCCCACATCCCTCGATTTATGATTACCCTACTCATAGAGGTTTACATGTTCCCAATCACAAGTTTTTTATGTAGGGAGGTGATGGAAAAGTTCTAAAAAATACGTTCCTGGGTATTAAGCTCAATTCTTCTAGATTGGCTAGTACTGTTACCCATTCTAGGGGCTTTAGGCGGTCGAAATAGAACTAGATCGACCAACTCCAGATGAAGATGAATTATGTGCCATTATATTATTAATTTATTATTACAAATGCAAGTAATATAAATAAAAATGACAAATAAATAAAATTTTGATACTAATTCACCGAAGTGAAAACTGAAATTTGAGCTTCTACAAGCCTCTACGAGTATAACACGATTGAAACTACCTTGAACTCAGTTAGTTTTTTTAATATAATTACATATAAAGACATTTAAAAAAAAAAAATTATATACATTTATAAAAAATAGTTAAAGAGTTAATAAAATAGTAAGGTTAATTTCTTTTTTATCAATTTGGCATCACATTTATAAATTAGGTAAAATAGTTGTGTAAATTAACTTTTTCGATCAAAGTATGTATTGACTTATATTATGTAAATTTTAATACTTAAATTTTTTTTTTGATAAACCTAATAATTAAAATATTGATAATACTAAAAGCTTTCCAGGCCATGAGGCTTTTAACTGGGCTAACTGGGTTGGGCTGGGCTAAGTTTTGCCCATGCATTCGTAATTGATACGAGCCCATACGAAAAGCCTCTCACTTCCGTAAGAAACAAAGGGTGCGAAGAATACTTCGAAAGGGAATATTTGAGGGGAGAAAAGACAATATTATTTAAAATAAATAACAAGGCTTTCTATAGGGAACTACCTTAAATGGTTAGTTTTTCCTTAATCGACATAACGTTTTAATTTTTTTTTGATAACACCAAGGTTTAAAAATTTTCAATCAACCACCATAATTTCATCCATTGTGGTGGTTGATTGAAGATTTTTTTTTTTTTTTTAACTTTTAAAGAATGTTCTAAGAGAAATTAAAAAGTTGCGGTAATTATGTAAAAAATGAACATTTTTTTTTTCAGGTAATCTTTTGTATAACAAATCCGTATACTGAAAAAAGGTGAGATGTATTGAAAATTGCTATTTAAGGTGGTAGTCAGTGATATTTGGTTGAAACACTTTGGTCAATGATTCAAAAATTTTAAACACTTACAAATGTACTAAGAAATATCTCTATCTAATGAAAAGAATAAAGATTCTCTATTGAATGTTTGCTCTTGCTGCACTTTATGCTATTACCCAATATATAAAAGCTATTGGTCACTCTAAGACCTTTGTTCTGACTACATCAAAGTGATATAAAGTACATGCACGAGTTCAAGGCATCCTCAAATTTCAGAGTCCACATATTATAAATTATTAATTTTTGATAATAGTTAAGAAATAAACAACTCAAGTGGTCTAGCTTAGTTTTTCAAAATCTCATTAACATACACCAATATATCTTTAGATATTTATCCATACGACCAAGATGAGTCATCACTTGTGTAATATTATAGTTTTAATAGACAAATAATTCAAACTTATCACTAAATTAAGAATTTATTTTTGGAAAATGTCACTCCATTTAATCTGAGTATATATGTGGCCAATCTCAGTTTACACCCATATTAGATAATGATATGTCATCGAGTTCTATGTCCATCTCATGCCACATTTTGAAAAATAATCAGACGCATTTACAACTAATAAATGCAATTAGACAATTATAATAAATAAAATAATTTTATTTATTAATGATTACAAATTACATAATTTATTTTTAAGGGAACTTTTTTTTTTTTTTTTTTTTTTTTATCATGGTAAAGCCTTGGGGGAGGGGGGAGAGTGGATAAACCCCTTAAATTCCTCATAAAGAGGACACCACTTTTGAGTTTCGCGGGATTCGATCCCAGGTCACCATATTGGCACCCGACGACCATGACCACTTGGCTATGTCCCTAAGGGATATTTTTAAGGGAACTACTTCTAACATCTAGAGCATTGCCGAGCACTTAGATTTTGAAATTGTTATAATCATAAATCCTGTTTGAAGAATATGTTATTAAAATCACATAAAGTAGGCGTGCATGGAATTTGTACTGACATTTCAAGTTCAAGACATAGTTTATCTGTTTGCAGGTTGTGGGACATGTATACTTATATACATCCATTTAAGTTCGATAGCCATTGATATCAAGTGTGATTTCTTTTGCTCGATAAGTTTTATTCTTTTGCTCGATAAGTTTTATTCCTCAAGAGGCCTCCCGATGACCCGTCGTCTTTCACCCTCCAAACCGGATTTTCCTTCCCCATTCCTGTGATGTTGGTTTGGTACCCCTCCTGTCTAGTTCCATCTCCTACTAGGTCCCTTGCTTGCATCGCGGGGAGGGGGGGATTTTCCCCTCCGGTCCTCCACCCTCTTCGAGGTCTTCGTTCGTCTTCTATGAGGTGGTGCTGTGTGTGTCTCTGCTTCGGCTCCATCTGCTGCCCTTCTTGTTTTGGTCTCTGCCTGTTTTCCCTATTTCGTGTTTTTTGTTGTTTTCCCGTGCTGTCCTTGTTTCGTGTGTTTTTTTTTTTTGGTTGTTTTTCCTGTCTAATCTGGATCCATTTTTGTACCGACTACCATTTATGGGGTGGCTCAGGGCTCGCTTTGTCGAGTTGTCTGTCTGTACTTCGGCTATGCCGATATTTATCAAAAAAAAAAAAAAAAAAAAAGCTAATGTGAATGATTGTTTCATTTGCTTCAGTTTGACTTTTGGTTTCTTCGGATGGGAAGCGACGCATATTAGTGTAGTGAGCAAGGAACTTTGAGTGAAGTCAGGAGTAGGGATCAGCTACCAATATTTATCTATAAATTGAACTTTCTGGTTTCAACAAAATAGGGAAACAGTATAACAAGCGCATGTTTTTCCTCTGTTATTTTTTATTTTTATTTTTTTTTTTTTTTTTTTTTGATAACTGAGAATTTATAAATATGAAGATCGATCGAGAGATCGCAAAACAAAAAACACAACAAGTAAGGGCAAAACGACAAAAGGACCTCCACAGAAACCCCAAACCCCAACAACACCCAGAGAGAAGAAGACACCACAGACACGAAACAAGCAAAACCAGGCTCAGGAAACAACAAGAGCGACGGCCCAGAGCCCAAGCAACCAACAAAAGAACCAGACAAAAACAAACGGGCACAAGGAGGCGAGGAGGAGAGAGCCGAGACAAACACCCAACACAAACAACCAACGGGAACGAACCACCACAAAACAAAAAGCAAACAGCCATTAACCACCCACAAGAACAGGCCACACGCCTACGCACCCCCAAAGAAAAGACGAGAAGAAAACAACACCAGACCACCAAAACAGAACACAAGACGCCAAAAGCAACCAGGCCAACAGAACACCAACTGGCAGCAGCCCCTCAACACCTACTACTGAAACCCTTCTTTAAGACATTCTTATTGTTCAAACTGTTCAATTTGATTCAATTGATGAGAAAATTGTGGCGCATTCTAGTGCTTTGCTCTATATTACACTATAGTAGTAGTTGTCTTGTAAACTCCGGGAGTCAAAGTGCTGATCCATCCCTTTGTACGACGCGAGGGCATATACATGACTTAGCACAATGGTGAACTTTATGGCATGGCAAGAATACTTGGTTTTCAAACAAGTTTTTGTTAACACTACTACTTCTCCAAGAGAAGGATCGATAACTTCACTGGTATTCTATAGTTCAATTCTGCCAATCTCTCTTTTGTGTTTATTCGGTCGATGAGAGCTAGCCACACCAATACCCTGATCTTGGGAGAACAAGCTCACATCACTCACTCTTAACTGATTCAGTGGCAGGATTTTTTTAGGCCACGATTTATGTCTTATAGAAGGCGTTAATTGAGAAATCACCACTAATATTATATTTTCAAATCAAAACATCTTTTTTTTTTTTTTTTCCCTACTAGATCAAAACTATTACTGGTTGAAAGAAACTATAAGTAGTATTTCATACTGCTGATCTTTACTTTTCCATCTCAGTTTGGTTTAATAAATCCTTTTTGATTTCAGTTTATTACAAGGTGAAAATATACAGTATTATCTTAAAAAGAGCCACCAACTCCTAGGAGAGGAGAAGATAAGCTTCAAATCCGAAGCATCATACTTAATAATAGATGGTCTATGTGCGGAAATAACTAATATCCCGGTATGCAATACGAATCAAATACTACGACAATACGAGAAGTAATTGGACTAAAAGAGAAAAGAAACAAACGACACAATGATTTACGTGGAAACCCCTTTACAATTGAAAGGGGAGAAAACTACGGGCGAAGATTGGAGCTAATATTATTGAATCGAAAAGAAGAATTACAATCATTCCTTTTCTCTCTTTCTCTTGTTTTTAGTTGGCGGCGCCGCTGGGAAGAAAACCTCACATGAATTAGATACTTGTGACGTAAACCCTACGTCCATATATATAGGCCCGTGAAAACGCGATTCCCGATCGATCGGCTGGCTTACTGCTGGCGTCCTCCTGTTACGTAACTTTCCCAATCGATCGAGCTTCACCCGATCGATTGGCCTCCTCCCGGCATCCCTACTTAAAATACCAAGGAATTTTGAGACATTTTCCTCACAAATCTCCACCTTGGCTCAAAATTAACATCAACAATAAAATAACTCCACCTTCTTCACAAACGCCCCCTCAACCGGGGCTAACACACATCAAACACAAAGACCCACTGATGTGTTTGTCTACGTCTATTAAAATTTAATATAAAACCCTGTCTATTAATCTATGACCTAAATTGATTTAAGAAAAAGTGATATCTTTGTGTTAATTAATCTAGTAAACGACAATTAAACTAAAGTAATCTACTACTAATCGGGAAGGTGTATTAAATTGGAGCCTAGGGTTTCGAATCCATCATCAGCCAATTATTTTTGCGTCAACTCTTAAATTTGGATTATTGATTATCACACGGGTAGTGGTTTAGGCTACAAGCTTCAACCTACTAAGACAATGTTGTTAGTATTACGTATTGACCCTATCTAATTTAAGCATAAGGAAAATAGGCTCTACCTAACGTATTGTTAATTATTACGTATTGATTCTATCTAACTAAAGTATAGGGAAGATAGGCTTTAATTAACAATTCGGTTAATACTATTGTTTGAGTAATTAATCCTAAGGCTACAAGCACAAAGAATTAATTTATAAATATCAATATCAAAAATTAAAGGTTATAAACTCAATAATCATATCAATTGAATAAACAATAAAAATATAATACTTCAAAATATTTATCTCAACCAAGCAATTCATGTAAACAATCAACTTAACCCGAATTAAAAGTAAACAAAAGTAAAGTCTAAGATTTCATCTAACTCCAGAGAGCAAGTTAGCTCTCTATCAAGGACGACCCGGTGAAGGAGGAGATGAACAAACTCATGTCGGTCTTCACGCCAATTTCGCTCTCGTTCCAATTCAACAAAAAAAGAAAGAAGAATAAAAATCTGAAAGAGAGAGAGAGAGCTGAGAGGAGAGAGAGAAAATAGGGGCCGTCCCCCACCCACAAATCCCCAAAAATCGAATGCCTTATATCCTCACAAACACCGACCCTGCGTCTTCTCTGTGCCCTACCGAATATGAACTGTGGTCTAGGCGTTGGGCCACGGTTGGCGCTGGTGGTGGGCCGGAGGTCTGGGACGATGGACTGGTGAAGATGGGTTGCACTTGGGCAGAGGTTGATGGCGCTGAATAGGGGCTGTTGGCCTGGGGTTGATGATGACGTTGCTGGTGGTCGAATCGAGCCAGTGAGGATGGGTTGCATTTGGGTTGAAGATGATGACCAGTTCGCTGAAGTTGGGCCGGAGTTGGGCCTGCGTTTGGGGCTAAAGATGATGAACAGTGCAGTGAAGTTGGGCCGGAGTTGGGCCTGCGTTTGGGGCTTGAGGTTGATGATGTCCCGAATCTCAATTGACTTGATTTAATTGTTTATGCATCGAATTTGCCTTATTTGCACCAAAATTTGACAATTTTCAGAACTTTAATTTCAAACCTGTTAAACATAAAAATTACCAAAATGAGTGTAGAACTATAATTAAATAGGTGCAAAATAGTTAAAATAACAGTTAAAAGATGTGTAAATACGAGACGCATCAACACATCCACACCTAATCTTTGCTAGTCCTCGAGCAAAGCGTGGAATAGACATAACGACTTGAGTGACCAACTACCCCAACCATCCCAACCTTCACCCAGTTTTCCGAGATTGACACCTATATTATAATTCAAGACAAGATTAAATCATTTAGAGCATTCGCCAATTTCATGAATTCAGTTGATTAAACTTCAAAACCCGTCATAGAATTTCATTAACCTTGCATCAACTAATAGGAGCTACTCAAGCAATTTAAGCGCACAAGTGAAAGTGATTATGATTTCATGTAACAGAATCTCCTCAAATTCTCGCTTCCAACCAAATATATAAAGGTTTTGCGCACCTACACCATTGAATCACCTAAACACATGCCTACACTTAAAGAAATTTTATGTGGTATATGAGTGACTACTTTACAACATTTTGACCTCGATATAGCACTAGAGAAGAACAACTTTATCATGAAGGTACATCAATTTTCACTTTGTTCTTTTTCTTTTATTTTTTTTTCTTTTCTTTGGAGGAAATTTTTTCTTTCTTACTTTTCATTTTTTTTTTCCGTTTCCTCTTCTTTTTCTGTCCAATTTTTGGAATTTCGCATAACAAGTGCCTTAACTTTACAATTGACATCGATCAACAAGTATTTTTCATCGTATCAAGAGGCGAGGATTAGGATAATCCAACAGGGCAAGCTTGCAAAACTCAAGATATATATGGTTGTTTACTCGAATTCTTCATATTTTCCAAAACACAAAAGCCCTGTGCTTAGTGAATATGTGAGCGGCATGAGTAGAACCCATTAAAATCAACAATGATCAACAATACTCATTAACAAGTATGAAGTAGAATTATTTAACTTCATGGAATTAAGAGACTGAATTAAACAACTAATCCCACTAAAATCATAACATACGTGTCGATCAGGGAAAACTTGGTTAAATGGTTATAATGCACACTCAAATTGCACAAAAGATGCCAAAATTTTAAAAATTTGACCAAAAAAAATGAGCACATGCAAATGCGCCTCACCCCCACACCTAAATTCAACATTGCCCTCAATGCAACAACATTAATCATGCACAATACATAGGTGAGATGGAGCAATACAACCTGACGAGACGGCGTGGACATGTATATTGGAATCCTTCAACCCAACGTAAGAGCCTGAAAAGAGAGAAAACAAACCTCGAAGCAACTAATTAGGTCAAAAACTAAATTAAAACAAGAAATAACAATCCTAGGCTGCCTTCTAAAAGCGCTAAGTTTTACGCCTTTAGCCGGACGCAATAGGTCTAGTGAAGATCAAGTAATGACATCAACCAAAGAAACAACTTCATCGAGCTCACCTAAGACAACATCTACGGCACAACCAGAAGTGTCACACGTCATTTCAGGAGGGAGAGAGTTGTCGGATGGATGCCTAATGGGAGCAGCCAAAAGTGTAAATCGAAGCTTATGAACAGCTTCCAACCAAGACTCATCGAGCTTAACTGATATGTCCTTAGATAGCACGCTAGTCAATGGTCTAGTCAACTTCCCATGGTCTTTAAGGAATCCATTATAGAAACTTCCCTGACCTAGAGAGGCTGTAACTTGCTTCACATTTGAGGGAGGGGACGAGTTCACAGTCAAATCTATCATAGCTTTATCAACCTCAATACCCTCCTTAGACAACCTATGGCCTAGTACAATTTCCTCCTGAACCATAACATTGTGATTCTTCTCCCAACCCAAGACTTCTTTCATGTCTGAGTTCAACCTTCGTTGCATCTCTTTAGAAGGTTTTGCATTTTCATCAAGAGGGTCGCTAACTAGGGTCGAGGAGAGTATTTGGTCCACCAAATCATCAGCAATATCCACACAAAAGCACTCTGACTCATCCTCACTAGTGGGTGACAAAGAAGCCTTAAGAATGTTTAACCTAATAGTCATGTTTGCAAAACTAACATCCATTACCCCAGATCTACAGTTAATGGTAGCATTGGCCGTCGCTAAGAAAGGTCGACCTAGAATGACAGGGATATTGTTTTTCGAATGG
Source organism: Simmondsia chinensis (assembly GCA_018398585.1). NCBI lineage: Eukaryota > Viridiplantae > Streptophyta > Magnoliopsida > Caryophyllales > Simmondsiaceae > Simmondsia > Simmondsia chinensis. The sequence goes on along the minus strand of JAGTTD010000008.1, from coordinate 29,112,384 downwards.
CGAGAAGGTTCCATATCTAGCACAAGAAAATCAGCAGGGAACATGGCTTTGTCTACTCTCACTAGCACGTTAATCAGCTCACCACAGGGGATCCTAGTTGATCTATCCGCTAACTGCAAGGTCACCGTGGTGGGTTACAACTCTCCTAGGCCTAACTTCTCATAAACCGAGTAAGGAATAATGTTGACACTCGCTCATAAGTCCAGTAAGGCTTTATTGATCGGGTAGTCTCCAAGTGAACAAGAGATGGTGGGGACACCAGGGTCTTTGTACTTAATCGGAGTGTCACACTTCAAAATAGAGCTCACTTGCTCGGGTAAAAACACTTTTTTAAGCAGATGTGCTATAGATCGCCTCTTTTGGTTAAGTAGATCCTTAATGAATTTCGCATAGGCCGGGATCTGTTTAATTGTATTAAGAAGGGGAATGTTAATCTTTACTTGCCTAAATGTCTCTAAAATGTCTTCCCACTTCTTGTCCTTCCCATTTGGATGTGGGCAACAAAAGCCTGGGGGAAGGGTACTCTGGGTGTAAACGAACCGAACGTTTAATAAACTACTCGTGTTCGAAATCGATTATGGCTCATTCGTGTTCATAATTAGGGCTCGATAACTTATCGAGCCGAGTTCGAGCAAGCTCGATAAGTTTAACGAGCCGAGTTCGAACAAGGGGGTGCCCGGCTTGTTAATGTTCGTGAACAGTTCGATAAGAGCTCGTTAAGAACTCGTTAAAAAACTCGTTAAGAGCTCGTTAAAGGCTCATTAGTAGTTAATATTAACTCCAAAATAGTTTGATAATGGCTCGATAGTAACTCGAATAACACAACTCGATAGGGAGCTCGACTCGATAATAAGCTCGTGTTTGTTATGACCTCGATTTCATTCGATAACAAACTCGGCTCAGCTTGATAAGGAGCTCAAATTGGTTCGATTAGCTTAACGAGCCGAGCCGAGCTGAGTTTTGAGCACAACAAAATCTTAACGAACTTAGCTCGAACAAGGGGTTAAAAAGCACGATAAGAGCTCGGCTCGAACTCGAGCTCGTTAAATCTTAACGAATTGAGTTTGAACAAGGGGAAGCTCGGCTCGGTTTGGCTCGTTTACACCCCTAGGTACATATAAGGAAGGAAGATTAGAGGTCTTAGGACTGGGAGAAGGGTGCATGACCTCATCGGTCGCCTTCTCTCTTTCCTTGCTCTTCTCTTCTCCCTCACCACTCATGGATACTTCACTTTCAGCACACACCCCATTGTCAACCTCCTTCCCATTTCTCAACACTGTAATGGATTTTGCTTGTTCTAGCTGGGAAGGATAGTTGTCTTGTCTTAAACAGTTCCTAGGGTTTTCTACAGCCTGGCTAGGGAGTCTTGCCTCTTCTCTCCAATTCAGACTGTTAGCTAGTTAACCTATTTGGGTTTCTAGCTTTGCAAACGATTGTGAATGGGAGTGGAGGAGTAGGGAATTAACATCTAAACCTTTCAGCACACTTAAAACCTTCTCTTCAAAATTTGAATTAGAGCTCAAATTAGGAGATTGAGAGTAGTTAGCAGCATACCCTTGTGGTTGAAAACCGACAGGCTTGGGCATACCAGGCTGTTGAGGTCGTGGGTTCTATTGTTGTGGCATAAACAGTCTTTCTTCTCCTTGCCTCCAGGAGAAGTTAGGATGGTTTCTCCATCCGGATTGTACTTGTTAGAGTATGGGTCGTTTGGGGAGAATCCTTGGGCTGCATTGACTTGTTCCTCCGACCACTTCACATAAGGCGAAGCAGAGGGGCAGTCATGTGTAGAATGAGAGACACTAGAGCATGAAGAGCAAACACTATGCACATTTGAAACATGAGACACATTAGGCACAGTAGAGGGGGCCAGTGTCATCTTAAATAGGGAAGTTAACTGCTCTACGAAAGAGGTAAGAGAGTCTACTTTCTCATCAAAGATGGAAGTGTGAGCAATCTCATTTACTCCTCTATTTAACCCAGTAACATTATGACGTGCATGTGCAGTAGATTGCTGTTCTCATTCAAAAGTTCGAACAATTCCCATGCCTCATCCTCATTCTTCCTGAGGAATTGAACACCGCATGATGCATTAATAGTTTGTTAACCCTTCTCGTTTAACCCATAATAGAAATTTTGGACTAGTTGCCATTTAGGGATAGCATGATGTGGACAAGCTCGTAAGAGTTCCCTAAACCTATCCCAACTCTCGTGAAACTCCTCAGTAGGGAGTTGGGTGAAGGTGTTAATGGCTTTCCTAGCGGTGTTAGTCTTAGTAATGTGATAGAATTTCTGAAGAAATTCTTGCTGCATTTGAGTCCAAGTACTAATCATCCCACTAGGTAAGATGCCTAACCAATACTTAGCCTTTTCCTTTAAAGAGAAAGGAAAGAGGCGAAGTAAGATGGCTTCATCACTAACGTTAGGAGTCCTGAAGGTTGAGCAAACCTCCATGAAACTATCCAAGTGTGTGTACAGGTTCTCATTGCCTCAGCCATGGAATTAAAGAAGCATTTGTATATTATGTGGCTTAATCTCGAACCGTTGGGCTACGGGTGGCAACCTAATGTAGGACAGTGAGGCATATGTAGGGAGTAAAATACTCCATAAGCGCACGTGGTTGTTGTTCATCAGCCATTACTAAATCAGAGTTAGCACTAGCGGATTTTGCTCGGTGTTGGGCTCTAAGGTCTCTTAAAGTTCTTTCAATTTCAGGGTCGAATATGGTAAGGCTAAGAGATAAACAGTGACGACCGTGCATGAACAATTAACCACACGAAACAAGTAAATTAAAAATTAAATAAGCAAAACAAATATAACAGACAAAACAAATACTAAAAAAAAAGACAAATAACAAAATACCCTAAAATCTACTTATGCACGATAGGGGTGTAAACGAGCCGAGTCGAGCTGAGCATCCCCTTGTTCAAACTCGATTCGTTAAGATTTAACGAGCTCGAGTTCGAGACGAGCTCTTATTGAGCTTTTCAACCCCTTGTTCGAGCTCGGTTCGTTAAGATTTTGTTGTGCTCGAAACTCGGCTCGGCTCGGCTCGTTAAGCTAATCGAACCAATTTGAGCTCCTTATCAAGCCGAGCCGAGTTTGTTATCAAATGAAATCGAGATCATAACAAACACGAGCTTATTATCAAGTCGAGCTCCCTATCGAGCTGAGTTATTCGAGTTACTATCGAGCCATTATCAAACTGTTTTGGAGTTAATATTAACCACTAATGAGCCTTTAACGAGCTCTTAACGAGTTTTTCAACGAGATTTTAACGAGTTCTTAACGAGCCTTTGACGAGCTCTTATCAAACTGTTCACGAACATTAACGAGCCGACCACTCCCTTGTTTGAACTCGGCTTGTTAAACTTATCGAGCCTGCTCGAACTCGGCTCGATAAGTTATCGAGCCCTAATTACGAACATGAACAAGCCATAATCGATTTTGAACACGAGTAGTTCATTGAACGTTCGGTTTGTTTACACCCAGAGTACCCATCCCCCAGGCTTTAGTTGCACCACATTTCCGGTGGAATGGGAAGGACAAGAAGTGGGAAGACATTTTAGAGACATTTTAGTTGCACCATAGATTAAATTCACGCACTTTTAGTCCCTGTGGTTCAACATCCTCTTGCCCTACACTTCAATTTAGGTGTGTTTAATAAATAGGGTTTTCTATTAAATTTTGAAACACGTAAAAAAGCACATCAAGATTTTGGTGCCGCTGTCGAGGACTAGGCAACTTTCGTGATTTTATTTTTGTGATTTTCTTTGATTTTTAACTTTCTATTTCTTCTTTAATTTTAAATTAATTTATTTTATTTTTCAACCCATGATTTGAAATCTTAATTTGATTCTTAATTTAGAATTTTTAATTTTTAATTCTCTTTAATTGTTATTGTCTCATTTCTAAAAAAAAAAAAATTATTTTCTTTTTCTTAGCATTATTTTTTCTTGTCATTTTCGTGCATAAGTAGATTTTAGGGTATTTTGTTATTTGTCTTTTTTTTTTAGTATTTGTTTTGTCTGTTTTATTTGTTTTGCTTATTTAATTTTTAATTTACTTGTTTTGTGTGGTTAATTGTTCATGCACGGTCGTCGCCTTTTGTCTCTTGGCCTTACCTTATTCAACCCTGAAATTGAAAGAACTTTAAGAGACCCAACACCGAGCAAAATCCGCTAGTGTTAACTCTGATTTAGTAATGGCTGACGAACAACAACCACATGCGCTTATGGAGTATTTTACTCCCAATACATACGCCTCACCGTCCTGCATTAGGTTGCCACCCGTAGCCCCTCAGTTCGAGCTTAAGGCACATACTATACAAATGCTTCTTTCATTCCACGGCTTAGGTAATGAGAGCCTGTACACACACTTGGACAGTTTCATGGAGGTTTGCTCAACCTTCAGGACTCCTAACGTTAGTGATGACGCCATCTTACTTCGCCTCTTTCCTTTCTCTTTAAAGGAAAAGGCTAAGTATTGGTTAGGCACCTTACCTAGTGGGACGATTAGTACTTGGATTCAAATGCAACAAGAATTTCTTAAGAAATTCTTTCCCATTAGTAAGACTAACACCGCTAGGAAAGCCATTAACACCTTCACCCAACTCCCTACTGAGGAGTTTCACGAGAGTTGGGATAGGTTTAGGGAACTCTTACGAGCTTGTCCACATCATGCTATCCCTAAATGGCAACTAGTCCAAAATTTCTATTATGGGTTAAATGAGAAGGGTGAACAAACTGTTAATGCCTCATGCGGTGTTTAATTCCTCAGGAAGAATGAGGATGAGGCATGGGAATTGTTCGAACTTTTGAATGAGAATTCCCAAGAATCTACCGCACATGCACGTCTTAATGCTACTAGGTTAAATAGGGGAGTAAATGAGATTACTCACACCTCCATCTTTGATACAAAAGTAGACTCTCTTCCCTATTTAAGATGACACTGGCCCCCTCTACTGTACCTAATGTGTCTCATGTTTCAAATGTGCATAGTATTTGCTCTTCATGCTCTAGTGTCTCTCACTCTACACATGACTGCCCCTCTGCTTCGCCTTATGTGGAATGGTCGGAGGAACAAGTCAATGCAGCCCAAGGATCCTCACGAAATGACCCATACTCTAACACGTACAATCCGGGCTGGAGAAACCATCCTAACTTCTCCTGGAGGCAAGTAGGAGAAGGACAGTTTATGCCACAACAAAGAACCCACGACCTCAACAACCTGGTATGCCCAAGCCTGTCGGTTTTCAACCGCAAGGGTATGCTGCTAACTACTCTCAACCTCCTAATTTGAGCTCTAATTAAAATTTTGAAGAGAAGGTTTTAAGTGTGCTGAATGGTTTAGAAGTTAATTCCCAACTCCTCCATTCCCATACACAATCGATTGCAAAGCTGGAAACCCAAATAGGTCAACTAGCTAACAGTCTGAGTAGGAGAGACGAGGGAAGACTCCCTAGCCAGGCTGTAGCAAACCCTAGGAACTGTGCAAAACAAGACAACTATTCTTCCCTGCTAGAACAAGCAAAATCTATTACAGTGTTTGGAAATGGGAAGGAGGTTGACAATGGGGTGTGTGCTGAAAGTGAAGTATCCATGAGTGGTGAGGGAGAAGAGAAGAGCAAGAAAAGAGAGAAGGCGACCGATGAGGTCATGCACCCTTCTCCCACTCCTAAGACCTCTTATCTTCCTTTCTTATATGTACACATAAAGAGAATTAAAAATTAAAAATTCTAAATTAAGAATCAAATTAAGATTTCATATCATGTGTTGAAAAATAAAATAAAATAGTTTAAAATTAAAGAAGAAATAGAAAGTTAAAAATCAAAGAAAATCACCAAAATAAAATCATGAAAGTTGCCTAGTCCTCGACAACGGTGCCAAAATCTTGATGTATTTTTTTACGTCTTTCAAAATTTAATATAAAACCCTATTTATTAAACACACCTAAATTGAAGTGTAGGGCAAGAGGGTGTTCAACCACAGGGACTAAAATTGCGTGAATTTAATCTATGACCTAAATTGATTTAAGGAAAAAGTGATATCTTTGTGTTAATTAATCTAGTAAATGACAATTAAACAAAAGTAATCTACTACTAATCGGGACCGTGTATTAAATTGGAGCCTAGGGTTTCGAACCCATCATTGGCCAATTATTTTTGAGTCAACTCTTAAATTGGGATTATTGATTGTCACACGAGTAGTGGTTTAGGCTACAAGCTTCAACCTACTAAGACAATGTTGTTAGTATTGCGTATTGACCTTATCTAACTAAAGTATAAGGAAAATAGGCTCTACCTAACGTATCGTTAATTATTACGTATTGACCCTATCTAACTAAAGCATAGGGAAGATAGGCTTTAATTAACCATTCGGTTAGTACTATTGCTTGAGTAATTAATCCTAAGGCAACAATCACAAAGAATTAATTTATAAATATCAATATCAAAAATTAAAGGTTACAGACTCAATAATCATATCAATTGAATAAACAATAAAAATATAATATTTCAAAGTATTTATCTCAACCAAGCAATTCATGTAAACAATCAACAAAACCCGAATTAAAAGTAAACAAAAGTAAAGGCTAAGATTTCATCTAACCCCAGAGAACAAGTTAGCTCTCCATCAAGGGTGATCCGGTGAAGGAGGAGATGAACGAACTCATGTCGGTCTTTACGCTAATTTCGTTCTCGTTCCAATTCAACGAAAAAAGAAAGAAGAATAAAAATCTGAAAGAGAGAGAGAGAGAGCTGAGAGGAGAGAGAGAAAACAGGGGCCGTGGCCCCCCCCCCCCCCCCCCCCCCCCAAAAAAAAAAAACCCCAAAAATCGAACACCTTATGTCCTTACAAACACCGACACTGCGTCTTCTCTGTGCCTTACCGAATCTGGGCTGTGGTCTGGGCGTTTGGCCGCGGTTGGCCCTAGTGGTGGACTGGAGGTTTGGGATGATGGGCTGGTGAAGATGGGCCGCGTTTGGGCCAAGGTTGATGACGGTGAACAGGGGCTGTTGGGCTGGGGTTGATGATGACGTTGCTGGTGGTCGATTCGAGCCGGTGAGGATGGGCGGTGTTTGGGTTGAAGATGATGAACAGTGCGGTGAAGTTGGGCCTGCGTTTGTGGCTTGAGGTTGATGATGTCCCGAATCTCGATTGATTTGATTTAATTGTTTATGCATTGAATTTGCCTTATTTGTACCAAAATTTGACAATTTTCGGAACTTTAATTTCAAACCTGTTAACATAAAAATTGCCAAAATAAGTGTAGAACTATAATTAAATAGGTGCAAAATAGTTAAAATAACTATTAAAAGATGCGTAAATACTAGACGCATCGCCCACCAAATTCGAGCAATGCTCGAATTTGCTCCCTGGTGTAACCTTAGTGAACATGTCAGCTGGATTGTCCTCAGTCCCAATCTTTTTCAACTTCACCTTCCGCTTGTCAATCTGATCTCTAATAAAGTGATGCTTCACATCTATATGCTTCGTTCTGTCATGATGTGACATCTGATCCTTCTCTAGATGAATGGCGGACTGACTATCACAATAGACACTAACTGTGCCCTGCTCAGCACTGATCTCACTAATCAAACCTTTCAACCAGACGGCTTCTTTGAATGCTTCTGTGACTTCCATATACTCGGCCTTGGTAGTAGACTGTGCTGTAACAGATAGTAAACACGCTCTCCAACTGATAGCTGTGTCACCTAAACAAAACACACACCCTGATGTGGACTTCCTCTTATCGAGGTCTCCACCATAATCATAATCTACATACCCAACCAAACAACGCTTACTTTTCCCATATTCCAAACAAATATTAGAAGTTCCATGAAGATACCTGAGAATCCACTTCACAGCATGCTAATGCTGTTAACCTGGATTTGCCATATAACTACTAACTCTGCTCACTGTAAAAGCAATATTTGGACGCGTACAAACCATTGCTTACATAATACTGCCCACTGCACTAGAATAGGGAATCTTAGACATGTACCTGATATCCTCCTCAGTCTTAGGCGAATCTAATGCTGAGAGTCTGAAGTGAGCTGCTAAGGGTGTGCTAACTTGATCAGCATCCTTCATATGAAACCTGTCTAATACCTTCTCAATATACTTCTCCTAAGACAAGTATAATTTTTCGGCTTTTTGGTCTCTACGAATCTCCATGCCTAAGATCTTATGAGCTGCTATAAGATCTTTCATCTCAAACTCACTCTTCTACATAGATTTCAAGTCATCAAAATCCTTCATGTCTCGTGCTGCAATCAACATATCATCAGCATACAAAAGCAAATAAACAAAGCCTGTATCAGTCTTTCTGACGTACACACAACTGTTGTACTTACTCCTGATGTACCCATGACCTGTCATGAATTAATCAAATCTTCTATACCACTGCCTAGGAGACTGCTTCAAACCATATAAAGACTTCTTAAGCAAACATACATGATCTTCCTTTCCTTCAACAACAAAGCCCTCGGGCTGATGCATATAGATATTCTCTTTTAGTTCACCATGCAAAAATGCAGTCTTTACATCTAATTGCTCAAGCTCTAAGTCATGCATGGCAACTAAAGACAAAAGTGTATGAATCGAAGTATGTCTAACTACAGGTGAAAATATATCATGAAAATCAACACCCTGTACTTGACTGTAGCCTTTAGCTACCAAACATGCCTTGTATCTTGCATCTTCATCTCAAGGAACGCCCTCCTTTCTTTTGAAGACCCATTTGCAACCAATCAGTCTTTTCCCTGTTTGAGGCTTCACTAGTTCCCATGTCTGATTCTTATGAAGAGACTGCATCTCTTCATTCGTAGCAACGAGCCACTTCTCAGCATCTGATCTCGATATAGTCTCTGAATACGAAGTCGGCTCACTGTCATCTAAAGACTCAGCAGTAGTGAGGGCATAAGCAATCATCTCCTCATATCCATATCTCTCTGGAGGCCTAATCTGTCACCTCGGTCTACCACCAGCTAAAGTATTAATCTCCACCTGCTGACCTGTTCTGCATTATCAATAACAACATCAGAAACCCGTACCTGAGGTGTTGGAATACTCTCTAGTTGAACGACCTGCTGATCTGACTATATCCGTGTAACATCAGGTGTCTCAACCTGAACTGAATCACTATCAATGGAGGGTGTGTGTGACGGATGTAGTAGAGCAGACTCATCAAAGGTAACATCTCTACTAGTCAGAAACTTCTGAGCAATGGGATCCCACAATCTATATCCCTTCACACTTGACAAATAACCAAGAAAGATGCATTTCTTGGACCTAGGCTCCAGTTTTTCATCATTAACATATGCATATGTAGGATAACCAAATACTTTAATATGAGACTAATCAGAAATAGAACCAGTCCATACCTCTTCAGGTGTCTTTGTCTGCAATGAAGAATGCGGTGTCTTGTTCACAAGATAGCAAGCCATGCTAACTGCTTCTGCCCACCATTCTCTTTTCAAGCCTGCATTTGAAAGCATACATCGAGCCTTCTCAAGTAACGTCCTGTTCAATCTTTCAGCCACTCCATTTTGCTGAGGTTGACCTGTACATGTCTCATATCTGACTATACCTTAATCTTCACAAATTTGAGTGAAGTCACCTTCAACAAACTCGAGACCATTATCAGTCCTCAACCTCTTTATTGGCTTCCTTGTCTGTTTTTCAAGCAGAATCTTCCATTTCATGAAGACATCATACACTTCGTTTTTCTGGTTCAGAAAATAAACCCAAACTTTATGTGAATAATCATCAGTAAATGTTAGAAGATTCCTGGACACACCTTCAGAATGTTCCCTTTGTCTGATGCACTGCTGACTTGAAGCTGACTTTATTCTGCTTCCCATGCACACAATGCTCACAGAATTCCATCAGTCCTATTGACTGACCACAAAGCAGTCCCCTTTTACTCAACTCAGACAATGCATTATCACCAATGTGACCCATTCTCATGTGCCACAGTCTCGTGATCTCTGCATCTGTCATAGTAGATGTGGAAATAGCAACTGAACCTGTCATGGTAGCACCTGTAAGCTCATACAAAGTACCTACCCTTTTCCCTTTCATCACAACTAAAGCACCCTCACTGACCCGCATGACTCCACCTTCAGCAGTATACTTGTACCCACTAGACCAAAGGGTACCTAGAGAAATTAAGTTCTTCTTTAACTCTGGGACATGACGTACATCATTCAAAGTTCTAATAGCCCCATCAAACATCCTCACACGAATTGTCCCAATCCCCACTACCTTACAAGCAGCATCGTTACCCATCAAGACAACTCCACCCTATATAGACTTATACGTGAAAAACCAGTCTCTATTCGGACTAACGTGATATGAACAACCCGAATCCATGACCCACTTATCCTTGGATCTGGACTGAGAATCAACAACTAATAGAAACTCCCCTTCACTATCATCCTCTACAACACTAGCCTCAGCGGACTTATCTTTGCCCTGGTCACCCTTGTTACCTTCTTTCAATTATTTTTATATTTGTAACAATCTTTCTTTATGTGTCCTTTCTTTTGACAGTAATGGCATGACATGTTCTTATGTTTAGATTTAGACCTAGACTTTTTCCCACCATTGGATCCCCTATGTTCTGGTCTATCTCTCACATGCAAACCACTACCTGAGTTATTCACCGTGTCAGATAATTCCCTATCTAGCCGTTCTTTACTCACAAGGTTTCTTTTCACCTCATCAACAGTAATGGTCGGCCTACCCCCATATATCATGTTTTCTATAAAGCCCTTATATGAATTAGAAAGTGAACACAGTAACAACATAGCTTGGTCCTCGTCCTTAGGGACATCATTCAATTCTTTTAATTCTTGTATGATAGAAGTAAACTCGCTAAGATGGTTTTTAAGAAATGTACCTTCTATCATACGGAACGTGAATAACCGACGCTTCACTGCGAGTTTGTTGGAGACTGACTTGTGGCAAAACATGTCTAGTAATTTATCCCGTAACTCCTTTGCGGTTTCCATCTCCAAGACCTCTGACAGAACATCATCAGCTAAACACATCTGTATCGCCGTTAGAGCCTTATCATCCATCTCTTCCCACTGTGCCTAGGTCATAGTCTCGGGTTTCTTCTCTTTCCCATCCAGTGCTTTCTTCAAGCCATTCTGAGTCAAGATTCCTTTCACACGGGACTTGCCATAAGCTAAAGCTTCCTTGACCTCCGAACTTCTCGACCTCGGTCTTAATACCTGATGCCATTGTACCAATTCGAATAACCAGGCTCTGATACCAATTTGTGCGGAAATAACTAATATCCCGGAATGTAATACGAATCAAATACCACGACAATACGAAATGTAAATGGACTAAAAGAGAAAGAAACAAACGACATAATGATTTACGAGGAAACCCCTTTACAATTGAAAGGGGAGAAAACCACAGGCGAAGATTATAGCTTTTATTATTGAATCGAAAAGAAGAATTACAATCACTCCTTTTCTCTCTCTCTCTCTTGTTTTTAGTTGGCGGCGCTGCTGGGAAGAAAACCTCACGTGAATTGTATACTTGTGACGTAAATCCGACGTCAATATATATAGGCCCGTGAAAACGCGGTTCCCGATCGATCGGTATTTCACCGATCGATCGGTTGGCTTACTGCTGGCGTCCTCCTGTTACATAACTTTCCTGATCGATCGAGCGTCACCCGATCGATCGGCCTCCTCACGGCATCCCTACTTAACATACCAAGGAATTTTGAGACATTTTCCTAACAGTCTAACTATTGTACCAAACGAAACAACTCTTTGATTTCATTAACATCATTCATTGTTATTCCTATTTACAAAGATCTCCATTAAAACAATTAACATAATTTTAAACTTTATTATTTAAAACCCTAAATAGAAACCTAACTAGTAGCTAGCCAGCTTGCATGTGCAACCTAATCAAAACTAATATTCCTTGTCTGATCATTAGAAAAAGCCATCCCTGCAAAGTTCTCCTAAAATCTGAAACGAAAAATGCAATGTTTCTCTTTTTAGTGTGGCAATTCTCTTTTCTGAAATGGTGTGAAGAGCGGTAGGTTTCTTTATTCATCCAAGGAAAGATGCATATTCTTAGGATATATTGCATCTAGTACACAATTGTAAATGCGATACATGGGTACGTAGTATACTGAATAGTCACTTTTTTTTTAAGCTAATGAGCTTAACTTGTTTTGGCTTTCGATAATTCGCGGAAAGATCGAAGCACAAAGTTAAGCACCCCATAAAAGTAGGATCCGAGAAACCATAATTAAGTTTGGGGGAAGAGCAAGGCTATAAAACCAAAAAACCTACACCAGAAGTGAAAAACAAGAACACAAGCCACAAAGCCTAACAAAGACCAAAACAGCAATATCCCCTCTGTATTAAGTATTTGATGCAACGCGTGTATGGGAAAATAGGGGTACGGAAAGGTTCAATGGCCTTCCCTTAAATTTTATTAATTGATGATAAAAATTAAAGGGGAAATATAACTCAGTTTCTCACAATTCGAGAAACGAGGTACAAGTATGCATGAAAAATCTCAAAATTTGACTAACTCTAAATCCCTAGATCTGACACCTTTATATAGGAGGGGTGTTACAAGGAAAGAATTCAAATTTGCAACAAATAAGGAAAGAAATAAAAACTGAAAACGGAAGGCAATAAATCCGCCCTAAAATCTAAGAGAATCATGCGGTCAATTTCGGCTGATTTGTCCTGTGTTGAACCCTTAGTCTCGCCAAGCTATCCTCTCGCCTGACGCTAACCCATGGCGGCTGCATTAGCTATCCTCTCACCAATCCACCCGCTTGACGCTAATCCCTGGCGGCTGCATCATCCTCCCCGAGTTGGAGAGAATTCGCCCTCGAATTTGCTTGAGGGTCAGTACTGCAGTTTTAGCAAAATAAGGAGTAAGGTGCTAGACGTCGGAAGTTCTTATACCGGGTGGAAACTGAAGTCTGTGGGCATTGTCATTGATCTTCTCTAGAACCGTTAATGGTCCTAACTTGCGAGCCGTGAGTTTATTGTACTCCCAAGCTGGGAATCGTTCATGGGTCAAGATTGCCCAGACCCTGTTGCAAATTTGGAACCGAACTGTTCGCCACTTTTTGTCACTAGTCATCTTGTATTTTGCGGTGGCCTCCAATAACCGAGCTCTGGTTTGTTCATGGACGTCCTTGAGTGACGAGATAAAGTCTTCCACCTCCCCATGCGGGTGTGTCAAATCCGGTACGGGCATCAGGTCAATCGGAGAACGAGGAACAAAACCGTAGACAATTTGGAATGGCGCGAACCTTGCATTTTTATTTATGGAGCTGTTGTAGGTGAATTCGGCTAGATGGAGTTTCATTGCCCATCCCTCGGGGTTTTTTGCAGTGAGGCATCAGAGAAGATTACCCAACGACCGGTTAGTGTCTTCAGTTTCTCCATCTGTTTGAGGGTGATGGATGGTGCTAAAGGCGAGAGACGTATTCACAATTTTCCATAAATTTCTCTAGAAGTGGTTCACAAACCGAACATCCCGATCAGACATATTCAGTTGGTGACTTCGGTTTGTTCATCCATTTGAGGGTGATGGACCGTTTCTCCAAGATGGCGTACTTTATCGGGGGCAGTTTGTACACTTCTCGGAAGTAGAGGCTTGCCACATATATGTCATCATCAGCCTTCCTGCACCCAATAAAGTGCACCATCTTGGAGAAAAGGTTTACGATGACGAAGATGGAGTCAATCCCTCCAGTGGTCCTCGGTGAACCCAACACAAAGTCCATGCTAACATCTGTCTGCGGCTGACTTGGAACCGATAATGGCATGTAAAGTCCTGCTTTGGTCATCCCACCCTTAGAAATTTGAGAAACACGGCAACGCTTGACATACCTCTCAACTTCTTTGCGAATGGTGGGCCAGTAGTAGTTGGCGGTAATATGTTTGAGCGTGTTATCTCTACCCACATGCCCCGTGTTATGCTTCTCCTCTATGACCTTAAGCCGCCAACTTGAGTTGGAGATGCAAAGCTGATTCCCCTTGAACAAGAACCCGCCATGAATAGAGCAATCGGGAATAGACCCCGTGCTTCCTGCCATATCTCGCCAAAAGTGAGATCATCATGGCATTACTCTGCCAACTGGTCAAACCCGGTAATCTCCACTCTACTCTGCGCTAGGACAAGGTTCCGCCGGCTTAGTGCATCCACCACCTTGTTCATCAAGCCTAACTTGTGCTTGATGATGAAGTGGAAGAGTTGTAAGTAGCTAGCCCACTTGGCGTGTCCGTCTAAGAGCTTGTTTTGGCTATTGATGTATTTGAGAGCAACGTTATCAGAATACAAAATGAATTCTCGGTTGGATAAGTATGACCACCAATGCCTTAACGCTCTTACTAATGCATAGAATTCCAGATCATTAGTAGAGTAATTCAGCTTACTCCCATCGAGCTTCTCACTGAAATACATGATAGGCTTTCTGTCTTGACTGAGCACGGCACTAATACCAATCTTGGAGGCATCCGTGTGTAGCTCAAACGTCTTCTGAAAGTCAGGAAGTGCCAATACTGGTGCTGCAATCAGCGTTTCCTTGATTGTGTTGAAGACGGTTTCTGCTTGCGGTGTCCCCACGAAGGATCCCTTCTTCAGACAATTAGTGATAAGTGCCATGATGGAATTGAAACTTGGCACGAAGCGCCTGTAAAATGATGCCAACCCATGGAAACTCTGAACCTCGCCAATCGTTCTTGGTTGAGGCCAGACACGAACAGCTGCAATCTTCCCTTCATCAGCATATATGCCGTCCTTGGATACAACCCAAGGATGGTCACCTTGTCTCTCATGAATTCGTATTTTTTAAAGGAGGCAAACAAACTTTGGGTTTTTAAGGTACGAAGCACTTCCTTCATATGAAAAATATGTTCACCAAGGTCCCGGCTATAGATCAAGATATCATCAAAATAAATGACAATGAACTTTTCAATGAAAGGGTGTAGAACCTGATTCATAAACCTCATGAATGTGCTTGGCGCATTGGATAGCCTGAATGGCATGACCAACTACTCTTAAAGCCCTTCCCTTGTCTTGAAAGCTGTCTTCCACTCATCTCCTAGCGAGATGTGAATGTGGTGGCATCCACTCTTAAGATCCAACTTCATGAATACCTTTGCATTTTGCAGCTGATCTAATAAGTCATCCAACCTCGGAATAGGGAAACGATAATGCACCGAGATTTTGTTAATTGCCCTACTGTCAACAGACATTCTCCAGCTTCCATCCTTCTTTGGCATTAGCAATGCTGGAATGATGCAAGGACTCATGCTCTCCCTGATGAAGCCTCTGGTGAGCAGCTCTTCCATTTGGCGTCTCATCTTTTCATGCTCAGCTGGGCTCAATTGGTAATGAGGCCTATTTGGTAAGGAAGCCCCTCGAACCAGATCAATGTACTGCTCGATGTCCCTCAATGGCAGAAGTGTAATAGGCAACTCTTTTAGGAATATGTTGGCGTATTCCTTCAACAGGGTGGTAACCTCAGTCATAATTCCAACACAAACACAATTCTAGTCTCGCCAACCTCTTTGGCAAACACGACGCATCCTTAGATATTCGGATAATAGGCTTCCGAAACCCTCGGTGTCCCCTCCCTTTTGGGTAATAAGACGATTCTCGTCCCCTTAAAGATGAATACTGTACGTGTTTTTCCTCCCGTCATGAATGGCACTTCTGTCATATTGCCAAGGGTGTCCCAAAAGCAAGTGGCAGGCGCCCATAGTAATGACGTCGAACCAAATTCCGTCCTTGTACTTAGCGGCACGATGACCAACTTTCCCACGCTTAAAGCAGCACATCCTTGACGAACCTGCCACGTCTTGAGTATGCTGCCTTCTAATGTTGGAGGGAGGTGATCTGTTTGGTGCTATCTAAGTTGGCGGCACTCGTGATTGGTCCCTCTCACCAACTTGTGTACTCCAGGTTTCGCCAACTTGGCTGCGCCTTTGTTGCCGTTCCACATTCACGGCTCTCTGGCTTACTTCAGATGTGGTGAAGATATCAAACATGTTTAGCACTTCTTCTATAGACTCCCTTAAACCGCCAATGCAGCGATCCGCCAATTGCTCCCCTGACTCCGCCAAGTCATTTTCTGGCATGGTTGTGAGGCAAGAAAATTCCTCTCATGTGCTTCTTCATTTTCTCCCATGATTCGATTTTCGACTTTCCTTGGCCAAGCCGAATTTGCTTTAATTGTTGCCACCAAGCACCAAGCACCTGTTTCCTCTTCGGGACTTCTCTGAGTTCAAGAACCTCCTCAATGGCGATGAACCAATCCAAGAGCTCTTCCAGAAGTCCTCCTCCATTAAATTCCAGAATCTCAATCCGAAGTCCGGTTTCCCATCTCCGATTGTTACGGTCATTGAAGTCACCAACATTGTGTTGATGGTGCCTCAACCTAGGCTCCGATAACTCTTCTTCCTGAAATAGGTTCGAAAAATGTTTGTCCACCTCCTTTACCATTGGGCCCAGTGTTAATGGCTGTTGGGGCTTTGCTCCTAGTGTAAGACCGCGATTTGCCTCGAGTTGAATCAAGCATCGTTCAATTTGCCGAAATTTCTTCTCCAATTCCTCTATCCTCCTCTCAGTCTGCTATTGACGATTGCGGTTAATAACATTTTCGACGTCAGCGTTCCTTTGACGTCCACGTGCCATCTCAGAAAATGTTCAGAGTTCTAATACATACTGCTGCAGTGCGTGTATGGGAAAATAGGGGTACGAGAAGGTTCAACGGCCTTCCCTTAACTTTTATTAATTGATGATAAAAATTAAAGGGGAAAGTTAAATCGATTTCTCACAATCCGAGAAATGAGGTACAAGTATGAATGAAAATTCTATAAATTTGACTAACTCTAAAACGCTAGATTTGACACTTTTATATAGAAGAGGTGTTACAAGGAAAGAATTCAGATTTGCAACAAATAAGGAAAGAAATAAAAACTAAAAACGGAAGGCAATAAATCCGCCCTAAAATCTCAGAGAATCATGCGGTCAATCTCGGTTGAGTTGTCCCGCGTTGAACCCTTTATCCTGCAAAGATATCCTCTCGTCTGACGTTGACCCATGGCGGCTGCATCAGCTATCCTCTTGCCAATCTACCCGGCTGACGCTAATCCTTGGCGGTTGCATCAGTATTACACTCAAAACTAACTTGAATTATAGACTACTAACAAAACAACTTCTTGGAATTTGAGGTAGTGTGCTTCAATTTTGATGTTTTGTAAGAACACCTTGATCCCACATAGAAAATATAGACGTGGGAAGTCGTGTTTATACCCATTTGTCATTATACTTGGTAAAGTCTTGTAGACCTAAAGTGGGCTTGGTCCCACCCCCCGGGAGTAGGGATGGCAACGGGGCGGGGCGGGGCGGGGAGGGTACGAGGGTGCCTCCTCCATACCCGTACCCGCCACTCAAATCTTATACCCCTACCCGCCCCATCACCAGCCACGGGCATGAAGTGGATACTCGTACTCGCCACGGTGGGTACAAACCCATACCCTTACCCACCCCATTACCCATACGTATCCAACGGGTATCCGTTACCAGCCCCGTACCCTAACTAATGTGCATAGAAAACAATTATCTATACTCGCTCATATTAGTTATTTAATTCTCTTTTTAAAAATCAATTATATTTTTTTAATAAAATTGATAAATAATTTGGGTTATTAAATTTAAACACGTATTTTTTAATTTGAAGGTTACATATACAAAATGAAGCGGATATGGGGGTATGAGGTCGGGTGGCGCGGGTATGGAGCGGGGCGGGGCGGGTATGAAACTATACCCATACCCGTGACGGGTATGGGGCAGGTACACCTAACCCATACCCACTACCTGCCCTAAACGGGGCGGGTACCCACGGGTAGCGGGTTTTATTCCCCCCATTGCCATCCCTGCTGGGGAGTCTTAATTGGACTCTTAGTTTTATGAATATTGTATTTATTTATGGTGTTGTCAATGAACTCAACATGAGTTCTTGTTGTTGGGTCATGCACGAGGCCTTTGGCTCAAGCTCATAGTTTCTCTTAGTTGATCTCAAGGGGTTGTCCATACTCTGGGTCTCGAGGCTTGAGGCTCGAGGCTACAAGCTCGAGGTCGAGTATTTTTTTGGTAAATCAGTGATAAATACTATATGTAATCAAAATACATGTACAAGTCTACAAGGGGCATACCCCAAGCCAAGGCCAGAAGGCCTACATCAAAGAATCAATCAAAGAAAGAATCAAAGCAAGATGTATCAACGATCAACATGATCAAATAGAGAGAACAAGCAAATGAAGGCAAACAAGCTAATGCTCAATCCGCCACTCCTGCAGAAGCTGCGAGGGGCGATGAGCACAGCGAAGTGTAGGGGCAGCAATCGGACGGCTGCGGACCAATCCTGTGATCTCCTCAGTGATGACTGCAGAAGGCCTGGACTGGGACCGATGAATCCTCAGGTTACACTCATACCAGAGGATGTAAACCGTAGCGGAGAAAGAAAGGTGAGCAAGGATCCGATCCACCCCGCGGCCACGAAGCCTGGTAGCAGGCCACTGAACCAGCAAAAAGAGGTGCGAGAGGACACTTTGGACCAAACAGTAGCAGAGTAGCTGTAGGTGAAGAAGAGATGGTCATGCGACTCAGCATCTGACCCGCACAACATGCAAGTAGCCCGAACATCCTGCACTCGATGTCTTAGCAGTCTATCAAATGTCTGTAGACGCTCAAAGGAGGCAAGCCACAAAATGAAGGAGTGCCTTGGGATGTGAAGCTAAAACCAAAGGAGATGATGGATGGAGTCCTCCTCCCTCTGACTGCGAATCGTCTCCCATGCCAATCTAGTGGTGAAAACCCCAGATGGGTCACTCATCCATCGTACACTGTCAACTACCCTTGGTCGGGACCTGAAGTCAACAGAATCCCAGATAGGAAGCAGCTCCTCAATATCCCGTGGGAAATGCCACTGATCACCCTCTATAATATCTGAAACTCAATATCCCAAACCATGACCAGTGGAATGGAGGAGGCAGAAAGTGAACCGCCCCTCCGGACGTCCACACGGCAGCCAGTAATCGGAACCCAAAGCAGTGTCCCGGCCATCACCAATGATATGCCGAAAAGCCCCAGCACAAAGCGATCGAACACCAAGAATGCTCCTCCAAGACCATGAAATCGAACCTCTCGGCTGAATATCCCAGAAGGACTTCTCCTTCAGTCGGTTGGCATGAATCCACCGAGGGCAGAGAGAGCCACGATCGGTGAGTAGAACCCAAATATGCTTCATGAGAGAAGCCTGGTTCCACTCATGCAGATGCCAAACCCCGGGACCGCCCTCCCTGCCAGGGTAACAAAGATGCTCCCAAGAGACCTTGGCCCCCCGGGCCCAGAGTAGCGCCCTTCTAGAGAAAGGCTGCAAGAGTCAACTCAATCTTCTTGATCATCAGCTTCGGGAGAATGAAGACAGATGACCAGAAGACCTAAATAGAGAACAGGACCGATCTGATAAGCTGCAAGCGTCCGGCATAAGATAAAGCACGAGATGTCCAAAGCTGGATGCAAGCAAGGATGCGGTCTAAAAGAGGCTTACAATCGATGAACTAAAGCCTCGTCGTGATGAGCGGCACCCCCAAATACCTGACCGGGCATTGACCCAACTAGAAACCTAAAACATCAAGTAGTGTCTGTTGAAGCTCAAAGTCAACCCCAGTAATGAAGACAGTGATCTTTGCTGCATTCGAGGACAACCCCGACAGTGCATCAAAATGATCTAAAGTCTCACGAATAACTGACAAACTGCTCTCATCAGCCTCACTAAAAATCATAAGGTCATCAGCAAAGCATAAGTGAGTAAGGCTGGTACTCTGGCAATGGGGATGAAAGCGAAACCTCGGATTAGAAAAT
This sequence comes from Simmondsia chinensis, assembly GCA_018398585.1. Lineage (NCBI taxonomy): Eukaryota > Viridiplantae > Streptophyta > Magnoliopsida > Caryophyllales > Simmondsiaceae > Simmondsia > Simmondsia chinensis. Next base: position 29,092,447 of record JAGTTD010000008.1, on the reverse strand, counting down.
GCACGGTGAAGCAAACCCTGTAAGCCCTCCATGGCAATAACAAAGAGGTAGGGCGAGAGAGGATCCCCCTGCCTGATGCCCCTGCTCTTGCCAAAAAAGCCATGAAGCTCACCGTTAATGGCGACTGAAAATCTGGCTGTGGAAAGACACTCCCGCACCCATCGAATCATAACCTTAGGTATACCCATACAGCGCATAGCGATAAGAATGAACTCCCAGCGCACCGTGTCAAAAGCCTTGCGAAGATCAACCTTCAAAGCGCATCGAGGCGAAGGCGTCTGAAGGTGATAGTCATGCAGAAGCTCCTGAGCCAACATAATACAATCAGATATCCTCCGCATAGGAACGAAAGGAGATTGCGAGTCATCAATGAGGTAAGGAAGAACCCCCTTTAGTCTGTTTGCAATGATCTTAGGGATGCACTTATAGATCACATTGCAACAGGAGATCGGGCGAAAGTCGGCGAAAGTGGAGGGATTCTCCACCTTCGGGATCAAGCTAATATGAGTGGAGTTCAGGGGGCCAAGCATGCGCCCTGACTGAAAGAAAGACCGGACAGCCCGAACAACATCGTGCCCCACATCCCAAGCCCTCTTAAAAAAGAGGGTGGTATAACCATCAGGGCCAGGCGCCCTATCATCACCAGTGGAGAACAGTGCATCTCTCACCTCAACATTAGTAACCGGAACAGATAGCAAACGAGCCTGATCCTCGGAAAGACGGGTATGAAAGAGCACCGAAATATCCTCACGAAGTGGCCCACTCGGCTATGTCAATAAGTCTCGAAAGCAGGAGACTCCGGCCTCAGAAATCTCACTGTCATTGTACGTCCTCCTGCCATCAGCACGAATGATAGAAGAGATCCGGCTCCTAGCCTGCCTATGCATGACAGACTTATGGAAAAATCGGGTACCCTGATCTCCCAAAGAGAGACATTGGATGCGAGACTTCTGACGATAGAAAGCCTCCTCATCCCTATACAACCGCGAGTACTCCCGAGACAAACCGACGCTCCTCCTCACGAAGTAACAAACTCTCGGGCCCATCATCTAAAGCCCACTGAGCCTCCGTCCAGGCATCCCTCGCCGTCACAACCAAGCCGATATGTGGCTATAATGTCTAGCATTGAGGATCTTCAGCTCACCCTTCAGCCTTTTGAGCTTTTTAGTGAGTTGAAACATAGGCGTGCCCTCGATGCTAGTCTCCCAAACCCTCCTCACAGCAGGTAGAAACTCGTCATGTTCTGCCCAAAAGTTAAAGAACTTGAAAGGGAGCCGCGATGTGCGGCGCTCTCCAAGCCCTCTAACTACAAAGGGACAATGGTCTGAACATAACTCCCATAGAAGGAACTCAGCAGATGAGGAAGAATAATTGCCAAGCCAGCCCTCGCTCACCATGCACCAGTCGAGACGCTTCAGAATGAGAGCGTCCCCATCTAACCCATTGGACCACGTGCAACGTAGCCCACAGAACGGCAGAACTATGAGCTCAGAATCATGAACATAGTCCCTCAAGTTATCCATGTGGCCAGGCCAAGAGTCCTGACCACCTCTCCTGTCACTCGGACTGAGGATAGCGTTAAAGTCCCCAAGAAGAATCCAAGGCTCCCCCTGAAGGCCCACGCTGGCTCCTCGAATATACCTCCATAGCTCCCGACGCTGGCCCAGCTCGTTAAAGCCGTAGACAATTGTAACAGTGAAGTTCACATCACCTCGAATATCAAAAACTCTGCAGGTGAGATACTGATCTCCACCCTGTACTCTCACTACACGGTAGAAAGTCGGATCCCATAAAACGATGATGCGATGCCCATGGGGTCGCACCCCACTGATCAGAAACTGCCACCCCTCAACACAGCGGGTAACAGCGGACTCAACAAAAGCAGGGTTAGTCTTGGTCCCAACCAAGCCAACTAGACTCAAATGACTCGAAGATATCCAACGATGCACAACATTGATAGTATTGGGGTTATTAAACCCCCTAACATTCCAGCATCCTATCATGGGGAACTGGAGAACTATCGTGAACTTCCACGGCCTTTATGGCCACCACGAGTATCTTGAGCAACCTGAGCGCCCCGAGTAGCCTGAACACCCTAAGCAACGAAAGCAGCAGCAGAGCGCGTTAGATGACCATCTGGAGCAGGGTTGGGAAGAGCATCCGACGTGGACTCCTCCCCAAACTGTCGTTCAGGCAGAGGAGCGAACCGGTTCGGAGACATGATACTAAGAACTGTATCCGCGGGCCGGCTCTCAACACATGCAAGAGGCTCATCAATCCCCAAAAGAGCACCCTGAGCCTCCTCAACCTCCATAGGAACAAGAGCCTGACTCAGATCCTTCATCGAGCTAGCTTCCTCACCATTAGCAGATGAATCAGCAGCAGAATGAGAAGTGTGGCCGGTTGCAGGGCCCAGCACGGGCCTGATAGTACCCGACCCCAAAATAGGCCCGGTGTGAGCCGCAGGCTGGTCAGGACCGCCACCAACAGGCAGCCCACTCTCTCTCTCCCTACCAACAACTCTCCACTCCTCCACTGGTCTGGCGACAATAGCCACGCCACCAGCTCTGCCCCCATCAACTACCGTGACACCCACTGGCAACGGTGCCAGCGCCGGCCCCGTGAGGCCACCCGAAGTCTCAGCACCATTTTTATTTTAGATTTTTTCTTCTTTCTATGCCCTAGCACTGGGGCGGCATTACTAGGAGCCTCCCGAGCAGCAGGAGGCGAACAGTCATGCCCGAACACCATACAAGTCGGACAACACTTCGGCATTCCTTCACACGTGATACCAAGGCGGACTCGAGCACCATGCACCTCAATGAGGGTCTCCCGCGGCACAGGTGCCGTGGCCCTCACCTCGACACATACCCAAATGTATCCAAAACGAGTACCCTCGGCCGTGACTTTGTCCATAAACAAAGGCCTACCAACGGTACTACTAGCATAGCAAATCCCCGCAGGCTTCCAAAGAGACAAAGGACGACCCGGTATACGGACCCAAACAGGAGCAGTTTGGCTATCCCTACGCACAGTCAGTCCCTCCTTCCAAAGCTGGAGGGACATGCAAATACCCTTGAAGAACCAAGGACCACCTAACAACATGGTCTCGGCTTGCGCCCTAGTGCAAAACTGAAAGTAATAAACCTTTCCATCAGATAGGACACATTCATGGCCCTTACTCCCCCGGAGAAAGTTAGCAATCTCCTGGGCACGAGAGTAAGCAAACCCTATGCCAATGAGCCTACCCACCAAACAACGGTCCCATAGATCATTGGCGGAGTCAAGGACCTCATCAGGGACAACCCCTAAAGGCTTGCCGTCAACAAGTACGGGTTCAAAGTATTGTAAGGTGTTCAAATCAGTAGAACAAACCCGGTCAGCCCAAGTGGTGGTACGCAAATCAATGCAGTAAAGAACAAGGACAGAAACCCTAGAAGATTAGGGTTCCAAGGCAACCACCCGCGCCGGCCAACCGCCAACCACACTGGCCAAACAACCGGTCAGAAATTGGCCACCAATGCCAAGCAAAGACAACAAGCAAAGGAACCAAGAGGACTTACGTGCATTTGCTCTAGATCGCGTAGTGAGAGAAGCCCGTGAGGAGAAAGAGAACGCGGCCACCACCACCCACCAGCACTAGGGACCGTCGGACAACCACCAGAAGGACGAGCAGAGAAAGGCGAGCCACCAAGGACTAGACGCCGATGATGGGCTTTCCGGAACAGAGCCCCCCCTTCCTACGTAAATCACCAGCCACCACCAAAACCCTAGCACCCTCTCTCTCAATTTTCACCCTCCTACGGTCGCCGGAATCACCAGCGGGCACCACCACCAGGAAGTGGAGGCACTGGCGAATGCAGCGCCACCGGACCCACCCTCGTACTGCACCGCATGCCCCCACAGGCGCATGCCCTAGTGCCTGGCGAAAATCGCCCAATGTCACACGCGACTATCGCCCTAGTCGAGCTCGAGTATGCGTTTTGACTACATCAATTCCCGCTCTTCCTTTAACAGTTTTGTCCATATTAAAACCAGCTTTTTAGGCTGTCCCATAACATACAGAAGTACACGAAAATTATAGAAACTTTCATTCTCCTTCATGGCTTTCTTTCTCTCAAAAATAAAATTCTCCTTCATTATTGAGACGTTCTCCAATCTATCTCCTCAGACTACACTGCTGAGTTGGGTGCCATGTTAACCCTGGGGGGTTGGAGTGCAGTTCATCCCATTGTACCTCTTTGGGGGCATAAACTACTTAGGGTAGTAGATTCTCCATAACATGGTAATTTCCTCTATTCATTCTGATGTAGCCCATAGATAGATGGAGCCATAAGAAGATGGTGAGTACCAGGGTTGGCGAGTAACGGGTGGAGATGTGGCTGGAAATAAGGCTTGCAGAGTTTGTCATCCATTAGATTACTTAGCCAGTAGATTAATAGATAATTACTAGAAATTGTTGTATTTATCTTTAAGTCTTTTATTTATCTTTTAAGTCTTTTATTCTATGTGAATTTTCTCCTCTATTTAAGCAACAGGAAGTCTAGGGTTTAGGTCATTCAATTTCACATATATTTTATTTATTATTTTCCTAGAGTTTTCTCCTGTTCTCGGTTGTGAGAATTTGATAAATTATTTTCCCCTTCTTTATATTATTGTTCTAGCAACAGAAAAATCTAAAGGAAGGTTATTTAACCTTCCGTTTCCATAATTCTTATATTCGCATTGCATCATTTGGTATAAGAGCTCAGAACGATTTATGAGATGGCTTGTGGGCAACAGAGGTATGCTGCCATCAGTGACTTATATGTACGGGATCTTCAATGTTAGTACGATAGGAGAATTGAGGACTTGGAGGAGAAATTCTTGTGAATTGAGGTGTGCTTGATTCAACTAGGGGCAAATCCTAATCAAGCACCGGCGGCTCAGCTTGGCGAGGAAGATACGGAGGAGAGCTTCCACAACCTGTTCCTAGAAGCTGAGATTCGGGAGTGGCGCGTGAGGAGGGCTCGGCCAAATACTGAAGGCATCAATTGAAATTCTAGAGTTTAATGGTAGAGGACGCTCAGAGGAGTTTTGGGATTGGCTTGCTGCGGTAGAAGAAGTGATCGAATTCAAGGAGGTTCAGGGGCACAAGCAGGCACCATTAGTTGTTACCCGGTTGAGGGGTAGAGCTGCCGCCTGGTGGCAGCAATTAAAGCATTCACACCTTTGACAAGAGAAAGTGAAGATAGAGAAGTAGGAAAAGATGAAGAAGCACATGCGAAGTGCTTTCCTGCCCCATAATCACGCCAAGGTGATGTATCAGCGTCTACAAAGTTTGCATCAGGGTTCTCGGACCTTGGAGGAGTACACGATAGAATTCTACTCTTTAGTAAGTAGGAATAACTTGGCAGAATCGGAGGAGCAATTGGCGAATAGATAAGTTGGTGGATTGAAGGAATCAATATAGGAGGTGCTGAACATGGTTGACATCTTTTCGGTCTTGGAGGCAAGTCAGAGGGCTATGAATGTCGACAAGAAATAGAGGCGATGTCAGGTTGGTGGAACTTTTGGCATCCAATAGGTGGGCGTGGACAGACACAAGTACCTCAACCGTGCAGATGAAACCAGTAGTTGCTAACCCTGATAAATCGGTTAATCAAGACTTGGCGGGTAGCTCAAGAATCTGCTTTTTCAAGTGTGGAGAGATGGGGCAGCGTATTGTTGAGTGTCGGAGGGATGACAGATTGGGCGAGGGTTTGTTCATCAAGGGTCTCCATACTGAAGATGATGTGGTGATTGAGGAGAAGATGCAAGATGAGTTGGCGCCAGTAGAGGACGACGCCGTTGCAAGTGACGAGGGCCACCTACCTGTAATTAGGCAAGTCTACTTCATGCCTAAGGAAGTAGAGGCAGATGGTTGGCTGCGGCATAATATCTTTCAGACGACCTATACCATTGGTGGAAGAATGTGCTTTCTGATGGTTAATTCGGGAAGCTGCGAGAACGTTATTTCGGAGGTGGCTGTCCAGAAGTTGGGATGGAAGACAGAAGCACAACTCAATCCCCACAAGCTATCTTGGATCAAGAAAGGAAACCAATTACCTGTCTTGAAATGATGTCTGGACAATTTCTCGATTGGATCGAAATATCAAAATGGGGTATGGTGTGACATAGTCACCATGGATGCATGCCACCTATTGTTGGGGCTTCCATGGCAATTTGATAGAGGTGCAATGCATGATTGAGGAAGAATATGTATAGTTTTCTCTTTGAGGGAACAAAAATCATCTTGTTGCCCAAAAAAAAGGAGGCACCATGAGCACTAATAGCTGAGAACCCAAACTTACAAGGCAGGGCTATGTTTACCAAGGAGGTTGGCGAGAATAAAGTTGTCTTTGTGTGATTAGAAAGGAGACTAAGGCGGAATATGGGGAGATACCGAGTGAAGTTGAAGACTTGTTGAAGAAGTTCCCTGATGGTGGTTCTGGAGGAGTTACCGGATACTTTTCCACCTTTGAGGGACATCCAATACCGGATAGATCTAATGCCATGAGCTGCCTTACCGAATAGGCTGCATTACCTGATGAGTCCTGCAAGGCATGAGGAGTTGAGGCACCAAGTGAAGGAATTACCCGCCAGAGGCTTTATCCGTGAGAGTTTGATTCCTTGCGTAGCTCCTACTCCATTAGTTCATGAATGCACATAGATAGCAGAGCCATCAACAAGATCATAGTACGTTATCAATTTCCTATTCCGAGATTGGATGACTTACTTCATCTGCTACAGAATTCGAAGGTTTTCAGTAAGTTGAACCTAAAGAGTGCGCATCATTAGATCCACATCTCGCCAGGTGATGAATGGAAAACTACCTTTAAGACGTGGAAAGGGTTGTATGAATGGCTTGTCATGCCATTCGGGTTGTCTAATGTGCCATGTACATTCATGCAGTTTAGGAATCAAGTTTTACATCCATTCATTGACAGATTTGTTGTCGTATTCTTTGACGATATCTTGATCCACAATAAAAACCAAGTTGAGCACTTGGAGCATGTCAAAGATGTATTGAGCACCTTGTGGGAGCAGGATTTGTTCGCCACTTTGAAGAAATGAAAATTCATGAAGGACTGAGGTAACATTCTTTGGGTTTGTTGTGTCCAAGGGTGGCATAGTAGCTGACAGGGGCAAGATTGAGGTGATTCGAGATTGGCCACAACCAAAGAGGATAAGTGGGGTACGAAGCTTCCATGGTTTGGCTACTTTTTATAGGAGGTTTGTGCCAAACTTTAGCTCTAATATGGCAAAAATCACAGAGTAAATGAAGGGGAGATCCTTTGCTTGGACTCCGGCAATAGCTGATGCCTTTGAAGAAGTAAAGAGGAGGTTAACCACAGCATCAATATTGGCCTTACCGGATTTTCAAAAAACTTTCAAGCTTCACACCGGTGCCTCCAAGATTGGTATTGGCGCAATGCTTAGTTAGGAGGGCGTCCTATTGTGTATTACGGTGAGAAACATGGAGTGTTGGTACGAATTTCAAAAATTTTCCCTAAGTTTATGAAACTAGCGCAGTGCAACGGGTTAAAATTCCTAATTTTAAACCTAAAGTTCATTTGAAATTCATAATTTTATATCTACAATTTACATGCCTCTACTCTAATATATTCATAATAATAGCATGAATCTAAAACTAGCATAATAAGAATACCGTAAATAAATAAAAAAGTGAAAATTAAAAAAGAGAGGAAAGAAGAATACATGGAATTGCTCCAAATAAAAGAAAACTAGAAGAGTGTTGAGAATGCTGAGACCCAGAAGCCTTCTACGCAATGTCCTTGAAAATACCTGGAGCGTGGGTTTTGAAAAATATTAAACACAAGAGAAAAAAATTTCAATAGAAATTTTTTCTCTTATTAGATCCTCTAAAGTTAATACTTCCAGAAACCTTTTAAATTTTAGTTAATTGGATGCCAAACCTTAAAATCAGTACCCATATTTATAGTAGGATACCAGAGTGAAAAATTATAATATTTTCAATGTGGGATGCGCAACAAACAACCAGACACGAACAAAACATAGGTGAAACGGCATCATTTCAAAATTTCATGAGCTACCTTGTCACTGCATTCCACTTGGCGGGCGCAGATTGACCCATGCCCATGGCTGCGGATTACTAGCTAGGTGTGTCACGCGCTGGTTGGTCCATTTGCGTATGCGCAGATTGCCAGCATGCTTGCGGTTTTGTTTTTGTTTTTGTTTTATATTGTTTTGTTTTCAACATGTAAAAATTCATCTTATGAATTTTAATTTTAAAAGAATTATTTTCTTTATAATTTTTAACTTTTATTGATCTCCTAAATAGTGTTTGGAAATTTTAAATTTACTCATCTCATGAATTCTTTAATATTTTTTTGATGGCAATAAAAAATAGAGGCTTGCGCAGGGACTTCGGAAACAATTTAAATTTAGTTCCAAATAGGTTAAATTAATTACCATTTCATGATAAAATTTAATTACTATTTAATGAGACTTAATTTCACTAAATAAATTCCACTGCACTCTAGACTTAAATCATTCATTCGATAATTCCTAAATAGACTATTCTTGCAACAACAACCCCTCTATGAGATGTCCATGATGAAAAATAACTATAACGACTACCATTATTTTTCTCACAGCTTCTCCATTAGTTACAGCCTTTTACCGAATAATTTATTATACTTGAACATATTGACATTATAAATTACAAATGTCAAACACTTGGAACACTTTGGCTAAAGATTCTGAACTAATTCAAATGCTTGCGAATCAACTAAGGGGACATCTGTATGTCGTAAGAGACTATAGATTCCTTATTGAATACCTGATCCTTTTCTCACTTTACGGCGCTACCCAGTCTATGTAGGAATTCAGTCATTTGTCAAGACCTTACTTATAGTATACCAAAGTAACTAACATTCTACGCACAAGTGCAGAATACTTTTAGGATTCAAAGTCGCTGTTCGCATAGTGCAACATGAATCACTCATTTTCGATAGTAGTCTAGAAACAAGTAACCCACATGGTCCAACTTAGTGTATCAATCTTATTAAACACACTAACCTAACACTTTTGGATTGCAATGCACATGAGCAAAATCAGTCATCTAAGGTGTCAAGTCATAGTCTTAACATACAAGTAGTCCAAGCTTGTCATCAACTACAAGTTTTTTCAAATAACATTTCATACCATTTATTCCAAGTCTATCTATGGCTTAATCTCATTATCCACTTAGAACAAACATATAAAATATAATCTAAGGACTATATCCATCTTAAGAACACTGCTTAAAAGAAAATCACAGCAGTATATATGGTCATCTAAACAAATTTAACAAGAAGATGATCGGAACTTCAGTTTAATTCATTAATAAAATAAAATTACAAGACTAATATGGATTTTCAGGACACTATTCCTAACACATAGTTCGTATTGTACTAACATACATTGCATTGAAGTAAATCAATAGCCAAGACAAGCTTTCTGACTGGTAGGCGAAGTGGGATAGTTACATTTAGCTCTTTCACTTTGTGATCAAACACAAATCAGGTGCATTGAATAGGGTGGCTGGTTGTGTCCAAAAGCAAAGTTTCAGTAGCTGGTTTTGATAACTTGGCAGAATAGTACAAAGATGATTTCCCTTTGGGGAGATTTAGTGGGAAGCTCAATTCGATTTAGTACCCGAATATTCCATACATGACAACTTTCTCTTTAAGGGAAATCAGTTATGCACACCAAACTCGAGTTTGTGCCGTAAGATCATCTAAAGAGAAGCACAATGAAGGGCATATGGGAAGAGGGAAGATGCTCATGTTGGTGATCACCAATTACTTTTGGCCTTCACTGTGAAAGAAGGTGGAGAGATTTGACAAGTGTTTATCATGAATTGTTATATTTTGACATGTTTGTAAGAATTCTAATTATTGCTTTAGCCTTTAGCATTATTATGATGTGTTGTACTCTATTATTGCATTGTATTACTTACTATCAATGTTGTACCCGCTTAGTATTGGAGGGAAAGTCGGTTAAGTAGGTTAGTTGGAAGATTCTAGAGCTTCCCGCCAATGTAAGCATTTAAGGGAAAGTGTAGTTTGTTGATCATTCATGCAACGAAATAGAATCTATTCTCCCTCCTAATTATCTCCATCTTTCTTCCTATCTCTCTTCTCAATTCTCAATCTCTTATGTCTCTCCTATGTTTTGATTCAAGGATACCTTGAATCATTATAAGTGGTATTAGAGCTTACATTGCACTCGATTGCTTGGAGTGTTTTCGTTCAAACTAGTAAGGAACAAGGAACAAGCTCCAATGGCAGGAAAAGCAGCTTTGGATGTTGATTAATCTGATCAAGTCACCAAGTAGTAGTAGCAAGTGCAAAAGATGTTGCTTACCATGCGATCCAATCACCAATCTTTGCAGCCAGTTGAGCAGAGGTTCAATGGGATCCAAAAGCAAATCAATATACAAGCATTGCCAAGTGGAATTGGCATTCATCCTCAAGGGAGACCCCCTGATCCCTCTGCTGCTCAATTACTAGAAGAGCAAGAAGAAATTAGGCCGGGAAATAGAAATTCACAGTATAGAAAGCCAAAGGTACAGCCGGATACCTTTGATGGAGTACAACCCGAATCATGGATTAGGAGATGTGAAAGGTATTTTCGCTTCTATACTATTCTAGAGTCCTAAAAGGTTGAGTTACAAGCAATTTATTTCCATGGTGACTAGGAGGTCTGGTATCATAGTCTGATTTTGGAACATCCTACAATCTCTTGGAAAGAATTTGTTGATGAGTTGTGTGATAGATATGGGGATGAAGATCCCGGGGAAGTGATTGATAAGTTCAATAAGGTAGCATAATTTGAGACTATTAAAGAGTACATGACTTGTTTTGAAAACTTAAAGGCACGAATGATGGCAATCAATCCAGGGGCAAAAGAATGTTATTACTTTTCTAGTTTCATCAGTGGGCTCAAACCAAGGATCAAAAACATCGTTAAGGCCTTGAATCCTCCCACATTGTCTAAAGCCTACTCCACGGTAAGGCTCTTTGAATGCTCAAACATGGTTACACAGATACTGGGCAAAAGACTAAGGCGGTTATTCCTCTGCAGCAGCTAGCTCTTTCTGCCAGCGGATCATTAAGTCTTGAAGATAAAAAGGCCCAAAGACTATGTTTCAAATGTAGCTAGAGGTATTTTTTTGGTCACAAGTGCAACCCTAAACAGCTTATGACAGTGACTGGGGTTGAAGAAATGGATGAAGGATAGGAGGAATCAACAGAGTTGGATGAATTGCAAGAGGAATTTGTTGAGTAGGATGAGGCTAAGATATCAGTAAGGACCCAGACTTGGGGAGGTACACACAACACTATTAGGATCAAAGGATTGGCAAACCACAAGTCCTTATTGATCTTAATCAATAGTGGAGGCACTCATAGCTTCTTGGATCCCAAGTTAGCAAGATTGGTGGGTCATGAACTCATCAAAACAAGTCCACTAGCTGTGACAGTTGCGGATGGCAACTCAATATTGACCCAAATGAAATGCAAAGAGTTCAAATCGGAGACGCAAGAACATCTTTTCTCTTATGATTTTAGGGTTCTGAAGCTAAGAGGGTGTGACATGGCTTTAGGGGTATATTGGAGGAAGACTTTTAGCCCCATAATCTTTGATTTTGTGTAGCTCACATTGTCCTTTGAGAAGGATGGATCCCCTATACATCTGCAAGGGCATGTGGAACAAGGAAGTTTGTACCTGATGAGTTGTAAGCAGTTGCAAGGAGTGATCAAAAGAAAGAAGCTGCAATGGGTGGCTCATCTATTCTCACTTAATGCAAAGTCTTGTGATGCTAAGGTGAATTCTAACCCCTCTATTAAGAAGCTATTACATGACTTTGAGGATTTATTTGAGTTACCCACTTCCTTGCCACCAAAGAGATCACTTGATCATGCCATACCCCTTAAAGCTAATTCCAATCCAATCAATGTAAGACCTCACAAGTATGCACATTCCCAAAATAATGAGATTGAAAAACAAGTGGAGGAGCTTTTGAAAACTAACTTCATAAGGCGAAGTCACAGTCCCTTTGTATTCCTAGTTATCCTTGTAAAGAAGAAGGATGGAACATCACGCATGTGTATAGATTATAGGCAACTCAATTCATTAACCATCAAAGACAAATTCCCAATTCTCATCATAGATGACCTACTAGATGAATTACATGGTGCTGTGTAGTTTTCAAAGCTTGATTTAAGACAGGGATATTACCAAATTTGAGTAGTTGAGCAAGACATCTCCAAAGCAGCCTTCAAAACACATCATGGCCACTTCGAATTTGTATTAAAAAGCCTTTTGGCTTGTCAAATGCTCCGGCCACTTTTTCAAGCCTCGATGAACTCCATTTTCAAGCCTTTTCTAAGGAAATTTGTTCTTGTTTTCTTTGATGACATTTTAGTTTATAGCCCGATATTAATGCTCATGTTGCCCATTTGTCCCAAGTCTTTATAATCATGCGCAAACATAAATTACATGCCAAATTATCCAAATGTTTCTTTGCCCTAACTAAAATAGAATACTTAGGTCATGTAATCTCTTATGAAGGGGTAGCCACTGATGCATCTAAGATTCAAGCTATGAAACGTTGGCCCACACCCACTTTTGATAAACAATTAGGAGGTTTTTTTGGGACTAATTGGATATTACAAGAAATTCATTCAAGGGTAAGGAGTGATTGCTAAACCTTTGAATGCCTTACTTAAGAAGGAGGCCTTTACTTGGTCCCCAACAGCTTAAGAGTCCTTTGAGAACTTGAAGCTCGCTATGTGTATTGCTCCTGTATTAAGGATGCCTGACTTTCGAGAGTCATTTGTGATTGAGACTAATGCGTGCAACCAAGGGGTTGGGGCAGTTCTATCTCTGCAAAGCAGGCTAATTGCTTACTTAAGCCAGGCTCTCAGTCCAAGGCACTTGAGTATGTCCATATATGAGAAGTACTTAGCCATACTCTTAGCCGTGCAAAAGTGGAGACAATCTTTCAAGGGACACCACTTTGTGATCAAAACAGACCATCAAAGCCTAAAATATTTGCTGGAGCAAAAGATATCCACAAGGGTATAGAAGAAGGGCCTGATGAAGTTGTTGATTTTGAACTATTCCATTGAGTATAAAAGGGGGAAAAGCTTATGTTGCTGCAGATGCCTTATCTAGAAGGCAAGAAGGAGTGGAAGAAGGGTTCTGTTCAGCTGTCACAATTGTAGTTTCTGAGTGGATGAAGGAAAATTATAAGTCATAAGAGCAAGATTCATTTGTGCAAGATCAAATAGTAGCTTTGAGTGTTCAAGGCCCAGCAGCAGAGGGAAATGGTTTTGAAGTAACCTTGTTGAATGGTATCTTGAGGATAAATGGAAAGGTTTACATAGGAGATGCCTCTGATTTGAGGAAACAAATCATACTGTCCTTTCATTCCTCAGCATTGGGTGGACATTCAGGCATTGAGGGATCTTATCAAAGAATTAAGCAGCATTTCTTTTGGCATGGAATGAAGAAAGATATGATAGCAATTGTGCAAACTTATGAAGTGTGCTAATGCACTAAGACTGATCACACTCCTTATCTTGGTTTACTACAACCTCTACCTGTGCCAAGGGAGGCTGGCTGGAGCATTTGGTGTCATCTTTGAGCTGCATCTTCAAGAGTGACACATGGAAAACAGGATGAATGAAGGCTTCAGGTGGCAATTCCAACTTATATGCCACTAGATCCTGGTATTTTGGGCCTTACAAGATCCTACAGAAGATTGGAGCAGTGGCATACAAGTTGGAATTGCCACCTAAATCTTCCATTCATCATGTTTTCCACCTTTAACTGTTGAAGAAGTAGCTCAAGGATGACACAAGATGCTCCATCCAGCCTGCCTTGGCTAGTTTGAGTGGAAAGATTCTCCAAGAACCAGTTGCTATCTTAGGTTCAAGAACAATACAGCAGAAGGGACAGAGGGTTAAGCTAGTGCTGGTAGAATGGGAAAATTTAACAGAAGACTATTGTAATGAATTGTCATGTTTTGACATGTTCGTAAGAATTCTAATTGTTGCTTTAGCCTTCAGCATTGTTATGATGTGTTATACTCTAGTATTGCATTGTATTACTTACTATCAATGTTATACCCAGTTAGTATTGGAGGGAAAGTCAGTTAAGTTGGTTAGTTGGAAGATTCTAGAGCTTACCGCCAATGTAAGCATTTAAGGGAAAGTGTAGTTTGTTGATCATTCATCCAATGAAATAGAATCTATTGTCCCTCCTAATTCTCTCTATCTTTCTTCCTATCTCTCTTCTCAATTCTCAATCTCTAATGTCTCTCCTAGGTTTAGGGTGCAAATGAGCCGAGTTGAGCCTAGCATCCCCTTGTTCAAACTCGGTTCGTTAAGATTTATCGAGCTCGAGTTCGAGCTGAGCTCTTATCGAGTTTTCCAACCCCTTGTTCGAGCTCGGTTTGTTAAGGTTTTGTTGTGCTCGAAGCTCGACTCGACTTGGCTCGTTAAGCTAATCAAACCAATTTGAGGTCCTTATCAAGCCGAGCCGAGGTTGTTACCGAATGAAATCGAGCTCATAACAAACACGAGCTTATTATCGAGTTGAGCTCCCTATCGAGCCGAGTTATTCGAGTTATTATTGAGCCATTATCAAACTATTTTGGAGTTAATATTAACCGCTAGCTGGCCTTTAACAAGCTCTCAACGAGTTTTTTAACGAGCTTTTAACGAGTTCTTAACGAGCCCTTAACAAGCTCTTATTGAACTGTTCACGAACATTAACGAGCTGAGCACCCCCTTGTTCGAACTCGGCTCGTTAAGCTTATCAAGCCTGCTCAAACTCGGTTCGATAAGTTATAGAGCCCTAACTATGAACACGAACAAGCCATAATCTATTTCGAACACGAGTAGTTCATTGAATGTTCGGTTCATTTACACCCCTAGTTTTGATTTAAGGATACCTTGAATCATTATAGCATTGCTGTATCTGTCAGATATCGAAAGACAGGGTATCCAATGCGGGGCTATATATGCCGTTTTCGATTCTGAGTCATAGGCGAAGCAGCCAATAGCAGTCTGTTCTCGCCTATCGATAGATAGCAGGTTGCTTCCAAGCTCAAACTGAAACTGAATTGCTACTTTATTCTTGTTTTTGATAGAGTGGTATTCTCTGCTCCTGTCAATCTTTTAACATAAAGTAGAGGAAGAGAAGGAAAAAGAGCAACAAATTTCCAAGTCTAATAGGAGAAGAATGGCTGACACGTTGACTGCCTTCAAGACGCGAGGAGGTATTAGTATGGACTTTGTGCTGGGGTTACCAAGGATGCGAGGAGGTATAGATTTGATCTTCGTTGTTGTGGATCGCTTCTCCAAGATGGCGCATTTCACAAGGTGCAAGAATGCTACTAGCACTGTACATGTGGCCGAGTCATATTCCCGGGAGGTATACAAACTTCATGGTTTGCCAACCAGCATAGTCTCAGACAGGGATGTAAGGTTTGCGAATCACTTTTTGTAAGACCTTGTGGAAGATGGTGAATACGTCTCTCCCTTTAGCACTGTACATCACCTGTAGACGGATGGCCAAACCAAGGTAACAAATCACTCTTTAGGAAATTTACTTTGTTGCCTTCTTGTTAAAATATCAGGGGATGGGAGCAAATGTTTTACCAAGTCGAGTTCGCCTACAATATCTCGATTAATACGAGCATGGGCTTTCCACCGTTCAAGTTGCCTATGGCTTTGTTCCCGACCTCCGATAGATCTGGCGCCAGTTCTTGATCTTACTCGTCCTCATGGCAAGGAAGAAGACTTCATATCCAACCTTTAGGAAATCCATGAGTAGACCCGAGCACGGCTCATTGAAGTAAGCGGCAAGTATAAGTTGGCGAGTGACAAACGACGTCGAGCAGTTCAGCTTCAGGTACGAGATCAAGTTTTGGTGAATTTAAAGAGGGAAAGATTTCTTGCATGGGAGTATAAAAAGTTGACAGCAAGCAAGAATTATCCTTTGAAGATTATCAACAAGGTCAGTGATAATGCATACGGCCTACAGTTGCCCAATGGTACGAGGACATTTGATGTTTTCAATGTCAAACACCTCGTTCCATACTTTTGTGACAATGATCCTGCAGACCCAATGGTGAATTCGAGGGAAAATTCTCTCCAACCTAGGGAGGATAATACAGCCCATAGACATATGATGCCATAAAAAGATGGTCAGTAGAAGATGGTGAGTGCCAGGATTGCCGAGTAACGGCAAGAGATGCGGCTGGAAACAAGGCTTGTGGAGTTTGTCAATCCATTAGGTTACTTAGCTAGGAGATTAATAGATAATCATTAGTAATTATTGTATTTATCTTTTAAGTCTTTTATTCTATGTGAGTTTTCTCCTCTATTTAAGCAAGAGGAAGTCTAGGGTCTAGGTCATTTAATTTCATAGTTTTTTTTTTTTCCTGGAGTTTCTCGTATTCTCATTTGTGAAAATTTCAGTACTTATTTTTCCCTTTGTTTCTTATTTTTTTAGCAATATAAAATCTAAAGGAAGGCCATTGAACCTTTCATTTCCATAATTCTTATAATCGCGCTGCATCGCATTCTTTCCCTTCTCACGTTTATATCTTTTGAGTCATTTCTATCATCGTTTTGTAATCCTTAGAGCACTTTAATCATAATATAGAATTATATTTTGATCGGTCATTTACCCAAATTTCTCCAATACTCAAAGTCATTTATTATATTGAGTAATAAAAATATGACTCACGCGGACTTTATTATTCCTTATATGTCAAAAATTGAGCCCTTGGATGGGAAGAACTACAAGATGTGAGCTGATAAGATGGAGTTCTTCCCAGGATAAATAGAGGTTCATTATACTCTGTTTAATGATAGAGCCCTAACGAGGTCCCGATAAGGATTTCGAAAAAGATAATCGTACTTGTACGGGAATGCTTCTCCATTATATTATAGTGCCTCTTTACCAAATTTATAGTATTATGAAAACCGCTAAAAAAATATGGGAAGCATTGTTAAACAAGTATGGCTTAGACGATAGTGCGGCCAAAAAGTATGTTTGCAGTTGGTGGTTACCTTTCACCATGGTTGATGAAAAACCTATTCTTGAACAATTCCATGAATACGAAACTTTGCGCACTAATATATTGAATAACGACAAGAATTTTTGTGAAATGTTTCAAGCTAACTACTTAATTGATAAACTACCTCCCTCTTAGAAAAAATACAAAGTGTCTTTACAACTCGAAAAGGATATGATGTTGCAGGAACTGATCTCTAATATTAATTGGGAAGATTAGAACTACAAACAAGTCAAGGGGAAGTCCTCTGGGTACTCCTCCTTGGCAGCTAACCTTGTAAATCAAGAAGTGCAGGAAAGAAAGGCAAGTGCTAGAAACCTTGGAACAAGGACAATTCTAATGCTCAAGAGGAAGGCTCTAGCAGCAAGCAAAGCCAATAGGAAAGAGGCAAATAAACAATGTTGACGATGGCCAAAAGGGGATCAAAAGAACGTGCTGGACTTGTGGCAATAGTGACCACACTTTGAGGAGCTGTAGGAAGGGATTCGATCCTAGAAATCACATAAAACAATGGCCTCAGGCTAATCTCACCGATGAAGGATACGTGTTTGTTGCCACGATCTCCGAGGTGAATATGGTTAGGAACACTTTCAAGTGGGTTGTAGATACTAGTGCCACGACGCACATCTGCACCAATAAGGACCTGTTCCATGAATATGAGAGAGCCATTGATGGGAAGAAGGTGTACATGAATAATTCCAGTTCAGTCCCTATCCATCGTAAGGGAAAGGTCCTTATCAAACTCAAATTTGGAAAATTTCTATGTTTGCAAAACTTGTTGCATGTTCCTAATCTGGGTATTAATCTAGCCTCTGGTGCCTTGTTGAATAAAGTTTGTTTTAAATTAACCTTTGAGTCTGACAAGTTAATCCTAACTAAGAGCACGAACTTTATTGGGAAAGGCTTTTTTAATGCTATTCTATTTGTTCTAAATGACATGAATAAAACTAGCTTAAGTTCTATTTATATTGTTGAATCCTTATACTTATAGCATGCTAGGCTTGGACATGTAAATTACATTTCGGTTAAGAAACTTAAACAAATGAGTTTAATTTCTAATTGTGATTTAACTGAACTCGATAAATGTGAAACATGTGTCAGGGCAAAACATCCTAAAAGATCATTTAACAGATTAGTTGAAAGAACTTTAACCTTGCACGAGCTAGCACATGCTGATCTAGGTGACTTCAAAATCACCGTGAGTAGAGGTGGTAAAAGATATTACATCACTTTCATAGGTGACCACTCGACATTCACTAAGGTGTATTTCTTTAGTGCAAAAGATGAGGCAAAAGAAATGTTTCTTAACTATAAAGCTAAAGTTAAAAACCAACTAGACTGTAGGATCAAGAGGATTATGTTTTATAGGGGAGGTGAGTATGACCCACCTTCCTTAAGAAACATTATGAGGAACTTGGCATAATTCATGACAACTCAGCCCCTTACACACCACACAGAATGGATAGCTAAAAGGAAGAATAGGACCTTTAAGGAAATGTCAAATGCTATGTTGATTAGCCATGGCTTACCCTTGAGCTTGTGGGGGGAAGCCATGTTATCTGCTTGTCACATGCTTAATAGGGTTCCTCATAAAAAGTTAGATAAGATCCCCTTATGAATGGTGGAAGTGCTATGCGTGTAACCTAAAATACGTCAAAGTATGGGAATGTTTAGTATTAGGGATTTCAAAGTTCAAAAGAAGTAAAATATGTCCTAAAACTGTAGATGCTATCTTTGTTAATTATGTCTTGAACAGTGCTGCATATAGATTCATATTATTGAATGGGCTTGATAGAATAATGGAATCTCAAGATGTTGAATTCTTCGGGCATAAGTTTCCCGTGAAAGAATCTATGCATGCTTCATTATCTAGTTCCATGCCTATAGCATTTGCATCATCTTCTAGTCACATGCCCACTAAACTCAAGGTTTAGGAACTTAGGAGAAGTAATATGGCTCGAATTGAGACTAGTTTTGGAATGACTGCTTTCTCATCTGAACATCATGAATTTGATGAACACGTTGTAAGTGCATTCATGCTAGAGGAAGATCCCAACACATATGATGAGTCCATGAGAACAATATATGCTCCTTTTTGGAGAGAGGCCATTAGTAATGAGCTAAAATCTATAACAAGCAATTGGACTTGTGTGTTAGTGGACCTACCTAGAGGATGCAAATATCATGATTGTAATTAGGATATGTTTAGTAGTATTAGTCTTAGATAATATTCTAGTAGAATGTCATGAATAAGTCTTGTTTTGGCTCATTGGTTCGGTTAGTGGGCTTGTTTAGGTGCTTCTATTAGCTTTAGTATAAATAGGTTGTTCTTGGTTGTAAAAGGATATGTTGATGATAATGAATTGATTTCCCTTCTTGTTCTTCCAAGTGTTCTCAAGTTCCTCTTGAGATATTTTCTATCTCTATCTTAACTTCTCTTCTTCAATCTTTACTTCTCATCTTGATATCTTCTATTGATCTCTTCTTATCCTTCTTATCTCATCTTTAATCAATAATTCTCAATTGAATTCTATTCTTACAATTCTTAATCTCATTTCTCATGTAAAAACAATGTCAAAACCCTAGGTTCGTATATGATTCATCCAAGAATCATAACAACAAACCAATAGGGTGTAATGGCAATTTAGAAAGAATTGAGGATTGATGGGTCTATAGAAAAATATAAGGCCAGGTTGGTGGCTAAAGGGTACACCCAAAAACAAGAAATAGATTTCGTTGATACTTTCCTATAACTAAGATTGCCATTGTAAGAGCCCTGTTAGCTCTAGTGTTCATGCATAACATTGTAGTATGCCAAATGGACGTAAAAATTGCCTTTTTGAATGGTGACCTTGACGAAGAAATCGATATGGACCAACCCGAGGGGTTTGAGGTTCCGAGTATGGAGCATAAAGTATGTAAACTTGTAAAATCCATGTATGGCCTTGCACAAGCTCCTAAGTATGGCATCGAAAATTTGATCTTACTCTGGTCAAGCATGGTTTTGCTATAAACAATGGGGATGCATTTGTGTATTTAAAGGATCTTAATAATGACCGCGTGGTTATCTGTATTTTTGTTAATGGCATGCTTATCTTTGGCACGAGTGTAAATGTTGTGAATGATACTAAGTCTTTCTCGAGCACATGTTTTGATAAGAGAGACCTAGGTAAAGCCGATGTGAGAGGGGGTTAAAATTACTAAAACACCTAAGGGGTTTGACTTTGAATCAATTCCATTACATAGAGAAAATATTGAAAATTTTTGGTCACTTTTATGACATTCCTATTAAAACTCCATGTGAACCTAGTGTTCATTTGAGAAAAAGCATAGGAGATTGTGTTCATTCTACTAGTAGCTATATATTTGTGCTTGCTAATTGTTCTATTTGTTGGAAATCATCTAAACAAACCTATATTGCTAAATTGACCAGGGAGTCTGAATTTAATACACTTGAGATGGCAGATCTGGAAGCTGAATGGCTGAGGAGTGTACCGGGAGACATTCCATGGAGGGGGAAACCCATGCTTTTAGCGTCGTTACATTGTGACTCACGAGTAACCATTGGAGTTGCTCAAAGTGAGGTTTACAATGGGAATAGAGGCAGATTCGCCTCAAGCATGGTGTCGTGAGAAATTTGATCACAAACAATGTGATCTCACTCGTGTTTGTGAGGATTGGGAAAAGTTTGGTAGATCCATTAATAGAAGGCCTTGCAAGAAAATTGATAAATGAAACAGCGAGGGAATGGGGCTAAAGCCCATTTGTGTGTCCTAATCCTAATGGATACCTGTCTCCAGTGTTACTCTTGATGTTCAATGGGTTAAATGAAGTCAGAGATTGGGATAATTGTAATAGCCATTCGAACGCATCTCACGATTGTTGTATGAGTGGCTGTAAGATCTGCCAACACTGCCATGACGAAGGTTGAGGTTAAGGCTTTTAATGTTGTCCATAGCCCAATGTGGTGGCGAGGGCCAGCATATCTGACGAACACACTGCTACTGCCATGATGGGAGGATGAGCCTAAAGCTCTTAATTATGTCTATATCCTTTTATGGTGATGTGGGGTAGCGCACCTGATGGACTCACCTATGAGATTGCGGGGTAGAAGGTGTCGGGTGGGAAATTTTAATTTTGTAAACTAAAATAGCATACAACAATTATATCTAGTAGCAAAAGCCTAATTTTATTTTCTCTAATTTTGAATACATACAAGTTTTTGACTCATTTTAGACATAACAATGCATAGCATATATGACATACCCGTGATAAACAATTGAATACAAATTTAAAGTATAAGTTGAGAAATCTCATACCTCATTGACAGTGTAAAGATGCTTCAATGATACCTCCGAGGTCTTCTCTGCAATTCCCCTTGGGCACCAAACATGCGGGTAATCTAAAATCAAGTAATTTACAAAAAATAATTTTTAAGAACTTATTTGGAAGAAGATTTTCTCCTTTTAATTTTTTAATTAATTGAGAGAAAACCGAGCAAATTGAGTTAAAACCGAATAAGTCAGGCATCCCTATTTATAGGAGTCTCAAAACCTAACTAATTCAATTTGAAGCATAAAATAAAAGGTAAATTATATTTTACTTAGGATACAATAGCCTACTAAAATTAAAACATGCGTCCATTTCCCTTTTTTATTTTTAATTGGCACCCTGTGATTAGTCCACGCCTCGAGGAGAGGAGTGCCCTCATATGCGTGTCGTGCACTGGTTGGCCCAGGTGGGGCGAAGCGGATCCCCCCCGGGGGCCAGTCACAGCGCAACATGCATCCCTTGCTAATTGGTCCGAGTGGGGTTTTTTCAATTTACCTTTTTTTATATATTTTTCTTGTAAAAATTCATCCCGTTAATGTTTGGGTTTAATAAAAAATAATCTTATTCAACTTGTGACTAAAATAACTCATCTCATGAATTCTTTAGGTGCTTAATTTAGAGGCTTGTGTAGGGACCTCAGGCACAATTTATTCCTAACTACAAATAGATAAGATCCAATTATCATCTCATGACAACAATTGATTATCATTTAGTAAAACTTAATTTCACTAAATAAATTTTATTGTACTTTAGTAATAAATATATTTACTCGTTAAATTTTCTTGTAATAGTTTATTTACAATTGTTCCCTCTAATTAATGTCCAAGAGTAAAATAAATTAAACTACTATTTTCATTCTTTCTCACTTTTCCTTCTTAGTTCCTAACTCGCCACTCTCTAATAATTCACTAATACAAAAAAAATACTTCTCTATTAATTCAAAATGTCTAACATAAAGAATGCTCTGGCCAAAGTCTCTGGAAACAATTCAAATACTTGCGAATCAACTAATGGGATATTTTACATGGTAGATTCCTAGTAAAATATCTGTTCTCACTACACTTCATGCAATTACCGAACACGCGTAAGATCCCTATTATATAATAACCCGATCATTTTGGAGCATCAAAGCAATTAACATTCCATGCATGAGTCCATACTATTTCCTGGATTTAGATTCATTGTGTAAACAAAATATATATGAATTGCTCACTTCTTATAGTAGCACAGATACGAGCAAATCACGTGGTCCATTAAGTGTAACAATCACATTGTAATACACCATCATCCACATAACCAAGACAAGTTATCTAAATTTTACATTATAGTCTAAGCAGACAAGTAGCCCAAACTCTTCAGTGACTACGAATTGTATATTAAACAACATTTTATCTATTATTACTCTATCTGTGGCATAATCTCATTATCCACTAAAAATAGATATACCGAAAGTTATTTAAGAACTTCGTCCATCCCATGATACGTGCTTTCAAAATTATATAATATCGCATGAGTATAAACTTGTAAACATATAGACAACAATAAACAACTTTTATTCACTTAATAAATTGTTTATGTAAATTGGGTTCCTTAGCACACTAGCTCTAACAGAAAGTCCTTCAGTTGAGAGTAGGGGCCTAATCTTTAGAGCATTACTGAGAATACTAGGTTTTAAATTATATTTTAAGGGACCTCATACATCCTGATCCCGGAGTACAACTCAACCTCGAGAACCACGTGAAGGAGTTAGGTATGCTCTTCACAATAACTACTCATGGTTCAAGACATTGTTCGCCATTGGATGGTTGTGCCACATGCTTAGTCTCTAGGTGCTGATTCAAGTCCAAAAGACATTACCATCATCAAGTGTGGGTTTCACTGCTTAGTAATACTCTTCCTTTCCTTCCTTTATCGAAATTAAACCATGTATGGGATTGTTGGAAATTGGGGCTAGTGTTCTTCAATTTTGATGTCTTATGAAAACACTTCAATTCAACATAGGAAATCTAGAGGCAGGAAGTTTTGTTTATACACCCGCCTATGTACTTCGTAAAGTTTTATGGGCCTAGAGTGGGCTTGGTGGGCCACACGCGGGTGCAACCCACCCCTCCAAGCCGGCTGGTGCGTCACGTTGTGGTGTGGACTTTTTTTGACCTAGTCTTTTATTTTTACGACTATTGTAATTATTTGAGTCATCATAAACTCAAGGTGAATTCTTGTTGTGGGGTCATGCTCTTGGTCTTTGGCTCAAGCTCATAGTGTCTCTTAGTTGACCTCTAGGGTGCTATCTCAAGGGGTTGTCCATACTCCAAGGCTTGTGGCTCGAGGCCAAAAGCTCGAGCTCGAGTACATATTTGGACTGCTTCAATTCTTACTCTTCCTTTGACCCCTTTTTTCCATAACTGAAGCTAGGTTTTTAGGCACTCCCATATCCGCCACTCTCTTTGTTTGCAGCAGATTCTTAACCATAATCTTTTCCTTAACCTACAAGAATTTTTCTCTATAAATACCATTCCTTAGGGTTTTATTTAACACACAGAAAGACATGAAAAAACACAGAAACTCTTCTTCTTTTTCACGACTTTGTTTTTCTCAAAAATAATCCTCTCATCCATTACTGAGCAAGTTCGGGTATTCTCCAACCCATCTCCCCACAGTACACTGCTAAGGTGGGTGCTGTGTTAACGTTGGGGGTCGCAGTGCCATTTATCCTATTGTACCTTTTTGGGGGCAATAACTACTTAGGGTAGTGGATTCTCCATGACGTGGCAATTTCTTCGTTCATTCTTTCCCTTCTCACGTTTATGTTTTTTGAGTCCTTTCTGTCATCATTTTGTGAACTCATCATCTCTTCAATTATAATAAGAGTTATATTTTGATCCCTCATTTACCAAATTTCTCCCACACTAGCAACAATAGACACCATGCTGTTACAACTGATTTCAGCCTTAAAGAACACAAAGCAAAGAACACCAAGTACTTGAAGTGACAAGAACTAGGGAGGAAAATCGCAGTAGAAAAAAGCCACACGAAGTTGCAGAGCTGAAGGTGGAGATTAACAAAATTTCAGATTTCCTCAAAAATAGGATTGGCCTCAATGTTACGTGCAATCTTTTTAGGAGCATACGGGAACTCTTGACAACATGCCTTAATCAAGAAGCTCTTTCTCATCTTGACACTCCATAAATCTTAGCTTCATTCCAAATACCATCCGCAAATACTATCTTATTTTAGAATTCAAAACTACCTAAATCACGAAGAAGAATAATGCCAACCAAGCCTCCTTCCCACATTACCAGACTAGTGTTCAAAAAGATTCTTATTAGTTCTAGGTATTACCCAAACCACACCCCACCTGTCTAGAAAACTATACTAAATCCTTTAAGAAGATCTACAGCATAGAAAAAGGTGATCAATCCCTTCCACAAAACGTTAACAAACATTCATTAGGGTAGATTTTTCCAAGAAAGTGATCATCCCTACAAGCAATTAAACTTTAGATGGACCCATGCCCTTTCATACTCCACAAACAAGATGATCAATAGAATGGCTCTCCGAGGATCTATCCCAAATTGAATCAACAAAGGATTCAATCGTAAACATACCTTGGGAATTATGGGTCCAAACAAGCATATCAGGGGAATCCTTAAACGAGACAACTGTGCTTAGTAAATTATGAAGACTGGATAGCACATCCTCCTTCCTCAAAGAAAATGGCGCCTTTGTTTGAGAAGCCATCTCCACTCTTGACCATCCAAAATTCCCATATGCGAAGTAGTATGATGGTGTTACTGTGCGAAAGTGCTGAATCCCAAGTACTTAATTCGAATCAAATACTACAACCAAACAAGAAGTAATACAGATAAAAGAGAACAAAAACAAGAACACAATGATGTACTGTCATGACCGTGGTTGATTCTTATATAGATCATAGTGAAGCTTGATGTAATTTTCACATTGTAATTCAAATAAGGGTTTTGGCAGGTCTAGTGGTTATGTTAGTTGCTTTTTGGTGGGAAAACGCATAAGTAGTGTATTTTCTCTTTGATTGTTTTAGCTATGCTCATTTAGTATAAAAATGGTACTTAGCTTGTAATGAGGATTATCAATGAATGCAATCAAACTAATCCTTTTCTTCCTTTAATCTAGAACCTCTCTAGATATTCTTCTCATTCTCATCCCCTTCCCTTCTTCCTCATCTTAAATTCTACTATCCCCTAGTTATGACTTGAGTTGATCTCGGTCTTAACAATTGGTATCAGAGCCTCGATTTAGTTGAATCTATTTCAACTAAATTGAGTTGTATTTTGTCAAGTGTTGGTGCTGAATTTAGCTCAGTTTTAACTGATGAAAGCTCTATTATTTCTACTAGATCAAATTGATCAAGCTTAGTCCAGATCGTGTAGATCAGGTTCTGTTCTGGTGGTGTTTGATCAAGAATTGTGCTTAAACAACTGGAATTTCAATTTGTGCAGCATTTGAAGCTTGATATTGCTGCTCCGACTTGCGTTGGATCAAGATTTTGTGTAAACTGCCCCTATTTTCAGACATCACTGCAAGGGTAACTGATTCTAATTGTCAAGTTTGGTTCGATCATGAATTTAGTGAAAAAAAAACCTTATGGTGCTACGAGTTCTTTGCTGAATCTGTTTGGTATTGCTGATATTCTAAGTGAACTATGGTTTAAAACATTGAATTCTAGATCGTATTGCTATTCTTTGGTTCGTATAAGCTTGAAATTGCATTTGTTAGAGCAAAACCCTAACCATTGACCTGGAATCAAGTTCAGTAGTTCATTCTAGCTATTGGTGCCCTAAGTTTAGCTGAATTGCGTTTAAATTTGGCATTTTGTTGGTTGAAGCAGTACCTGAAATTGTTAAAGGTCGCCTTGAATAAGAGGTTGTGTCCAAAATGTTACAATACGACATGCCCAAATGGCTCGATTCAGTTTCAGTTCAAGATAAATCTTCTAATGATGCTAGACTATTAGTTAAAGTCCTAAAGCCGCTTTACCATATAGATGAGGATACTCTCTATCAATTGTTTTGGCCGTATGGTCCTCTTGAAAGTATTGAGGTGGTCTCATCTTACATCATTGAGGCTACGGTTCATATTAGCTATTATACAAGAAGGAGTGCCGACTCAGCTTTGAAAGCATTACATGGGAGAAACATATATGATGGATGTTGTGTTTTGGACATTAACTACTTCAAGAGAATGGAGTAAGAAATTGAGCATAAAGGAACTAGTACTACAGCACATCAAATGAATAAGGCAACATTGCATTCATGGGATCAAGTTAAATTGGTATAGCAACAACTTGTCCTGGAATGTCAAGGCAAGGTGGAGGAAGCAGCAGTGTTTGATGTGGCAGCAGAACCACAAGTGTTTGATCCTTCATCACTTCAAGTAAATGATATAACAAAAGGTGGTGAAAATGGTGCAACTGAGATTAATTTGCAGCAAATTAAGAGGCTAGAGCACTTGCAAGACTAAGCTATGAGCAACTAAGGGAAACTTAAGCAAATGCCACAGAGGAAGGAGCAGAATTCATCTGACAGTTTTGGATTCCATTGGGAATTGGGTGCTGCAGCTGTAAGGCAAGAAGCTAACATCACACCATGCTTTGGGACTCAGAATAAGCTTGGTATGGCTGAATTTCAGAAGTTTCAGAAGCTTGACCCTGCAATGGCAGCACCATTTCTAAATGAAAGTGAGTTATCATAAGTGTTAGAGCCATTAAATGTTGCAGCCAAGGAATTACAAGTGCACATTGAAGTCATGAGCATTAGGAAGTTGTGTGTGAAATTTATATTGCAGCAAGGAGTTGAGATCAAATTGGTAGTGCACTTAAATCATAAGAGCCGTTATGCAAGCAAGATATGAAGTGTAAAGGAAAAGCCTATTTGGGTCTGTTAGGAACAGCGTCATGAAATCCAGATTTATTCTGGATATACAATTTTAATTAATAAATAAAATTGAAGTTCCAGTCGTTTCGTAGTTAAATTTGTGTATGTGAGCATTTATACTGCATGTGATTTTCTTTTGGGAGACATCCATGAGATGGGTGTAGTCCTCAGACTGCAATTTTACATGTTTGTTCTAAGTGGTTTATGAAATTAAGCCACATATAGACTTGGAATAAATGGTATGGATTGTTGTTTGAAAGACTCGTAGTCGAAGATAAGTCTTGACCACTTGTATGTTAGGACTATAACATGATACTTTAGATGACTTGTCTTGTATATGGATGGAGATCGAAAAGTGTTAGGTTAGTGTGTTTGACACACTGAGTTGGACCACGTGGGTTACTTATTTCTAGACTACTATCGGAGATGAATGATTCACGTTGTACAATTTGAACGACGGCTCTAAATCCTGAGGGTATTCTGGACTTCCGCATGGAGCGTTAGTTGCTTTGGTATACTATAAGTAAGGTCTAAACGAATGACTGAAATCTCACGTACACTACGTAGTGGCGTGAAGTGTGACAAGGGTCGGGTATTCAATAGGGAATCTACAGTCTCTTATGAGATACAGATGTCCCCTTAGTTGATTCGCAAATATTTGAATAGTTCGGAAAGTTTGGCCAAAGTATTCTAAGTGTTTGACATTTGGAATTTATACTGGGAATATGGTCAAGTATAAATGAATTATTCAGTGACGGGCGAGTCCGTAACTAATGGAGAAGCTGTGAGAAGGATAATGGTAGTAGTTATATTTATCCTTTGCCATGGACATCTAGTGGAAGAGTTGTTGTCATCAATACAGTCTATTAGGGTGATATCGAATAAATAATTTAAGTCTAGAGTGCAGTGAGATTTATTTAGTGGAATTAAGTCTCATTAAATGGTAATTAAATTAATATCATGAGATGATATAATTTAACCCATTTGGAGCAAGATTTAAGTTGTCCCTGAGGCCCATGCGCAAGCCTCTGTATTTATTGCCATTGAAAAAATATTAAAAAATTCATGAGATGAATTATTTATCCATAAGATGGGTAAAATTAATTTTACCAAATATTATTCATGAGATAAATAAAAGTTAAAAATTATAAAATTAAATAATTTTAAAAATTAAAATTCATAAGATGAACTTTTACATGTGGGAAACAAAACAAAGAAAAAAAAGCAAAAATATATAGTATAGTATGGATGGATTCACGCCTTCGGGCGCGGACCAATTGCGTGCCGACACGCGGCATGCAATGATAAGCCAAAACACACGTGAGCTGTGCATTGAAACACAACGTTTTAATTGCTTATTTGAACGATACGACGCATTTTGATTTAACAAAAAATTATTTTATGAATCCTTCATCGAATTTTCGTTATTGTTTCTCTCCGGTATATTCCTATAAATAGAGGGAGTTATTTCGAGGTTTGGTATTCAAGTTAAAATATTTCTTTAGGGTTTCTGGAATTGTTTCGGGGACTCAATTGGAGAGAAAAATTTTCATTGGAATTTTTCTTAACTCAGTTTAATATTTTTCGGAGCCCACCCTCCGGGCAGCTCAAGGTCATTGCGAAGAAGGTCTCAGGGTCTCGATTTTGAAGAATATTATTGCCTTTCTAGTTTTCTTTATTATTGGAGCAATTTCAGGTATGTTTTTCTTTCCTTCTTCTTTTAGTTTGCTTTTCTATTTATTTACAATGTTCTTTATTATACCTGTTTAAGTTTATGTATTGTTATGAATGTATTAGAGTAAAAGGCTTGTAGATCTAAATTAAGAATTTAGATCTATTGATTTAAATTATGAATTTAAGTGGTAGATTTAAAATTAGGAATTTTGAATCAACCCTAGGTTTAGAGTTATGAATTCTAAACCCGTTCCACTGCGTAAACTTTGGGGAGAATTTTTGAAATTCATCCCAACAACCGGTATTAGGGCAAAGGGTTTATCGAGATAAACCTATTCCCGGGACCTCTCGCATGTGAGGTGTCACGAAGTGTGACTCTCCGACCGGGGGCTTAGGTAGAGAGAAGAGTCCCCTACTCTAAGTGCTCTAATAGGTGCCTATTGTTGTGACCATAGTTGAGAACTATGAACCCAATAGTCAGCATCATAGTTTATTTTTCAACAAAATTCATATGTTTTTCCTAACAGGGTCTACTATGGATGGCCCCCTGATTTTCTTTTTCTCAAGTCCAATAAGATGGTTCTTGACAAGCTTTTCATGCTCAAGAACTTGAAATTGAGATAGCCTAAGTTGGTGTTGGGGTCAATTGATAGATTGGGAGCATGTTCTTAGATCAATAAGTTGTTAAAGAAGGTAAAGAGAATGAAGTTTTCAGCAAGGGATCCAGTTGGTCTTGCTGCAGAGAAACCAAATTCAGTGGGGCATCAGGTTATTGCTCCTGCAGGACAACCTGTACAGCTAGGAGGATTGCAAAATCAGGTCTTATGACAGGCTCTATTGAGGCCTTTTGATCCTGGATAGAAGGATACACTCGGAAAAGATGTAAATCCATCAAGAAATCAGGGTAACCTCACTGTAGTACACTCAAATATAGCAGAAAAAATGGCTGATACAGATATGATGGCAACAAACTCATTAAAGACTCAAGTTGTGATCACTCCAATTCGTGCTGAAGTTCTGGAGGGTGTAAGGGCTGCAGTTACTGATCAGACCTCTTACAAGCAGTTAGATGTATGTGGTATGGAGCTAAGTATGAGATCTAGATCATTCCAAACTGATAAAGTTGTGCAGCAGTTCAACATGGAAAGAGTCTACAGCAGACAAGAGCTAGATGCTTGTGTTCTTCAAGTTAATAGTATGGAGCATCCTCTTAAAGTCCAAGCCAATGTAAGACCCCATGAACTTCTTGGGCAAGAACATGAATTGAGAGGAGCAAATACTTTGATTAAGGAGCAAAACAAGAGAACCAGATCTTATCCAGCAGCTAATGAGTTTCTCATGACTGAATCTAATGAAATCAGTGAGTTTCAAACAATTTCACCTCTCACTCCACCTGAAGTCTTGGTAGCAGCAGCACATAGAGGGTTAGTTGCAGCAAATACCTCTCTAATTCAATGTGAAGCTGAGGAACTACCATTGGTGATGCTTAAAGAAATGGTCACTTGAGAAAATTTGAAAGCTTTGTTTCTTAAGTGGCTCTTGAGCAATTCTATGATACCCTGGCAAAAGACATGGGTGGTAGTGAGTAAACATGAAGATCAACCTGATTTGGAGGGAAAGGAAGTTAGAGCCAAAGAAATTGTGATGCTCTTGAAGTCCAAAGCCAAATCTGGTATGCAGAGAGTAATGGGAGCTGCAGTTTTTGGGTTACTACTGCAATCCTCTTGGCCCCTTGTGCTCCTTAGCTGCAGAATAGTGTTTTTGGGCTGCACTAGAGTGTGGTTGCTGTGGTATTGCAATGGTAGACCTCCTGATGGCATTCTTCAAGCAGCATCATTTACACAAGTGTTAAGCATCTTAAGGCCACAGAATGGTGTTTAGCAAGTGTACAGCAATGCGAGGTTCTCATATGCTTTGGCAATGTTTGGCAAGAGGAAGGCAACATGATATTGGAATTATGAGTTATGTTCAGCTGCAACTTTGGGTGTCAATAAGAAGGTTTCAAGTCACTACTCTCTACTACGATTCTTGAGGACAAGAATCTCTAAAGGGGGGAGTATTGTCATGACTGTGGTGGATTCTTATATAGATCATAGTGAACCTTAATGTAATTTTTATATTGTAATTCAAATAAGGGTTTTGGCGGGTCTAGTGGTTATGTTAGTTGCTTTTTAGTGGGAAAACGCATAAGTAGTGTATTTGCTCTTTGATTGCTTTAGCTCTGCTCATTTAGTATAAATACGATACTTAGCTCATAATGAGGATTATCAATGAATGAAATCAAACTAATCCTTTTCTTCCTTTCATCTAGAACCTCTCTAGATATTCTTCTAATTCTCATCCCCTTCTCTTCTTCCTCATCTCAAATTCTACTATCCCTAGTTATGACTTGAGTTGATCTCGGTCATGACATTTACGTGGTAACCCCTCTTCAATCGAGAGGAGAGAAAACCAGGGATGGAGATGGAGACTTTTATTGATTTGAGTATAGAAGAATTACAATTCACTTCTCTCTCGAGGATGAAGGCGGCACTCACTTTAATTGGATACTAATCAGGTGAACCCTAGGTATGTATATATAGGCGCATGGAAAATTAGACTCCCGATCGATCGTCCCTGCCTCTATTGCTTTCCTGCTTTTCTCACAAGTTCCACCAATCTATCGGTAAGCTCATGGCGACAAAAATAATGATGAAACACTAAATTTGAGGCATATTTCTAACAAACCTCCACCTTGACTCAAATTTTACACCGAAATAAAAATACCTCCACCTTCTCCTCTAGTACCCCACAACCGGGGTTAACAAATAAAATTGAGAGCCCAACTAAGTTCATGCAGTGCTCGAATTTCCTGCCGGGAAGAACTTTAGTGATCATGTCTGCTGGATTATCTTCAGTACCAATCTTCTTCAACTCCACCTTGCGCTCACCTATTAGATCTCGAATAAAATGATGCTTGACATCAATGTGCTTCATCTTGTTGTGATGCGTCATCTGATCTTTAGCTAGGTGAATTGCAGACTGGCTATCACAGTAGGCCCTAACTGTGCCTTGATCAACACTGAGTTCACTAATAAAACCTCTCAACCAAACAGCTTCCTTGAATGCTTCTGTCACTACTATATACTCGACCTCTGTAGTTGACTATGCAGTAACTGACTGTAGACATGCTCTCGAACTGATAGCACTGTCACCCAAACAGAACACATAATCAGAAGTAGACTTCCTCTTATCGAGGTCTCCACCGTTGTCTGAGTCAACATACCCACGTACCCAACTAAACAGCATTTACTCCTCCCAAACTCCAAACAAATATCAGAAGTGCCACGTAAGTACCTGAGAATCCATTTAACAGTGTGCCAATGCTCTTTTGCTGGATTCGCCATGTATCTACTCACTTTGCTAATAGCATAAGCAATATCTGGACGAGTACATACCATAGCATACATAATACAACCAACTGCACTAGAGTCAGGGACCTGTAACATGTACCTGACATCCTCCTCTGTCTGAGGCGAATCTAATGCTGAAAGCCTGAAATGAGCTGCCAACGGAGTACTATCAGGCTTAGCATCCTTCATATGAAATCGATCTAGAACCTTCTCAATATACTTCTCCTGAGACAAGTATAACTTTCCTGCTTTTCGGTCCCTAATGATTTCCATACCGAGTATCTTCTTGGCTGCTCCCAAATCCTTCATCTCGAACTTGCTTTTCAATATTGTTTTCAAGCTATTAACATCATTCATGTCCTTAGCTGCAATCAACACATCGTCAACATATAATAGAAGATAAATGTATGAACCTGAGTCTGTCTTCCTGAAGTACACACAACTGTCATATTTACTCTTGAAGAACTCAGTACTAGTCATAAACTGATCAAAACTTTTGTACCACTGCCTAGGTGACTGCCTCAAACCATATGGAGGTCTATTCAACAAACAAACATGATCTTCCTTACCCTCAATAGTGAAGCCTTCTGGCTGATGCATGTAAATACTCTCCTCTAGCTCACCATGTAAATATGCAGTTTTCACATCTAACTGCTCAGGCTCTAAATCATGCATAGCTACTAAGGCAAGTATTGCTCGTATGGAACTATGTCTAACAACATATGAGAAAAAATCATGAAAATCAACACCATGCACTTCAGTATAGCCTTTAGCTATTAACCGAACCTTGTACCTTGCATCTTCTACTCAAGGAATGCCTTCTTTTCGTTTGAAGACCCATTTGCATCCTATAACTCTCTTTCTCGTTTGGGGCTTGACTAGCTGCAATTCTGGTTCTTATGTAATGATTCAATCTCTTCGTGCATGGACATTAGCCACTTCTCTGAGTCAAATCTAGATACAGCCCCTGAATATGAAGATGGTTCAGAATCTTCCACTATTTCAGCTGTAGTAAGGGCATAGGCTATCATCTCCTCATACCCATATCTCTGTGGCGGTATAATCTATCTTTTCTGCCTTCCATTAGAAATAGTATACTGTCCAACTGACTGACTTATTTTTGTTTCATCATTCTCATCAGAAACCGGTACTGGAGGTGCCTGTATACGCTCAATCTGAACTACTTGCTGCTGATCTGAACTATCTCACTGTATCTGACTATCATCAGGCTTCTGTGCCTGATCCGAATCACGAACTAAGGAGGGCGTGTGTGGTGGATGTAGTAGGGCAGAGTCGCCAAATGTTACATCCCTACTAATAAGAAATTTATGATATTTTGGATCCCATAAACGAAATCCCTTCATACCTGACATATAACCAAGAAAGACACACTTCTTGGCTCTGGGCTCTAGCTTCCCATCATTCATATAAGCATAAGTAGGACAACCGAAAATTCTTAAATGAGAGTAATCAGCAGGGGATCCGGACCATACCTCTTCTGGAGTCTTCAACTGAAGTGATGAATGAGGTGATCGGTTTACTAAGTAACATGCCATGTTAACTGCCTCTGCCACCATTGTCTCCCTAAACCTGCATTGCATAGCATACATCGAGCCTTCTCCAGTAATGTCTTATTCAGTCTTTCTACCACTCCGTTCTATTGAGGTCGACCTGTACAAGTCCTGTGTTTGACAATGCCTTGATTCTCACTGACTTTGATGAAATCACCCTCAACAAATTCAAGGACATTATCAGTCCTCAACCTCTTTATCTGCTTCCCTGTCTGTTTTTCAAGCAACTCCTTCCACTTCTTGAAGACTTCATAAACTTTATTTTTCTGCGTAGGAAAATAGACCCAAACTTTTCTTGAATAATCATCAGTGAACGTTAGAGGATACTTGGAATCTCCTTTGAAAGCAAATTTGGACGGTCCCCACAAATGTAAATGAACATAATCTAGCGTTCCTTTAGTCTGATGCACTGCCTACATGAAGCTAACTTTCTTCTACTTCCCATAGATGCAATGCTCATAGAACTGTATCAGCCCAATTGACTGCCCACACAATAAACCCCTCTTGCTCAGCTCTGTCAGACCCTTATCACCCATATGATTCAATCTTATGTGCCACATTTTGGTAATATCTGATTCTGACATAGACGATGTAGAAACAGCCACTAACCCTGTCACAGTAGAACTTACAAGTTCATACAAGATCCCTACCCTTTTGCCCTTCATCTCAATCAACGCACCCTTACTGACTCTCATAGCTCCACCTTCAGCTGTGTACTTGTGCCCATGTGACTCAAGGGTGCCTACAGAGATAAGGTTCTTTTTCAGATCTGGGACATGTCGCACGTCGCTAAGTGTCCTGATAGTACTATCGAACATCTTAACTTTGATTGTTCCTATACCCATAACCTTACAAGCGGCATCATTGCCCATCAAGACTACTCGACCCTGAATTGACTTGTATGTGGTGAACCAGTCTCTATTAGGACAAACATGATAAGAACAACCTACATCCGTGATCCACTTATCCTTATATCTGACCTGGGATTCGGTTACTAAAAGAGCATCAGCATCACCCTCATCTTCAACTACACTGGCCTCAGCAGACTTATCACCTCTATTATGGTCATTCCTGTTATCTTCTTTCTTCTTATCCTTAAGCTTATAATAGTTTACATGCCCTTTCTTGTGACAAAAGTTACATAATAGGCTCTTATGTCCAGATTTAAACCTTGACTTCTTTCCACCATCGGACCCTCTATTCTCAGTTCTACCACTCACAAACAAAGCATTACCAGAGTCATTCACAGAGTCAGACAATTCTTTATCTACTCGTTCTTTACTCACTAGGTTCCTTTTAACTTCATCAATTGTAATAGTTGACCTACCACCATATATCATGCTTTCTAGAGAGTGAACACAATAGCAACATGGCCTGATCTCATCTTTAGGGGCATCATCCAATTCTTTTAACACTTGAATTATAGAGTTAAATTCATTAATATGGTTCTTAAGCGATCTACCTTCCAACATACAACAACAACAACAAACAGTGCCTCCACCTTCCAACATACAAAATATAAATAACCTGCACTTGACTGCGAGCTTATTGGAGACCCATTTGAAGTAGAACATCTCCTGCAGCTTCTCCCACAACTCCTTAGCGGCTTTCACCTCCAAGACTTTTGTTAGTACATCATATGTAAGACACATCTGAAAAGCTGTAAGTACCTTCTCATCTAACTCCTCCCATTGTGAATCGGATAAACTTTCCGGTTTCTTCTCTTTTCCATCCAGTGCTTTCTTTAAGCCATTCTGTGTCAGGAGACCTTTGATGCAGACTTGCCACAAACTAAAACTCCCTTGACTGCCAAACTTCTATACTTCATATTTAATTGCTGACGTTATAGTACCAAAAACGAATAACAAGGGCTCTGATACCAATTTGTGCAAAAGTGCAGAATCCCAAGTATTTAATTGGAATCAAATACTACGACCAAATGAGAAGTAATATGGATAAAAGAGAACAAAAACAAGAACACAATGATTTACATGGAAACCCCTCTTCAATCGGGAGGGGAGAAAACCATGGACGGAGATGGAGACTTTTTTGATTTGAGAATAGAAGAATTACAATTCACTTCTCTCTCACTCTCTCTCAAGGATGACGGCGGCGCTCACTTTTATTGGATACTGATAATGTGAACCCTAGTTATGTATATATACCCGCGTGGAAAATTAGACTCCCGATCGATCGGGAGGGTCCCAATCAATTGGGGTCCCAATCAAATACCCTAAAGAAATCTAGGAATCCACACACAATTAAAGCACAAATCACCAATCCATTAATCCTTCCACTACTTATTCCTCAAACCATCCCAGAGCTTGAATCTTAGCCCTTTGCATGTGGCTTCAACCACATGATTTGTGCTATTGATGTTTGACATTGCAACTCAAATGCTACTGTAGTTAGGATCTGCACCGAGAACGGTAAATTTTGAATGGTCGATGAATGGAACAAATCCCATGCTTCCTCAGTGATGCTACTTCCTTTGAGAAACGCAACCACCATTTGGTTAGCAATGCAGCATTTTTAATTAACGATTCCCCAACACCTAATCCTTCGCAACGTTTCGGCTTTTGGATTATCTCTTATTTTAAGCAAGGGAGACCTCTACATGTATCACTTAGAGGACCAAAAGAATTGTCTCAGCATCTTAATGATATTCTTTACACCTTTTTTCAACATGTGAAAAATGGAAATGTAGTAGGTTAGAAGATTATTAAGAAGCTCTAGATAGGGACCTTGCTTTCAAACCCGCAAGCTTTTTCTCCACATATTCATGTATTTCCTTCTACGTAGTTTGAAGTCTCACATTTGCACCTAGCTGGATCCTAATGTACTTGGATTGCGTCCAAGCAACTCTACAACCTAATCTATTGCCATTTCTAAGGCCCATTCAAGAGCAGTCCCCAAGCATATGCGATGATTTGTAGAAGTTAATTTCGATTCCCAAAATAGCCTAGAAGCATCTCAATAAGGATTTAACCAGCTAAATCATGTCACGATCAACCGAAAAAAAAAAATGAGAGCCTCATCCGCAAAGGTGAGTAATAGAACTTGACCTCGGCTAATTTGCAGCCTCTGAATATCCCCTAACTAAAACACTTGATTTAAAAGCTGATTCTAAACCTCCATGACCAAGATGAAGAGGAAAGGGGGGAGCGAGTCTCCCTGTCACGAACCACACTCCATTTTGAATGAAGAAATCTAGCATCTGTTAACTAAAATAGACATCGAGGGTGTCGTCATACATTCAGGAATCCAAGCCTTCCATCTTGAGCCAAAACCCATTTGATGGAGAACCTTTGATAAACTTGAAGTTAAATCCATCATATCCCGGAGCTTTAATAGAGTCACAATCCCACTTCGCATTCTTGATTTCATCAGCAGATGGCTTCTGTGTGAGCCTGGCTGCAGCTTCAAAGAGGATTTACGGTAGCTGCAGGGAGTACAACATGGCCAAATGCAGCACTGCTCATTGTACAGGTGTTAGAATTTGGTTCCTATATACTCTAAACTATGTCCCGGAACAAGGAATGAGATCTAAGTTATTAACGTTACAATCAACATTTTGTTAAAAATGATAACGAACCTTTTTTTTGTAACTTAATTTAAATGAATTTTAAATTAAGTAAGATAAAATTGATAAATTAAATAAATTAATATAATATGCTTTGGGTAAAAATATAACCGTTACTAAGTTTTGTACCCCACCCGGACAAAGCTTCCAAGGGAAGCTTCCCTTGCTCATTTATTTTGCCCCCTCTAGGAGGACACGTGGCATGCTGTGACTTATTGGTTTTGGAGGCCTCATCTGGGCCATTCACTTGAGCGGTGGATCGTGTTGTTTTAAGGGGGACACGTGTCCCTCATCTGATGCCCCTTTGTGTGTTTGTTTCTGGTGTTTTTGGGCCGTTGGATTGAGCCTTATCAACGTCTCTCGTTGGCCCTCACACGGATCCGTTTTCCCTATATATAGAGGGGGTTATGAAGAGAGAGAGAGGGTTTTGGGCATTTGTTTAGGGTTTCATACGGTTCTCTCTCTATCCTCTTTCTCTCTCTTCGTCCGTTCCTTCTCCTCTCCCTATAGAGGCTTTTCTTGGGCTGCTTGAGGGATTTCAAAGTACCAAACCCTAACTGGTAAGAAGAAGACTTGCTAGAAGCTGGAAACCACGAAGGCTGGTCCAACGGCGGGACCTGGGATTGTGAGACTCGTAGCCACTAGCTGGGAGTCGGTATAATTTCTTACTCCTTTCTCTTACTTTACTAGTTTGGTTTGTAAAGTTGGTTTTGAGAAAGGGTTGTATCTTAATAGCTTAGGTTATTTTGGAAAGTGCCTTGTAACATTTACGTGATTTGTAATATGGTTTGTAATACTTAATAATTTAGATCTCTCTAGTGGTAGAGGGACTATAGAGTCGGTCATTTAGGACCGAACCACTTTAAAAATAATGTGTGTACTCTTCATTTTGTTTATGTCTTCTATCGTCTTTTGTAATCTCAACTCAAAGCCTAGATCCACAGTTTAAAGACCACTATTTTCACCTATCCTTATATGAACTAAGTTAGTGTTGAAACTAAAACCGGATTTAATAAAGATAACCTAAAATTAGCAAAGTTAAAACAGCTGGTTTTGAACTTAGGTTCTGAAACAGGTTCGATTTTCTCAAGATCAACATTAACGGAAGTATTTTGAGAACTTTAACCAGATTGAAATCTATTTTCTGGACTCTCAAATCACAACAACAGGTTTCTGTGGAAGTTTACAATATAGCTGCTTTAATTAGTTTAGTTTATAAAGCAATCTGTCACCTTGATTTTAAACAATTATTTGGACTTAGTTCAAATCAAAGCTAGGGTGTGAAAGTATTTAGTGTTTTTGTCCATTTGCTTCTCTTCTTTTCTTCTTGATATTTGCAGACAATATTTCTCCTTTCTTAGATACCATGCCCAAAGCTGAGGAGCGGCTGCTGTTTTCCTGGACTGGTTCGCTTCCCTCATGACATGAGACTTGGCTTTCTCATGCAAAATGTCTACTTCCTAGTCAAGGGTTCAAATTTTTTGCTCTATACACCCAAATACCCCTTTTTCCCATTTTCTAAGTGGAATTTCAGCTTCTTCAACGCTTTTTCAAGTGAGTTGCCTCAAACATCTTGCCGTTTATTCTTTATCAGTTTCAGATACTTTGGGTGAGAAAACTAACAATTAAAGCATCTAAATGGTTTGGTCCCCAAAGAACCTCAACAAGACCTAGCACAATCAGACAATGGTCGGAGAGCCCTTTTTTAAGACCCATCAACCTCAAATGATGAAATTTACTAAGTCAATTCTTATCTGTGAGAGCACCATCAATTTGACTCATGGACTCACCATGCATCCATCTAAATTTTCGGAAGGGACAATATCGATCAATTGTGGCCCATTCACCAACCCCCAAAAGTCACCCATACTTTGAGTAATGCCAAGATTACCTTTTCAATCATGAATTTCGAGTACCTCGTCAAAATCACCAAGGAGAAGCAAAGGTGATGAGAGGGGATTCTTCAAGCTGCAAACATTATCCCAGAGCTCGAAACTACAAATTCTCGAACACTTACCCGTATACCAAACAATGATATTGTTTTGTTTGAAATCGTACCTTCAAGGCAAATCCATCTATTGGCTTTGAAGATGTGTCTGACAAACCACCATCATCGTTCCAGATTACAATCAATCCACCAGAGCCGTCAATAATAGGCACATCCACCCGAACAACGGAAACATTGCCCCAGTAAAGCGCAACGATGTTATGTTCCAACATACTATGCCTTGTCCCAACAAGTCGTAAAATTGTCGGTCTTATTCTACTCGCTAGGTCTCTTACTACAGATCTTTTCACGGCTAAAAAAATAATTGGCATTTTACTCCCTTTATTTTTAAAAGGCATTTTACTCTCTTTATTTTTAATTGTATCAATTCATTTTATAAATAATTGGCATTCTGTTAATTAGCTTAGTCCAACAATGATATTATAATTATGTTAATAACATAATTCTTTACCAATAAGATATTTCATGATCTAAGTGACTCAATACAAACATACTCATGACCTGACCATTAAAAATCTCGTCCCCAAATTAATGTCAACTTTGCTCTTGGATAAAATTTATACAATGCAATTTGTGTAAGAATTAAAGTGATGTAATTAATGTTAAATTTCACAAGGCCTATAGACTTGATGGGGCACTGATACCATCTATTAAAAGTCACCCACAGGAAATATTGAACCACAAATCGAAATAACAATAACACATAAAACGGAATAGGGGAGAACACCGGAATTTACGTGGTTCAGCTGAAGCCTACATCCACGGAGGGGAGCACGATAATTTCATTATAATATTGGAGTTTATGTGAGACGTATCATATGAACGTATCATATGAGACGTATCATATGAACGTAACTTTTAATTCTCTCAAATCCTAATGGTAAACTTTAGATCACCCATGTAGCGCCCTGGCCCCTAAGGCTAGGGCCGGGCCGGCCTACCCCTATGGTCAATAAGCAGCAATATGCACCTTCAAAAGACGAAATACAAGGCATACTTGCATACAACCCATGTGCACTAGTATCGGAGAGGCTAAGGAGATCCTATATGGCATATGTCTGCTTATTGAGCACCAAGGAAAGTATCAGCCAAAGGCGGCCCGTGACACTCTCCCCCACCTAATTCCCCAAACATCCTCGTTGCGGGTACCTGCCCATCGTTGCATCCCTGCATCTCTAGCAGCCTTGATTGGTCACAGGATGATCACATCGTCATCCCCTCCAGCATGACACCTTTGACATGCCATTGACATCGCCCAATGATAAGCAGCGTGCCCAAAAAGCGACCTGCCAGCTCCATGCACCATGGTGCACCACGTACACGTCTCCCTCCACGATCGACCTGCCAGCTTGTTGACTCTTCA
Source organism: Simmondsia chinensis (assembly GCA_018398585.1). Classification (NCBI taxonomy): domain Eukaryota; kingdom Viridiplantae; phylum Streptophyta; class Magnoliopsida; order Caryophyllales; family Simmondsiaceae; genus Simmondsia; species Simmondsia chinensis. The sequence continues at coordinate 29,051,472 of JAGTTD010000008.1, read as the reverse complement.
CCTTGTTAACATCGCACTGTACCCCAAGGATCGGCCCAATCTCCATGCAGCAAGCCAGCGATACGGTCAGCACGCCTGACCGGCACCCAACACTGTGCGCCTTCCGCCACAACCGGAACCGCGAGGCACTCAACTTCACTCCAAAATTTCCTCGTTGAAGTGCGCCTCGAACACGAGGAGTGTTCATATCCACGGAAAAACCCGCTCGAAGCAATTGGGACACAAGCAACTCCCATTGCCCAAGAGTGTCCACCACCATGGACAAAGCCCGATCCCACCACAGCAGCTTACTCGCGTATCATGAGCCTCGCTCTGATATCACTTGTCACAGGATGACTTTAGATCACCCGTATGGTGCCCGGGCCCCTGAAGTTAGGGCCGGGCCAGCCTACTCCTATGGTCAACAAGCAGCAATATGCACCTTCAAGAGACGAAATACAAGGCATACCACAAACATACTTGCATATAATCCGTGAGCATTAGTATCGGACAGGCTAAGGGGACCCTATATGGCATATGTTTGCTTATTGAGCACCAGGGACAGTGTTAGCCAAAGGCGGCCTGTGACACACCACACTAAAACCCTAGTGTGTCATGGGCCTTAATAGGATTGACCCAATCCTATTCTAATAAACAAGACGCAATACAACAAGGCTCTACAGATAACCCAACAATTCTCCCACTTGGAGTCCGATTGGATTATTTACCATTATCAGACTAAACCACCCGAGATTTTTAGTTTTAGATCTAACCTGAATTGGAGGACCCGGCCCAAATAGGTTATTCAAACCCAGTCAAACAACCGATTGACCTAACATGAAAAACCTTAATTTCTTAATTCAAATCAACTGCGCGCACTGGACATCGACCACCAGTAATCGTGGCCACCGCAGGTATTGGAAATTTGCCGCTTTTCTCTCAGGCCACCGTGAACCACCAGCCTCCAGCGCACCACCAACATTGCGACTCCACTAGTGACCGACGAATCCCACTCGTTGTCACATCTCTACAGTCGTCGTCTCTTTCGCCACACCTCAGGCATCATGGGGCACCATCGCTTCACTGATATCGAGTTCCCAATTCCCAATTCCAAGATCAATCAATCAAGAGTTAGAGTATGAGGGAGAAATGAAATAGAGAGATTAAAGAGAGAGATAGAGATAAGGAAGAAGAGTTAGTATTAACTTTTGCATAAACCCTAATCAATAGAAATCATTAACTATCTATAGTATAGAAATTAAAAAAGAAAATTGATAAATATGTTCTAATTTAGATAAAATTCATTTAAAAAACTAGAAAATAGATGAAAATCCTTAATTGAGACTATGGCACATGCCAAGCACGTGCTTATAACTACCCGGACCTGCATGTGCTTCGTGCGTGACTTTCCCCCTTTCCCTCAAAAAAATTTGATAACTAAAATGTGAACCAAACAGTTGCATTTTTTTGCTGAATTCATGCTCATACTCCAATTTTTCACTGTAACAACACCTCCCCCTTTTATTTCACCCGTGTCCTCAAGGGTGAAACTTAGGATACTTCGGCTGTAGGTCATAAAGGAATTCCTAAGTTGCTTCATTTAGACGAAGGCCCTTCCATTCCACCAATACCTTGGTGGCAGCTCTATTATTGGGATTCACCATTCTTCTATCTAAGACTTTCTCGGGTTCTTTTGTTGGAGAACTATCTAGGTCACTGGGAATGGGTAGAATTGTTGTTCGTAATGGCCCAGTGTGAAGCTTGAGCTGAGAAATATGGAAAACGTTATGAATTCGAGCAGAGTCCAGTAATTCAAGCCAGTAGGCCACCTTTCTAACAGCAGCTAGCACCATAAATGGATCATAATACCTTGGAGCAAGCTTTGGATTGCTTATGTGGGCAACTGATATCTGCCAATAAGGAAGAAGTTTCAAATATACCCAATCTCTGGGGTTAAAGCTCCTATTAGTGCACTTCCTATCAGCCAATTGCTTCATTCTGTTTTATGCTCTGGATAGATGACACTTGATGACAGTAATCATGTTTTCTCTTTGTTGCAAACTTCTATCAACAGCCTCTACTTGTGTCTCACCAGGTATAGGTGGTGGTTGTCCATACACCACCTCATAGGGAGTTTTTTGGGTAGTGGAATGCCAAGTGGTATTATACCACCTTTTGGCGAAAGGTAGCTGTTTGGACCATTGACGAGGTTGTGTACTACACATACACCATAGGTATGCCCTAACTTCCCTGTTGACAACCTCAGTTTGTCTGTCTGTCTGAGGATGGTAAGCAGTGGATAAATGGAGTTCTACACCCTGAATAGAGAACAACGCCCGCTAGACGTCACTCTGGAACACATCATCTCTATCACTTACTATGGAGCTTGCCATTCCATGAAGCTTGTAGATATTATCAAGATACATTTGTGCCACTGATAATGTTGTGTATGGATGAGTTAATGCCAAAAAGTGTGCAGCTTTACTCAAGCGATCAACCACCACTAAAATGACATCTTTCCCATAGGATCTCGGAGGGCCATATATGAAATCCATAGAAATTTCTGTCCTAACCATCTCAAGAATCGGTAATGGTTCTAAAAGGCCTAGATAAGCCGATTTTCCAACGTGCAAGCCTGGCAAATAGGGCACCATCTGATGAAATCCACCACAGACCGGTACAACTCTGTCCAATAGAACATGGACTTGATCCTTTGCAATGTAGCATCTCGACCTAAGTGACCCCCACTAGGTGAAGAGTGCAGCCATTGTAGGATCTTCAATTGAAGGGCTTCATCATAGCCTATGAGTAATTTCCTTTTCCTTCTCAACTGACCATCTTGCCAGCTGTAATGTGGATGCCTCTAAAGATCCTCACTGAGTTGAGTGATGAGCTGCTGTAAGGTGGTATCTGTCCGCCATGAAAATTGAATCATACATGTAGTTTGCTGTCCTGAGATTCGAGAAAGAGCATCAGCCACTGCATTTTCCTTCCCCTTCTTGTAATTGATGACATAGCTGAATCCCATCATCTTAGCTAGCCACAGTTGTTGGAAATGGGTATGTATCTTCTGCTCTAGCAAGTACTTCAGAGATTTTTGGTTAGTTCTGATGATGAGTGTATTATTCAGCAAGTATTGTGGCCATTAGTGCACTGCTGTCACTAGTGCTAGTAGCTCTTTCTCATATACTGATGAAGCTTGTTGTCCGGCACTCAAGGCCTTGCTCATGTAGGCTAAGGGATGTCCACTCTGAATTAACATAGCTCTTAGTCCAGTGTTGCAGGCATCAGACTCTATCACAAAGGGTTTGATAGAAGTAGATGGTGATGATGTGGAAGAGCAGATTGACGAAGGAACACCAGCCAATAATGATGAGGATAGCATGGAGGATAATGCGGCACGTGCCAAGCACGTGCTTATAACTACCCAGGCCTGCATGTGCCTCACGCATGACCTTCCCCCTTTCCCGCCAAAAACCCGATAACCAAAATATGAACCAAACAGCTACATTTTTTGCTGAATTCATGCTCAGACTCCAATTTTTCATTGTAAGATTCACTGCTGTAGGGACAGTAAGAACCACTGCATCGTTGCCACAGTCAGGGAACCTCGACACCAGCTGCGTCTGCACCAACCCTCATCATCGGCGTCCTATAGAGCCATGCTCGCGTCATTTCGCGAGTCACCACCACTGATACGGCTTGAAACCATCGCTGGCCCTTTCAATGTGAATCATTGGCCTCTAGGCTACCACTGGCACGTCTGACCACCGCGTTGTCTTCTCTCATCGGATAATGTCGTCACTCCTTCTCAAAGCCGCAAACCACCGGCACTCCACCAGCATACCTCCGGGACTAACGCCGCCACGGATCTCGCCGTTTACTTCACTTGAGTGCTTCACAGACGACCACCAGCGCACGACCACAGTCGTCCGTGTCGTCTAGGAGCGTGAGAGTCGTGCACCCTTGCCGAGTCTCCAATTGAAGTTCAAATCTGCTTCTCTAACGCTGATTTACACCGGGTCTACCAGATCTATCACTTAGGTATATTGATCTAGTCTCTCGCTCCTCCCCTCAAACAAAAATCCCCACCACAAACGCTCAGCCACCACCTCTTTCACTGAGGCACAACCCGTCAGTCCAGCTTGTGCACCAACGTAGTTTACACCTTCGGTGTACCAATCAAATGGCAGATCTACCCGAATCAACCACTTGCAGTTTACACCTTTGGTTTACTGATCAAACCCATGATCTACCAGAATCGACCACAACGATAGTTTACACCTTCGGTTATTGATCTAACCCATGATCTACTCGAATCAACTACTACCGCGCCTTTATCGTTGAGATCGAGTCATCACTAGAACCACGGTCTGGAAATTTCACCACTGACGTTAGCGACCCGTTCTCATCTTCTACTGGCTATTAAACCTTCGATTTAGGTTCAACCCAAGCTCTGAACTTGGCTTTGACACCAATTTATGGGCTCTGATACCATCTATAAAAAGTCACCCACAGAAATACCGAACCACAAATCGAAATAACATAGACACATAAAAGGGGGTAGGGGAGAACATCGAAATTTACGTGGTTCAGCTGAAGCCTACATCCACGGAGGGGAACACGATAATTTTATTATAATATTGGAGTTGACGTGAGACGTCTCAACTCTTGATTCTTTCGAACCCTTAACTCTCATCCCTAATGGTAGCACACACTACTCTATATATATATAGAGTCACTACACTAAAACTCTCTTGTGTCATGGGCCTCAATAGGATTGGTCCAATAATCCTATTTCTTTTAAACAAGACCCAATACAACTAGGCTCCACACATAGCCCAACAAGACCCAACCTAAAGAATTGACATACATGAAATTCATATAACCTTAAAATTATAATAAAATTCACATAGTAGACAAAGTGTTAGAAAAAGGATATAGCTCTTAAAACCTCCAACTCTACTAACCTTAAAAAAATTAAAGTAGCAATAAGATAGGTCCTATAAAAAGTAGCCAGTGGGACAAATTAAGGAATGAGATAGAAGAGGCATGCATGCAAATCCATGCATATCTATCCCAAGAAAAAGCAGAAAAGACTCGAATGCAAATCCATGCATATCTATCTCAAGAAAAAGCAGAAAAGACTCATGTGATGTGTTTTTTTATTATTATTATCATTATTATTATTCTCTTTTAAAAAAAAGCATTGAGCTGTACTAATTGATATCTTAGCTTATCTCATGCAATAAAGTTTTGATCTAAGCCATTGGAGTTATGACCCTCCTGGATACCTTTTCCTCCTTTGAATCCATGAGTCCTAGGGGATAAAGCGTAGTGATGAGGTTTTCTGACTGCTAAGGATGCGGTCTGTGTTTGATCTTATTTATATATATATATATATATATATATATATATATATATATATATATATATATGGCGTTTTATAAGACTTGATCATTTACAACAGAACTCAAAATCATGGGAGGGGGAGAATTAACCCAGTTATGGGAGCATGTCCCTAATCTATGCATTAATGCCACTTCATGGTAGGCACATTAGCCGTATGAGGACAACAAGAAAAATGAACAACATGAAAAAACTAAGCTTAAGTTTAATATCCTCAACTATTGGAGAAGTATCCCTAGGAACCCGGTAATCAGAAGAATGGGCTTGAATCACTTCTAAGCAATCTAACTCAAAAACAATTGATTTAGCTCAGAGACACACAACAAGCAAACACGTAGCTCTCACTGCTGCACATTTGGCCACCCGAACTGATTTAGCATAAACAGATCCACACCAACCCGAGATAAGCTTCGCATCTGCGTCTCGGACAATCACCCGTACCCCTGCTGCAACAAGAGGAGACGCCTAGTTGGCATCGGTACTGAACTTCAAAGCGCCAGCAGGAGGTTGAGTCCAGTTGAAGCAAAATAAGAAATATGAACCGGCAGTGAAGGAGTAGCAGAAGCACCCGATAGTGAAGAATTAGCAGAAACAGAGGCTGGCACAGCTTCCGGAGCTTCAGAAAACACTGTTATAAATTCTAGTGCTTTGGAATTAGCTCGGAAAGCAACCCACTGTGGATCATCCACCTTATGATCAAACACGAACCGGCACCTAGATTTTCAGATCCACCAACAAAAAAAATATAATTTTAGTAACTATATTAGGATCATCAGCAAATGAACAAATAATAGAAACCCACCACTGGGGGAAGCCCGGGAATCTAATAGAGTGAGGTCGGAAGCCGATATTGGAAGCAAGCCAAACTGTTTTAACAAAGGGGCAAAGGAACATGATATGATCAGCCGACTCTGCTTCAAGATTACATCTAGGGACAACACAAGGGAAAATTAGACAATCTATTAGCAATATTAGAATTTGTGGGAAGTGCATCAAACATAATTCTCCAAAGGAAAGTGCGGAGTCGAGGAGGAACCAGAGCTTTCCATACCCTATTGAGGCATTTCTTTTCGGGAAAAGAAGAGGACAAAGCATTAAGACTATTATCTCTTGACGGGAAGGAGCAATACATTGGGCATAGCCTTATCTAACTCTATAAATCCCCTTATGATCCCATTTCCAAATTAATGTATCCTCAATTCTAGGATCGGAAATAGGAATACTTCGGATTGCTTTTAATTCTTCGATCGAGAACAGCCCACTAAGAGTCTCCAGATTCTAAGTTCTAGAGCCTTGGTTGATCAGGCCGCATACCCGCAGATCGGCAGCCCCCGACCCCAACGGTTTGCCATCACCTTCAGGGAACATCGGGATATATATATGGGGACAAGTTTGCCATAACCTTTTTTTCGGTTTAATTCTTATTCGATATTGTGACATTAAATGTGTACAGTCCAATCTGGTTTATTTCGATTCGATCTAGATTTGCATGATGATTACCACGAAAGTTTTTGAGCCACTTAGAATCATGACTTCCCCATTTTGAAAGGGAAGTTATTTTCCCTCATTTGAGGGAAAAGATTTTCCGTCGGAAAACCTTTTCCATAAGCAAAAGAAGCACCAAATAATTAAAAAGAAAAAAGTCACTTTCTAAAATGTAATTTTTTTTTTTTCCTAAACAAACAAAGCCTAAAAGTATTTTTACAAATATGGTTCTCCAAGACAAGTACATTTTTTAGAATACAGTTTCATAATTAGGCCAAATATATCTTCTTCTTTTTTTTAAACACAGGCCAAATATATCGTCAATATAGTCAAAATTCCAACAAAATAAAGGTCTACAGAGGGTCAAAGATATGAAAATAAGCTCTACTTTTTATAAAGACATTGTCTGCTTTTTTTTTTTTTTAATTTAAATTACAGTTACGATGTAATAAGCTTCTACTAGTAGAGATGGCAATAGGGCGGCGTGGCTATGGGGGCTTTCCCCTCCATATTCGTACCCGTTACCCTAAATCCATACTCACACACCCCACTGCCTGTCACGGATACGGAGTCGATACCTATTGTTAGAGTATAAAACTACTCGTGAGCTTTCGTCTATCAGCTTGAACTTTTAGGCAAGTTAGTTCCTTGACATATTATTAGAGCCATATTGACCAAAAGGTCACAAGTTCGAATCTTAACAGCCCCCACCTGTTAAAATAATTCAAGCACAAGGTAATCTCATTAACTGCAAGTATCAAATGGGTATCTATAACCCGCCCCGTGCCCGCCCTAATGTGGGTACCAAAGGATCATTTATACCTGCCCATATTCATTATTTTATATTACATTATATATGCTATTTATAATTTGCTTTAACATTTGATAAAAATTTGAGAAAATATATCAGACATATATTTTTCTAATTTCTAAATAAATAAAATGCAAACTTGGGCAGTGGATGGCGGGTGTAGGGTCGGACGGGCGGGTACAACATAATGCCCATGCTCGTGGCAGGTATTATAATTTATAACTGATATGTACCCGCTTCACGCCTCACTTGTATCCATACATACCTCAAATAGAGCGGATACCTGCAAAGCTTTACGTACTCATTGCCATCCACATCTACGAGGAGTCTCTTTAATATTATTCATTTCCTATATGTGAATCTTCCTTGGACATGACCCTCTGAGGCAGTGGTTTCAAAGATACGTATTTATTTTTTCTAACAAGCATACATCCTTGTATTGCAAATAGAGACAAAAATAACCCAATTAAAATAAAAAAGGGAGAAAACAGAGTACGAGAGTAGTCAGAATTATAATCGAACTAATCAGCAGCAGGAGTACTTTTTTAGTTAAATTAGGATTGGATTGGGACTTTTTAAAGTTAATTAGGTTCAAGTTTTTGGCTTAACTAATGTTTTATTTATTAGAATTTATCTTATTGAGTCATGTAATTAGGTTTAGGGGTTTTTAGTCATCTTAGGATTATATTAGATTTAGTTAGATTTATTATAAGATTATTTTTAGAGTTTAATTTGAATTAAGAATAGACGTAAAGGATTGCCTATACATAGGTCATTAATTTGTTATTTTCTTTAGCTTTGTTTTAATCAGTATGAGGTGTTTATTTGTTTCTTTCTTATTCCCTTGGTGAGATTAAAATTAGACCTTACATTTACCATGCTCTTCTTTTGCGTTAGCGGCAAGAATTACTGAAGGTTGTTAAATTCTTTCCCTTCCCCCTTCCGACAATTTATCGATTCACATCAACTTGTGATTTCTTAAATTGTTCTAACTTTTGTATTTTCCTTTGGTTATTATGGGTCAGTTTGCAAACTTTGCTCGTCTTTCTGTGTGCCCCTTTGTATTGATACATAGGGACAGGTGTAAATCCATACTTATACCCATTCTACCACCAGTAGGTTTATCCAACGAGTATACCCACCCCAATCTGTATATTCGATCCAACAACAACAAACAACAAAAAAACCCAGTGCCAAAAAGGGTTATGTCCAAGGTCGCAATCTCTTAAGGTTGCTACGCTAAAAGAACGATGTGTCCAAGGGGCTCCTATGCTAAAAGAAAACCCGAAAGAAAAAGAAAAAGAAAAAAACACAAAAAAAAAAAACAAAAAGGAAAAAAAATAAAGCATGATAGAGCCAAAAAAAAAAAGAAGGCATGCAAGCAACAAGCAATAGTAAGGCAATAGCATTTGCAAACATGTAAGCCTAGGGGTGCTATGAACTAGCATCGTTGTGGTTCTCTATTAGAAACCTCAATATCGGCATGTATTTTAACCTACCACTCAGCCATATCTAAGGTCATCTCCTCAATTGGGTCTGTCAAATCATCTTCATCCCACATTTCTTTGGCCTGCCTCTTCCTCTCTGCTCTTGCGCAATATGAAGTTGTTTACATCTCTTAATAAGGGCAATGGTCGGTCTCCACGTAACATGTCCAAACGATGATAGATTTTGCTCCTTTAACTTGTCTTCAACTACAGCCACACCTGATTTGCTTCTTATAATGTCATTTCTTATCCTATCCTTCATTGTGTCCCCATATATACACCATAACATCCTCGTCTTTGCCACTTTAAACTTCAGCATGTACTGTTATTTAACTAGCCCACCTTATGCACCTTATGGCATAGCCAGTCTCACTACCATCTATAGTATTTTCCGTTCAACTTTAGTGGAAATTTTCAACTAACACCATCCCTTAATTTGTTGTTGACATCCTTGTCAACTCTGCCCTATTACTGCACCATTGGGCCCAAATATTTGAAAAAATCTATTTCCGTATACATTCTAACTCAATCTTCACGTCTTCTACACTTGGGATGGTTAAGTTACTGAACTTAAATTCCATATACTCGATTTTTGATCGTCTCAACCATAAGTCTTTCATACTTGGGCGAGAGTAGTACAAAGATAGGTGACTTCCTAGGAAATCTTTTTGCACCTCTCAGGTTGGGGGATTCTCGGAAATAGCCTCTCTTTAGGGTAATACCCTTAAAGGGGAAGACTGCATACATCCACCCCTCCCAGACCCTGCTTAGGCTGGAGCCCTTGAGACACTCGAAATGTCGCTTCTTTAAGCAATAAGTGTTTTGATTCCAAGGCCCTTCTCCAAAGTTTTAGCTAATCATGTACCTCTTCTCTTAACTTGCCCTCCATGATTATGTCATCTGCAAAAAGTATGCACCTTGTGCCAAGGTCGCCCCCTAATTTGTGTGGTCAATAGTCATATAAAATTATTTTTTATAATCTAATTATATTTGCCACATTTTTATTAGATGTATTAAGTATATATATCATTATTTATTTTTAAAATAATTAAATAAAATCGTATAAATAATGTGGTTGGATATATGGTTGGCATGGGGCAAGGCAGGGCATGTACAACATTATACCCATGCCCGCCCTACACCCTTGATGGGTATTGTTAAACCCTACTTGTACCGGCTACTCGTCCCACTAGCACCTATATTCTCCCGAAATGGGGCGGGTACTCATGGGTAAATGGTGTTACCCGGCTCATTGCTGTCCCTACTGACATAAAGCATCCTTCCAATATAAAAAATCCTCATTGTGCTATGTTTGTAGAAAATGCTAAATGTATAAAGCGTTAATTTGCATTAGATAATACGCTTCATAAATTTGTACTGGTGAAGACCATGGCAGATTGTCTCAAAGATAAATGAACGAAGAAAGCAAGATGTAGACCCATGGTGAAGTTGTGACCTAGCTAGCTTCTCCTTCGTGCAACATACCACACCTAATTGTCACCGTGAACGTTTTTTCCCAAACATAATGAAAGTTATATTAACATGCTTGGACAATTATGAGGCAGCAGCGGCATTAAAATGTAAGTATCGTTGATATTTTCGAATCACAATCAACCGTGTTGGCGCGAAATAGCCCATTATCATGTAAAAATGAGTCCCTAACATTACCAAATCTAAATTCAAACTGATGAATATAAAAACTACACCTAGGTGGTACGGGATCCAGGGGTCATTACCGCCCCCCTTCATTACTGCCCTCGGGCGGTAACATGTCCAGGGGTCAATACCGCCCCCCTTCATAACTACCCCCGGGCGATAACATGTCTAGGGGTCAATACCGCCCCCCTTCCTAATTACCCCCGGGCGATAACATGTCTAGGGGTCAATACCGCCCCCCTTCCCAATTACCCCCGGGCAATAACATGTCTAGGGGTCAATACCGCCCCCCTTCATAACTACACCCGGGCGGTAACATGTCCAGGGGTCAATACCGCCCCCCTTCTTAATTACCCCCAGGCGGTAATATGTCCAGGGGTCACTACCACCTCCCTGCATAACTACCCCCGGGCAGTATAGGATCCAGGGGCCATTACCGCCCCTTTGGATATCCCCACCCCAGTGACATCATGTCTAGAAAGCACCAATACCCCTCTTGTCTGTGGCCACTAGACGGTACCCCCTCGATTACTTCATACACACGCATATATCCCCCATAAATAGAGGGAGAGGTCTCACAAAAAAGGACAAGGAACTTGAGCCTAGTTCTACCTCCAAGAACCCAACCGAAAACTCCATAAGCAATAGGCGCCGTCTGTGGGAAGGGCATTACAAACCTTACCCATGCCAAGCACAAGTCGCTCCACCACTCACAGGGGGCATCATGACCCCGATTACGTAACTCTGGGTCAGTTTGAGCAGCTCCAACAGCAAATACGCCGGCTCTTTTCACACACGCCCACCAATAACACAGAGTATATTCCAGAACCTAACCAATCTACCACTGCGTCCCCACATGCCCGAACTCAAAGCTTAAGCGAGGCTACCGCTTCCACGCCAAGCGCTTGTCTAAATCGTACAAGGAGGGACTCCAGCAAGGTCCCTAGGCCAGCCGTATCCTACACCGTGCCAGGAACTCACTCACTGTTCACATCTTGAATTCTGTCAGCCGTAGTGGGGAAGGTGAAAATCCCAAACATTGATCCGTTTGACGGAACTCAAGACCCGGAAGATCATTTGGCCAGCTTTATGGCACGGATGTATCTACAAGATGTGGGGGAAGACATTTGGTGTAAATGTTTTCCCGCTACCTTAAAGGGGGTCGCGCAAAATTGGTTTGCTTCCCTTCCAAATTCTTCTGTGGATAGCTTTGTGGACCTTTCCGAAAGGTTTGCTTGGTACTTCGTTAGTAATAAGAGAAGAAGAAGGACGGCGGCGCATCTTCTCAGGTTACAATAGCATGATGTCAAACCCTTGAGGAGTTATGTGAAACGATTCCGCGAGCCATGATTGATGTTGCCACCTTATCTGATGAAACGGCAATCACCGCCTTTGTCAATAGATTGCAGAACTCCAACTTTAAATTCGCCCTGGCAAAGGGGACGCCTTCTACCATTGATGAGCTATGGCGGAAGGCCAACAAATACATCCTGGCAGAGGACGTCATGCAAGTGACGCCCAGGGCTGAAGTGGCTCAGGCGTCTTCGGGGTCAAAGGACCACCCTAGGCCGCCCCGGGGCAACATCCGACCGGCCAGGAGGCCCACGCCCGTTTTCAAAACTCAAAACCAACAGCCTGTGCCTCGTCAGCTTTTAGAGGTGAAAATGAAGGGGCCACCCAAAAACCGGGACTCTGCTCCATCTGGTGACAACAGACCAACATGGTGTTCATACCATCAGGTCTCTACCCATGACACAGCTAACTGTCGGGCTTTGGACTTTCGCCTCAAGGAAGCCAAGCGTACTGGCCAATGGGAAGAATATCCAATGTTAAAAAGAATGAGGACTGGGAAAACTCAAACCACTAACGATGGTGAAAAGGTCCTGGGAACACGGCGGCCAAGGTCGTTGCTACCATCACCCCAAGGTTTTCTCCCCCCTCATCAAAGGAGGGAACAAAGGTCCCAAAAGGGGGAACGGACGCAGCCCGGGACGCACCCCGGTGTATCAGCTTCACTAAAGAGGATGCCCAAGGAATAGACGCATGGCAAGAGGACCCCCTTGTGGTTACCGCTGACCTCAGCAGACACACGGTGCGCAGAATATTGATTGACCAGGGTAGTTCAGCAGACATTCTGTTCTTAGAATGCTATAGCAAAGTGGGAATACCGCCTAATGTGCTTTCACTAGCACCATACCCCATTGTGGGCTTCACAGGGGCGCCCGTTCTGCAGCAGGGCAAGATAATGTTGCCCATAATTTTCCGAAATGAAAACAAGCAACGAACGGTTAAGATAGAGTTCCTTGTTATCAGCGCTCCCTCTTCCTACAACACGGTCTTGGGGAGACCCTCCCTAAATTTTCTAAAGGCGGTGGTATCTACTTACCACCTGGTAATGAAGTTTGAGGCGGATACTGGGAACATCATGACAATACGAGGAAGGTACGATGCACTTTTAGGATATTACCATACCTTCCCCAATCTGGCGGTAATGACAGCTGAACCCCTTGAGCCAGGCTCGCCTCCGAGAGCACGTCCCTCCCGTCAACCTTTGGAAAAGTATGAGTAGGAGCCTGGATGTTACACCTATCTGGGCACATCACTCCCTATGCATCTGCGTGAGGAGATTGGCGAACTTCTGAGGCAATACCGAGATTTTTTTTGCCTTTGCCTCAAAGGAAATGCCGGGAGTACTGCCTGAAGTGATCACTCACCAGCTCAACGTCCGAGACAACAAGGCACCTGTTAAACAGCGGAGGCGCAGCTTTTGCACAGAACGTAACGATGTCATCAAAGCCTAGGTAAAAAAGCTATCCCAGGCCGGGTTTATGCGAGAAGTGCTATACCCCAAATGGCTAGCCAACGTTGTATTAGTGAAAAAGTCTAACGGGAACTGGAGGATGTGTGTGTATTTCACAGATCTTAACGAAGCCTAACCAGAGGACTCTTACCCCCTGCCTAAGATAGACAGGCTAGTAGATTCCACGGTGGGCTGCGAGCTATTCAGTTTCATGGATGCCTTTTCAAGGTACCATAAGATTCAAATGCATTCGACCGACGAAGAGAAAACGGCCTTCATCACGGCTAAAGGAACATACTGCTACAAGGTGATGCCGTTTGGACTTAAGAATGCTGGAGCTACCTACCAACGGCTGGTTAACAAAGTCTTTGCACCACAGATAGGACACAATATGGAGGTCTATGTGGATGACATGATAGTTAAGTCAAAACGTAAGTTGGATCCCATTTCCGACCTAAGAGAGGCTTTGGAAGCCCTTCGAAAATACCGCATGAAGTTGAACCCGGAAAAGTGTTCGTTTGCCAGACTGTAAATTCTTGGGCTTCATCATAAGTTCTCGAGGGATCAAGGCAAACCCTAAAAAGGTGCCGGCCATACTCGACTTGAGGCCTCCTCGCTGCCCTAAAGATGTGCAAAAATTAGCCGGCTGCATGGCTTCGCTTAACCAATTCATTAGCCGAGCTGCAGAAAAGGCTCTACCATTTTTTAAGGTGCTGCGAGGGAAACAACTTTTCCTCTGGAATGAGGAGTGCGCACGTGCCTTTAATCAACTGAAGCAACATTTGGCACATCTCCCGGTAATCACCTCCCCTGAACCAAACAAGAAGCTGGGGCTCTACTTGGCCGTCTCAGAAAACGCTACAAGCGCAGTGTTAATAGTGGACCGGCAAGGACAACAGCTCCTGGTATACTTCGTAAGCCAAACTCTCAAAGATCCGGAAAAGAGGTGTCCTGCCATTGAAAAAACCGCCCTAGCCCTGATCACAGCGGCACGCAAACTAAGACCTTATTTTCAGTCTCACGATGTCACGGTACTCACTAACCTACCACTCAAGAAGCTGCTTTCAAAGTTGGATTGCTCAGGGCAGATGCTCAAGTGGGCGGTTGAGCTCTCTGAGTACGATATACATTATCGACCTCGAAGAACCATTAAGGCCCAAGCTTTAGCCAACTTTCTGGTGGAATGTGACTTTGGAATTGAGGCGCCTGGTCTAATGGAAGCCATTGAAGAAATGTCTGTCTGGAAAGTTTTCGTGGATGGATCTGTGAATTCAGGAGGCTGAGGCGCGGGCATCGTACTGATTAACCCCGAGGGAGAGCGGGTGGCGTACACGGTAAGGTTGCACTTCGAAGCAACTCACAATGAGACCGAGTACAAAGCACTGCTTCTCGGTATGGACTTTCCGAGGACCGCTGCAGCAACTTACCTAAAGGCCCACAGCGACTCGGAGTTGGTGGTGAACCAAGTTACGGGTAGTTACGGAGTAAAAGAGCCTCATCTATCCCAGTGCCTGGAATTGGTTTGAGCCAAAGTCTCTGAGTTTCAGGGCTTCAGTATACAGAGTATTTCCCGTGAAAGTAATCACCGTGCTGATGAACTAAGCCGCCTGGCTAGTGTTGGAGGTAAGGATCCAAACAGACACATTCGCACGCACAAGTCCAATGTTAAATACGTGGATAAGGCAGCGCCCATGGATGTGATGCAAGTGTAGTGCGAGGATAACTGGATGCGTCCAATTTTGGACTTCATCCTTCACGGTGAGAAGCCCGCGAGCAAGATTGAAGCACGAAGGCTGAAAAGGCGGGCGGTGCATTCCACAATAATCAATCAGCAGCTCTACAAAAGGTCATTCACACATCCCTTGTTAAAGTGTCTAACGCAAGAGGAAGGGGATTACGTCCTAAGGGAAATCCACGAGGGAATATGTGGAGTTCACATTGGAAAGCGAGCCCTAGCTAGGATGGCGTTAAGAGCCGGATACTTCTGGCCCACCATGAGGAAGGAAGCTGGCACCCTTGTGCGAAAATGTGATAAATGCCAAAGATTCGCACCACTCATCCACGCTCCCGCTGCGCAACTACAACCCATTGTTGACCCTATACCCTTTGACTAGTGGGGAATGGACATCCGAGGGCCTTTCCCCTTAACCAGCGGGCAGAGAAAATTCTTGATAGTCGTCGTAGACTATTTCAGTAAGTGGGTGGAGGCCAAGGCGGTAGCTCGGATTACAGATAACGCAACGCAGCAATTTCTGTGGAAGAACGTCATTACGCGTTTTGGAATCCCTAGGCCCATTATCACAGATAACGGGACACAGTTCGCCTCACCGCGGTTTCAAACATACTGTCAGCACATGAACATTGCTCTTCATTTCACGGCCATCGCTTATCCTCAGAGTAACGGACAAGCTGAGGCAGAAAATAAACAAATACTCAGTGGACTTCGAAGGAGGTTAGATGAAACTAAGGGAAGATGGGTAGAAGAGTTACCTAGACCGAATGATCTACCGCGTGGCTACAGGAGAAACCCCATTCATGCTAACTTACGGGGCCGAAACGGTAATTCCAGTGGAGGTGGGAGAGCCCAGTTACCGCATACAACCCTATGACTATCTACACAATGAAGACCAACCAAGGCGCGCTCTGGACTTGGTGGACGAAGTCAGGGAAGATGCCCTTCTTCTGATAGTGGCCCAAAAGCAACGAGTATCTCAGTACTACAACAAACGCCTGAGGACAAGAAGTTTAGAAGTAGGGGACCTAGCCCTGCGAAGAGCAAATACCGTGGCCCAGGGGATAGAAGCTGGCAAAGTAGCCGGCAATTGGGAAGGACCCTACCGTGTGGCTCAGAAGATAGGGGAAGGAAGTTACAAGCTGGAACACATGGACGGTTCCCAGGTACCCCGAGTGTGGAACATCAAGAATCTCAAAAAGTACTACACATGGCTCGGTAAGTCGTGAAAGAATTATGTAAAATATTGAACCTAGATAGATGCCGTACGAGTTGTAACCCAGGAAAAATGGGGTGGTACCCCATGTGCATAAATAAATTGTACATTCCCAAAGATTGCATCAACATAGCTCACAAGAAGCCGAGGCTATTAAAGTCATAGTTTGAAGAAAAACAATAAGAGGAAATGCACAACGAGCTATCATTAATTTCAATGGAACATACATCCGATAAGGTAATAGAGGAATTTCTACCTCTGAGTGTGCTATGTACAAATATACTTATAAGCCCAAAAAGTGGGGGGTTACAACAAAAAGGGGCGCCCCCTTACATTTTCTTTGCATTTACAAAAAAGGGAAAGGGGGACGGAGAGAGCAAAAGCTAAAAGATCTAAGCTTGACCGCCACCAGCACCTCCCCGAGAGCGAACAATCTCTTGGCGAAGCTGGTCTGCCGTCTGCTAAAGAGATTCACGGCTGAGCTGAGGATGGCTGCGAGCTAGGCGCCATGCAAACGATGACAGACCCAAGGCAAAACCCTCCCAATAGAAGGTGCTCATTGACAGCCAAAACTCAGAACTTTCCCTAGAGCGGGAAACCGCCTCTGCAGCCTCGGTCCTGGCATGCTGAACCTCGGAAGAAGCATCTCTGACCACGCCTGCTGGGAAGATAGCTCTCCTTGCAGCTTCTGAAAGCCTTCCCTCAGTCTTTGAGCTTCAACGGCCAACGCCTCTTTCTCCTCCCTCAGCTTGCCAACGTCATCTTTTAAGCCCTGAGACTCAACCGCTAGCATCTCCTTCTCCCTCACTATCCTTCGTATGGTCCTGGCCTGTTCCTCTTTTTCCCCTTTAACCCTCTGTGCCGCCTCAACTACCTTCCTATTTTCCTCTCGCAACCGGGACAGTTCCTGCTTGGCGGCTTCCTGTTCACGAAACCACCCTAAGGCCATAGCAACTGACAGGGAGCTGACCTGAAAGATAAATCACCAAGGCATGTAGTTAACGTGATAATAGCTTAAAGGTATAGTATGCGGTTTTACCTTAGCAACGCAAGTAGCTACCATGTCACTAGTCACAACTTGCGGATCTCCAGATGAAAGAATCGTCAAGGCGGTGCACTGAGTGGCACTAACACTTTGGCGTGGAGAAAGGCAGGCAGAATCCCCAGGCCGTGCACCTTCATCAATGGGAGTTCCCTCATCCCTAGGAACCTCCCTTTGAAGCTCAGGAGGGATGCTGGCAAGGTCGTCAGGGGCGGTTAGGTCTATATGGAACAAGGGAAGAAGGCTGTCATCTATTTGCACGTCAGGCCTCACATCTACTACCGCCTCACGAGGCGATCCTGGCAGTGAAGATGAGGTCCTGACAGGGGATCCTCCTCTTGGAGGCGTAGGAGCTGCATTACCGTCTCTACCGATGGCGGTTCCGGTGCCACTACCGGCACTTCAAAGGGCCTCTTTCTTTATTCCTCCCTTTCTGGCTGTAGGCCTATGTCTATCCCTTCTCCCAGAGCCTGAGCTACTGGACTACTAGCCGGTGTAACAAAGGTTGGAGGAGGTTCATTCACGGTCACTCTCGACGAGGTGACGATAACGGCAGGCGTAGCACCGGGCCTCTCCTCCATAAAAGGTTCAGTTGTTGGGACATCCCAAGGATGAGACACGGCTGATGCTCCGCCATTCCCTTGACGGGGTATGGAAGTATGCACTTCCTGATCACTTGGAGTTGGAGAAGACCACCCAGCAGCCGGGGACGTTTGGACTATGGGTATCTCAGAGACGACCTCTGGTAGAGTGGACGCCTCCGAGCTACCTCCTGAAGCGGGCGCCTTTACCTATGACATCTTAGACCGTGTGACCTTCTTAGGAGGTCCCTCTCCTTCCTCAGCAACCGTCCTCTTACTCCTCCTGACGGTTTTCTTACCTACATCTTCACCCCCTCCTCGTTCGGCAGCCGTCCTCTTGCCTTCCTTGGCGGCCTTCTTACCCTCACCCTCACCCCTTCGCCCCTTTTTCCTCTACTCCTCACGGCAGGACTCCGTGAGGGCCACAATATCCACATCGACTTCTGGTCCTGGAAAGAAGTAATTAAGCAGCTAAGATAGAATTGTTAGGTGGCGGTGTAAACCAAAAAGAAAAACTTTCCCGTCCCAGAGAATTACACACCACTAACCGGTCAGGCGCATAAGCCTGCCCGAATCAAAACTTTCTCCTGGCACAACACCTCTTTGGTATCGAGGTACCGTGCACCTGAATCCCTTTCAAAGTACCGAACTACCTCCTTGTCTAGGTCAGATAGCTCGTCCGCTAAGGGGGTGCTACACTTATTCAGCGGGGTCCAGTAATGAGGGATGCCGAGGGAATAAAGAGGCCTTACCCAAACAAACCTGTTCTAACAAAAATTCACCTTTAAGGGGTTGAGCTCTACAAACTTAATCCTGCTCTTCCCCTCAAAGTTGACAACGCCTTTAAGTTGTTTGGCCTAAATAAAAAATCAAAACTACGGGTGGAGGGAATTAATCTGGCCACAAAACAGGTAAGAAGGAAACCATAAATGTTACAGAAACTGTTAGGAGTAATTTGGCTAGTGCATATAGAGTATTGCCTAAAAACCCACCCTAGGATGGGCGGCAAGAGAAATCGCAAGCCGGCATCCAAGGAGTCCACACTAACAGCAAAAAATTCAGGGGAACGAGGGTATAAAATATTGTCGCTCTCCCGGGGGCCAACGACTTCGTAATCATTTGGGAAGAAATATTTTTCACCGAATTTTCTCATTTCCTCCACCATGGCTAATGAGGATATAAGGTTTCCTAGGGGAAGAGCTGCGGCTGTATCGGGATACTGAGCGCGAACGGCCATTTCCTCAAGAGATGTTGGTGATGAGGGAGCCAGTTGAGATAACGGCTCCACCATCATTCCCTCTTCAGAAGATGCCCCTCCAGCACATTCTAAACGTCCACTACCCTTCTGCACGCGTTTTGGAGCCATTTAACTAGTTCAAAAAAAAAACATAAAGAAAAGTTTGAAAGGGATCTTACCCTGAGAAAAAGTAGAAGTCCCACCAGAATTTCCCTTTAGGGCGGGGGCGTTGGTATTAGGTGAAGACAATGCAGCCTCAGGACCAGGCCAACACACAGAAGGGGAAAATCTCTGGTCAAAAAACACCCCCGCCTCCCCAGGGCAAACAGCAGGATAGCCGGCTAAATTGCAATAAGGTCATCTATGAGCTGGGGATCCAGCTCGATGCCTTCGTTGAGCTCTTCCATGGGAACCTCAAGTTCCACCATGGGAACCTCGGGTTCCACCATGGAAGCCCCAACTAGAAAACCCCATGTCAAACAAACGGCGAAACAAAAAAAGGGAAAAACCCAGAAAGTGTTTCAAAAATAGCAAGAAAACGAGCAAATACCTTTTAATCGTCACGAAAGTAAGTGAAGATGAAGGACGGAGGAAAATTAGAGGGAGAAATGCAGAAATAGGGGCGAAATTTTGCAGAGTAAAATGAGAAATGGAGAAATTAGGGCTATTGAGGGGTTTTACACGAAAGTAAATCCAAAAGGGCAAGAGGAGAGAGAAAATCACCACGTGGCACAGGCCTTTGTGCCTCGTGGGTCCTGGTTGGGCGATTATCCTTCACCTAATGTGAAGGACCGCAGGCGGGCCCACGGTTTTCTAAGTCCCTTTAACAATGGGGGCTTGGTTTTTCTTGCTCAGGTCAAGGAAAGGGAGCGAGAAATGGTTGGGCGGTTATCCTTCACCTAATGTGAAGGACCGCAGGCGGTTGTGTTTCACCTAATGTGGAAGCCCACGGTTTTCTAAGTCGCTTTAACAATGGGGGCTTGGTTTTTCTTGCTTAGGTTAAGGAAAGGGAGCAAGAAATGGTTGGGCGGTTACCCTTCACCTAATGTGAAGGACTGCAGGCGGTTGGCTTTCACCTAATGTGGAAGCCCATGGTTTTCTAAGTCCCTTTAACAATGGGGGCTTGGTTTTTCTTGCTCAGGTCAAAGAAAGGGAGCAAGAAATGGTTGGGTGGTTATCCTTCACCTAAGGTGAAGGACCGCAAGCTGTTGGCTTTCACCCAATGTGGAAGCCCACGGTTGTCTCAGTCCCTTTAATAATGGGGGCTTGGTTTTCTTGCTCAGGTTTAAGGAAAGGGAGTAAGAAATGGTTGGGCGGTTACCTTTCACCTAATGTGGAAGCCCACGTTTTTCTAAGTCCCTTTAACAATGGGGGCTTGGTTTTTATTGCTCAGGTTAAGGAAAGGGAGCAAGAAATGGTTGGGCGGTTATCCTTCACCTAATGTGAAGGACTGCAGACGGTTGGCTTGCACCTAATGTGGAAGCCCACGGTTTTCTAAGTCCCTTTAGCAAGGGGGGCTTGGTTTTTCTTGCTCAGGTTAGGGGAAGGGAGCAAGAAATGGTTGAGTGGTTATCCTCCACCTAATGTGAAGGACCGCAGGCGGTTGGCTTTCACCTAATGTGGAAGCCCACAATTTTCTAAGTCCCTTTAACAATGGGGGCTTGGTTTTTCTTCCTCAGGTTAAGGAAAGGGAGCAAGAAATGGTTGGGCGGTTATCCTTCACCTAATGTGGAAGCCCACGGTTTTCTAAGTCCATTTAACAATGGGGGCTTGGTTTTTCCTGCTCAGGTTAAGGAAAGGGGGCAAGAAATGGTTGGGTGGTTATCCTTCACCTAATGTGAAGGACTGCAGGCGGTTGGCTTTCACCTAATGTGGAAGCCCACGGTTTTCTAAGTCCCTTTAACAATGGGGGCTTGGTTTTTCTTGCTCGGGTTAAGGAAAGGGAGAAAGAAATGGTTGGGCAGTTATCCTTCACCTAATGTGGAAGCCCACGGTTTTCTAAGTCCATTTAACAATGGGGGCTTGGTTTTCTTGCTTAGGTTACGGAAAGGGGACAAGAAATGGTTGGGCGGTTATCCTTCACCTAATGTGAAGGACCGCAGGCGGTTTGCTTTCACCTAATGTGGAAGCCCACGATTTTCTAAGTCCCTTTAACAATTGGGGCTCGTTTTTTCTTGCTCAGGTTAGGGAAAGGGAGCAAGAAATGGTTGGGCGGTAATCCTTCACCTAATGTGAAGGACGGCAGGCGGTTATCTTTCACCTAATGTGGACGCCCACAGTTTTCTAAGTCCCTTTAACAATGGGGGCTTGGTTTTTCTTGCTCAGGTAAAGGAAAGGGAGCAAGAAATGGTTGCGTGGTTATCCTTCACCTAATGCGAAGGAACGCAGGCGGTTGGCTTTCACCTAATGTGGACGCCCACGGTTTTCTAAGTCCCTTTAACAATGGGGGCTTCATTTTTCTTGCTCTGGTTAAAAAAAGGGAGCAAGAAATTGTTGGGTGGTTATCCTTCACCAAATGTGAAGGACTGCAGGCTGTTGGCTTTTACCAAATGTGGAAGCCCACGGTTTTCTAAGTTCCTTTAACAATGGGGGGGGGGGGGGGTGGTTTTACTTGATCAGGCTAAGGAAAGGGAGCAAGAAATGGTTGGGCGGTTATTCTTCACCTAATGTGAAGGACCGCAGGCGGTTGGCTTTCACCTAATGTGGAAGCCCACGGTTTTCTAAGTCCCTTTAACAATGGGGGCTTGGTTTTTCTTGATCAGGCTAAGGAAAGGGAGCAAGAAATGGTCGGGTGGTTATTCTTCACCTAATGCGAAGGACCGCAGGCGGTTGGCTTTCACCTAATGTGGAAGCCCACGGATTTCTAAGTCCCGTTAACAATGGGGGCTTAGTTTTTCTTGATCAGGCTAAGGAAAGGGAGCAAGAAATGGTCGGGTGGTTATTCTTCACCTAATGCGAAGGACCGCAGGCGGTTGGCTTCCACTAATGTGGAAGCCCACGGTTTTCTAAATCCCTTTAACAATGGGGGCTTGGTTTTTCTTGCTTACGTTATGGAAAGGGAGCAAGAAATGGTCGGGAGGTTATCCTTCACCTAATGTGAAGGATCGCTGGCAGTTGTCTTTCAGCTAATGTGGAAGCCCACGGTTTTCTAAGTCTCTTTGACAATGGGGGCTTGGTTTTTCCTGCGCAGGTTACGGAAAGGGAGCAAGAAATGGTTGGGCAGTTATCCTTCACCTAATGCGAAGGACCGCAAGCGGTTGGCTTTCACCTAATGTGGATGCCCATGGTTTTCTAAGTCCCTTTAACAATGGAGGCTTGGTTTTTCTTGCTCTGGTAAAAAAAAAGGGAGCAAGAAAAGGTTGGGCAGTTATCCTTCACCTAATGCGAAGGACTGCAGGCGGTTGGCTTTCACCTAATGTGGAAGCCCACGGTTTTTTAAGTCCCTTTAACAATGGGGGCTTGGTTTTTCTTGCTCAGGTTAAAGAAAGGGAGCAAGAAATGGTTGGGTGGTTATCCTTCACCTAAGGTGAAGGACCGCAGGCAGTTGGCTTTCCCCCAATGTGGAAGCCCACGGTTTTCTAAGTCCCTTTGGCAATGGAGGCTTGGTTTTTCTTGCTCAGGTTTAAGGAAAGGGAGCAAGAAATGGTTGGGCGGTTGTCTTTCATATAATGTGGAAGCCCTCGGTTTTCTAACTCCCTTTAACAATGAGGGCTTGGTTTTTCTTGCTCAGGTTAAGGAAAGGGAGCAAGAAATGGTTGGGCGGTTATCCTTCACCTAATGTGAAGGACTGCAGGAGGTTGGCTTTCACCTAATGTGGAAGCCCACGGTTTTCTAAGTCCCTTTAACAATTGGGGCTCGGTTTTTCTTGCTCAGGTTAAGGAAAGGGAGCAAGAAATGGTTGGGCGGTTATCCTTCACCTAATGTAAAGGACTGCAGGCGGCTGTATTTCACCTAATGTGGAAGCCCACGGTTTTCTAAGTCCCTTTAACAATTGGGGCTCGGTGTTTCTTGCTCTGGTTAAGGAAAGGTAGAAAGAAATGGTTGGGTGGTTATCCTTCACCTAATGCGAAGGAACACAGGCGGTTGACTTTCACCTAATGTGGACGCCCACGGTTTTCTAAGTCCCTTTAACAATGGGGGCTTGGTTTTTCTTGCTCCGGTTAAGGAAAGGGAGCAAGAGATGGTTGGGCGGTTATCCTTCACCTAATGTGAAGGACGGCAGGCGGTTGTCTTTCACCTAATGTGGACACCCTCGGTTTTCTAAGTCCCTTTATCAATGGGGGCTTGGTTTTTCTTGCTCCGGTTAAGGAAAGGGAGCAAGAAATTGTTGGGTGGTTATCCTTCACCTAATGCGAAGGAACGCAGGCGGTTGGCTTTCACCTAATGTAGACACCCACGGTTTTCTAAGTCCCTTTAACAATGGAGGCTTGGTTTTTCTTGCTCTGGTTAAAAAAAGGGAGCAAGAAATGGTTGGGTGGTTATCCTTCACCTAAGGTGAAGGACCGCAGGCGGTTGGCTTTCCCCCAGTGTGGAAGCCCACGGTTTTCTAAGTCCCTTTAGCAATGGAGGCTTGGTTTTTCTTGCTCAGGTTTAATGAAAGGGAGCAAGAAATGGTTGGGCGGTTGTCTTTCATCTAATGTGGAAGCCCACGGTTTTCTAACACCCTTTAACAATGAGGGCTTGGTTTTTCTTGCTCAGGTTAAGGAAAGGGAGCAAGAAATGGTTGGGCGGTTATCCTTCACCTAATGTGAAGGACTGCAGGCGGTTGGCTTTCACCTAATGTGGAAGCCCACGGTTTTCAAAGTCCCTTTAACAATTGGGGCTCGGTTTTTCTTCCGCAGGTTAAGGAAAGGGAGCAAGAAATGGTTGGGCGATTATCCTTCACCTAATGTAAAGGACAGCAGGCGGTTGCATTTCACCTAATGTGGAAGCCCACGGTTTTCTAAGTCCCTTTAACAATTGGGGCTCGGTGTTTCTTGCTCTGGTTAAGGATAGGGAGCAAGAAATGGTTGGGTGGTTATCCTTCACCTAATGCGAAGGAACGAGGCGGTTGGCTTTCACCTAATGTGGACACCCACGGTTTTCTAAGTCTCTTTAACAATGGGGGCTTGGTTTTTCTTGCTCAGGTTAAGGAAAGGGAGCAAGAGATGGTTGGGAGGTTATCCTTCACCTAATGTGAAGGACGGCAGGCGGTTGTCTTTCACCTAATGTGGACGCCCTCGGTTTTCTAAGTCCCTTTATCAATGGGGGCTAGGATTTTCTTGCTCCGGTTAAGGAAAGGGAGCAAGAAATTGTTGGGCGGTTATCCTTCACCTAATGTGAAGGACTGCAGGCTGTTGGCTTTTACCTAATGTGGAAGCCCACGGTTTTCTAAGTCCCTTTAACAATGGGGGCCTGGTTTTTCTTGATCAGGTTAAGGAAAGGGAGCAAGAAATGGTTGGGCGGTTATCCTTCACCTAATGCGAAGGACCGCAGGCGGTTGGCTTTCACCTAATGTGGAAGCCCACAGTTTTCTAAGTCCCTTTAACAATGGAGGCTTGGTTTTTCTTGCTTAGGTTAAGGAAAGGGAGCAAGAAATGGTCGAGAGGTTATCCTTCACCTAATGTGAAGGACCGCAGGCAGTTGTCTTTCACCTAATGTGGAAGCCCACGGTTTTCTATGTCTCTTTGACAATGGGGGCTTGGTTTTTCCTGTGCAAGTTACAGAAAGGGAGCAAGAAATGGTTGGGCGGTTATCCTTCACCTAATGTGAAGGACCGCAAGCGGTTGGCTTTCACCTAATGTGGAAGCCCATGGTTTTCTAAGTCCCTTTAACAATAGAGGATTAGTTTTTCTTGCTCTGGTAAAAAAAAAAGGGAGCAAGAAAAAGTTGGGCAGTTATCTTTAACCAATGCGAAGGACTGCAAGCGGTTGGCTTTCACCTAATGTGGAAGCCCATGGTTTTCTAAGTCCCTTTAACAATGGGGGCTTGGTTTTTCTTGCTCGGGTTAAAGAAAGGGAGCAAGAAATCGTTGGGGTCTTATCCTTCACATATGGTGAAGGACCGCAGGCGGTTGGCTTTCCGCCAATGTGGAAGCCCACGGTTTTCTAAGTCCCTTTAACAATGGGGGCTTGGTTTTTCTTGCTCAGGTTTAAGGAAAGGGAGCAAGAAATGGTTGGGCGGTTGTCTTTCATCTAATGTGGAAGCCCACGGTTTTCTAAGTCCCTTTAACAACGGGGGCTTGGTTTTTCTTGCTCAGGATAAGGAAAGGGAGCAAGAAATGGTCGGGCGATTATCCTTCACCTAATGTGAAAGACTGCAGGCGGTTGGCTTTCACCCAATGTGGAAGCCCACGGTTTTCTAAGTCCCTTTAACAATTGGGGCTTGGTTTTTCTTGCTCAGGTTAAGGAAAGGGGGCAAGAAATGGTTGGGTGGTTATCCTTCACCTAATGCGAAGGAACGCAGGCGGTTGGCTTTCACCTAATGTGGAAGCCCACGGTTTTCTAAGTCCCTTTAACAATGGGGGCTTGGTTTTTCTTGCTAAGGTTAAAGAAAGGGAGCAAGAAATGGTTGGGTGGTTATCCTTCACCTAAGGTGAAGTACCGCAGGCGGTTGTCTTCCACCCAATGTGGAAGCCCACGATTTTCTAAGTCCCTTTAACATTGGGGGCTTGATTTTTCTTGCTCAGGTTAAGGAAAGGGAGCAAGAAATGGTTGGGCGGTTATCCTTCACCTAATATGAAGGACCGCAGGTGGTTGGCTTTCACCTAATGTGGAAGCCCACGGTTTTCTAAGTCCCTTTAACAATGGGGGCATGGTTTTTCTTGCTTAGGTTAAGGAAAGGGAACAAGAAATGGTCGGGAGGTTATCCTTTACCTAATGTGAAGGACCGCAGGCAGTTGCATTTCACCTAATGTGGAAGCCCACGGTTTTCTAAGTCTCTTTGACAATGGGGGCTTGGTTTTTCTGCGCAGGTTACGGAAAGGGAGCAAGTAATGGTTGGACGGTTATCCTTCACCTAATGTGAAGGACCACAAGCTGTTGGCTCTCACCTAATGTGGAAGCCCATGCTTTTCTAAGTCCCTTTAACAATGGAGGCTCGGTTTTTCTTGCTCTGGTTAAAAAAAGGGAGCAAGAAAAAGTTGGGCAGTTGTCCTTCACCTAATGCGAAGGACTGCCGGCGGTTGTCTTTCACCTAATGTGGAAGCCCGCGATTTTCTAAGTCCCTTTAACAATGGGGGCTGGGTTTTTCTTGCTCAGGTTAAAGAAAGGGAGCAAGAAATGGTTGGGTGGTTATCCTTCACTTTAGGTGAAGGACCGCAGGCGGTCAGCTTTAACCCAATGTGGAAGCCCACGGTTTTCTAAGTCCCTTTACCAATGATGGCTTGGTTTTTCTTGCTCAGGTTAAGGAAAGGGAGCAATAAATGGTTGGGCGGTTATCCTTCACCTAATGTGAAGGACTGCAGGCGGTTGGCTTTCACCTAATATGGAAGCCCACAGTTTTCTAAGTCCCTTAAGCAATGGGGGCTTGGTTTTTCTTGCTCAGGATAAGGAAAGGGAGCAAGAAATGGCTGGGTGGTTATCCTTCACCTAATGTGGAAGCCCACGGGTTTCTAAGTCCCTTTAACAATGGGGGCTTGGTTTTTCTTGCTCAAGTTAAGGAAAGGGAGCTCGAAATGGTTGGGCGGTTATCCTTCACCTAATGTGAAGGACTGCAGGCGGCTTTCACCTAATGTGGAAGCCCACGGTTTTCTAAGTCCCTTAAGCAATGGGGGCTTGGTTTTTCTTGCTCAGGTTAAGGAAAGGGAGCAAGAAATGGTTGGATGGTTATCCTTCACCTAATGTGAAGGACCGCAGGTGGTTGGCTTTCACCTAATGTTGAAGCCCACGGTTTTCTATGTCCCTTTAGGAATTAGGGCTTGGTTTTTCTTGCTCAGGTTGAGGAAAGGGAGCAAGAAATGGTTGGGCAGTTATCCTTCACCTATTGTGGAAGCCCACGGTTTTCTAAGTCCATTTAACAATGGGGGCTCGGTTTTTCTTGCTCAGGTTGAGGAAAGGGAGCAAGAAATGGTTGGGCGGTTATCCTTCACCTAATGTGAAGGACCGCAGGCAGTTGGCTTTCACCTAATGTGGAAGCCCACGGTTTTGTAAGTCCCTTTAACAATTGGGGCTCGGTTTTTCTTGCTCAGGTTAAGGAAAGGGAGCAAGAAATGGTTGGGCGGCTATCCTTCACCTAATGCGAAGGACCGCAGGCGGTTGGCTTTCACCTAATGTGGAAGCCCACGGTTTTCTAAGTCCCTTTGACAATGGGGGCTTGGTTTTTCTAGCTCAGGTTAAGGAAAGGGAGCAAGAAATGGTTGGGCGGCTATCCTTCACCTAATGTGAAGGACGGCAGGCGGTTGTCATTCAACTATTGTGGAAGCCCACGGTTTTCTAAGTCCCTTTAACAATGGGGGCCTGGTTTTTCTTGATCAGGCCAAGGAAAGGGAGCAAGAAATGGTTGGGCGGTTATCCTTCACCTAATGTGAAGGACCGCAAGTGGTTGGCTTTCACCTAATGTGGAAGCCCATGGTTTTCTAAGTCCCTTTAACAATGGAGGATTGGTTTTTCTTGCTCTGGTAAAAAAAAAAGGGAGCAAGAAAAAGTTGGGCAGTTATCCTTAACCTAATGCGAAGGACTGCAAGCGGTTGGCTTTCACCTAATGTGGAAGCCCATGGTTTTCTAAGTCCCTTTAACAATGGGGGCTTGGTTTTTCTTGCTCGGGTTAAAGAAAGGGAGCACGAAATCGTTGGGGTGTTATCCTTCACATATAGTGAAGGGCCGCAGGCGGTTCGCTTTCCGCCAATGTGGAAGCCCACGGTTTTCTAAGTCCCTTTAACAATTGGGGCTTGGTTTTTCTTGCTCAGGTTTAAGGAAAGGGAGCAAGAAATGGTTGGGCGGTTGTCTTTCATCTAATGTGGAAGCCCATAGTTTTCTAAGTCCCTTTAACAATGGGGGCTTGGTTTTTCTTGCTAGGGTTAAGGAAAGGGAGCAAGAAATGGTCGGGCGATTATCCTTCACCTAATGTGAAAGACTGCAGGCGGTTGGCTTCCACCCAATGTGGAAGCCCATGGTTTTCTAAGTCTCTTTAACAATTGGGGCTTGGTTTTTCCTGCTCAGGTTAAGGAAAGGGGGCAAGAAATGGTTGGGTGGTTATCCTTCACCTAATGCGAAGGAACGCAGGCGGTTGGCTTTCACCTAATGTGGAAGCCCACGGTTTTCTAAGTCCCTTTAACAATGGGGGCTTGGTTTTTCTTGCTCAGGTTAAAGAAAGGGAGCAAGAAATGGTTGGGTGGTTATCCTTCGCCTAAGGTGAAGTACCGCAGGCGGTTGGCTTCCACCCAATGTGGAAGCCCATGATTTTCTAAGTCCCTTTAACATTGGGGGCTTGATTTTTCTTGCTCAGGTTAAGGAAAGGGAGCAAGAAATGGTTGGGCGGTTATCCTTCACCTAATATGAAGGACCGCAGGTGGTTGGCTTTCACCTAATGTGGAAGCCCACGGTTTTCTAAGTCCCTTTAACAATGGGGGCATGGTTTTTCTTGCTTAGGTTAAGGAAAGGGAACAAGAAATGGTCGGGAGGTTATCCTTTACCTAATGTGAAGGACCGCAGGCAGTTGTATTTCACCTAATGTGGAAGCCCACGGTTTTCTAAGTCTCTTTGACAATGGGGGCTTGGTTTTTCTTGCGCAGGTTACGGAAAGGGAGCAAGTAATGGTTGGACGGTTATCCTTCACCTAATGTGAAGGACCACAAGCTGTTGGCTTTCACCTAATGTGGAAGCCCATGCTTTTCTAAGTCCCTTTAACAATGGAGGATCGGTTTTTCTTGCTCTGGTTAAAAAAAGGGAGCAAGAAAAAGTTGGGCAGTTGTCCTTCACCTAATGCGAAGGACTGCCGACGGTTGTCTTTCACCTAATGTGGAAGCCCGCGATTTTCTAAGTCCCTTTAACAATGGGGGCTTGGTTTTTCTTGCTCAGGTTAAAGAAAGGGAGCAAGAAATGGTTGAGTGGTTATCCTTCACTTAAGGTGAAGGACCGCAGGCGGTTAGCTTTAACCCAAT
Organism: Simmondsia chinensis; assembly: GCA_018398585.1. Taxonomy (NCBI): domain Eukaryota; kingdom Viridiplantae; phylum Streptophyta; class Magnoliopsida; order Caryophyllales; family Simmondsiaceae; genus Simmondsia; species Simmondsia chinensis. Next base: position 29,021,959 of record JAGTTD010000008.1, on the reverse strand, counting down.
GTGGAAGCCCACGGTTTTCTAAGTCCCTTTACCAATGAAGGCTTGGTTTTTCTTGCTCAGGTTTAAGGAAAGGGAGCAAGAAATGGTTGCGCGGTTGTCTTTCACCTAATGTGGAAGCCCACGGTTTTCTAAGTCCCTTTAACAATGGGGGCTTGGTTTTTCTTGCTCAGGTTAAGGAAAGGGAGCAAGAAATGGTTGGGCGGTTATCCTTCACCAAATGTGAAGGACTACAGGCGGTTGGCTTTTACCTAATGTGGAAGCCCACAGTTTTCTAAGTCCCTTAAGCAATGGGGGCTTGGTTTTTCTTGCTCAGGATAAGGAAAGGGAGCCAGAAATGGCTGGGTGGTTATCCTTCACCTAATGTGGAAGCCCACGGTTTTCTAAGTCCCTTTAACAATGGGGGCTTGGTTTTTCTTGCTCAGGTTAAGGAAAGGGAGCTAGAAATAGTTGGGCGGTTATCCTTCACCTAATGTGAAGGACTGCAGGCGGTTGGCTTTCACCTAATGTGGAAGCCCACAGTTTTCTAAGTCCCTTAAGCAATTGGGGCTTGGTTTTTCTTGCTCAGGTTAAGGAAAGGGAGCAAGAAATGGTTGGGTGGTTATCCTTCACCTAATGTGAAGGACCGCAGGTGGTTGGCTTTCACCTAATGTTGAAGCCCACGGTTTTCTAAGTCCCTTTAGCAATTGGGGCTTGGTTTTTCTTGCTCAGGTTGAGAAAAGGGAGCAAGAAATGGTTGGGCGGTTATCCTTCACCTATTGTGGAAGCCCACGGTTTTCTAAGTCCATTTAACAATAGGGGCTCGGTTTTTCTTGCTCAGGTTAAGGAAAGGGAGCAAGAAATGGTTGGGTGGTTATCCTTCACCTAATGTGAAGGACCGCAGGCGGTTGGTTTTCACCTAATGTGGAAGCCCACAGTTTTGTAAGTCCCTTTAACAATTGGGGCTCGGTTTTTCTTGCTCAGGTTAAGGAAAGGGAGCAAGAAATGGTTGGGCGGCTATCCTTCACCTAATGCGAAGGACCGCAGGCGGTTGGCTTTCACCTAATGTGGAAGCCCACGGTTTTCTAAGTCCCTTTAACAATGGGGGCTTGGTTTTTCTAGCTCAAGTTAAGGAAAGGGAGCAAGAAATGGTTGGGCGGCTATCCTTCACCTAATGTGAAGGACCGCAGGCGGTTGTCATTCAAGTATTGTGGAAGCCCACGGTTTTCTAAGTCCCTTTAACAATGGGGGCCTGGTTTTTCTTGATCAGGAAAAGGAAAGGGAGCAAGAAATGGTTGGGCGGTTATCCTTCACCTAATGCGTAGTACCGCAAGCGGTTGGCTTTCACCTAATGTGGAAGCCCACTGTTTTCTAAGTCCCTTTAACAATGGGGGCTTGGTTTTTTCTTTCTTAGGTCAAGGAAAGGGAGCAAGAAATGGTTGGGAGGTTATCCTTCACCTAATGTGAAGGACCGCAGGCAGTTGTCTTTCACCTAATGTGGAAGCCCACAGTTTTCTAAGTCTCTTTGACAATGGGGGCTTGGTTTTTCCTGCGCAGGTTACAGAAAGGGAGCAAGAAATGGTTGGGCGGTTATCCTTCACCTAATGTCAAGGACCGCAAGCGGTTGGTTTTCACCTAATGTGGAAGCCCGTGGTTTTCTAAGTCCCTTTAATGCGGTGGCTTGGTTTTTCTTGCTTTTGTTAAAAAAAGGGAGCAAGAAATGGTTGGGCAGTTATCCTCACCTAATGCGAAGGACTGCAGGCGGTTGGCTTTCCCCTAATGTGGAAGCCCACGGTTTTCTAAGTCCCTTTAACAATGGGGGCTTGGTTTTCTTGCTCTGGTTAAAAAATAAGGGTGCAAGAACTTGTTGGGCGGTTATCCTTCACCTAATGTGAAGGACAGCAGGCTGTCGGCTTTTACCTAATGTGGAAGCCCACGGTTTTCTAAGTCCCTTTAAAAATGGGGGCTTGGTTTTTCTTGCTCAGGTTAAGGAAAGGGTGCAAGAAATGGTTTGGCGGTTATCCTCCACCTAATGTGAAGGACAGCAGGCGGTTGGGTTTCACCTATTGTGGAAGCCCACGGTTTTCTATGTCCCTTTAACAATGGGGGCTTGGTTTTTCTTGATCAGGCTCAGGAAAGGGAGCAAGAAAGGTTGGGCGATTATCCTTTACCTAATGCGAAGGACCGCAGGCGGTTGGCTTTCACCTAATGTGGAAGTGCACCTGTTTTCTAAGTCCCTTTAACAATGGGGGCTTGGTTTTTCTTGCTTAGGTTAAGGAAAGGGAGCAAGAAATGGTTGGGAGGTTATCCTTCACCTAATGTGAAGGACCGCAGGCAATTGTCTTTCACCTAATGTGGAAGCCCACGGTTTTCTAAGTCTTTTAACAATGGGGGCTTAGTTTGTCTTGCGCAGGTTAAGGAAAGGAAGCAAGAAATGGTTGGGCGGTTATCCTTCACCTTATGTGAAGGACCGCAGGCGGTTGTCTTTCACCTATTGTGGAAGCCCACGGTTTTCTAAGTCCCTTTAATAATGCGGGCTTGGTTTTTCTTGATCAGGCTAAGGAAAGGGAGCAAGAAATGGTTGGGCGGTTATCCTTCACCTAATGTGAAGGACAGCAGGCGGTTGGCTTTCATCTAATGTCGAAGCCCACGGTTTTCTAGGTCCCTTTAATAATGGGGGCTTTGTTTTTCTTGCTTAGGTTAAGGAAAGGGAGCAAGAAATGGTTGGAAGGTTATCCTTCACCTAATGTGAAGGACCGCAGGCGGTTGTCTTTCATCTAATGTGGAAGCCCGCGGTTTTCTAAGTCTCTTTAATAATGGGGGCTTGGTTTTTCTTGTGCAGGCTAAGGAAAGGGAGCAAAAAATGGTTGGGCGGTTATCCTTCACCTTATGCGAAGGACCGCAAGCGGTTGGCTTTCAACTAATGGGGAAGCCCACGGTTTTTTAAGTCCCTTTAACAATGGGGGCTCGGTGCTTCTTGCTCAAGTTCAAGAGAAGGAGCAGGATACTGTTAGGCAATCATCCTGCACCTAGCATCTGGGACAGGCGGTAAACTCTCACCAGTTTGAGAGCCCGCAGTTTTGTGCCTCATCTAACACCGGGGTGGTTATTTGTGTCCCACCTAACATCAAGGACAGGAGGCAAACTCTCACCAGCTTGAGAGCCCGCGGTTGTGTGCCCCATCTAACACCAAGGCGGTTCTGTATGTCCCACCTAACATCAGGGACGGGTGGTAAACTCTCACCAGCTTGAGAGCCCGCACTTTTGTGCCCCATCTAACACCGGGACTGTTGTGTATGTCCCACCTAACATCAGGGATAGGCAGTAAACTCTCACCGGTTTGAGAGCCTGCAGTTTTGTGCCCCATCTAACACCGGGGAGGTTGTGTATGTCCCACCTAACATCAGGGACGGGCAGTAAACTCTCACTAGCTTGAGAGCCCGCGCTTTTGTGCCCCATCTAACACCGGGACTGTTGTTTATGTCCCACCTAACATCAGGGATAGGCAGTGAACTCTCACTGGTTTCAGAGCCCGCAGTTTTGTGCCCCATCTAACACCGGGGCGGTTGTTTGTGTACCATCTAACATCAGGGACGGGCGGTAAACTCTCACCAGTTTGAGAGCCGCAGTTTTGTGCCCCATCTAACACCGGGGCTGTTATTTGTGTCCCACCTAACATCAGGGACAGGCGGCAAACTCTCACCCACTTGAGAGCGGGCGGTTGTGTGCCCCATCTAACACCGGGGCGGTTGTGTACGTCCCACCTAACATCAGGGATAGGCGGCCAACTCTCACCAGCTTGAGAGCCCGCGGTTGTGTTCCCCATCTAACACCAAGGTGGTTGTTTGCATCTCAGCTAGCATAAGCCGGTAACAAGCCCACATAAATATAAGCAGGCACAACAAAGTAGCAAACCTTGACAGGGATACAGATAAAGCTTTAAAATATATATATATATATATATATAACAAGAGTATTCATATATATTACAACAAAATTTCATTACATCAAGTTTTCGATAATACAACTGCATCGCCAAAAGTAATGTACAGTAAAGATTTAAAATATCCTCCTACACTTATTACAATCTACTCAAACGCGGCATGAGGTACCATGGGATCATTCCCACAACGAAACAAAGAGCCCGAATATGGAAACAGCTGAGTGTGAAACTCCCCCTGGTAATGTCCTAAGAAAATTGTACGGCCACGGAGATCCCCATGAAGCGAACACCGAAACACCTGATTATGTGCTGTGAATGTTAGGTGTTCTTTTGATACAGTAAAGCTTGTGATAGCCGGGTCCCATCTACCCCCGTACCACGATAGCCGAATGAATAGCTGATCCCGCCTTGACTTAGAGGAAGGATCCTCCATGTTGGTTAAAGTCCTGATAGTGAACACCGGACTTCGGAGTGTGATTAGGCACAGGGAAGGGGGTCCTGTTATCACATCCCACCACTTTGAGATCTTTGCCTCCCGGCACATTGATAGGTTATCCCAAACTACGTCCGGAAGTGTCATATTATAAGAAACCCCTGTCTTAGTATTCTAGCGAACTATATAGGGACGGTTGTTAGTACCGTCAATATAGTGGCCCCAGTCGCAAAAAAAGAAAAGCTCTCCATGCAAGCAGACGTGATCCATGAGAAAAACGTTTCAGGGACCCACGTTAAGACTTCCCCAGAAATTCCAGTCACCTTGCCAAAAGTACACTTGATACTCATTAGGCCAAAAGTCGTAACAAGGGTAGGATAAGTCCATTACCATGAGGAAAACATAGAAACTGAACTGAAGGGTGGAGTCAAAACATCCAAACACTAAGTTCAAACGAACATCCAAGTAGTTCATCGAAATACCTTCAGGCAATGGTATCGGCTAACGCATGCCCAAGGCAGGATTACATACAAACAACGTTGAAAGATTATAATCTCGATACAGTATTAAGCCACCCTGAGCACCGAGAACTCTAACGTTATCTGTCAACACCTCCATTACTTTCGGGGACACGACCGGAGAAAAATCCTCGGCAGGTGAAAATACCCCCAGGCTGTCACGAGAAAACTCGCTTCCTGGCTGCAGCAGAACCCCATCAGCATCACGGTCAAGCGCACGAAAAGATTGTTTCTTGACAAAGTCATAATCTTTGAGCAAACCAGATACACAAGAAAATTTTGGAAGAGATTTGGCAGGAAGCCAAGCTAACATCTCACGAGTAACATCCTCCATGGCCAGATCCTAAAATATTGATGAGAGAATTGGACAAAAAAAAAAAAGTTCCCAGGTGGCGAGATTATGGAGTGGTATTTATACACTTTAAGGGCAAAGAAACTTTGACCTCAAAGTGGGGAGCTAACTGATGAATATAAAAACTACACCTAGGCGGCATGGGGTCCAGGGGTCATTACCGCCCCCCTTCATAACTACCCCGGGCGGTAACATGTCCAGGGGTCAATACCGCCCCCATTCATAACTACCCCCGGGCGATAACATGTCTAGGGGTCAATACTGCCCCCCTTCCTAATTACCCCGGGGCGATAACATGTCTAGGGGTCAATACCACACCCCTTCAAAACTACCCCCGGGCGGTAACATGTCCAAGGGTCAATACCGCCCCCCTTCCTAATTACCCCCAGGCGGTAATATGTCAAGGGGTCACTACCGCCTCCCTACATAACTACCCCCGGGTGGTACGGGATCCAGGGGCCATTACCGCCCCCTTGGATATCCCCACCCCAGTGACATCACATCTAGAAAGCACCAATACCCCTCTTGTCTATGGCCACCAGGCAGTAGCCCCTCGATTACTTCATACACACGCATATATCCCCTATAAATAGAGGGAGAGGCCTCACAAAAAAGGACAAGGAACTTGAGCCTAGTTCTACCTTCAAGAACCCAACCAAAAACTCCATAAACACAACCTAATTAGTTAAACAAGTAAAACATGTTTGTATTTCTCCAGATAATTGTGGTACAATCTTTGTATATGTATACTTTACATAAAATGCATGAAAATCCTCTAATAAGATTTCCACTGAATTTGATGAGTCCTTTGTGCATGGATTGGACATCAAAACTTGAAAGAGGGAAAGGGGCTTCATCTCAATCATTAAAATTTCTTGGCCCCAACTATACGTTAAAATTTCTTGGGTTTAGCTTTATTTTGGTCCGATGGCTTGCAGGCTTAGACTTTGACCTTTGATAAGGAAAGTAGTTGATAGTAGGTTTGGAAGTCGTTTACATGGAAGTCATTTTGGTTTTGGCTTTCATTTTGACTTGAAAGTCCATTCGATTTTACGCTCCACTTAGAAGTTTGGGCTTTCGGTGAGATTTGGAGTTATTGTGGCCTTAGGTTCATTAGAGAGTCATTTGGATTTTAATTTTCATCTAGGAATCATTTTAGGCTTTATTTGACTCAGGATTCCTATGAAATTGAATTCGAATTGAAGTCAATTGATTTCAGAAACTTCCTTTTGGGAGTAGACATTAAATTCATAAACATTGATTATAAAATTTTTGTATCTATTGTATCAATCTAAATTCGACTGGGCTCTAAAATCTCATATCCAAAGCTACTATATTCATATTATATTTGTGATGTATTATCATGTTATGTAGATTTTACCATTTCAAGAATTAGGTAGATAGACTGCTAAATGCTTTTAACATTAAGGCTCCATTTGTTTTGCTAGAAAAATCAATTATAGGAGTAGTTTTCAATATCTCCTTTGTTTGTAGTCATTGTTTGGGTTAAAAATTTGATTCCCACAATGAATTTTCCCCGCTAAGCCCCAAAATGGACATTTGGATTTTAAGTCCAAAAGTCGCGAATCTTAGGCTTACGTGTTGTTCAATTGAGGCACAAACCTAATTTCAGACTTTTAGATCCCTGATTTTCTTCGATTGTCCAAAAAATATTATATTTACTAGTATTATTATTGTTATACATCAAAGTTTATGTGTTATATAAAATAAAATATTTTTTAACACTACAAAATAAAAAGAAAATATTAAGACTATTAAAAATACAATTATTTTATGAAAAAAAAAAACTATATTGACGCATAATAAAGTCATTAGTGTAACATGATCACGTAATCATTGAAAAAATGGGGTAAAACTTAAAAATATCTTCATGTATAGCAAGTGGTACAAGCTAGTAGAACCTTGTGGTATATTTAATGAAAAGTCGTGATACATTTACTTAAAAATCATGGTATATTTCTGAGACAATTTCCAAATGTGTTCAAACTAATGCCTTTAGAACCATTAGGGATTCTTAATGAAGTCATTAATACAGCATAATCCCATAATTAGTGGAAAAAAGGCATCAAAATTAAAGATTCGTTCCTTTATAACTATGTGGTACAATTATAAAACTAACCCATGGTACAATTAGGTTTAAAGTAGAACCTTATGATACATTTGGTTTAAAGTAGAAGTACAATTAGCTAAAACTCATGGTGCATTTATGAAACTAACTCGAAATGGGTCCAAAATAAGTTGGGCTGCATTTAGAACTATTAAAGACACTTAATGAAATCATTAATGTAACATAATCCAATAATTAGTGAAAAAATGGCGTAACAACTAAAGATTCTTTCAAGTATAACTATGTGGTACAACAAGTAGGATCTTTTAGTATATTTAGTTAAAAGTCATGGTACATTTGCTTAAAACCCGTGATACATTTCTAAAACTAAATCCAAATAATACAAACTAAGTTGGGATACCTTTAAGACTATTAGAGTCTTAATGAAATCATTAATGTAACATAATTCTATAATTAGTGGGAAAATGGCATCAAAACTAAGGATTCTTTCATTTATAACTATGTGGTACAAGCTAGTCTAACCTTGCGGTACATTTAGTTAGAACTTGTGGTACAATTATAAAACAAACTCGAAATGGGTCTAAAATAAGTTAGGGTATATTTAGAGCCATTACAGACACTTAATGAAATCATTAGTGTAACATAATCCCATAATTAGTGGAAAATAGCTTAATGAAGTAATCTTTAATTTTGATGCCATTTTTCCACTGATTATGAGATTATGTTATACTAATGACTTCATTAAGACTCTCTAGTGGTCCTAAAGGTACTCCAACTTAGTTTGGACCCATTTGGAATTAGTTTTAGAAATTTACCACAACTTTTAACTATGTGTACCACAAGGTTTACTAACTTGTACCACATAGTTTTACATGGAATCTTTAATTTTTATGCCATTTTTTCATTGATTAGGGGATTATGTTACACTAGTAACTTTATTAAACATCTATAATGATCATAAATATATCTCAACTTTGTTTGGACTCACTTCGAGTTAATTTTAGAAATGTACTACTAGTTTTAACTAAATGTACCACGACTTTGAACTGAATGTACCACACGATCCTACTAACGTGTACCATATAGGTATACATGAAAGAATCTTTAATTTTTACGCCATTTTCCCACTAATTATGAGACTATGTTACACTAATGGCTTTATTAAGCTTCTATATTAATCCTAAATGTGTCCAACTTATTTTTGACCCATTTGGAGTTGGTTTTAGATATACCAAAAGTTTTAACTAAAAATACCACTACTTTAAACTAAATGTACTATAAGGTTTTACTAGCTTGTACCACATAGTCATATATGAAATAATAATTTATTTTTACTCCATTTTTCCACTAATTATGGGATTATGCTATACTAATGACTTTATTACGAATCTCTAATAGTCTGAAATGTACCCAACTTAATTTGGACCCATTTAGTTATAGAAATGTATCACGAGTTTTAGCTAAATATATCACAAGGTTGAACTAGATTGCACGACATAGTTATACATGAAATAGTCTCCATTTTGATGCCAACTTTCCACTAATTAAGGGATTACATTACACTAAGGACTTGATTAAGACCCTTTTATGATTATACATGAAATGGTCCTAAAGGTATCCCAACTGAAATTAGTTTCAGAAATGTACCATGGCATTTAATTAAACATACCACAAGATCCAACTAGCATGTATGTCATCCCGAAGATGTTTTTTAGTGATTCAAATGTTTTTAGCGGGAAAGTTAGTTGAGTTGGTTTTAATGGTCAGTTTGGTCCATTTTGGCTGCTGAAATGCGACGGTGCTTATGTTAGTGATTGTCTAGATTCATTGTTTGAAATTTATGCTTGTAAAGAGTATAAATAATGATGCTCTTATAAGATTCATATTCATTGAATAAAATACACATCTCTTTGAGATATTCTCTATCTTCTCATCTCCTTTCACTTCTCTTCTCATCTAACTTTTATCTCACCCAAGTTATAGCCGAGATTATACTTGGACTATAACATTTGGTATCAGAGCCTTGCATTCTTCATTGATTGAATTCAAATTGAGTTCCATTCGATCGAATTGCAAAAGTTTTAGTCTTGATCATGCTGAATTTTAAGCTTGAAGCAGAAACCTGGCTAGACACAGGCAATCCTATCATATGGCTGCTGGACCTACAACTCGTGCCAATGCTGCTCAAAATGCAGCTGCTAATGTAGCTGGAAATCCTCCTTCATATGCTGCAGCAGTTACTAGTGCTGATGGTGGAGTCAATCAGAATGATCACTTCGATCAGATGATGGCTATGATGTAGAACATTATGAATACTATGGTCATGACATGGAGCAGCAGTTTGAGACTCAGTCTTAACACATTTTTCAGCAATTATCACAACAGATGTCTAATTTCCAACAGAACATCGAGAGACAGCAACAGCCTCCTGGTACAGGCATATTCTAGCTAGCTAGCTAGCAAGTAAGGCCTTCAGATCTGAGGCCAGCACCTGCTGATAATAGTGAAGGCACTTCTAGCTCGAGGAGGAGCAATTTCAGACAACCTCGGGTAGATTTGGAGCCTTTTGATGGTACATTGCCTCAATCTTGGGTGAGAAAATGTGAAAGATACTTTTGTTTTTACAATATTGAAGAACATGAGAAAGTTGAACTAGCTGCAGTTTACTTGCGTGGTGAGCTGGAGGTTTGGTATTACAGTTTGATGAGGAGCAATGCTGCAATATCTTGGACTGAGTTTGCAAATGAATTGTGTGATCGCTATGGTGATGAAGATGTGAGTGAGGTGGTGGATAATTTCAACAAAGTAACTCAGGTTTCATCAGTGAAGGATTATATGACATGCTTTGAGGGACTGAGAGCTAGAATGCTCAGTGTTTATCTAGATGCTCCTGAGGCATATTATGTCTCTAGTTTTGTGAGTGGACTCAAGCCTAAGATCAAGCACATGGTGAAGGCTTTCGAACCAGAAACATTGTCCCAAGCTTATTCTAAGGCTAGAAAGGTGGAGAGTACCGTGATGAATTCTACAGATTCTTCCAAAGGAAAGGCTGTTGGAACTGTTAATTCCTTATCAAGGCCTTTCCAAACTTCCAATAGAGGGAGTAGTAACGAAGAAAGAAAGCCCCTGAAGCTATGTTATAAGTGCAATCACCGGTATTTTTTGGGAACAAGTGTGATCCCAAGTTCCTTATGGTAGCTTCTGGTGTTGAGGCTCCTAAGGATGAGGAAATAGGTGATGATATTAAGGCTATGGAGGGTTAGGAAGGAGATTCTGAAGAGGAAAATGGTGTAGAGATCTCAATGAAGGCCTTAACTAGAAATGGTGCTCACAATACCATCAGGATCAAAGGAAAAGTGGGACAAAGGGAATTATTGATACTCATTGGTAGTGGTAGTACACATAGCTTCGTGGATCCTCAAGTGGTTAGAGCTATGGGACAAGAGTTGATTAAGACCAATCCTTTGTCTGCCACCGTAGCTGATGGCAATTCTATCTTGACTCAAACAAAGTGTAGGGGGTTCAGCTGGAAGATGCAAGGGCATAAGTTTGAATATGATTTTAGAGTGTTGAGATTGGGCAGCTATGACATGGTATTGGGGGTCGATTGGATGAGAACTTTCAGCCAAATTCTCTTTGATTTTGCTCAGCTTGCTGTGTCTTTCAAAAGGAATGGAGAACAGATCCAATTGAAGGGCATTGTTGAGCAGGGACAACTTCAGTTGATGGAAGGTAAAGGCCTATAAACGTTGCTCAAGAAAGGGGCTTATCAGTGGGTGGGACCACTTTACTCCCTCACAGCTGTTACTGAGGTGCCACAAGATGATTTTAATTTTGTTCTAGACTCTCTGTTACAAGAATAAAGTGACATATTTGAGCAGCCTGTAGTGTTACCTCCTAGAAGGAGTATTGATTATGCTATTCCTTTGAAAGAAAGATCCAATTCGGTAAACTTGCAGCCATACAAGTATCCTCACACCTATAAGAATGAGATAGAAAAACAGGGGGAGGAGCTGCTTCAAACTAAGTTCATAAGGCACGGTCATAGTCCTTTTGCCTCTTCTGTAATCTTGGTAAAGAAGAAGGATGGATCCTCTAGAATGTGCATTGATTATCGGCAGCTCAATGTAATGACAGTTAAGGATAAGTTTCCTATACCTATCATTGATGATCTTTTGGATGAACTTTATGATTCTTGGTACAACTCCATGTTGGACTTGAGGCAAGGGTACTACTAGATTCAAGTTCAAGAGCAGGACATTCCAAAGACAGCTTTTAGAACTCACCACGGACACTATGAGTTTGTGGTGATGCCCTTTGGTTTGTCCAATGCTCCTGCTACATTCCAAGCTTTGATGAATGCAGTATTCAAGCCTTGCTTGAGGAAATTTGTGCTAGTATTCTTTGATGATATTCTGGTCAATAGCCACACACTGCATGAGCATTTGACTCATTTGGAGAAGGTATTTCAAGTCATGAGGCAGCACAAACTATTTACCAAACTAACCACTAAAACAAACTCAACCAACTTTCCCACTAAAAACATTTGAATCACTAAGAAACACCTTCGGGCTATGACATTACCTATAGCAAGACATTCCAAAGACATATTTTAGAACACACCACGGTCACTATGAGTTGGTGGTGATGCCCTTTGGTCTGTCTAATGCTCCTGCTACATTCCAAGCTTTGATGAATGCAGTATTCAAGCCTCAATTGAGGAAGTTTGTGCTAGTATTCTTTGACGATATTCTGGTTTATAGCCACACATTGCAAGAGCATTTCACTCATATGCAGAAGGTATTTCAAGTCATGAGGCAGCACAAATTGTTTGCCAAGCTAACCAAGTGTACTTTTGCCAAGAATCAAGTGGAGTATTTGGGTTATATTGTCACTGGTAAGGGAGTTGCAATAGATCCAAATAAGATCAAGGCCATGGAAGATTGGCCTAAGCAAAAAAATTAGTTAAACCATTGAGAGGATTCTTGGGTTTAACTGGTTATTATCGAAGGTTCATTGCTGGATATGGATTGATAGCTCAGCCCTTGACATAGTTGCTGAAGAAGGACTCTTTTCATTGGAGTAATTCAGCGAGCGAAGCTTTCAATCAACTCAATAAGTTCATGGTTTTAGTCCCAGTCCTAGTGATGCCAAATTTTGATTTACCCTTTGTATTGGAAACTGATGCAAGCAGTAGTGGAATTGGAGCAATTCATTTAAAAAATGGAAGGCCGTTGGCATATCTCAGCCAAGCTTTGGGTCTCAAGAACCAAAAGCTATCAATTTATGAAAAGGAATACATGGCAATTCTTCTAGCAGTGCAAACGTGGAGGCATTACTTGGAAGGGCACCATTTTGTGATTAAAACTGATCACCAAAGCCTCAAGTATCTGCTTGACCAACGAATCTCTACCGGAGTATAGAGGAAGGGATAATGAAGATGCATGGACTGGATTACACTATTGAGTATAGGAAAGGGGTAGAAAATTCAGTGGCAGATGCTTTATCTAGGAGGCAAGAAGAGGACAAAGGGGAAGCTACCTGTTCGGCCATGACTTTAGTGGTTCCTTTGTGGATGAACGAAGTTATTAAGTCATATGAGAATGATGAGTATGCTCAGAAGTAGATTATTCCCAGCTGTATATGAGGTGACTGTTAAGCAAGGCATTGTGCGAGTTAAAGGAAAGATTTACATTGGTACTAGCACGGGACTCAGAAGGCAGATCTTGGAAGCTTCTCATGATTCTCCTTGGGGAGGACATTTAGGCAGGGATGTACTTACTCTAGGGTCAAACAATACTTCTATTGGCCTAGTATGAAGAGGGAAGTGCAAGAATATGCCTTACAGTATGAGGTTCGCCAGCAGATCAAGGTAGAGCATATGCCTTACAAGGGATTGTTAAAACCTTTAGCTGTGCCAGAAGGGGCTTGCACCCATGTCAGCATGGATTTCATTGAAGGATTGCCAAAATTCGAGGGTAAGGAGATAATTTGGGTGATTGTGGATCGATTCACCATGTTTGGACATTTCATTGCTCCCTCCCATCCCATCTTAGTTGAGAAGTTGGCAAGGCTCTTCTTAGATCATGTTTATAAGTTACATGGACTTCTTCAATAGCTAGTTTCTGATCGGGACCGATTATTTACTGGTAACTTCGGGAGTGAATTGTTCTCATTACTGGGAACCACCTTGTCCTTAAGCTTCTCTTATCATCCCCAATTAGATGAGCAAAAAGAAAGGGTAAATCAGTGTATAGAACAGTATTTGCGGGGAGTCGCATTTTTACATCCTAAGGGTTGGAATAGGTGGTTGACACTTGTGGAGTATTGGTACAATACTCATTCTCATGCTTCCTTAGATACTTCTCCATTTAAAGCACTATATAGGTATGATCCTCCAGCACCTATGGTGTGTCAAGGACTGACTTCTCATCTGGATTCTGTCAATGAACTTCTGCATCAGAGAAAACGACTAGTTCAACAGCTTAAAGATAATCTCCAGGTTGCACAAGCTCGAATGAAGTATTATGCTGACAAGGGGAGAGTTGACAGAAGTTTTGCAGTTGGAGATTTGGTGTACTTGAAGTTACATCCCTACAGGCAGTACTCAGTTGCAATGCGTAAGAATGTTATGTTGTGTGCCAGGTAATTTGGACCTTACAAGGCCTTGGAAAAGTTTGGTAGCGTGGCTTATAAGCTTGAGCTTCCTCCGAATAGTCTAGTGCATCCTGTGTTCCATATTTCTCTACTCAAGAAACATGTGGCTAAAGGGTCAGTTTGTGCAACAGAACCTCTGTTAGCTTCAGCTCAAGGTATGGTTCTGCAGGAACTAGTAGTTGTCCTGGGTCGAAGGGTTGTGCAGCAGCAAGGCGTGGCTGTGGATCAAGTTTGGATTAAGTGAGATAATTTGGGAAAGGAGTATGCATCTTGGGAGAATTGGTGGTTCTTGAAGTCTTAATTCCCTTCCTTTCATTCTTGAGACAAGAATGGGTTCAATGGGAGGGTAATGTCGTAGCCCAAAGGTGTTTTTTAGTGATTCAAATGTTTTCAGTGGGAAAGTTAGTTGAGTTGGTTTTAATGGTTAGTTTGGTCCATTTCGGCAGCTGAATTGAGTCGGTGCTTATGTTAGTGATTGTCTAGATTCATTGTTTGAAGCTTATGTCTGGTAAAGAGTATAAATAATGATGTTCTTGTAAGATTCATATTCATTGAATGAAATATACATCTCCTTGAGATATTCTCTATCTTCTCATCTCCTTTCACTTCTCTTCTCATCTAACTTCTATCTCACCTAGGTTATAGCCAAGATTATACTTGGACTATAAAAATGTACCATATAGTTATACTTGAAAAAATCTTTAATTCTTATGCCAATTTTCCATTAATTATGGGATTATGTTATAGTAATGATTTCATTAAGTGTCTATACCCATTTGGAGTTAGTTTTATAAATGTACCACGAATTTTAACGAAATATACCTCTACTTTTAATTAAATGTACCAGAAGGTTCTACTATCTTGTACCATTGAGTTAAAAATGAAGGAATCTTTAATTTTGATGCCATTTTTCACTAATTATGGGATTATGTTATACTAATAACTTCATTAAGAATCTCTAATTGTCCTAAAGGCTCCCCAACTTAGTTTGAACACATTTAGAATTAGTTTTAGAAATGTACCGAGTTTGAAGTAAATGTACCACAACTTTTAACTAAATGTATCATAAAGCTCTACAAGCTTGTACCACATAGTTATACATGAAGAAATCTTTAATTTTTATGCCCTTTTTTTCCAATAATTATGGGATCATATTGCGCTAATGACTTTATTATGCTTTTATAATAATTTTTCCTTAAAATAGTTATATTTTTAATAGTCTGAATATTTTATTTTTATTTGTATGGTGTTCAAAAAAAATTTTATTCTACATAACATATAAACTTTGATACATAACAATAATAATAATAATGAATATTTTTTTTTGGACAATACTTTTTTAAAAATTGAGTAAGTTTATGTATATCAAATAATAATATCTATTTGATAAAAAAAAAAAATAATATCTATATAATATCATACAAAAAATTTAGGCAATTACTTTTTTTATATTTTCCTAAATATTTTTTGCAGGCGTTAAAAAAATCTTAATTTTTATTTTTAACGATATAAAATGACAAAAAAATGCCCCTGCTAATGTGCCAGTGGCACCTTGACTGAGCGTGTCATTTTGGTAATTTTGAATTTTTGTGTGCTATTTTGGTAATTTTAAAATTTTGTATGTTATTTTAGGATTAAAAATTACCAAACGTGCTATTTTGGGAAATCACCGAAACGAAAATCACACTGTAATTGAAAGATCAACCAAAAATAAAAAGAGAATCTTGAAAATAGGGGGTGTAGGGTAGAAGGTCAATGCCAAGGATTAACATCGTGGGTCGAAGAATGATGCTTGATGCCATGGGTCGACACACGCAGGTTGACAGTTCACGGTTGACGTTGATGGTCGACCATCAACTATCGATTGTCGACCACAGCAGAGAATGTGAGGGTAGGTGGGCGAGACGCAAAATCACGACGTGGTGTTGGTGTACAGCTATTGGGGGCTGGACAGCGTAGCGATGGCTGATGGTCCGGCAATAGTCTACGCAGTGGCAGTGGTCGACCTATAGTGGTAGTTCCGCTAAAAGGAGTGATGGATTTGCTAGCTAGGTTTAGGTTTTTAGGGATGAGTTGAAGGATTAATATTAGGATTTAAGATATAATTTTAGTGCTTGAGTAGGGGTAGTTTTGTCTTAGGAATGGTTATTAATTCTACCTTTGCTCAAAACGAGAAGCTCTACATTTCTGCTTCAGCTTAGAAGCACAAAAATAACTTTTGCTTTCAATACAAAAGAACACTTTTTAACTTTGCCTAATAGGCCTTAAGGAGTAAAAACAACCAAGAAACAAAAAATTATAAATTTTCACATTGTTTCTTTATTTTGATTCAGAGCCACATACTGTTCATATTATAAGTGGCAACTCTAAGGATAGTGGTTTCCTTCCATTATGGTCATGGATCTTTTCTAAAGCAATGTGTTGTGATACAATTACGGTGGTCTCTAGCACATCCAATTTAGCTTCAATTGCAAATGTAAAATGGGGCAATGCTAATATAGATAGTCTTAGCCTATCATGCCTACAATGATCAAAAACACATGATTGATTTATTTGTTGTAGAATCAAGTTCCAAAGCAATAAGAGTGAGGGAAAACTTAAAACTTCTTGTCACTATAACAATTGAAAATTCTAATACCCAAAGGAAGTACATATCAATTGAGTGAAAGTCACATGTTTGAAAGTTTTTTAGATGCAGTAACCAATATTTCAATTGCATTGAAAGTCTTGGTTTCTTAAACAAGTCCATTTCTTCAGTTGCTTTTCCAAAGACAAATCCTTGGACTCCTAGTTTCCCACAACTCTTAAAACTATAAAGAAGAGGGTTATCTTGGACTTGTATAGTAGTGTACAAGTTGGAGTCAAGCTCTATATGGATTAGGAGTCTTTAATGAGCAGACTCCAGCTTTTTCTATATAAAGGTGTTGGTTCGTACTCATGAGAGGCATAAGAAATATCTACTCATTAGGATCTTCAATGTCATGAGCAAAAAGCTCGCAAACCGCCATTCACCTATTGGGAATATTTCACAAATATTTCCTAAATTAGCTAGAGTGAGCGCAGTGGAAACAAATTTAAAATTATTAATTTTAAATTTAAAGGCTTGATCTAATTAAACTACTTAATTAAATCTAGATCACATGTTAATAGGATCATAACATGACAAATAAAATATCAAATAAAACATGTGTAAGCATTGTATGTAGAACAACCGAAATAAGAGAATCAAATTAAATAAGCATTAATCCCAATTCTTACTTTAAGATTTGAATTTGGAAAAGAATAAATTGGCACCTCAAGGTTTTCTTTGCAATAATATTTCTAACATTGGGAGTGTGGGTTCCCAAAATGATTAATTTAAGAAAAATTTCAGAACAAAATATTTCCTTTTAACCATTATGAAAAACAAATTTTCAGAAAAACTATGCTAAAATTTAATTTGCAAACTCCTAAAATAATTTTTAAAGTTTTGCCGCAGGAGAGACCAAATGTGTACTTCTCATACCCTTATTACATCTGGTATATATCATTATATATATACATTTGTGAGTATAAGAAAAAGTCGTAACAAACTCAATCTTATTGCTGAAAAATAAAAAAATAAAAAATATATAAATAAAATATTGGGTTACATGATCCTTCAGGTCATGTCATGCGCTGGAATTTTACACGCACACCCAGACACACAAACAGACACACACACACACATATATATATATATTTATAAATTAAAATTTGAAGTATTTTCAATATGTATAAATTTATCTCATGAATTATAAGCTTAGCATAATAAATTTATTTATCTCATAAATAAATAATTTAACTCATGAATTCGTTTAAATATTTTCAAACAGTGCGTTAAATTGAGGCTTGCGTAGGGACATTGAGGACAACTTAATTCTTGCTCCAAATGGATCAAATCTTATTATCAATACTTGATAAAATTAATTATCATTAAACAATACTTAATTTCACTAAATAAATATTGTTGCACTCTAGAAATAAATATATTCACTCAAGAATTTTCAAACATCTTTTATTATTACGATTAACCCCTCTACTAGATATCCATGAGCAAAAATAAATTGAAATGCTCTCGTTATTTTTTCTCGCATCTTTCACCATAGTTCTCGACTTGCCCTTCTCGAACAATTTCAATAATACAAAAAATAATTTATGTACTAATTCCAAATGTCAAACATATGGAATACTTTGGCCAAAGATTCTTGAATCTGTTCGTATGCTTGCGAATCAACTACGGGGACATCTTTATCTCGTAAGAGACTGTAGATTCCATGTAAAACATATGTTCCTGGTACACTTCATGCTGCTACCCAACGCACGTAAGATTTAAGTCAATGTGTTGTGATTAATCCTTTTAGCACATCAAAGCAACGAACAATCAATGCACAATTTTGGACTATTTTCAGGATTTATAGTTATCGTCTTAGAGAATTAGTTATTTTTGACAGCAATGGCGAAGAAAATAATTCTGGTGGTCCTGCTCAATGTTCCATTCTTATTGACAACACGAATATAACTCTCTTAGATTCCTATCCACATGACCAGGACTAGTCATTTAAAGTATCATATTAGAGTTTTATCAAACAAGATGTCCAAACTTATGACCAACAACGAACATTCATTAATAACATATCATTAATTTGATTTTTGTCTATCTGTGGCTAAACCAAACTTGATATGTCACCTTGGACTACTTTATCTCATGAGACGTTTTAAAAAAACAATTACACTAATATTTGACTTGTAAAACATAAGTAAATAAAACAATTTCATTTATTTAATACTTAAATACGATAATTAGGTTTTCCAAGATACCAGTTTTAACAATCTTCCATTTGTCCTTGCACTGCATAACTATCCCTTAAGGATCAGTCAACTCATTGACAATAAATTCTGTCAATATTGATCTATCACTATCTCATTCCTTTGCTCTCAAGCTTTGATCTGCTAGGAACTTTCTGAGTCAAGTAGTCTACTTAAGAACTTCATAGCTATCAAGTACCCAACTTCCATAGTGAAGTAACCAATACATGACTACTTCACTCTTCACCATCTAATGACTTCCACTCCTAGGATAAACTTGGATCTTTGACATCAGATGTCTGAAGTCCCTTCTTAAATAGGTAATCCATGATAAAATCAACATTCCTTCTTTGAATTACGCTAAAGCTTGATCCTCAGAACATAGGTGGCTCAGCTCAGGTCTTTCATTTTTAATCAACTCGACAACAAAAATCTTAATAGCTCATAACAATTCTACACCATTTTTAATGAATAGAAAGTCATCGATATGCAATACTTAGAAAGTCACTTCTTTCTAGTCATGTCACTTATACTTTCAAGGTTCACCAATAATTTATTCAAATCCCTAACTCTTGAAAGGCGTTATCAAATCTACTATTCAATGAACAAGATAATTATTTAAGGTAACAAGTAGGCTTCTTCAGTTTGCACACTATATGCTCCTAACTCCTGGCCACAAGCTTGTTTGGTTGTATCATATATATACCATTCTGTTTGGTTGTATCATATATATACCATTCTCAAGATGAATATTAAGAAAACATCGTCTTGATTTCCATTTCCATGTCCCATCACAATGAGATACAATGGATAAGAGTATCCTTGTGGACTTAAGCCATAGCATCTAGCTAGAAGATTTCATCAAGGACGATTCCTTCCTATAAGATAAGACCCAGTACCATCAATCTACCTTTGAAGGTCTCAACCTTCTCGTCCACACAACTCTTTTATTCTTGTAGATCCATTTAGATCTAATCTAATGGACTTAATGTCTATCAACGCCTCCACAAGTTCCCAAACATAGTTAAAATGCAATTATTCTAACTTAGGCTTTATTGCCCTGACCTATTGGTCCGCATCTTTATTGTTAAGAGCTTCGTTATAGTTTAGAGGATCAGATTCATTATCTTGCTCAACCGTTAAGCCTACGGAGATGAATTCGTCAGGTGACTTGACTATCCTCCCACTACACCAAAACTCGCATGTGCTTAGTGTGACAATAATATGGTTGAATATATACTTAATACATCATTTGAGCTATAATTTGTATGATGCTGTTAAGGCACAATATCTCATATTGTTAATTTATCTAACACAAGCTATCTACTGTACTTTTAGAACACTTTCTAAAACCTCTTACATAACATATATTTTGATATGTAGATGTTACTCATCATATGAATCTTACCATATTTAATAACATATTATTGATCCTTTGTACAACACTTTGCAGTACGAAAAATTAAGAATTCTCCATAAATCACCCCTTTGATCTATACAAAGTGACTTGATACAATTACTTAAACGATCCCAACTTTAGTCTTTAATTCTTGGAACTTTTCAAAGGATTCAAGACTTCAGTCGTCACAGGTATACCCATATATCAACTTATCAAGTAGTCACCAATAAACCTTTATGAAATACTCACCGCTTCCACTCACTTGAACTTTTAGCAGTCCATAAACATTTTACGAATAAGTTCTAGCTGCTTATTAACTTTGTTGCCTTTTGTCACAACCCTCGGGTGGTGACTCACCTATTTAGGGCTCCGGTGAAAATAAATAAAGGTTAGAGTTAGATGAGAGTGAAGAAGCAGAAAGCGAGAGGTGAGAGAAGAAGAGATTTCATATATATTTCATTGGATGATAAAACCTTAATTACAACCGGCTATTTAAAAACATTACAAAAATAGAAAATATCTAAAAACATCTAGAAATATATAAAAATACAAGGAAAATGCAAAAAATAAAGGATAATATCAAAATAGTACTGTACTAATGATGAGCTAGCAAATCCGAGGACTAGTGCCGTACGGTACTATGGTGTGCTGGCAGTTTGGCAGCTTGTGGATGTCAATCGCAGTGGAGCGAGTGCGCAGACTAGGCTCTGGGACACGATTTGGGATGCGGAGCATGGGATACGGGACATGGATGCGGAGCACGGAGCACGAACACGGGATACAGACCTGACAGTGTCATGATAATGTCTTGGTGTGCAGGGACATGTCATGCACATGATATTGCCCCCCGCTTTAGGCAATCCTTGTCCTCATGGATTGAAGTCAAGGAATTGGCCCCTAATGAAGGTCCAATCTTCCCACGCTACGAAATCGTTTGGCAAGTGCTTCCACTGAACTAGCACTTGCTTGACCTTCTGCCCCTTGTGCACTATTGCGCGTTTCTTCAAAAAATCTTGTGGCTTGACCTCGGGGTTGATTTCCTCGTCCACGTTCGGCAGTTCTAAACTATAGGATGCATTTTCCCCAACTTCTTCTTAAGTCTGGAAACAAGGAAGACTGGGTGCACTTGAGATCCTTCAAGCAACTCTAACTTGTAGGCCACTTCCCCAATTTTTGATAAGACTTTGCTGGGATCGTAGTATCGTGCGGCTAACTTGAGATTCCTATTTATGGCTACAAAAGTTTGGCGGTATGGCTGAAGTTTCAGATAGATGAAGTCTCTCACCTCAAAATTTCTCTCAATTCTGCGTGCATCAGCTTGTTGTTTGTGGCGGCATTGGGCTTCCCTGAGATTGTCCTTCAGGAGATTGATTATGACTTGGCACTCGTTTGCCCAATCTTTAACCACTGCGGAGCGGGTGTCATAAGGAATGTCAATAGCTAAGGTGCGTGGTTCATATAGCGCACGAAATGGTGTAGTCTTGAGTGTCGTATGGTAGTTAGTATTGTACCAATATTTCGCTAATGGTAGCCATTATGCCCATAACTTGGGCCGGTGCAATTCCATCCCCCATAAATAGGTCTCAAGACATTGGTTCACCCTCTCTGTTTGTCCACGCTATTGTGGATGGTAAGCGCTGCTCGTACTTAGTTCCACCCCTGCTAGGCATATCAGCTCTTTCCAAACTATGCTCTAAAAGATTCCATCATGGTCCGAGACTATGCCTTTGGGCAGCCCATGCAATAACTTGTACTACCTTCGCTCCGATATAAGGATGTGTCAATGCCATGATGTGTGAGTACTTGGTGAGTCTGACCACTACTACAAAGATGGTATATTTGCCCAAGGGCTCGGTAGACCTTTGATGAAGTCCATGCTGATGCTCTCCCATGCCTGGCTTGGAATGGCAAGTGGTTGCAATAGCCCGAGGTAAGCAACACTTTCATTCTTGATGCGCTGGCATGTATCACAGTTGCCCACCCATTCTTGCGCGGTTTGCATCATTTGTGGCCAATAGAACATGCGCTTGACATGCATCAAGGTGCCCAAGGTGCCTGAGGTTTGTGGTGCCCCCAATGTAAATTATTTCCTTGCGGCGCAGCACTCCATCTCGGTATGAATAAGGACTGTTGCCCTCCGGGTCAATCACGAGCTGCGCAATTAACTTTGAAGCTCGCGCATAACCATCATAAGAGTCCCCTACCTCGTGCATCCATAAGGAGGTCACGGAGGTCATCAGCGCACAGGTTGCGCCCTCGTTGTCTTTAATGCACCTTGACAAGGCATCTGCGGCTTTGTTTTCTGCACCCTTTCAGTACAAGATACTGTAGGTTAGGCCCATGAGCTTAGAAAGGCACTTTTGCTGCGGCTGGGTTGTCACATGCTGCTCTAGGAGGTGGCGCAGGCTTGAATGGCCAGTTTTTATAATGAAACGGTTGTCCCACAAGTGGTGCCTCCACTTTTCTACGACCATCAGCACCGCCACAATTCTTTTTCATGAACGAAGAGCACCAGGTGGTGCAGGCTCAGGGCCTTGCTTAAATATGCTAACAGTTTTTCCTCTTGTGTCAACACGGCACCTATGCCTACCCTGCAGGCATCCGTTTCAAGTAGAAATTGTTTGCTAAAATCCGGTAAGGCCAACACTAGTGTGGTCATAATGGCTAGCTTGAGTGTCTCGAATGCGCATTGCGCTTCTTCGTTCCACTTGAATTCCCCCTTCTTAAGGAGATTCGTTAGAGGCTTGCTCATTGTTCCGTAGCCCTTCACAAATTTTCTATAGTAACCCGTGAGCCTAAGCAATCCCCTAAGGCCCCTCACGTTCTTGGGTCTAGGCCAATCCCTCATGGCCTCTATTTTTCCAGCATCGTTGCCACTCCTTCCCTAGAGATGACATGCCCCAGGTGCTCAACCCGATCCTTACCGATGGCGCACTTACTACGCTTGGCATAAAGGCAGTGCGCACGCAATGTCTCAAGGACCTTGTCCAGGTGCTCCGAGTGTGCAGTCAGGCTCGGGCTATAGACTAGTATATCATCGAAGAAAGCTAGTAAAAATTTGCGCAAAACATCAGTGAATACCTCATTCATCAAGGATTGAAATGTTGCAGGGATGTTGATCAAATCGAAGGGCATGACCCGGAACTAATAATGTCCTTGATGTGTCTAAAATGTCGTCTTGTGTATGTCTTCCTCCCTCACCCGGATGTTATCCGACCCTCAAGTATATTTTTAAGAATATGCTGGCACCCCGAAGCTCCTCCAAAAGATCATCTATCATGGGCATTGGAAACTTGTCTTTTATAGTGACGCTATTCAACTGTCTCGATTCCACATAGAATCGGTAGGTACTGTCCTTTTTCCTGACCAGTAGCACAGGTGATGCAAAGGGACTCCTGCTGGGCTGTATCATGGATGAGGTCAACATCTCACGCACCTGCCTTTCTATTTCATTTTTCTATGTATGCGGGTACCGGTACGGTCTTATATTCACAGGCTTGGCCTATATCACGATAGGGATGCCATGGTCCTGTGCGCGCTCCGGAGGAAGAGCACTCGCATTGTCAAAGACATCCTGATACTTGAGCAATATGTGCGCAATGCTTGGATGGTGCTGCACTTCAACTTCCTCTACTGCGGTAGCCGTAAATAAGTGTCCCATGACGCTGCCCACCTTTTTCTTCAAGAATTTCTTGAGGCCGTTCTCTGATATCGAATGCAAAAATGCTTGTTTAGTAGTGCCTTGAAGGTGCACTGCCTTCCCGTCCTTAACGCTAGTGAACTTCAGATTTGTAGAGTCAATGGTCACCGGCCCTTAGCGCTGTAACCAATCCACCCCTAGGACCATGTCACTACCTCGCAGCTCCAACACTTTCAGGTCATCAGTGAACGTTGGCCCCTGCACCTTTCATTTCATCCAGGAACACTAATGGCAGGTAACTAGGCCTTCTTTATTGGCCACCGTGACTATCATTGCAGCCGTGGGAACGGTTTCCAGCTTGAGCTTCTGAACCACCTACGCAACTAGGAAGTTATTGGTGCTCCCACTGTCAACGAGGATAGTCACAACCCCCTTCTTGATGGAACCTTTCAAATGCAAGGTGTTGTGTATGATGTGCCCAAATAGCGCATTCAGGGATATCTCCATAACTTTGTTTCCTTCCTCTTAGGGAGGCTCCTCCTCTATGTTCAGTAGTTCTTCCTCCATTTCCTCTTGTCCTTCCTTGCTTTGAAGTTGTTTGTTCTTACAAACATGACTAAGGAAATATGTCTTATGACGCTTATAACACTGCCCTAGTTTGCGCTTCGCAGGGTAGGTCCCGTTAGAGACAATGGACCCGCTCTTGGGTGCTTCAGGTTTGGTCAAGGTAGCCTGAGAGTGGGCATTGTTTTGGAAGATGGCGGTTGGTCCTAACCTGAAAGCGGACCTGGTTTTGGTTCTCGTGACCTGTTTAGCTCCCTTGTAGGCACCTTACTTGTACATGGTGGCTCTCAGGATCTCCACAATTGCATCCTCTTACGACCTAGCTTGGTCAAAGGCTGAGCTCAAATTTGACGGGTGGCTAGCCTTGACTGCAGCCCTGATGGCGGGTTTCAACCTACTAATAAAACTTGAAACGAAATATCTCTCATCAAGGACGGATGATAGACAAGCGTCCAACCCTTAAGCTCAGCAAAGCGGTTTTGGTATTCCTCCACGGTTCCGGTTTGCTCTGACTTGCTAAACTCTTCCACCACATCTTGGAGGGATTTATCACCGAACCACTTACACAGCTCTTCTACAAAAAATGGCCAAGTCAAATGTGGGTGTTGTAGTTCCAATGCGTGGAACCAAACATCTCCTTAGTCATGCATGTAGCTTGCGGCTATCTTCATCCATTCCTGTTGGGCACTTGATACCATTGAAAGAAATTCAAATATTTTCTCACCCAAACTCGTGGGTTGGTTCCATCAAACCTCGAAAACTCAAGCTTTGAGTTGTAATGAAGGGCCCAAGACCGATTATTGCCTTGATGGTTGTGTTCCACTTCCTCCATGGAATGGGTTTGGAACCTGGGTTCTCCTTATGGCTCCGGCATGCGTGGAGGTGGTTGCAGCACTCCATTTCCACCCATCCTCATGTCAAGCCCATAACCTTTAGCTCCTCTACGGTTTCCCTCCTGGACCACCTCTTGAACCTCCTCGGATCTTTTCTCATGTCTTCAAAGTAGGAGGTTGACTAACTCTGCCAAAGACTCCAAGGTGGACTGCATTGCTTGCGTATGGCTGGCCATGTCTCGAGAAGAAACATCCAGCCTCTCCAAACTTTCTGTAATGGCGGTGAAGCGTTCTTGTGATTTGTTTGTCTCCTCTGATGAAGACATGGCGGCTGCGGCTCTAGTGTTGTGTGTAATGGCCAGTTCTGTGACCGGAACATAGCACGGATACCAAATGTCACAACCCTAGGGTGGGGACTCACCGGTTTAGGGCTTCAGTGAAGATAAATAGAGATTAGAGCTAGATAAGAGTCAAGAAGAAGAAAGCGAGAGATGAGAGAAGAAGAGATTTCATATATATTTCATTGGATGATAAAACCCTAATTACAATTGGCTATTTATAGAAACATTACAAAAATAGAAAATATCTAGAAACATCTAGAAATATCTGAAAATATAAGGAAAATGCTGAAAATAAAGGATAATATCAAAATAGTATTGTACTAATGATGAGCTGGCGAATCCTAGGATTGGCGCCATACGGTACTATGGTGTGCTGGCAGTTTGGCAGCTTGTGGATGTCAAGCGCAGCGAACAGGCACGCGGACTGGGCGCTGGGACACAATCTGGGATGCCGATCATGGGACACGGGACATGGACCTTCGGAGCACGGAGCGCGAGCACGGGACACGGACTTGGCAGTGTCATGAAAATGTCTTGGTGCACAGGGACATGTCATGCACATGACACCTTTACTCTTAAAGGCTCTTTCAATCATCATTAATTCGAATATGATTCCCATACCAGTTATCATTTTAGTACTTAATGATCCCATAAGACAAACTAAACCAATTTTGAATCATACTAAATTAATGTGACCTAAGGTCAAGTGCAGCATATAAACTATATGGTCTTTATGAAATTATTTTTTTAGGTGACACAACCTAGCTTGTATTAGAAAAGTAAACTGTCATTAACATAGTTTTAATTAAACTTAGTTAACTATCTATCAATATACCTTTTATCCAGACACCCTAATTTTTAAGAGGTCAAAACCGACTCATATAATTTAAGAATAAAAATAAAAACTAAAATTATATTTTTGATAGGTCAAAACAACCAAAATAATTATCCAAATACAGAAACTGCAACTCCTTCAAGCACTGCCGTAAGATGCCATGTGGCACCCCCCTACTGGTCCACGCCAAGAGGTGTGGATCCGCCTCATACCAACTGCTGTGTTGATTGGCCTGGGGGGGTGCCAATCAGCGTGCTACACGTGTCGCATGCTGATTGGCCTGTGTGATTTTTATTGTATTTTTTTTTTAATTTTTATTGTACAAATTAATCTCATTAATTTTTAGGTTTAACAAAATAATTTGCTCATCTCTTGAATAAATAATTTATCTCTATAATTCTCTTGATTTCTTTAGGTGCAAAATTCAGAGGCTTACATAGGGATCTCATGGACAATTTATTCCTAGTTTCAAATGGATCAAATCTGATTACCATCTCATAATAATAATTGATTACCATTTAGTAAAACTTAATTCCACTAACTAAGTTTTACTGTACGCCAGAAACAATATATTTACTCGTTAATTTTTTTTAATAGTTTGCTCACAATTAACCTCTCTACTAAATGTCCACAACAAAAATATCTCAAACTACTATTGTTATTCTTTCTCACTTTTCCTTCTTAGTTCCCAACCCGCCCTTCTTAAATAATTCACTAATACAGAAAAACACTTCCATATTAATTACAAATGTCAAACATAAGGAGTGGTTTACCCAAAGTCTCTGGAATCAATTCGAATATTTTCAAATCAACTAAGGGGACATTATTCTTGGTAGATTCCTAGCAACATATGCTCCCTCTACACTTCATGCAATTACCCATTGAATGTAAGTTCCCGGATAGACATAATAACCTGATCCTTTTTGCGCATCAAAACAATTAACATTCCATGCACAAGTCTAGACTATTTTCTGAATTTAGAGTCATTGTACAAACAAAATATATATGAATTACTCACTTCCAATTTTAGCACAAAGACGAGCAAATCACATGGTCCATTCAATGTAACAATCTTATTGTAATATAAAAACATAACATTGCGGATGACCATCTACATAACTAAACAAGTTATCTAAATGTTATATTATAGTCTTAGCAGACAAGCAGCCCAAACTTATTACTGACTATGAATCATTTATTAAATAATATTTTTATATGCTATTAGTCCATCCATGGCATAAACTCATTATGCGCTAAAAACAGATATATCAAATGTCACTTAAGGATTTCGTCCATCTCATGGTACAGGCTTTCAAAGACAAACTACACCACATGTATATAAAATTGTAAACATATGGACAACAATAAACAAATTTTATTCACTGATAAAAATGTTGATATAAGTTGGGTTCTCTAGAACACTAGCTCTAACATCAGAAGGATGAAAACATTTCGCAATAAATATGTTTTCTTGTAAGCTCTTACTAGACATATTTAATACACACACTTCTCTCAGCGTCTAAGGTCATAAAACAGAGCTCCTCGGGAAGGTTAATGTAGCACCCTAGTTAAGTGTACACTGCTACCTCGACAGCCATACGAGTCCAAGAAATACTCCCACGTCAACGTGGCCGTACCTATTTTTCCTGCACTTCGTTCTATCTCTAAGTAGACTAACCTTGTACTCCGCAAATGAACGCCTTCCTCGGATAATAGAGCCCACCTACTATACTACTAGTTCGGCAATGGAGGCCATTAGCTTTCATTTAGAAGCTCGCTCTCACTTGATGTTTTGAATCTTTTTCCTTTTTGATAATTTTAGGAAATAAAGCGGAATATGAAATCCACCTAACCATTCTCTGTTTGTGTGCAACGATGAGCTAACTATCTACATGTTACTCCCTGGGAGTTGGGGGCAATGAGCTACCATTCTCACTGGTTCTATGTCGGCCTCTAAGATAATATCACAATGCTCTCTAGATATTTGTACAAGCAAACAAGATACTCCGCAGTAGTATGGTCACATATGTTTTCTCGTATCTCTATCAATCATAAAGATGTCTAACCCCGTATTCCGCGAATAAACCCCCTCCTTTGGGAGTAGCTCCTATCCACTACATTATTAGACTGGCAATGGAGATTGTGAGGAATCAACTCCTAAACCTCGCTCCTACTTGAAATTTAAATGGTGGATCTTTATTTTAAGTTTGACTATCTCATAATCAATATTAGAATCACATTCTAAATTTAATTTAACAATTAAATAATGTTCTAATCATATTAGTTTTTTTTAGTTATCCAACCTATGCAATCTAACCTAATTATGCATTTTATGAGAATTTTTCTTTCCAAATAATTCAACTTTTGAATTTTTTAATCTTATTAGACCTATTTAAAAAATTCTTCGACTTTATGAAATAAAAATATTTCATAAAGTTTTAAATTTAAATAGCATTCTAGCTTAAATCACATCATATTTCATATTTTACTCATTTTAATAATATTAATCATGTGAATAAAATTCAATAAATGTCATGTTATTAAACTATTTGAATAACAACACTTAATGCCTAAAAGATTGGAGTAATAAAATTTTTTTCTAAAACACTTTTAAGAATAATTATCTTATAATCTTAAGTAAAATCTCATCTTAATTAATTATTTACTAATTAAAAATAATTTCTGAATTAATAATCTGATGCGTCATCACTGATGTCAGTGCATCAGAATTGTTTAATAAATAAATATATTGTAAATTTCTAATCTCATTTGATTAAAATAAATCCGAATAACTGATCATATTAGACATAAGACGTTTTGGATTATCATAAACTTTTAACAATTGAATATTTCATACCTTCATTTGACACATCATAACTAACGTTTAACTTATTTAAATAATATTAATCTTGTTAATAAAATTCAATAAATGTTATGTTATCAAACTATGTGAATAACAATACTTAAGGCCTAAAACATTGAAGTAATTAAAGATTTTTCTAAACACTTTTTGAAATAATTATCATATAATCTTAATCAGAATTACATCGTAATTAATTATTTATTTATTAAAAATAATTTTTAATTAATAATCTGATGCGTCAGCATGTTAGAATTTTTTAATAAATAAATAGTAAGATTCTAATCTCATTAGAACAAAATAAATTTAAATATCATATCATATTAGATATACAACGTTTTGGATTATCATAAAATATTTAACAATTGAATATTTCAAACATTCGTTTAAAATATAATCACATTAGATTTAATAATATAAATCTTTCAACTCTTTGAATATATAATCTCGTTAGATCTTATTTAGAAACATAATTTTAGATTGAATTATGACTCATATAAAATTTTAAACAATTCAAAACTATAATAAATATTCAATCTTATTATTGAACCCTTTATTAACAATATTCAAGATTGTCTTTTTCCATTAATAAAATTTTCAATTTCATATTTTCATAATTCTATATACTTCTATTTTATCAAACCTCGTATTTTTTTAATATTAATTATTGGGAATATTTCAAAAATATTTCCTAAATTGGCTAGAGTGGGCTCAATGGGAATGAATTTAAAATTCTTAATATTAAGTCCAAAGGCTTGATCTAATTAAACTATTTAACTAAATTCAAATCTTATTATAATATGTTCATGACATGAAAAACGAAAATATCAAATAAAACATGTAAAAGCATGGTATTTACAACAAATGAAATAAAGGAAAACAAATTGAATTTCGTATACATAATTAAAACATACATGAAAAGTGAGTCTCAATTCCGACTTAAAGATCTAAATTTGGAAAAAGAATAACTTAACATCTCAAAGTTTTCCTCGCACTTCAAAAATATTTAATATAAAAAAAATTTCAAAACAAAATTTTTCCTTTCAATCTTTCTTAAAAAGAAATTTTTCAAAAAACTATTCTAAACTTTAATTTGAAAACTTCTAAAACAATTTTTAGTTTGCCGTAGGAGAGTTAAAATGGGTATTTCTCATACTCCTATTTCATCTGGTATATATCAGTATACATATATTGGTTGACTTGACCTGGGGCTATATAAATAAAATAAAATATATACACGTGCGAGTATGAGAAAAATCAGCAACAAATTCAATCTTATTGCTAAAAAATTAAATAAATAAAATATTGGTTGACTTGACCTGGGGCTACATATATATATATATATAATTTGAAGTCAATATGTATAAATTAATCTCATGAATTATATGCTTAGCATAGTAAATTTATTTATCTCATACATAAATAATTCATGTCATAAATTCTTGTTATGATTAGTCCCTCTATTAGATAACCATGAGTAAAAATAACTTTAACTACTATCATTATTTTTCTCACATCTTTTACCCTAGCTCCTAACTCGTCCTTTTCAAACAATTTCAACAATACAAAAAACAATTTCCGTACTAATGTTGCAAATTATCTCTTGGGCAGACGTCACTATAATGTAGTCAACTGCCTGCCACATCATCCATATGGGCCTGTAGTACTTAGGATAAATAAGTTAAGAGTGAGATTGTTAGGGTATGTTAGGATTTTTGAAGTGTCATCTCTCTACCCCCCTCAATCCTCCTCTCTACTTTTGCCCCTTTTCTATTATCAAATACAATAGCTTATACTTACACTAGCGTACATATACTTGTAATTACATGATACAAGTTGCTTGTACATCAGTAACACATTACAAGTTTCGGGTTCTTGATTGTGTCGATTGTGATTTATGTGCTTTTGAGGTTGATCATGATTGTGAATTGGTTCTCTTTGTGGTTGGCATCATTTGGTATCAGATTTGTTCATCCCTTGGCAAATTGCTTGGCTAATCATGGCGGATGGGACCTGATGTCAAACCACCTTGCGCTGAAGTAGCGATGCCCAGCCTTGATGATCGTTTGGACCACACTAATCATGCGATTACGGAGGTCCAACATCTAATCAATGGCTTATTAATCCAGATCGCAGCTATGAATAGGCGGCAGAGCTAGCAATGCCCGACCTCGATGACCGTTTGACCATACTAATCGTGCGGTTGAGGAGGTCCAACATCTGATCAATGGCTTATTAGTCTAGATCGCAGCTATGAATAGGAGGCAGAGGCGATCTCCATCACCAGTGATTGGTGGTCCTTCCTAATCATCTGAATCCCGCTCCGATATACAGCACCAACCGATTTCTCCGGCTGGGCAACAGGATCGTCGCAAAGGTAATTACCAATTCTCCACTACAATTACAAAATTTGAATTTCCGCGGTTAAGTGGGCATAGGGATGGAAATGGGACGGGGCGGGTACGGGGTTGCCTCCTCGATACCCATACCCGCCATCCAAATTCTATACCCGTACCCACCCCATTACCCACCATGGGTATGTGTTGGAAACCCATACCCACCCTGACGTGTATAAACCCATACCCATACCCACCCCATTACTCGTGGATATCCATTACCCGCCCTGTACCCTCCCTAATGTGTGTAAAAATAGTTATCTACACCCGCTCATATTAGTTATTTAATACTATTTTTAAAAATCAATTATATTTTTTTATAACATTAATAAACAATTTAAGTTACTGAATTTAAGCACGTATTTTTTAATTTGAAGGTTAACAATGTACAAAATGAAGTGGCTATGGTGGATATGAGGTTGGGCGGGGCGGGTATGGAGCGTGGCGGGGTGGGTACAAAACTGTACCCATACCCGCCCCGTTTTTGACCAAACCAAAATAGTTTTTTTATTTTTCATCATTGTACCTATTGATTGAATAAGTGATTATCCAATGATTTTTACTCAGGAAATCTTTGGGCTTAACTTTGGGGTTTTATTTAAATCATCGTGGTTCTAGTATGAATCTGGGGTTTTAATCGATTCATAGGGTCTTAACAAGAGAAAATTTCTATCAATGATAAAAAAAAAAAAAAAAAACAATTGTAAAATCTAAAAAAGGACGCATTACACACAAATAAAAATAACAAAGTGAAGAAAAAAATAGGAAAACAGAAGATTGAAGAGGCATGCAGTAACAATCAACTTAAAGACGAATGAGTCGACTTGAGATTTTAGCATTATCACTACAAAGAAGAACTTTCGTATTTTTATTCCTTCGCATCTTCCCTCAGAGAAGATTAAATCGGAGGACTAAGAAGTTTCAAGTCCTCTATTCTATTATATATCCGTTGCAATAAGTATTTGGGTGTTTATGCTTGAGCAGTACAAGATGAAATTCTCATATACGGTTCTAAGAAGGGAGTCACGTGGTTTTCCTATCTCAATAAAGTCTATGAATGGTTTGAAGAACATCTCGAGATTTAGGTGATTGCAGATAATATAACTAGTAAATATGTTCCTCCTCATGTCAACATATTTTATTGTCTAGGAGGAATTATGCTTGCTTGTTTTTTTTTCAGTACAAATAGCTACGGGGTTTGCTATGACTTTTTACTATTGACCGTTACTAGGGCTTTTGCTTCTGTTCAATACATAATGACTGAAGCGAACTTTGGTTGGTTAATCCGGTCGGTTCATCGGTGGTCGGCGAGTATGATGGTTCTAATGATGATCCTGCACGTATTTCGTGTGTATCTAAGCGATGGATTTAAAAAACCTAGTGAATTAGCTTGGGTTACGGGTGTGGTTCTGGCTATATTGACTGTGTCTTTTGGTGTAACTGGTTATTCCTTACCTGTAGACCAAATTGGGTATTGGGCAGTAAAAATTGTAACAGGTGTACCTGAAGCTATTCATGTAATAGGATCACCTTTGGTAGAGTTATTACATGGAAGTGCTAGTGTGGGGCAATACACTTTGACTCGTTTTTATAGTTTACACACTTTCGTATTGCCTCTTCTGACTGCCGTATTTATGTTAATGCACTTCTTAATGATACATAAACAAGGTATTTTTGGTCCCTTATGGAAAAGATAGATCAGAGATATTTGCATTTATCACTTGGGGAGGGAACAACAATATTTCATTGCTACAAGTACGGATTATTGAAAAAATAAAACATGTATTTAGATATTTTCTTTCAATTCCACACTCAATATTGTATTTAGTTATTTAACATAACATGATGAGTTGAAGGTGATTCTATGAAAAGAAAATGGATTATGGGAGTGTGTGACTTGAACTATTGATTAGGCCGTGTAGATATTTGTTCTTTTCTGCCACATTGAAATTCAGAACCTAATGTGTCTTTGTTCCAACCACTGTATTAGCCCTATATAGAGGATAGGCTGGTTCACTTAAAGAGAATCTTTTCTATGATCAACCCCGAATCATGTTATGCATGAACAGGCTCGGTAAGATCCAGTCGAATTAGTGATTTGGTATAATCCGGATTCTGTTTTATTTATTTCCATTAAAATTAATGATTAGCATGGAAATGCATTCATTTCCTCTACATCGACCCGATCTATGATACTATTGGAGTGAAATAAGGGAATTAAAGAGGAATAGAGGCTAGATTTGTATTAGGAACAAGTAAACCTCTTTTTTATATAAATAATATTATATAAATAACATGTATGTAAGTATGTAAAAAAAAAATATGTAAAAAGTCTCCAAATATTTTGGAGATAAATACCAAACACGAGGTATGAGGCGACCCAGAAAGCATTTGATCATGATCAACTTTGTAAGCCTACTGGGGTATTGAGCATTTACATGTAAGAACTTAATTCCTTGCAATGAATAGTTGCAGCTCCGGAAAGGGGAATTTAAGAATTTGTTTTTATAGAGAACCAGTTATATATGCGTGGATATAGATAACATATATATTTTCTAAGATATAGATTTCTTTATATGGTATTATGAATCTATTTTGTTCTTTTGATTCTTGCTTGGGCCGTATGATGAAAAATTATCATGTTCGGTTCTTTTGGGGGATGAATCTATAAAAATTCACCATTCCTAATAACAAAAGAACCTGACTTGAATGATCCTGTATTAAGGGCTAAATTGGCTAAAGTTATGGGTCATAATTACTACGGGGAGCCCGCATTGCCCAATGATCTTTTATATATTTTTCCAGTAGTAATTCTAGGTACTATTGCATGTAACGTAGGCTTAGCCATTCTAGAACCATCAATGAGTGGTGAACCGTCAGATCCATTTGCAACACCTTTAGAAATATTACCTAAATGGTATTCTTTTCCTGTATTTCAAATACTTCGCACAGTGCCTAATAAATTCTTAGGCGTTCTTTTAATGGTTTCAGTACCCATGGCATTATTAACAGTTCCTTTTTTGGAAAATGTTAATAAATTCCAAAATCCATTTCGTTGTCCAATAGCAACAACTGTCTTTTTAGTTGGTACTGCAGTGGCCCTTTGTTTAGGTATTGGAGCAACATTACCTATTGATAAATCCCTAACTTTAGGTCTTTTTTAATTTCATTTAATTGTGAAATAACACGACGTGTGTATCTAGGGAATAGTTGCTTCAAAGTGAATTTTCCCTGGATACCTCTATTCAATCAATATTCAATTAAATTCTTTATCTATTCCGAATACAAATATATGGATTGTTTTAAAAATTAAAAAAAAAAATTCTTCTTTTCATCTTTTTATTTGTTTAGAAAAACATCCAACGGATTTAAATTTTTGGTAAATCAAATGGGAAATGCTTTTAAAAAGTGTCCAATATCTGTTTTACATCTTCTATGCAAAAATTTTTTATTTTTGTAAGATCTTCTTGACTGTTATTCAAAAGGCCCAATAATGTATGTATATTGGACTTTTTGAGGCAATTATAAATCATGGGGGACAATTCTTATTGGTCAATAAAAATATATTTCAAGGCTGCTTTTTTTTTTTTTTTTTTTACTTAGTCCAGTCAACTTATTATGAAAGGTAAATATGAGTAAAGTAACCTTGTGTTGATTGTCCTCTATATGTAAGTTTTATTGTTCCACATGTAGAAATGAAATAAATAAATTAATTAAATTTCGGGAGGCTTCAAAAGGTGCTTCCTTAGGAGTTAAACTTCCATTTGTCCATATTTCAAGAAAAAAAGTATCTCTTTTTTTTCATTCCCATTCTCATAAGAATAAATACCATGATTCACATTTCGAACTGGTATGAATACAACATAACTTCCATTTTGAAAGTTTTTTGGCAATTTTATACGATATTCGCACACTACTAAATAATAGGGCTACGGCAACGGTTCATAACTGTTAATGTAGACTAAAAACCGTTGTTTTAGGTCTACGGCAACGGTTTTTGAACCAATTAATATGCCATCGTTGTCATAGCCTATGGCAACGATTTTCAGGACAATAGCAACAGATTACGAACCGTTACAGTATAGCTATCAATAGCAACGGTTTTTTGACTTACATATGACAATGATTATATTTATTTAAGGCAACCGTTTTTTTTAAAATAGAAATGCCTATAGCAACAGTTTTTTGTGAAATAACATCAGTTTTTAGGTACCCGTTGTAGCTGTTTTTTCTATAATGGCAACAATTGTTATGGTTAGTTATGTTTATTGCAATGGTTTTCTCATAGACTATAGCCGTTGTGGATACCTTTTACAACAGTTTAGTTCCCTATGGCAACGGTTTTTTTACTATTAAACACAATAATTTGAGAAATCTATTACAACGGTTTTGTCCTCTATAGCAATGGTTTCTATGCAAATAGCTAACGCTTTGGGAAACCTATTGCAACAGTTTATTACCTATAAGAACGGTTTGATATACGTTTATAATCCTGCATTGCAATAAAATTCATAGTACAGTACACTTGTTTCAAACAACAACTATGGCAAACTTGATTTTTTATATAAGAAATATCTAACTTTATTCATTGACAACAGAATTACTACATACCAATTGTCAACAAAATAACATCCATCAAGTCCAACATAAAGCCAAACACACTCCATTATTACTTACAAAATAGCCTAACACAAAATATGACAACCTAGCAAAGTACAAAATAGCCTAACATACTCCACTGTTACTTGCAAAAGTACTAACGACCTAATTTTTGATGTTAACTATACAATAGTCAGAAAATATCACATCACCTTCATCATCATCATCATCATCTACTTGCCATGAAAAAACATTAAATCATGAGCACAAAGTTAATATAAACATTTAGTAAATCGCACATTCCGTCTTTACATTGACAACAAGATAATATTCACTAATAAAGTCCAATACAAAACCCAATTTAAAAAAGACTATTATCCACCAAAGCAAAACATAACATCATACAAAATTCAATTATCATCGGCAAATGTATGCACCACATAAAATATGGGGGCCCCAAGTGTTTACTACCAACCCCATCTCCTCAACCGCCAATGCAACTGCCATCACTGATACTTTATCGACCAAAAACTGCTACTACCAACCCTAATAAAAAGAAAACCAAATGCAAAGATAGTTCAAAATATAACAAATGTATACAAAGTTAACTGTTATGATTCAAGTTCGATTTGAATCATATACTAACAATGAGTTAAGACAAGTACAATGCGTTAGGACAATACTCCCAACTGACTTGACCTTACATGATCTTATTAGCTATATACTATTAGATTACCCATTACGACTCATTACGATCATAACAACACTCCCCCTTTAAATATTCTTGACCTTATATTGATTTTGCTCATACAATTTAGCTCAAATAAGATTCAACATAATAGAATTCACTTCAGCTGATCTGATTGCAAATACAGCCCCAAACAATCACCAAATCACACGCCGAATTGCACTGAACCTTGATAATGAACAAATGTTCACAAGACCGAGCTGAAGTGAGGTTTCTACCACGTAATATGAATCGCAACAGCAAGCTTAAGCTTCAATCTTGAAATCTAAGCACAATATCGAATTGTAGCTCAAACTTGAAAAAAAAATTCAGCACGACCTCAACCAAATTCTGCTCAACAAAACCTTGAGCTATATATGATCAACCTCTGAAATAAATTCATCTTGTACTTATTAGAATTCAGCTCCTCAATTGAGTTAAATCTAGTTTGAACTAACGAACACTGATTTTTGAAGATTCAAGCTCCTAATCGAAACTCTGATGTGTATACAACACGATCTGAACAATGTAGCTCAGAATCTTGATCAAGTGTAACCTAAGATAGAAGTATCGTAGCAAAGACACACACAATAACAGCAGCCTTGGACTGAATTTCAACTCACACCAGAACAACCTTTATATTTCAAATAAAATGCAATTCTTCAAGTCTAAATGAATTTCAAGCTTTTTTCTTTTTTCTTTTTTTTTTTTTGTTTCAATGTAGTTTTCATATATGTTCTTGATCAATACTCAAGAACTTGATATCAATTAACTTGATTTGGAAGCAAATAAAGGCTCTGATACCTATTGTTATGATTCAAGTTCAATTTGAATCATAACCTAGGGTTTGGATAAGGATTTACACTGAGAAAATGAAATCAAGATAAGTACTAAGAGAATTAGATGAGAGATAGAAGAATTCAAGAAGAATTAGGGATGAGTTATTGTATCATCAAAAATTTCACAAAATCTCAAGCCACATGACCCGAAGAGGGGGAGAAACAGAAACATAAATTGAAGAAGCACACCTAATTCTGTTGAGAACTTCCGGCACAAGATGACCAAGAGCACTACTAATATTGCCAGGTGACTCAACAAATCCTTGTAGCACTTCAGGTCCAAGATTACTTAAGCCTGGGACAATGGTTCCAAGCTTTGATATAAGTTCCTTCAAAACTTCTTTCGTAACATCAACTTTGAGTTCTTCTTTCATAGCATCCATAACGTTAGATGGAACTTGTATGTCACCCATTTTTGCCTTTTCTTTCACATCCTTCAGACAAACACCCCTCCCATAAAGACGCAGTCGACCAGGATGTTCATCAGGCATAACCTCACCGAAGGCATCCCTAATCTTGGCATTTGCATCATCCTCCGCATTAATCTTGTCTTGTTGTGACTGAACTTCACCCTACATAAGTGTACGAATCATGAAGAGTCAAACAAAGTAAGATATTAGTCATTAACTTATTAATAAATCAACTTACAATTTTAGCGGCGGCGCTCCCTCCATCATCTTTGTATACTTTACTGGGTCTTCTTTTGCGCGTTAGGAAAAACATTTCTGCTGGTGAAGGAGGTTGCTTATCTGGATTAACTTTTTGCTACAAGTGACACCAAAGAAGTGTAAGTAAAATCTTAGTATTTTGCGATTCTAAGAGTGGCCAAAGATGGATATAACACTTAGAGTGCTCTTTCACCAATGCATAACGTATACGTGTGAAGCTTTTTCTCCCAGCCGTGTGCTTATATTTCTGACTAACCGAACTATGGCTGTCGATTGTAGCCACATTCTATAAAATACATATGAGAAAGCATGTCATAAATACAATTACAATAAATATATAGTGAAAATATATTCTTTTAATCTATTATAAATACCTGAGCTGCCTAGGTATTCCATCGCCTCAAGAGAGCTTTCATTTGATAATTAGGGACAACTCCTCTAGGGCGGTTAGTCCACTTGCTTGCATCGTCCTCATACTTATAAAAATGATCTTGCTTCAGGACATGTTCGTAAGACCTCCATGCAGAATTCACTAAGTGTAACACCCACTTGCGACCCTGTGGTGGAATCTCATACTTTTTCTACAAAATTAATATGGTGTGTCAAGACAAGTATTAGTAAATTAAGACAGTAAACAATTACAAATTGTACCTCTACATAGTCCAATATAGGTTGCTTGGATACTTTACTTCAATGGGTATGATTCAACGGCAAATACCAAGATCTCGGCCCAACGTTCCCAAGAAGCTTATAAATTCATCAGCAATTTTATCCAATGGACCGACAACTTGGTTATATCCATTCACAAATACGGGAACACTATCCGTTGAAGATCAAGCATGAACATGTTTCATTTTAGTAGGCCCTCTATGCTTCTTGATATGAGATGAGTGATCTACATAGATAGACAAAAAATATTATTGAACAAGGCATTTAACAATTTGGTTAATTTACAATTTTTTGATTTAAGAAAAAGATGCACCTTTACTATTTTGAGGATTGCCTTCACTACCCTCAAAAGACAAATTTTGTTGGTTCTATTGGGATCCTTGGTCTCGTCTTTCATAAGCTTGACTTAGCTGATTTTCAAGTTCTCTGGATCTTTTACTGCGATGAGATCTTTGTTCTTGATGTGGAGAGGCTTGGCTTGGTTGATTTCCAGCTTCATGTGATCTTTGACTCTGATGAGTTCCTTTTGATTTTCGTTCGGACACTTGGCGTTGGGAACTTGTGCTAGCTTGAGCTTCAGTAAAGAGACTCCTCCTCACTGTTGATTGAAGCTCTTGTGCTTCAAGATTTGTTTCTTTATTTTCACAACTAAAATCATCATTTCCATGACCGTAAAAATCATTTTCAGAATTAAAATCATCATTTTAAACACTGAAATCATCATTGTCAGCACTGAAATCATCACTTTCAGCACTGAAATCATCATTTTTAGCATTGTGTTCTTCATTTTAAACAGTAAAATCATCCTCAACTTCGACCATTTCTAAAGCTTTAAGTTGTTCATTTCTTCATTGTCTCGTTAACCTTTTTTCTTGTTGCTTTTTCTTAAGTAGTACGGCTATAGTTCCAGCAAACATGGCTTCTCTTTTCTGATTCACCTTTCGGGTCTGTTTCTTTCTCCATTCATTGTCGTTTTTTCCTGTCATTATTTCGAACCTGAAAATTCAAGTATAATGCATCGAAAACGTTAGAATTTTGACGTGCAAATTTATGTCAAGCATGAGGAGAAAGAGAAGATGACATCATGTAAACTCAAAATTAGAACTTTCAAAAATTTCAATTTACAAAAAAATATTGAAAACGCAATTAACACACCAATTAGAGTAGATGGAAGCTTTAAACATAGTCCCAATCAGTGTCATCATAATCTGATTCATAATCAGAGTCACTATAATCTGAGCCATTATAATCTGAGTCATCTTCTTCCTCTTCCTCATCCTCTTCCTCATCTTCCTCGACTTTCCCACCTTCATCGTGTTTGTTGTCTAAAATATTGGATGTTATCTCAATGATGGTTGCAGGTGTGTCATTTCTAGCCCAACTAACATCACGATCTCCAATTGTTACAAGATTAAAATCATCTAAATCACATCCAACAATATCGTCCAACATATAAATATTTGTGTTCGCTTCTTGCTCCATATCAATTTCTCTAGAAACCCTTCTAATGACATACTGGACAACTTCTTCAATCGAGTCCTCCGCGTAGTAAACTTGATTTACATGAGATGCAAGAACAAAAGGCTCATCTTTACACTGCAACCTCTTAGAATTGACACGAATAA
The DNA here is from genome assembly GCA_018398585.1 of Simmondsia chinensis. Classification (NCBI taxonomy): domain Eukaryota; kingdom Viridiplantae; phylum Streptophyta; class Magnoliopsida; order Caryophyllales; family Simmondsiaceae; genus Simmondsia; species Simmondsia chinensis. Next base: position 28,981,169 of record JAGTTD010000008.1, on the reverse strand, counting down.
GCCCGTATTCATCATTTTCTGTATGAAACCAGTCACACCTAAATAATACAACGCTAAATTGGGCGTAATAATCAATTTTAATGATCTCTTGTATTGTTCAATAATAGGTCACACTATCATCAATAGGATTACAATCTTTAGAGCTTGCAAAACTTGAGGACAAAGCAATGAGATTGACTCCAGTATTTTGTGTTTTGCGTCTTTCATCATGCCCTGCGATGTGGAACCTATACTCGTTGATAAAATATCATGTATATGCCCTTGCTATCGGATTCGGATCCTAGCTAGCCAACGGATATAGTTTGGCACCGCATCAACATTTATCTTATCTTTAATACATGCTTAAAATTCCTTATTGTGACTTTGAGCTTGATTCCATTTTGTGTTTTTGCCTCTACCCCTCTTGGGGTAACTCTTTAACAAGTTCTTGTGCTCGCTGGTAAAAAAGAAAAAAAAGGATACTTTACATCATTTTAGCGTAATATTACAACAGTTCTATACAAAAATATTAAAATTGGTGTTTATATAACATTACCTAATGTACTGCTCTATTATGTCATTGCCGGAGTTGAATAGAGCACAATTATGTGTCGTGCTTTTAATGCGAGCTTCTAAAACAACCGTTTTACCTTTACGTTGTTTTTGTCCTCCTACAGGATAGCCTATCATTGGGAAAATGGGCACTGAACTTCCATCAAAACTTTCTCTCTCATCTGATTTCTTCTTAAATTTTGTCTTCATATATCTTTTGCAAAAATTCAAGCACTCCTTTGCCAAGTAACCCTCTGCAATAGTGCCTTTTTGTTGACTCCTATTATGCACAAATTACTTCAATTTACAAAGTTTTCTCTCGACACCGAACATATATTGACAAAAAACATGTCCACCAAGTCTTAATTCTTCCACCAAATGAATGGGTAAATGCACCATTATATCAAAGAATGCTGGCAAACAAAATATTTCAAGTTGACACAATGTCTCTTTGATCTCATTTTGCAAATGATCAAGCTCTTCGGGCTTCACAACTTTACTACATATACCTCTAAAGAAAGCAGCCAATCTAATCAATGCAACTGCAACAAGCTTATGTAATGACTTTCTAACTGCTATAGGGAGCAAGTCTTGCAAGATCACATGAGTATCATGACCTTTGTAACCTGTAATCTTCCTCTCATCAATTTGTACACATCACCCGATATCTGATGCATAACCATAAGGCAACTTCGCATATTTCAACACATGGCAGAAATTATCTTTCTCCTCTTTGTTCATTGAGAAGCAAGTTGGATTGAACTTAGCATGTCCACCATCTAAACTTATCTTCGGATGCAAGTCACTTTTTTTCCCCATCTCTTTGAGGTCCAAACGAGCCTTAAGATGATCCTTTGTCTTACCTGGAATATCTAACAAGGTGCCAAGTATACCGTCGCATATATTTTTCTCAATGTGCATCACATCCAAATTATGACGAAGGGAATTATGTTTCCAATAAGGCAAATCAAAGAAAATTGATCTTTCCTTCCAAGAGCTAGACATAATTGGTTGTTGTTTCTTCTTTTGCTTCTTCTTTTTCTGCTGCTTTTTACTATTTCTATGATTTTTTTTCTCTACTCTGTTCTATTTTCCAAATACATGATGCAATGAAGACATCTTTTCCAAAATTTCACTTCTTTTCAATGCACTAGGAGCAACTGCGTGCTCTGTTTTGCCATTAAAAGAAATTGCATTCTGCCTCCAAGGATGGCTACGGTCCAAAAATTTCCTATGCCCTTGAAAGCATGTCTTTTTGCTATGAGGCAACCATTTGGAAGAAGTCTGATAATTGCAACAAGGGCATGCCAAGTACCCCTTTTTGGACCATCCCGACAACATTGCATATGGCGGAAAATCGTTGATCGTCCACATTAGAGCTGCACGCATATGAAAGGATTGTTTTCCAAAAGCATCATATGTCTCCAAGCCAACTTCCCATAAATCTTTTAGTTCTTCAATTAATGGTTGCAAGTATATATCAATATCATTTCTAGGAGATTTTGGACCTTGAATCAACAAAGAGAGCATGAAAAATTCGTCATTCATGCACATCCAAGGGGAGAAATTTTAGTTCACGAGCATCACAGGCCATGTGCTATGATTAGTTCTCATGGTCCGATATGGAATAAATCAATCACTAGCTAACCCCAACCTGACATTTCGAGGATCACATGCAAAGTTTGGATGCAATACATCAAAGTCCTTCCATGCTTGGCCATCAGCTGGATGCCTCAAGATCCCATCATTAAGGCGGTCAGTGTGATGCCATCTCATGGACTTGGCTATTTCTGAACATAGAAATAACCTTTGAAGCCTAGGTTTCAATGGAAAGTGCCACATCATCTTGGCAGGAATCTTACGAGGTTCTGCAGGATTGTTGTGGTGTTTCCCAACATACTTTTCATCCACTTTCCACCTAGAAGAACCACAAACATGACATGATATTGCCTCTTCATACTCCTTCCAATACAACATACAATAATTTGGGCATGCATGTATGTTTTTGTAATCAAGACCCAAATCCATAACCGTGTTTCTACCATCATTAAAGGATTTAGGAAAATTCACATTCGGAACCAATTCCTTCAAGAAATCCAAAAGGTCATCAAGAGCTGCATTACTAAATCCATGTTGGCACTTGAAAAGGAACAACTTAATGGTACAGGATAGGTTGGGAAATTTTCGCATCCGGAATATAATTCCACCTTACCCTCCTCTAATAATTTGTAAAATTTCTTAGCATCCTCAGTCATTCCTTCTATGATTCCTTGATCCCAATCATAATCACCATCTATATGGACAATTGTATCACGTAATAACCCATCGACATCGAAAGGGCAAGATGTATCATCAACATAATCTAACTCATTGACCCTATTTTTGGACGAAGAAGTATCCCCATGGAAATGTTGATCATAATTTGCTACAAAGCCATCGGCAATTAAATGATCATAGACCTCATTTCTTGTTCCCCAAAATCTAAAAACACACTTATTACACGGACAGCAAAGTTGCGTCTGTTTTCCTTTTCCTTGACCTTTAGAAGCAAACTCATTAGTTAAAAATTCATTCAACTGCATGTTAAATTCATCTGTCCATCTAGGGAGATACATCCAACTATTAGCTGAGGCATCCATACGAGAAGCTATGCTGTGCAAGAGGACAAGGAAGCATTGGGATAGAGTATTAATACTTATTACTAACAATAAACAATTTTAGTATACAAGAATGCAATAGAGTACGATGTAAAAACATGAATTTCAAAGGGGATGACAAGAAGAAGATGAGGGTCAACCTAGTACCAAATGTGAGAAAGGGAAATCAAACCTAAAGTAATACAACTCATGTCCATTTTAAAAATAAAAAGCAATGAACATAAAGAGAGCTACGATAATCATATATTAATATATAAATACACGAAAACAAACATAAAAAGTATTCATCCATATGTTAAAGAGATGAACTTCTCATGTAGTCATAAATCATTTGTCTAATTCAACCAGAATACAGAACTTGAAATTAATACTGCAGGATCTGAATTTTAGCTTAAGATCTTGATCAATTACAATCTTGTTCAACATAAAAATCAGCAAATAAGTTGCAGCAGCAAGCACAATTGTTCTCTTAACAATTCTAATTCAATCGATCGTGCATTTGCTGCATAATCAAGAGATTTATACTAGACAATGATAGATTGAGATGAGTAATCAAGAGAATTTTAAGAGAATTTAGAGATTGTTATGAATACAAAATATCTTTGGATATTATTCTCTGTCTCATCTACTTCTCTCTCTATTTCACAGCTTCCTTCACTTCACTTCGTTTCAGATGAGAAGTTTGCAAAATCAGACCACAGGGTAGAGTCATTTGAATGAAGCACATGTGTATTCATCTAAGAACACTAACAATAGGCCTCCTGATCTAAGGGAAAAAGAGCAAGCTATTTGGATTAACAGCAATGAATTCTCCTGTGCAGAAGTTTGGGCTGAAACATTTGCTCAGCAATGTCGTTCTTGGAGCCGTAAGAGTGGAAGAACTCAGCTTAAAACAACTTGTCAAGTGGAGTATAAAGAGGGGAAGGCCCAATGTATGGAAGTTATGAGCAAGCAAGGGAAGTTTTTGAAACCCAAACGCAAAACCAAGCTGAATGTGATGAGTTTTGGATCTAAAATTTCAAGGAACTAGACTCAAAAGTTGGGAGCTTATAGTAGTCGCATTAGAAGTCAGGGGCAACTCCCAAGGATCCAAGCTAATGTTAGGCCTCCAGAATTCTTTGAGTTTTTATTCCGACAGCGCCTGAAAAAGGCTGGTTTTGATCAGAAGTTAAGAATGAATTTAAGGGCTTACAAGCTAATCTATTTGAGCAAAAGATTAAGCCAAGAAAATTGCGCGGCCCACAGCTATTGCAGTGCTTAATTTACACCCAAATCATGTTGAAGAGCAGTATCTTGTTCTCAAACAAGTGAATTATGTTGGGTTAAGTACAACGAGAAGAACCGGTGATGGAAGATTAAGCATGGATAGGAGAACAATAGGGAAACAACCAACGTTTAAGAGAAATAACCAAGCTGAGAGTTGGAAAATTCAGTTGCAAAAGTTGGTGACACATGGACATAGCCATCCAACATTACAACTAAAGTATTATTTGAAAGATTAGCTAAGAAGGGCGTGGTTTTGAAAAGTAACACTTTTGAATGCCAAGTTTCTCATTTTGAAAGATCTCAAGGAAGTTATGTTTTCTGCAGAGAAGGTTTTCTGTAGTAAATTAGCTAGTAACATCATGGAAGTGTTTGGAATCTTGAAATTCAGGATGTTGGTTGGAGTCTTTGGGGCATGACTTTTGCGATTGAGGCTTACATTGTATTCTATCAGAAAGAATGCATTGGCTTTCATCAAGGACGTAATCGACGCTGGAGCGGGGCCGCTCATGGAAATCAGGTTGAATTATTTTCCTGAAATGACTAACCAGGAAGTAAGTGATGTTGAGGTTGCAAATTTAGTTTGGACTCTGATTAATTTAGATTACAAAGGAGCATTGCAATGTAAGCAGCTAAAGATTAGGATGCTTGCTATGGGAACAAGAGGGATGGTCAAGTACCCCATGCTTGATTTCATGAAGTTATTGAAAAGATGGTACAAGTAGTGGCCGCCAAAGGAACCTCCAAGTAGAATAGAGATTTTAAGAAGATGTTGCCCTTTAGTTATTTCGACTGAGTATGGCACTGATAGAAAGGAAGCTACTTGTGATAAGTAGTTTCAAGGCTTTAAGAGAAAAATTGAGATAATTGATTTAGCTTATGTTGCAAAGTTGATGATGGAGAAGATTATGCAAGAGGATGTGACATGTCAAGTTTTGACGAGACAACACGTCCTCCTAAAGAAACCTATGGACTTCATGATGGAACCTTGTTTCTGGAAGGTTATATGCAAGTTATTCGGTTCATTAATTGGTTGGATTACCAGTGGGATGGCCAAAGTCAGTTTGGTCATGGGAGTTGGAATTTGGTTGATGCGGTATGATAGTGGAAGACCTTCCGAGGTATATCCTTTAAAGAGCAAGGGTCATTGACTGAAACATTCCCGCAACAATAAAGGCTTTTCTCTCTTCCATTCTTGAGGACAAAAATGTTCACAAGGGGAGGGAAACGTTATGATCGATGGTAGTAGCCGTCAGAAGCTTTTGAGTTAGTGTGTTGGCGGGAGTGTTGGTAAAGGGGTTGCTTCGATTAAGTCCTTTTTGGCGGCTGTTTCATTTAGTTGGTTCTCCTAGTGAATCTCAATTCATTGTATGTAGTTAGTTATAAATAAGCTGATCATAGTTTGTAATTAATCATCTATCAAATACAAATATCTCTTTTGCGATCTTTCTCTCTCTCATCTCTCTCTCTATTTCTCATCTCTTTTCACTTCTTTTCTCATCTAAACTCTCTTTTTCCTATCCTAACCTAGGTTATGATTCAAGCTTAGGCTTGAATCATGACACATTGATGCTGGCAATTCCATGGTCAATGCAAACTGGGAATATAAGCTGCAATATTATTTTTGCCCATTTCAAGGCAAACTCAAATGAACTTAAGCCACAACACAAAAAAAGGATGAAGTTATTTATGCCAATTTTCAGTTATTTACCATGAAAATATGCATGAAAATAAATTAAGACGAACTCAAATCAACTTAAACATCAACACACGAAAATTACAAAGCTATTCATGTCAATTTTAGGTTATTTACCAAAAAATACACACAAAATCAAATTAGGGCAAACTCAAATAATCTTAAGCCGCAACACAAAAAAATGGAGAAGTTATTTATGCCAATTTTAAGTTATTTACCATGAAAATATGCACGGAAATAAACTAAAGCGAACTCAAATGAACTAAACCGTGACGCACAAAAATTACAAAGCTATTCATGTCAATTTTTGGTTATTTGCCATGAAAATAAAAACAAAATCAAATTAGGGCAAACTCAAATGAACTTAAGCCGCAACACAAAAATGGAGAAGCTATTTATGTCCATTTTAAGTTATTTACCATGAAAATATACACGAAATCAAATTAAGGCCAACTCATATGAACTTAAACCCCAACACATGAAAATTACAAAGCTATCCATGTCAATTTTAAGTTGTTTACCATAAAGATACACACAAAATAAAATTGGGGCAAACTCAAATAAACTTAAGCTGCAACAGACAACAATGGAGAAGCTATTTATGTCCATTTTAAGTTATTTACCACGAAAATATGCATGAAACTGCAACACATGAAAACTACAAAGCTATTCATGTTAATTTTAGGTTATTTACCCTTAAAATACACACAAAATCAAATGGGAGCAAACTCAAATGAACTTAAGCCACAGCACACAAAAATGGATAAAGTATTTATGTCAATTTTAAGTGATTTGCCATGAAAATATGCATGAAATCGGATTATGGCAAACTCAAACGAACTTGAACCGCAACACTTGAAAATGGAGAAGATATTATGTCATTTACCTTAAAAATGGAGAACGAATGAATGAGTGCAACAAAAATGGGCACGACAACGAGGAGGAGCAGAGCGACGAGGCAGAGCATCGCGCGCGAACAGGCGGGGGTGAAAATGAAACGCAGTGAGGAAGTTTGGTTATTCCTTTTTCTTTTAACATTTACTTTTGATTTTTTTTATTAAAAATTATGGTGGGAAAATTTTGTAAATTTGGCGGCATATTACTAAAATTTCATTTATCCCCTCTACTGATCCTTTGGAATGTAATTTGTGTCAGGTAAAATCTCATAACTAACGATGAATATTGTCATAAATAATTATCAAATCAAGTTAACCATCAGGCACCGAACGAGTCGAGTCTTAAACCACTCGACTCATACTCATTTATTAGTTACATACGTATTATTTTGTACCCAATCGAACTTCAATTAGGGTACAAACTGAGGAGATAATAGTGCAAATAGAAAAGAGTACCAAAAATATTTTACAAACAAATTTTTTTTAAAAAAAGAGCATCTAACTTTTAGAAAATTTTAACACTGGCACCATGACATTATATAATGGTTATAAATTGTTGCAATAAGTGTCATTTAAAAAACCGTTGTCGCATGTAATTATACTCAACGGTTACTTTATTGTTTCAAAAATTGTTACCGTAGATATCCTTATGCAACGGTTTTAGAACCATTGCATAAATTTAGATTTTGCAACGGTTTTAGAACCACTGCAAAACAACCATTGCCATAGGCCTATTTTGTAGTAGTGGCAATTCCTCTCAAGTTGTAATCCAATACACAAATCAATTGGTTCTCTCAAGCTAGCTATATGTAGTGTATTATCAATTATTTCTATGCAAGGCAGTAAGATGATATCTTGAGCAGTTACACATCTAGGGCCCCTGACACAAATAAACGTGACACAAGTTCCATATAAATTACTTCTCAATGCAATTTATTTCAAATTCATTAATATTTCCTGGACTAATTCTTGAATGCCAACTATGGTAGAATATTCGTGTGGCATTTTCTCAGATTTTGCACATGTGATCCATGTTCCTTTTATTTCTCAAGGCAAAGCTCTTCGCATTACAATGTCTATTGTGTCGGCTTGACCTTTCATAAGTGGAGAAAGAATAAAGCATCCATAATAAAGCCATTTACTATCTATTCTTGATTCAACACACTTCCATTGCAGTGTCCGAGTAGATACTCTTATTTTCTCTCGAACCATATTAATATTATAGATAATTGATCAAATCATTGAATCATTTATTTCTCTTAAAATCTCTTGAATGCTTATTTTTACACACATCTTTTTTTAGGAGCTCTACAGCCATTATGTGGCATAGGGGTTATATCCCGTACAAAACTTAATAGTATACCAATTCTATGAATAGCTCGTAATGCTGCATGTCTTCCGAGACCAGGACCCTTTATAATGACTTCTTGCTCGACTACTGTACAAATAGCATTTCTTGCTGTGGTTTGAGCAGCAAAGGGTGTCCCACTTTTTGTACCCCTAAATCCACAAATACCAGCAGAGTCCTAAGAAACAACTCGACCTCATACATCTATAACAGTCACAATGGTATTATTTAAACTTGCTTGAACATGAATAACTACCTTTGATATTTTATGTGTACTTTTACGTGAACTAATTCTTGGTCTAGGTTTTGCCATATTTTATCATCTCATAAATATGAGTTAGAGATATATGGATATATCCATTTCATGTCAAAACAAATCCTTTTTTTTTTTTTTTTAATTTGCACACTGAATCCTTTAGAAAATTCCTTTTATTTTAGTAGAATAATTATCCTTGTCGTTGTTTATGTCTTTGGTTAGAACAAATTACTATAATTCGCCCCCACCAACCTATAAATCGACATTTTTCACAAATTTTATGAACGGGGCCCTTATTTTCATATTTGTTATTCTTTACTTTAATTAATTCTAAACCCTTTTCTTGGAAGAAAATAGATTTTTTGCGATTTTTACCCTCGAATTATATTCCTAGTGAAAGGGGTGTTGAAGTTGCAAAAACACTTAATCATTTGAATCTTTGTTGCAGAGTCTATAAATTATACGTCCCTTGGTTGAATCATAACGGCTTACTTCAATTTTCACTCTATCTACCTATAAAATTCGTATAAAACTACGTCGTATCCTTCCCAAAACATGACCTAGAATCAAATCTTCATTATCTAAACGAACCCAGAACATACCATTAGGAAGTGATTCAGTAATTAAACCTTCATGAATCCATTTTTGTTCTTTTATTCCAGCTAAAACCTCCTTAAAGTATCAACTAATAAAGGAGGAGTGATATTATACAATTTGTCTTTGCCCTTTTTTCACAAATAGGATATTTTGGATCCAATTCAGATATCAGAAGGATTACCATAATTACCATATATAACAAAAAATTTCTCCACCAATTCCTTCTAGTCAAGCCTCTCGGTCTATCATTACACCCCGAGAAGTAAAAAGAATTACAATCCCCATTCCACCTAAACTTCTTGGAATTCATTGATAATTAGAATAGATTCATAAACCGGGTCGACTGACTCTTTTATGGAGCAAAGTTGAAACCAAAAAATATTTGTTTCTTTCTTGATGTTTCCTCGCGTTTTTGATAAAACCTTATCATAAAGGAATTTTAACAATGTTTTCGTTGATGTTAGTAGATGCTATTCGAACCGTTCTTTTTCTATTAATATCAGCATTTCGTATAGAGGTTATTATATCAGCAATAGTGTCCCTATCCATGATGAACTAAAATTAGCTGTGCCTCCGAATTTTGATATAATCAACATGCTCTTACTAGCATTATTCTATTATTAAATTAAAAGTTATATACGTGATATACAATCTACTAAATTAATCTATTTCATTCAAATATCCTACTATATCATGCTCTTATCTTATAATACTTCAGGAGCTAATGAAAATGTTTTAGTAATATTTAACTGTCTCAGTTCCCGAGCGATCGCACCAAAAACTCTAGTTCCTTTTGGATTTCCTTCTTGATCAATGATAACTACAGCATTGTCATCATATCGTATTATCAGACCGTTGTCGTGTTTAAGTTCTTTACAGGTACGTACAATTACAGCTTTAATCACTTCTGGTCTTTCTAAGGGTGTATTTGGTATTGCTTCTTTGATCACAGCAACAATATGTCACCAATATGAGCACATCGATGATTGCTAGCTCCTATGATTCAAATACACATAAATTCTCGAGCCGTACTAATGCCTGCAACATTCAAATCGGTCTTGGGCTGAATCATATCATTTTTTAATTTGTTCTTTCAGTGCACAATGCAAAGCGTGTAAAAAAAAGAAATATTCTTTGTCCAAAATCTACTATTGCTTTTTTATCCCAAAGGCCTATCTACTTTAGTTCTACATTCCTGTCCAGAAATAATGAATTGAGTTCGCATAGGCATTTTTGATGTCGATAGTGAGATAGCCCTTCTGGTATATTTTCTGCTACTCCACTTGTATCATAAAGTATTTGACCTAGATTGACAACAACTACCCAATATTCAAGGGATCCTTTCCCCGAACGCATACGCGCCTTTATAGGCCTTATTGTAGCCAGTTTTCCTGGAAATATGCATACCCATATTTTTCCACCGCGACGCGCATTTCGTGTTATTGCTCATCGTCCTGCTTCTATTTATGTACATGTGATCCAAGCAGGTTCAAGTGCTTGAAGAGCATATCAGCTGAAACAAATATGATTACCTTGACAAGATATTCCCTTCATTCTTCCTCTATGTTGTTTACGGAATCTAGTTCTTTCGGGGTTGGTTTTTTTTCTCAATTCCATCTCTACTACGGAACCGGACATGAGAGTTTCTTCTCACCCAGCTCCTCGCAAATGCTCGCGAATGAAAAAAAAAGATTAAAATTCATATCATATTAACATGAAATTAATAAATTAATATATAATTAAGATATATATAATAATGAAATATCGAATCAAGAGACTCTTTGAGATTCACCAAATATGTTTTATTTTGTATATTTTTTTATATTTATATAACTATATAAAAAATCTTTATTTTGTTTTGTTTTTTATCGTATTGGATCACCCATACTTCAGCAATCCAAAAAAAAAAAAAAAAATTTCGCGGGCGAATACTTACTCTTTAAAGATCTATTTCAGTTGTAGTGTTAGCTCATGACTTTGCAGAATAGAGGAATTGGTCTCTAGTTTGTTTAGCCATCCTGCTCGATGAATCACGAGGATTCATTTTCAATTGAATCTTCTGCATTCACAAGTTCCTGTAGCTCCCATCGCTTCTTGATTAATGGTTATGTCTGAATTCTACAACGGAGCTCTTAATGAAATTTGTTCTGTTCTTGAGTCAACCCCCTTAGTCTTTATTGGCTCGAGTCTCTTAATTTTTTTGTTCTATGAGCAGATTATGGATGAATTAGTCTTGATGCTTTATTACACTTCTTTTTAGCTTGTTATGTGATGATTCATAGACCTTACATATACGAAACATATATCGTTTTTATTCTATTTTTTCCTTCTTTCTTTCGTCCTTCCATTTGTCTACATCCCTTTATATTTCGTTTCACAACCAATAATCATATTTATTTTTTTGTTTATTCCAAAAGGATTTCAGTTGCAGCAATGACAAGACCAATATATCATATCTTGATTGCTTTTTTGGATCCACATAATGCAAGGCGATGAGTTGGTTATTAGTTTTATAGTTATTAGCTCATACTATAGGCTGTTACTTTTTTTAATCTTAATTTTAATAAAAAAAACCAACAAGTTACACACTAAGCATAGCAATTCTATCAAAAGATCAATCAAATTTTTATTTAACCTTGTAGAATTAAGGATTAGAATTATTTTGTTGGAGTAAAAAATGAAAAAGTTTGTCATTTTTGGTTCCATCGTTGAATAGAACGGAAAGATAAGTCAAGGTTTATTATTCCTCGTCCATAAATATCCAAATTTTGATACCTAAAACTCCATAGATAGTTCAAACTGTATTGATGCAATACTCAATTTTAGCCTGAATGGTTTGTAAGGGAATCCTACCCTCTCTGATCCATTCAACACGTGCAATTTCTTTTCCGTCGATACGTCCTGCAATTTGTATTTGAATTCCTTTTGTATAAGTTTGTCCGGTTAATTCATAGCTTTTTTTTTATTTCTCTTCGAAAGGGGACCCTACTGTTTAATTATCCTACTATAAATTCTGCAAGAATAATAGGATGTCCCTAAGGTTTTGCAATTCTTGTAATAGCAGCGTTGAGTTTTTGGTTCACACAATTCAATTCTTTTTGTACATTTATCTGCAGTTTTTTTATTCCTCGTGGTCTATTTTCTATTAAAAACTTTGGGAATCCCATATAGGTTATGACCTGGATTAGATCGATTCTTTTTTTAATTTCTATACGTCCAATTTCCTCAGTACCGGAGGATGCTAGCTTTTTTTTTTTAAACATAATTTTTGATACAATTTCGTAATTTTTTATCTGCTTGTAGACCATCAGAATAATTTTTGGGTTGTGCAAACCAAAGGGAAAAATGATCTTGAGTTGCACCAAGTCTGAAACCAAGTGGATTTATTTTTTGTCCCATATTACCCCATTATACTTTAAACAGTAATTATGATTACCAAGTAAATACTTTTCTCGATCATCTTAATTCATGAAAATTTTGTATTTGTATAAGTATAGATCTTTCATATTTTTCATCGATTCATAGTCGGATAGAATATATCTTTCAATACATTTCATATTCTTCATAATAATAGTAGTATATACCTTTCAATACAATAGTTATATGACAAGTAGTTCTTTTTATCAGATATCTACATCCTCTAGCTTGAGTTTTTAATCTTTTCATTGTAGTTCCCTTGTTGATTTCGGCTGGAATAATGATTAAATATGATTTATTGAAACCTATATTGTGACTAGCATTTGCTATTGCAGAATAAATCAATTTAAAAATGGGATAACATGTTCGATAAGGCATGAATTCTAATATCATAAGTGTTTCCTTGTAGGAACATCCACGGATCAGATGAATCACCCGTCGCGCTTTGTCGGCGGACATAGATGTATATTGTCCTAAAGCATATACTTCATCCTATTTCTTTCTATCTTTTAGAGTTATTTATATTTTAGTACCCCAATATTTTTGGAAATAATTAAAAGGACCCTGACCTTTTTGAATTATTAAAAAGGACCCTAAGTTTTTCACTAGCCTCTATATTTTTATTGCATTAATGAAAAGGTCCCTCTTCGACATGATGACAATATTTTTTGTTGAGAAAACTTATATGACAAATATATTTTTATTAACGCTACAATAAAATAACAAAAATACCCTTTAAAAACCATGTTTTGGAACAAATTAAGTGAAAATAGATAGTTTCTATATAATACAACATCTTGACATTCGTGCTTATAAAGTAAGAATAAGGGTCTTGAAGCGTACATTTTGTCATTTTACTGTAGCATTAATAACAAGTAGTTGTCACGTTAGCTCCATCGACCAAAAACGACGTCATCACGTTTGAGAGGGGCCTCTTTATTAATACAATAAAAATTTAGGGGCCTTTTTAATAATTCAAAAAGGTCAAGGTCCTTTTTATTATTTTTAAAAACGTCAGGGTATTAAAATTTAAATAACCCTATTTTTTATCATAAGGGTTACCTCCCAATAATGAACGATAAATTTATTAACGATGAGATTTATTATCGTTTTTGGTGTGTCCTCGGAAATTTAGAGTAGGTGCAAATTCTCCCAATTTGTGGCCTACCATATGATCCGTTATATAAACAGGTAAATGCTTTCGTCCATTATGGATAGCAATAGTATGACCAATCATTGTAGGTATAATAGTAGATGCTCGAGACCAGGTTTCTATTATTTATTTTTCTGCCTTTTTGATAAGCTTATCAATTTTTCTTAGTAAATGATTCTCTACAAAAGGATTTTTTTTAGTGAACGTGTCACAATTAATTACTTCTATTTATTTATTTTATTTTTTGTTTGTTTTGTAAAGTTATAAAGACGAAGAAACTAATTCTATTTTCTCTCCTATTTACTACGGTGACAAATAATAAAATTATCACTATATTTATTCCTTTTTCTACTTCTTCTTCCAAGTGCAGGATAAACCCAAAGGGTTGTGGGGTTTTTTATACCAATTGGGGCCCTTCCTTCCCCACTCCCCTGGGGATGGTCTATAAGGTTCATAACTACTCTCCTTACTATAGGATGCTTACCTAGCCAACGCTTAGATCTGGCTTTACCCAAACGTTTCTGGTGCACTACATTCCCACTTGTCCGATTGTTACTGAGCAGTTTTTGGATAACAAATGGACCTCCCCCGAAGGTAAATTTAATGTGGCCGATTTCCCCTCTTTTGCAATCAGTTTCGCTACAGCACCCACAGGTCCAGCTAATTGTCCACCCTTCCAAGTGTGATTTCTATGTTATGTATGGCCGTGCCTAAGGGCATATCGATCGAAGTAGATTCTTCTTTTTGATCAATCAAAACTTCTGGATGTTGATGATAATATCTATACGGAACAGATGGATCTTACATCTTTCGAACAATGAAGTACCACATGAGCGGATATATTGGAATCCAAATATGCCAAATCACTCATATTATGACCTTCTACATCCTAGGTCTTCCAATTCCATCATCTGGCTTATGTTCTTCATGTAGCATTCAGACCGAATGATTCCATGAAATTACGTCGATACTTCTACATATACATATTATGGGTAACGTAGGAGACATCTCTAATTTCCTTGGGGAATCTTTAGAATTCCCACTGCTTATCTTTCAATTCGCCTCTAACCATCAAATGAAATGTGAATAACCAGTCCTCCTCTCTTTGTTTGAAAGAAGGGGCGCTTCCGGTTCTATCGGTGCTTGAAACAATTTTGTCTTCTCCATATTACTATATCTCCAGAGTCAATAATTTTATATGAGGAACTACTGAACTCAATCACTTGTTGCCGCTACTCTTCAGTTTTCTATTTAGGTCTATCCTGTAGAGGTACCCAAATTGGATGAGTGATTGATTTCTAGGTTTCATCGTAAACCTCATTGGTTACTTCCAATTATGTAAATCAATAGTTCAAACCGCACTCAAAGGTGGGGCATTTCTGATTTTAATAGGAACTTCTATACTAGAAATAATGGTATCTCCAATTATAGCCCCTTGGGGATGTAAAATATATCTCTTCTCACCATCTCCATAGTGTATGAAACAAACGTAGGCCTTTCAATTAGGGTCGTATTCTATGGTTACGATTCTACCATCTATGTCTTTTTCATTCCGTCGAAAATCAATTTTACGGTATAGACGCTTATGACCTCCCCCTCTATGCCTTGTGGTAATAATTCCTCCAGCATTACGACCTTTACCACAACGATGATTTCCATCAATCAAACTATTTCATGAATTGGATTTCACTTGACTGTCTAAGGCTCCATTGCGTGTACTCGAGAGAGAAGTTCTGTATAAATCTATAGCCATGCTTTTAAATATTTTGATTTAAGTTCTTTTCTTTCTAAGAAGTGGAATAGAATAACCCCATTGAAGCATAATGATCATGTGTCTATAATGCATTGTGTGACCCATAATAGGTCCCAGTCTTCTACCCTCTACCAGGAGTTGATGACTATTCATAGCTATTACCTTGACACCAAAGAAGAGTTCAACCCAATGCTTTATTTGTGTCCTAGTTGATCCTGATTCGACATTAGAAGTATATTGATTTTTTTCCCAATAACCGAATACTTTTTTAGGTAAATACTGCATATTTGATTCCATCCAAAAATCTGTTTTCTTCCCTATGAGTTCTAGTCTCAACAAGAATGCTAGTTCGTACTGTTCATATGTCATGATATAAATATACGACACTAATTTGTTATGCATGGATGATGAGATTCCATTGATATAGAGCCAATTCCAACAGACTTATTGCAGGGTCCCATTGGCGTGCATCCAGTAGGAGTTGAACCGACCAATTCGCCAATTATGAGTTGGGCACTTTAACCATTCAACCATGGATGCTTAACAAGGATCCTCGTACACTATGAATAACCAAATTTTAATTGAAATGAAATCTTTAGGATAAATCAATGCAATTTAGGAGGAATCAATGAAACAACATTAATTCAAATCCTAGATTTTCGAATTGAGAGAGATCAAGAATTCTCACTATTTCTTAGATTCATAGACCCAATTCAATTCAATGGGATCTTTCATTCACATTTTTCCCTTATATCAATTACTCAATCAAAATGTAATTATCTCCAAGAAGAAAATGCCTGTTATGCTTAATATTTTTAGTTTGATATGTCTTAAGTATGCCCTTTAATCGAGTAGTAGTTTTTTTCATCGCCAAATTGCCGAAGGCCTATGCCTTTTTTAGTCTAATCGTTGATTTTATGCCAGTCATACCTGTGCTCTTTCTCTCTTACCCTTTGTTTTGCAAGCTGTTGTAAGTTTTCGCTGAGATCTTTAATGTTGCCTTAATCTTGCACTATAAAAATGAATGATTTATTGGAGAAAAAAAAATTCAAATAGTAATAATTGATAAGATCAGATAAGTCTTACAGTATGAACTTTCAATTCAAATGTTGATTGAAATTATTGAATAGCCACAATAATTTGGATCACCCTGTTTCCTATTCGAAACTCTTTCATGTGAACGAAAGGCATGATTGGGGAGGAAGATCAGAATTAGAATTGATAGAAAAACAAGGATATGGGCTCGTGTGAATAGGAAACAGAAAATATCAATTCTAATTCTATTATAAGCTATAGGTTCGATGGAAGGGAAATTCTAGAGAATGTTTGCTATCTTGAAATTTTCTTGCCTTTCTGGAATGGTAAGGATTTAGAAAATATCGGGTCCCTACCTGCACAAGCAAATTGTTGATAAAACTCCAAAATGACATTTTCTTTGTACCCAATATCTGAACTGAGGACTGGTTTTTTGGGTTAGCTCACCCTTGAGGGATCGCGACCCTTTGTCCCGACCATTGTAGTGCATGTGTTGTGCAGGGCATAAGTGGCATGATGACTTGACGACACCCTCGCCTTCCTCTGGCTTATCACTGGTAGTCTGTTCAGGGTTCCAAACTCAACATTGTCAACTAAGCACTAGGGTTGTGCTCATTGCGGGACTTAACCCAACACCTTACGGCACAAGCAGACGACAGCCATGTACCACATGTGTTCGTGTTCCCGAAGGCACCACCGTGACGGGTACGGGGCGGGTACACCTAACTCATATCCACTACCCATCCCACTTACAGCCGTACCCATTCCAAATGGGGCGGGTACCCGTGGGTAGCAGGTTTTACCCGCCCCATTGCCATCCCTAAGTGGGCGTAATGTGAATGGTTCGTTGACCAAGTGTGATTTATACTTTATTCTAGATGGTAGTCTTAAGGACGGTAAAGTAATTCTTGCTAGCGTGGCATTAGAGGGGGATGCTCAAGATTTACACAATGCTTACGAGGAATCTTGGGCTCTTGATATTGTGATTCCATGGGATGTGTGTGTAGCTGAAATTAGGCCATGTTCAGTGATAGTACGGACGATCCCTTAGCCGAGCTCACTAAGCTCAAACATACCGGACTTCTGAGTGAATATTTGGGCAAATTTGAATCACGAGTGAGTAGATGTGGGTTAAGTGAGCATCAAAAGGTTTGTGTCTTCATGGGGGGCCTTTGCAAAGAACTTTCGAGGTGGCTTAAGATGTTGAGGCCTAACTCTCTTCAAGAGGCTATTGTACTTGGAAAGAATTACAGTGGAAACACCCAAAAATTTGGCCCCACACTCCCATTACCCACGAATATACATCAAGAGGGAGCGAGTAGCTCTAAAAAAATGCCCCCCTAACCTCCTGTCCCTTACCCGTAAACACCCCCAAGTCTTTCTAGTGCCTCCGGCCCCACCTCAAGGTCCGCTCCATTGTTGGGAAAATATATAAATTTTTGTTGGAAAAATAAATTTTGATGCCGACTATTGGGTTTACAGTTCTCAACTATGGTCACAACAATGGGTACCTATTAGAGCTCTTAGAGTAGGAGACTCTTCTCTCTACCTAAGCCCAGGTCGGAGAGTCACGATTCGTGACACCTCACGTGCTAGAGTTCCAGGGAATAGATTTATCTCTAAAAACCCTTTGTCCTAATACTTGTTGTTGGGACGAATTTTAAAAATTCTCCCTAATTTGATAAAGTTTATGCACCGGAACAGATTTAGAATTCATAATTCTAAACCTATGGTTGATTTAATATTTCTAATTTTAAATCTACATATTCAAATTCATTATTAAATCTAAAGATCTAAATTCTTAATTTAGATATACGTGCCTTTTGCTCTAACACAGTCATAACAATGCATAAACTTAAACAGGCATAACAACAGTAACTGTAAATAAATAGAAAAGCGAAACTAAAAGAAGGAAAGAAAAACATACCTAAAATTTCTTCAATAATAAAGAATACCAAGAAAAATCGAGACCCTACGATCTTCTATGCAATGACCTCAAACTGCCTGGAGGGTGGGCTCCGAAAAATATTAAACCGAGGACAGAAAATTTTCAACGGAAATTTTTCTCTCCTATTAGGTCTCCGAAACAATTTTCAAAGACCAAAATTATTTATTTCAATTGAATGCCAAACCTTTGGAATAGATACCTCTATTTATAGTAGAATACCGAAGCGAAAATAACCTGGAAATTCGATGTGGGATTCATATCCAACTAAAAAAAATGCATCGTTTTAATCAAAAGCAAAATTGAAACGATGAATTGTTGTGCATAGTTCACACGTCCTATAGCTTATCATCGCGTGCCACGAGTCGGCGTGCAATTAGTCTGCGCCTGAAGGTGAGGATTGTTCCCTGGCAACCCAGCACGTGACACTTGTCCTGCACTGGTTGGCCGATAAGCTGAGGCACGGATTCCTGCTGTGCATTTGTAGTTTTTTGTAATTTTTTTTGTATTTTACTTTTCTTCCCACATATAAAATTCATATTATGAGTTTTAAATTTTCAAATTTATTTAATTTTATAATTTTTAATTTTTATTCATCTTATTAATAATATTTGGCAAAATTAATTTATCTATCTTATGGATAAATAATTCATCTCATGAATTCTTTAATATTTTTTCTACGGCAATAAATATAGAGGCTTACGCAGGGACCTCAGGGATAGTTTAAATCTAGCTCCAAATAGGTTAAATTAATCATCTCATTAAAAAAATTTAATTACCATTTAATGAGACTTAATTCCACTAAATAAATCTCACTGCACTTCAGACTTAAACCATTTATTCGATACCTCCCTAATAGATTGTATTGATGACAGTAATCCCTCCATTAGATGTCCATGACAAAGGATAAATATAACCACTACCATTATCCTTTTCATAACTTCTCCATTAGTTGCCGACTCACCCTTCATTAAATAATTCATTTATACTTGAACATATTCATAATATAAATTCCAAATGTGAAAGGGGACATCTGTATGTCATAAGAGACTATAGATTCCCTATTGAATACCTGATCCTTGTCACACTTCACGCCGCTATTCAGTGTACGTGGGAATTCAGTCATGCGTTTAGACCTTACTTATAGTACACAAAGTAACTAACGCTCCATGCACAAGTCTAGAATACCCCCAGGATTTAGAGTCGGCGTTCAAACAGTATAACGTGAATCACCCATCTATGATAATAGTCTAGAAATAAGTAACCCACATGGTCCATCCACATAACCAAGACAAGTCATCTAAAGTATCACGTTACAGTCTTAGCATACAAGTGGTCCAAACTTGTCTTCAACTACGAGCATTTCAAACAACAATCTATACCATTTGTTCCAAGTTTATCTGTGGCTTACTCTTATAAACCATTTAGAACAAATATGTAAACTGTAGTTTGAGGACTGCACCTATCTCATGGATGGCTCCCAAAAGAAAATCACATGCAGTATAAATGCTTGCTTACGTAATTTTAACTAGAAAATGACTGGAACTTTAATTTTATTTCTTATTCAAATAATATATCTAGAATAAATATGGATTTCAGGACACTGTTCCTAACAATCTCCCACTTATTTTAAATCAAATTTATGACAAAGTCCATAGTCACCCTTTTTAAGTTTGAACCAAAGGTCTACGGAGCCTAATCCTTAGTGATCTTAATTACTCTATTATGAAGTCAGCAATACAATACTACTTGACATTCCTCTCACTAATGGCTCCCACTCCAATGGTCAAGACATGTTTAGACGTCGAACGTTAATCATTTTAATCTGATTGGAAGTCTTAAAACAATATATACAATTGGAACCACCTCGTCACTTTGAAAGATTAGCATAGGATCTCTAGTTCTTCTCAAGAACTGGAGAAAACACTTTACTATCACCTAGTCCATTAGGCCCAGGTTATACTAACACCTCCTTACTATATCATAGCATAGCAAACATCAAGTCTCGTGTACAACATGGCATACCTGAGGCTCCCACTGCCAAAGCATATGGAATTAACAATGTCTTGTCAATATAAGTGGCCGGAGAGAGATCCAACATCCTACTCTTAGAACCTTACGGGAGCTTAATCCTAAAAGTAGAGTAAGCTTCTCCCATGCCCTTCATATTGAGCTTTATTGACAACCAAACCTTTACAACTAATGACACCCCTACATCATTCTCAATGAGTAGTATATTGTTGACGTATAACACTAAGAAAGTCACTACTTTCTCTTAATTTCATTTGTACACGCATGGTTCGAGCAATCGATTACACAAAACTGGAAGACACAATTGCTTCATTGTGGCTAAAAGGATCAGATTCAATGCCATGGTCAACCACTAAGGCTTCCGCTATGAACCTGTCAGGTGTCCTGACAATCCTCCCACCGGACCTAAGCTCTCGTGTACCTCGAACATTCTCATTCCTATCAGTAGGAGCATCTAATGCATCCACTATGTCTTAAGTTGTGTCTAGCTGTTCAGAATTATTGTCATTTTCTTTTTTTCTTTTTTTAATGCTATTTTGTTTTTACCTTTGTACCTTACTTGAAAAATCCTTCTCTAATTATTTTGCATTGTATTTAAAAAAACTTTTAAATGAAAAACCGTACAAAACACCGTCCTTGTTCCTTCTATCTGCAGCACCATTCTACGGTGGTGTACCCAGAGCAGAAAGCTGAGATCTTATCTCATTTGCAGTTAGGAAATATAGAAACTCACCCAAAAAATATTTTCGCCACCTCGGTCTGATCGAAGTGACTTAACTTTTTTAACTAATAGCTTTTAAATTTCAACTTTCTACTCTTTAAATTTCTCCAAAAACGTCCGACTTAGTTCTCATCAAGTCAAAATATCCACGCCTTGAGTAATCATTACTAAATGTGATTAAGTATCCATACCCACCTCTTGCCTAAACATGCATTGGTCCACATACATCTATGTGAACCAGCTCAAGCAAATCACCAACCTTGTTGTCTTTACTCTTAAAGATAGACTCGGTTATCTTTCTTTCTATGCAGGATTTTTAGACTGTTAATGACCTCTAGTCCAATGCCTCTATTAGTCCATCTTTTACCAGTCTTTGTATCCTATGCGAATTGGTGTGACCTAAAGGTTGGTGCGAGGTGTAGGCATTATCACTTTCAGGGTGTTTTCTTTTAGAAGATTGAACAAGTGAACTTACGTTAGATTCATTTAAATAATGACCAGAGTTTCGATAAGGAAATAGCATGAATAAACAATTTATTCATGTACATTTTCAAATAAACAATTTATTTCTCATATTAAAATCTCCATTATCAAAATCAATTGAATAGCAATTATTCATAAAATAAGACACAGAAATTAAATTCCTGTGCAGAGTAGCTATAAATAAACAAACCCTTGAAACAAAACTCTATCACTAAAGTCTAAGCTAACATTTCCTACACTTAAGACCATTATT
Organism: Simmondsia chinensis; assembly: GCA_018398585.1. Lineage (NCBI taxonomy): Eukaryota > Viridiplantae > Streptophyta > Magnoliopsida > Caryophyllales > Simmondsiaceae > Simmondsia > Simmondsia chinensis. The sequence continues at coordinate 28,959,134 of JAGTTD010000008.1, read as the reverse complement.
ATTGTACTGTCGCCGATCATCAGGTACAACACCCAACGTGTAGCCTTTAGCCTAGCCTGAGCTCCTATAACATATTACAGATATGGTCAGTTGAACTTGAGTCCACCCACCAAGAACCTGGTGGACTCTCAACTGCGCATGACTCAACTAAGTGAGACATCAACATATCTCCACCAGATGGCTTAGCAGTTTTTGCAGGAAGAGTAGCTATGTACTTAGTGTAGTTTCTCCTCAAGTGACCTAGTTTTCTTGCAAAAAAAACACTTTTCTTTTGCTGACTTCCTTATGGGCTTGGTTGCTGCAATAGCAACTTTGCCCTTTCCTTTCTTTCTAATAAGTCATTTGTGAGTAATAACTAAGTCTGACTTATTTTTCAAGGCAAAGTGATTTGGTCTAGTGAGTACATTATGTATTTGAAATCAAGCGAAGTTCGTCAGCTGTATCCATATCAAAAAATACTATAAATGCAAACATTTTTGTAACTGTCTGACAAGAGTCATGTATAATGCAGTGATATATATTCTTTCAATTTAGTATGCCCAATAATTCAGATATCCACCAAACTGTACTATCATGCATACAATGATGACCCAAACACACCACTCCTTACTCCCCGGCAGCGGGGTCACAGGAAGCTAGTTCGGGTGAGGACCATTCTTAATTAACATGTTTTCTTGTAACTCTTAATAAATATGATTAACTCCCACTTTGCTTAGTCTCTAACATGACACAACAGAGCTCCGCGGAAGGCTAATGCATCAAGTTAGTTAAGTATAAACCATTAACTAAACCTCCATACAAATACACGTAATACTCCATGGCAACATGGTCACATTGCTTCTTTGTACTTTGGTTTGTCCTAAAGGAAGTTTAACTTTGTAATCTGTAAACTGACATCCTCCGCAGGGAGGTCTATCGATCTACTGTATTGCCAGACCGGTAATAGAGACCGTGAGGTTACAACAATTGAAACATCGCTCCTACTTGATTTTTATAACTAGTGATTTCTAATTAACTTGCATTTATAATCTGGATTATCTCATAATCACCTTTAGAGTCCCATTATAAAATTAACCATAATTAATTAATTAATTAATTCAAAATATTATCATTTTACAATATCGATTATCTCATAATCTTGCTTCGGAATCTCATTCTAAGTTTATTCAATAAAATTAATTAATTAATTTTACTTTTAAAAATGGTACCATAGATTATCTCATAACCTATTATTTAGAATCCCCTTCGAAAAATAAAATAAATTATTGTAAATTAATTTAATTTTTTTATTTAAAATAATACCAAAATTTAGATTATATCATAATCAATTTTTAGAATCTAATTCCAAAATTAAATTAATTTTATTTAAAATCAGTGATGTCTTAAAATTTAGACTATCATATAGTCTACTTTAGAATCTCATTCTAAGAGTTAATAAGTTTAGACTATCAAATAGTCTAGTTTAGAATCTTACTTTAAAATTTAATTAATAAAATTTGACTTTTATTTTAAAAATAAAGTTAACATTTTAGACTATCTCATAGTCTATTTTACAATCTTATTCCAAGACTAATTTAAAAATAATTTTTATTTAAATATAATACTAATTCATATCTTAGATTATCGTATAATCTAATTTAGAATCTCAAACTAAAAAAATAATTAATTAACAAAATAATTAATTAATATTTTTTTGTGCTGACTTCAGCGCTGATGTCGTCATGAAAAAATTTTATTTTAAAACTAATTTAATCTAATCTCATTTGATTAATTTTATCCGATTTTGTAAAATTAATTCAATCTAATCTCATTAGATCTGCTTTATCCAACTTTGCAAAAATTAATTGAATCTAATTTCATTAGATCAATTTTATTCGATTTTGTAAAATTAATTGAATCTAATCTTATTAGATTAACTTTATCCAATTTTGTAAAATTAATTGAATCTGATCTCATTAGATTAATCTTATCTAATTTTACAAATCTTAACCAAATGACATTGTCTCATAATAAAAATCATGTAATTCCAAATTTATAGGTCGTTAGATTTGAATTAATGATTAATTCTTTAACGATTTAAACTATTTAAATCGTTACTATAAACAACCTGGTTAACTATTAAATCTTTAACCGATTTAAACAATTTAAATCGATACTTTAAATAACTTAGTTAACTATTAACTCCTTCAATTCATCAACGATTTAAACAATTTAGATCATTATTACTTTATACAATCTGATTAACAATTAATTCATTAATGATTTAAACAATTTAAATCGTCACTTTTTTTTTTGGGTAAATCAGTGTGAAAATATCATATATATAAAAGAATATATGTACAAGTCTACGAGGGGCATACCCCAAGCCAAGGCCCTAGGCCTACATCAAAGAATCAATCCGAAGAAAGAGTCAAACATCAGAATCAAAGCCAACACAGCCAAACAACAAAGAAGAACAAAGCAAACAAAGCTAATGCTCAATTCCCCACTCCTGCAAGAGCTGTGAGTGTCGATGAGCACCGCGAAGCGTGCAAGCTGCCAGGAGACGGCTGCGAACCAATCCTGTGATCTCCTCAATTTAAATCATTACTTTAAATAGTATTTCCTTCTTAATAAAATCTCTATTTTATTAATTTGCAAAATCTATTTATTTCGATCATATTATACTTAGTCATGTATATTATGAATGTAATCATAGGCTAGCTCCGATACCAATTAGTAGGAAAAGATATATATTTGTGTTGGAAAAATAAACTTTGATGCCAACTATTGGGTTCACAATTCTCAACAATGGTCACAATAATAGGCACTTATTAGAGCACTTAAAGTAGGAGACTCTTCACTCTATCTCAGTCTCCGGTCAGAGATTCATGCTTCGTGACACCTCACGTGCGAGAGTTTCCGAGAATAGATTTATTTGTATAAACCCTTTGCCCCAATACCGGTTGTTGGGATGAATTTCAAAAATTTTTCTTAATTTTATAAAGTTTACGCAGCAGAACGGGTTTAGAATTCATAATTCTAAACCTATGGTTGATTTAATATTACTAATTTTAAATCAACAGATTTAAATTCATGATTTAAATCTACAGATCTAAATTCTTAATTTAGATCAATAGGCCTTCTACTCTGATACATCCATAACAATATGTAAACTCGGACAGGCATAATAAAAAATATTATAAATAAATAGAGCGAAACCAAAAGAAGAAGGAAGAAAAACATACCTGGAATTGCTCCAATAATAAAAAATACCAAGAAAAATCGAGATCCCACAATCTTCGTCTCAATGACTTCAAACTGCCCGGAGGGCAGGCTTTGAAAAAATTAAACCAAGGAAGGAAAAATTTCAATGGAAATTTTTCTCTCCAATTAGGTCTCTGAAACAATTTTCAAAAACCAAAATTATTTATTTCAATTGAACGCTAAACCTTAGGAATAGGTTCCTCTATTTATATTAGAATACCGAAGCGAAAATAAGCTGGAAATTCGATGTGGGATTCATGCACAACTAACAAAACGCATTGTTTCAATCAAAAGCAAAGTCGAAACACTGCGTTTCCTTGCACAGTCCACGCGAATAATTCATTTATACTTGAACATATTCATAGTATTAATTATAAATGTCAAACACTTGGAATACTTTGGCCAAAGTTTCCGAGCTATTCAAGTATTTGCGAATCAACTAAGGAGACATCTGTATGTCATAAGAGACTGTAGATTTTCTATTGTATACCTGATCCTTGTCATACTTCATGCTGCTACCCAGTGTATATGGGAATTCAGTCATGCATTTAGACCTTACTTATAGTACACCAAAGTAACTAACGCTCCAATCACCCATCCCTGATATTAGTCTAAAAGAAAGTAACCCACATGGTCCAACTAAGTGTGTCAATCTTATTAAACACACCAATCCAAATAGTACAACGTGAATCGCCCATCTTCGGCTATGAGCCTTCCAAACAACAATCCATACTATTTGTTGCAAGTCTATCTGTGGCTTAGTCTCATATACCACTTTGAACAAACATGTAAATTGTAGTCTTAGGACTATACCCATCTCATGGATGTCTCCCAAAAGAAAATCAAATGCAGTATAAATGCTCGCTTACACAATTTTAACTATGAAATGACTGGGACTTAAACTTTATTTATTATTCAAATAATATATCCAAAATAAATCTGGATTTCGGGACGCTATTCCTAACATCCATAGCCCTCGTCACTTATCAGCCGCTGACATCGAGGATCATCGAGAGAAGAACTTATGTTTCTATTGCCAAGATACCTTTGCCTCGGGTCATATTTGCCGTATACACAAACGAGTACAGTTATTTCTTTCTAAGGTTGATAAGAATTTTGAGGATTCATGTGCCCCCCCGCCCAACTTGGATCTCGATCTGCCCCATATTTCAATACATGCTTTAGAGGGCCTTACCCTATATCATACTATGCAGGTTCACGGCTTGTGTAGCAAACGCATCATTAATATTTTGTCGATAGTGGCAGTACTCTTAATTTCCTAAATGTTACGCTGGGCCCTTCATTGGGTTGCTCGTTGCTAGTTCTCACTGTTCGTGTGTCACCATGGCCAATGGTAATAATTTGCAGTGGTAGGGGTTATGTCATGGTTTTTATTGGCAACTCGATAGTATTGAGTTTTAGTATGATTTGCTCCTTACTCCCCTCTCGGGTTGTGACACCGTGTTAAGCATTCAGTGGCTCAGCACTTTAGGCAAGGTTCAGTGGGACTTTCAACACTCTCTTATGGAATTTGACCATCATGCTCATCACTTTTCTTTGCATGGTATTTGTCACAATGGGGTCAGCTTGGGACAAATGCCATATCCCCGACTTTATATCGGTTCGCTTCATTATTGGCCCTTCATGTGAGTAAGCCGAAGTCCTCGTCGGTATTTAATAATTTGATTGACCCGACTTATTGTACTATAGCTGAGTCCCCTGAGTTAACTGATGTCCGCACCAAGTTTTCTAATGTTTTTCTCTAATGTGCCCCAGGTTCAGTCACCTCTCTTGAAAGAGGGAAGCAACCCAGTTAAATTGAGACCTTATCGGTATCCTCATTTTCAGAAGGATGTCATTGAGAAATTGATTGTTGTGATGCGTCCAACCGAGATAATTCCGAAAAATTCTTCTCCTTTTGCCTCTCCGCTTCTGTTAGTTAAGAAGAAGGATGGTTCTTGGTGCATTTGTGTTGGTTATCACGCCCTCAACAAGATGATTGTGAAAGACAAGTTCGCGATCCCTATTGTCGAGGAGCTCTTGGACGAATTAGGTGGCACTACATACAACAACAAAACCAATCCTAGTGCCTCAAGGGCTCTCGCATAAGCAGGGTTTGGGGGGGGGGACAGAGGGGATGTATGCAGCCTTTCCCCTTCAGGGTGCTACATATTTCTCAAAAATTGATCTCAAGTCCGGGCATTGGAAAATTCGGATGTCATTGGAAGATGTTCATAAGACGGCATTCTGTACTCATTATGGTCACTACGAGTTTAAGGTCACCTTCTAAAGCATCATGAACAATATTTTTTGGAACTTTCTCCAAAGATTCATCTTTATTTTTTCGATGATATCCTTGTTTAGAGCATTTCATGGTCCATTCACCTTGAGCATACCCCTTGCATTTTATCAGTCTTCCGCAACAACCAATTCACTGCGAACAACTCAAAATGTTCATCAAGGGCCCACAGTATTGACTGTTTGGGTCATTTCGTGCAAAGTGATGGCATGGCAACCGACCCAAGCAAGATCCAAGCAGTGGCAAATTGGCCTCGTCCTGAAAATCTCAAGCAGTTATGCTATTTTTTGGGCTATCTAATTATTGCCGCCGTTTTATTGCTCGATATGGTGAACTTGCTCGACCTCTCACAGCATTGGGACCATTCTTGTGCAAAATAGATGGTCCTTGACTTATATTAGCCGAACCTCATTTCCTCAGGATCAATCTACATCCATTTACGAGCATGATCTCTTAGTAGTGGTATTTGCCATTGATAAATGGAAACGATATCTCAAGGGCCATCATTTCCTCATTCGCACGGATCAACAAAGCCTCAAGTACTTATTTGAGCAAAAATTGTCTACTGATTTTCAACATTTTTGGCTCTCATGTCTCATCGGCTGCGACTATGATATCATCTACAGCAGAGGGACGGAGAACTGCGCCGTGGACGCTCTCTCACGTATACCAGGTTCCGAGATATTATGTTAGGTTATACCTACTTTTTTGTTGGATCTTTATGACCACATCAAACGTTCATGGGAATCTAATTTTGTTCTCACCATTATCATTGCCGAAAAAGGGTGTGAGCCCCCCTCCTATCCATAGTTTTCATGGCACCATGATCAGTTACGGCGGGTTGGACACTTACTGATCAGCTCAGACTCGATGCTATGCCACATTGTCCTCACTTGGTTGCACGACTCTCCGCAAGGGGGTCATTCTGGCATTGATGGTACTTATCGTTGCATTCATACTCTTTTTTATTAGATGTTTCTTCACTCCAATGTTCGTGAGTATATTCCTTAGTGTTTCGTCTGCCAACTGAATAATATGAGACCGTCACTTCTCCAAGGCTATTAGCCTCTCCTAATTCCCTCAAGAATTTGGAATAGCATTTCCATCGATTTCATTGAGGGCTTGTCCCCTTCAGCCTGACATACCGATATTTTTGTCGTTGTGGGTTGTTTAAGAAAGTATGCTCAAGTTCTGGCACTTCATCACCCCCCACACATCCGCCAGTGTCGCTCAGGTCTTTCTTGATCACATCTATCATCTCCATGGGCTACCCGATTCTTTCATCAGTGACAATGACCCGATTTTTATGAGTATCTTGTGGCAGGAGCTTGTCTTTAGATTGGACACACAACTCAACCTCTCTTCCTCCTACCACCGTCAGTCCGATGGCCAAAAGGAGGTTCTAGATTGTTGCTTGGAGACATTTCTTTAATGTGTGGCTGGTGACTGCCCTCGTGAGTGGAGTAGTTGGCTTCCTCTCACTGAGTGGTAGTATAATACGACTTTTCAGTCAGCCGCCCAGTCCCCTCTCATGAAATATTATATGGCCAGTGCCGCCTTATCTGTCTACCCTATTTGCAAGGAAAATCCACTGCTGACACTTTTGATCATAGCTTGATGACAGCGAAGCTACTATTAGTCATCTCACGCATCACCTTCTTCGGGCCCAGAACATTATGAAGCAGCTCGCTAATCGCCACCGCTCGGAGTGAGAGTTTCAGAATAGCGAATATGTTTGGCTCAAGCATCAAGCCTACTACAAGACTAGTATCTTACAGTGCTCGAATCACAAGCTTGCTCCCCATTACTTTGGTCCATTCCACATTTTGGACCGCATTGGTCCCATCGCCTACAAATTGAATCTTGCCACTTCTATTCATTAACCGGTTCACATCTTGTTGCCCAAACCGTGCCCGTGCATGCCTGCCACATCGAATTCCTTACCTGCGGTTTGGCCTCCGGCCCCCGCAGCCTCGTTTGCCTTTGCTATACTTGATCGGCTCATTCTCAAATGGGTGCTGCATCGCTACTGCACAGGTTGTTGTACATTAGATCGGTTAGTCAGTTGATAATGCTACTTGGGAGTTCCTCTATGATCTCCAACTTTGCTTTCCTTCATTTGACCCTCGAAGACAAGGGTCATCTCCACCAGGGGGTATTCTTAAATATTATCTCTCTTCGGCCACGTCAGCACTCGGGCACATGTCATCGCCACGTGGTCAACCGCCTACCACATGATCCTTATGAGCCTTTAGAACTTAGTACAAATAAGTTAGAGTGAGATTGTAAGGGTATGTTGAGATTTGTGATGTTTTCTCTCTCTCTCTTCCCTTCAATTCTCATTATCAAGTACAGTAGCTAATACTTATACTATCACACATACAATTGTAATTACTTGATACAAGTTGCTTATACATCTGTAACATTATACGAGTTTTATGTTCTTGATAGTGTCGATTGTGATTTGTGAGCTTCTTAAGGTTGATTATGATCATGAGTTGGTTTTCATTGTTGATCGGCATCAACTAATTCTATATGTCAAACATATGGAATACTTGGACCAAAGATTCTCGAATCTTTTCGTATGCTTGTGAATCAACTAAAGGAAAATTTTTATCTCGTAAGAGACTATAGATCCCACATAAAACACATGTTCCTACTAAACTTCATGTTGTTACCTAACGCACGTAATATTTAAGTTAGGTATAATCTCAACTTTAACCACTTCTGAAAACCTGTTATACTATAGTCTAGACTACAAGCAAAAATCAATGCATGTCTACAAGCATATAATAATAAAACCAATCCAAAAATATAAAACCACCCACAGGGGTGCAAAGTAGTATAACAAATGTAACTATCGTGAATAAACCTCTAAACTATGAGTTTACACCTCCATGTGAGTTTAACAAATTACAAATTCAAAAGAGAAAATGGAAAGAAAACTCATGGATTGATGAACTCGTTTTATCGGTGTTGATTTCACTCTTGCTTTATTCCCGGCACTCCAACCACTTGCGCTTAAGTGTTTGTGAAATTTCAGATCTCCATTAGTTGATCAACGAGGGAGGAGATGTTGTTGGAGTAATAGGATGAATAAGCGATCAAAACATAATGCACTCAAGATTAGATTCCAATTCACATACGGAACATGCAGCAAGTTTAGCAAACATAAAGTTTTTCTAAAGTTGAGGACCTTTTCCTTTCCTAGGACGGGGACAGAACTGAAATTTTACATGTACACCTTCTCCCATCAGTGGCTTTCTCATATTCATGGAACATGTCCTTATTAGTGCAGATGTGCCTTGTGGCACCAACATCTACAACCCACTCGACTATGTTACCAACCATATTCACCTTGGAGATCATGGCAACAAACACGACTCCGTCCTCGATGAGATTAGCCTGGGGCCTTTGTTCTATGTGCTTTATAGATTCAAAACCCTTCTTGCTGTTCCTTAAGGTATGGCCAATCTTACCATAGGTCCAACACTTTCCTTTGCTGCTCTTTTGGCCATATTCAGCATTGTTCATTGGCCTCTTTCCTCGAGATTAGCCTTGCTTGCTGCTAGAGCCTTCCTCTGGGGCATTAAACTTGCTCCTATTTTAAGGCTTCTTAAACTTGCCTTTCTTTCGCGATCCCACAAAATTAGCCGCTAAGGAGGAGTGCTCGGAGGACTTCCCCTTAGCTTTTTGCTATTTTGATCTCCCAATTTCTTATGGCAGATTAGTTCATGTAAAGTCATGTCCTCTTTCTTATGTTTCAATGAGACCTTTTAACTATCCCAAAGGGAAGCAATTTTTCAATTAAATAGTTAGCTTGGAATGCTTCACCTAATTTCATTCTCTCATTTAGTACACCAGTGCAAAGTCTCATGTCATGGATTTGATCAAGTATCGATTTTTCATCAACCCTAGAAAAGGATAGCCACTTACTACGAACGTATTTCTTAGCTGCGCTACCATCTTAGCCATTCTTGTTTAATAACGCTTCCCATATCTCTTTAGCGGTTTTCATATTAACATAAATTTGATAATGAGGCACAGGCACGTAATGGAGAAGCATTCAAAATGCCTATTGGACCTCTGCGGGGCTTTATCATTGAACATAGTGTAATGAACCTTTATTTGGCATAGGAAAAATTCCATTTCATTAGCCTACATGTTGTAGTTCTTCCTATCTAAGGGCTCAATTTTAGACATATCATGAAAGAGAAAGCCTACGTGAATCATATTATGATTACTTATTATACTATACAACTTAGATTGTTGGAGTAATTGGGTGAATGAGCGGTCAAAATATAACTTTTTATTACAATTAATGTGATTTCAAGATTACAAGAATGATGAATGTAAAACCTTTAACAAAATAAAACAAGCGAAGGAGTTGACTACAGAAATTGCCGCACCATGGAAAATCCACTGGCCTAAGTCATTTATGCCCGACAGATATACAATGGGATCAATGATACTCCAACCCCCTAGGTTTACACGGCACCCACCTCTGCAATGTGCTCTAGGGAGATGGGTTAGAGTACTATCCAACTTGCTTAACTAATGAAGAAAGAATATTTTCAGAGAGAGATAATGTGAAGAAGAAGAGGTAATATCTAAGTTAATTGTATCTTTCAATGTGTTAAACAAAACCCAAGGAGAATGTATTGATAGAGCAAATTCCTTGTAAGTTAAAAAAAAAAAGATCATGGTAAAGAATCTGCCTTAAATAAGGTGAGTGGAAGATATGGGAGAGCCTAAAAATTCATTCAGTAATGGGAAAAAATTAGTTAAAGAAAGAACGGGAAAGGACGAGGTCAAAACGAGTACTTGAGCTTGAGCTGGTAGCTTCGACCCTCAAGACTAGACTATGGACAACTCCACAAGGTAGCACCCACGAGGTTAATTAAGGAGGACACCTCAAGTTCGAGCCAAAGGCCTCTAGAACATCCCAACAACAAAAACTCATCACGAGTTCATTTATAACTTAAACAAATATAATAGTAGTAAAAATAAAAGTTTGGATCAGAAAAATCCACCCCACCCCATACTGGGATGCTCCGGTCGGCTTGGTGGGGCTGGGAGTGAGCGCGCTTGTTAATCACTAAACCCACTCTATGCCAACAGTACTTTATCAAGTATAAAAACAAGGCGGTATGTAAACTAAACTTCTCTCCTCTATAATTTCTATGTGGGATTGGGATGTTTCCTCAAGACAACCAAATTGAAGCACACTACCCCCCAAATTCCAATAATCTCTGATATGGTTCAATTTTTAGAAAGGAAGGAAAGAAAAAGTATTATTGAGCAGTGAGACCCACACCTAACGATGCTATAGTTTTTTGAACTTGAAACAACACCTAGTGACTAAGCGTGCCCCACAACCACCCATTGGTGGACAAGGTCTTGAACTATGAGCAGTCATTATAAAGAGCATACCGAACCCCTTCATGTGGTTCTTGAGGCTAAAATGTACTCTGTGGTGAAGACGTATGAGGTCCCTCAAAAATAATTCAAAACCAAGTATCATAATTGATTTATAGAGTAAGCCCTTACTGTTGACAGGAGCACCTTCAATCCTCATAACCCTGTATCTAAGTCCATCGGGTCCATTACCCCACGCCACCATAAAGGCTATGGATATCATTAAAAACCTCAGCTCTTCCTCACATGATGGCAGTAGTGGTTTGTCCATCAGATATGCTGCCCCATACCACCACAAAAGGCTATGGACGACATAAATAGCATTAAGCTCAACCTCCATGATGGAGCGCCACCATAAAGGCTATGGATATCATTAAAAGCCTAAGCTCTTCCTCACATGATGGCAGTAGTGGTTTGTCCATTAGATATTCTGCCCCATACCACCACAAAAGGCTATGGATGACATAAATAGCATTAAGCTCAACCTCCATGATGGCAGATTCAGCAGATCCTAGACCCACTCATACAAAAAACATGGGAAGGGTTCGAGTGGCTATCACAAATTTCCTGGTCTAACTTTGTTTGACCATTTGAACATCGAGAGTAACTCTCGACCTCCAGGATTAGGAGACACATAGGGCTTTAGACCCATTCCCTCTACTATTTCATTTATCAATTGCCTTAAAAGGTCTTTTGTAAGAGGAATTGCCAGAGTTTTCTCACTCCTCACAAATTCGAGTGAGATCACATTTTTCGTGATCAAATTTCTCAAGACACCATGCTTGAGGTGGACATGCCTTTGCTAGCCATTATAAACTTTGAGCAACTCCAATCGCTGCTCGTGAGTCACAGTGCAATGACACTAAAGGCACGGGTTTCCCTCATAATGAAATGTCTCCGAGGACACTCCTTAGCCGTTCAGCTTCTAGACCTTCCATCTCAAGAGCAATAAATTCCAGCTCCATTGTGGACTTAGCGATATAGGTTTGTTTAGATGATTTCCACGAAATAACACAATTAGCAAGCACAAGCACAAATACAAAACCACTAGTAAAATGAATTTCACTACAATCAAACACCCAATTAGTACCACAGTATCCCTTTAACACAACATGGAATTTTTTATAGTGTAAACTCCAATTCATGGTACCTTTAAGATACCTTAACAACCTTCTCAAGACACTCAAGTGTTCATGACTACGATTATGGGTGTAACAGCTAATTCTACAAATGGCATAGGTAATATTAGGATGAGTGTAATTCATCAAGAACATTACGCTACCAATTAGCTTAGCATATTCAACTTGTGATACACTATCTCATGTGTTTCTTTTCAAATGAACACTAGGGTCACATGGAGTTTAAGCAGGCATGCCATCAAAGTGGCCAAACTTTTGCAATATTTTCTCCATGTAATGGGATTTACTCAAGGTCAACTCTCAGGTGTTCTAGTTATTTTAACCCCAAGTATCACGATGGCCTCACCTAGGTCTGTCATATCAAAACATGTGCTCAAGAAAGACTTAGTACCATTCACAACATTCACACTCATTCCAAACCTAAGTATGTCATCAACATACAAACAGATAATTGCACAGATCAACATGATTTGAATACACCCAAGCATCACCACTGTTTACAATAAAACCACGCATGACCAAGGTTTGATCAAAATTTTAATTCCATCATTTAGGAGCTTGTTTAAGTCCATGCAAAGAATTTAAAAGTTTACATACTTTATGCTCCATACCAGGAACCTCAAACCCCTCGGATTGTTCCATATAAATTTCTTCCTCAAGGTCACCATTCAAAATTGCTGTTTTACATCCATTAGGTGTACTACAAGGTTATATACGGACACTATAGCTATCGAGGCTCTTATAGTGGCAATCTTAGTTACGGGTGAGTAAGTATCAAAGAAGTATATTCCTTGCTTTTTGGTGTATTCTTTGGCCACCATCCTGGCCTTGAATTTCTCTATGGACCCGTCAGTCCTTAGGTTCTTTTTAAACACCCACTTACACCCTATAGGTTTATATCCTCTAGGAAGGTCCATTAACACCCAAGTGTTATTGTTTTTTATATAGTCTAGTTCATTACTTACGGCCTATCTCCAAAAAAGAGCATATATGATTCTCATGGCCTCATTATAAGTTTTGGGATCTTCCTCTAGCATGAATGCATTCACAACATGTTCATCAAAATCATGATGTTTTGACAAGAAGGCAGTAATGAAGTATGGTCCAATACTAGAACCAGTTCAAGCTTTCTTACTTCTTTTAAGTTCCTGAACCTTTAGTTCAGGGGCTGCATGACTAGATGATGATGCAGATGCAACAAGAACAGAATCAAGTAGTGAAGCATGCATAGATTCTTTTGTGGGAAACTTGTTCTTGAAGAATTCAGTATCTTGAGATTCTATTATTTTACCAAGCCCAAGACTCGAGTCATTCAATAACATGAATCTATATGCGGCACTGTTCAAGACATAACCAAGAAAAATAGCGTCCATAGTCTTAGGACCAATTTTACTTCTTCTAGACACCCCCACACTTTTAGGTATTTCAAGTTAGGTGCATGGCTCTTCCATAGTTCGTAAGGGGTTCTATCTAACATTTTATGTGGAACCCCATTTAGTACATGACAAGCAAATAAAATGGCTTCCTCCCACAAGGTCGAGGGTAGGATCGAGCTAGTTAACATAGCATTCATCAACTACAAGAAAACTTGCCTTTAACGACCAAAAATATAGATCGAAATTTTATTTTGTCGTTGAAATTGTGTGTAATGTGCCTAGTTGCGACCACCTTAAAAAGCCGTCGTTAAAGGGTGGTATACAATGCGCTTATAACGATAGGCACTAAATAGGGTTGTTAGCTTTACTCACAAACTATCGTTAATAGTGTTTGGTAAGTGGTAAATTTTTTTGAGAAATTACATTTTGTTAATATGTAGAAGTTAGATGTTTTTTTTGAAAAAAAATTTATTATTGTCAATTTCTTTACCGATTTTTTTTCTCTTCTAACTGGTTTCTCCCCTACCCATGCCGTAATTCAAGTTCTAGTATTAAATAATACCCAAATTGGTATTCGACTCGATATTTGAATCGTTAAGTATACTCAATTTGTAGTCGATAATTACTTATTTGATATATTCAAATATAAATTAAAAAAGATATATAACTAAAATAAACCAAAAAAAAAAAAATTTAAATAAAAAACCCTAAATTCTAATACTAAACGATTCCCCCCCACCCCCCCCCCCCCCCCCCCCCCCACTCCCCACCCCAAACCCCAAACCTCGAAACCCTTTGGCCTCCCACCCCGCGCTGCCATGCCCCCAGGTCTCAGCCCTTCCGTCCATTCGGCCTATCCTTCCTCCCACCAAAACTCTAAAATCTTGTCTCGTGGTCCATCGTTGGTGATTCGTTGTTTAGTACAACTTACCTTGGTTCGCGTTGCCGTTGTCCGTCATTTGCCCAGCCGTGGAGCATTGTTCGCCTCATCAGATTCCCACACTGTCAAGCTGCTAAGCACACGGTCAAACAAGTTGCTCTGACCTTACCTTGTCCCTTCTCCTTGTTCGTCAACTTTATTCAAGTTACTTTTCAAGGTAAATGACCTGAATCCAACATTAATATGTTCGACATTGTTTTTTAGTGTCTGATTACTTATCTGTTAGGGTGTTTTAGTTTATAGAGATGCTAATTTTAAGATTGTTTTTTACATTGTTTGTTGTCATTGTAAATTGAATAAAATGTTGAACCACTATTCACTAGTTGAGCTTTTTTTTAGGTATATTCTCATAATATCTTAAAATTTTTTAGATTTTTCTAGAATAATGACTAAATAATTGAGTTTTATGTTGTAGATTTGGTGATTTTGGTTGACCTGGTATTCACTAAGTATACCTTATTGTGTTGTTCAGTATTCTTGTGGAGTTTGAACTATGTGATTGTGTTCTACATGAAGTTTGAGATATTTGTGCATATATGTGAGTTTGAGTGAGTATTATATTGTAGAGTTTGAGTTTGTGATGTTTTGGCATTAAATACGAATTTATTGTTGAGTTGTTTGGAATTATTGTGGAGTTTTCACCTTGTTATTGAATTCTATGTAGAGTTTGAGATTGTTTTGAATTTTTGACTTTGTGATTGAGTTTTACATTATGAAGTTTGAGTTTGTGATGTTTTGATTTTTTTTTTTTTTTTTTTTCAGAATCACTACATGAAAACAAGTCTATTGTGACACTAAATCATAACTCCCATTATAATTAAAAATGTCTCGAGCCATCCTAACGAGACTGCCATCCAAACAAATGAACACCAAAAAAAAAGGGGGGCTCATAATTAAAATTGCTATTTTCATTTACTTTAATATCTTCCAAACTAAAGACTTCTCACAAGTGACTGCTCTTACTTTGTCAAGCAGCACTAAAATCACAAGCCTATTGCATTCACAAGAGCACAAAAATGACATATCATGGGATTCGTAACAACAACTTGAAAGTATCATAAAGTAATTCTCATCCACATACTACAGCATAATCAAAGAACATTATAGTCTTAAAACTATAAAAATAATGTGTTGCCAACATTTTTATATGTATAAATGAATTCTAAGAGGAAAATATAAAGAATGACAGGAAGTGCAAAGAATTTCAAAGAGTTATAACTGCTTCTTACAGGGTCAAGGTTTCCAACAAAAAGATTTTCTCCAAATCCTCTTATCTTAAGAAGCTTGGAAGAGGAGGAAAAACAAGGGAAGAAGACTTGATACATTGTCATGCTGAACTCTAGAAGAGTGCTATATAGTGTTATTGTTATGACCAAATTCATAAGCAGCCGTACCGTATTTACGGGAACAGGTTTTCTTAAAGCTTTACCATGATGAGAACCTTGATTGCCTCTATTAACAAAGAAATAAGGCATCATAAAGAAAATTTTCAATAATAGAAGTCAAAGCACTATCCTTTTACCCAGTTTATATCAATGAGGAGGCCATGTTGAGGAAAAAACATATCCGCTATGAGAAGTATGTGTCATAGGAAAGTGGATGCATTGGTATTTTATGCTGATTAAGGTAAAAGGATTAGTGTTCTTTGTAGTTCTATTGCTGAACAAGGTTAATGGGTGGGAGTATTGACCTCTTAAGTCCTTTCTGTTATAGTATTGGATGGGACTAATCTGTTATTCCTTTCTGGTAGTTAAAGTGTCCTCGGTATTTTGTGGCTCTGTAACTTGATTTACGAAGAAAGGGGGCTCTGCAAGCCTTTTAATGGGGCAATTATCACCTCGAGGTCTAATAATCACTCTTGACATGCCAAAGATTTTTGGAGATGTTATGCCAATACTTCCTAGTTGTATAACGTAAAGTTCACTCAGGCTTGTTACCTTGTTTCCCTAAATCAGATGAGGTACTCACATAGCACAATTAACCAAAGATCAATTTAGTGCCAAGACGTTGATTTAGATAGTGAGGCTTCCTAAGACTGAAGGTTTGTGAATAAGGATCATCGATGGTTTGAGTACGTTAGAGGGATGTTGACTGCATTGGACACAACTTCTCTTCGGAATAGCACCTTGTAAGGGTAGGGCTATGTACATTTCACCCTCCCCAGACCCTACCCTGACTGAGGCCTCTCAGGAGCTGGGTTGTCATTGTTGTAGGGGAACCTTGTTTGACATACCTTATTTGGACTCTGTGATTGAGTATTGTGTGGAGTTTGAGATTGTTGTATATTTATGACTCTATGATTAAGTTCTATATTGTGGAGTTTGCATTTTGTAATTATTTTGTTATTCATTAGGAATGCATTTTTGAGTTATTTGGAATTGTTGTGGAGTTTGGACTCTGCGAGTGAGTTCTATATGGAGTTTAAGACTGTTATGGATTTATGACTCTATAATTGAGTTTTGTATTGTGGAGTTTGAGTTTGTGATTATTTGGTATTCATTAAAAAAACGTTGTTGAGTTCTTTGGATTTGTTGTGGAGTTTGGACTTTGTGATTACTTTATGTTAAGTTTGAGATTTTTGTGGATTTTATGAGTTTGGAATTGTGTTCTATATTGTGGAGTTGTAGTTCTCTGACAGTTTTGGTACACATGACCATTACATGGCCTAAATCGACACTCCTACCATTACATGGAATTGAGTTCTATATCTTCCAAAGGATTGTGGAATTTTATTTAATTAATTTTGCTTAATGATTTGATGCTCAGATGATAAGAAATTTTTAACATGATAGTTGTGTCTATTTTTTTAGGTGTTGAAAGATTTGGACTTCAAATTCTTATTTCTGTTCGAATTTTTAGGTGGGTGGGACAACAATCATGAAATTTTGTTTAATTAATTAATTTGCATTATGATTTGATGCGTGATGGCAAGAAATTTCTAACATAAGTGTTATGCTTATTTTTCTTTCAGGTGTTGGAAGATTTGGACTTCAAATTTTCTTTTCGTTTGAATTTTGTTTTTGAACTTCTATCGAATTTGTAACTACTTCTAAGTTCGATAATAAATTCTGCAATGTACATTTTTTGTTGTTTTTGGATGTGAATTATAGAATGTTAATACATTGGAATTTAATTTTTAGTTACTTCTTATTTTTCCATGAGAATTCATCACTACATTGTATGATATGTAATTCTGTAACTACAGGATAATGATTGTACATGTGTTAAAATGTCGTAAGAATTGTCGTTATACAACATGTATATACATTTGTTATAACGACAGGAAAATTATCGTTTGGATGTATAAGCGTTTTAAATGATGTGAAAATTGTTACTATTTTACATGAATGTACAAGTATTTTGAATTTTGTATGGAATATATTATAGTAATTTAGAAAGTCTTTAATGACAATAAATTTTGTGGCCACCCATTTTAATGACAATTTCTTGTTGTCATTAATTGGTGAAGGGTGTTTTAACCAGCAATTTTTTTTACAACGGTCTATATTATAGTTACTATTTTCTACTAATAGTAAAATTTTACGATGGTTTTCGTTGTCGTTAAAACTTTTTTTATGTGTAGTGGGAAACAATTATCTCTATTATCTAATCTCAATTTTGTATCTCTATCTCTATCCTCTATCTCTATCCTTACCTTTATCTTATCTGTTGATTTGTGCCTGATGTGGCTTGCTTTGAGTTTGTGTTTTGCTCGTCGTGTGTTTTGCCCTACTCATGCTTGATGCTCTTCTGCTACCAGGTCTTTTGTTCTATGCTGCGGACCAGATTCTCTGGTTGGAGGTCCTCGGAAACAGCCTCTCTTCAGGGCAGCCCCCTGAAGGGGGAAGGCTGCGTACATCTACCCCCCCCCCCCCCCCCCCCCAAAGACCCTGCTTATGCGGGAAAGCTTGGAGGCACTGGGTTTGTTGTTGTTGTTTGTTGGAAACAGTTATAACGATGGTATTTGCTATCGTTGTTGACCAATTCTTTAATGATGGTATTGCCTAATGTTAAAAATATGACTTTTAGTGACAACTTGCACCGTTGTTATTGATTTCACTTTTAATGACGGACAAAGTATACCGTCATAAATACTTTTAAATGAATGCTAGATTTAGCCGTCGTTGATCCCAGATACTATTAACATCGAAAGCAATTACGACGGTCGACGACGAGAAGTTTTTCCTATCGCTAATACAATTAACGACGGTAAATTAAGCTTTTAACGATGAAAATCATCGTTGTTAACAATGTTATTTCTTGTAGTGCATCATGTCCTTAAGGGTCTTATTTTTCCTTTCGGCTATTCCATTTTGTTGAGGTGTGTAAGGAGTTGTGACCTAGTGAATTATGCCATATTTCTCACAAAGTTCCTTAAGGAGGTTAGTTATCATACTCACCTCCTCTGTCAAGCCTAATCCTCTTGATTCTATGGTTTAATTGGTTTTTAACTTCATATTTATATTTAAAAAACCTTTCCTTAACCTTGTATTTTGTACTTAGGAGATACACCCTAGTGAATCTCGAGTGGTCATCTACAAATGTCATGTAGTATCTTTTACCACCTCTTCTAATGGTGCTCTTAAAGTAACCTAGGTCAAAATGTACTAGCTCGAGTAGGCTCGAAGTCCTTTCTGAGGATTTGTTAAATGATTTCTTTGGATGTTTGGCCTTGACACATATTTCTCGTATATCAGGTTCGGCTGAATCACAATTTAGGATTAAACTCATTTGTTTAGGTTTCTGAACCAAATTAAGGTTCACATGCCCAAGCCTAGCATGCCACAAATCCAAGTAGATGCATTTTCTTGTATCACATCAAGTACAAAGAGACCACCATTATAGAACCCTTTCTCGATGAAGTTGGTATTTTTAGTGAGAATTAAATTGTTAGACTAAAAGGTTAACTTAAAACTTGCTTTGTTCAACAAATTTACCATGACTATATTCCTACGCACACCAGGAACATGCAACATGTTCAACAAACATAGAGTTTTTCCAGACTTGAGTTTAAGGAGGACCTTTCCCTTTCCGAGGACAAGCACTGAACTGGAATTTACCATGTACACCTTCTCTCCATTAATGGCTTTCTCATATTCAAGAAACATGTCCTTATTTGTGCAGATGTGCCTCATGGAACTAGTATCCGCAACCCACTCGACATAGCCATATTCACCTTGGAGATCATGGCAACAAACACTTCTCCTTCCTTGGTGAGATTAGCCTGGGGCCTATGTTCTATGCGCTTTTCTTGTCCAAATTCCTTCTTGCAATTCCTTGTGGTATGGCCAGTCTTACCTCAAGTCCAACACGTTCCTTTGCTCCTCTTTTGCCCATCATCAGCATTGTCCATTGGCCTCTTTCCATGAGATTGGGTTGGCTTACTGCTAGGGCCTTCCTCTCTGGCATTATACTTGCCCTTATTCCAAGGCTTCTGAAACTTGCCTTTCTTTCCGGTGTTTCTCTATTCCGCAAGGTTAGCCACTAAGGAGGAGTGCTCGGAGGACATCCCCTTGGCTTGTTTGTGGTTCTGATCTTCCAAATTAATATGGGAGATCAGTTCCTATAAAGTCATGTCCTTTTTTTATGTTTCAATGAAGCCTTATAACTAAACCAAGAGGGAGGCAATTTTTCAATTAAACAGTTAGCTTGGAACGTTTTATAGAATTTCATTCTCTCATTTAATAAGTTAGTATACAAGGTCTCATATTCATGGATTTGATCAAGAATAGGTTTTTCATCAACCATAGAAAAGGAGAGCCACTTATTACAAACGTATTTCTAAGCCACACTATCATCTAAGCCATACTTGTTTAACAACACTTTCCATATCACTTTAGCAGTTTTCATATTAACATACATTTGATAAAGCGGTGCTGTCATATAATGGAGAAGAATTCCCTTACCAATAAGGTTGGCATTCTCAAAATCCTTATTGGACCTCAGTGGGGCTCTATCATTAAACTCAGTGGAGCTCTATCATTAAACAAAGGCTAATGTACCTCTATTTGGCATGTAAAAAGCTCCATTTCATCAGCCCACGTCTCGTAGTTCTTCCCATCCAAGGGCTCAGTTTTAGACATATTAAGAATGATAAAGCCCGCATGAGTCATATTATGATTACTCATTATACTAAACAACTTAAATTGCTAGAGTAATTGGGTGAATGAGCGATCAAAAATGTAACTCTTTATTACAATTAGTTTGACTTTGAGATTACAAGAATGATGAAAGAAATGACTTTAAACAAATAAAAGAAGGGAAAGAATTGACAAAGAAATTGTTGTGTCATGAAGAATCCACTGCTCTAAGTTGTCTATTTCCCCACAAAGGTACCATTGGATAAATGGCACTCCCACCTCTAGGGTTAACACGGCACCCACCTCAATAGTGTACTCCGGAGAGATAGGTTGGAGTATGCCCCAACTTGCTTAGTAACAGAGAAGAGAATATTTTGAGAGAGAGACATAAGAAGAAGAAGTAATATCGAAGTTCACTATATTATTCTTGGCATATATATTTATTTTATGCCCCAACTTGCTTTCTTTTCGTTTTCTTTGGACTCACTTGTTAAACAATAAACCCCAAAGTAGTGTGTACATAGTTGAACTTGTGCATAGAACCACATTATAAGTATATGGACCTAAAATTGACAAACCTCATGCTACTCTTGATTTTTTATGACCTGAGAAAGATTTTTAAGGAAATTATCATTTAGGCACCCTGAGTTTTGACCATTTATCACTTGGGTACCCTAACATTTCAATATATAAAATGGGGTGCCTTAAGTTTTAAATAATCTATCACTTAAATGCTCTGAAGTTTTATAATTTTATCAAGCAGATATATTATTGTGGAAATTTAATAGATTTTCATTGGAAAATGCTAAAATTAAACACAATTTTCATAATATATTAGTATCTTCACTAGAATTTTATGATGTTTTGCCCCAAAACGCAAAACTTACACATAATTGTGGCAATATTTAGGTAATTCATATCAACTTTGGTGAATATTTTATCACAATTCACGGCATTGTTTATGAAAACACTGGCATGAAAAAGATATTATCATGATTATATATTTTTCGCATAAAATTGGTTGGATTTTTACATAAACTTATCAAATTCAAAATAGGGAACCTAGGTGATAAAATTTTCAAACATCAATCTACCAAATTGTATTTATTGAAATGTGTTGGGAAAGTCGCAAAATCCAAGCACAATGGAAGCTAAAAACATCAAAAACAACGAAAATCAACACACAATATTTTAAAGTGGAGACCCTGTCTCAACTAGAGAGGAAAAATCATGGGACCCAATGGGTACCACAATCCACTATGAAATTAAGGAATAAAATATCTAATTATAAGCCCAAACCCCCATACAATCATTATCAATCAACAATCATCCTTAGTGTGACTATTGCATGGTAAGTCACCAGCTCTCTCCAAGTGTAAATGATGCACAACGAGTCGCCAACCCTCCTCAATGTAGTTTCAGCATGGTGAGCCACCAACCCTCCCATAACTACTACACAGTGGATTACCAATCCTCTCATTAATGTAGCTTCTGCACGGCGAGCCACCAACCCTCCGCAACGTAGATTTGGAAAGAAGAAGCTAAAAACACTGTCATTAGCTCTCAATCATAAAACCTATGGATTCGTCTCTCCCCGTGGGGTACCCTTTAACAAAACCCGTATATCTCTCACATCTTGCCTCTTTTTTTTCCACACCTCTCAAATATAACCCTCAACCTCTATTTGTAATTAAGTTACCTAATCATAATAGCTATCAAATCTCAATTAGATTAGGTAACTAAATCATGTCAAATATTCTCCCAAATCATATCTAAATTAAATCGGATTAATATTAATTTTGAGATAAATAATATCTTAACAAAATATTTGGATACCGAAGTAATAAATGCTCAAACCTCAAGGTATTTAAGCAATAATTTTCCAAATTTTTATTTGATATTAAGAGGGAGGAGAAATCAACAATAAATACAAAATGCATACAATGCAACAAAAATAAAAATAAAAATAAAACAAGATAAAAGCAACCTAGATCTCAAAGTAGAACTGCGCACCAAGTTCAAAGCTATGCATCAAGAGACACCCATGTTTGAAGGTGGTCCACAACAATGGTCTTGTCAAAGGGAGTCTAGCTGACAAAGTCAGAGTGGATTGTGATTGGTCGTGCCAATCACTTTGTACGGATGCTCCAAACAATGGTGGAGGGAGACATTGAAACAAACAAGCAACACTCGGAGCCATGATACAACCGTCAACCCAAAGAGAATACAAACAAATTAATACGATTGATTGATTAAAAATATTCAAACTTTTAAAGGTGGATTCTAAAAAGAATTAAAAAGTCGTGGTGGTGACTAAATGAAAAATGCCTACATCCAAAGTAGATATTTACGTTAAAAACCCTTATGTCATTAGATATATATATATATATATATATATATATATATATATATATATATATATATATATACACATATATATGTATACATATATATAATTAAATGTGCTTTTGTAGAAAAAACAACATAAACTTTAGCTGCAGTTTCAAAAAGGGAAAAATAACTAAAACACTAAACTAGCTCACTATAAAAGTTTTTTAGCGCTATTGGCTAAAATAAATATTTTTGCCATTAAACTAGGCAAGAGCTAATTTTTTCAGCATTATCTAGTGAAGTTTGAAACTCACTTATGACCATGGAAGTGGAAAATTTTTACGCTATTTTAATCTATAAAAATTAATTATTAAAATATGAAACAATTCCTCCATGACCAAAGTAAAAAAAAAAAAAAGTATTATATTAGACTCAATTAATATTTTCAACACTAAACTAGACATAAACTTATTTTTCCTAATGCTCCTTGCCTATTTGCTTACAAACCTTAGATGCCTGTTACTTTTATGTAACAGATATGTACTTCCTTTGGGTAGTCTAACTATCAGTTGTTGATGTTTTAAGTATCCCTCCCATTTCTCACTCTGCCAATTGATTGTACAATAAATAAATCAGTCATGTGTACCAATATCCTCAATCATAATACAATGTATTTTTGTCCATAAATGCTAATATGGAACATTATTTAAACCATAGATAAATACATTTCAGTCTAACCCCAATAGCTTTTTATTGTAACTTTGCAAATTGGCCACCGAAGTGCTAACATGTAGAATACATCAACGACAACAACAATTATTCTAGTGCCTCAAGGGCTCCCGCAAAAGCGGGGGCTAACATGTAGAATACACAATACAATAATCTATGCCATATGAACAAATTTTATCCCAAGTTCATCACATTTTTGCAAAAACTTGATTAAATTAGGGTACTTAAATAATACAACAATAACAACTCAGTGCGTCAAAGTAGCTCGTGCCGAGGCAGGGTCTAGGAAGAGTACCTACAACTATAAAATATCATGGAACTTTATTGTACATATAAAATTTTACAGCTACATAGATGATAAATTTCCAAACATCAAAGTACCCTTATGATAAAGTCCTTAATGTATAAAACATCATACTGATGAGAGGAAAAAACTTAAAACATCATTCTCCATAAGAATTGACAATTAGAATACTTAAAGGAAGTGCATATCTATTGCTAGACACCATACAATGTTTAAAAAACTCGTTCATGTCTAGTTCAATGCTGAATATTAATTTTCTCTAGTACAGTATATTTTTTGCGTTTGTAATATAGTGCTAGAAAAATTCAAAGAACGATAGTTTGATATTTTATTAGTTATATTTTCTATTAAAAATAACCTAAATTTTTCCCACTAGCATGGGCCAAGTGAATTTCAAACTTTACCAAATAGTGGAAGAAAAAGAGAGCACATGCCCAGTTTAATGCTAAAAATATTCATTTTGACCAGTACGACATCTTTCTTTATAGCTTTGCTACTGTAATGCTAACAAAAATTATAAACAAGTTCAATGTTTCTTTTTCATTTTTTTACCCTGAAAAGAACCTATATATATATTTTTTATTTTCTAAATATCACATCTAAACTTTTCAAACAAAATTTTGTCACACGTTAATATGACACTATTACGGTTCCATTAGCATTAAAAATAAACAAAAATTTAACATTTATATTTAAATAATTTTAAAAATTTTAGGATATTTTAAATAATTAAAATATTTTAAATTCCAAAAATAATTTAAATATTTTTAAAAATACTTAAATATTCCAAAAATATTAAGTGTCTAAACATTTTAAAATATTTTGAAAAAAATGTTTATATATTCTAAAAACAATTTATATATATTAAAATATATTAGTATTGAAAGTTTTATAAATATTTATAATGTGCATAAGTATTTATAATATGTAATATGAAAAAATGTCTTTTAATATTGTTTAACATTTTTCGAATTTGAAAATGTTTCAAATAATTTAAAATATATTTAAATACATAACATTTTTTTTAAATACTTAAAGTATTTTTCAAATATTTTACATAACTTCCAAAAACATAAAAATATTTTTCAAATATTAAAATATTTTTCCAATATTTGTAATACTTTTCAATTATTTATAGTATTGGTTAAAATATATTAATACATTCAAAAATATATGAATTATATTTTTAATTATTTACAAACTTTTTAGATGTTAAAATATTTTTTGGATTATTTAAAATATTTTTACATGTTTAAAATTATATTAAATGCAAATATTCAATTTTTTAGTATTCTATTATTTTCACGTCCTCAAAAATTAATGACAGCGCGGCATTTAGATTGATAGGGTTTAATTTAACCCCAAACAATCCAAACAACTGCTTAAAACCCCAAAATTTTTTAGTTTCTAGTTTTTTTGATCAAAATTTGTGGTTGTTAAAGTATAAATTTCGCTAATATGAATAAATTTTTTGATTGAAATCTTTAATAAGTTTTAAATTTATCAAAAGTTTTGATGAATTAGTGAGATTTTGAAATGAATTAGGGTTTAGAATAGAAGAAGAGAAGAGTAGAGTAAAATTAGAGTCAGAAGAGAGATAGAGAGAGGAAGAAGAATTTGAATTTATTTGCTTTCCTTTTACATTATAGTTACATCCATTTTTCAGTGTCACTTATTTAGTATGCTATTATCTAATTAGTTTTTTCAGTATGCTATTATCACCTATTTTTTAGTATCACTTGTCCACAATGAAAGAAATTAGAAAAATAAATACAAAGTTCATAATAGTCCTCCCAAGTTTCATCTCCAACAGGACGGTCCTTCCATAGCACCAAAATAGGCGTTGCCACAGCATTCCGGCATTTAACGAGATGATGATCCAAAAAAGCCATGGGTTCCAACGAATAGTAGGAGCATCCGATACCAGCACAGGAATGCCATTCATGACTGACTCAAGATGCCTTCGAAGTTGTGAAACACAAAATCTAGAGTGAATCTTAACATTAGGAGGAAACTCAAGAGTCTATGCGATAATCCCGACTTTAGCAATGACATGATAAGGGCCGTAATACTTAGCGGCGAGCTTCAAGTTTGCACATTTATGCACTTAGTGTTGACTGTATGTGTGGGTACATAATATACACCATGGTCCAACCCATGTGTTTGTGGCCCATTTAAATTATATATACCCATATTTTGGGGTTTCTAAGTGCTGCACATATAATAACAGGGAAGAAATTTGACGACAGTGAAAATAGAAGAGAGAGAGAGAGAGTTGCGGCTGTGGCAATACATCGACCAAATTCTGATACTTTCAGTGAAGATCGGGGATTGATCTTTGAACAGTTTGGAGCGGGTTTTCTAGGCATTGATTAGAGTTAATTGATGGAGAGAATCAATTGTTCTCAAGCTTGAGGAAGTAATCCTTATATCGCTCAAATTGCTTGTAATTTTCAAGTTAGGGCAAACATCTTAAAACCATAAACGTTTTAATTGCTATTTTCTATTGTGGATTTTGCTGTCAATTTGCCCCGTGATTTTTCCCTCTTCTCTGTAGGATTCTCCACGTTATATCTGGTGTTGATTTAATTTTTTGCATATTTATTGTCGTTGATATTTGGTAGTATTGGTATGTCTTGTGATTTATATCTGTCATTAATATTGGCTTGAGTGCTCAATCGGATTTAGGCTTCGGTGTCTAGACCCCAACAAAGTGATATCAGAGCTAAGGTTCATTGTTAGGGCAAATAATAATGGATGATACTAGTAATAGTACACGATAAATTTGGCCGGTGAAAATTATTCAATTTGGAAGCCAATGATGGAGGACCTGCTTTTTTGTAAGGATTTACAAAACCCAAATGAGGGCGTTAGTGGTAGGACAGAAAAAATGTTAGATAAAAATGGGAGAAACTGAATAGAAAAACTGTTGGGATAATTAGACAGTGAGTAGATTTCTGTGTCTTTCACTATATATCATAAGAGACAAAGTTTAGATAGTCGGTATCAAAGAAAGACTCCGTGAAATAAGGCTTTTCTTATTAAGAAGTTGGTCAACTTAAAATTGATAGAGGGATGATCAATGGTCGAACAATTGAATGAATTTCAGGATGTTATTAACCAGTTGACTGTTATGAAAATTACTCTTGATGATGAGTTGCAGGCTTTGTTCCTTTTGAGTCCTGTACCTGACAGTTAGGAGGCCTAGGAGGTAACTATTAGTAACTCAACTCCTGATGGAAAGTTGGCTTTGAGTGCCATAAAAGATTGCGTGGTCAACAAGAATATGAGGAGAAGAGAGATCGGTGTTGATGGGCAGGCACTTGTTACTCAAAACCAAGGAAGCGAGAGTAGAGGGCCTAAGGGGCATCATAAGTCCAGAGGCAGATCTAAGTCTAGGGGAGATAGACTAGAGTGCTGGCATTGTCATAAAACTGGACAGCTGAAAAAAGAACATAAAAGTGAAACCAGTCAAAGCAAGGCAGATGATAAGAAGACTATAGCTACAGTGACTGGCCAGGTAACATTGTTTTGTGCTCAGGGTGAGTGCAATCATATAAGTGATCCTGATGTTGAATGGATTGTTAATTCTGATGCTTCTTATCATCATGTTCCAAGGAAAGAATATTTTTCTACGTATAAAGCAGGTGACTTTGGTACTGTAATAATGGGCAACAACAGTATTACTAAGATCATTGGGATTGGAGATATCCGTGTACAGGTTAGTATTGGTTGCACTGTTACTCTAAACATGTGCCACATATTCCTGAATTGTGCCTTAATCAAATATTTTTGAATGTTCTAGACAAAGAATGTTATACACATCATCTTGGTGATGGAAAATTAAAGCTTACCGAGGGGTCACTGATGATAGCCAGAGGAAAGCTTTGTTGTCATTTATACAAAAAACATGTGACAGTGTGTGGTGGTGAATTGAACACGGTTGAGGATGATACTTCCTCGAATTTGTGGCACATAGGGCTAGCTCATGCCAGTGAGAAAGGCTTACAGATATTGGCTAAAGAGTCCCTCAGTCCTTCACTTGAAGGTAAGTCACTGATCCCTTGTGATTATTGTTTATTAGACATGCAACATAGAGTCAGTTTTGGTCAACAATTGAAACGAGAACAAAGTAAGCTTGAATGGATATATTCTGATGTATGTGGTCCTATAGAGGTGGAGTCTCTAAGAGGAAATCGATGTTTTTTTTACTTTTATTGATGATACTTCAAGAAAAACTTGGGTGTTTTTGTTGAGATCTAAAAGCCATGTATTTGAAGCCTTTCAGCAGTTTCACGTCATGGTGGAGAGACAGACAAGGATGTTGCTGACGTGTCTCCAAATTGACAATAGGAGAGAATACATTAACCAAGGTTTGTGAGGTATTGTAAGAAGCACGGGATTCACCATAAAAAAAATAGAACCAGGTACTCTCCAGCATAATGGCACCGCAAAAAGGATGAATAAAACCATTGTGGAGAAAACAAGATGTTTGCTCAGAATGTTGAAGCTGCCTACGGCATTTTGGGGTGAAGTTGTGAATACTGTTGTATACATAATCAACAAAGGTCCATCAGTTCCTTTAAATGTTGACATTCTAGAGAGAGTGTGGATTGGGAAAGACGTTTCTTATTCTCACTTGAAGGTGTTTGGATGCAAAACCTTCATGCATGTGCCAAAGGAACAAAGATCCAAGCTTGATAGTAAAGCCACTCCATGCATATTTATAGGATATGGTGATATGGCATCCCGTGAAGAAAAGGATTATGAGAAGCAGATATGTCGCATTTCATGAACATGAGAACATGACCAATTTTGACAAGTCAGAGAAGACTACATGTGCTCCTAGTGGTGTTGATGATGCTACACTGATTTCATCTTCATCAGGTGCTACAGATGAAGAGCAGGTTTAGGATGAGACAGAACTTGGGAATGATAGTGAGTCAGTTGCAGTTGATGATGCTCTAGGTACAAATGGTGTTCAGCAAGGAGAGCTAGCCCCGGAACCAGTGATTGCTAAGCCTTAGTTGAGAACGTCTGATGGAGAGCACCGAAGATATTCCAATTCTGATTATATTTGTCTTACTGATGAGGGGGAGGAAGAGAGCTACCAAGAAGTACAAACTCATGAAGACAAGGATAACTGGGTCAAAGCCATGGACAAATAGATGAATTCTGTAAAGAAGAATGGAACTTATGAGCTAGTTGATCTTCTTAAAAGCAGAAAAGCACTTCAGAATAAGTGGATCTTCAAGCTGAAAAAGAATGGGGATCAAGTTGTGAAACATAAAGCCCGTTTGGTGGTGAAAGGCTTCAATCAGAAGGAATTGACTTTGATGAGATCTTTGCTCCATTTGTGTAGATAAGTTCAATTCGAGTGGTACTAGGTAAAGCAGCTAGTATGAACCTTGAGCTTGAATAGTTAGATGTGAAGATTGCATTTCTGCATGGTGACTTGCAAGAGGATATCTACATGAATCAGCCTAAGGATATGAAATACAGAGTAAAGAGCACTTGGTCTGCAGATTGAGAATGAGCTTATATGGCTTGAAACCGGCTCCTAGACAGTGGTACAAGAAGTTTGACTCTTTCATGGTAGGTCAAGGGTATAAGAGAATAGCTGTAGATCATTACGTGTATATCTGAAAATTCTCAAGATGTAATTTCATTATTTTACTGCGTTATGTTGATGACATGCTAATTGTTGGTCAAGATGCAGATATGATTCGAAAACTGAAAGAGGAGTTGTCAAAGTCTTTTGAAATGAAAGACCTTAGTCCAATGAAGCAGATTTTGGGTATGGATATTACTCGTGATAGAGAGGCTGGAAAGTTGTGGTTGTAACAAGAAAAATATGTTGACCAGGATCTTGAAAGATTCAACATGAAGAGTGCTCAACTAGTTAGCACACTTCTTGTCTTGCAATTTAAATTGAGTAAATAGTCCTGTCATGTGAACAAGCAAGAGAAAGAAGAGATGTCTTATGCTCCTTACTCTTTTGTTGTTGGGTCTTTGATGTATGCCATGGTTTGCACGAGGCCACATATTGCTCATGTTGTGGGTGCTGCGAGCAAGTTTTTGTCAAATCTAGGGAACGTTCATTGGGTAGCAGTGAAGTGGATCTTCAGATATTTACTGGATACTTCGAAACAGTGTTTGAGTTTTGGAGGCTCAGGATCGATTCTTGAAGGGTATATTGATTTTAGTGTGGCTAAATAGTAGGAAATCTACTTTAGGTTATTTGTTCACTTTTGTAGGGGAGCAGTATCTTAGCGGTCTAGGTTGCAGAAGTTTGTTGCTCTCTTCACTACCGAAGCTAAATAAATTGTTGTTGTTGAAGCAGGGAAGGAAATGTTATGGGTGAAGAAGTTTCTTCAAGAGTTAGGTTTGAAACAGAAAGAGTATATGGTATTCTGTGACAGTCAGAGTGTAATGGACCTGAGTAAGAATTCTATGTACCATACCTGCACAAAGCACCTTAATGTAAGATATCATTAGTTGCATTATGTTATTGAAGAAAAGTTGTTGATGCTGAAGAAGATTGACATTGACAAGAATATGGCTGATAAGTTGACTAAGGTGGTACCAAGTGGCAAGTTGGACCTTGCACTAGGATGGCTGATATGGATTTTAAGTAGCTTGATACAAAGTTCTCTCCTCCTTGTAGTGGACTGAAAGGGGAGATTTGTTAGGTACATAAATATACTGTGGTCCAACCCATGTGTTTGTGGCCCATTAAATAAGTATTAGTGTTCCTTATATATACATACATATATATATATATATATATATATATATGAAGAAAAGTGACGGCAGCGAAAATCGATGAGAGAGAGAGAGTTGCGGCTGCAGCAATACATCAACCAAACTCTGATATTTTCGGTGAAGATCGGGGATTGATCTTAAAGCAATTTGGAGAGGGTTTTCTACGCATTGATTGGAGTTAATTGATCGGGAGAATCAATAGTTCTTGGACCTGAGGAAGTAATCCTTGTATCGCTCAAATTACTTGTAGGTTTCAAGCTACGGCAAACATATTGAAACCATAAATGTTGTAATTGCTATTTTCTATAGTGGATTTTGCTGTTGGTTTGCCCCGTGGTTTTTCCGTACTACTATGGAGGGTTTTCTATGTTATATCTGGTGTTGATTCAATTTTCTGCATATTTATTTCACTTGTTGATATTTGGTGATATTGGTGTGCCCTATGATTTATATCTGCCATTAATATTGGCTTGATTGATCAATTGAATTCGGATTTAGGTGTCTAGACCTACCCCAATAGAATGGTTGGAGCTTGAGGGATATCGAATCCCTGATAGCAAACTGTCGTTCCAAATGATGGTAATCGGCTAATTGCTTCATAAGGAGTTGGGCGTGACAAAGGTGATGCTTTAGCAACTGTATAGCCTCTTCGCGGGTGTCTAAGCTACGATAGGTAGCAGCTACTTCGATCTCACCTAGCACATAAGGAATGCGAAGCAGTGGGTGTTGGCCATATAGAACTTCGAAGTGCGTTGATTGAATTACCTAATGATATGAGGTATTGTACCACCTTTCGGCTATGGGAATAAAATTTGACCACGGTGATGTCATATCACAACTGAAACAATAGAGATAAGTCTCCAAACTACGATTAACGACCTTGGTTTGGCCGTCGGTTTGGAGGTGGTACCCTGAAGACATATGTACATACACTCCATGAACATGATACAGCTATTGCCATGGTAGTATAATACCAAGATGTCATAAAAGAAAAAAAAAAAAAAAAAAAGGAGTATGAACTTGCATAAAAACAGCTAAAATATCACATTCATCAACCTTTGAAACGTTGCCGGGGCATTTGTAGGACTAAATGGCATTACTTAAAATTCATAGTGACCTTGATGCATTCGGAAAGCGGTTTTCTATATAACCACGTCGAAGATCCAATTAAAACTACAGAACCACACAATTTGTCCAATAATTCCTCAACCAACAGAATCGGAAACTTGTCTTTTATAGTTTTGTGGTTTAATTCGTGATAGTTGACATACATGTGCCAAGTACCGTCCTTTTTCTTGAAAAGGATGATGGACGATGGAAAGGGACTATTATGATTGCGAATAATGCCCGTCTCAAGCATCCACACACCATCTTCTCCATAGCATCTTTTTCCACAAAGGGTAACAATAAGGATGAATATTTACCGGATCTTCACTCGGTTTAAGCACGATGCAATCATCAAATTGTGGCCAAAGGGGAGAAAGAGTATGAGGATCCTCATATGTGACATGAAACTCCTATAGCAAGGTATTTAAATAACCCTACACTGCGTCCATGACAATGACTGAACTCTCGGTAGAAGCCGGGGCTCGTATCGTCATAAGTGAATCACAAGGTACAAGAATAGAATGAATAGAAGGACTCATAATAGCAATTTTATGTAAATATTTCTTGCCAACACTACAAAAAGAGTGAGGAATGCCACGTAAGAGTCATTTTTGGCCTTGCCAATGAGATTTCATTTGCAAACAATCAAAGTCCCATGAAATTAAACCGAGGGTAGATAACCATTGGACCGCCAAAACAATGTCACAACCACCCAGAGCTATCAGCAAGACGTCGCCAAAATAATCATGTCCTTGAGCTCTCCAACAAATCCCATGGCATATCTCTAAACATTGTAGCTTATTGTCATTGGCCACAACCACTGACATTGTCGGAATGGAGATCAGAACACAGCGCAACCGACGCGCCGTTCTCGAATTGGGAAAATTATTTGTGCTACTACTATCCACAAGAATGTGAAGTGGTCATTGGTAATGATACCCTATAATTCGCGTCGTGCTATAAGAAGAAGCACCCGCCAAAGCATTGCATGAAATTTGGGGCATATTCCCTACTGTGGTATCGCCCGGGTTAATAGGTAATCCATCTAGTTCATCATCTTCGAAGTCTTCAACAGTACCTACAATCATTTGTAACTAAGGGTTCTTGACTTTGCAAGCTTTCATGTGGCTCGGGATGAAGGTTTCATTACAAAAGAAGCAAAGACCTTTTTCTCTACGATCCTCGATCTCGACCGCAGATAAAATGTGCCCCTCATGCTCAATACTGCAAGACGCGGTCCTTAAATCGGTTGAAGAATGCATAATCAACCCAAAGGGACTCAATGTAGTGGCAACAGCAGTACGAAATGATGCCAAACGAGAATAACCACTCGAAACTAAGCGTGTAGTGGTATGTAAATAAGCTTCTTGTAAATGTGACAATGTCATAGCTCGATGCAGATTTGTGGTTGACACATTGTTACAGGATATTGAATCGAGTCCTTTAACTCAGTAACAAACCACGAAACCAAATAATTCTCCGAAAGGCTTAAACGAGGTACAAGTTGTTCAAATCGGGCTTGGTATTCCAAAACACTACTAGTTTGTCGTAATTTCATCAAATTAGCCATAGGATTCTTATGAACATCACCAAATCAGTGAATTAATAAGAGAGAATAATCAGACCACAAAATCTCGTAAATTGATTGTGTTAGGGTTTTAAGGTACACCCAATGCCATTCAAGAGCATCATCCTCAAGATGCATCGATGTGAGCTTAACTTTGGTGGAATCCGGTATATGATCTCGAGCAAGAAATTTCTCATATTTCCATATCCAATTCTTAACTCCAGTCCCCTCCAAAAAACAAGGGAAATAAGTTTTAGACAATCGATTATTAAACTGATATGGAGAGGTAGCCGATGAAATCACACCAGTGGTTGGAACAGAGGCAGCTACTGGAACGGGCGGCAGAGGTTTAGGATGATTATCGAGTCATGACAAGACTCCAATAGTAGATCGATTTTTATTTGCAGACATATCATGCAAGATATCTATAATCTTGGTCTGCTCGTTCCTGATTTAGGCAACGTCGGCTTCTACACTGGAGACAGTGTCAGTCATCCATTTTTTGCCAATCTCATACATAGTAAACTGATCATCGATCTGCTAATGTATCAAAACTTTGTTTTCTTCCAAACAAGTCTCGAGTCAAAGAAATCTAGTTATGTTTCAAGTGTTCTCAGCCATCACAATCAATTACGTAGCATGAACCTAGAATTTGATACCAAGTAATGCATCAATTAGTTATATATCAATGAATTAGTGAGATTTTGAGATGAATTTGGGTTTAGAATAGAAGAAGAGAAGAGTAGAGTAGAATTAGGGTTAGAAGAGTTAGAATTGAGAGCGAGAGGGATAAGAGTTTGGTTTTGTTTTCTTTCCCTTTTCATTATAGTTACATCCCTTTTATAACTCAATCAACTACTAAAATCTACTAATATCTAATTGGTATTACAAGTATGCTATTATCACTTATTTTTTTGGTGTTACATGTATCAAACTCTTATAGGGACTGTGAGGGAGATGTAAACCACTTATGAAACGAAGTAGCCTAAAAGATCAGAGATGTAGCACGTAAAGTCCTAGGCGTATCAAAGGGGAGGGCACCAAACAACAGAGAGGCCTAGTAGGGGTGCAGGGAGGTCCAGGAAAAGATTAAGGCGAAATGAGACTACTTCAAGGAGTGGGATCAAAGTGGACATGAGGACAAGAGAAATAGTATAAACAAGCCAAGAAGCAAGCGCAGATAGCAGTAAGAGACACACAATCTAAAGCCTTCAAGGATTTCTATAAAAGGTCCGATACAGATGAGGGGGCTTGGGACCTCTATAGAATTGCTAAAGTAAGAGAGAGAAGGACTACAGACCTGGACCAAGTAAGGTGCATAATGGGGGCAGGTGGACAAGTGCTGGTGGACAAGCAACAAATTAAAACTAGGTGGAAATCCTACTTCTACGTTCTCTTTAATAAAAGAGAGACACAGATGCATCCCTAGGAGAACTACAAGCACCGATAGAGCACGGGACGTACTGCTATTATAGTAGAATTAGACTCAAGGATGTTAGAGAAGCATTGAAGAACATGGGTAGGGGCAAGACAGTTGGCCCAGATGGAGTACCCATTGAGGCATGGAAATACACTCGAGAAATGGGTATCAGATGGTTGACCAAATTATTCAACCAAATTCTCCAAGGGAAGAAGGTGCCCGATGAATGGTGGTAGGGTACACTAGTTCCTATCTATAAGAACAAAGGCGATATCCAAAGTTGTGCCAATTATAGAAGAATCAAACTTATGAGCCACACTTTAAAGCTTTGAGAACGGGTCATAGAAAGAAGGTTTGACAATGAGCAAGGGTTTCAGAGAATCAATTTGTTTTTATGCCATGCAGGTCAACAATAGAAGACATCCATCTCCTGAGGAGGTTCATAGAGTACTACAAAGATAGACAAAAGGACCTCTACATGGTTTTCATTGATTTGAAGAAGGCATATGGTAGAGTACCGAGAGAGGTCCTGTGGAGGGTCCTGGAGGGGAAAGACATCCCCCAACCTTATATACGAGTCATCAAAGACATGTATGATGACTCCCAAACCAATGTGTGCACAACGGAAGGGGAGACAGACGCTTTTCCCATTCCAGTTGGGGCACACCAAGGATTAGCCTTGAGTCCCTTCCTGTTCATTTTGGTTATGGATGAGCTCGCTAGGGACATCAAAGGATATGTGCCGTGGTACATGCTTTTCGCGGATGTTATAGTCTTGGTGGGAGAATCTAGGGAGGAGATGAATGAGAAACTAGAACTTTGGAGGATGGCCTTAGAATCGAAAAGTCTAAGACCCAGTAGATCTAAGACCGAGTATATGGAACTCAAGTTCTGTACCTCTACTAGGCCAAGCACAGAAGTTGTCAAGATAGGATCCGAGTGGATACCATAAAAAGCATGCTCTAAATACTTAGATTCCATGGTATAACAAGACGACAAAGTGGATGCAGATGTCAACAACGAGATTAAAGTGGATTGGCATAAATGGAGGATGGCCTATGCGATACTGTGCAAGAGGAAGTTCCCATTAAGTTAAAGGATAAATACTATAAGACAGTAGTGAGACCAGCTATGTCCTATGTGGCAAAGTGCTGGTCAGTTATGTGTCATCATACGCAGAAGCTGAAGATGGCGAAGATGAGGATGTTAAGATTGATGTGTGGACACACAAGGAATGATAGGATCAAAAATGACGTCAGAAGGAGTAAATTATGCGTGGCCCCAATAGAGGATAAGATGAGGGAACAATGTATGCGGTGGTTTGGGTATGTTAGGAGAAGACTCACCATTATTCCTGTTAGGAGATGCGAATAACTCCATATTACAGATGGAAAGAGAGAGAGAGGCCGGCCAAAGAATAGTTGGATGGAGACAATTCGACAGGACCTCGCCTATCTCAACCTAAAGGAGGACATGTCACTACATAGAGCTCAGTGAAGGATTAGTATAAGTATAATTGATATAATAGTCTAGGAGCGTCGAGCATGTGCAAGCTAGTCCTAGTGCAACAAGGCGGCTTGCATGCCTACTTGCATACTCTCTCCCTCTCTCTCTTGACTTTCGTTCTCTCTCTTTCCATATATTTTTATACGTTCTATTCTCTCTATGTGATTGCATTATGGCAGGTACATCCTCCCATCGGCCCCCCTCCCGACCCTGCTTACGCGGGAGCTTTTGAAGCACTAGGATTATTGTTGTTGTAAACACTCAACCCTGACCCAACCCAAATTATATTGGTATGTTTTTTCAATAAATGCTAGTTTGTCAACTTACAAGCATATCAATAATACACTTCACTTAGTAATAAATACATGACAGATTTTTAGTTATTCGAATAAACTATCAAATTAACATTAATAAACATAGTTTAAATTAAAGTGTTATTTATGACAAAGGTCCCTGTACTTTGCCTATTTTGTTAATTTAATCCCTGTACTTCTAATTGTACCAATTTAGACCCTGAATTGCTCAAAATGTGTCAATTTAGTCCATTAGTCAAATTTAAGTTATGTTAATGACATAATTTTGAGCAAAAAATTATGTTAAATGCAAGTAATTTATTATAAATTCATCTATTTACTCAATTTAATCCACTCGTAGCTAAACCAATAAAAATTTCATTAAAACCTTAACATAAAATTTTCTCTAAGGACGAAATTGACACATTTTGAATTATATGGGGATTAAATTGACACAATTGAAAGTATAAGGACTAAATTAACAAAATAGACAAAGTATATGGACCTTTGGCATAAATAACCCGAGTTTAAATTATCTTACCTGGGAGGGGCTACCAAAAATTTATACACAATAATAATAGTATACCACTTAAATACCTTAAATGTCTATATAAACAGGTCAAGCGTTTCGAAAATGGGTTAAATGGGTCAAACTCAAATTTAACCCAAATATCTAAACGGCTTAACTAGATCAACCCAAATTCAACCCGGCTTCAAAAGTCTTGACCCAAACCTGCTATCTTCGTGTCGTGTTCGTGTTCGTGTTGTCATGTCGTGTCAAATTTTGCCAGGTCCAATTGTGTTAGAAAGAGTATCTTTTGAGGGAAGAAAAATCATTTTTTATGCAATTTAAATAAGTTTGACCTATATAAAAAGTGCTTTTAAATAAAGGATTTTTTTTACAAAAAAAAGAAATCACCTTATAATTCATCATTTTTTAATTAACCACCCTACCTTTTTAATTTTCCAAAAAACATATCGGAAAGTATAGAATTTTTTAATCAACTACTTTAAATCACAATGTTAAATCCGTTAACTATTATCTAATCCCCATGTGGATTTAGCTTTTTTTTTTTTTTTTTTTAGATGTAAATAAAACACGTGTTTAAATTTGTTAAGCCAACATTGTATTCATCTATGTCCTTCCCCCACTTAGGTTTGATCCTGAGAGGGTTTGAAATAGGCGGATCTTCAAATCTTAGTGAGGAATGAAAAATTCTGTGCTAGCTCAGGAACAAAATTTATTCTTAATAGATTCTCTGAAATCTATATAAAAGTTACTGGCATATTAAGAATAATATATGATGTGATTTAAGGTGGCTGATTAAAATTGTTCAGACTTTTGGAAAGGGTTTTCTATGAAATTAAATTTAAGATGGTTAATTGAAATATGACTACATTTTAATGTGATTTTTGTAAGAAAAAAACCTTTAAATAAAAGTCTAAATTGTTTTTTTATTTTAAAGTAGAATGAAAAATAGTATTTCTCTTATAAACTAACAGCTAAAGAGAAGACAAAAAATGCATTGGACAAAAATATCCCTAATACAAGAATTCTTTTTTTTTTTTTTTTTGAACAAAATACAAGAATTCTTTTATGAACGCATTTCTAGAAAAAAATATATTTTTTCACAACTTGTCAAATTGGGCCTCTATCTTTTTGATTTAAAATCAAGTATATTGGGTCATTAGATACAACTTTCTTAGGTTTTTTCGATAATTAACGACAGAGTTGCGGTACCAAGTAGACAACTTGATAAAGCGAGCCCTAACTCAACATGTACAATAACAAGGACCAAAAAGAGAAAACCAAATAAACAGGAAGACAAGCAAAACAAGCAAAACATGAGTCTCAAACATGACTAGATAGGACATCGAAAACAAGACCAAGCAAAAGACAGGAAAATGGGACAACGACGTGATAAATCTACAGAAGTAAGGCACTCAGCGAATGCGCATCAAATCCATCAAATTCAGCCGAGTCTTTTCCCCATCTCTAATGTGCATTCCGCGGCAAGGATCCTGCCTGTATCTTCAACATCGCTACCCTTTTTGTCCTTTTTCCTTCCTTTCTTTCATCCTTTCTTCTTCTTCCTAAATTTGCAGGCTTGGGTATCCTCCTCGCACTGCTACCGGGTGACTTGTCTTTTAGAAACCCTTGATGGTCTTGCTTAGATTGTTTTTTTTTCCCTGTGCTTTAGGGCTATGCGGCCGCTTTTAGTGAGGCCAGTGTTTTGGTCTTGATGCCTGAATTCCAATTTTCTCATTCTCTCCCCACTCTTGATGCCAGGTTGTTCTGTACGCTTCATCAAAGTCATTTTCAAGGAATTTCTATCATCATATGAGAGGCTTTCTAAAGCAGTAGGCTCGAAACTCAGTGGAAATTCAGGTCCGGAGGACACCGACTCAATGTCACTTACCTCTTATGTACCTTAGTTATCTTGAAGCAACACCTGATCCTGAGACCCAGACGGATCGACTTCACTATCCACTACCCAAGGCAAGTGTTATGAATCGTTAGAATTTAATTGTAATTTTTTTTATTAGTGGCTGGGTATTGTCCTAAGTGTTGAGTTGTATGCTTTTAAGTATTAGCTAAGTCGGTTTTTAGGCACCAAAAGAGGTTAGTGGTCAACGCAGGTCAAATTTGGAGGCGGGCTGCAGATTTTGGCGGGAAAGGCTGTTATTTGGGGTTTAGTCGGTTAGTTATTGATGCATTGTATCCAAAGGTCTATAAATAGGACCTTAAGCTTGTAATTCAAGTATTCAATGAATATAAACTGATTTTCTTTTGGAGTTATCTCTCCTTTCTCATCTCTTTATCTACTTTTCATCCCCTTTCACTTCTCTTCTCACCTTAACTCTTTCTTCTACTAGGTTAGACTTTCAATTCTTAATTGGAAGCTAACAATTGGTATCAGAGCTGGTTCAAGCAATCAATTGATTGATTGAGGCTGGCAAAATCAAAGAAAAATATGATCGAAGGCGTGAGAACTAGATCTGGAGCTGGAGGTGCCAATGCGCCAGGTTCTGGATTGGATTTTGTTGCTGCAGTTACGAGTTCTAGCGCTAATGTATCAAGTGACATCACCGGGATTTGAATGACAAGTTAGAACAGCTGAATGCTAAGTTTGAGCAACAGCAAATCGAGCTCAAAGCTAGGTTTGATCAGCAGCATCTCAAGAATATGCAGAGAAGTGATAGCATTCAGCAAATGCTGAAATTGATTTTGGATAAAGACTCGAATAAGGAAGAGCGGCTGCAACAAATTGAAGATAAAATTGAAAAATTGCAAGATTAGGTTAATAAACAAAAAGAATCAAGTGTTGATGCGATCTTGAAGCCTGCAAGTCAGATCTTTCAGCGGAAGGAGACCGATCAGCAGCAAGAGAATGTTGACAGGCCTGAGATTCTGGTAAGGAACCATGGCAAATCTCCGATAGTGTAGGCGACTGTAGGACCTTCAATTAACATCAGATCAGCTGAAAATCAATCCTTGCAACCTGAATTTGATGTAGATAATTAGGATCGAGCCTCTAAACAGGTACATTGCAGACTTGAGGCATTGTTTACAGACCACAGTAGCAGGCCACAGAATTCAGCTGGGCAGCGCAGGACTGATTTTGATGAGCTCGAACATCTAGATAGACCTCCTGATCGACATGACCAGAATAGAAAAGTGAGTAATGACATTATATCTTGTGGTAGGAGTGGTAATCACAGGAAATCAAGAGTCGAAATTGATCCTTTTGATGGAAAACTACCAGAATCATGGCTGAGAAGGTGTGACCGGTATTTCATGTATTATATTATACCTGATGATGAAAAGCTCCAATTAGCTACAGTGCATCTACATGGTGAACATGAGGTTTGGTACTATAGTTTGTTGAAGAGCAAACCGAACCTTTCTTGGGACAAATTCGTAGAAGAAATGTGTGAACACTATGGGGAAGGAGAATCAACGGATGTTGTGGATAACTTTAACAAATTATCCCAAACTACAACCATGAGAGAGTATATTCTTAGGTTTGAGAACTTAAGAGCCAACTTGCTATCCGTTTTGTCTATAGCTCCAGAGGATGCCGAGTCATATTATGTTTCTTGCTTTATAAGTGGATTAAAACCTAGGATCAAAAATATGGTGAAAGCCATTAGTCCTAAGACCCTATCAATTGCTTATAACAAGGAAAAATTGATTGAAGCAACCCAAGTCCAATCGAGTGACAAGTTTAAGCAGCTGAGCAGCAAGTTCAGATCACAACCGAGAGCAAGTTATGGTACAGGTTTTAAGCATGCTATTGACAGAAGCTCAGTAAGACTTTGCTTTCACTGTAACCAGCCATATCAGCCTGGACATAGGTGCAAAACACAAGCATTAATGTGTGCTAAAGGGACCCGTGCTGAAGCTGAATCTGGCAGTGAACAATCGGCAGTAGAAATTGACAGTGTGGGAGACTCTTCACAAGAGGATTTGAGTGAAGATGAAGTAGAAATATCAATGAAGGCTTTAACCGGTAGTGGAGCACATAACACTATCAAAATCAGAGGCAAGGCTGGAAACCATTCCATCATTATCCTCATTGATAGTGGAAGTACACAGCTTCATCGATCCCAAGTTGA
Source organism: Simmondsia chinensis (assembly GCA_018398585.1). NCBI lineage: Eukaryota > Viridiplantae > Streptophyta > Magnoliopsida > Caryophyllales > Simmondsiaceae > Simmondsia > Simmondsia chinensis. Next base: position 28,917,994 of record JAGTTD010000008.1, on the reverse strand, counting down.
GTAAGAAGGCAAGGCATGAAGCGGTAAAGACTCATCCCTTGCAAGTGATGGTGGCTGATGGCAATTCTTTAACAATTCATAACAAGTGCATAGCATTCCCATGGTCTATGCAAGAACATCACTTCACCTTTGATTTCAGAGTTCTTCCTTTGGGTGGTTGCGATATGGTGCTAGGCATGGATTGGATGAGGACCTTCAACCCAGTTATATTTGATTTTGACGAGATGACCATGGCATTTGAGGTTCATTGCACCAAAGTGTCCTTGAAAGGTATGTCAGAGGAGGCTCATCTCAAGTTAATTGATGGCAAATGTGTGCACGATGGAATCAAGAAGAAGGCAATACAATGGATTGGTCAATTGTTTATGTTATCTACGGTTGGTCTGCAGCAGGGTATTCAACCTAAGGTGCAGACCTCAGTTGATGAATTTGGGGACATTTTTGAGGAGCCTAAGAGTCTTCCTCCTCAAAGAAGTGTAGACCATGCCATTCCATTGCGTGGTAATGCTGAGCCATTCAAGATTAGGCCATACCGATGCCCACATGGCCAAAAGACAGAGATTGAGCGGCAAGTTGAGGAGCTTCTTCACATGAGCTTCATTAGACCGAGCCGTAGTTCATTTGCTTCACCTATTATCCTCGTGAAAAAGAAGGATGGGTCAGCCAGAATGTGTATTGACTACCGTCGGTTGAATGCTTCAACCGTGAAAGACAAGTTTCCTATTCCGGTCATAGACGACTTGCTTGATGAGCTACATGGAGCGTGCTTCTTTTCAAAGCTTGATTTGAGGCAAGGATATCATCAAATCAGGGTTCTCGATCCGGATATCTACAAAACAGCTTTTCAAACTCATCATGGCCATTTCGAATTCGTTGTTATGCCTTTCGGTTTAACAAATGCCCCGGCCACTTTCCAAGCAGCCATGAATGATGTTTTGAAGCATTTTCTGAGGAAGTCAGTGCTCATTTTCTTCGATGACATACTGATTTATAGCTCAACATATGAAGCTCATCTCACTCACCTCAGACAAGTGTTTGTATTGATGCGGCAACACAAGTTCTTTGCAAAGTTGTCCAAATGTTCGTTTGCTCAAAATAAGCTCGAGTATTTGGGTCATATCATCTCACACGAGGGAGTATCTACTGATCCTATCAAGATCTGTGCAATGCAAGATTGGCCAATTCCGATCACCTTGAAGCAATTGAGGGGATTTTTGGAATTGACCGGGTATTACAGAAAATTTATTAAGGGTTATGGTTCTATTGCCAAACCCCTAACCGAGCTCTTGAAGAAGGATGCTTGTAAGTGGAGTGAGAGATCTCAAGCGGAATTTGATGCCCTTAAAGCCGCAATGTGTGCTGCACCAGTTTTGACAATGTCAAACTTTACCGAGAGCTTTGTTTTGGAGATCGATGCAAGTGGTACTGGTCTAGGGGTTGTTCTTTCTCAAAAAGGAAGGCCTATTGCTTACTTGAGCCAAGCTCTAAGTTCCAAACATCAAGCCATGTCAACTTATGAGAAGAAGTACCTTGCAATTCTCTTAGCCGTGGAGAAATGGGGGCACTATTTGGAGGGTCACAAGTTCATCATTCGAACGGATCACCAAAGCCTCAAGTATCTCCTTGAACAAAAGATCGTGACGAGAATTCAAAAGAAAGGTCTCATGAAGATGCTAGGCCTTGATTATGACATCGAGTATAGAAGTGGCAAGGAAAACACAGCTGCGGATGCACTGTCAAGGCGTTTTGAAGATGCTGATCAGAGCACTTGCATTGCTATTTTCGTGGTAGTACCTTCATGGGTGGAAGAGCTACATAAGTCTTATGAGGGAGATCTTTTTTCTCAGGAGAAAATAGCTGCTGCTGGTCTTAGTTCAGATGCAAAAAATGCTGCTGCAGGTACTGAAATTATAGTGCAGAAAGGCCTGATTCGAATCTAAGGCAAGCTATTTGTGGGTTCTGCCACTGATTTGAGAGAACAAGTCATCCAAGCCACACACGATGCTACTTGGGGAGGTCACGCTGGTGTAGAAGGAACCTATCAAAGAATTAAAGCATACTTTACATGGCCAAGCATGAAAAAAGATGTGAGTGATTATGTGAAATCTTGTGAAGTGTGCCAACAAACGAAATTGGGAGATCATCGTTACAAGGGTCTACTTCAACCTCTTCCTATTCCGGATGGAGCTGGGATTAATATTAGCATGGATTTCATTGAAGGATTGCCGAAATCCGAAGGCAAGGAGGTCATTTGGGTAGTGGTGGATCGTTTCACCAAGTCTAGCCATTTCATTGCTCTTACTCGACCTGTCACGGCTAAAAAATTGGCTAGGATCTTCCTTGACAACATTTACAAATTACATGGATTGCCTCAATCCATTGTGTCGGATCGAGACAAGATCTTCACAAGCACGTTTTGAAGGGAGTTGTTCAAGTTGATGGGCACCATATTGGCACTTAGTTCCTCTTATCATCCTCAAACGGATGGCCAAACTGAAATAGTCAACCAGTGTTTGGAACAATACCTTCGAATATGGTCTTCTTAAGGCTCAAAAGTGGAACCATTGGCTCTCGTTGGCTGAGTTTTGGTTCAACACTCACTTCCATACATCAATTGGCACTTCACCCTTCTAAGCTTTGTATGGTTTCCCACCTCCTTCAGCTTTGCTGCTGCAACAACCAGGCAAGACTGATTCAGCAGCATCTGATTTAGTTCAGTAGAGGAAGCAATTTATGCAAGTGCTTAAGGACAATCTCCAACAAGCTCGAGCTCGAATGAAGTACTATGTAGATAAGAAAGGGTAGACAAAAGCTATGAAGTTGGTGACATGGTCTACCCTAAATTACAACCGTATAGACAGTCCTCATTAGCTGTCAGGCATAATGTCAAGCTAAGTGCTCGATACTTTGGCCCGTACAAAATTCTGGAGAAAATTGGCAATGTTGCTTATAAGCTAGACTTACCTTCGCATTCATACATTCACCCCGTGTTTCACGTGTCCCTACTTAAAAAGCAGGTTAAAAAAGGAGCTGCAGCTGCCCAGGATCCACCTGCTGCAGAAACGAACGGACTGCTGGTGTTGCAACCTGCTGCTGTAAAGGCTCGGAGGACGCTGCAGCACGATCACGGTGCTGTGCAGGAGGTATTGGTGACTTGGTGCAACTTGAACAAGAGTTTGATGACTTAGGAAAATTGCAATTTCTTGAAGAGCCAATTTTCAAGCTTCACTTCTTGAAGACAAGAAGCTTCTCAAGAGGGAGCGAATGTTAAGAATCGTTAGAATTTAATTTTAATTTTTGTTATTAGTGGCTGGGTATTGTCCCAAGTGTTGAGTTGTATGCTTTTAAGTGTTAGTTAAGTCGGTTTTTAGGCGCCAAAAGAGGTTAGTGGTCAACGCAGGTCAAATTTGGAGGGGGGCTGCAGAATTTGGTTGGAAAAGCTGTTATTTGGGGTTTAGTCGGTTAGTTCTTAATGTATTGTATCCAAAGGTCTATAAATAGGACCTTAAACTTGTAATTCAAGTATTCAATGAATATAAACTGATTTTCTTTTGGAATTATCTCTCTTTTCTCATTTCTTTCTCTACTTCTCATCCCCTTTCACTTCTCTTCTCACCTTAACTCTTTCTTCTACTAGGTTAGACTTTCAATTCTTAATTGGAAGCTAACAGCAAGAGAGGTGGAGGATTCCCGTTAGCACCATTTTTCAGAAAGGGTGCTGCTATATCTGCACTTTTTAGATCTATTTCTGAGATGCCAGTTTTTAGACCATGAGTTTTACTTGCTACCTATCGGAAAAAAAAATCTTTTTGATTAAAAAATAATATATTAAAAAACTTTTATAATGAAAATATTCATGGAAGATTAAAATAGCTTTTGTTTAATTTTCTTTTCTTTTTTTTTTGAGAAAATAACATAATAGAAATTTGTTTAAAAATCAAGTTTCGTCCCTTTGAAATCTTTGTGAGGTCGAATGCATAAGATTTGATGAAAAAAGATTTCTCTCTCAAGCAGGCCAAATCAGTGGAAGCAGATTGCACTAAAGTTCGAGTTAATCCTTAATGTAAGACTAAGCCGTTATTTCTCACACACATCAGAGCTTGTTTAAAATTATTTTTGTAGTTAAAACAGTAAGTAGCCGCAGTAAAATAACAATCAAACACAGAAATGAAATTGATAAATTAAGAAAAGATCTTACAAAATGACTAACCACGCTGTAGAATAAGCTACTATCCTAAAAGACGATTTCGTTGCCACTAGGGTGCATATTAGGATAATAGAGTTATTTATATTATTATTAGCCCAAGGGCTTTCTTGTAATTGTACTTGCCTCAGTTTCTCTATATATATGATACCTCAGCACCCTATTGGGTATGTTACCATAACTCAACTCTCACATGGTATTAGAGCTCTACCCTTGATACACATTTCTCTAAAATAAAATAAAAAAAATTCAAAAAAGGGGAAATTGGGCTGAAAATCAACCCTAACCCAAACTCACGGCTCTCCTCCCTCGCGCCGCCACTCCCTAACCCTCTTCTCTCATGGCGCCCCTCCCTCGCGCCTCCGCAATTCCCGCCGCCGCCCTCCCGTGCCGTGCTCCTCCCCTGCTCACGTCGCGCTGCGCCGCCGCAGGTCCCGACCCCCTCATCTCACAGCTGTTCCTCCCTTGCTCACGTCGCGCTGCGCCGCCCTCCTTCACGCCACGCTGCTACCTCCCTGCCGCACGTCCGACCGTTGCCTCTTATCTTCGGTACGATCTTAGAAGGCATAGTCCATGTATTGCTCGTTGATTGGTGAATCTATGGCCAACAATCCATCACCCTCCTCCTCCTCTCCAACCGCCTCGAGACCGTCGACCACCCTCCCCCGGTGAACGCATCACCGACAACCCAACCCATCTCCGGCCGACCGTCCATACCACCAACTCTCGGCTCTCTTCCTCCCGTCGTCACCTCTGCTCTCTTTACCGGGTACACCCATGGTATGTCCCTTCCCAATTACAGCTCAAAGTTTATTTTCTATGCCTCCAAGTACTAATCATGCATCCCCGATCTCTGGCTTATCTCCTACCCCTCCCGGTTCCTTAGCCATGCGCTTCTCTAGGTGTCCCCAACCGGCCCTCCCTTCAGCTCCCCTCCCTACATCGTCTTTCACAAGCTTGGTTACTGTTAAACTTGATACCCCAACAGATTATCATGCCTGGCGTGAACAAGTCTCCATTCTCCTTCGTGCCCATCACTTAATGGGCTTTCTTGATGGCTCGTCACCTTGCCCTCCTCCTTAAATTCAAATCCCCACTGGTGCCTTCATCTCTAATCCTGATCATCAAACTTGGGTTTGTATTGATCAAAGTATTAGGGCCTGTCTCTCGGCCTCTCTCGCTAGCCCAGTCCTCACTGATGTCATCCATCACCCAACCTCCAAGCCCATATGGGAGGCCCTAGCTAAAAGATTCTGTGACCACTCTCTAGCCGAAGAATTTGACCTCCGCTCCCTACTTGTCACTCTCCGCAAAGATAACAAAACCACGACTGCATACCTAACCGAGCTTAAGACCATTGCCGATAACCTTGCTTGCATAGATTCTCCTATCTCGAATCGTGAATTAATGCACTATGCCCTTTTTGGTCTTCCACCGGAATATGCGGCCTTCGGTACATTCACTCGTCAGTCCTCTCGGGATCTTCCTTTTGAGTGCCTTAAAACTGCACTACTGGATGAAGAGGCTGCCATCTCCCGGATTCAATCGCGGTGTTCCTTTGATCATGCGCATGCCCTTGCCGCGTCAGGTGCCCCATCCGACTCGTGGGGTCATGGTCGGGGTCGTGGTGGTCATGGGCGTAAGGGTCGTGGGCGCAACTCCAATCGCCAAGGAGGTCAAGGGGGACCGTGGCGGGTCATACGGTCAATCGCCAACCCCAGGGACAGCCGCGGTCAACTCTGGGGCCGCACCCACTCTGCCGCAATCTTGGTCAACAATACCGGCTATGCTCCTCCTTCACCGCAAGCAGGTATACTCGGTTCTGGTCCCGTTGTTTGTCAGATTTGTCATAAGGTTGGCCATGCTGCTTCTCTTTGGCCCCACTGCTTTGTTCAAACAGAACTTTCTCACTCCCTCTCTACCTTGTCGGTTGCGGACTCTACTGATCCTACGTGGTACCTTGACTCTGAAGCATCTAATCATATGACTTCTAACCCAGGTATTTTACAAAATATTTCACCATATACTAGTTTTAAATCTATTCAAGTTGGTAATGGATCCTTGTTACCTGTTACCCATAGTGGCTCCTCTAAATTACGAGCTCCCAAGCATGATTTAAAACTATCTAACGTCCTTCTAGTGCCTGGTCTAACTTATAATCTTTTATCTGTTAAACAACTGTGTCGTGACAACAATTGTTGTGTTGAGTTTGACTCGTCCTCCTTTTGTGTTAAGGACAAGGTTACAGGGAGCCCGTACTCAAGATGCGTAGTAGCGGTCCTCTATATGGCTTTTCTCTGCATTTCACAGGACTTGTTGCACAAACCGCACCCCCAGATCTGTGGCATCGGTGCCTAGGACATTTAGGTCACTCAGTTTTTGACGTTTTACGTTCACATTGTTTACTACGTTCTAGCTCTAGTTCTAGTTCTATTTTCCATTATCAGGCTTGTTGTCTAGGTAAGTCTTGTCGTTTACCGTTTACTCGTGTTTTACATACAACGAGTGCTCCTTTACAGTTAATTCATTCTGATGTTTGGCAATCTCCTGTTCAATCAACTTTGGCTTTAAGTTATTATGTGATTTTTATTGATGACTATTCTCGCTTTTCTTGGCTTTATCCGATGCAATGGAAAGACGAAGTGTATTCCATCTTCTCCGACTTTAAGATTTTTGTTGAAAATTAGTTTTCCACTAAAATCAGTTTTCCAAGTGATGGAGGTCGTGAGTTTGACAACAGGAAAATGGCGGCCCTTTGTCGCACTCATGGTATTCATTTTCATCTTTCATGTCCTGATACTCCACGGCAAAATGGAGTGGCGGAACTTAAGCATCAACATTTAAGTGAAATGGTATGGACACTTCTCCTTCAAGCCCAACTTCCTTATGAATTTTGGGCTGAAGCCACCTGCACTGCCTGTTATATTATTAATCGGCTACCAACTCCTTTATTGCATAACTTGTCTCCCTTTGTAACACTTTTTCATCGGGCCTCTGACTATAAACTTTTTCGGGTCTTTGGGTGTGCTTGTTTTCCCAACATCACATCCCGTACCGCTCATAAATTAGCCCCGCGTTCCCTCCCTTGTGTTTTCCTGGGATATGCCGGCCGGTACAAAGGTTACCGCTGTTTGGACCCCACTACTGGTCGTGTTCATATCAGTCGTCATGTGTACTTTGTTGAAAATATTTTCTCATATCACACGTTAGTGTCTAGTTGCACGGCACCCCCGTCTACTGAACTTGTTGAGGTTCCCCTTCCTCTTCCCCTTCTCCCCGGTGCAATGTCTACAGGCACCATGCCTTCAGTCCAGCGGGCTCAGCAACCCCGGTTCCTGCTCCGGCTAATGCCGACACAGGTGCTCGTGGGACTCCTTCGCATCACCCTTGTGGTGTAGGCCTGTTGGCTCAAGGGGGTGTCTTGGGTGGTTCTTCACCCATGTCTCTAGCCAGTCCCATCCCTACCTCTCAGCCTCTCCCCTATTCTGACTCAGGCGTTGCCACGTCTACGGTCCCGGAGGATTCCTCTCCTGTCCAGCGTGGCCACCCCATGTGTATGCGTCTTAAAGAAGAAATTCGCAAGACGAAGCACATCCTATCCCTTGGCTCCGTTGTTTTGATTCAGGAACCCACTTCTTTCTCTCAGGCTGTGAAAAACCCTCAGTGGCAGGAAGCCATGGCTGAGGAATTTAATGCTCTTAGTCAAAATCACACTTGGGATCTTGTACCTCCCTCTTCTTCTCACAATGTTGTTAGGAGCACTCGGAAAAATAGGGTAAAATATAAACCAGATGGCTCATTCGATCGCTTCAAGGCTCGCCTTGTTGCCCAGGGCTTTCATCAGTGTGAAGGTATTGATTACACCGAAACGTTTAGCCCTATTGTAAAACCCACGACTATCAGGTTCATACTAGCCCTTGCTGTTACAAAATCCTAGCCCATTCGCCAACTTGATGTGAAAATGCGTTGTTACATGGTTTTTTGAATGAGGAAGTGTACATGCGACAGCCACCTGGGTTCATCCACCCTACATTCCCTGCGCATGTATGCCGCCTATGCAAAGCCCTGTACGCCTTAAAACAGGCTCCCCCTGGCCTGGTTTCACAGATTTAGCACGTTCCTCTTCAGTCTAGGGTTCTACTGTAGTAAGGCAGATCCTTCCCTATTTATTCATCGCTCCCCTGCCAGCATTGTTCGCCTTTTGCTCTATGTTGATGACATCATCCTCACTGCGCTTTTCAGTCAACTAACCGCCTCCCTATCCACTCAATTTGCTATGAAAGACCATGGTCCGCTCCACTATTTCCTCGGTATTGAGGCCAAACAATCCCGCCATGGCCTTTTCCTCTCTCCGCACAAATATACCCTGGACCTTCTTCGCAAGCATGACATGCTTGAGGCCAAGCCTATACAAACACCGATACCAGCCCGAGCACAACCTTCTTTGATCGATGGGGACATCCTAGCCAATCCCACCGAGTTCCGTAGTGTAGTGGGTGCACTCCAGTACTTAACCATGACCCGTCCCGACATATGTTTTGCGGTTAGCCGTGTGTCCCAGTTCATGCATGCTTCCACAACGTCTCATTGGAAAACGGTGAAGCGCATCCTGCGATACCTTAAGCTCACTTCGGATCACGGTCTTACCATTACTCCTGGGTTTTACACATCAGTCACCGCTTATGCTGATGCTGATTGGGGTGGTTGTCCTGATACGTGATGCTCTACTACAAGTTTCGCTCTCTTCGTTGGTTTGAGTATCGTGCGAAGTCTACCACTGAGTCTGAGTATTGTGCCGTTGCCAAAGTCGTAGCAGAGTGTAACTGGATCCGATACTTGATGCGTGACTTGGGTCTGCGGCATAGTGGTCCGATTCTTATTTACTGTGATAACGTGTCTGCTACTTACCTTGCTGCAAATCCTATCTCCAATGATCGTAGCAAACACGTTGATGTCGATTTTCACTATGTTCGTGAAAAGGTTGTCAAGGGTGACATCCAGGTTCGATTTACTCCTACTACTAAGCAGGTTGCTGATATTTTTACAAAAGGGTTGGCTACTGCTTGCTTCCGCTACCACAAAGCCAATCTGCACGTTGGTCCCCCGAGTACAGATTGAGGGGGCGTATTAGGATAATAGAAATATTTATATTATTATTAGCCCAAGGGCTTTCTTGTAATTGTACTTACCTTAGTTTCTCTATATATATGATACCTCAGCACCCTGTTGGGCATGTTACCATAACTCAACTCTCACAGTGCAAACAGAGTAACCGGCAGCCATCCTCCAGGATTAACGCGATCCGCCTAAAATGTGCACTCATTATAAGTCGGGTGGGATGCTAAAGAAACTTTGCCCAGACTTAGAGATGAATTTTTGAGGAAGAGACAGTGGAGAAGGAGAGAGGAGAGCTTTAATTTTCATGGTTGAGACTCAAAATGGGGTTGTGTATTTATAGTTGAGAATATGACTGTTGGATTTTCTAGAGATGCGTCCCAATGGTGCTTGGGGAAAGATGAGTAAGTAATGGAGTTGCAATGGGGAGGCGCGTTCCTTGGGAAATATCGGAGCAATACTGGGAGAACAAGGCAGCGCAATTTTAAGAGGCTGGAAAATTATCCGTTTAAGAAAGCGATTTTCTGGTAAAATAAAGATACCCGTATAAGAAGGACACCCTTACCTTCACCCAAGCACGGCATGGCATGGCAGACGGGCGGCATGTGTGTGTGATTCCCGCCATTTTCTCACCCATGATTTAATTCAAGTCCTTGTCTTTATAAGGCTCTATATGCTCTCTTTTCGAAAAAAATATATAAACTCTCTTTCCCGTTTTCTAAATTACCAATGTGGGATATGGGTCTTTAAAGTAAGTATTAAATTTTTCAATGTGGGCATGCTTTGTTACATTGCCAACAATTTTTGCTCTACTTTATATATCAAACATAAATTTGTTCAATTTTTATAATTATCAAACATAGTTTTCTAGTCTTAGATCCTGTAATATTATAGGTAGAGTGATATCAAGTCTCATACTATTGAATATTAATTCCAAGACAAAGGAAAACAAGAGTCGGTTCCAAAAATAATGCTGAAAAATAAAAAAAATAAAAAAAATAATGCTGAAAAAAAAATAATTCCAAATCTACTGTTGAACCGCATTTACAAAATGCGGCTATACTAAGCCGCGTCAACGTGAGGCGTTTAAAATAACAAAAAACTGCGTTTACAAAATACGGTTTATATTTGAATAAACCGCATTTACGAAACGCGGTTCACTATGTAATGAACCGCATTCTCAAAACGCGATTTACATAATAAACCGCGTTAACAAAACGTGGTTTTATAGTGAACCGCGTTAACAAAACGAGGAGAGGGGAACACCGCCCATAAACCGCGTCTCAAGAACTCGGTTTATGTTCCGATAAAACGCATGGTAAAGATGCGGTTTTATTAAGTTATAACCGCGTCTTGTTGATGCGGTTCAGTTAAAAAAATGGCACGCAGTTTTGTTTAATTTGAAACGCGTTTCTTTGACGCGGTTTACTATAACCGCATTTTATAAACGCGGTTCAACAGTAGATTTGGAATTATTTTTTTTTTAGCATTATTTTTTTTATTTTTTTATTTTTAAGCATTATTTTCGGAACCAACTTGGAAACCAAAATATGCCATAATAAAGGCATGTTTTACAATATTATGAAAATAATATCTTTTCAGAACCGCATCTTTTTAAATTAGTTTCAATTTATGGATGCAGATAATTTTACCTTAATGTTGGTTTGCTTTATAAAAGAAACAAAATTTTCTTATTTTTGCTTAAAAATATTAAAAAAAATAGCTGATTGTTTGCGTAAAAACTCTTTTAATTTCGGCTATATACATTTTTAAAAATTGGAAAAATTTAAACTTGACAAAACTGGGCACCAAGCATATCCACACTTCTTAGTGGTGTTGTTGGCATTATATGAACACCTTTGTCTACTGCAATATTTTTGGCTTTATAATTTAAATTGATTATATTCTCGCATCAAAAGTTGCATGCTTTAGAAAATCACTAGAAAAATATTTGACTATCGTTAAAAAAAATTATTAAATACAGGTTTATGTAGAAATAGTTTTACTTTTTCGATTTCTTTAAAACAAGGACGAAATATTTGTACATTTCTTTCAGATTGCCACAATCATAAAGGTGTTAATAATAAAAGCTATTACAATTTACCCCATGCTTGGCAACGGGATAAAGGGGGGTCAAGGAGGGTAAGGGTAAATGGGGGGTAAATTTCTACCCGTGTTTGGCAAAATTGTTCGAGGGGTCAAGGGGGGTAATGGGGGGTAATTTTTACCCCCCTTTACCCCTCTTTACTCCCAATTTCTTTAACCCCAAAATTGGGGAGTAAAGGGCGGTAAGGGTAATTTTTTAAAAAATTTGACATTTTTACCCTTATTTTAACCATAAATCTCTTTACCCTTACCCCTTTACCCAATTGCCAAGTAAGGGTAACTCATTTACCCCTCTTTACCCTTACCCTTCTTAATTTGACATATGAAAAAACTATCTACGCTAAAGTTTAACATACTGAATGGAAGTTCATGTATAATTTTATACTCTAGAACATTTAATCAATATAGTTACTTATCCTAAATAACGGTCAAGTGTGAATGAGTCGAGCTGATTTGTCATAAGGCACATTTTGTTAGCACTGGAACAAAGTCGATTATGAACCTAAAAAACACCAGCTTGCATGCAAGTAAGCCTAAACGGCTCTAAATGAACCAAACAGGATATAAATTATAAACTGAATGTGCCCATTTGATCCAAGCTTGAACCAAAACGGCCCTATATTGACCTAAAATGTACCTATATAAGGCAAGTGTAGCTCTTAGCTCATTGAGCTAGATTTGAGCTCGACCGAGAGAAGCCGAATTCAAGCTTTTGATAAGCTGAGATCAACCTCAAAGTTTCATGCTCATCGAGCTTCAAGCCAAATATTTGTGGGCTGAGCTCGAGCTTGTGAGGCTCGAAGCTCAAGGCTCAACTTAATTCATTCACACCCAGACTTCTTAATATTACATTTCTTCACGGTCCCAACAATAGTTAGTAAAATACGGTATCGGATTTAAACAATATCTAATATATTCATATATTATTCAGTTATTTACATAAACAAAAATTTGGCAGAAAGTTCTTTGACTTATAAAAATTTACGTATTATTACATTTATGTCTATAATAACTCGTAAAATATGATTATCTATTAAAAAATAAAAAAAATCCTAAAATACTGAAGAGTGGAGAGAAAAATTATTTCACTAATTGACTTTTTAATTTATGATGTTACATTGTTACACCAATTTGGTGTAACGACCCTAGGGTTAGGGTTTAGAGGAGTTAGAGTTAGGTGAGAGAAAGAAATAGAAGAAGGGGATGAGAAGTAGAATTAAGATGAAAGGGAGTTTATTTTCTTTGAATGAATCAAATGAGACACTTACACCCTTATTTATACTTTCACACACTTAATTCCATTAATTGCACTCTATTATGCTAAGTACATGTAATAATACCCCCCGCTCGAGCACTTCCTTATCCTCAAGGAAGAAAACTCGGAAAACGTAAACGTAGCTCAAGAGCGTCCTCCCAAGTTTCCTCCTCTACCGCGTGAGCCTTCCACTTCACAAGGAGTTGAGTAGTTGCAGCATTGCGGCGCTTGACGGGACGACGGTCCAAGATAGCCTCGGGTTCCCATTGCTGCTCTGGAAGATGAGGCAGAGCACTTAGATGTCCGGAAGTCACCGATCCCCATGTCGACGTAGCCGCAAGAGACACGGCTGGTCGATGACCCTACAGCACACACGGCTTCCCTTGCCATTCAAACGACATGAGCAATTTCCCGAAATCCCAGGCAATGGAGCAGAGGGTAGCGAGCCACTGAACGCCAAGGACCATATCGCATCCTCCGAGATCAATGGTGAGAACGTCACAAGTAAATTCAGTCCCTTGCATAGACCACCTGAAATCACGACACATTGCACGACAAGAAATGCGGGTGCCATCGGCAACCACAACGGATGTTGTAGAAATAGGTGCAAGAATACACCAAGCCAACGAGCTTTCCCAAAATCGAGAAAGTTATGCGTGCTTCCACTATCAACAAGAATATGTAAGGATTTGCGGTTGTGAATCCCCGTCACTCGCATCGTATTATAAGTAGCTAGACCGGCCAAGGCATCACAAGAAATCCGGGGAACATCCTCGGGATTGTGCTCGGCCCGATCAAGCGAGGGTTCCTCGGTAAATATATCGGGCGGTTCATCCGAATCCCCAAAAATCATACGTAACTATGGATTCTTGACTTTACAGACTTTCATATGGCCGGGTACAAATGGTTCAGTGCAAAAGAAACAAAGACCACGTTCACGTCTATCCTCAATCTCAGCCACTGAAATGGTTCGCCCCTCACGGTTAAGAGGTCGGGAACTATGACTGGAATCCGACGAAGATCTGATCACAGACCCGGGGGCTGGGGTTGTCGCAGGTGCGGCTTGGGGCCTAGAACCCTCGGAATACGATGGACGAGAGCACGAAAATAAATTGTCCTCTTGTAATCGGGACAAGTGCATAGCCTGCTGTAAACTACGCAGTTGTAACATCAAGATCGGGTATCTAATCGAATCTTTAAGGCCCGTGACAAAACAAGAAACCAAATGTTCCTCAGAAAGGTGTAAGGGCGAAATCAAGCGCTCAAACTGAGTCTGATAAGCGGAAACAATGCCGGTTTGACGTAAATTCATTAAATCAGACATAGGATCTTCATAACTACGACCAAACCGAGCAATTAACAACGAAGAATACTCAGGCCATGTAATAGACTCAATCGGACGACCTAGGGTTCGAACCAAAGCACGGTGCCATTCTAAAGCATCATCCTCTAAATGTATCGAAGCAATTTTAACTTGCGCTGATGAAGGAGTATTATCAATCTCAAAAAAATGTTCAACTTTCCAAATCCAATTCTTAATGGCTAAACCACCGGAGAATCGAGGAAAATCAATTTTTGGCAGTCTTGTATGAACTGAATAAGGAGAAGAGGCAGACGAACCATTACCAGACATTGTCTGTACCGAAGGAGCCGAAGGAGGCGGAGGCGGTGGCGGAGGAGGTGGTGGAGCTTGATCGGAGGGTCGAGCTAGTAAACCATTGCCGGTCCGCTGCGATTGTCGGATTTCTTGCAGCAGGTCTTTGATCGAAGACACCTCCGAGTGCAACGACTCAAATCGTTCCTCAAATCATGCCTCTAGGTCATGGAAACGACCGTCAATCCAACTCTCTGTCTCGTCCAATCGGCTCTCCAAACGCCGCAATTTCGCCGAACTATGGGTGCCGTCAGCCATTGACGAGTGAGCGCAACGCAAGACCTGAATCTGATACCAATTGTTACACCGATTTGGTGTAACGACCCTAGGGTTAGGGTTTAGGGGAGTTAGAGTTAGGTGAGAGAAAGAAATAGAAGAAGAGGATGAGAAGTAGAATTAAGATGAAAGGGAGCTTATTTTCATTGAATGAATCAAATGAGACACTTACACCCTTATTTATACTTTCACACACTTAATTGCACTCTATTATGCTAAGTACATGTAACATACATATAATTGAGGTAGCAAGAAGCATAAAACATGCCAAAAAATGGGTGTAAATCAAAAGTTTGGAAGTTAAAGTGAAAATTTTATCAAATATAAATATAAATAAAACCTAATTTAGATATAAGTACAATTATTTTCAATTAATTACTCATTTTTAATAAAAAATAAGAATATATATGATAAGATAAATATTATACAGGCAAGATAAATGAATACTTATTCTATCATATTCTTAAAAAGAATACTTAAATATTTTTCAATAAAAATACAAATATGTATTCAATATGCTAATTATAGGCGCATTTAACTAAGAGTGCACAACTTCAATTTTTTTATTTTTTTATTTTTTTTGGCACCAGACTTCAAAGTTGAACTTTATACGGTGGACATATAGGCATAGCGTTATTATTATTTTTCTAAAAAAGGGAACATATCAACAAGGAGCGAGATTTTCTGTAATGGGAATAATTGCTGAAAGGTCGTGATTTTGCCACAACACCACTTCAAATATCACAAACAAGCCAACTGGTACACCTCACTGGGGCCTCTTATAGGGTGTCAATCATGGTAGTTTTTGTCATTTATTTATAGTAATATTATTTTTAAAGTAAAGTCGTAGTTTTTAAAATAATTTTATGCTTCTTATTATTTGTAAGTTAAATTATTATTATAGCAGTAATAATTTTTATCCTCATAATAATAATTTTTTTTTTATTTATTGTATTAAATTTCATATTTATTTTAAAATGAGATGAAATATACTAATTAGTATATCAATTAGTAAAATTTATTTAAATCATGAATTACATCATATAACTTCGTGTGTCTTCTAGGTCCTACGACTTTGTTGGATGTTAACTTTTATACCACGAGTTTCTCACTATTTATCAAAAAAAAAGCATTTTATTAATTAGTGTCAAAATTAAATTCTATATGGCTGCGTTTGAACTTTTCTCACTATAATAGATAAATTTTACCATTATGCGTTATATATATACACACACAAATACAAGTAAGTGATTTCTAGTGCATTTAAAAAAAAAAAAAACATAAAGTAAAATCTTCACCATTATCAATCTGGACATGTTTAACTTTAACCTACATTAAACTATGTGCCCGGTCAAGGCATTGTTCTTCCATGCAATTGTGACTTTCAATTACAAAATGCTAATTGGGGAAGAGTTTCGAAATGCCCAATGCTCGACCACATGTTTTTCTGGTTTTTATTGGAAGTCGAGCATCATGGCAATCTATTGACAGTTAAATTTTCACAACTATACATATTAGTCCCTCATAGTTGGTGTTTATTAAAAAAAAAAATTTATGTGTTATACATTAACTTTAAATTATTGTAAGTAGACCTATATAATTTTAAATAAAAACTAAAATATGAAAGGTGGGCTCTAATTTATAATGGATAGTGCCTAAATTAAAAGTGGGTTCCAAATGAGCCCATCTTATTACTTGCGCATAAAAGCCCCAAGGAAGAAAAACATGAGAGAGGGAGAGAGCGGGGGGAAGAGAGAAACAAGAAGAAGACGAAGAAGAGGAGGAAAAATTAAATTAAGTTAAAGCAAAGAAAATTTGTTTGTGTTACTTGTAATTAGTATACAATAATAAATGTACCTAGTTCTTGGGGGTTCTTTGTGATTTTAGTATAAATATAAGTGTAATAAACATCATTAGCAATTAATGACAAAACTAACAATTCTTCTCACCTATCTTTTCTCTCTCTTCTCTCTCTGTCTCGTTCTCTCTCTCGACTCTCCCCAATCTCAAACCCGAACTCTTTCTCTCTCCTCATTCTCATCTTAATCTACCTCTATTCTCCCCAAATTCATGGTGTAATCCAAGTGATTGCATCAATTGGTATCAGATTCAAGTTCGATTCGCGTTTTTTTTTTTTGCTGCGGTTTCGTGTTCTTGCACTCGCATCCATGGCGGAAGGCACCAGGAGCGCCACCGACCTGCTCCGCCTTGAGTCTAGGTTCGAGGAGTCTGAAGCACGCAATGAAGCTTGATTCCAGGCCATTCATGGTGAAATTGCTCAGCTTTTGGAGGTTTTGCGCGATATTCAGCAGTACCAACGCCAAGGCGATGGTATTCTTCCTCGTCCTTCCAGTACGGCATCAACTCCGGTAACCGATTCGGTTCCGGACTCTGGTATTGCGTCCTCTACTCCATCTACTTATCGATTTCAAACTAGATTGTCAAAGATTGATTTCCCCTGCTTTGGAGGTGGTCTTGATGTAAAAAAATTGGGTGTGGAAGGTGGATCAATTCTTTGCAATTGATCGAACACCTGTTTCGACACAAGTAAAGCTCGCTTCTATGCACCTTGAGGGCGATGCACTTGAGTGGCATCGTACATTCCTCAAAACCCTTAATCGGCCGATTGAGGATGTGTAGTGGTCGGAGTACTCGACTTTGATGACACAACGTTTTGGCCATAGTCATGAAGATCCTATGTCTGATTTAATGAAATTGCATCAAAACAATAGTGTATCGACATATCAGGCCCAGTTTGAGCGTCTGGTGCCGCGGCTCACCTTGTCCGAGGAATATCTAGTTTCGTGTTTTGTCACGGGACTTAAAGATTCTATTCGATACTCGGTCTTGATGCTTCAGCCGAGTTCTTTACATCATGCTATGAAATTAGCCCGGTTACAAGAGGATAATTTGCTCTCCGGATATCGCCCTTCTTTGTCCGGCTCGGCTAGACACCCTTCCTCTCCGGTGCCAGTTCCTTCCTCCGCCCCACTGGATGGGTCTGTGATTCGCTCTTCATCGGACTCAGGCATTGGTCCTCGTCCCCAAAACAGGGAGGGACGCACAATAACTGCGGCTGAAATTGAGGATAGGCGTGAAAAAGGCCTATGTTTCTTTTTTAGTGAGCCATTCGTACCTGGACATATGAAAGTTTGTAAGGTGAAGCACCCACAGTTACGCATGATCTATGGTGTTCCGAATGAGCCACCCGATGGGGGTGCCGATGAGTACCTGCTGGATTCGGTCGAAACCGAGACTTTGGATGTTCCCCGTATCTCCTGTCATGCCTTATCCGGCCTTTCCGTTTATCGTCCTATGCATGTTACGGGTTATCACAACCAACAACCTTTGCACATTCTTGTCGACAGTGGTAGCACGCATAACTTTCTCGATTTCGGGAAAGCTCGTGGGTTGGGATGTGTTCTCACACCCATTGCTACAACCTCTATTGTGGTAGCCGATGGTACTCGACTTTAGTGTCGCGCCATGTGCCATGCTTTTAAATGGAGTGCCCAGGGTATTAATTTTGTTTGTGATGTTCTTCTCATCGATCTTGGTGGCTGTGACATGGTACTCGGGATTCAGTGGTTAGCTCCACTCGGGGCCATTGTTTGGAACTTCGAGAAGCTTCAAATGTCCTTCGAGTGGCAAGGGGCACAGTGCGTGTTGCGTGGTCACCAGCCTTCGGTCTCCCTTGCGGTTGCGTCGATAGGTGGGAGCATTGGCGGAAGGACACCCAAGCACATTCCCTCATCTTCCCGGTTAGCAGTGGCAGCCCGAGGCTATTTTGGTTCGTCCTATCGTTAAACGTCGCAATGCTGTGGCCACTCCGATATTGTGAAGTGGATGGATCACAGGGTCGAAGAGGCAACATGGGAGGACTA
Source organism: Simmondsia chinensis (assembly GCA_018398585.1). Taxonomy (NCBI): domain Eukaryota; kingdom Viridiplantae; phylum Streptophyta; class Magnoliopsida; order Caryophyllales; family Simmondsiaceae; genus Simmondsia; species Simmondsia chinensis. Next base: position 28,899,500 of record JAGTTD010000008.1, on the reverse strand, counting down.
CCATGAGTTACGCTTTCGTTTTCCGAGCTTTCTCCCTTGAGGACAAGGAAGTTCTCGAGCGGGGGGTATTGTTACATGGAATTAGTATACACTAATAAATGTACCTAGTTCTTGGGGGTTCTTTGTGATTTTAGTATGAATGCAAGTGTAATAAGCATCATTAGCAATTAATGACAAAACTAACAATTCTTCTCACCTATCTTTTCTCTCTCTTCTCTCTCTGTCTCGTTCTCTCTCTCGACTCTCCCCAATCTCAAACCCTAACTCTTTCTCTCTCCTTATTCTCATCTCAATCTACCTCTATTCTCCCCAAATTCATGGTGTAATCCAAGTGATTGCATCAGTTTGTATCAATTTTTTTAAAAAAATTGTTGATAAAACGTATAAGATTTCTCTTCTATAAGCTTCTATCTTCAAATCCCTATTCTTGATTTCCTCTTTTACTTTTAATTTTGAGCTATTGCTCAAAATAGCCTAAAATAAAAAAATATTATCCAAAATAGCACATTTTAAAAAATATTTCCCCAAATGGTCTCCATGTCATCAAATTTTAAATATTTTTTTTGGTTTTGTTTTGGGGTTTAGGGTTTAAAATTTTAAAAATTTTTTTTTTTAAATTTGCTGACGTGGAGGCCATTTGGAAAAATATTTTTTAAAATGGGCCATGTTGGGTAATATTTTTTCATTTTGAGCCATTTTGGGCAACGGCTCTTTAATTTTTACTTATCCTTTATCTATTTCAAATTAGTCTTGGAAAAAAAATTTCTCTGAAACCTTAAAAATGCTTTACCTACGATAAAATTTAAAAGATTCGATTTTAAAAATGTTATACCCACAGTGAAACTGAAAGGATCCGAATTGCGTCAAGATTCGGACTCTAGCAGGTCCATGGATTCTAGCTGATCAAACAAATTATATGGACTCTACTGGGTCCATGGATTCTAGTGGATCCAACAAAATATATGGACTCTAACGGGTCCATAAAATCGTAGCGGTTTCAACATTCTATATGGACTCTAGCAGGTCCATGGATTCTATCGGATCCAACAAATTATATGGACTCTAACGGGTCCATAGATTCTAGCGGATCCAACAAATTATATAGACTCTAGCGGGTCCATGAAACCTAACAATTTCAATATTTTAGTTTCAATTATTGAAATGGACTTTTCGAGTTCTTGAAACTTAACGGTTTCAAATAAACTCACTTGGATCCGTGAAATTTCTCTAGTAATTTCATAAAAACTTTTCTTCATTTTTTATTATTAGCAAAAATTAAATAGAAAAAAAAAAAGTAAAGACGGGGTACGTACAAAACACATATTTTTTTTATTAGAAAAAAGAAAAAAAAAAGACAAAGGAGAAAAAGGAAATAACATTTTTATTTGAAAAAGGGAAATCAAATTAAAAAAAAAAAAAAAGAACAGAGAAAAAGAGGTCTGAAGTTTAAAAAAAAAAAAAAAAAGAAATTATTTTTGTTGTAAAATTAGGACATATTATATTCAACATGACGAAAATAAAATACAAACTAAAATATAATTAGATAAAAATAACAAATATTTTATTCTAAAACTCTGAACCGGATAATAATTTTTTGTTTCTCAAATATCTCGTGTTTCTCTCTTAATTGCCGCTCTCACTTTTCCTTTACACTTAAGTTCTTTATTTTTTTTTTTTTTCATACTTCACACAATGAAATGCTTTGCATATATATATATGCCCAAAAGCAAAAACGTGAACCAAAGAGGGCACCAACATGCCGTCACCGGATCCCATTAGGACTCCGAAGTTAAAAATGCTTGGGCGAAAGTAGTACCAGGATAACAGCCTCACCCTCAGGTTGGGGGCACTGGGAAACAGTCTTTCTTCAGGTTAACACCCTAAAAGGGGAAGGCTGCGTACATCCGCCCCCCCAGACCTTGCGTAGGCGGGAGCCATTGAGGCACTGGGTATGTTCCTTTCCTTTCCAAAAGCAAAAACGTGAGTCACCCCAAAGCTTCGTCATAGTGACACCAAGCATTTAAGCTCAACATATATATATATATACCCGAAGAATGTATAATGTTTCCAACACTCCTCTTCGGATATTTTCCTTTAAAATACTGTGGGACAAAAACTCTTAAAAGAATATAGTATTCGAGTTATATATGCTTTTTAAACTACCTCGTTAAAAACTTTGTCAGGAAAAACCGAGTGGGAAAAAACCATAGCGAAGGGAAAAAGAGTACATTGCGTAATTAAATCCCCCCCTCAAGTGAACATATTAATAAGGGGCATTTCTGAGTCGACGCATATCAATCATGTGGACTAGTTTCTCAAAAGCTGTTGTTGGCAATGCTTTTGTGAATAAATCTATTAGGTTCTCACTTGAGCATACTTGATGAGCATCTATTTCACCCATCTTCTGGAGCTCTTGTGTAAAGAAGAACTTTGGTTAGATATGTTTAGTTCTATTGCCTTCAATGTATCCACCTTTGATTTGAGCAATACATGCAACATCATCTTCATACAGTATTGTCGGAAGACCTCATTCCTCTTGAACATGTTAAATAACACATCTCAACTATAAACATTCTCTACTTGCTTCTTAAAGTGCAAGTATTTCAGTTTGATTTGAAGAAGTTGCTGCTATTGTTTGTTTTGCGAATCGCCAAGACATAGCAGTATCACCATAGGTAAATAAATATTCTGTTTGTGAATGAACTTTATGTGGATCAGACAAATATCCAGCATCTGTATATTCAACCAATCTTGGATTTGATTGTTTCAAATAGAATAATCCCATCTCAGACGTACCACAAAGATACCAAAATATATGTTTAATCTCATTCCAATGTCTTCGGGTAGGAGTTTAGCTATATCTTGCTAATAAGTTAATAGAAAAGGCTATATCTGGTCTCATATAGTTAGCAATATACATCAATACTCTTATTGCACTTAGATATGATACTTTAGAACCAAGAATGTCTTCGCTATCCTCTCAAGGGTGAAAAGGGTCCTTATTTACTTTAAGGGATCGAACGATCATTGGGGTATTCGACAAATGTGCCTCATCCATATTAAAATGTTTTAGCACTTTCTCTGTATAAGCATATTGATGGACAAAAATTCTATCAAATAAGTTCTCTATTTGCAGGCCTAGACAATATTTTGTCTTTATGAGATCTTTCATCTCAAACTCCTTATTCAAATATGCAACAGTTTGTTCAATCGCTTCAGGAGTTCCTATTACGTGTAAATCATCAACATAGACTACGATTATAGCAAATCCAAAATTTGATTTCTTAATAAAAACACATGGGCTCAAGGAATTGTTCACATATCCCTCTCTTAGAAGGTATGTACTGAGACGATTGTGCCCCATTCGCCTGGATTGTTTTAATCCATACATTGATCTCTGCAATTTGTTGGAACACGGCTCTCGAGGTTTTGAGCTATATGCATCTGGCATTTATAGTCCTTCGGGAACTTTCATAAAGATACCATTATCAAGTGATCCATATCAATAAGTTGTTATCACATCCATAAGACGCATATGGAGTCTTTCAGAGACTGCCAAGCTTATTAAGAATCTAAATGTAATTACATCCATTACTGGTGAATATGTCTCTTCATAATTAGTTCTCGTCCTCTGTGAGAAACCTTAAGCTGCAAGTCGTGCTTTATATCTGACCGCTTCATTCTTTTCATTTATTTTTCGTACAAATACCCCCTTGTAGCCTAAGAGTTTCATGTTTTCATGTGTTTGGACTACAGCTCCAAAAATTGCACATTTCGCAAGTGAATCTAATTCCACCTAAATCACTTCTTTTCATTTCGGCCAATCATTTCTTCTTTGACATTCTTGAAAAGATTTAGGTTCAAGATCTTCACCTTCTGTGGTCAAATCAGTGGCCACAGTTGACACGGAGTGTCATAAAGATTGACCTAAAATAAATTATTTAGTTTAATTTAATTAGTTTAGCTTTTATTAATTTATAGGGATATTTTACATTTTAGGATTTGCCGTAAATTTGAGTATCTGCTATATTAATCACGTAAACTAGGGTTTCGCCCAATTCGCTTTATGCTTATTACAGAGGGTCATTGTTCACCTTGTTTATTCATTATTATTAATATCAATTTCAATTAAAGTTCTCATTAAATTGAGTGTTCTCTTCAATTCTCAGTGTGAATTTTGAGGGTTTTCTGTATCCTTGGTTTAGCCTACCAAGATGGTGATATTGGCTTTGCCGTAGTGGGGTTCCTGACCTCGCCATAATCGATACTTATCGATTTTAACCCATACGTTCCTACGTCAGTTAGTATCAGAGCCTACTTGTCCATTCACCATCATCCTTTTCCCAATAAAAGGGGAAAAAAACCTTAAAAAGATCTAAAACAAAAAAACCTAAATTTCAACCACCATCAACCGCCGCTACAGACCGACCATCAACAGCCGCCACAACTTCCGTCCAACCACTGCTCACTCGTCACACCGCCAGCAACACTATCTTCCTTGGATCCAATCAACCCGAACCACTCCATAATCACCAACGAGTGCACCAAAAAGTTATCTCACGTGCCAACAGTAACTAGCTTCAAAAACCAGTCCCAGATTCACCGCCATCCAATGCATATTGGAGCACACGGCCACCATAGATGAAGTACCCATCATTTGATCTATCAAAAACCACCGCACGAGCCACCTGAAGTCTCTCACACGCATTCGACGATATTTAGAAAATCACCACCATCGCCTTCCTCGGCCACATTCGAGCCAATTTCAACCAAATCCCCCGCCACATAAGACCGGAGACCTGACCACGCGCCGCCAGAGCCTCCGTCATTACCGACCTCCATATCTACTGTCAACCAATGATGTTTTGAGTACATTCACACCATCGTTGGAGTTCCCTCTGCTTGAACTACATGAATCCAAAAACGGAACGGCAAAACGCCATCGGGAATTGCCGCATGCTCCACCACCTGCGACTAGGCTTTATTGTAGTTGCTTCTATAGTTCCTGCCACGTCACTGTACTGCCACCTTATCTATCCACATCAGCGAAGTCCTATTTTGCTAACTTTGATGCACCGATTTCAATCCTACCCTCCTTTTTTCTAGATTCTGCTTTGCTTTTGGGATTAATACAATACCAAAATGCCTCCAAGATGCTGTAATGCCGCTGAATTAAGAGATCTCGTTGATATTGAATTGGCAGATTTGTGTCGCCAAGTTCAAGCGTTGCAAGAACAATTGGCCACTCAACAACAAAACGAAGTTCAAGGTAAAGATATCAATTCAGAAAGCCATGGTTCAAGTGAATGAAGATATAGATCAAACCCATTCCATACTAGTGATTCATCATTTCAAGAGGAAGCACCCCGACGTCATCGTCATCGTACTTCGCCCAACAAATCCTCTAGCTGGAATATCAAGGTGGACATACCTAAATTTGAAGGATGCCTACAACATAAAGACTTCATTAATTGGATTCACACCATGAAGAGAGTTTTTGACCTCAACGATATCCCTGATGAACGCCGAGTCCAACTTGTTACTATCAAGCTGAAGAAGTATGCATCAATTTGGTGGGAGAATCTCAAGAGACTAGGAGAAAGAGCAGATCGTAGTAAGATTAAATCTTGGAGTAAAATGCATCTAGAATTGACTCGAAAATTTCTTCCCAAGGATTATCGCCAAAACACGTTTATCAAGTTCCACAACTTGAAGTAAAGATCAATGTCTGTTGAAGAGTATACCATGGAGTTCGAGAAACTTATGATGAAATGTGACATTAAGGAGCCCGAGGAGCAGACTATTTCATGCTATTTAGGAGGATTAAACTCTGAGATTGAAGACACTGTGCAATTGCAACATTACTGGTCTCTTAATGATGTCATTCGCCTTGCACTTAAAGTCGAGAAGCAAAGATTCCAGAAAGGTTTCACTACCTCAAAATTCAAGGACAGCTCGTCTAGTCAAGGATCGCAACAATCAAAGACTATTCCTTCAACGTCTAGTCAAGGACCGTAACAATCAAAGACTATTCCTTCAAAGACAACCTCATTTACACCTTTCAACACTGTCAAGGGGAAAGAAGTCAATTCAAATCATCTTACAACTCAAAGGAAGTGCTTCAAATGTCAAGGCGTAGGACATATTGCCTCTGAGTGTCCTAACCACCAAGTTGTCACTCTTGTCAAAGAAGGAGAGAGTGAAGGAAATGAAGAAGAAGAGACGTTGCCACGATTCGATGAAGAAGACAAGAAGACAATCCATGTAGATCATGGTGAATCCCTTGTGATACGTCGAGTACTCAACATTGATGCCATGAGCAAGGAAGAGAGCAGGCTCCGACATAACATCTTCTACACAAGATACACTACAAAAAGTAAAGTTTGCGATGTTATCATTGACAATGGGAGTTGTGAAAACATTGTTTTTACTAGCATGGTGGAAAAATTGGAGCTTCATATTGAAACTCATCCACAACCATAGAAGCTACAATGGCTAAGGAAAGAAAATGAAGTTTGAGTTGCAAAGCAATGCCTTGTACAATTTTCAATTGGAAATGAGTATAAGGATGAAATTTGGTGTGATGTTATTCCTATGGATGCTTGCCACTTACTTCTCGGTCGTCCTTGGCAATATGATCGTCGAGCTATCCACGATGGCTATCATAGCTCTTATTCTTTTGTGAAAGATGGAATAAAGATCAAGTTAGCCCCTTTGAAGCCTGAAGATTGCCTAAAGAAGCCAAACAATACTTTGATGACCAGGTCTAATTTAGATAAGGCTTGCCAAAAATCCGACATAGCATGCTTTTTGTTGGTGTTTGAGGAAAATAAATGTTTTAACTCAACTCAAAGTTGTGAAGCCATTACTTAAAGAATTTGCTGATGTTGTACCTGACGAAATCCCACGCGGAGTACCGCCCATGCTAGATATCCAACATGCCATTGACTTTATTCCTGGAGCTGTCATTCCTGACCGCCCTGCCTACCAAATGAGTCCTCAAGAGCATGAAGAACTTCAACGCCAAGTGAAGGAATTCATGGCTAAGGGATTAGTTAAAGAAAGTGTTAGTCCTTGTGCGGTGCCTGCACTTCTAGTCCCAAAGAAAGGTGGGACATGGAGAATGTGTATCGATAGTAGAGAAGTGAACAGGATCACAATCAAATATCACTTCCCAATACCTTGTCTCAATGATTTGTTAGATCAACTACATGGATCTACCAATTTCTCGAAGATTGACCTCCGCAGTGGATATCATGAGATCATAATGCGACCCGGAGATGAATGGAAGACTGCTTTCAAGACTCGAGATGGGCTGTATGAGTTTACTACTATGCCTTTTGGCCTCTCCAATGCATCAAGTACATTCATGTGCCACATGAATCAAGTCTTTCGACCTTTCATTGGAAAATTTGTGGTAGTCTACTTTGATTATATTTTGGTGTACAGCAAAAACAAGGAAAAGCACGTTGAGCATCTTTGCCACATCTTTGAAGTGCTTAGGAGTGAGAAACTTTATGCTAGCCTCAAAAAGTGTGATTTCTTAACTGCGAAGATTATTTTTCTTGGTTATGTCATCTCAAGTCTAGGCATTGAGATGGCCCATAGCAAAGTTGAAGCAATTGTGAAGTGGCCCACACCCCAAACACTACATGAAGTCAGAAGCTTCCATGGATTAGCCTCTTTCTACCACGTTTCATTCAAAATTTTAGCTCAATTGCTGCCCCAATGACGGAATGCATGAAAGGAGATCGCTACAGTTGGAATGATAAAGAGCAAAGAAGTCTTGAAGAATTAAAGAAGAGGATCACTGAAGAACCTATATTGGCATTACCTAATTTCAATTTGGTATTGAAGTTCATTGCGATGCCTCAAATGTGGGCATTGGTGCCGTCCTTAGCCAAGAAGGTTGTCCTATTACCTTCTTTAGTGAAAAGTTGAATGATGCTAAGCGGAAGTATTCTACATATGACAAGGAGTTCTATGCTGTTGTTCGAGCAATAGATAACTGGAGTCATTACCTACTACCTAAGCAGTTCGTCCTATGCTCTGATCATGAAGCCCTTAAGTATCTGAATTCACAGCAAAAGCTTAATCGTCGGCATGCTGCATGGAGTGAATTTGTTGAAGCTTTTCCATTTTTATTAGAGCACAAGTCAGGCACTCAAAACAAGGTTGCCGATGCTCTGAGTCGACGTCATATGATTCTTTCCACATTGCAATTGAAGGTTGTTGGTTTCAAAACTGTAAAAGAATTGTGTGAAGATGATCTTGACTTTGGAGAGATATTGAAGAATGCTGTTGAAGGCCCATATCGGCTCTTTCATATACAAAATAGTTTCTTATTCAAGGGCAATCAACTATGCATCCCTCGAGGTTCATTACGTCACTCTATCATCTGGGAGTCTAATGATGGAGGATTAGCTCGTCATTTTGGAAGAGACAAGACATGAGATCTTGTTAAAGAAAATCTTGACTAGCCTAGACTTGAGAGAGATGTTGTAGTTCGTATCAAGAGATGTCGCACTTGCCACATATCCAAAATGGGTAATCAAAATATCGGACTTTATATGCTTTTACTTGTCCCACAAGCCCCATGGGAAGATGTAAGCGTGGATTTTGTTTTAGGATTACCAAGAACTCAACATAACAAAGACTCTATGATGGTTGTTGTTGATAGATTTTCAAAAATGGCACATTTTATACCATGCCACAAAACTTACGATGCTTCTAGTTTGCTGATCTATACTTCAAGGAAATTGTGCGTCTTCATGGAGTTCCCAAGACTATCACATTTGATCGAGATGCCAAGTTTTTGAGTCACTTTTGGCAAGTACTTTGGCGTAAAAAGGGTAAGCAGTTGCAATTTAGCATAACTAGCCACCCTCAAACGGATGGTCAAACTAAAGTTGTGAATAAGAGTTTGAGAAATCTATTATGAAGTTTTGTAGGTAAGCATGTTCATCAGTGGGACTTACTTTTGGCCCACGCTAAATTCGCCTACAACAATTCTATCAGTCAAACTATAGGATAATGTCCCTTTGAAGTTGTGTATGGAAAGCGGCCTTTAAGTCCTTTGGACCTAACACCTCTAACCACTTCCAAATATTTCAGCCTTGATGCAAACGAGCAAGTAAAGGAGATCAAGAAGCTTCTTGAAGGAATTTGTCGAACGATCGAACATCAAAATGCAAAGTATCAAAGGCAAGCAAATAGGCACCGCAAGCACACGAAGTTCAGTGAAGGAGATCTGGTTTGGATTCATCTCAGGAAGGATTGTTTCCCTGCTAAAGCACATGCTAAGCTTTTCCCTCGAGCTGGTGGTCCTTTTTGTGTCTTGAAACATATCAACGACAATGCTTACAAGATTGAGCTTCCTGGAGATTATGGAGTTTCTGCTACGTTCAATATTGCTGATCTTTCCCCATATTACAAAGATCAAGATGAAGATGTACAAGATGAAGATTCTCAAGACTCGATGGTGAGTCCTCTCCAACCAGAGGATTATAACACGGAGTGTCAGGAAGATTGACCTAAAATAAATTATTTAGTTTAATTTAATTAGTTTAGCTTTTATTAATTTCTAGGGATATTTTACATTGTAAGACTTGCCATATATCTGAGTATCCACTATATTAGTTAAGTAAACTAGGGTTCTATCGAATGCTAGTAGCATAGTTTATCGAGATTTCCTCTTTCTTGATATTTTTATCATTTTCATAATTCTTAGTTACTTGATATCCACGAGGAACCATTTCATCCACTATATCTTGTTATTGGATTCGCTTTTGTACATCTGCAAGAGTTTCCTCTTTAGGAGTTTTAATAGAGGAGCCAACTTGCTTATTTTGCTCCATTTTCTTTCTTGGATTCTTATTTTTATAACTAAAAGGTCTACCACGCTTCTGGTGTGTAGTAGACGTACTTGCCAATGTCTTTGAATACTGTTCATTTGGATTATCAATTCGAACAGGAGTACTCATAGCTGGAACATGAGACTTGGTCACTCTCTTTACATTAACGAATACATCCGGTAATATCAACGAATACACTTGCTAATTGGTTTGCAATATTTCGTAAATCGATAATTTTTTGAACCTCTAATTCATATTGATTTGTACGCTGATCAAAATGTGATATTGATGATGCATTCCACACAATTTCTTACTTTTTTAGTCTTAATTTTCCTTCCTGTAGTTCGGGAAATATTGTTTCGTCAAACTTATAATCTGCAAACCATGCTATAAAAATATATCCCGTTAATGGTTCAAGATATTTTATAATTGACAATATCCACTATGCTCTTTCTTCATGAGGTAAGCGATTTAATATAAAGATATTCTTTATCATCCTCACTTATTGTCTCAATATGATAACCATTACGCTAAATATCTTAAAAACTAATCAAGTTTCTCTGTAATTAACTAGAAAAGAGCATCGCTTATGTTTAGTTTTGTTCCTTCAGGACACATAACTTATGCTCTTCCAGAGCCTTCAACTAAATATGAAACACCCGATGTTGTATTAATATTCGCTTTAGCTATTCGTAGCTCAGAAAAATATATTCTGCTTTCGAGGATAGTGTGTGTCGTTGCACTATCAGCTAGACATAAATCTCTATTTTTGACCAAATCCATGTTTCTTCAAATATAAAATACATATGTATTAGTTGAACTTTATTTATTTTATGTATTAATAAAATTACAAAAGTGTAAAGAATAAAATATTTCAAAGTTGCTATAACATAATAATACTTTTGAATTTTACTTTATGAATATAGTTGATCAAGCCTGATTTTGTCATAAATAACCCATTAAGATAAAATATCAAAAATATAGTATTGTACTAAATTACACTCGCCAAAATGATTTATTCTCTTAAAAGTAAGACAAACTTTAGTACAAAATGCATAACTGAAAAACAATAATCTTCAATCCAATTTAAAATTTTTATCACCTATAAAATGATCAATTCTTCTACTAGCATCCTCAAAGAAATCAGAAACGTTAAGATGCGTCACATTAAGTGGAGAACGATCTTCAACAAAATTTGTTTGTGTATATCTACCTTTTCTTTTTCAATCATGCTTGATAGAGGTTCACTAGATATTCAGCCATGCGACAGGTACGCGACCAGTGATCTTTCACACCATAGTGATAGCATTTTGTTTCACGTCTTTTGACGAATTTTGTTGATGGGTTTTCCCTCTTTTATATTTCTCTTCATTGTTGCCGGACTTCTTGAACTTTGGTCCATTTTAATTACCATGGTGCCAGTTAATTATTATGACCACGGCTATAACCTTATCCACGGCGATGGCTACGACCACGTCCATGACCATAGCCACGACTATATGTATCATTGTCATGGGATATAGCATTCACTTCAGGGAATCAGTTCATTGTTTTGTTTGGCAACAAAAATACATGAGATTAACTTTGAGTATTTTTTGAAATTCCGCTCTCGATATTGCTGTTGTAAGAGCATATTCCAGACATGAAAGTAGAGAATGTTTTCTCTAACATATCCTTCTCAGTAATATTTTCTCTGCATAATTTCAGTCAGGGTAATACTTAATACTACAGAGTTGTACTTGATGACAGTTTTAAAAGCTTGCAACTACAAGTAAATCCATTTATAGCGAGCTTTATTGAGGATCATATATTTTTGATAATCAAATCTGTCTTTTAAATTCAGTCAAAGGATAAGCAGGTACTTTATAGTAAGATACTGGGCTTTCAATCCTTCATGTATATGATGCTTGAGAAATATCATTGTTTTGGTGCGATCCTGCAGGGATGTGCTATTTTCGTTTTAATTATATCTCCGAGATTCATAGCATCAAGGTGAATTCTAGCATTAAGTGTCCAAAACAAATAATTTTTGCCAGTAATATAAAGAACAATAAATTCAAGCTTAGTAAGATTAGTCATTATAAATTGCAAAGACTAGGGAATAATAACTTACCTCAGGTATATAATGATCATTGGTTGGCTAAAGACTCATGCTGATAATATATTATAAAACTAGGGACATATTATGGTCAACAGAACAAGAATAAAATACAAACTCAAATATAATTATAGAAAAATATCGAATATTTTATTCCAAAACTCAGGGACTAGATAACATATTTCTCTTTCTCAAATATCTCCCGTTTCTCTCTCAATTGCCGCTCTCACTTTTCCTTCACGATTAAATTCCTTTTTTCTTTTTTTCATGCCACACACAATAAAATGCTTTACATATATATACATATGCCCAAAAGCAAAAACATGAGTCAGTCTAAAGCTTTGTCATATAGTGACACCGAGCAGTTAAGCTCAACATGTACTCACTACGTGTATATGTATATATGTATATATATATGTATATATATATATATGTATATATATACATATATATGTATATGTGTATATAAAATTTTTTTACATAATTTCTAATTTTTTAGAATATTTGATATTATCTAAATTCCACTATAAAAATTATACCCGAAAAATATCCAATATTTAAAAAGTTTTTAGTTAATGGTTTCAAATATTAAAAAGTCAAATTTGAAAATCCCAATGTTCAAATTTTTAAAATGACATGGACTTGATCCCAAAAAGGGTATAGAGGAAACACAAGATTAAATGACGGGTGCAGTCACAGTTTAAAAAAAAATATCAAATTTAAAATGCAGGAGTCAAGTGGTTTGACCAAGGATAATTTGAAATTAATGTTGATTTGACTAGGGTACAAAATAACAAAAAAGTATCCTAAGCTTGGAGTTTAAATTTAAAAAAAAAAAACAAGAAGAAATATAAATGAGTTGAACTATGAACGGCTTGATCACTTAAAAGGGTATGCAGGCAACCAAGTTTAGGTGCAGTCCAAATTGAAAATAATTTTTTTTACTCTCGCGAGAGGAATATTATGTCAACACCTCTACTAGTTGACTAAACTTGATTCGACTCAGGTAACCTAAAACTAAATGACTTTTATGTCCGGCCTAAATCCAAAATAACTTCCATGTTAAACCCAAATCCAAAAAGATTTTCATGTCATACTAAATTCCAAAAACGGCTTGCATGCCAAACCTAAACCCAAATTAAATTTCCTTTTGTACTCGAATCCAAAATTAATTTCGAGCTCAAACTTGTATTCAAAATAACTCAAACCTTAAATTGACTTCTATGTCATACCTAAACCTAAATAGGCATCCATGACATACCTCAAATCACCTGACTTTTATGTCAAATTTAAGCTCAAAACAAATGACTCATATGCCAAAGTCACACTCAAACTCAAACTTAAACCCAAATTCCAAAGCCAAATTGACTTTTGTGTTGAACCCAAGTCCCAAAAAAATGATGACCCTAATGTCAAAGTAAAGTCTATATAAGGCCTAAAACCAAATTGACTTCTATGTCCTTCTTAAATCCAAAATCGACTTTAATATCAAATTCAAATCCAAAAGAGCTTCCATGCCAAACTAAATTTAAACTCAAAACAAAATTCATAAGCCAAATTGACTTCTATGTCAAATATAAATTCAAAATTAATCCCACAACAATTCCAAATTCTAAATGCTAAACCAAATAGAAATGTCTTCCAAGTTAAACTCAAATCTGAATGACATTTTAGTCAATTTCAAACCTGAGTCAAACTCCAATCTAAATGAATTCAAGTCAAATTGATGTAAAAAATGACTTCCCAATTCAAATCGAAACTCGAGACTACTTTCAAGTTTGACAAACGGAGATTGTCTCCAGTACAAGCCTAAATCCAAATTAATTCCCAACCAAACCAAAATCCAGTTTACAAATCAAGTCAAAATTTTCAAGTCAAATCTAAATCAAAGCCAAATCAAGTTCAACATAATTTTCAAGTCCAACCCAAACCTAAATCAAACTCCAATCCAAGAAACGACTTCCTAGTTGAGTCTAAATCCAAAACACATATCGAGTCAAACCTAAGTGACTCCCAAGTCAAGACTAGGCCCAAATAATCTTCCAAAATACAAGTCAACCTAAAATGTCTCTCGTAGGCATAAATCAATTAATCGGCTAGTCACCTCAATGATTGATTAAAATATAAACATATCACCAGTCGGAATCAAAGGGTATTATCCTAAGGGAGATGTAATTAAAGGTGCACATCACCTTGAATAGGGTCATTTCCAAAATTAATAAAACCTATGTTCACCTCATATATAGGAAAACTCATGTTTTACAAATTTAAAATTTTTGCTCAATACAGTCAAGAAATAATTTCAATGGTTCTCGTTCTTCAATCGAGGTCAAGTATCATGCTATAGCCACCATGGCGAGTGAATTAGTATGGTTTAGTACGTTTTTGGTTGATTTACCAGCCCTTATTGATCAACAACAACAACAACAGACAAAGTGCCTCAAGGGCTCCCCCATAAGCCTGGTTTAGGAGGGGTGGATCTACGCAGCCTTTCCCCTTAAGGGTGTAACCCTGCCAAGAGGCTATTTTCAAGGACCTCCAACCTTATAGGGTTGGCAGCACGAGAACTTCCTAGGAGGTCACCCATCCTAGGACTACTCTCGCCCAAGCACGCTTAACTTCAGAGTTCTAATGAGATCCGGTGCCTTATTGTCTGGTAAATGAACCCCACCAGTCCCTATTGATCAACAGAAAATATTGTTTTATGATAGCCAAGTGACTTGTCATATAACTGTTAGAATAATAGCTAATATTCAGGCATAGCGACGAACGAGAGAAAATTTAGAAAGATCTTACAAAATGATGATACCGCGCTGTGGTAGAGACCATTGTTCTAAAAGACGATTTTGCCACTGCTTCGATGCATACAGTACTATTGGCGGCTGTCCTTCAGGATTAGTGCGATCTGACTCTGAGCGTGCATTCGTTAATTACTTGGTAGGAGTGCCTAAGAACTTTGCCCAACGAAAAGAATAGGACGAAAATGGAGAGAGAGGGAATTGGTATGTTGTTGTTCTTGCTGATAAGTTAGGTAGAAATGGTGTAGAGCATGGGTATTTATACCGGTACAAGGCATCGGAAAAAAAATTGCAGTGAATCCCAACAGCTATATTTTTAATTAGCCATGAATCCCAGCGGTCATAATCTTAATGGCCATAAACAGCTAGTAATGAGGATTTGTAATAGTAAATGTGTAGTAAATAGGCGCGGTAACTTACAATACGGGTTTTGAAAAATTATTTTTTGAAAAATACACCCACAACCTCGCCCGAGCACGGCAGGCTGGTAGCGCGCACTTGTGGTTCCCACCATTCTCTCACCCTTAACTTAACTCAAGGAGTTGCATACCTATATTTAAACTAGGTCATCCCTCAATATTTTTTCCATGTGGGATAGAACTTTCCCATAGACTCAAGGTTAGCTTGTATCATTTTTTGAACAATCCCCCACAAAGGATACAAGTGGAAGAGAACAAAGAAGGATAGATTGGGCAAAGAGTGTTCAGTTTTTCAGTGTCGATGTCTTGCAACTTAAATCATCACCTAGTGTAACCCAAGTTTAGGACCAATAGCTTGCGAGGTGACTTTCGTCTTATACCTCACAAGGGGTTGTATGGTCTACCACTCGAACACATACCAAACTCTAGATCTTGGCAACTCCTGTGGTTTGCCGTGTTTTATTGGCTATGCCCCCGTCTTGGACATTCATAGGTGCTCTCAAAGGCAAGTCTTAAACTTTCATAGGGAGCGGCCACACACCCATATCTACATAGGTGGATCCCATAAAGTGTGTGTTACTGCACACCACCAAATATATGGCTATGGTTCATTAAGAGCTAAAGCTTAACCTCACCCCTTTGTAACATATCGACAGTGTCCATCAAGTGCAAGCCTCTCTTACACCACCAAACATATGGCTATGAACCCGTCTCAACACTGCTCACATCATAGGGAGGGAAAACAAAAAATATAGTACACTCCTTGAATAAAATTATGACTTTTTACATTGAACCTGTTAAAACCAAGTTGGATACATCAAATTTTATTCATACATAGACTTTAGTTCCACCTTCTTCGATGTTTCCACTACCATTGTTCGACATAGTGTCTTTATCAATGGATCCAAAAGATTCTTTTTAGACATTACACAATTTAGTGATACCATTTTCTTTCGAGTAGATCTTTTACAATCTTATGACTGAGATGAATAAGTATCCTCTTACCAAACCCATCAAGTGTGCAGTGTCCACACCATCCGCTGCGGACTATGGGTTAGGTTAAAGCATCAAACTCAACCATCATAAATGGCATTTCAAAACTGTATTGGAATAAAGCGTTACTTAAGAGTTGACCATTGCCAACACCAATCACGAATTGTTCTTGCCCCACATTGAGGTATCTATAAAGAGTAATTAAACAGCTAGCTCTATCACCCACCAACTTCAACAATAGTGAGTATAGCATAGTAGTGGAACATACATTATATTAATAAAATCGCATCTTCACTTTAAGTACATGTATCATATGTATATTGTATATACGGTTGGCACGAATAACATATACTGCAAATTTGTCAATTTCACATATCATCATAATTGTGAAACATTATCATCTCAAATCAATTAGATTACCATCAATTTAGGTCACAAAAGACCATATACCCATTCTTGTCGTACTTAAAGTACATGCATTATCACAATTAAGGGTAGTCCATGTATTATGAATGTTATATCAAATTTTGGTGATATCAAGAGAAAGAGGTATAGAAGACCATAATTCACAAAGTGGCTTTTACAATTAAGCTAAGGCAATCCACATAATTATGAGGCTCTCCATATTGATTTTGGACAATCGCCAGAAAGGTATTTCCATCATAATCAATTCAGCCAGTCGTAAATAATAAACATTAGTGAATCACAATAATCCCAAAAATTATGGTCAAACAATATATCATATAAGCCATTGGGTGCATAAAAACCCCTTGATGGAATGTCTCCACTACATTGCTACGTTATTCAACTTTATACCTACCATTTTTAGAGCAATACACTCGTATTCTAAGTTCAATTGAATATAGCTCGTTTGAGAGGGGATTCCAACATATGACACCACTGACAAGCCTAAGCTTATTAGAATAAATTCGTCAATATCAAACACCTAATTGGTATAGCAACATCCCTCTAACACAACAATGAGTTTGTTATAATGTAAACTCTAATCCATAGTACTTTGCCAGTGCCTTAACAGTTTAACATCATATGTATCACGTGTATATAAGCTAACGACTTATGTTATATCAAGACAAGCGTAGTTCATTAACAACATTACGCTATCAAACACCTTCTGTATAATTAGCATGTGATACACAATCAGCTTTATTCCTTTTTAGGAGAACATGGATTCAAGTGGACTAGGCCATCAATATGACCAAAGATTTCTAAATGTTTCTTCCACGTATTACAACTAACTAAGAGTTAAACCCTGAGATGTTGTAGTGATCTTTACACTAAGAATCACAACGGCTTTATCAAAGCCTTTTAAGCAAAACATGAAATTGAAAGATTTTGTAGCATTCACAACGTTCATACTTTTGTCAAAATAAGTGTGGCACTGAGATATAAACAAATTATCTCACACTTGTCATACTCAACACACACATGCATTAACAGCGAATTCATCCGTGACGAATGTTTTATCAAATTTTCGATATGCTCTTTAAGCGCTTGTTCAAAACACTATGTTGGAGATTTACAAGTTTATGAACTTACTTTCCATAACAAGACAAACCATTTTGATTGTTTCATGTAAAATTCTTAATTCGCCAATCAAAAATGTAGTGACAATTAGTTGACGCACTACAAGATCATGGATAGAAGTAAGATCCATCATTACTCTAATCATGCCTATCTCAGTTACAAATGAATAGGAATCGAGTCAATCAACTCTTTTTTCTGAATGTATGTCTCAGCCACTAATCTTGTTTTAAACTTATTCGTGATGGAAGACATTAACCTTCAATTTCTTTTTGAACACCCATCTTGCCAACCATCGGTTTGTAAGAATGTCCACCAGTCCCATGTCTAAGTATTTAAAATTGATCATGGTTCACTATTAACTGTCCCTTTCTAAAGTATTGAATTGACATATTTCAAGGGGAATATATGCTTAGGACATTCAACATCTTTAGACAGCATAACATCATTAAAAGGCTTAGACTCTGTGATACAACCATTATTATATGCATAAGAGACATTACCACCTTTGGTATAAAAACAGTGTGCAGCATTGCGACAGCCATATCATTAATAGGTTTAGACCCTATTTTGTTTATTTTACTAATCAATTAAGTAATCTAATCTTTGCCAGACAGCCCGCATTTTCAAGTAGTTTAAGTTAGGGGCATATGACCTTTCCGCAATTCATATAGAGTTTATGTCAAACCTTTTATGAGGCTCTCTATTAAGCATATGACAAGTGAGTAAGATCCTAAATCGTTTGCCCACCTGATCCATTGAAGTCAATGGCAAGGACTAAGGCTGACCACCATTGTCTCGAGATCTACGGAGAATCAATGGCCAGTGCACTAAAGGCACATCGAGCAACCAGAAAACACTGGCGGAGCTTTAGAGATGTTACCAGCAGTGAACGATTAGGTTTTTATTTGTTTTATTTTATTTTAATTGTATTTTACTAAGAAGCGACACCCATCAAGCTACTGTTACCCAGGGCGACACACCACCACCACCATTTCTGCCGGGCGTGCATTACATAACACAATATTTTCATTGAATAATTTTAGTTTATTGATTCAACCTAATAAATTCAAATTCAACGTAAAGTCTTATGAAGTTCATCAGTGCTTCAAACTGCTTTTTTTATTAAAGCTAAATATAAAATCATAAACAACCATAGAATGACCAGAGTTTCCATGATTGATTATATAAATCATTTTTTAGTTAGACTAATAGCTAATATTCAAGCATAGCGACGAAAGAGAGAACAATCAGAAAGATCTTACAAAACGATGATACTGTGCCGTGGTAATGACCATTGTTAGACGATTTTGCCGCTGCTTTAGTGTACATAGTACTATCAGTGGCCGTCCACCAGGATTAGCCTGAC
This sequence comes from Simmondsia chinensis, assembly GCA_018398585.1. NCBI lineage: Eukaryota > Viridiplantae > Streptophyta > Magnoliopsida > Caryophyllales > Simmondsiaceae > Simmondsia > Simmondsia chinensis. The sequence goes on along the minus strand of JAGTTD010000008.1, from coordinate 28,880,427 downwards.
CCGAGTCTTAACATGTACTCGTTAATTGCCAAGTAGGAGTGTCTAAGAACTTTGACCAACAAAAAGAATAGGACGAAAATGGAGAGAGAGAGGGAGGAAATTGGTATATTGTTGTTCTTGCTAATGAGGTATGTAGAAATGGTGTAGAGCATGGGTATTTATACTGGTGCAAGGCATCAAAAAAAATGGTTGAAATGAATCCCAGTAGCTATAATTTTAATTAGCCATGAATCCCAATGGTCATAATCTTAATGGCCATAAACGGCTAGTAATGAGGATTTGTAACGGCAAATGTGTAGTAAATAGGTGCAGTAACGCACGATACGGGTTTTGAAAAATTATTTTTGGAAAAATACACCCACACCCACACCCACACCCTCGCTAGAGTACGGCAGGCAGGCAGTTGGCGCATGTAGTCCCCACCATTCTCTCGCCCTTAACTTAATTCAAGAAATTAAGTTGCATACTTATATTTAAACTAGGCCATCCGCCACTATTTTTTCCATGTGGGATAGAACTTCCCCATAGGACAAAGGTTAGCTTGTATCATTTTTTAACAATAACTTTAACCCTTGCGTTTCATGAGTGGACTGCATATTGAGATAGATTGCCATTTTTTTCTCTATGTCTTCAAGCTGACGCGATTGCAACATTACTTGTTCGTTCCACCAGGCAACTTATCTACCTTTGTTAAGGCGCTCAATTTTCCATCCTTTTTTTCATAATTATGAGGGAAGTTTCCTAAGTATGTAATAGAAGTTATTCTTCAAAAGATACAAAAACTAGAAAAGAAAGAGTACGAAAAAAGGGTTGGGGGAAAAATTAAAGCATAACCCCTAATCTAGAAGCACAACATGGTAAAAGTTAGGGTGACTAACTTTTCCAATGTTCCAACCCACAACTAGGGAAAACCGAGAATGTGATACAACAATTGTAGTTGTATCCAAAATTAGGGTTAGATTTGGGGATAGATTGAAGAAAGAGAGTTAGATGAGAGAAAGAAATAGAAGAAGAAGATGAGAGAGAGATTAGGAGGGAAGATATTTTTTCATTAGCCTTCAAATGAGTACAAGTCCCCCTATTTATACTGCTCTAATCACAAGATCATTACATGCTTTATTAAAATCCATACCAGCAATTGACTACAGTACTACTATATGTATCATTACCCCCTGCATGAGAACTTCCTTATCCTCAAGGAAGAAAGGTAGGAAAGCGAAGGCGAAACTTGTAGGGATCTTGCCAAGTCACGTTCTCTATAGCATGGTCGTTCCATTTCACTAAGGGTTGAGTCGCAGCGGCATTGCGTCGCTTAATGATACGCCAGTCCAGAACCACCTCGCGAATCCAAGGATTGCCCGGTAAATGAGGAAGGGCGCTCGGGTGTCCCTTCGTGACTATACCCATGTGCCAGCACAACTATAAAACATAAAAAGTAGCGTGAATTTTAACATCGGTAGGAAAATCAAGAGTGTAAGCAACCTATCCAACTTTAGCAATGACACAGTAAGGACCAAAAAATTTCGCAGATAATTTCATATGCGAACAGGGTTGGACGGAGGTTTGATGATAAGGTTGTAACTTCAAATACACCCAGTCGCCAACTGCAAATTGAGGCTCAGAATGACGGGCATCCGTGAGCTGCTTTATTACGGACTTGGACTCGGGAAAGATGATGCTTGAGTAGCTGGGCGGCCTCTTCCCGTGCAACGATACTGCAGTCCACGGCCCGGACTTTGGTTTCACACGGAATATACGGAATATGGAGAGGAAGAGTTTGACCATATAAGATCTCGCAGGGCGTCGACTGAATGGCCGAGTGGAAAGATGTGTTGTACCACCATTTGGCCATAGGAATAAAAGTGGGCCACGATGAAGGCATATCACAACAAAAACAATGTAAATAGGTCTCTAAATTGCGGTTGACCACTTCGGTTTGCCCGTCAGTTTAGGGATGATACCCCGAGGACATATGTAAATCGACCCCAAGTACACGGAATAACTCCTTTCAAAAAAGACTAAGGAATACCCAATCCCGATCCGAGAAAATGTTCTGCGGTAGTCCATGTAAATGGAAGATGGAATCAAGAAACAACCGGGCAACAGTCTTGGCGGTATACGATTGCATGAGCGGCATGAAGTAGGTGTATTTACTCATATGGTCCACCACCACGAAAATCAAGTCGCGCCCATTTGACCATGGTAAACCATCAATAAAGTCCATGGAAATGGAGCTCCAAACTATTTCCGAAATCGGTAAGGGTAGCAACAGCCCAGGATAAGCGGCATTGTCGAACTTACAATGCTGACCTATGGTACATTGAGAAATAAATTTGTGAACATCACAGTGCATACCCTTCCAATAAAAGAAACTACTCAACTTTCAAAAAGTTACATTCACTCCCGAATGACCCCCAACCACGGAGGAGTGATACAAGTCGGAAATGCAGTGTTGAAGCGGTGGGACATGTCCAACGACCAGATGGCCATAAAGACGCAACTCATTGTTTTTCTAGGTGAAGGTCGGATGCATTCTCAGATCGGACAATAAGTCGATAATGAGCTTTTGCATGGAGGGTCTTGGGCCCAAGAAGCACGAATCTCATCAAGTAATGGAGATTCGATGTTTGCAAGTATTGCCCGGAGCTCGATGTCAGTCGTGAGAGGGCGAGAGAGTGCGTCCGTAGCCTTATTCTCGCAACTCTTTTTATACCTAATGGAATAAGAGAACACCATAAGCTTAGCCAACCAGGCCCGTTGCAACGAAGTTTCACCTTTTGGTCAAGTAAAAACTTAAGCCTTTGTTGGTCAATCTGAAGTATAAAATAGTGATGGGTTAGATAATGCTGCCATTTTCGAACGGTAAGGACCACCGCCATTAATTCACGCTCGTACACGGACAAACCGAGATGAGTAGGAGCGAGTGCCTTACATACGTATGCAATTGGATGATTGTCTTCCATCAAAACGGCCCCAAGGCCTACACCCAAGGCATCCGTCTCAACCACAAAAGGGCGAGAAAAATCCGGTAAGGCAAGAATGGGAGCATGAGTAAGAGCATGATAAGGGCATTGAAAGCGTCCCCGGCCCCATCATGCCAATGAAAAGAGTCCTGTTTGAGGAGATCAGTGAGAGGCTTGCTAATTTTGCCATAATCATGGATGAACCATGGGTAGTACCTGGCCAAATCGAGAAATCCCCGTAACTGCTTGATATTGGATGGTACCGGCCAATCTCAAACGGCCTTGATCTTTGTGGTATCAGTAAAAACCCCATGAGCAGAGATATGATGGCCAAGGAAATCAATTTCTTCAAGTAAGAAACCGCATTTAGACCTCTTGGCAAATAACCAGTTAGCTTGCATAACCTCGAAAACCAATTGAAGATGATACAAATGGGAGGGCATATCCGGAATGTAGACTTAAAATGTCGTCAAAGAAATGAGTACGAACGTGCGTAAGAACGATCGAAAAACTGAGTTCATTAAACTCTGAAATGTTGCGGGGGCATTTGTGAGGTCGAATGGCATCACACAAAATTCATAATGGCCTTGATGAGTGCGAAGCGCAGTCTTGAATACATCGGCCTTTCATACCCAGACCTGATGATACCCACTACGGAGATCCAACTTTGAGAACACAACCGACCCATATAACTCATCGAGCAACTCTTCCACGATCTGGATCAGAAATTTGTCTTTAATAGTATGGCGGTTCAACTCACGATAATCAACGCACATACGCCACGTCCCATCTTTTTTCTTGACCAAGATCATGGGTGATGCAAAAGGGCTGTTGCTATGTCGAATAATGCTGGTTTCGAGCATTTTCTGTATCATCGTCTCAATGGCGTCCTTTTGCACCAACAGATAGCGGTAAGGCCGAATATTAACCAGAGATGTGTCCAATTTTAGCAATATGCGGTTGTCAAAATGGGGGCAAAGCAAGGGAAGTTCACATGGAGAAATGAATACTAACGGCAAGTCCAATAATAAGTCATTAAGCTCGAACCAATGACTCTCTAACACAATGCCGGAATCATGACTCAAAGCCGAAGTAGAGAAAACGTATAGAGAAACAAAAGGTACAACTACAACATGAATCGAAGAACTAAAAATTTCGCGCTTGTGCAAACTGCGCTTATCAAAATGTCAAACGGAGGTCGGTTGGCCACGCAGCACACACGGTTTTCCAAGCCAAGCGAAAGACATTTGTAATTTCTCGAAATTCCACAAAATGGGACCAAGAGGGACGAGCCACTGGATCCCCAAGACCATGTCGAACCCACCTAAATCAATAAAAAGGACATCAAATGAAGTCTGCACCCTGAGCACTCCACTGAAAATCATGGCATACATCACGGCGTTGAATCCGATTTCCATCCACCACTACTACCGACACCAGACCAAGCAGCACAGAAACACATTCCAATCAACCGATCAAGAAAGTTATGTGTACCACCACTGTCGACAAGAATCTGAAGTGGCTTGCAGCAATGATAACCTGTGATGCGCATAGTACCATAAGATGATACCCCGGCCAATGCATTACACGGAATGTGGGAAACATCCCTGGGTATAGTCTATGTGGCATCAAGAAGAAAATCTTTAGCAACTTCCTCAATTAGATCATTCGGATCCCCATAAAGCATATGCAACTGAGGATTTTTGACCTTACAAACTTTCATGTGTCCCGAAACAAAAGGCTCATTACAAAAGAAACATAGTCCTTTTTTCCCGACGATCCTCAATTTCTGCTGCGGTTATGGTACGCCCATCTCGCTTTAGACTACGAGAATCGTATCCCGACTCCGACGAGGAGCGAACCACAAAGCCCGAGGAGGGGCTAAGGATGGAGCCGACGCACGCGAAGAGGATTGTTTAGTAACCCCAGTAAATGAAGATCTTTGTCCCAGAAAACAAATTATCTTCTTGTAACCGTGATACCCCCATGGCCTTGTGTAAAGTACTCAGTTGAAGCATCAAAACAAGATACCTAATCGAGTCCTTAAGGCCCGTGACAAATCAAGAGACTAAGTACTACTTAAACAAACTTAACCGATGCACCAAGCACTCAAACTGAGATTGATATGCCGAGACACTACTAATTTGACGTAATTTCATTAAATCTGCCATCGAGTCCTCATGACAGTGACCAAAACGCTGAATTAATAGTGTGGAGTATTTGGACCACATAATCTCTTCAATAGGCCGAGTTAGGGTTTTTATAAATGAACAATGCCATTCAAGAGCATCATCCTCAAGATGCATAGAAGCAAGTTTAACTTGTGCTGCATTAGGATTGTTATCAATTGCAAAAAATTGTTCAACTTTCCACACCCAATTCTTGACGGTAAGACCACCGAAAAAGCGACGAAAATTGTTCCTGGACAAACGAGTATGAAATTGATAAGGAGAAGTGGCTGAAGATTCAATGCCAGAGCCCAGAACTGAGGAGGTTACCAGATTTAATGGTGGATCGGAAGGCCATTGCCCTAACGTTGTTGCTACTGCATCTTACGAAGAATGTCCATAATTTTGCTCTACTCGTGCTTGATCGAAGCAATATTAGATTGCACAGCCTAAAAACGTTCCTCGATTTGGCTCTTAGTGTCATCTAATCGTGTCTCCAATAATCGAATCTCCAACGCACTAGGTGTACTGTCAGCCATGAATCTCAAACGCAGCACGAAACCTAAAATCTGATACCAAATGATACAACAATTGTAGCTGTATCCAAAATTAGGGTTAGATTTGGGAGATAGATTGAAGAAAGAGAGTTAGATGAGAGAAAGAAATAGAAGAAGAATATGAGAGAAAGGGATTAGGAGGAAAGATATTTTTTCATTAGCCTTCAAATGAGTACAAGTCCCCCTATTTGTACTTCTCTAATCACAAGATCATTACATGCTTTATTAAATCCATACCAGCAATTGACTACAGTAATACTATACGTATGCGAATGTGGTTGCGTTAGTCGTGGAAGCTATGAAAGTTGTGGAAGAAGTGGAGCACATGAGCTACCCATCTACTTGAACCTCGTCAACTTACACCCCAACTTAAGGGGAGGTATTATGTATTTAGTTTTCTAACATTAGTTGGCATATTTGCTTGCACACTTTTTCAAACATTGTTACTAGTTTTAGGTAACATATTTATTAGGGAACTGTAGTGAGAATTAAGGCACATTAGGCATTAGGGCAAAGGCCCTTGATCGGCATGAAGGAATAAGCAAGGGCATAAACAAATTTGAGTATTTGATAAATTATTCGAATTTGAAATCGATTGTAGTCTGTTCATTTCGATATGGGGGGTCCATACTTATCAAGCCAAGTTTGACTAAGCTCAATAAACTTAAAGAACCCAATATGAACAAGGGGGTGCTTGGCTCATTAACTTCATAAACATTTTGATAATGGCAACTCAGTAAAAGGGGGTAAAGAGGGGGAGGGTAAAGAGGGGTAATGAGGAGGGTCAAGAGATATGTAATCCTTATTTGGATATGTCAAACTAAGAGAGGTAAAGGTAAAGAAAGGGTAAATGAGACCCTTATTTGGCAATTGGGTAAAAGGGTAAGAGTCAAGAGAGTCATAGTTGGAATAAGGGTAAAATTATCTAAAATTTATTAAAAATTTTCTTATGCTCCAATTTGGGGATTGAAAAAAATGGGGGTAAAAGGGAGTGTTTTGGGTACAAGTTCTTTTAATGGAAGGTCAAACTTAAACAAATTTTTTTTTATTAATTATGGAATTAGATAAATGAGTATTCTATACAAGAGTAGTAGAAAGGAAAGGAAAAGTGACTTGTCCCCATCTCATGATTTTTGGTGGTATTTATAGCTTTGTCTGGAAGACATATCTCGGTCTGGTTGAGAATGGGGGTGCATTTCGCCAAATGGGCCAATTCGGGGCGATATGACCCTACGCCCAAGATTCTTGGTTTCGGATAACTGTTCTCAGGTGCATTGTGACAAGTAAGCTGAAGTAGTCTGTGACTTGGGTGAGTCTCCTATCTCGGGGCAAGATTCCCCTTGTGGTTGGGGTCCCTATTTCGGGTATCCGTTAAGGCGTCAACAAGGATTCATACTCGGTGGTGGGATGGAAATGAATGGTGGCGATATGAAATTGTTCATGGTTGCAGGTCGAGATGCATCTCGGGGTGAGATGTGTCTTGGGTCTTAAAAGGCCTTGTCATTATTCCTTTATTTGGAAGTTGTTAGCGAGTTACTGTAAGTTAGTCCCCCGCCATTCTGCAAATGATTTTTGTTTTCGGTTTGTATTGTGGCCCGTTATAAATATGGATGACGAGCGGAAGTTTCTCACTTGGTCTTCTTCATTTGGAAATCTTACAAATACCCTTTGGTCACCATAATCTCCTAGGTTCATTCAACAATGGCCGAGTCTAAAGATGTATCTTTCGCAATTTTTCTTATTTTCATGTAAAGTCCTTCTTAAGGTTCTGAACATTGTCTCATTTCCATGCTCAGCTTATCAACAATCATCATTTTATAGAGGCTCATGCTTCTCACTCCTTAGACCACTATGTTGATGGTTTTCTTGTCCAATCACAATGCTACATTGACCCGGATGATGTCTCAATGTTTTCAGGCACTCCGGCTATGGGGTTGGTTCTGTCGCAATCCTCCATGGATTTCCTTTCGAGCAGCAAGAGGACCATGGGTTGTCATGGTGGTCTAGTACTTTATTGGGAGTTTAGCCTGGTGGGTCCTTCTCGTCTATCTATCTTTAATCCAACGACTAGCTTTTATTTTCCAATGGGCTCATTGACTGAAGGGGTTTTATCCCCATATACTCAATGCCCCATGACAACTATTCTGTTGTGATAGGATTCGGCCATGTCTTTTGGCTTTTCTGTTCATTTGCTGGTTTATGACTCGGCCTTAGGTCTGGTTGGAGGAGAGTGGCCAAAGATTCATAAGGTTTTTGCATGGGAAGAGGGCTAGACATACAAGGGTGAGTTGTATCTTGGAGGAAGGAACCTGTTGTTCCACGTTTCGGCCTATATAGATGACACTATCTACTTGATGGCGGATTGTGGTCCTTATATTTCGGAGCAGTCACCTTTTTCCCGTACTTACATCGTCCAATGGAATACCCTTCGAACTGCTACAGAGTTCTTGTTCTTTCCTTCAAGGACTCACCAGAGTATTGCTTGTTGCGACGATGCGGGCCTGTTTCGGTGGGGTGGTCCTTCGGTTAGAGGGACCTCGTTGTGCTTAGTTATACTATGCATCTCTCTCTTCGAGGTGTGGTTACTACGCGATTGTGATGATTTTTCTTCCTGGTTTCTTTACAAGAGCATTCATTACTAGTTCTTGGTTCCTTGGGATTTCGGTGCTTCGTATGTGGTGGGGTTCTCAGTCTCAGGTTGGTATCTTGTGATTGCCTGTGGGGGAGGTCTATACCACTATTATTTGGATGGGCCTGATCATGGTGTCCTGGAGCGTTTGGGGCAATATTCTTATTGGGGACTCCTTTCATTATATCCGTATATGGGAAAACTTCAACCTGGGGGGGCCCACATTACCTTTCTAGAGTGATGTACTAGCCTTTTGTTTTTCATCTTTGCTATGTATTTTGCGGTTCTTAGTGGGTTTTTTTTAGCTAATGCGCTAGCTAGTGTTGATATCACCAATTTTCCCATTCTTGTGGAGTCCTCAGAGGATTAATGCTCACGGCATATCCCGATTGTAATTGCATCTCTAGCTGGGGTGCGAAAAGATTTAGCCCGGAGCTAAGGAGTATTTGTGGCTGTTCCTACCTCAAGGCTTTCAACGGACTCTTCACTGGAGAGAGCTTCAAAATATCTTCATACTCAACCCCAAGGGTCCTCTCCTAACGTCACTGGTGAGTGTTCTTCTCGCCCTGAGATCGCAAAGGGTAACAGGGTTCTTCCTAAGTTTGTGGTTCCAGTGGGGATTCCCACTCTCACGGCGGGTCCTACCACTTAAAAGGCTATGGGGGAGTTGCTGGAGTGCCAGAGATCTTGGGCTTCTCATGTTCGAATTTGATGAAGCCTCCTCTGTTTCCTCGAGGGTCTTCCCATACACCTTCCCGATGATAGGCGCCCTCCATCTATGCCTATTTTTGAAGAGATTTTTTATGCTTTCTCATATCAGGGCAGGGCTCCTTCCTTGGGTGTCAAGGAGGGGAATACAGCCAATGTGGCAGGTTATTCTGCCGTGGCAGAAAGTTTTGATTCGTATGTCTCTGTCATGGGAAAACCTAGTCCTCCGATAATTAACTATCATTTAGCTTTTACAGATAACGTTGATGCTTGTTGGGAGATCTATACGTGCCACCTGTTTTCGGAGGACTATGCTCGTTTGGATGACATCTCTCCGGAGGACGCACTTGTCCATCCATCACAGGAGACAGTTACACTCTCAGTGTTGTGTTTTTGGGCTATTATGTTAAAGAGGATCCTTCCGCTACCTTTCTTTCCTTATTTGTTTGCTTTTGCTGACAGTTTTTCGTGCGATCATCCTTCGCCTAGTTCTGCTGGAGGCAGTGTACTCGGGAGTTGAGGGATTTGCAACGACTGAGTGGTGAGCTCAAGTCTCGACTATCCCAGATGGATTTCGTCATTGTAGAACAAAATGCCTGCATTTTGGCGTGCGTATCTCAGATCAAGAGGTTCTTATCATGACTATCCCAGAATAGGTTTTGCACCATTTCTAATTTTAAAGGAGGCCTTGAGTTTCGATGTTAATAATGGAAGGGCTTTGACACCGTGGTGAGCCTTACTGTGAAGAAAGCGAAGTACCTGGACCCCAATCTTAGAATCCCCTTCCTTTAAGAAGTTTATCAACCCGTCTTAGATGATGCAAAGGAGGGATGGCTTAGCACGGCCAGCTCCTCGAATACCACACAACCTGCCCCATGTTGGTCAGGGGTTGTTTTATTTGCGTTTTTTGTTGCTCCTACCTTTCATATCCCAGAGGCCTACACGGGGATCGTTTTGGTTCTTTTTTTGGGTGTGTTTTCCCTGTTGTTTTGCATATTTTGCAAGGGGTACTTATGGAGGAATGTATTGTGCAACTTTTTGTTTTTTGGTTTTAACTAGTAACTTGCTGTATTTGGACGCACACTACTTGCCTTGGATAGACTTATAATTTCGTATTTTGCCTCCTCTATATGTCTTATTATTTTTTCTATTTTGCTTTGGTTTGTTATCGCTTGTCATTATTATTATCACCGCTATGGTGATTAAGTCTTTTGCGTTTTTTGAGGAGAGCTTACAATTTCGATCCGTTTTTTGCCAACCTATTGAAGAGCTCGCCACTTAAGATGAGTTTCTTCTGTCCAAGAGGGGCTTACGGCTTGAATTTATCTCGCCTATTTTGGAAGGATCAATGGTTTGAACATATTTTTCCTTTTCGAGACGGATCTAGATATCTTGCCTTTCTAGGAAGGGTTTACATATTTTGCCTTTCTAGGAAGGGTTTATGTTACCTAAGTAGTTCGCCCCTCGAGAGAAGTCTTATTGGTTTGGATGTTGTGTGCCTAAGGAGGGACTATGGCATTTGGAGTTGTTTTCCCAGCCTATTGAAGAGCTTATAACTTTGATCTATCCGCCTTAGAAGGGCTTACAGCTTATATGGATTCCACCCGCCTTGGAAGGGCTTATGGCTTATATGTATTTCAGCCACCTCGGAAGGGCTTACGGCTTATCTGTATTTCACTCACCTCAGAAGGGCTTACGGCTTATATTTATTTTACCCGCCTTGGAAGGGCTTACGGCTTATATGTAATTTGCCCGCCTCGGAAGGGCTTACGGCTTATACGTAGTTTGCCCGCCTTAGAAGAGCTTATGGCTTCAATATTTGTATTTAGCCCGCCTCGGAAGGGCTTACGGCTTCTAACGAATCCTTTATTTTTGTAGAAGGGAGAGTTTTTATAGAGGACATGATGTATTTTTATTCTTGTAAAAGACAGGACGCATTTTCATTCTTGTCATGACTTCATACAAGTATTTTCTCAAATTTAGGATTTTCCATGTTCTCGAGATTAGGGTTCTGTCTAGCTGTTGCAGACGATATGCCCTATCTCTGGCTGTCTAAGAGACCCTGTAGCGATCTTCCCAATTAGCTGATAGTTTCCCATGGCAATGCCCTGAAGATTATGCTCGTCTTAGTACTAGCTTACTTTCATGAAAGCTTCTCTTTCTTACTTTGGAATTACAGTATTTCGCCATCCTCTGCTTTTGAGCAATCATTCTGACTAATGCATTCTCACGTATCTCTTCCACTTCGTCCAATGACTGTCTTAGTTCTTCTTCATTACGTTCTTGGTTATAATCCCAAATTCGAAGGATGGGCTCTCTTATCTCCACTGGTAGCACCGCTTCCGTACCATACACCCGGTTGTATGGGGGTTTCCCCTGTGGTGTTTCGTATTGTGGCCCTATAGGTCCACAACATGCTAGGTAGTTCTTCTGCCCAGTTCCCTTCTACTTGATCCAATCGACATTTTAATCCTAAAAGAATGTGTTTGTTTGAGGATTCTGCCTGGCCATTACTTTGTGGGTGCGCTATGGAGGCATAGTTTATTTTGATCCCCAAGTTTCCACCGTAATCGCAAAACCTCTATGAGCTGAATTGGGTGCCATTGTCGGCAACTAGAACTCATGGGATTTCGTAATGAGTTATGATTCCCTTCCAAAGGAAGCGTTGGACAGTGTAGTCTGTAATTTGGGCCTCAGGTTCGGCTTCTATCCACTTACTAAACTAGCCTACGACCATGATGAAATATTTCCTCTGCCCAGTCGCTTTGGGGTGTGGACCTAAGATGTCTATCCCACATTAGGCGAAGGGAATGGGGTTGAGTATGGGCCGGAGTGAGGATGCAGGCGTGTGGATTATCAGAGCATGTTTCTGACACATCTCGCATTTCTCACGTAAGACGTACTTTCCTTCTTCCTCGCCAACGCACTTCAACAAGGGATGAATGAAAGATCTTTTGTATAAGTCCATGAGACTCATTTCTTGATTTTCCTTGCTTCTCGCTAGTAGCCGGGGCGGGTCCCTTTTTTATGAACTTAACGAGGGGGCGTCACCAATCATTCACGGCCTGTATTTGAACAATAGTTTCTTGAGGGGGCAAATTCCGGCATGAAATCTAGATTTCTTCTATCCGGATGGCGGGGTCTAGATCTCTTTCCTCTAATTATTAGCAACCCGGCTTAGCTCATCTGCTTTGATATTCTCGGTTCGCGGTATGAGGTGAATTTTGAAGTGGGGAAATGCCTATGCCACCTCGTTTACTATCTTCAAATATTCTAACATGACGGTGCTTTTCACCCCATAAATCCCCTGGACCTGCTTGATTACCAGCTGAGAGTCACTGAATACCTCTTCCTGCCGTGCTTCTGCTTTCTGTGCTATCCTTAGTCCATGGAAGAGTGCCTTGTATTCGGCTTCGTTATTGTTGACTTTAAACTTAAACCTTATGGCATAACGGGAAGTGCTAGTCTTCTGGCCAGATGAGTAGGATACTTGCCCTACTTCCTTGATTGTTGGAGGATCCGTCAACCTAAAATTTTTGTGATTTTTTCGAGACGTCCACCGGTTTTGAGCTTACCAATGTGTCGCCAGTGAATGAGCACTCGGCTAGGAAGTTAGCTAGTGCTCATGGCTTGTGATTCAAATTGGATATCATATTCGAAAAGCTCGACTACCCAAGCCAACATTCTTCCCGAGCATTCTAATCGTTGGAGCGATTTTTGAAGGGGTTGGTCAGTTCGTATTCAGATGCGAGGTGCCTGGAAGTAGGGACGAAGCTTTCAGGTAGCCATGATGACAGCATAAAGCAAGTTTTTCAATATGAGGATACACTTTTTCTGCCTCATCGGCTTTCTTTCGGGTTGGACATTCAAGTGGTGGCAAATGATGTTTTTATCTATCCCTGGCATCTCTTCTTCCGAGCACGCGAACACTTCTGGATATTGTCGGAGCACATGTAGGATTTGATTCTGGGAGTCCGAATTTAGTTGTGTTCCAATTTGGACCGTCCTTTCGGGTTCAAGTTCTACTTCGATGGTTTCTTCGAGGTCTGATTTCTTTTCTTTCTTGCCTTCTGCTTTCTTTGAATTCTGGGCGTCCCGGGTGTAACAGCAGTTGCGGGCCGTTCTTTGACATCCTTTGATGGTCAAAATGCTCCTTTCATCCATCTCAAATTTCATGGCTCGGTGATAAGTTGACACTACTGCTTTCAATGAATTCAACACAGGACGTCCCAAAATGGTGTTGAACTTTGAGTTCGCCGCGACAACCTAAAATTCAGCCCAAAGCGTATGTCAGCGGGCTAACAACTTCCCTGGGGAAATCTACGAAAGTCTCAGTTGTAGGGACCAGCTTTTGGTGCAAGATTTCCATTCTTTCAAAAAAAAAAATGGAAGACAAGGATGTTGACTGAGCTCCCTTGGTCCACTAGGACTCGCTGGATAGAGAAATTGTCAATTTCCATGGTAATAACCATGGGATGTTCGTGTGGGGTCCTGACATTTCCGAGGTCATCTTGTGTGAAGGTTAGGGGCTAGCATCTTCGGATTTTGCTTTCGCCTCTTACCTATATTTCATCGTTCATGTTTCCCCTTTTTTTTTATCATAGCTATCAAGCGTTTTGTAGTGCTTGTCGAAGCTTTGTGTTCTTCTCAAGGAGGTCCTAAGGTTCCAGGTTTAATTTTTTTTATATCTAAAAATTTCTCGAGATCGCCTTTTTTCTCTAGCTCATCCATTCAGTATCTGAGTGCCCGACAATCCTTGGTATCATGTCCAGTTCTGTCATGATATTCACTCCATTTCTTCTGGTTCATTCTTGACTCTAGATTTGTTGGGGTTTTAGTCCTTGGTATATCGGGCTTCTTTACTTCCAAGAGCAATTGGGGCGGTTTCTGTTGCCTGAAATTGTCGCTCCTTCTTGGATTTCTCACTATCAGCTCCCTTCTTGGATTGCCTGAAATTGATAAAGGCAGTTATGGCCGTTTCATCTACGAGGTTTGGAATGTTGATCATGGCCTTGGAGAAAAACCGGACAATTCCCCTCAAGGATTTGCCCTCATCCTGTCGCAGTCGTATTAACTGGACGACAGTTTTCTTCCTCCGCCTGTTGTTTAAAAAGTGACGGGTGAATTTCTCCAAAAGCTCCGAGAAACTATGGATCGAACCATTTGAGAGGGAGACGAACCAGGCTTGGAACATGCCCTTAAGTGTGGCCGGAAAGCATTTGCACCAAACATCTTCTGGGGTGTCTTGTATATACATTCGAGCCGGGAATACAAAAATGTGGTAGCCTAGGGTCTTGGGTCCCATCGAACAGCGCTAAGTTTGGCATTTTCACTTTCCCCATGAGGTAGGATAGTATAAAGGGTGGGAAGGGCGAATGGGTGATGGGTAGTCTCCCTAAAACCCTGGGCATCGTTCTATTGAGGCTTCTGTTTATGTTTGATTTGAGCAAGAGCTGGGTCCTTCTTTCAGTGTCTTCTTGCTCCAAAAGGTGTCGGCCTACCTCATCCTTTCCAAGATTTTCTTTTCTCCTCTTACTACTGTGTTCGGTGGAAGCAAGAAATTCGACAACCACGTCCAGATTTTGCTTCGGGGATTGAGGCAAAGATTTGCTTGAAGGATTTTGATCGGCGAGCCACAAGATTACCGTTCGAAGTTCATGGAGTTGACTTTGAGTGACGTATTGGTCCCCCGACTTCTTTGGCGAAGACGGAGATTCTATTGATTTGTTAAGGGGAAAGTTTTCCATTTCCCATAGACGGCGCCAACTATTTTGGGTACAGGTTCTTTTAATAGGAGGTCAAACTCAAACCTTATTTTTTATTAATTATGGAATTAGATACAAGAGTATTCTAACTTAGAACAAGAGTAGTAGAAAGAAAAGGAAAAGTGATATGTTCCCATCACAAGATTCTGGGTGGTATTTATAGCTTTGTCTGGAAGACGTATCTCCGTCTGGTTGAGTATGGGGATGTATTTCACCAGATGGGCCAATTCGGGGCGAGATGACCCTAGGCTCAAGATTCTTGGTTTTGGATAACTGTTCTCATGTGCACTGTGACGAGTTAGCTGAAGTAGTCTGTGGCTTGGGTGAGACTCGTATCTTGGGGGGAGATTCCCCTTGTGGATAGGGTCCCTGTTCCGAGTATCCATTAAGGCGTGAGCAGGAATTCATACTCGGTGGTGGGATGGAATTGTATGGTGGCGAGATGAAATTGTTCATGGCTACAGGATAAGATGCATCTCGGGGCGAGATGCGTCCTGGGCCTCAAAAGGCCTTGTCACCATTCCTTTATCTGGAAGCTGTTTGTGAGCTGTTATCAGGGGGCAATTTAGGGGGGGGGGGGGGGGGGGGGGGGGGGGGGGTGGGGGGGGGGGGGGGGGGGGCTGGGGGGGGGGGGGGTGGGGGGGGGGGGGGGGGGGGGGGGGGGGGGGGGGGGGGGGGGGGGGGGGAAATAAGAGTTTACCCTGCATTACCTTTACCCCTTTTTATGCCCCCATTACCCTTATTAAAACTTTGCCAAATGAGAATAAGTGTTTATCCCCCATTACCTTGTTGCCGAGCTGGGGGGTAAGATGTTGTTAACAATCAGTATTAGCCGAAAAAAGCGTTCGATTAGAGTTGAAAGTAACTTGAATAGCTCAGATCAGTAGTGAGTTTGACTTGATAGTAAGCTTGGCTTAATTATGAGCATAATTTGGCTCGATACCAAGCTCAAACAAACATTTGAGAGCTCAATGGGACCTCAACTCGAACTCAAACTCTAATACGGTTTATCAAATTTGAATTTGAATAAAAAAGATGGTTCAATTCGATTCGACTAGTTTACACAATTAAAAGGATCCTCCCAACAGGAATCCCATATTCTTGGGGCTCCCAAAAAACGGGGGCTCCCGTTGAGGTCCAACATTCCAAAGGAAGCCCCCAATTTCTTTTTGTTATTTTTTTTTAGTTTATGTTTTATTTACTGTTTTTAATTAATAAAATATAT
This sequence comes from Simmondsia chinensis, assembly GCA_018398585.1. NCBI lineage: Eukaryota > Viridiplantae > Streptophyta > Magnoliopsida > Caryophyllales > Simmondsiaceae > Simmondsia > Simmondsia chinensis. Next base: position 28,864,412 of record JAGTTD010000008.1, on the reverse strand, counting down.
TAGATTTTATTTTAAAATATATTTTAAATATTAATAATTTTTATATATTAAATGTGAGTAATTTTTTTCTATTTAATTATTCATATTAAGTTATTTTTTCACCAATATAAATCCTAATTTTTCATAGTTGTAATTCATTTTCTCAATATAGTTAATTATTTTTTAATCTCGTTTGTTTTTAATGCATTTTTTTCTTTTGTCTTAAATTAATTAAAATAGTATAAATTGTCAGAACTAAACACAAAAATTATACAAAAAAGTATCAAGTATAAATGTTATTACCAATAACTCGTGGAGATGATAAAATATCCAATAATGTAACAGCTGAGCGAAGAGTAGACCACGATCTCTTTAATATGGTTTTATGCCCCTCTCGGATCTAAGCCGATGTAGTTGGTACCTTTTCAGGTTACTAAAGTGACTTCAATAAGAGATCTGGTTACTATAACCACAAGTTATCTTTTGCTTGTTGACTGTCACACTAGGATCATGGGCATATTAATGTAGTGTTACATTTACCTTGTAGATTTTTTAACCCACTTATTGAATTCATTTTATACTCTCAAAATTAAAGTAAACCTTGTTTCCGGTTATCTCTTAAATATAAGGGCATGTTGCGAGAAGAAGTTGAGTTTGGTCATTATATTATTATCATGAATGCTGTTCTTATTGGTAAAGGCTATACTTGCAACATTATGTTTAAACTTTGTGGCAAATAAACTACTCTCCCCCCCCTCCCCCCCCCCCCCCCCCCCCCCCCCCTCCTCCTTAATTATTTTTTATTTTGTTTCTTATATGAATATCTGGCATACTAGAATTAGATGCGCGAATAGCAAATATTTGAGCAAGCAACGGTGAGTCATAATCAAATTATTTATTGGTCATAAGCGTTCACATAACAAGTAAAATATTTTGTTCTTAAATATTTTATTTATGTCTTTTAAATTGTTGATAAATTTATATTCGGTAAGGTGTAGGGGAGGCTCTATGTCTGCTGCAGTTGGTTTTTGTATCTTGGTGGTGGCATGCTGGTAACTGTTACAACTGGCTTAGATGCAAGAGGAGTGCGAAACCGTCTTAAGAAAGCGTGATCCATGCCTCGCTCTACTGTTACATTATGGGTATTTTCGTCAGCTCTACGAGTTATTGGTAGCAACTTTCTACTTCGTACTTTTTTGTATATTTTTCGGTGTTTAGTTTTGACAACTTAAAGACAGCTTCTTAGCTTGTAAAGGTGAAGCTAGTGAGGTAAACTTTATCTATACTAATGATAATAATTCTAAGGGTCAAAATTCAATGTCCAATGCCCAACATAGTCCTAGAGGCAAAAATTATGACGGAAAATAATTGCCAAAAAAAAAAAAAAAAATCTAGCAAAGTCTCTACTAATGAATGTAATCCTACGAAGCAATTTGTTGCCATGATAACTAAAATGGACACTATTAAAAATTATGATGGTTGGTAGATAGACATTGGTGCCACTTGGCATGTGTGTTATGATAAAAACTGGTTTAAAAAACTTATAATATTGTTGACAGCGTGATCCGTGCCTCGCGCAACTATTACATTATTGCTATTATGTTATTTTCACACATTTGAGGCAATATTTTTTCTATTTTGTATATTTTATATAGTATTTTTTATACTTGGTTCCAATATAAATAACATTAAATTTTAAAATGACTAAAAAAAATAAAAATAAGGTTCAAAAAAGGAAACTTAAGATAGAAAAGAAACGCTCCATTTTTAATGATATATTAAGATAAGGCTTTAAAAATAGAACTTAGATTAGTGATAGTCGACATTTTTTTACCAAACTAACACATTTTTTAAAAAAAATTACCAAATTAGCACCTTCACAAAAATATTTACCAAACTAGTACAGTTTACTGTTTATTTACTTAAATACGCCATTTAAAACGGTGTTTGTAGTTTGTATGTATTAAAAACGCCGCTTGTAACAACGTTTTATGCAAAAAAAAAAAAAAAATAAATAAATAAATTGTTGGTAAGTTTTTATATTAAACCCTATGATATTTTTTGATAAGTTATATTAATGGTGTTTTAATATTTAATAACATATTGCTAGCAAAAATTATTATGTTATATTTGAATATACTTGTAATTTTAATGGCTTTTATAATTCTTAAATGTTGCGCTTTAATATAACACCATTAATATTCTTTTATTTTTGATTGTATGATATTTGGAAAACTATTTTTTGAAATGTAAAATTATCTTTTAAATGATTGTAATACTTTTAGATATTTAAAATATTTTGTAGACACATTATAATTATTTTAATGTGACTTTACGAATTTTTTAAATATTTAAATTCTAATTTTCAAATATGTTTTTGTAATACCAAATTTTTGCCTTAAAATAATTGTATTGTTTTGGTAACAAGGGACTGGGTTGCGCCAATTAACCCGGGCGAAATGAGGATGCCCATACCCCCATGAGCAAGTAAGTCATAAGTATATCCTCAGTGAAAATCAAACTCCTGACCTCCGGGCGATGACAGCATGGGTAGGAGACACCACAACTGAAACATTCTCATGATGGCATAATATGTTTAAAAATTATTTAAATTATGTAAAGTTATTACAAAAATTTAATTCATAATTACATATTTGAAAATATAATTTCTAACATTTTAAGTGCAACATTGATGAAATATCAAAAGTTAACAACAGCATGAATATTTTAAAATATAATCATGCAAGCTTGTAACATAAAAGTTTTTCTAACAATTTTTAATATCTTAAAATTTTGAATAACTTTAAAATAATTGTAATATATATAAAAAATAATTGTAAATGTAAAAAATGTTAAATAAAATCAAATTTGAATATTTAAAAAATTCGTAAAGTCATATTCAAATAATTATAATATGTCTATAAAATATTTTAAATATTTAAAAGTATTACAAACATTTAAAAGATAATTCTACGTTTCAAAAAATAGTTTTCTAAATATCATACAATAAAAAATAAACGGATATTAATGGTTTTATATTAAAGTGCAACACTGAAGAATTATAAAAGCCATCAAAATCACAAGTATATTCAAATATAACATAATAATTTTTTCTAGCAGTATATTATTAAATATAAAAATACCATTACTATAACTTACCAAAAAAAAATCAAAGGGTTTAATATAAAAAATTAACAAAAAAGGGGGTTTAATATAAAATGTTGTTTGTAACGGCATTTTATATAGTTATCAAAAAAATATATATATAAAATGTTGTTACGAATGGCATTTTTAATGCATATAACCTAAAAATGCCGTTTTTAATAGCGTATTTAAGTAAATAAATAGTACACAATGCTAGTTTAGTAAATTTTTTTGTAAAGATACTATTTTGATAAGTTTTTTTTAAAAAATGTGTTAGGTTGGTAAAAAAGTAGGGATAGTCTAAGTAGTGTAAATAATATCGGGTTTTCTCACATTTTACAACAACAGTACAGTTAAAGGGTATGTTTCGCGTGGAAGGAGGAAGCAAATCCCAGGCGACCAGGTCTGCAAAGTGTCAGTAAGTGCTTGCCGTGCGATGTACAGATGTCGCGTATATTTTAAAATATGTATAAAGACTAAAATTATTATTTGTTTTTAAATTAGTTGCATTTTTAACTATTATTTCTTATATATTTACAGTATATGAGAGATTAGTTTAGGGAGCATACCCAATAGGGTTGCTGGAGTACGTATATATAGAGAAACTCAAAATCTAGAAATTACATAAGAGCCCTTAGTCTGATATAAGTACAGATAAATACTAATCTGATATACTATACTAATACGTCCCCTCAATCTCTACAGGGGGACCAACGTGTAGATTGGCTCTGTGGAAGTGGAAGCGGAAGCGATCAGTGGCCAATCTTTTGGTGAATATGTCAGCAACCTGTTTTGTAATAGGTATAAATCAAACCTGGATATCACCCTTAATAACCTTCTCGGGAGCATAATGGAAGTCCACATCAACGTGTTTGCTAAGATCGCTAGAAATAAGATTCATAGCTAAGTAGGTAGCGGAGACATTGTCACAATAGATGACAATGGGACCAGAGTGCCGTAAACCTAAGTCACGCATAACATATCTAATCCAGTCACACTCAGCAACAACCTTAGCAATAGCCTGGTATTTAGACTCAGTAGTGGACTTAGCAACAGTTGGTTGCTTCTTCGCAAGCCAATAAATGAGATTAGGGCCGAGAAATAAGGCAAACCCAGTAGTGGAGCGACGTGTATCGGGGCAACTCCCCCAGTCAGCATCAGCATAGGCAGTAACAAAGGTGTCAGAGCCCGGAGTAACAGTGAGGCCATGGTCAGGTGTGTGCTTAAGGTATCGCAGAATGCGTTTCACCATTTGCCAATGAGATGTACTAGGAGCATGCATGAACTGAGATACTCGGTTGACCGCATATGAAATGTCAGGGTGAGTCATGGTTAGGTACTGGAGAGCACCCACCACACTTCAAAACTCGGCCGGATCAGGTAATAGAGTCATGTCAGTCGCTGATGGTTGAACCTGGGCAGGTAGAGGGGTTTGAACAGGTTTGGCTTCAAGCATATCATGCTTGCCAAGAAGATCCAAGGTGTATTTGTGTTGAGAAAGAAAGAGGCCATACAGAGTGTGTTTAGCTTCAATACTAAGAAAATAATGAAGCAGGCCTAGGTCTTTCATGGCAAATTGAGTGGACAAAGAGTCAATTAAGCGAGTAAGTAAAGTCGAGTTAGAACCAGTGAGGATAATGTCATCCACATACAAGAGGAGAAACACGATGCTATTAGGAGAACGGTGGATGAACAAGGAAGGATCAGCTTTGCTACAGTAGAACCCAAGACTGTAGAGAAACATGCTAAACCTATGAAACCAAGCTCGAGGTGCTTGTTTGAGGCCAAATAGGGCCTTTCGCAAGCGGCATACATGCGCAGGGAACTTAGGGTGGATGACCTGGAGGCTGCCGCATGTATACTTCTTCTTTTAAAAATCCATGTAACAACGCGTTTTTGACATCAAGTTGGCAAATGGACAGTTTATTAGTGACAGCAAGAGCAAGTATAAATCTAATAGTGGTGGGTTTCACAATGGGACTAAAGGTTTCAAAGTAGTCAAGTCCTTCTCGTTGGTGAAGACCTCGAGCAATGAGTCGAGCCTTGAAGCGATCAGTGGAACCATCAGGCTTATACTTGACCTTATACTTTCACTTACTACCAACCACATTTTGAGAAGGCGACGGGGGAACAAGATCGCAAGTCTAATTTTGAAGAAGTGCATTAAATTCCTTAATCATGACTTCCTGTCACTGAGGGTTTTTGATAGCCTGCGAAAAGCAAGTAGGTTCCTAGACTACGACAACAGAGCTAAGAGACAGTATGTGCTTGGACTTACGTATGCTATCTTTAAGCCGGGTACGCATAGGGTGCACGTTAGAGACAGAGGCCGAGCCAGTGGGAGGGGGTGAAGACATGGAAAGACCATCCAAGGAGGTCACGGGAGGGCTCATAGGAGGTGTATGAGAGATGCCCCCTGAGTCTACAACGGGGAGATCGGAAACCGTGGGGCCCACAATGTCGAGTACAGCAGGTCCCACAGTATCAATTATAAGAGGAGGAGGGAGAAAAAGTTATTTAGGGTTTGAGGATGACCGGTGATGGTGGTGGGTTGCTGCGTTGGGGACGACGGCGGCTGTGCACTTGGAGAAGATGAAAAGGTCAACCATTTTCTCCTTTTTTATTTTTGATATTAGGGTTTGGGAAAATAATTAGGGTTTATATGCCCTGATACCATGTGACAGAACAGTTTATGGAGCATACCCAATAGAGTTGTTGAGGTATGTATATATAGAGAAATCCAAAGTATAAAAATTACATAAGAGCCCTTAGGTTGATACAAATACAGATAAATACTCAAATAAATACTAATCTGATATACTATACTAATACATTGGTTTTTAATATTTACTCATTGGTAGCCACACAGGCCACGCATGACATTTAGACCCTATATGCTTCTTTGCTTGCTCTTTTTATGCTTCCCTCATGCTCCATACTCCCTCATTTTCATGCTCTTTATACAGGTTCTATACAATCTATCATTTATCATCTAGAGGTCCTTGGAAACAGTCTCTCGTTAGAGTCTCACACTAATGGGATAAGGCTGCTTACATTCTACCCTCCAAATCCCGCACAAACAAGAGCCCTTATGGCACTGTACAGATGTCGAGGGAACACGTCGCTGTCCTGGTTAGATTTGATTCTCTAGGCAAATGCAAGTCTTTGTAATTGAATCTACTTTTTCATGGTTGCAGAATTGTTGACTGTCGGGGTTAATTTCATATCTTACCTACCCCTGTCATCCACTTGTACGGCCCCAAACAACCCTATGCTTCTATAATTAACACCCTTATTAAGATGCATAAAGCGATTTATGTTTGTAAGGTTATTATCGAATTAAAATTGTAATTATTAATGTAAAAAGTTTTGTAGTTACTCTTTATTACATATTACATTATTATTCTGTTAATAATAATACTCTTTATTTTTTACTTTTAGCTTCTTCCTTACTATTTTTCATTTGAACAATACATTTTAGAATATAAAATCATTAAAATTTTGGTTGACACATGGACTAAACATTAGATTATGGAATTGCAATCCAAATTGAAGTTATTATTGAAATTGGAATTAGGATATAATAGATATTCCATTGTTTGAATAACCATAAAATTCAAAGTTAGAATTGTAATCGCCCAACTAACATAATCCAGTATAAATAAGTTAGCCACGTGTTAGACACGTAATTAACTACTATTTTAGAAGATAATTTTTTATTAATAATAATATAGGTTATTTTTCTTTTATTACTCAATTAGAATAATATTAGTACTAATTAGTATTTTCTCTCTCTAAGTCTATAAATAGAGAGTGTTAGGTTGTAATGGAAATCAATAAAAGAATTAAAAACCTAATTGTATCTCTTCTCTCTTTGATTCTCTCTCTTCTCCCCCTAATTCTATTGCTCTTCTCCCTTAAACTCTATTTCTGTTAAATTCATTGTAACATAACCATCTTGAGTTTTGAATTAATCAATTTTTATGGGAACTAGTGCTTGCGTGTTGGTACCCTTTTAGGTAAGTCTTTTCACTGGTAAGTGAGCTTAAACCTTTTCTTCCCATTCTCTTATTCCAAGCCTTCCATATCTAAGATGAATAGAGAAAACAATTAAAGAAATAAGCTACCCTAACACATTACCTCTAATCAACAAAGACATCACAATTCTCTTATCTCTCTTGTTTTCTTCTTCTTCTTTATTTTTTCTTTTCTTTTTTTTTTTTTTTTTTTTTTTGTGAGTAACTCATGGTTAGGCGTGTTTCCCTAGGACCTATGTAGTGAGTTTTCAGCTGGTGAGTCCTGATCCAGTTGGCTTAAGGCACCGAGTGTAGAGCACTCCTCGGACCTAATGGCTCGAGCCAAAGGGCCTCACAACATAAGCTGTTATTAGCACATACCCTAAAAGAATATCTCACTTCTGTTAGACATTGGTGTTTGTTAAAGTGAATTAAAGAAGTTGATTCTTCTTAAGCTTTCCCTGTAGCCCGCATAAGGAGCTTTTGACCGGCAACTCCAAATGCAATTAGCTTAGGGTATCGGGCGTTAAAACAGCCTTACGGGCTTACTTGCTTGAGATATAGGGGCTAAAAGAACAACCAAGTCACAGGCACTTACCTGATTAAACAAATATTGGTACCTCTTTATTTATTTATTTTTTCAATAGAATAAATACAAGAAAAAAAAAGGATAGACTAGTGATTTAAGCATTGTTGTGAGTCAAGTGCTCAATTCTGATTCCTAAAATTATTCCCACTAATGCAACTTAAAATGTAGCGTTTGTCAAAAGATTATGGGTAAAATGTAATAATCTCTCAAACTAGTTTGAAGACAAAAAAATAATTCAACAGTAAGATCGAGTAATAATCTCATTATATAAAAATTCTAACAGCCTTAGGACATCTCAAATTTGAACTTCATTATAATTCACAACTATTCAAAACTATTCCATATAAAAACTCAGCTAATTTAAACTAATTTATGCTAAGAGGACAAATGATAATTTAAACCACTCATGCCATCCCCTAACACAAACCTTGCATTGTCCTCAATGCAAACCAAAGAAAATTAAATACGAGCAAGGAAATGAAAGAGATGACCTAAGTAGCCAGGTACACTAATCCAGTATAATCGACGAGACTTCATGTGGTGAAGGCCATCCCAGAATGACATGCAAAAAGACAGAGCTGCCCAATAAGACAAATCAAGACAGATGACCAAGTAGAATCGTTAGAAGCATTAGGAAACATTCGGAAAACAAGCATTTGCTACATCCGAGAAACAAAATAGTCAATGGTAGGGGTAACTAAGAGCCCTGGAAGCTAAAGAAAGGTCGATCCGAAAATTAAATTACAAAACTAAAGTAGGATGTGCTGCCTCCTAGGAGCACCAAGTTTAACGTCTTTAGCCAGATGTGGTGTAAAACTCACAGTCAACCAAAATCTAGGTGACATCCTCGAAATAAATCATGTTGAGCTTGTCAAGATAATCCCCAAACCCAATAATGCTTCTAGACTTGTGGCTATCAAGAAGAGAAAAATGGCCAGCATCAGGCTCTCAAACCTCTATCTTATCATGCTTAGATAATGACTTATCAATTATCACACAGTTACAACACAGACAGGGACATTACTCCAATTAGCACTTCTAATAGAATCGGGTGAACCTAACTCTACCAAAGGGTCAATATCATCAACCCTATAACACTCCCACTGTCTCAGGATGTCAAGCAATATTTGAGAATTCAATTGGCCTTTAAGGTTTCCAAAAGAAACCTCTAGCACTCACGTTCTACACTGAATCACGACGTCGGCTGTTGCTAGGAACGTTCAACCTAGAATGATGAGAGTGTTGTTCTTCCACCTATGAATAAGGTCCATATCTAAGACAATAAAGTCAACCGGAAAGACAAACTTGTCAACTTTGACAAGCATATTCTCCAACACTCCATGAGGAACACGCTCTATCCTGTCATCCAATTGAAGTGTGACATTATTTGGCTTAAGGTCTCTTATACCCAATTGTTGAAAAATTGAGTATGGGGTGAGGTTTACACACTCGCTCCTAGGTCTAAAAGAGCTCGACTTGTGTAACTCTCTCCTATAAAACATGGGACCACAAAGGTCCCAGGATCCCTAAACTTAGGCAGCGTGCCCATGGCTAGAATACTACTAACCTTTTCAATCAATCGAACCTTCTCCGGAACGTGTTCCTGTGCGCGCTTCTTTCTGACACAATGATCCTTGAGGAAATTGGCATACATGGGAATATGTTTAATCGAGTCAATCAATGGCAAGTTGATTTTGATGATTTTAGATAAGTCCAATAGCTCAGCCCTCTTTGGGTCGATCTTGTCCTTCCTGTCCTAAAAGGGCCGAAGGACAAAGGATGACGGGTTCAGGTGATGAACCCAATGAAGGTGCTCATGCTCCATCGCTATCAGCAGTGGGGGGTGGAATCACGCCTTCCTACTCAACCTCTATTTCTACCTCTCTCGGAATTTCCTCACCCGAAACTGACACAAACTTAGCTTTCTTATGAGTGACCTGGCTAAGGTTAGAACTAGTTGACCCTTTAGGATTTGCAAGAGGTTAGGAGGGTAACCTCCCTTCCTATCTTCTGTTTAAAACTTGTGCTAGATGTCTTAGTTGGTTCTCTAGCTTGGAAATAGACTGTGAATGAGATAGAACTATCTGTTTGGTTTTTCCTCCATAAGGCAGAGCATACACTCCCCAAACTGAGAAGCGTGCCTTGGAAGCTGGGGTGGGGGGTTAGTTTTCATAGTTGGAGTGTTAGAAGAAGAGTCATACCTTTGCCCTTCCTGATAACCGGGAGAGGGTGCATTACCTACAAATCCAGGTGCTTGTTGCCTCGTGGCTTGATTTTGATTGGTATTCCGCTTCCACAAAAAATTTGGATTTTGTGCAACATAAACCTAGTCCTGAACGTATTCAGGGAATTGTAAGGCATATAAACAGTCGAAAACAAAATGGTCCTCTCCTAAACAAATGCCACATGGAGTAGTACCCCTTGAAAACTCAGCTATGTTAACTAGGCGAACATTAGTAGGATTTGCATGCATATTCATCATCTGATCCATCTTCCTACTAAAGGTGTCAAGTCTAAGATTCACGTCTTTTTTTTGTGCTATTTCGTAGACACCACGTGTGCGTCCCTTGACCACCCTCGCAGAAGACACTTGGTCAAGGGAGTGTTTGCTGAAGTGCTCAAATAACATCCATGCCTCATCCTCATCTTGTTAGTTAAATGCTCCCCGACAATGGCACTAAAAACATGTAGTTTTAAAAGATGTGTTTTAAATCCGTCTACATGCAAGTGTACAAGACCGTCGCAGCTTGGTCGGGTATATGGATGTCGTATCCTCAAGGAATCAATATTAAGTTGGACTCAGTGATTAAAGAATGGTTTTATTTAGGTTTTGTTGGTGGAGTGAGCAATTAATGATAATAACATAATTAAAATAATGTGCAGGTTGCCAATTCCATTGAGGATAGTTTAGAGAATGAATTCAGGGTTGCTTAACTCGCATCCTGACATTATAATTTTTTTTAATGACAATGATTTAGGAGGTCTAGGCTGCAAGCACTAAGCCTAAGTTAACATTTAATTAGGGCATAGGGTAATGAAATAAATTTTCCAAGTCCATATGTAATATGTATATTTTTTTTATGCTATTTTAATTAGATAATTATTAATATTATAAAAAAACCTATGTAAGTTTTTTTATAAAAATAACAATTGTAATTGTTTTTTTTAGGGCTTTTCACTAAAAATCACATACAAAAGTAGTTCTTTTCTATTAGATCACCACAACTTTCGAAAACCACCTTGAAATAAAATTTTCAATCGACCAACAAAGATAACAATGTAAGTTTTTTGTTAATATATATTTTGTATTATTAAATAAGTATCATATTTTGTAATTACCTATTTTATAATATTAAATATAAATAATACTTATTTATTTCTATTCAACAATAGCTTTAGTATTATTTATCTACTTTATTATGGACAAGCAGATCTTTCACTGATACACTATAATTAATGCATTTTATTTCCACTCCCACACTCCATCCATTCCCATTCCCATTACACCCCCCCCCCCCCCCCCCCCCCCCCAAAAAAAAAAATCCCTTGTAACAAACTATTGGGAAAAAGTAATTTTGTTGGAAAAATAAACTCCGATACCGATCGTTGGGTTCACAATTTTTCAAATGTGGCAACAACAAGAGGTACCTATTAGAGCACTTAATGTAAAAGACTCTTCTTTCTACCTAAGCCCCCAGTCGGAAAGTCACACTTCGTGACACCTCACGTGTGAGAGTTCCCGGGAATAGATTTATCTCTAAAAACCCTTTGCCCTAATACCGGTTGTTGGGACGAATTTCAAAAATTCTCCCTAATTTTATGAAGTTTACACAGCGGAAGGGTTTAAAATTTATAATTCTAAACCTAGGGTTGATTTAAAATTCAAAATTTTAAATCTATAGATTTAAATTCATAATTTAATTCTACAAATCTAAATTCTTAATTTAGATCTACAGGTCTTTTACTCTAATACATTCATAACAATACATAAACTTAAACAGGTATAATAATAAATACTGTAAATAGATAGAAAAGGAAAAACAAAAATTAAGGAAAGAAAACATACCTAGAATTGCTCCAATATAAGAAAACTAGAAAGAAATAATAATAATCAAAAGAATACCAAAAATCGAGACCTCGCGATCTTCTACGCAATGGCCTCGAACTGCCCAGAGGGTGGACTCCGAAAAATATAAAACTAGGAAAGAAATTTTAACGGAAAATTTTCTCTCAAATTAGGTTTCTGAAACAATTTCAAAAACCCAAAAATATTTCTTTGAAATTGAATGCCAAACTAATGAAATAGGTGTCTTTATTTATAATAGACTTCCGGAGCAAAAATATTACTCAAAAACAGATGCAGGATTCGTTGATATCAAAAATTAGTTTAAAACTAAACGCATCGTTTTATCCAAAAACCAGAGAAAACGCTGCGTTTTGTGAACAATTTCAGCCCGTAATTTGGTTTGTCAAATGCTACCACATGGTAGCTTCTGATTCGTCCGCTAACACTGACACAGATCAACCAGAGGACGTCCCAAGTTGCACGCTAGTTCGTCCGATTCTAAATGCTCGGATAGCCACTGTGCACGTACGATTTTTTCCCTTTTTTTTTGGCTTGTTTCCCACATGTAAAAATTCATCTTATGAATTTTAATTTTTCAAAATTATTTTATTTTATAATTTTTAAGATTTATTCATCTCATAAATAATGTTTGGCAAAATTAATTTACTCATTTCATGGATAAATAATTCATCTTATGCATTCTTTAATATTTTTCCGATGGCAATAAATATAGAGGCTTGGGCAGGGACCTCAGGGACAATTTAAATCCAGGTCCAAATGAGTTAAATTAATCATCTCATGAAATAATTTAATTACCATTTAATGAGACTTAATTCCATTAAATAAATCCACTACACTCCAGACTTAAACTATTTATTCGATATATCCCTAACAGATTGTATTGATGACAAAAAACTCCTCCACTAGATGTCCACGACGAAGAATAAGTATAACTACTGCCATTATCCTTCTCACAGCTTCTCCATTAGTTACCGACTTGCCCTTCACTGACTAATTCATTTATACTTGTACATATTCATAGTATAAATTCCAAGTGTCAAATACTTCGAATACTTTGGCCAAAGTTTTCGATCTATTCAAATACTCATGAATCAACTAAGGGGACATCTGCATCTCATAAGAACCTATAGATTCCTTATTGAATATATTATCCTTGTCACACTTTGCGCCGCTACCCAGTGTACCTAGGAATTCAGTCATGCGTTTAGACCTTACTTATAGTACACCAAAATAACTAACGCTCCATGTACAAGTCCAGAATACTCTCAGGATTTACAGTCATCGTTCAAACAGTACAGCATGAATCATTCATCTTCGATAGTAGTCTAGAAACAAGCAACTCACATGGTCCAACTCAGTGTGTCAATCTTATTAAACACACTAACATAACACTTTTAGATCACCATCCACATGACCAAGACAAGTCATCTAAAGTGTCACGTTATAATCTTAGCATACAAGTGGTCCAAACTTGTCTTCGACTTCGAGTCTTTCAAACAACAATCCATACCATTTGTTCCAAGTCTATCTGTGGGTTAATCTCATAAACCACTTATAACAAACATGTAAATTGTAGTTTGAGGATTACACCCATCTCATGGATATTTCCAAAAAGAAAAACACATGTAGTATAAATCTCGTTTGCACAAATTTAACAAGGAAATGACTGGAACTTCAAATTTATTCTTCAATAGAGCAATATTTATATAATGAATCTGGATTTTAGGACACTGTTCCTAACAATCTCCCACTTGTCCTAAATCCAATTTATGACAAGCTTTATACCCATCTCTTTTGTGTATGAACCAAAAGTCTACTAGGTCAATTATTATATCTGAACCAACATGCCCTCTATGCTGCTTCGGAAGCTACAACGTATTTAGCCTCCATGATGAAGTCGGAAATGCAATACTGCTTGACATTCCTCCAACTAAAGGAGTCTTAAAACAATATATCCAACTGGAACCAGCTCGTCACTTTGACAAATTAGCATACAATCTCTAGATTAGCATATAATCTCCAGTTCTTCTTAAGTACTAGAGAAAACGCTTCATTGCCACCTTGTGCATCGGACCTGAGTTAGACTAACACCTACGTACTATACCATAGCATAGCAAATATCTGGTCTCGTGCACAGCATGGCATACATGAGGCTCCCACTAGTGAAGAATATGGAATATTCCTCAACTATTCCTCCCCTTGCGGTGCCATAGAACACCGCTCTAAAGAGAAAAAGGGACTTCATGCCTGAAAGGTGAAAAACCTTTCTTAGAGTCCTCCATGCAATACCTTGAAAATATTTGTCAATATAAGTGGCTAGAGAAAGACCCAACATCCTAATTTTACCACTTTGTAGAAGCTGAATCCTAAGAGTAGAGCTGGCTTCTCCTATGTCCTTCATATTGAGCTATCATGACAATCAAATCTTTACAGCTAATGACACCCTCACAATATTCCTAATGAGTAGTATATTGTTGGCATATAATACCAAGGAAGTAACTACTTTCTCTTAACATCGTTTGTACACACATGGTTCGTTCAACTAATTGCTCAAAACTATAAGACTTAATTGCTTCATTGTGACTAAAAGGATCAGATTCAATGCCACGGTCAACCGCTAAAAGTTTTCACTATGAACCTGTCAGGTGTCCTGACAATCTTCCCACCACACCTAAGCTCTAGTGTACCTTGAACATTCTCGTTCCTATCAGTAGGTGCATCTAATGCATCCACTCTATCTTGAGTTGTGTCAACATGTTCAGAATTAGTGTTATTTTCTTTTAATTCTTATAATACTATTTTATTTTTATTTTTGTAGTTTACTTGCAAAATCCTTCTCTAAATATGTTGCATTGTATTTACAAAATCCCTTTTAATCAAAAACTATAGAAAGACCGTCCTTGTTCCTTTTATTTGCCACACCATTCTGTTGCAGTGTGCCCAAAGCAGAAAGCTGAGATCTTATCTCATTCGCAGTTAGGAAATCCAGAAATTTACCCGAAGAATATTAACCACCTCGATCTAATCGAAGTGACTTAACTTGTTTGCCTAATAGCTTTTAAAATTCAACTTTCTACTCTTTGAATTTTTTAAAATGTCCGACTTATGTCCCATTAGGTAAACATGTCCATGCCTTGAGTAATCATCACTAATGTGGTTAAGTATTCGTACCCACATATTGCCTGAACATGTATTGGTCCACATGAATCTATGTGAACCAGCTCAAGTAAGTCACCAATCCTGTTGCCTTGACTCTTGACGATAGACTTGGTCATCTCTCTTTCTATGTAGGATTTGCAGATTGGTAATGACCTCAAGTCCAAAGCCTCTATTAGTCCATCTTTTACCAATCTTTGGATCCCGTTCGAATTAGTGTGACCTAAATATTGGTGCCATGTATAGGCAATATCCCTTTTAAGGTATTTTCTTTTAGGAGATCGAACAAGTGAGCTTGTGTTAGATTCTTTTAAACAAATATGAGAGTTTTGATCAATAAACAACATGAATAAACCATTTATGCAAGTTTATTTTCCAAATTTATTTCTTGTATTAAAAGGTTCATAATCAAAATCAACTGAATAACAATTATGCATAAAACTAGTTACAGAAATCTAATTCCGGTGTAGAGTAGCTACAAATAATCAATTTTTAAATTGAAAAACTCGAACGATAAAGACTAAGCTAACATCTCCTACACTTAATACCACTACTCTTGTACTATCCCTGAACATCAGGTATAGCTCCCCATCATGCAGCCTTTTGGTTAGCCTGAGCCCCTGTAACATATTACAAACATGGTCAGTTGGACCTAAGTCCACACACCAAGAACTTGGTGGACTCTCAATTGTGCATGGTTAAACTCAGTGAGATATCAATATATCTTTACCAGATGGCGTAGTAGTCTTTCTAAGAAGAGAAGCTAAGTACTTAATGCAGTTTTTTATCCAGTGGCCAGTCTTCCTACAAAAGAAACGCTTTCCTTTTGCCAACTTTATTATGGACTTCGTTGCTACTATAACAACCTTGCCTTTTCCTTTCTTTGCAGTAGGTCCCTTGTGAGTAATAACTAAGTCCAACTTGGTTTTTCTAGGCAAAGTAATTTGGTCCAATGAGTTCATTATGCATTAGTAATCAAGTGAAGTTCACCAGTCTTATCCAATTCAAAATACTATAAATGCAAATATTCGTGTAATTGTCTAACAAGAGTCATGTATAATGTAGTGATATCTATTCTTTCAATTTAGCATACACAATAAGTCAGATATCCACCAAACTATACTATCATGCATACAGTGATGACCAAACACATCACTCCTTACTCCCTGGCAGCGGGGTCGAACGAAGCTAGTTCAAATGAGAACTATTCTTAATTAACATATTTTCTTGTAACTCTTACTGCACATAATTAGGTCACCACTATACCTTAGTCTTTAACATAACACAACATAGCTCCTCGGGGAGGCTAATGCATCACGCTAGTCAAGTGTAAACCATTACCTAAACCTCCATACAAATACACATAATACTCCATGGCAGTGTGGTCACATCGTTTTTTGCACTTTGGTTTATCCCAACAGAAATCTAACCGTGTAATCTGCAAACCGGCATCCTCCTCAGGGAAGTATATCGATCTACTATACTGCTAGGCCGATAATGGAGATTGTGAGTTTACAACAATTAAAACCTCACTCCCACTGGATTTTTAAAACTAGTTACTTTTAATTAACTTGTATTTACCACCTGGATTATCTCACAACACCTTTTAGAATTTCATTCTAAAATTAACCAAATTAATTAATTAATTCAAAAAATTGTCATTTTACAACATCGATTTTCTCATAATCTTGCTTTAGAATCTCATTCTAAATTTATTCAATAAAATTAATTAATTAATTAATTTTACTTTTAAAAACGGTACCATAGATTATCTTATAGCCAATTATTTAGAATCACATTCTAAAACAAAATTTATTTTTTTATTTAAAATGATACCAAAATTTAGATTATCTCATAATCTATTTTTAGAATCCAATTCTAAAATTAAATTAATTAATATAAATTAATTTTATTTGAAGCAGTAGTAACTTAAAATTTAGACTATCTTATAGTCCATTTTAGAATGTTATTCTAAAATTAAATTAATTATTATAATTAATTTTTATTTTTAAAATAATATTGAGTTAGACAATTTTATAGGCTATTTTAGAATCTTATTAGCAAAATAATTTAAAATAACACAGATTTACAACTTAGATTAGCTCATAATCTAATTTAGAATCTCATTCCAAAAAGAAAGAAATTAATTAATAAACTAATTGATTGATAATTATTATATAAACTAGTAAATAAATAATTATAATTATTATCATTTTTCTTAAGATCTGACGCTGATGTCAGACCAACGTTAGAGGATGTTGCTAACATCAGTGTCAATTTTTTTTAAATTATAAATTTTTAAATGAAAATAATTAATTTAAAATTTTTAATTGAATCCAATCTTAATCGATCAATTTTATACAATTTCACAAAATTAATTGAATATAATCTCATTAAATCAACTTTATCCAATTTAATAAAAATTAATTGAATCTAATTTCATTAGTTCAATTCTATCCGATTTCGAAAATCATATATAACATGCATAATTTCATTTTACAAATATCAGAATTGCAATTTTATAAATTGATATATACGAATTTACGATTAATTCATTAACGATTTAAACAATTTAAACCATTACTTTAAACAACCTAGTTAACTATTAACTCATTAAATGATTTAAACAATTTAAGTAGCTACAATAAAAGAAACAATCTAATTAGCAATTAATGCTTTAATGATTTAAACAATTTAAATCGCTAATTCAAACAAACTTTCCTTCTTAATAAAATTATTATTTTATTAAAACGTAGATCTATTTATTTCGGTCTTATTATACCTATTTATATATATTATGAATATAATCAGAGACTGGCTCTGATACCAATTGTTGGAAAAAAGTAACTTTTGTTGGAAAAATAAACTCTGATACCGATCGTTGGGTTCAAAATTTTTCAACTGTGGTCCCAACAAGGGGTACCTATTAGAGCACTTCAAGTAGAAGACTCTTCTCTCTTCCTAAGCCTCCGGTTTAAGAGTTACGCTTCGTGACACCTCTCGTGCGAAAGTTCCTGGGAGTAGGTTTATCTCTATAAACCTTTTGCCCTAATACTGGCTATTGGGACGAATTTCAAAAATTCTCCCTAATTTTATAAAGTTTACGCAGTAGAAAAGTTTAGAATTCATAATTCTAAACCTATGGTTGATTTAAAATTCCTAATTTTAAATCTACATATCTAAATTCTTAATTTAAATCTATAGGCATTTTACTCTAATACATTCATAACAATACATAAACTTAAATAGGTATAATAACGAATATTGTAAAATAGAAAAGCCAAAACAAAAATGAAGGAAGGAAAACGTACCTGGAATTGGTCCAATATAGAAAAACCAGAAAGAAATATTAATCTTCAAAAGAATACAAAAAATCGAGACCCCCGCAATCTACTACACAGTGACCTTGAACTGCCAGCAGGGTGCACTCCGAAAAATATTAAACAAGGAAAAAAAAAATTTAACAGAACTTTTTCTCTCCAATTAGGTTTCTGAAACAATTCCAGAAACCCAAAAATATTTCTTTCAAATTGAATGCCAAACTAATGAAATAGGTGCCTCTATTTATAGTAGACTACCAGAGAAAAAAATTACTCAAAAACCGATGTAGGATTCGTTGATATCAAAAATCAGTTTAAAACTAAGCGAATCGTTTTATCCAAAAACCAGAGAAAACGCTACGTTTCTTGAATAATTTCAACGAGTAATTTGGCTTGTCAAACGGTGCCATGTGGCAGCTACTAATTCGTCCACTAACGCGAACACGGATTGATCAGAGGATGTCTCGCGCGCTGGTTCGACCGATTCTAAACACGCGGATAGCCACTGTGCACATGCGATTTTTTCCCCTTTTTTTGCTTTGTTTCTGACATGTAAAAATTTATCTTATGAACTTTAATTTTTCAAAATTATTTTATTTTATAATTTTTAAGTTTTATTCATCTCATTAATAATGTATGGCAAAATTAATTTACCCATCTCATGGATAAATAATTCATCTCATGAATTCTTTAATATTTTTTCGATTGCAGTAAATACAGAGACTTACGCAGGGACCTTAGGGAATCTAGCTTCAAATAGGTTAAATTAATCATCTCATGAAATAATTTAATTACCATTTAATGAGACTTAATTCCACTAAATAAATCTCACTGCACTCTAGACTTAAACCATTTATTCAATAACTTGCTAATACACTGTCTTGATGATAACAACTCCTCCACTAGATGTCCATGACGAAGAATAAGTATAACTACTACCACTATCCTTCTCACAGCTTCTCCATTAGTTACCGACTCGCCCTTTATTGAATAATTTATTTATATTTGAACATATTCATAGTATAAATTCCAAGTGTCAAATACTTCGAATACTTTGGCCAAAGTTTCTGAACTATTCAAATACTTGTGAATCAACTAAAGGGGCATCTCTATCTCATAAGAGACTGTAGATTCTCTATTGAATACATGATTCTTGTCACACTTCACACCGCTACCCAGTGTACGTGGGAATTCAATCATGCGTTTAGACCTTACTTGTAGTATACCAAAGTAACTAACGCTCCATGCACAAGTCTAGAATACTCTCGGGATTTAGAGTCGTCATTCAAACAGTGCAACATGAATCACTAATCTCCGATAATAGTCTAGAAACAAGAAACTCATATGGTCCAACTCAGTGTGTCAATCTTATTAAACGCACTAATATAACACTTTTGGATCACCATCCACATAACCAAGACAAGTCATCTAAACTGTCAAGTTATTATCTTAGCATACAAATGGTCCAAACTTGTCTTCGACTATGAGTCATTCAAACAACAATCCATACCATTTGTTCCAAGTCTATCTGCGAGTGAATCTTATAAACCACTTAGAACAAACATGTAAATGGTAGTTTGTGGACTGCACCCATCTCATGGATGTTTCCCAAAATAAAATTAAATATTGTATAAATGTTCGCTTACACAAATTTAACACGGAAACGACTGAAACTTTAATTTTATTCTTTAATAAAATAACATTAATGTAATAAATCTGAAGTTTAGGACACTATTCCTAACACAAACACCCCCTAAGTGTAGCATAGGTTATCTCATTATCACTACGTAATTTCTTTATTACTTCTAATGAAATATTAAATTGTATAAGAGATTGTGGTCAAGGTTGGATACAATCTTAAACCTAACCATGCATGAAAACTTGCTATGTTATGGTCTAAGCTACATGCTCATAAACAAAACGCAAATAAATTAGAAATCCAAACCTGGCTACAAGCACATCTAAAGAAAACCAATTAACATAAAGAATTCCCCACAGGGGTGTAAAAATAACATAACAAAAACATCGTTAAAAGTATAATACAAATCTGGGATATGAACGGCTACCCATCCTTCATCCCTAAACTAAAAAGGTCTACTCTTTCATAGGAGTTTTACACACCATTGAAATATAAAAAAGAAAAGAATTGAATAAAACTAAGAAGACCTCAATTTGATCCGTGCTTTGATCCCCCAATACTCTAACCACCTACGCTTTGGTATTTGAGAATTGTTGGATCTCAAAGCGGCTTCGAGAAGTAGAGGTGGAGAAGAAAAGCAGCAAGGATCCTCCGAAAAAGTTTATCCCCAACCCTCTTTTATATATGTGCGGCACGCCTTAGAGGCCCCCTACACTTTGGCCAAACGATCGGCCTCAATTCTACAAGGTCCCGATCGATCTGCAATCTATTTGCCAGCCTGCGCACTTAACTTAAAATACTCGTAACTTTTGATCCGTTAGGAGTTACGTTAAAATTACATATCAAATCGAAGCTCTTGAAGTGCTCTACGTGATCCCTATGGTACTGGTAGTGAATTTTGATATTTTAGGGTTGTAAATACTCTTTTTTTAGCCTTTTACTCATTTTAAGCTTCACTAATTGACAAAATGCATGGCAACCGATCCATGGACCCGAGGGGAGTGTTTTCTTGGCTAAATCTTGACCCGATTGGTCCTTTTCTCACACGTGGTTGGGTTTGTTAATATAGTCTTCAAATTTGTCCACTTTCGCTCATTTTCATTGCTTTCTAAATTGTCCTCGCTCCAACACGCTCCGAGCCTAAATATACGTAAATTGCAATAAAATACACATGTAATAGCTAAATATGTCATGGGAGTTGGGCACAAAACTTATAAAAATGAGACATACACTAACCAATTTTAAAATTGTCGTTCGAGCACATTCGATCTGCTGAAATAAAAATTGCGAGTTTTTTTGAGTATTGAATTAGGATATTGGATACATTCTACTTATATGATGAAATATATTAAATATTGTTGAGGAATCTTGACAAATCTAATATGCTCTGATACCAATTTGTGAGGGAAAATCTTGAACAAACTTGATATACTCGGATATCAATTTGTTAGGAAATTAATACCTCCTTAATGCGGAACTTAACACCCCAGAATTGGATTCGATTCAAATACTATAACAAGCAAGAGAAGTAAACAAAAGAGGTAAAAGAGAACAAAGAAAACACACAATGATTTAAGTGGAAACCCTCTTCAATCGAGAGGGAGAAAATCACGGGCGGAGATAGAGATTCTTTATTTAGTATGAATAATGGAAGAATTATAACGACACTTCCTCTGAATGAGATCTATGGAGAATTTCTGAATCACTCCCTCTAAACTCTCGTAATGCTCTCAAGTCAATGATGATGGTGGCTCTCTTTGATTAGATTTAATTGGATCCCTAAAAAAGAAGCCCTAAAAGTCTATTTATAACAAACGGCAAGGGCACGTTTTGCGCGGCCCCCAATCGATCGGCTCACTTTCTGCAGGTTTTCTTGACTTTTCCTCTAAGATTGCTCTCCGATCGATCGGTTGTTCCCCCCGATTGATCGGCTTGCTCACGGCGATATTTATAACTAAATTACATAAATTTGAGACATATTCCTAACAAACCTTCACCTTGACTCAAATTTTCACATAAAAGAATTTTCTCCACCGGCTCCATAAAACACCCTACACACGTGGTTATCTAAACAAAATAGAAAACCTAACCGAGTCCTAGCGATGCTTGAACTTCCTGCTAGGTAGCAACTCAGTGAACATATCTACGAGGTTATCAGCAATGCCAAGCTTCTTCTTCTCTAAATTGTTTCTTGACACATCTTCTGAAACAGCCACCTACTACTGAACTGTGTTACTTAATTGAAACTGAACTCCCTCTGGCTTATTCACCTAACCAAAATCACAAACGACAGATGACATCTTCTGTGGACTCAATAATGAAGACTCATCAAACGTGACGTCTCTACTTGTCAGGAATTGCTTAAAGTGAACTCTTTTCTGCTTACCATAAATGTCGTGTTCACAAGACTTCAGTCCTGTAGACTGACCACACAACAAGCCCCTTTTACTGAGCTCAGACAGACCTTTATCACCTAAATGATCCAATCTCAACGTCTTAACTTTGTGATACCTGGTTCTGAAAACGATGATGATGAAGATATCTTAACTAATCTTGCAACTATGGAACCGATAAGTTTATATAATATTCCTACCCTTCTGTCCTTAATCACAACTAAAGCACCCTTAACGACCTTCATAACTCCACCTTCAGCTGTGTACCTGTACCCATGTGATTTAAGAGTACCTAAAGAGATCAGATTCTTCTTCAAATTAAGAATGTGACGAGCATCACTCAAAGTTCTGATAGTGCCATCGAACATCTTAATACGAATTGTTCCTATACCTAAACTCTGCATGTAGCATCATTACCCATCAGAGTAACTCCACCTTGAATTGACTTGTACGTGGAAAACCAATTTCGATTGGGACAAACATGATAGGAGCAACCAGAATCCAAAATCCATCTATTTCTAAAACTGGACTGAGGTTCAGACACAGATAGTATATCACCATCATTCTCATATTCAACTACAACAATAGCTGCTGCGGATCTCTGGTCAGACCAGTTATTTGCTTCTAGTTTCCTCTTAAGTTGGTAACAGTCTCTCTTAATATGCCCTTTCTTGTGATAGTAATTACAAAATAGATCTTGATGTCTAGGCTTAAACTTGTTTCCACTATGATCATATTCTTTAGAGTGGGTTCTTCCTCTCACAAATAAACCAATACCTGAGTTTGGAACGGAGTCAGACAACTCTTTATCTACCCTTTCTTTACTTAATAGCTTTTTCTTAACCTCATCAACTGTGATAGTTAACCTACCACCATAAATCATGCTTTCTACGAAGCCTCTGTAAGAGGTAGAGAGTGAACATAACAATAACATTACTTGATTTTCATCCTTGGGAGCATCATCAAGCTCCTTTAATTCTTGAATTAATGAATTAAATTCATTAACATGATTCTTAAGTGACGTAGCTTCTGACATATGAAACGTGAACAACCGATGCTTAACTGCATGTTTGTTGGAGACTGACTTGAAACAGAACATATCCTGCAATTTCTCCCACAACTCCTTAGCGGTCTTCACTTCCAGAACTTCTGTCAAAATGTCATCGGTAAGACACATTTGAATTGCCGTAAGAGCCCTTTCATTTAACTCCTCCCACCGTGCTTCGGATAAACTCTCAGGTTTCTTCTCTTTTCCATCTAAGGCTTTCTTCAAGCCACTCTGTGTGAAGAGGCCCTTAACGCGAACTTGTCATAAACTAAAACTCCCTTGACCACCAAACTCTAAAATTCAGATTTAACTGCAGACGTCATAGTATCAAATCAAAATAACAGGACTCTGATACCAATTGTTGATGAATCTAGACAAATTTGATATGCTCTTCTACCAATTTTTGAGGGAAAATCTTGAACAAACTTGATATACTCGGATATCAATTTGTTAGGAAATTAATGCCTCCTTAATGTGGAACTTAACACCCCAGAACTGGATTCGATTCAAACACTATAACAAATAAGAGAAGTAAACAAAAGAGGCAACAGAGAACGAAGAAAACACACAATGATTTTTACGTGGAAACCCTCTTCAATTGAGAGAGAAAAAACCACGAACGGAGATAGAGATTATTTATTGAGTATGAATAATAGAAGAATTATAACGACACTTCCTCTGAACGAGATCTATGGAGAATTACTGAATCACTCCCTCTAAACTCTCGTAACGCTCACAAATCAATGATGATGGCCGCTCTCTTTGATTGGATTTGATTGGATCCCTAAAACAGAAGCCCTAAAGGTCTATTTATAATAAACGGCAAGGGCACGCGTTGCGCAACCCCTGATCGATCGTCTCCCTTTCTGTAGTTTTTCTTGACTTTTTCTCCAGCGTTGCTCTTCTATCGATCGGCTGTTCCTCCCGATCGATCGGCTTACTCACTAAAGGACTTACAACTAAATTACATAAATTTAAGGCATATTCCTAACATATATTTATATTTGAATTTGAGGTATTAGGTATGTGAGTGAAAAATTAGGAAGGAGGGAAGAATATTGAAGGAGAAGGGAGAAATTAAGAGGAAAATAGAGAGTATGATTGTATTTTTTTTATTTACTAGTCCTTGAATATTTCGGTAACTTATAATTGACTCATAGCTCACAAGTTTGTACAAATCAACTCAACAATTATTTGAATTTGAAACGAAACTAATATTTGAGTTTGAATTTTAGCGCCAACATGTCCTCCATTTAACTTGTGATCAATCCAATCCATGAATAGTTCTTATACAAATACCACTTTGGGATATACAATTTCAAAGTGCAAGTCGTGAGAGAGTAAAAGAAAGAGGAGAAAGAGAAGGGTGGATGAATAAAGAGAAAGAAAATGATATTATGAATAAGAGAGAATTTGATCAAGAAACCTGTGAAAAATCAAGAGAAATTTATGAAAGATAACTGTAAGTTATTTTTCAAATTTTCTAAAAGGATAGAGAAAATTGTAAAACTATTTCCAATTGCAAAATTGGGATTTTTTATAGCTTTTTTTAATTTCTCAAATTTCTTAGAAAATTTTACAAATAAATTATTAAATTCTTTTTTTTCCTTAAAAGGCCTCTGACGTCTATTAATTTGAATTAGAAGTCTCTTGATAAATTCTCTATTAAATATTTTAAATTAGACATAATTTTAAAAATATAAAATAAATAAAAGCACTTTGAATTTTCTATAATTTTTAAGGTCAACTCTGCCTCAAAGATGTTAGAAAATGCTTTAATTTTTTAAACGTATGATGAGGCTATGAGATCTATAGATGCTCTGTTCTAAAGAGATACTTGGGTATTAATGGACCTTCCTTAAGGATGCAAACCCATAAGGTGAAATATGGGCGTTCAAATAGAAATTGAGGACCAATGGGACCTAAAAATCTAAGGCCAAATTAGTGGCTAAAGGGTACACTCAAAAACAAGGTATTGGCTTCTTTAATACTTACTCATCCATAACTAAAATTGTCACAGTAAAGTCTTGATTGCTCTAGTGTCTATACATAATCTAATAGTGTCCCAAATGGACATTAAAACTGCTTTGTTGAAAGGTGACATTAAGAAGGAAATCTATATGGAATAACCAAGGGGTTTTAGGTGTCCGACATGGAGCATAAAGTATGTAAATTTCTTAAGTCCTTGTATGGTCTTAAACAAGCTCCTAGCAATGGCGTCAAATATTTTATTACACTTTGATCATGCATGGTTTTGTTGTGAACAATGGTGATGCTTGTGTGTACCCTGAGCATGGTGATAATGGATGTGTGATTATCTGCTTATATATTAATGGCATGCTTATTTTTGAATGAGTGTGAATGTTTTTAAGTCTCATGTTTTGATATGAAGACCTAGGCGAGGCCGATGTAATACTTAGCATAAAAATAATTAGATCACTTGAAGGATTGATTCTTAGTTAATCCCACTATGCGTAGAAAATATTGAGGAAGTTTGGTCATTAAGATGAGATTTTAGCTAAGACTCCATATGATTCTAATGTTCGCTCGAAATGGAACATGGGTGATAGTTCACGGGCCAAATACACCAAAATTATTGGTAGTGCCATATTTTTGATGAATTACACTTGTCCTGATATTGCTTAAGCAATTAGTAGATTGAGCCATTATACCCATAATTCAAGTGATGAACACTAAGTGCTCTAATTAAACTGTTGAGATGCCTTTAGGGTACTATGGATTGGGGTTTGCCCTATAAACATTTACCTACTGTGTTAGAGGATATTGTGATACCAATTGTGTATCTAACAATGAAGAAATTAATTCTACAAATGACAATATTTTTATGGTTGCTAACAGTGCTGTGTCATTAAAATCTTATAAACAGACTTGCATTGTTAAATCTACAATGGAATTTGAGTTTGTTGCTCTAGAGATGATAGATTTGGAAGCTGAATGGATGAGGAATGTGATGGGAAACCTTAAGCCCACGCTGTCAATATTCATACATTGTGACTAACATACAACTATTGGAGTGGCGCAAAGTGAGGTGCATAATAGCAAGCACAGGAATGTTCGCCTAAGGCATGGTGTTGTGAGGCACCTAACTGAGAACAATGTGATATCACTCAAGTTTGTAAGAAGTGAGAGAAATTTGGCAAATTCCTTT
Source organism: Simmondsia chinensis (assembly GCA_018398585.1). NCBI lineage: Eukaryota > Viridiplantae > Streptophyta > Magnoliopsida > Caryophyllales > Simmondsiaceae > Simmondsia > Simmondsia chinensis. The sequence goes on along the minus strand of JAGTTD010000008.1, from coordinate 28,837,872 downwards.
AGTAAAGGCCTTTATAAGAAGGTGATGTATGACACAGAAAAGGAAATGGGGCTTAAGCCAACTTGTGTGCCTTGATCTTGATGGATACGAGTCTCGGGAGTTATTCTCAATGTTCAATACGTCAAACAAAGCTAAGGTCAGGAAATTTGTGATTAATCCACCTTAGTTCCTTCTGAGATAATGTTGTTTATGGCTTGGATCTATCAAACCTGCCATGACATGGGGATGAGCTCTATACTCTTAATGATGTATATAATCTATTATGGTGGTGTGAGAGCAGCACAGCTTATGGACTCACCCGTGGAATTGTGGGGGTGGAAAAACATCCACTGTTAAGAGTAAAGGCTTAAGGCCTGTTTGGCATTACTGTGAAAAGCGGCTTTTTTTATAAGCACTTTTTATAAAAATTATTGTTTTAAATAGATAGTTTATATTTGGCTCAACCAGTAAAGAAGCGGTTATTATAATATTGTGAGTGTTTGGCCAACATCTAGAAAAGTGCTTTTTCATAAAATTAACAGAAGTCTTTTATAGTTAAAAACAATTACCCAAGAACCATTTCAAATATTTATTTTTTTTTAAATATTTAAAATACTTTTTTATTATTTAAATATTTTCTTAACAATATAAAATATCTTTTAAACACTTAAACTAATTTTTAATGCTTTAAAATATCTTTTCAATATTTTTAAAATATTTAGTTTTTTAAAATATTAAAATATTTTTCAAATATTTAAAATATTTTTCACAAATATTTAAAATAGTTTTTTCAAATGTTTAAAAATTTTTAAATATTATAAATACATTATTAATTATTAAAATATTTTTTCATATTTAGTATTTTTTCAAAATTAATAACCTATTTTTAATATATCAATGTTTTTCAAATATATAAATTAATTTTTAAATATAGTAACAAACTTAAAAATACCTGAACCAAAATTTTTTAATTGTCTAATTTATGCTTCTACTTTTGCTTAAAAAGAGAAGCACCAAATTTCTACTTCTCCTTAAAAGCAGAAAAACAGCTTCTGCTTTTGATAAAAAGCGTTCTTTTGTGGTTATCAAACACTCTTTAAATCTCATTGAGGTGCTTTTTCTAAGAAAAAAAATTATTTTTCACTAGAATAAGCTAAGTCAAACAAGCTCTTACTCTTTAGAGTGTTCCTGAATACCCAGGTATTGGATCTGTTTTGTTGAGAAGGACCTCTTATTTTTGGATTGCCAAAGTGCGTTTCATCCTAGAGAACCACATGAAGAGGGTGTATGTGTATGTGTGTCTACATAATGAGTGCTCAGGTTCAAGACTATTGTCACATGCATACTCACTAGGTGTCGATTCAAGCCCAAAGGACCTTGGCATCGTCAAGCATGAATCTTATTGCTCAATAACGCATCTTTTTCTTTCTTTTTCTCCAAAATTAAATTACATAGGGGATTGTCAGGAAATGCTTCAATGCTTTGTGTGAAGTAGGGAGCAAGTATTTTGTATAGAGTGGAGAGCAAGCATTGGATTTTGAGTGGAGTGCGGTGCAAAAACCGACTCCCATATGTTTCTATAAATTTGATGGTTCTTTGGTTGAAACAAATATACCCATCTTCTTCTCCACTCTCTTCTCCTCATATTCAAACGAGTTTGTTTCATTTAATTGCTGAGCAAGTTGGGACATACTCCAATTCATTACTTGAGAGTACTCTCCTGTGGTGAGTGCCATGTAAACCCTAGTATTCAAAGTGCCAGTTGATCTCGTTTGTACTAGTGCGGGGGTATAAATGACTTAGGGCAGTGGTGAACTCCACAACATTCTTCACTTTAATCTTTCTTTTCTACTTCTCCTTTCATTATGTCATATAATTATCTCAGCTCAAGTCATTTCATCTAGGTTTGAGGTCTATAGAGTTCAGTTAGAGGCCTTTCTCTTGAAGTCCCTTTGTTAGTCAGTGTTTCAATTTGTCTATCTCGAGATTGATTTTGATTACTCATTTGCTTTATTTTCCTGACAATGTAGGTTGTTTATTTTAAAATGAGTAATCAGAACATCACTAACACTAGTTTTATAATTACCGTCATGTCGAAAACTGAACCTTTAGATGGAAAAAATATAAAATGTGGTCTGATAAAGTGGAGCTTTTCCTTGGACAAATTGACGTCCATTATACCTTCTAGAAAGGTAAGGCTCCTACTAGGCCGAACCGTGACTTCGAGAAAGATAATTGAACTTGTAGGAAAATGTTGTTGCATTGTATGACCACTCCACTGTATCAAATTTATATTAAGATGAAAACTACTACAAAATTCGGGAGGCTTTACATAGTAAATATGGGATGGATGATAGCGTCACCAAAAAGTATATTTACTCTAGGTGGTTGTCCTTCAACGTCACAGATGATAAGCCAATTTTAGATCAAATTCATGAATATAAAAATTTCTGTGCTAACATTCTTAGTGAGGGAATGGAAATGACGATATGTGTCAAGCAAACTGTTTCATTGAAAAATTGCCTCCTTCATGGGAAAACTATAAGGCTCTATTGAAACATAAGAAGAGATACATGACCATGCAAGAGCTAGTTTCCCACCTAAACTTAAAGGACTAGAACCGAAAATAAGCAAAAGAAACATCCTTTGAGCACTCGTCTTTTCTGCTAACTTGAATGAATCTAGGAGTATAGAAAAAAAAAATGCAAGTATAAGAAACTAGGGAAAAAGGGTTGTTCCAACCGCCAAACAGGTGACCCGAGTTTGACCTCAGAGCAGAAACCGTTCTGTGGGAATAGGCCCCAGAACAACCCTGAAGGTGGCCAGAAGCGGGTTAAGGGAGCATGTTGGACCCATGGTGAGATGGGTTGCACCTGAAGAGACTGCAAGAAAGGATTTGGACTAGGAAAGCTCAAAGAACACAAACCCCAAGCTAATCTCACCGAAAGTGGAGATGTATTCGTTAATATGATCTCAGAGGTATGGTTGGGAACATGGTCAAGTGGGTTGTAGGGACTGGTGCCACAAGGCACGTCTACACCAAAGAAGGATATGTTCCTTGAATATGAGAAAACCACGGGAGTGTGTGTTCATAGGCAATTTCAGTTCAGTCCCAGTGTTCGACAAGAAAAGGTCCTTCTAAAACTCAACTTTGGAAAATATTTGTCATTATTGTAAACGTATTGCATGTTCATGTTTGTTCTAGAATGTTTTTTCATTGATCAATGTTCAATACTTTGAGATAATAATTTCATTTCAGTTGACATTTATCGTATGAAAGTCCATAATTATTGCTTTATTTATAGTTTTACCTATTCTTGTAGTCATGTACTATTAATTAATATAATTTTCACTAGTCAAACCAAAACATAATTCTACATCCTTTTAATGTTCAAAATTTCTACATCCTTTCATATTATATAGTATTATGTGTAGTTTATATATTGTTTACATATTAATTATTGTACATAGATGTACATTAGTGTTATTTTATTTAAACATAGTATTTTAATTATTAAATCTAGTTCTCCTATATTTTACGATAAATTACACATAAATATCGTGAGGTTTCACACATTAATGTTCTGTTACACAAACCTTGTAAAACAATATTTTAGTCCAAATGTTACTCATGTTTAATATAATACTTCAAGCAGCTGTGTGTATCGGTTTAAAATAGGCATACCATCCTACTATTCTTTATTACCAGTGTCACAATGTTACAGTCCGTTTAAAGGATGAAGGGAATGAAGAGGAGATAGAGGGTTTACAGACAAATATGGAAATAATACATTCTTTCACAATATCATTTTATTAAATATATATAATTTTTAAATTAAATAATTATTTCACAAAATTTCATACTTATAATTTAATACAATATGTAATTTATTCATTTTATCATATATTTTATATTTGTATCTTGGAAAGGAGGCGGGGAAGGGAAGGTTGAAATAAGGAGGCGAGAGGAATCTATCACGTGTACCTGAGAGTGTTAGGAAAGACAATGGCTAGCTACCTACACTCCCATCCACATCCATTTTAAAATCAAAATTGTCTTTTCTATTTCTATTTTAATGTTCCGGCTGATATTCAGTGTCCTGCAAATAATATCTGTATTTTTAGTTCTAAGGTATTGCTATTTTTTTCCACAATTGTTTTAGAGAAGCTAATAGAATAGCGGATTGATATGCTAACTAGGGTCATGGTCTTCCTGCTCTTGTGACTTGGGAGTGCCCGCCTGATCAATCTCTAATTACGCTTACAAGGATTGATGGGTTAGGTTTTTCTAGTTTTTCACTTACAAAAATAAAAATATATTTTAAAAATATGTTTTAAAAACAATTTTATTTGCTTTCCATTTTAAATAGAAAAAATAAAATCATAAGCTAAATATCAAAATTTTCAAATCAAAAAACAATACTAAATAGTAATTAAAAAAAAATAAGCAAAAACAAAAACAAAAGAGCACATGGTGAGTTTTAACGGATCACTCTATCATAGCTGACTACATAAGTGCTCTTCACCTAGAGGACTGAGCCATGACACGTTCATTCTTACCTGCGATCTTGCTAAATCCATGGAGGAATATCTCAGTCTACGGAAGCACGTGCTTCTACGCAAATTTAAACAGATTAATCGCTACTCGGGACAAAATCTTGGCAATCTGAGAAGAAGAATATGGATTGAAATCCATGGCCTTCCACTTCAACGTTGGTCGATGAAAACCTTCACTAACCTTGCCAGAGTATGGGGCAACTTTAGCTGAGTGGATTCCAGAACATCCGCGATGAAATGTGTGGATGTGGCGAGAATCCTCATTGATACTTGCTCTCTATCTACTATTCAACATATGGTTCAGGTCAACTATAACGGGGGATGCAGAATGGGTTTTGTTAAGGAAGGGAACTCTAAACTAATTCAGAACTATTCGGCGGAAGTCATTGCCATAACTGCGTCGGCCAGACTGGCTAGAGAACAAGTTCGGATGACATACGAAGCACCTGAAGTGAATGCCAACCACAGTGTGGATCCCAATAGATCTACTGAAAGCACAGTCCGGGAACTGGAACCAGTGATACATCCTTGCGCTGGAGGTATGGATGTGCGTATTGAGAGTTTAAATGAGGGGCAACTTATGTTGCACATGAATCGTCAAATTATCGGTAGATGGCCTTGGACTTTACAAACACCACTCTCAAATGACTGCTATTCCACGGCTCCATTTTTAGCCCAACCACCAGAAACACCGTACCAGGGAATCAGATCATGTATCAAAACGCAACTCCTTCTACCATGGACTGAAGAGAGTGAAACTAGATCTCATGGGATGCAGTAGCTGAACACACATCAAGATATCCAAAAATATGACATGGGCACACAAGGAGATCAGCATCGACCACTTCTACTACCGTGGGTCGGGAGTGATAAAGTCGTTTCAGCTCAGTCTAATACTCAGAGAACACTTCAAGAGAATAAAGAGACGGGAAACATTAGTGAGAATGATTCTGCAGCCTCTGATCCAGTATTCCCTCCAGGTTTTGAGCCCCCGACATTGATCAGACACTTGCATATTAAGGATAATATGCCCAAGAATCATTGTGCGAGGGGGTCGGCTATGGTAGGCCATAACACATATAGGTGGAGGAAGGAAAAATTGATGACAACAAAGAGGGGCAAGAGAGCAATAAAGCGAAAGATGAAGGAGAAGGAGAAACGGGAACTTCAGGAATTCCTGAAGGACATGTCACAGAGGAGTAGTACAGGAAAACCGTCAAAGACAAAGAAAAAAAGGAGAATGCGGAATCGGGGTTCGATGAGAAGATTACGGAAGATTAGTATGATGAGAAGATTTGGGAAGCGGAGCGAGTTGTTGAGATAGGAAAAAGGGTGGGTTTTAATTTTGAGGGGTTCGACCCACCCATGGTGGCAGACATTCTTGCTAAATGATGTTGATGGGTTGTTTCGAGGCATTTGGTCAGCTTCAGCCCTGCTCTACCTCCGTGCGCTGATCTTTCGCTTCTTTTTCTAATGAGTTCCTTGTCCTAGTTATTTATGTATGTTCTGTCTCATTGCTTTGTCCTGATTTCTGGTGGTTTGCCTAGTCTTGCTTAGGTGTCTGTTTTGTTTCTGCTCTGTTGTTTTTGTATTGTTTTGTTCCTAGTCCCCTTTTAATTGCGGTTGGACTTTGGCCTCGCCTAGCAAGTGGCCTACTTGTATCGCGTTTTTGGCCCAAATTATCGGAAAAAATAAAAAGTGCTCTTCACCATACTCCAAGGCATACAAAACATATGCTGAAGCTGATGGATAAAGTTAATGTCAAAATAAAATTGTTAGTGTCAGGATAGTAAACTATTATTCTACATATGTGATGCAGCACCTAATGGAAGATTTAGTGAAACGGGAAGGTTTAATGGCATTCCCTTTAATTTTATTAATCTATAATAAAAGTAAAGAGGGGAAATAAATGCTCTAATTTCACAATACAAGAAAGAGGCTCAAAATAGAAGAGAAATCTAAAAATTAATGAACTACCTAAATCTTAGATTTCCTCATGTTTATATAGAGAAGCTAATTTAATTAAAATCAAACTCTAAAAGATAAATCTGAAATTTAAAACTAATCCTAATCTAACTCAAACTTATCCTCCCAGCAGGAACTCACCCCCCGTCCCCTGCTACCGCCATTCGGGACCCGCCAAACCATACCTATCGTGTAACCCGTCATGCTCTAGCCGTGGGTTGCATCATCCTCCTCGGGTTGGAAAGAATTCTCCTTCGAATTCGCCTGAGCCTTTTCATGAAATCGAAGAGTCGGTCTTCTTCCGTCATATCCAAAATGTCCAGGGGGAACTACGGAGATGCTCCAGGAGCTACTTGTTTGAAGTCTTTTTCCATATGGGGCCCAAGCGTGAACCTGAAGTCATCGGAGGGTCAGCGCTGTCATTGTCGCCAAAATAGGGGACAAGGTGTTTGAGGTTGAACACACCTGAAGTCCTCATGCTATGTGGGAGCTGTAGATAGTAGGCATTGTTGTTGATCTTCTCTAGTACTGCCAATGGCCCTATCTTGCGAGTAGTGAGCTTATTGTACTCCCAAGCCGGAAAACGTTCACATGTCAAGATTGCCAAAACTTTGTCGCTAACCTAGAACTAAACTACTCGGCGCTTCTTGTCACTTGTTGTCTTGTACTTGGCGGTGGCCTCCAATAACCGAGCTCTGGTTTGTTCATGGATGTCTTTGAGTGAAGAGATGAAATATTCTGCCTTCCCGTGTAGATGTATCAAATCCAGAATAGGCGTCAAGTCAATAGGAGAACCGAGAACAAAGCCATAAACGATCGTGAATGGTGCAAACCCCGTACTTCTTTTGATAGAGATGTTATAGGTGAACTCTACCTGGTGCAGCTTTATCTCCCATCCCCTGGTGTTATCAGCAACTATGCACCGGAGAAGGGTACCCAAAGATCGGTTTGTCCATCCATTTGAGGATGCTGGATTGTGCTAAAGGCGAGAGACGTATTCGCCATCCTCCATAACGTCCTCCAGAAGTGGTTCACAAACCTGACGTCCAGATCGGAGATAATGCTAGCCGGCAACCCATGCTACTTATATACTTCCCTGAAGTAGAGACCCACCTCATGTATGGCATCAGCAGCCTTCTTGTACCCAATGAAGTGCTCCATCTTTGAGAAGTGGTCTACGACAACGAAGATGGAATCAATGCCACCAGCGGTTCTCAGTAAGCCTTGCACAAAGTCCATACTAATATCCACCCACGGCATACAAAGTTCATCGTTGGTTACTCCTCCCTTTGAGACCTGACAAACTCAGCAGCGTTTGACATACCTCTCAACCTCCCAACGAATGGTAGGCCAGAAGTAGTTGGTGGCAACTAGCTGCAACGTCTTATCTCTGCCACATGCCTTGCGTTGTGCTTCTCCTCAATAATCTTAAGCTGCCAGCTTGAGTTCGGGATGCAAAGTTGGTATCCTTTGAGCAAAAAACTGTCATGAATAGAGTAGCCAGGAACAGACCCTGACTACACATTTTGCCATATGTCACTAAACATGGGATTGTCATGGTACTAGCTGGCCAACTAACCGAATCCGATAACCTCCATTCTGCTCTTTGTCAAGACAAGAGTCCTCCTACTTAGAGCATCCGCCACCTTATTCAAGGCACCTGACTTGTGCTTTATCACAAAGTGAAAGAGCTGAATGAACCCTGCCCATTTGGCGTGCCAGTCTAACAGCTTCTTCTGGTTGTTGATATATTTCAAGGCGACGTTGTCGGACTTCCAATGCCTCAAAGCCTGGACAACTGCGTAGAACTCAATGCCATAGGTGGAATAATTCAACTTGCTTCCAATGATGGAGCCAGACTATTGCCATTGGGGCCAGGAAAACTGCCCTCAATGAAGACTAGAAAAGTTAATATTGAGTGCTTGATACTGGACATTGAGTAGAAATGTATTAGTTGTGAAAATTTTGTATTCTTTGCTATGATTAGTTGATTACCCAGTAGTTAAGCTTCTCTTGGGATGGTTGTTCACATATAAATAACTCAATGTAATTGGAAGGGGATTATCTAAGAAAATAATAACAACTTCTATCTTCTCCCTAACTACCCTTCTTCTTCTTCTCCCTGTCCTTTCTTCTTTCATTCCCTTATTTGTTTAAATAGCAAATATCAGTGCAAGAATTTATATGTTTTGAATTTTTACTGCATTGATGATATCAGAGCTAAGCAAACCTCTTAATACTTGTGGAAAAGATGTGTCCTGGCTGTCAACATAAGTTCAGAGCACAAAAACCAAATAGCCAAAGAACTGAGATGCCAAGGATCTGAAATGGCGGAGTAATTCAGGAGAATGGATTTCAAGGATCTAAAAATGGATCCATTGATAGGAAAATTGGCCAAATTATCAAGAAATACTGATGAATAGGTCACTAAAGGTAAATCCACACCTTCAAACACCAAAAAAATGGAAAATATAGTACTTATTAGTGTGGAGTTAACCAACGGGAGATGCCGGTGGAGGAAGTATCAACCCCATAGACGAAGAATTGAATAGAATCAGAGGTGGACATTGAGCCCACTGTGGGATGGACGAGAAAAGCTCACCGGAACCGCCATTATTGTTTGGGTCGAATCCGAGAAAGTTGAAGAAGCCACCACCAATGTTAAGGTTTCAATTAACTTTAGACATTGAAGTGATTTGACTATTGGAGGTGGAGGATGACTGAAGGAAGTCGGCGTGGCCCAAATCGCCGGCGCTAGAGGTGGACACACAAAAGTAGAGGACACAGGGAGATGGGGACACCCACTTGAGAATGAAGGGTTTCACAGTGCAAAATTACGGATATACCCTTTAAATATCAAACAATTACCATCATGTCCCTCCTTGCTCTTTCCATGGTTTTGACTTCATAGGCCTAAATTTACCAATTTCTGACCCAACTTTTACTTCTACCTTTTGGACTAGATTTAGGGATAAAAAAAATAATGCATTAGACCTAGTCCAATTTTTTCCTTTTACTTTTTGTTTTATTTCTTTTGTACACTTACAATTAGCACCCATAGTATTTAACTCAGGAGGAATAGTGCTTCAACTTTCACCCTTAGGGACAAGGGTATTGTTCAAGGGAAGGATATTGATACCAGACATTTAGTAGAATTGTATTAGTTGTGAGAATTGTATTCTTTGCTATGATTAGTTAGTTACCAAGTAGTTAAACTTGTCTTGGGATGGTTGTTTACATATAAATAGCTCAACTATAATTGTAAGGGGGTTATCCAAAGAAATAGTTACAACTTCCATATTCTCTCTAACTACTCTTCTTCTTCTCCCTGTCCTTTCTTCTTTCAATCCCTAATTCTTTTGAATAACAAACATTAGTGCAAGAATTCATCTATTTTAATCTTTTACTGCATCAGTACTCCATCTAGTCTATCTTATTTGTCTAAAAAGTTAAATTGTCCCAATTACTTCGTTAAATTTCCCTTGGTTAATCTCTGCCATTAATTTTCTATCTATTAATGGATATAAGTTTGTAGGTCATTGTAATTTGAGTTACACCGTATGAGAATCAAAAATTGGATTGGATTATAGTCGCATAGCTCTGTTCATACTGAAAATATTTTATACTAGTGTAAACGTTTACACTCTTTTAAAAAATTAATTTTTCTTAATTTTTTAGTATGAAACTTTATGAATACAGAATATTCCCTTAGTAAAGAAAGTTTTTAGATACGCCACTATATATGTTAGTTATTACCTTAAAAATTACAAGCCTTGTTGATAACAACTCCATTTATTATGTATGACTAAAATCTTTGGCAGATCTGACTCTAAAGTATCGGAAGCAAGTGCCTCCTAGGCGTGTAAATGAGCCGAGCCGGCTCGCGAGCCCCGTGAGCCAGCTCGTCAAAAAGCTCGAAAGGCTCGGCACGCTTCGAGCTCGAGCCGAGCCAAGCCAGGTCGTTCAGCTTATTTAGCTGAGCCCGAGCCTAGTGAAGCTCGAGCTCGTAAGCTCGCGAGCCTAAACGGGCCCAAACGAGCTTTTCTTAATATAATATTTTCGATTAAATATGACCCATGAAGCCAAATTTAAGCCCAAATGAGCCGAGCCCGAGCTTAAACGAGCCCAAACGAGCCTAGGTTGAGCTTAAATGAGCCGAAATATTGCAAGCATAATTCAAGCTTGCTGAGCTTGGATCGAGCCAAGCCGAGCCGGAGCTTTTGACGAGCCGAGCTCGAGCTTGAACTTTCCGAGCTCAGCGAGCTTCGAGCTGAGCTTAATCCAAAGGCTCGGGCTCGGCTCGGCTCGGCTCGGCTCGGCTCGGCACAGCTCAAATACACCCCTAGTGCCTCCAATGATGTTAGAATAAATATAAATTAATAATAATATTATATATTTTATATTTGTTTGTGTTGAAAAATAAATATTTTCCCCTTATCACTTGTTAATATTTGGCTGGTTAATCTCTTTGACTACATCTTTATCGATACTACGAGAATCTTTTTTTTTTTTTTTAATCATTGTATATAATATAGAATTGCTTCATAATACATCAGAAATATAGTGGTCCATGGTTACATGGTCCTATTAGCATTTAAAATGTCAACCCAAAAAAAAAAAAAAAACCACAATTATATGTTGTACATTTATACAAGCTTTTAGACTCTTTTAAAAAAATTGAAAGTATGGTATATTCGATATTATATGTTTTGTGTTTTATCAAAAAGGTATTATATATTATATGAGGTATTATATATTATATTGCATAATTAATGAATATATTGTGAAGAACATATATTTATAGATAGGAGATTTTGACCAAAAAAACAAAAACAAAAACAAAAACAAAATGTAGACATGAAATGTATTCAAAGAATATACAATGCAATAAAAAACACATAATAACATTTTGTTCATCATATTGAGTTATTTATTCGTAAGCCTTACCACAATCACCATTAAAATATGCCTCTAGTGAAATTTTTTTTCTAGAGCCACCACTAACTAAAATTTTAAAAATATTTGGTCCACGAGACCCTTTTTTTTTTTTTTTTTTTTTTTTTTTTTTGTGGTCGAAGATCACGCAACTTATGATTTAGTAATATAATTTTGAGATATTTTAAAAAACTTTGTGTTGGATATTATTTATCTCAAAATTAATATTGACTTAGATATGGTTTAGATTTAATTTGGGAGATATTTGATTAAGATTACCTAATTAAGTTTCATTTGAATTGATATTTTAAATTAAATTAGATTTAGATAACTCAATTATATATAGAGGTTGAGGGTTATTGGTTTAACGTGTGAGAAAAAGAGAAGAAAGATGTGAGAGCATACTGGTTTTGTAAAAAGCTAACTTAGGGGTACCCGGGTAGGGGGAGAAAGAATTGAGAGGTTTTGTGATTGAGAAACATTGATGAGAGTTTGTAACTTCCTCTTTCCAAAGCTACGTGCTAGAGGATTGGTAACTCGCCATGAAAAAGCTATACATTGAAAAGGGTTGGTGACTCGTCGTGCCGTAGTTATACCGAGGAGGATTGGTGACTCGCCGTGCAATAGTTACATTGAAGAGGGAAGGTGGCTCGCCATGCAGACGCTACATTGAGGAGGGTCAGTGACTCGCCGTGCAACAATTACACTTAGAGAGAGTTGGTGACTTACGGTGCAGTAGTTACATTGATGTTGATGATTGGATTGATGATGATTGTATGGGATTAGGGGTTATAATTAGATATGGTAATCCTTAATTTCATAGTGGACTGGGCACCCGTTGGGTCCCGTGGTTTTTTTCCCTCTAGTTAAGAGAAGGTTTCCACGTAAATATTGGTATGTTAATTTCGTTATTGTTTTGTTGCTTTTAGCTTCCGTTGTGTTTGATTGTGTGAATTTTCTCAACAAGTGGTATCAGAGCAAGTTGGAAAAATCTACTAAGGAGAGGAGAAATCTAGTTGATATGGCGATGAAGAGAACGATGGGTCGGTGTCAGATTTGAACCGGAAGAACAGAGGAGTTTGCGGTGGTTCGAGCCTAAACTACACTAAAGGGATAGGTGCTAGTCCAAGCTTGGCCGGAGGCTCCAGTGATAGTGAGACAAATAGGTATGTGGTGGTCGTGGTCAGTGGCTTGAGAGGCGGCTCATGCGGTGGTGATCAGTTTAAGTGCCGGGAACATGAGTGCTGCAGGTGACCCCTTTTTTTTTTTTTTTTTTTTTCTAGGTTGCAATTTTGGGTGTGAAGATGATTTAAAAATTAAATAAAAAAAAAAAGAGGACATATATAATTGTAAAGAAAATTAATTTTGAGATATTGTAGGATATTATTTATCTCAAAATTAATATTAATTTGACATGATTTAGATATGGTTTAGATTTGATTTCAGAGATATTTGATTAAGATGGGATTACCTAAATAAGTTTGATTTGAATTGATATTTTAAATTAGATTAGATTTACGTAACTCAATTATAAATAGAGGTTGAGGGTTATTGGCTTAATGTGTAGGGAAAAAGAGAGGAAAGATGTGAGAGCATGGGGGCTTTATAAAGGGTAGCTCGTGGGGTACCCCGGCAAGGGGAGAGAGATTGATGTTAAGAAGTTTTGTGATTGAGAGAAATTGATAAGAGTTTGTAGCTTCCTTTTTCCAAAGCTATGTGTTAGAGGGTTGGTGGCTCGCCATGAAAAAGTTACACATTGAAGATGGTTGGTGACTTGCTGTGCACTAGTTATATTGAGGAAGGTTGGTGACTCACTGTGCAGTAGTTATATTGAGGAGGGTAGCTGGCTCGCTGTGCAGAAGCTACATTGAGGAGGGTTGGTGATTCGCCATGCTGCAGTTACACTTAAAGAAGGTTGGTGATTGTATAGGGTTGGGGGTTATAATTAGATATTGTAATCCTTAATTTCATAGTGGATTGAGGCACCCGTTGGGTCCCGTGATTTTTTCCTCTAGTTAAGAGAGGGTTTCCACGTAAATATTGGTGTGTTGATTTCATTATTGTTTTGTTATTTTTCTCTTCCATTGTGCTTGATTGAATGAATTTTCCCAACACTTTGATAACTTGTTTATGTTGCCTCTCTGTAACTTTGTTACAAATTACAACACCCATAACTTTTATGGACCCGTTAAATTAAGCGGGTAAAAACGGCATTAAGTTTTATGGGCCCTTTCCCACCTCCACCAATGTCATAGGCTTATCCATTATACTATTGTCGGTCGGCTTCCCCATCCCCTAGAAATGCCAGTGGGCACCGGTTGGGGGAGACCTCCGATGGCAATATTGGTGGAGTGCTGTTGTATTTTCAAAATAAAATGTTTTGGATGAGTTTTGGCACGCATGTATGGTATGTGTCCATACACGGAATGGTGTGGTTAAACATACATATACTAGAAATGCTCTTAAGAAGGAGTGTGTATACACATAGGATACACACAGTCTTAAAGAAACTCGAATAGCCAAATTTTAAGTCTGTGAGTCGACACACTGCATCTACACACAGGGCAGTTTGATACCAATAAATCCAATCACAAGACTAAAATTCAGTCAAGATCAAGATAGAGAATGAACTTAAGAGGGAAAGAGACTTTGATTTGTACTTGGATAAACCCTACTAATCATAATTATTAAACTTATACAGTAAGGAATTAAGGAAAAATAGAAAAGATAAAATATACTAAAAATAGCTAATATAGTTAAAACTGCTAAAAATAGACAAAACTAACTTGCACGTGCTGAGCATGTGCCTAGCCGATTCCTGCCAGTTTTCCTCCAAAACTCAAGTACGAAAATGAACTCAATTGAGCTACTGTATCAATGCCCTCCCCATGAAATTCACCCTTGTCCTCAAGGGTGAAAGCTTGGGAACTTCACTTGTAGGTCATAGAGGAACTCCCATGTGGCTTCTTCCCTAGGTAGACCCTTCCAGTGAACTACGACCTTCATTGCATCTCTATTGTTGCAATGCACGATCTTGCTATCCAAAATTAACTCTGGTTCCTTCATTGAGGCTGCATTGAGATAAGCTGGTAGGGAAATTAGATGGGGTAGGGAGCGGACCAAAGTGAGGTTTGAGCTGAGAGACATGGAATACATCATGAATTTTTGCTAAGTTTGGCAAATCTAGTCTATAGGCAACCTTGCCCACTGCTGCAAGGATCTAAAATGGTCTAAAATATTTCAGAGATAGCTTGTGACTACTTTTGTGAGCTATAGTGATCTGCTTGTAGGGTGGAGCTTCAAATACACCCAATCACCAGCTTGGAAGCTCCTATCAAACCTCCTTCGATCAGCTAATTGCTTCATTTGATTCTGATCGGTTTAGATGGAATCTCACCACCTGGATCATCTCCTTTCCGTGTTGCAAACTCTTGTCCACAGCTTCTACTGATGTTTCTCCACGCATGTATGGAATATGCAATGATGGGATTTGTCCATACATGATCTCATAGGGGGTCTTCTGGGTGGATGAATGCCAGGTGGTGTTGTAACACCACTCAACTAACGGTAACCACTTAGACCAAGACGAAGGGCTTGTGTTGCACATACACCTCAAGTATGTTTCCAACCCTCTGTTGACCACCTGAGTTTGACCATCACTTTAAGGATGATACGCTATGGAAAGGTGCAAATCCACTCATTGTATAGAAAACAAGGCCTGCCAAAACTCACTTTGGAAGATGGCATCTCTGTCACTTACTATGGTGCTAGCCATTCCATGAAGCTTGTAAACATTATCAGAGTACACTTGAGCAACAGTCAGGGCTATGTATGGATGAGTGAGGGCCATGAAATGAGCTGCCTTGCTGAGTCTATCCACAACCACAAATATGACATCCTTGCCAAAGGACCTTGGGAGTCCTTCTATAAAGTACATAGAGACATCATTCCGAAAAAACATTGATTTGATTCGTTGTACTGTAGCATCCTACCTGAGTGTCCTCCACTTGGGGAAGTATAAAGCCATTACAGGATCTTGGTCCTTACACTCTCATCTTACCTTACTACAAGCTTTCCATTTCTCTTCAATTGACCATGTTGCCAACTCTATTTAAGATGCCTCGAAGGTTCCCTTTGAAACTGATCAATAAGGTGCTAAAGTAGAGGATCTGTCTACCAAGAGTGTTGGATCAAGGCATATAGGTTGCTATCCACTGAAGACAACATCATACATACTATCTGTTGGCTAGTGATTCTAGATAGAGCTTTCACCACTATGTTCTCCTTCCCTTTCTTGTGGTCAAGATGTAACTAAACCCTAATAACTTTGAGAGCCATAACTGCATAAAGTATGTGTTAATTTTCTGCTCCAATAGGTACTTTAGGCTCTTTTAATCATTCCTAATGATGAATGTATTATTGAGCAGGTATTGCTACCATTTTGTGTACTCCTGAGATTAATGCTAACATCTTCTTTTCGTATACAGAGAGAAACTGCTGCTTTGGACTCAAGGATTTACTGAGGAAGGCCAATGGGTGACCTTCTTGGATCAAAACTACTCCTATGTCAGAGTTGCAAGCATCTGCTTCAATGATAAATGGTTTGAAAAATCTAGAAGAGCTAGGACTGGTGCTGAACTCACTGCATTCTTCAAGTCATTGAAGGCTAGTTAAGACTCAGTCCATCCCCACTTATCTTTCTTCAAAAGTTCAGTGAGGGGTTTAGCCAAAACCCCATAACCTTTGATGAATCTTCTATAATATCCAGTGAGGCCTAAGAATCTTCGAAGTTGCTTGATGTTAGTAGGGCTAGGCCAATGTTGTACTGCTTCAATTTTTCTTGTATCAGTTACCACTCCCCCATCAGGTATAATATGTCCAAGAAAGTTTATCTGTGTTGCTGCAAATGAACATTTACTCTCCTTGGCAAATAGCTAATGCTCTTTCAACTGACAGAAGATGAGCTACAAATTCTTGATATGATCCTCCAAGCTAGCACTATATATCAAAATATCATTGAAGAATACCAGTACAAACTTTTTCAAGTATGGAGCAAAGACTATGTTCATGAGAGCCTGAAATGTTGAAGGGGCATCAGTGAGATGAAAAGGCATTAATAAAAACTCAAAATGCTCAAAGTGAGTCTTGAAAGTTGTCTTTAGTATGTCTTCAATATGCATTCTTATCTGATAGTAGCCCGATCTGAGATCAATCTTTGTGAAAAGCCTTGCACCACCCAATTCATCTAATAATTCCTCTACCAAAGAAATGGGAAACTTTTCCTTGGTGGTAGCTTGATTCTGATCTCTGTAATCCACACACATCCTCCAACCTTCATCCTTCTTCTTGACTAGCACCACAACAAAGGCATAGGTGCTTGTACTGTGCTGGATGCAGCCCTTGTTTAACAATTCTTGCATCATGTTTTCAATCACATCCTTCTGAAGTGAAGGGTACTGGTAAGGCCTCTTACCGATGGGAGATGTTCCCTCTTTCAGATGTATCCTAAGATTAAAGGATGGTCTATGAGGAGGTAGCTGCTTTGGTTCCTCAAAGATGAATGCCTACTGAACATGAAGGTCCTTGATTACCTTTGGAATAGGCTGCCTCTACTGCTTCTCAAGTCCCATTCCCAACATCATTAATTCAGCTTTAGAGCTCACTTTTGGTTCTAGAATTACTCTAGACAAAGCAATGGTGGGTAAAGTTGAAATGGCATTAGAGATTGCCCTTGCACCCATTGTTTTGCAAGCATTGGAGCTTCCCCTCTTAATACTTGCTGCTCATCATTAAGGGTAAAGGCCATTGCAGGTTCTTTAAAGTTGCACTTGATGTCTCCTAAGGTTGATAACCATTCAATTCCTAAGACCATATCACAACCTCCTAAGGGAACTAAGAGAAAATTAGAATGGTAAGAGACCCCTGCATCTTCTAGGAGAGTTGTTTGCATTGCGACGTGCAGCTCAGATTACTTCCATCAGTACAGCTACAGATATGGGGCTAACTGTAGTCTGGCATTAGCATAATTTTGAAGCTAGGCTGGCATCAATGAAGTTGTGTGTTGAGCCTAAATCGAATAATATGTGTACAGGTCTTCTTCTTACCAAACCAGTGACCCTTAATGTCTGATACTCTGAAGCTCCAAACAAGGCATGAAGTGAAATGTGAGATATAGGTTCCAACACTACATCTTCTGCTGGTTGTATCACCTCTTGACTGAGTTCTTCACTATCACTTTCATCCACCTCAATGACAAACAGCTAAGGTCCCTTCATTTTACATCTATGCCCTACCTCTAATTTCTCATCACATAAATAGTACAACCCCTTAGCTCTTTTCTTTTGCAACTCTGCCCTTGACAGGGCCCTTTGAGGTATGGTTGTGACTGTAGTGTTTGGAGTATGAACAATAGTTATGTCGTGCACAGAGTTGTTTCCTTGGAAGCCTGGAGTGGAGGCTTGGGATATTTTTGGAATGGATGGGGTTGGTAATGATGGGATCTTTGAATACCTCAATTGCTTGGCCAATGTGTCTACCTTATCTTCAGCCAATTTAGCCAAACATGTGGCATGCTGTAAGGTTGTTGGTTGTCTGGACCTAACCTCTAATTCCAAATCATTGCGCAAACCCATCAGGAACCAACTACCCATTTGAGCTTCATTCAAATCAGCCCTCACAGCTATGGTATCGAATTTAACCAAATACTCCTTAATTGACCCCTCCTACCTCACTCTCATCGAATCCAAAATAGGATCTTCATAAGCACTACAAAACCGTGTCTTCAAAGAGCTCACATATTCCCCCTAAGTATTCGCAGTAGGATCTACTCTATTCCTCACATATTTTAGATGCCATTGCAATGCTAAACCTCTTAGGTGGACTGAAGCTATCCTGATTTTATCAAACTTAGGAGTATTATCAATCAAGAAAAACTATTCACACATACATAACCATCCATTCATATATTCCCCGCTAAATAATGGGAAGTCCACTCCACTCAATCTAGTAGTACACGAACTATTACCTCCTTGATGTGTCGGATGTTGCTCTGGATACACCAGGTTTGTGGTAGTGGTATTCGATCCTCCTTCCATCACACCACCTCCTTCAACAGACCTTCCTTGATGCAAGGATATTTCAATGATCATTTCTCTAAGCTCCTGGATAGATGATTGAAGCTCATCCACTGATCGATCTAGCTTATCTTTCATAGATTTAATTTGCGTGGACAAGACATCCTCAACCCTTAGAATCTCCGATGTAGATTGAGTATTTTCAGTCATTTTAGCTCAAATTACTCAACCACAGTTAGAGAACCGCAACTTTGATACCAATAAATCCAATCACAAGACCCAAATTCAATCAAGATCTAGATAGAGAATGAAATTGAGGGAGAAAGAGAAGAGAAATTTAGGAAGGAAGAGACTTTGATTTGTATTTAGATAAATCCTAACTAATTACAATCATTAAACTCATATAGTAGGGAATTAAAGAAAAAATAGAAATGAAAAAATATACTAAAAATAGCTAATATAGTTAAAACTACTAAAAATAGACAAAACTAACTAACTTGCACGTGTCGAGCACGTGCCTAGCTGATTCTAGCCAATTTCCATCCAAAACACAAATACGAAAATGAACTCAATTAAGCTACTGTATCACAGTTTTTAGCCGGTTTTTAGTGTAGCTTTTATGAATAATGTTTGGGAAATGTTTTAGGCCTTTTTTGAAGGGTTATTAATCTATATAAACCCCATCAAATCAGCTTTGAGATTACTTGAAATAACTTAAAATTTGTACTTGTAAATTAACTTAAAAAATTATATCATCTTTTCTTTTCTTGGGTTGGAAATCCTTCCTTTTGTGCTCAAAAAAATCCTTCCTTTCTACACTCTTACCTCACTTATTTCGATAATTAGCGACACGATCATTACAAAATGACAACTCAAAAAACGAGGCCACGATCAACTTGCATAAAAACGGGGATCAAGGAGCACACTTTTACTTCACTTTGTTTTTTATTTCATTGTATCTGGAAATTATTTCAGTATCCACGAAATAAGTCTTAAGAAAAGTTGTTTGCTATACACCTTGATAAAAATATTACAGAGGGTCATGCCCAAATCAGTCTCGAGCCTTTCCAACTGCCACGTCAGCACTTACGCCACATCAGCTCACCACATCAGCCTTAGGGCTGCTTCACCTTAAGTTTGATTAGCATAAATAAGAGAGGTTGGTTAGGGGTTCATTATGCTTGATGAATTGTGTGATCTCTCTCTCTCTGGCCCCCAAATTCTTTTCTATCTCTTCCCCTATTTCTTCTAGATTTCCTCCATTTTCTTATTACAAATACATGTAATTACTCAATTGAAGATTATACCTATATAATATACAACCTAGGACAGCTGTTTAATGTCCCGTAGTTACTAATCTAAGTGGTTTATGGTATTAGATTGGGTTTCGTGAGCTAAATTGATATTGATTCGTATCACACCTCACGCTGTTAAATGTTTTTAGTACTTGGTTAACAAATTTTCCTAACAGTGGCAGTGGGGGCAGGCCGCCTAGGATGGCGGAGCAAGTTTTTTTGGCAATATTTTTTAGTTTTATAATTATGTTACTTAAAATACAAATAGCTATTTTCCTTTTTATTAAATACATTTTAGGTACATTTTCATTGTTACGACAATATAAACGAAAAAAAAACTCTAAAATGGATCTGATAAAAAGCTACGAAATTTTAAAATACTTCAAAAATATTTTTTAAATCTTAGATCAGGAGAAAATTTTGTAATAATAGAACTCGAGTAAATAAACCAAATTTTTTCTAACAATTTCTAATCTTTCTGCACTAACATAAAATAACATTTCATTCCAAAAGTAATATCAAGCATGGTCCCTAATTTTATTCGAGCCATTCCAGAAAATTTGCATTATAAATTTTAAATTGTTAAATTTTATCGTCTAAGATTATAAAAAAATATTTACAATAGTTGCTACGTTATAATTATAACATACAAGCAGTATTGCTCATGTTAGAAAATATGAATAACTCTATATTAAACATTGGTGGAGATGTAGATGCAGGGTCAAAAAATATTAAATAAAAATAATTAAATATGACCTAATTCACCTAAAACTTAATAACGAGGTGAACCATAAAGAAACTAATAAAATAAATAACAAAAAAAAAAACATTTATAATTAAAATGTGGTCCATCTAGTCAATTGAATGCCCATCATTTATAAAATAAAGCGAACCCCACGAAGATCTCTCACCAAATCTCCCGCAGTCCTCCAACCCTCTCTATATATAAAGCCACTATTCTTTGTCTCCTCCTCACATTCACCCCTTTCTATATATATATATATATATATATTAAAAAGAAAACCCTGTAAATTCTTCTGCTTCATCTTCTTCTTCCTCTTCTTCCAAGTGATAACATGAAAAATATCATCAATAATCATAATAATAATAATAACAATAACAATAACAAGTTGGTTCAAATCAAAGAAGCCATTGTAATTCCCCCTTCTCTCCCCACTCCATCTTCCATCCTCTCTCTCTCCTCCCTCGACTCCCAACCCTTTCTCCGCTTCTCCATCGAATATCTCATTCTTTATACTTCTCCTCCTCCCCTTGACTCTGGCCTTCTCTCCGTCCATTTAAAGTCCTCCTTGGGCCGGGCCTTAGTCCCCTACTACCCTCTCGCCGGCCGGGTCAGGCCCAACCCATCCGGGTCTGGTCGCCTTCAGGTAATCTGCAATGGTCAAGGTGCACTCTTTGTTGAAGCAGTATCAGAGTACAAGCTAGCAGACTTCGAGCGGGCCCCACTACACGTGGATGAATGGAGACAACTTTTATGGTTCCACATGGTGGATGTTCTTAAAGGGGGACCACTCGTGATTCTCCAGCTGACGTGGCTTTCCGATGGCGGCGCAGCCTTAGGGGTTGGCTTTAACCATTGTGTATGCGACGGTATTGGAAGTGCTCAGTTTCTTAATTATCTCTCTGAGTTGACCCGCGGGTTATCCATTTTGGGTCCCAAACCGGTCTGGGACCGAAATTTACTCGACCAAGTATCCACCCCGACCCAACCCGTGAACCACCCGGAATTCACCCAGGTCAAGGATCGATGCCGGTTTATATCCCTATTCGTAACCGAACCACTTACCCCAACTTCAAACACCTTTTCCAAATCCCAAATCAACCAGCTAGGCCCATTGAGCCAATCCGGTCATCCCAATGGGCCCAAGTACACTACTTTCGAGCTCATCTCGGCCCATGTATGGAGAAGTTGGGCTAGGGCCCTAAATATCCCATCAAACCAAACCGTTAAATTACTTTTCAGTGTCAATATCCGGAACCGAGTCAAACCCGGTTTACCATCTGGGTTCTACGGAAACGGGTTCGTACTGGGGTGTGCTTTAACGACCGGTAAGGAGTTGACAGAGAAAGGGGTCGGGTATGCGGCGAGTTTGATAAGAAAGGCAAAGGAAAGAATTGACGGTCGTTACGTGGGGAAGTAACGGAGATAGTGAGCGTGAACCGGGCCGGTCCGGACTGGGTTGGGGTAGTAATACTGTCTCAGTGGTCGAGGCTTGGGCTGGATAGAGTGGATATAGGGCTTGGAAAACCAGCCCATGTAGGCCCAATACTTGTGGATAGGTACTGTTTGGTGTTGCCCACGTGTAATGAAAAGGAGGTGGGTGTAAAAGTTATGCTTGTGGTCCCCACTTCTGCTGCTGACGTGTACCAATATATGTTGAGAGAACCTTTTTCTCAGTAATTTTGCCCTACTTTTTGCAGAAGAGTAAATAGTGTGCAGATTATCTCGTTTATTATTATTTGAATTTGCAATTTTGTTTTTTTTTTTTTTTGCATATATATTTTTAGTTATTATTCCAACCCTTGGGCTTTATTTAAGTGGGAGCCTTTGAAATATTGGGAATGTTGTTTTTTTAATTCTATCGAATAGACTTTTGATTTATTATTTGTTACCTTTTTTAACATGATTAGAGACCAAAATCATATGTGGATTTTACATTTTTTAACATGATTCGAGACTAAAATCATATGTGGATCATGGGAAATGTTTTTGATATTGTTACTTTAGATAGTATTCAAGCTATTGCTGAACTTCAAAGGTTGGATGTAATTACAAAAGAAAATTTAAAGGATTTATGTTGATAATTTGAATTGATGATAAATTATGGGAGTAACGTTTGTAAGGATTTGGCCATATTAAAATGAGCCATCCACCACCCACGTTAAGTTATATGAACAACTACATAACGCACAATTGAAAAAAAGTTGAGACATGCCAAAGAAAAGCATGCTCGGAATGATTAGACATGACTTTCACACCTAAATCAAAATGAAAAAAGGTCTTAGATAGAGCAAGGTAGCTTTTAAAAATACATGTGCTTGACCCAAGTATTTGTATTATACATTGCTTCTTGGCTTGCATGTCTATTATTGTTTGCTACTTCATTTGATTGTTGATGTATTTTCGAAATATGTGTTGAATAATACGTAAATATGGTAAATGTTGTTTATGTATGTATAAGATATATTTGAGATTGTTCCGATACTTGTTTTGAATGTTTAGAGCTTGTTAGGGGTGTCTGTCGACACATGGGCCATGTGTGTCGACACACAATCCAACAGAACAATGGGGAAACAGCTGTGTGCCGACACACATGGCCCGTGTGTCGACACACAGTCCTTTACAGAAGAGCACGGAGGAACTCTTTGTGTCGACACATAGGAAGTGTGTGTCGACACACAGATCTACAGTAAGACTGTGTGTAAATAGGTGTGTCAACACACAGCTTCGACACACAGGTCTGTTTTGACGGTTTGTCTGCGCGGCTTTTTTCTAGTTCGTTGTGTCACTTGTGGCTCTTCATTTTGGGACGTCTCTTTCCATGAATACATATATATGCTCCACACTTTCATGATAAAGATATTGGATGAAAAACACAAGGGAAAAATAAAATTAAAGGATCTTTGTATTCAAGTGTTCTTGTGTTTTGTTCTTGAATAACAAACACATATCTCGATCTATCTCTCCCTTTACACATCCTCGCCTCATTTTTTATTGTTGTTGTATCCCCGAGGATATTTCATATACCAAAATAAGCCTTAAGGAAAGTGATTACACAGCCTCAACACCTGAGATCTCGCGGCTACCCGGTTTCAAGTATTTTGCAAGTATTTCGCAAATTTGTTCTAACATTGATATGAGTAGTGCATTTGCATTAGCCATGCCTATTTGCATTAGGGTTGGGAGTCATTCAGAAACATTCTCTACAAGGTGGCACCCCACAAAGGTAAGCCTCCATACATCATATAGTCTCAAATCCTATCTTTGGGAGTCTCTTAGAGACACTGATCAGTTGCTGTTGAATTTTACCACAATAAAATGTGTTATACATCAACACTTTGTCAAATAATTTTTTATTCTTTGTGCTCTAAACAGGCATCCAGAATTTGAATATTAACAACTTGTTGCAATTATTTAGGGGGTATGCGTGGTTAATTTGAAGTGTGTGAGGTAGAGTGGCAACAGTGTCGCGTTATATTTTGTTAATGTAAAGGATTTTAGACTTCTAGTAAAAGAGTCTACTTGAAACTAATTAACATTTCCAAAATAGGTAACCGTAAATTACAAATTTAATTATATGGCGACTTCTTACTATACATCAATCTATATATTAATTTTCTATGATACCTATGTGTCCTTATAACTCCTAATACTACATAATGCGTTTAATTATGCATATAACTTATCGAGTTAACAAGATAAATAAAATTGAGTAAATATAACTACTTTTTAAGGTTTTCTTACCCCCCAAAAAATTTTCAATTACGTCATTATTCAAACATCGGCTACAAAAACCCTATATATAATAATAGTAGCAGTATGTGTTAGAAAATTGACTAATATTCAGGCATAGCAATGAAGGAGAGAGTAATTAGAAAAATCTTACAAAACGATGATATTGTGCCGTGGTAAGAACCACTGTCCTAAAGGCAATTTCGCCGCTGCTCCTGTACGCACAGTATAACCGGTGGCCGTCTTTCAGGATTAACGCGATCCGACTCTTAACGTGCGCTCGTTAATTGCCAGGTAGGAGTACTTGAACTTTCCCCAAATTTGAGGAGAGATAGAGAAAAACCGAGAGAGGGAGCGAGAGTCTGATGGGTTCTCACTCCAAATTGAGGACTGAAATCGGGAATCTTCTAGTAGATGAATATAGAATGAAGCTTAAAAGGAAATTGAGGTGATTGTTATCTATACAGAGAGAGACTAGGGGAATATATATATATATATATATATATATATATATATATATATATAAACTAATGTAGAAAACGGATAAAAGTATTAGAACCAGGTGCAATAAATTATAATGGCTATAAACAGACGTAATAAATTTGCAATGGCTATATTGTTAATAAATTTCCAACAGTCACAATTTTAATGACCTTAAATGGCTAATAACGGTAAACGATCAATAAATAGGTGCGGTTAAAATATTATCCGAAAAATAAATATACCTGTTAAAAAAAGAACCACCCACTCAATTTTTCTAATGTGGGATACAATTCCCCAGTAAAACTAAAGGTTAGCTTCTATCATTTTTTCAACAATTCCCCACGAAGGATACAAGCAGAACAGAACAAAGAAAGATAGATTGGGCAAAGGGAGTACAGTTTTTCAGTGCCGATGTCTCACGACTTGAATTGTCACCTAATGCAACCAAAGTTTAGAACTAACATCTTGCAATGTGACTTTCGGCTTGAACCTCACAAGGGGTTGTATAGTCTGCCACTCGGACACATACTAAACTCTAGATCTCGACTACTCCAGTGGTTTGGCGCATTTTATCGGCCATGCGCTCGTCCTGAATATTCAAAGACGCTGGAGAAGGCAAGTCTTAAACCTTCATAGGGAGCGGCCACACTCCCACACCTACATAGGTGGATCCCATCAAGTGTGTGTTACCGCACACCACCAATTATATGGCTATGGGTCCATTAAGAGCTAAAGCTCAACCTCATCCCTTGGTAATATACAAACAATGTCCATCCAGTATAAGCCTCGCTTACACCACCAAACATATGGCTATGGGCCCGTCTCTACACTGTCACACCATAGAGAGGGACAACATAAAATGCAGTGCACTCCTTGAGAAAAACTATGACTTTTCACATTAAACCTGCTAAAACCAGGTTGAATACATCACAGTTCATTCATACATAGACTTTAGTCCCATCCCCCTCCATATTTCCACTGCCTTTATTAATATGGATTCACAAGGTTCTTTTCAAACCTTACATAATTTAGTGATATTACTTTCTTTCGAGTAAATCGTTTATGATCTTAAGCCTAAGACGAATAGATCTTCTCTTGGCAAACCCATCAAGTATGTAGTTTCCACACCACCCATTACGGACTATGGGTTAGGTTAAAGCATCAAGCTCAACCACCATAAATGGCATTTCAACATTGTATTGGAATAAAGCGGTACTTCAAAGTTAACCACTGTCAACATCAATCACGAGTTGCTCTTACCCCCACATTGAGGTATCTGCAACGAACTATTAAACAACTAGCTCCATCGCCTGCCAACTTCAACAAGAGTCTATATAACACAATAGTGGAGCAAATATCATGTAAATAAAATCATATCTCCACCCCAAGTACTCAAATAGTACACATATTGTACATATGCCGTATATATAGTTGGCACGAAAGTCATATACCGCAAATTGGTTAATTCCAAATATCATTACAATTATTACCATCTCAAATTAATTGGATCACCACTAGTTTAGGTCACAAAAGACCATATACCCATTCTCATCGTACTTAGAGTACATGAATTACCATCTCAAGGGTAGTCCATGTATTACCAATGCTGTATCAAATTTTTGGTGATTTCAAAAGAAAGAGATACAAAATACCATAATTTACTGGATGCCTTTTATAATTCAACTTAAGGCAACTCCGCAAGGCTCCCGAGCCCAAGTGCTAGCATCATCAAGCTATTCTTACTGACTTTGAACAGTCACCAAAATAATATTTCCACCATGATCAATTTCTATAAGCTAGCTATAACTAGCAAACATCTGTAAAAAAACATAGTAATCAGAAATGTTTATGATCAGACAACATCTCAAATGCTCTCAAGTGTTCTTACAACCACGCAATGGAACGTCTCACACTACATTCCTAAGCCATTTAATTTTTCTACCTACTAACTCAATCTTTAAGGATAACTAAACAATGCAAGGTTTAGAGGGGTGTCAAAAAAATATAGTTCACTAATGAGCCTAAATATATTACCATTAGTAGAATATCTTACATTGATATCAGACATCCAACACAACAAGGAATCTATTAAAATGTAAACCCTATTCATATTACTTCACTAGTACCTCAACAATTTAAATATCATCATTTGGATCAATGTATGTAGACTAGGTCTACCACTGACATATGAAATAATAGGACGAGTGCTATGTTATTCATTAAAACATAATGCCATCAATCACCTTAGTGTATTTAGCTTGTTATGCCACGTTTTCTCCTTATTAAGTGAACATTAGGGTCATATAGTATGTCATTCAAATGACCAAACCTTTCTAAGGACTTTGTCCATATAGTCAAGAGTCAAAACTTTTTAGGTGTTCTAGTGATTTTCACACTAAGTATCACTTCTTTCTCATATAGGTCTTTCACATCAAACATAAACTCAAGAAAAACTTTATAGTATTTACAAGATTAACACTCATGCCAAAAGATGGCATATTATGAACATGAGTTTCCACACATTCAAAACGTTACCATAAACAAAATCATACCTGACTAAAGATGGTCAAACTATGGTGCTGCTGTCTAGGGGTTTGATAAAGATAACACATGGAATTTCAAACATACAAACTTTATTTTTCATTCAAGAATCCCAAAACTCCTCGGATTTTTCCATAAAAGTTTTTACTTTAATATCATAATTCAAGATTTTCTGATTTTCAGTCAATCCCTAGGAAGATCCACTAATACCTCTTTATAATCAAGTTTGACTCACGATCAATAAACTCTTTCGAAATAGGTGCAATTATGGCCTCATAATGTCATCAGGGGTTTTATGATCTTCCTCAATCGCGAATGCACTAGCAACATGATTATCAAAATCAAAGCGCTTGACCTAGAAAGGCAATAATATATTCAAGATAAGAACCATAACATTTTATAAAGTGTTTTATCAAGCCTTTAAATGACGAGCCCTTTAAAGTTAATAGGCACTGCAATAGGGTTTCCCCGACATCCTCGAGGGTAATATAGAGCTAATAGATATCATGTTTATTAAGTCCTCTAGCATTTTATTTTCCGCGCAATCTCTCTCGAGGAAGGTGGTATCTCATTCACCACCTCTGTTCGACCTAATCCTTTCATATATGGTCTAACTAATTTTCAACTTTCATTTTATTCACTTTACCACAATACAATCCACAAACTAGCAACGACTAGCAAGTTTTAGTGGAGTCACAATAAGGACAGAGATTTCATATACATAATAGCCATTATTATCGTATAGGACAATAGCCCCCCATATTTTGCTGTCTTATGGCAATATTCACGAGAATATGACTCTAGTCCATATAGCAAATGTGACTAATAAAATATACTTGTACCTCAAAATGGTTTTTCATTCATGTTGCAACCATTTAATTTTCAGCATTGAACTATAAAAGGTCCCAATTATAATGTGCATAATAGCAACAGTGCATATCGTATAAATATAAAAGCGAGGCTCTTACTATTCGAATATATGCCTACTCGTTGTTACATCGAGACAAAGAGGCCACTATTTCCATAGAACTCAATTAAGCCTACTCTAGAAAGGCTAGAACAATTTTTCCCTTTTTTACTATTCCTAGCATTTTATCTTCTTCTTTCTCTACTCAATTCACTGGATTACCGCAATCTTCTACTTCTCTCTGCCTGTCTACCACTAAAAGAGAGGACCCAGAAATTCATAATTTCTTATTTTTTTATTTTTATTTAATTTTTTTCCTTTGAATCTGAACATGGCGCTGCTAATCAATCTCCTTAACCTTAATCTCTCCTATACCACTGAGAAGATCATGGCTAAGTACATATGTTTCTTTCGATCTAATTGACAAAAGGAACACAACGCCACGAAGAATCAAATACAACAAAAGTGACTTAAGTTAACACTTAAATTGTAACATTTGTTTAAAATGTTACCGTAGGTAGTATTTAGGTAACACTTTTTTTATTGTTGCATTTGCTTAGTACCTAATGTAACGCTTTAGAAGAACTGTTACATTTGTTTGGTACCTAATGTGACATTCTAAAAAAATTGTTGCATAAGCTATATTATAGGCAACACTTTTTATAAAGTGTTACATTTGTTGTATTTTGTAGCACTTTAAATCCGTTGCCTAAAACTTTCTCTATTTTTGAATAAATTTATGTTTTGATACATGAGAACCAAATAGTTTTAAGAATAAAAATTTAAGGGCAAATTACATAACAATGTTGTAAGATTTTGTGTATTAATTATTGTACACAAAGTTTGTGAAATAGCACTTTTGTTCAAAAGTTACATATATTTAATAAAACAGTTAAAATTACGATGACTAAGCGTACAAAGTTGACGTTTTCTGTTAGTAAACTCACAATCCTCTTACTATAACTACTTTCATCATACGCACGACCTATAATTTTATTGCTTATATTACATTCTTATACACTATTATTTAGACTATTTTTATTAACTATGTTTTACTTTGAACTAAAATAATATTTAACAATAACTATAGACTAAAAAAAAACAATACATCAAATTTTAAAATATTAATATAACTTAACAAAATTTTATCAAGAAATTTAATTTTATACAAATTTAATTTGTTCGAAAAAAATTATCGCCAATTTTGGCTAAAATTTCCCGAAAATATTGGGGGTCAAGTAATTTAAAAAAGAAGTAAAGTTAGTATTCAAAAGCAAACACACTCCTCTTGCCCTTTTTCTCTTCGTTCATCTTCATTGCTCCCTCTCTCTCGCTCAAACTCAGCTTGACGCCCATCACCGTCACCGCCTCATCGCTGCTCGCCGCCCCGCCGCTATCACCGTCTTCGTCGCCACCTGTCCTCCGTTGCCCCTCGCCACCCGTACTCCGTTGCCGCTCGCTCACGGTCCTATCTCTATGTTGGCACCTCTCCTTCTCGTTTTTGGGTCAATTTTTTGTTAATTTTTTCTTTGATTTTTGTTGATTTTTCATATTGATGTTGTTTATGTCTTAAAATTGAACCCTAGACACTGTTTTAGGTCAAAAAATGGGAACACTTGACCTTATTTGCCACTCTTGAGATCAACTGATTTCTTCTTTTGTGAAAATAAACCCTAATTAACTAATTTCACAATTTTTTATAAGTTACTCTTTATTTTTGCTAATTTAAGTTAAAATAGTGTCCAAAAGTACAAAACCAACATGGTGCTGACCTCTTAAGGTTGCCCTTTTCTCCTTTTGTGGTAAGCTTATATCTATTGGTTGTGAATTTCAGCTATGGATTTCAGTTATTTGAACGTTCTTGACCTATGTAGTAGTATGTTAAGTTTATGACATGCAATGTAGTTAGTTAAGCTAGAACCTTGCTTGGCTAGTTGTTAATTTCATAATTGTTGGAGTAATGTTCGAACTTATATGAAGTTTGAATTAAACTTCAAAGGTTAAATTTTATTCTGATAGCTTATTTGTAAAACAATTCCATATCAGATTGTCAACCACTAGGTTAAGATTTTTGAGAAATTTAATACTCCAAAGCTAAACTAGGGTGTTATCAAATGGTTGAGAAAGATTTGAGGCCTTATAAGTAGTTAAGAGAGGGATGCTATCATATTTAACAAACTTTAAAAGAGTTATGAACCTTATAAGCTTTTTTAAGTTTTTTGATTTTCAGGATCCTTTAAAGTAAGTTCTCATCTCTGAATTGTAGATGCCAAGCTATTATCTGAATCACTTTATGAAGAGGTGTGTTATGTTTCATATCCCATATCTTGTCAAATCAAGAAGGGATGAAATAGAATGTTGAAATGCTTTTGACGGCAAAGAATTCAAAGACAATGATATGACGAAAATGAGCATTGGAGATAGTTGTTGGGTGATAAATCTAATTCGAGTTAGCATTGACCATCTTTTGATTGCAACTAAGAAAGATTCTACGAAGACACTGAAAAGGATCAGAGCAGAAAACTTACGTATCTAGAGAGGAATCTTAACATTGAATAATCAAGAACTATACAAAAGTACATGTAGCATATTAAGCACATTATTGGTAACTGCAAGAAAGACAAGAAAAAGTGTAAATGACAAATGGTGCTAAGGGAAAAATATGACTCAAAAGGTCTCTGGAAAAAAGAGCCGTCTTCAACTGATGGATCCATCACTAGAATTTGCTTTTATCATACTATAAGAGAGCAGAAGCAAACACATTCAATGTTGTCCAAGGAAAATAGAGAAAACATAGGTTAAGGGCATTCAAGGAGAAAAAAGAAAAAAGCATCCATTAGTTGATATAACAAAGAGGCCTGTTTTTATTGAGGTAATAAATGTTATTTTTCCGTTTTATGTTGGGGCTTTAAACCTGATATAGGCATACACTTACAAGAGACATTAATGTAAATAAGTGCAATATAAGTGGTGTATTTTAACATAGACACTCAAGGTGCTTGGGCTACTCTTCTACAAAAACATGGACTCTAAACATTGATGCAAACTTGGTGTTTCTTTTCGTTTGCTTGTAATAACTAGTTTTGTGTACAACAGTTAATGTGAAACTTAATATATAAGCAAGTTACCCTTCTCTCAATCTCCTCTTGTGTGTGCAATCTTGATATATGTCATTCTTGTTTTATGTTAAATTTGGGATTTATGTGTTTAGCTGGGCTTGCTTGTTTCATGATATAGGATTTGCAAAATTGGAGGCCAAAGCTAGATGCCCTTGAAAAGCTACCGAGATGTAAGTGCCCCATTTTTGAACTTAATCTTTGCAAAATTGACGAAGTGCTTGGCGTGATTATGATGCTTATTGTGCTAGTAATTCTCGTATTACAATGGAAAACTTGATACCATATTTGTTGATGATAATTGATTGTCTATTATGAACCTTATTGGTTGGAGGAAATCAAGCACGTTACGACTATAAGTACTATGCTGTCGTTTTGGATATTCTAATATCTTGGCATGCTTGTTGGTACCAAAGTTCTTTAGTGCTCAAGTTACTTCTTTCTTACATTTTATTTCCAGTAGTTGAGGTTCCTCTTTTGGATGAATAGTTATTTAGAGTTCATCTAAGTGATTTGGGCTCCTGTGATGTTTATTGTGCTTCATGAATGACTTCATGGTTTACTTATTGCCAAATGAAGTACTTATTGCCCAAACCCTGTTTTAGGCGAGAGCTCTTGAGGCACTAGGTTTTTTTTGTTGTTGTTGTTGTAGGGAACCATACTCCACTAGATGTTCCACATTCCCGTTATTTGTTGTTGAATTCCTTTCTTTAATGAAATTTAGATGTGACTTTTTGCTCTTGGAATTTGACATCACATGATATGGTAGTTACAAGAAGGATTAGCATTGCTTGTTTTATTAATATTGCTAGTTTATAACTTTTAATCATGTTGTTATTGGATTGTGGTCTTCTGGTTTTCGATGTCGAGTGATTCTATCTTTTTAATGTTAATGCTTAGTTTTAATTGCTAATGATTAGATATTATGCTTATCTATTAGGTATCTTGGGGTGTTGAGGCAATTTAGTATCGATGCATCATTCTATTAGATGTGTTAATATCTTATTACACTCTTGATATCGAGTTCCATCTTTATGGGAAAGTGTGTATTCTTTTGAGAGCATTGACAAATTTTCCATGTTTGTAGCATGATATTCTATTATAGGCTGTATTCCTCTTGTCTAATCCTTAATGGTTTATATGGAGTGGCCATCCTTTGGCATCCTTTTTTAGAATCTATGTCTCTGTGCCATCTCAAACAATTAACTTCTATAGATCGAATGCTTGCATCTTCTATTAATACCAAAAATCAACTTTTGCCATCTAAACAGGTATAGTTTTTTTTATTTCTCTTAATCTATATTTAGAGAAATGTTTTTGGAATGAAATTGGAAACATGGTTAACGTACTAAAAATATTTTGGTATCTTTTTGTGAGCTAACATAGTAACTACTTACTCCTTTTGCTTATTTATGATGTTGTTTCTTACTCTATTCAATGTAACTACTGAATATATTATAAGAATGTGTCCAATTTTATAATTGTTTTAGTAGATATAATACAAGTAGTTTGTTTATGAGTAGATATTTGATAAATGTAGTTCTAATTAATTTGTAATAAGTGTGCCTTATGTCCTATGTTTTTTTTATGTAACTTTGCATGATTCTCATTTGTTTTTTGCTTTCTTGTAGGGGGATGATGTTTCATCACAAGGTGCTTAAGGAGTTATTAAGTTTGTTTTGTTCAAAGGTGTTCGACTATGTTATCAAGTTTAAGGTTGAATTTGATAAGATTTTGTGGTATTTTTAGGATTTACATTGTGGAGACTTAATTTGTATATACATGAATTCTCATTGTAAATGTGAAACACTTCACATTTCGGATCTTTTCATGTATGGATATGGATTATTATTGTGTATTTCAAAGATATGTTTTGTTTGCGTTTGGAAGTTGGATACTTTATCGAGATGGATACAATACATTAGTTCTGCAACAAAATGCTTGTATTGAGCTTATAATTGTTACACTAGTCGTATCTTTCACCTATCGTGGCTTTAATATAAATGACTATACGTCAATAAAAAATTGTTACGCTAGGTTTCAGAAGACCATTACTTAAGACTTATAAAAATGTTACATTAGGAAAAAAAAAGTTATAAATGATCCTTAATAAAACCGTTACGTTAGGTCAAAAACCGTACCATAGGTCTTATTCAATTGTTACCTAATGGTTTTTGGAAAGTGTTAAATTAGATACATTCCTATGGTAACACTAGGCTAAAAAACCGTTACATTAGGCTAAAAAATTGTTACATTAGGCGACCCCTAACGTAATGGAAAAAAAAAGTGTTACATAAGATCTAAGGTACCAATTTTACAACCTTTTTTGTTTGTTACATATTGTCAATTTTGTTGTAGTATTCAAAGATTTTTCTTCAAAGTTGAGTTGAGCTTTATTGACCACTTGGCTCATTTGAAAAGCAACTTTCTATCCATTTTTCTACCAATTTGGGACCAGTGGGGACCCCTGCTGTGGGTACCGGGGTGCATTGACCCCACAACTTTACTACCCAACCTGTAAAAGTATATATTTGTGGGTATGAAAAATTAATTACCCAATATATAATACATAAGGTGAACAGGCAGTGTCAGCAAGAATTCTGGCCTAATGGTTCACAAAGCTAATATCCAATATCAGGTCCCGTGTTCGATACTCAGTTGCAGCAATGTCCGCTGCTTTTTACTTTTTGCATTCATGTATTTCCCCGGCGAAAAAAACTTTCAGCAATTTTAAATAATGAAACTTTATTATATACGTATTTAATTTTTTAATCAGCTAAATTTTGTATTAATTTAATAATTTTTCCTTCTAATTTTTTAAGCAAAATCTCTACAAAAAACCCTTTTTTTTTTTCCAATTTATGAACTTGGATTTTTTAATTTTTAGAAAACCCTTTATAGATTCTTGAGATTAATATGAAACTTAATCTGGGTTCTACTCATTAATTGTCGGGTAGGAGTGTCTTGAACTTTCCCCAAATTCGAGGAGAGAGAGAAAAAAACCAAGAGAGATAGAGAGTCCGATGAATTCTTACTCTAAATTGAGGGCTAAAATCGGGAATCTTCCAGTAGATGAACATACAATGAAGCATAAAAGGAAATTGAGGAGATACTTTTCTATACAGAGAGAGAGTAGGGGAATATATATAAAAACTAATGTAGAAACCGGATAGAAGTATAAAAACCAGGTGCAATAAATTTTAGCGGCTATAAACGGACGTAATAATATGCAATGGCTATATTGTTAATAAATTTCCAACGGTCGCAATTTTAATGACCCTCAACGACTAGTAACTCTAAATGATCAGTAAATAGGCTTGAAAAATAAATATACCCTTTAAAAAAAAGGACTACCCACATAATTTTTCTAATGTGAGATACAACTCTCCCATAAAACTAAAGGTTAACTTGTATCATTTTTTTCAACAATATGCAATTCGAATAAGGTAAAATATACAAAGACCCCCAACTTTCAAAATTAAACACAATACCCTTCCTCCACATTCAATTTTATAAAATAGTCTTTTGAACTTTATAATTAAACACAATACATACCTTATATTTTTAATTTCATAATAGCCCCCTGAACTTTGTTATTACACATAACACACCCTTTGAATTTTGGAATTAAATACAATACACTCCTACACTTTTAATTCTACAAAATAGTCATTAAACTTTGTTATTATACACAACTCACCCCCTGAACTTTGTATTTTGTTACTAAGCATAACTTACTTCTTAAGCATTAATAAATTTAAAATTAAAAGAATGTACGAAATTAATAAATTTAAAAATAAATTATGAAAAAGTTTTAGAAAAATTGTGAAAAAATATAATAATTTTTTTTTTAACTTTGGACAAAACTAGATTAATAAGTTTTAAATTAAAAAAATGTATCAAATTAAAAATTTTAGATTTTTTACTTTTATATAAAAGATAGAGATTTTATATTTTTAGGTGAAAGATTGAAGTTTTATCTTTCTAGAAAAAGGATAAGAGGATTTGCTAATATTTACACAAAATAATTGTTTTAATTAATAAATTTATATTATGGTGAAGGAGTGGGTTGCTCCAGTTCTACGGCAAGAAGCCCAAGTGGATCTGTGGGTTGTTCAATTGTGCTTCCTATTTTTGATATTTGTTTGTTTGAGTCGAAGATGCTGTCAGAGAGCCCTATTCAGCAAAGAAGGGAAGTTCAAGAAGTTAGAACTGAATTAGAGCTTGCAGTAGAGCCAAAGGTCCCTTCGATCCAAGAGGTAGAGAATGATGCTTCCTCTTTGAGTCCTTGTAGAAATGATGAGGGTTATGCAATGAGTTAGAGTCGTATGGTGGAAGAAGAGAACGCTGCGATTGCTCAAGCTCCAATAGGAGCTCAGGATGTTGGTGCGGGTGCTAAGAGGACTGATTGGCGTAAGCTATTTTGTGATAACCGAAACCCCTCACAAGGTTTTGAGTGGAAGCTTATTGAGTCAGAGGGTAAGAAAATTAGGTGATCCTGTCAGAAATGGATACATTCGAGGATGAGCATCAAACAACTCTTGTTGGCTATTTTGTTGGCGGCTCGCTTCCTTTTAAGGTAATCCACAACTCTCTTGCTTCTCTTTGGCCTACTATGGTAGAGCCCCAAGTTCTATTACATGATGACTGTTGGATTTTCGTTATATTTGATAAAATGGAGGATTGTAAGAGTGTTTTGGAGGAGGGACCGTATATTTTACGTAAACTTCCTTTGATCTTAAAATAATGGACTCCTTATTTCAGTTTTAACATGGATGAAATGAATTTGGTTCCTCTCTGGATTACTGTATGAAACTTGCGATTACAATTGTGGCATGTTGATGTATTGAGTAAGATTGCGAGTTGATTGGGAACTCCTTTGTATGCTGATAAAATGACTATGCCTAGGTAAAGGGTCTCCTATGCGCATATACTTGTGGAAATTGACATAGAAAAACTGATTAAAAAGCTCCTTGATATAGTTATGTCAAATGGGGAGGTTATCAATCAATCGGTTTGGAATGAATGGCTTCCCCAATGGTGTTCTAAATGTCGTAGAATTGGCCACGGGAATGTCTCATGTCCAACTTCCAAACAAGGTTAGTGCGCGAAGAAGCAGGTAAGGGAGAATGGTGAGCATGTTGAGCATGTGCAAAATGGCAAGTCTGTTGACAATGCTCGACTAAGGGAAATGGTTTGGTAGCCTGCAACAAAAATGAGGATTGGCATGTGGTTGGATCTAGAAGGAAGCAGATTGCTTCCTCTTCTTTGCCATTAGTTCAATCAAGCAACAAATTTGCAGTTATCGGTGAAGAAATAGATGAGATGGGTATTGTCTGTCGGTGGTAGTGATGTTTTTCCTTTTATCACATAATGATCAGATCACGGAATGTGAGAGGTATGAGTAAATGTTTGAAAGCTGTAGAAGTTCATTGTTTTATGTGTCAGCATCATATATGAATTTTTGCTATCTTAGAAATCCAAATAAAGATTAATAAAGCTGATGAAATTAAGAAGAGGTATTTTAAAGATTTGAATTTGTTTAGTAACGATGAATCAAGTCGTAGGAGAAGAATTTGGGTTTTTTGGGATGACTGTTATGTTATACTGCGAGTTCTTCGAGTTCATTTCCAAATGATTCTTGTAGCTGCGAATTTCAAGGAGACGCCGACATGCGGAGATGTACTTATATCATTCTGTTATGGTTTGAACAAGATGGATGAATAGTGCGAAGTATGAGCTGCCCTTGATGTTGTTCACACGGATCGTGTACCTTGGATAGTTGTTGGGGATTTCAGTGCTATTTCTAGTAGTGAAGATCGAGAGGGCGGGGCACTTAGTGAAACTCAGGCTCTTAGAATGTGTATGAAAATTTTGGGGCTATCTTATTTACGGCGATTGGGAAACTTCTTTACATGGTCTAATCAACAGGAGGGGAAAAACTGTATCCGCTCCCGCATTGACAAATCTTTTGGTAATTGTATAGTGCATACGATTGATTGAGAAGTTTTGGTGTTTCCTCTAGACATCTCTGATCATTTTCCCCTTGTTACAAGGGGGAAACAATTGCATATAGGCTTTGTTAGAAGTTTCAAAATGAGAAATTTGTTGTGCGAGATGGATGGTTTTTCTAAGGAGGTTTGAGTGGCATGGAATACTCAAATTCGTAGTACCCCTTCTTATGTGGTTAAGTCTAAACTCGGATTGGTAAAGAAAGCTCTACTTGCTTTCTAGTCTTGTTTTTCAGGGAGGATAGCTGCTAAAGTTTCCTAGGTGAGGGAAGCTATACTTTCTCTATAAGTTCAGGCAGACTCAGAGGGTCGGGGCAAGCTTGTTAGACAAATTTACAATACAAACAAGGATCTACGAAGATTATGTTAGGTAGAGTAGGAATGTCTTCAACAAAGGGCCAAGATTCAACATTTAAATATGGACGACTTGAGCGCGAAATATTTTCACTCATGGATCAAAGCTTAGGGGAAACATAATGCTATATGGTCGATCATGAACGATGATGGAGTGCGAGTGGATGATCCAAATGGAGTAAAAAACGTGCTCCTAGATTTTTATTGCGAGCTATTGGGTACTAGTGTCCCTAGAGAAGGTTCTATTGATATAAATTCATTGAGTTGTGGACTGTGTGCCGAGGCCTATGATGTTCTTTGGTTGACTCGATCAGTATCTCCAGAGGAAGTGAAGAATGCAGTTTGGTCCATCCCGATCTCAAAAGCTCCCAGGCCCGATGGTTTTCGAGCTAAATATTTTCGTGCCTCGTGGGATATTTTAGGCAATGACATAACCTAAGCCGTCATTGACTTCTTTTATAAAGGAAAATTACTGAAAAGCTTGAATGCTACTACCTTATTTTGAATCCCACGGATGATAACCTCCAGGTTGTGGAGGAGTATAGGCCTATATCTTGTTGTAATTTGATATATAAAATTATCTTGAAAATCATTTAGAATCAGTTGTGTGACGTTTTGGGCAAATTGACAAATTTGGCTCAAGGGGCTTTTTTGGGGGGTCGCTCAATTTTGATAACATTTTGTTGGGTTAAGAGATTATCAAGCATTATAACAGGAAGCAAATGTCGCCGAGATATTTTAGGAAGATCGATATTAGAAAGGCATAAGATACGGTGAATTGGGATTTCCAATTCGAGCTTCTGGTGGGCCTTAATTTCTTGGGGAGATTTGTTGAGTGGATTTGCCAATGTGTGACTTCTCTTTTTTTCTCAATCCAATTAAATGGTGAACTTGTGGGATATTTTCAAGGTGCTCGAGGTCTTCTTCAAGGGGGATCTATATCCCCTTACCTCTTTATCTTATGTATGGAATACCTGTCGAGGGTGTTGAAGGGAATTGAGAGTGATAATGGTATAAATTTCATCAGAAGTGCAAAAATTATGAACCACACATTTAATCTTTGCCGATGATTTGTTGTTATTCGCTAGATGAGGCCAAGAGTCTATGGCAAACATTTGGAGGAGATTTATGCAATTTTCGAAAGCCTCAGGGCTAGGGCCGAATTTTTTAAAATGTTGAATATGCTTCTCGAGGGTACATGAGACCGAACGGTCCCAAATAATCTATGACTTGGGTATTTGACTTGATACACTTCCTCTAAAGTACCTAGGTATAATGATTTCAAGGACAAGACTAAAAACCAATCAATTTGGTCCGTTGCGTGACAGATTTCGCACTCGGATCCTTAGTTGGCGGCATTGAAAACTATCCTACGCAGGTAGGAGGGAGCTGCTAAATTCGATCATGGTCAGTATAATGTCCTTTTGGGCTATATTTTTATGTTCCCTCTCACTATTATTTGAGAGCTTTAAAGACTTTTTTCTGCTTTTTATGTTGCAACACTGATAAGAAGAGCCATGCTTTTGTACCTCGGGCTTAGGACACATTGTGTTGGTCCATAAATGAATGTGGGATAGGTATAGAATAGAATCTTGAAATCTAGCCCATTTGTTGCGAACTATGTGGAGCGTTCAGGAGAAGAAGGACTCGTTATGGGTTACGTGGATCCATGAAATATATATATATAATCCCATTATATTTGATCTGTGGAAGCTAAAACTTCTGACTCGGCTGGCTGGAAAAAACTGGATGAAGGAACGGGATTTAGTAAATGAGAAAGCGGGCTCGAAGCGGGACGTTGACTAGATTTTGAGAGCATTTGTTTTGAATGATAAATTTAGTATTGGTAAAGCTTATAAATTCCCGCGCCCAAAAAGAGAAAAGCTACATTGGGGTATAACTATATGGGGTAAGTTTTGAGCAAATAGCTCGTAGCCTAGTAGTGTGGTTCCCGGTCGCCTATGTGAGAGCGCCGGGGTTCGAGCCCGCACTAGAGCACCCCCCTCCCCTGGATTTAACATGATTAAAATAAATATATATATATATATATGGGGTAAGTTTTGCTTGCCCAAACATAACTTTACCTTGTGGTTGGCTACTTCTGGTGGGTTACTCACTAAAGATAGATTACAGGTTCGAGGCATCCGACTAGCTAGTAGATGTAGTTTATGCTAGAAGGATTGGTGTACTGCCTCACATCTATTTTTGAAATGTGAATGGGTGAAGGCTATTTGACGAGATATTTGTCCGTGGAGCGATTGTCGATTTATTACTCATTTCAAGCTCTGCTTTGACTAGTTTGAACGAAAGATCATGAGTAGATTACGCGAATCAAATTTCAAAAGATCTTCCATTTTGGCTTCAATTTATATGATCTGGAAGGAAAGGAACAAGAGAATTTTTGAGGGGAGAGAGATAAGGCAGAACAGGATGACTGGGGAGATCTAGAAGCTAATGTGGTGTAAGATAAATTTTCTATTAGCTTGAGATAGATTTTGAATTGAGAAATTTTGTTTTTATTTTTATTTTATTTTATTTTTTTTTTTTGTTCACCTTTGCTTTCCTTAGAAATTTTGGTCGAATTGAGAAGTCTTGTATTATTTTTTTAACTTGAGTAACAAAGAGATTCTCAATTGCCTTTTGACAAAAAACTTAATAATATTATACACTTAAAAAATAATAAAATATTTTTTAAATTTTTATAAAAAATAATATAGGATAAAATATAATATTTTTTTTAAAAATTAAATTTTAAAATTGGATTAATTAATTTAAAATTAGAAAATTGTACAAAACTAAAAATTTGAAAATAAATTCTAAGAATAATTTTTTTAAAGAAATTATTATTTTTCCAAAAATTATTTTTTCATAATTTATTTTGAAAATTTTTAATTTTATATATTTTTTAATTTCAAATTTATTAATGTTAAGGGGTGTGTTACATTTAATAACAAAGCTTGGGGAGTGAGTTATGTATAATAATAAAGTGCAAAAGCTATTTTGTAAAATTAAAAGTGTAGAGGGTGTATCTTTTATATATTATTGCCTAGAATCCCCACCCCCAAAAGCCTCCAAACCTCAATCCAAGCATCTAAAGGAGTATCATCAAAAGTCTTTAAACTCTAATATAAGCAATTTTAAGTGAGTATTATTTAATATTCGAGATTATTAGAAAGAATAAATAATAAAATTCAAGATCTTTACTACGTAATTTTGCAAATTATATAATGTTGTATATTTTATAAAAATCAATAAAATTCTAATGTGATTATATATAAATTATATTTAAAAATAGAGGTATCCTTCATGCATTGCACGAAGTAACACTAGTTGTATTTAGTTGTAAAGTTTAAGGGACTATTTTACAAAATTTAAAATGCAAGGGATATATTGTGGTTAATTGTAAAGTTTAGAGGATCTTCTTAGTCCTCATTTGGTTGCCACAGGAATTGAATTGCTACAGGAAGTTGTATTTTCTGGGAATTCAATTCTCGTATCAACTTCCTAGGAATTGGGTAAAAGATATATGGTTGCCGGAATGAGAAATAGAACTTCGTAGGAGAAACTAGTTAAAAATAAAAGAATTAGAACTTACCTAGGGAGCTAGGCAAGTTACTTCTTGCTTTTTAAGGAATTGAAAATTACTAAGCAATTTCTTCTTTTCACATTCTGTCAACTTTCTGCCAATCAAGTAAAAGTCCAAATATGTACTTCCCTTGAATTTCTGCTTCCTACATTTTTTTTCTTGCATACCAAATGAGGCCTTATATTTTGCCCATTCAAATAACTCATACGACCCGATATAAGTATTAGTTTAACCTAGCATGAGTACGTCCTATATATATTTGAAGGTTAATCTAAAGGTTGTGTTTAGAGCATGGAATTGGAGCCTAGAATTGGGGCAGAGGCTGTAATTGGGGCCCAAAATTCCAATTCGGTTATTTGGTTCACCTGCTGAAATTGGAATTACAATTCTACTGCCCAATTTCATGGAATTTGATTTTAACTGAAAATCATACTTTTCAATTCTTTGGGGCGAGGGTAAGGAATTGCAATTCCACATTAACGCCATTGACCTAAAAATCAAAATAACCCTACTTAATTAACTCAAATCCAAAATGGCTCAAAATCTAGATAGACAACTTAAAATTTGATCCAAACCTCAAAATCACCCAATTCGAATGACTTGAACTTGAAATAATTGGAATCACCTTAGCTCAAAGTCTGAACTGACCCAACCTGATTGATCCGAAACTGGAGATGACTCATATATGGGAAACGAAACTCTTTGATTTGAATGTGATATAAACAAGCTGACCCGAAGTAGAAATGACCCGAGCAAATTGACCAAAAATTTAATATGACCCATACCAAAAATGACTTGACCCATCTCAAACTCAGCTTAAGATGACTCAAAATTTGAAATGATACAACTCATTTGTCCCAAAACTTAGACGACTCAAGTTTGAAATGACCTAAATGAACTCAATCCCAATCATAAGTAGCCTGAATCATAAAAAGACTTAACCCAATTAACTGAAAATTCGAGATAACTTGAACACCAAATGATCTGATGCGGTACCTGAACCAATTCAACTCAAAACTCGAATAACTCAAACTCAAAGAGAATCATTCCGACCATAATAACTTTAACGCAATGTGAACCGCTCCGACCAAAATTCAACGGTAATTAATTTAAAACTTGAAATATTCCGACTCAATTGATTGAAAACCCTTGATGATTTGAACCATTATGTAATTATAATTTCAACCTCCAATTCCTTTTGATGTACCAAATAATGGAGTTTCAATTCCATCAGAATTGGAATTGGAATTGCAATTCTACAATCCAATTCCA
The DNA here is from genome assembly GCA_018398585.1 of Simmondsia chinensis. Taxonomy (NCBI): domain Eukaryota; kingdom Viridiplantae; phylum Streptophyta; class Magnoliopsida; order Caryophyllales; family Simmondsiaceae; genus Simmondsia; species Simmondsia chinensis. The sequence continues at coordinate 28,795,324 of JAGTTD010000008.1, read as the reverse complement.
ATTTCATGTACCAAACAGAGCCTAATCTGAATTCAAATTTAACATAATTACTTACATGAGTAAAAAGTGATCTTTAAAATCAAACCTAACTTCAAACTAGAGGTGGCCACGGGCCGGGCCTAGTTGGGGACCTGGGCTAGGCCCCGGCCTCTGGAGCTCAGCCCGGCCTAGGCCCGGGTTGGCCCGGTCCCCCCCCCCCCCCGGGTTTTTTAAACATACAAAATTAAACAAATACAAATTCATTTTGTACAAAAATTATAATAATTCATTGATGAATAATATAGGATCCAAATACAATCCATCGCAAGTAATAATGCTAAATATATGTAATAAAATAAAATGTATAATAAATAATGGTAATGATAAATAATGTAACAAATACAACTGCAGCAGTTGGTAGGATCTATTTAAAAGTACAATCATATTGTTGTGCCGCCATCGGACGTATAGGTAGTGAGGTCATCTTCATCCTCGCTCGATGAACCCAGCCTCATTATGTTTTGGCCCTTAGCCTCAGCGCGCATCCAGTCCTTTAGGCACACGGGCATCTCCAAGTTGGATGGTGATAGCTTCACCCTCTTCGTTCTAAGAAACCTGCCGCCAAGACTAAAAGCACACTCTGATGCTACTGAAGACACCAGACACATTAGTATATCACGTGCCATGGTGGAAAAGCACATGATACTGGGTTTGATTTGTATACCACCATTTTAAAATATCAAATTGCGGATTTGCCGGTGTCAGGAAAAACTGGATTAGCAGCATCCGCATATAGTAATCTAACTCGTCACATGACGTGAAAGTTTGTGTGGGCGTTAATTGGCCCAACAACTTGCACGCAATCGACGAGTGTGCACTACTTCCAGTAGATGTGGAAGATCCAACTATAGTAGGAGTAACATATAGATTATCAGATGATAATCTCTGAGAATAATGAGAAAATAAAGTGTGTAGGTCTGAATCGACTTGCACAATGAATTTTTCTGTATTGAATTCATATTTTAATTTTTCATAAAAATATTTGACAAACAAGTTCAAATCCGTGAGTTTACAACGGGGATCCAAAATAGTGGCAAAACAGTATGTAAGGGGTAGTTCAGAATAATATTTATAAAACTTGGTTTTCATTGCTTTAATCGATTCAGTCAACACGGGGTTCGATTCATTTTCCGACATCCAAGATACAATATCAATCAATCTAGATATTGCTTGTGGTATGGTCGGATAATAGCAACCGGAAAAAAAGTTGGTAGCGTCTCTAAAAATGGTAAAAAATTTACAAATTTCATTAATCGTGTCCCAGTGTACATCGTTCAGATTATAATTACTTAAATCTTAACGAGTATTCTATACAAATTCCACTAGGACATCCTTATATAGAAGTATGCGCTCTAACATTTTTACGGTTGATGACCACCTAGTTGGTATGTCTAATTTAAATTGTTTATACTCTAACCCATGCGTCGTACAGAGAAGTTTAAATCTTCGCTTTCTAGTTCCGAATGATTTTATTGCTATTGTTACATCTCTTAAGGTAGAAAGAGAAGCGTTTATCAGACTTAAACCATCCATCACTCTTAAATGCAATATATGACAGATGCAACATAAATGAAAACATCGCCCACCTAACACGGGTTTCATAGGCCTACTTAGTTGTTTAACGGATGCATTATTACTAGTCGTTGTCGACCGTGATATTAAAAATACGACGCTCTATCCCCCACCCGCGGACTGCCTCCATAATCGCACCCGTGATTATGTCGGCAATGTGGGGAAATCTAAATATGCAAAATGGATTATTCATTTTTGAATGGTGAAAATGGAATTGATCCAGTGTGCCGTTACGCACAAGTAAGGCACACCGGATTTCGAAAACCTCAGTTTTCATCTTATTAAGGAACATACCCAGTGCCTAAAGGGCTCTCGCCTACGCAGGATCGGGGGAGGGGGGGGGGGGGGGCGCGGATGTACGCGGCCTTCCCCCTTCAGGGTGTTAACCTGAAGAGAGACTGTTTCCCAGTGCCCCCAACTTGAGGGTGAGAACTTCCTAGGAGGTCACCCATCCTGGTACTACTCTCGCCCAAGCACGCTTAACTTCGGAGTTCTCATGGGATCCGGTGACGGAGTGTTTGTGCCGTCTTTGGTAGTTTTCATCTTATTGTAAGCTTTAAACGTGTCCCGCTTTACAGTGTTCCGAGGAACCCTTACGATGGCGGGGTTCACCCCTGTTTGGAGATACTCCACGAAACCAGGGTCTTCACCGGTGGTAAAAGGCTTTTCAGACATAATTAAATATTTAGCTAGTGCCTATCTATTAGTTTCTTGGAAGAACCTAAAGTTAGCAAGCGCGCCGGTCGCTTGCTATACTAAACATTGTTGGGCTCTATCTGGGTCTTGTTCGGGGTGGCACCTAATTATATGTCTAGTTAAAGTGTCTGTCCCAACACCCGGTGGATGACTAAAGGGCTTGGGTGGGTCACATAATGTACAAATCACATTATTATTATTCCTATCTAAGTTGAAGTGCTTCCATACCCCACTAGTACTACGCCTACTAGTACTACTTCTTGCGGGCTGGGGTTCGGTGTTGGGTGTGGGTTCCTCTTTAGTCTGTGAGTCCCCACCACCACCACCCGACTCAGAAAAACCCTGATCGTTGTAATACTATTGTTGTTGGAGGTCCCAATCTATGGTGTCAGTGAATGGAGGTGATGGGTCTAGCTCTAAAAATGCTCGTTCATCAGTATCAAGTTCAACAACTCTACCCCTCTTAGGTACTTTAGGTGGTCAATAAGAGCTAGAACTAGAACGACCGGCTCTAGACGAAGATGCGTTGTGTGCCATGGTAGTATAAATGATTAGTATTTAAAAAATGCAACTATTAATGCAAATTAAGTAGTTAAAAATGCGAAACAAATAAAATTTTGATACTAAATTACCAAAGTGAACAATGAAATTCGAACTTGACCGTGATTCTACGAGCTAGAAGTGCACAATTCTTGTAAGTAGAAAGTAGATGAATGTAGAGAGAGAAGAGAGAATTGGATGAAGATTTGTTGTGAGGAAATGGAATGGGGGGATGGGTATTTATAGATAAATTTTTATTGTTATTTTTTTTAATTGAAAAGCAAGGGGGGAGCCGTTGCTTCCCCATCCCAACGGCTCTTCATGGGCCCAGGTCGAGCCTGACCCTAAAATATTTGGGGCCCGTGGCCCGGCCTGTGTAATGTCAGGTTTGGGCCCGGCCCGGCTCACTGGCCACCTCTACTTCAAACAAGGATCCATTATTTAAATTTTGTCAGCTCATGGCAAAGTATATACTCTTATTAAAAAGAAATCTTTATTTTACCTTTGAGTGAATCATGAATCAATAATGATCACAAATAGAGAACTAGATTCGTTGACTTTGTGTAGTTGTTGACCATTTTTTAGTTTTTTTTTTCCTTTTTTAATATTTATTAACTTAAGAGACCTGACTGCATTATTTTTTTTTCAGTGTAGATAATCTTGTATGTTAATGGTATAAAGATGTCAAATTTTGCTTATTTAATATACATTAAATAAATATGGATATGTGTGTCGGCATCAGTTAAGTATTTTACTTGTAAATGTGATTGTATGTACTTGGATTTTTATTTTATGATCATGATTTTTTTTTGGTTGTTAAAGTGTAGATATGACAAGAATCGAATCTTAATAAAGTATCAAAGCATATAATATGTCATATCCGTTGTAGAGCCTAGTTCAATTTATCTATAAAGTAGAGGATCGGACTAATCCAATTTAGATCCACAATGTACTAATATATTATCTATAAACTTCAAAAGCAAATGAAACTATTCTGCTTTTCTCTATTAATGTAGGTTTGCCGCTAGGTTACCACGTGCCCCCCTTTTATTGAAGTCAACATAAGTTAGTATCGCTTTCAAAGGTAACTAATTATATAATCTATTTAGTATATAGTTATGAATATATGACTTCAAAGGTTAAATTTCTCGAATAACCCACTAATCTAGCTAGGGTTAACCAACTAGGGTTAACACTTTCCATGGTTATACTAACCCAGTTTTTACCAATAAAAAGAAAAACCCAAATATAATATGCACATAACCAGCAATTTTATGTATAAGAGAAAAGCAAAGTTCGTATGCTTTGTGGGTTATTTGAAAAATTTTTCTTTTTTTTTTTTTAACACATGTTTGAAGTTGGATTCTCAAAGCATCAAGTTATTTATTGTAGTGGCGCCAAAAGTTTCCTTCCTACTTCCTTTTGTCGGTCCATGAAATGCCCCAACATTGCTCCCACCAAATCATAAAATCATAACTTTTCCATTATATGATTTTATGATATAGAAAATTTTTAAGTTAGGTATTTATAAGCACTATTATATGTATAGGCAATGCGAAAAAAAGTTTCCTCCAAATTTAAAGGAAAAATAATATAAATTAATAGTGAGATTGGCCTTACATATGGTGTTGAATGTTGGGTAGTTAAACAACACCATATCCAGAAGTTGAAAATGCAGGAGATGACAATGCAGAAGTTCAAAATCCATTAAATGAACTATTAGTTTATTTGATACTTGACTTAGGCTTATCGATCCAAAGGCCATGATTATCAAGTTGAGTTAAGATAGTTATTGCATCGAGTTTGCTAAAAAGTTGAGCTATTCGAGTTACAATTAATCATTAGTGAACCATTTTTAATATAATGTCAAATGTTAACAAGCTTTTGAGGAGCCCCTTGTCGAACATTTAACAAGCCTTTATCTATATGTTCAGAAATGTTAACGAGTAAAGTACCTCATCATTCGAATGTAGCTCGGCAAGTTTTCAACATGCTTAAACTTGGCTCGATAATCATTCGAGACTTGAAAGCAAATACAGACCCTTATTAATTTTAAACATTAGTTGTAAATCCAAGAGTCGATTCGTTTACACAACTATCTACAATTGTTTGTGAACTCTTTTATAGAACTTGTTTAGCTAAGCTTTGAAAGCGAAATTTAGAAACAATATTTGCAAAATCACTTTTGTAAGAAGTATTTTCAATAGGGATATTTGGTTTTAAAATCTTTAGCTTTTGCCTCTACTTCTTCTTTCAAAGAGAATTACTCTTTCTATACTTTTATTTACAAGTAGAATAACAACTAATATTTCTATTCAAAAATATTTTTGGTTCCATACCAAACACGCTCATAATTTGAAAAGTTTTTACTTAAAATATTATTTATTTTCTCAAAAGATATGTTTGACCAATTAGTAAAAATTCGATAGAAAGTTGCATTTTTCTAGAATTCAAATCTTGGACTTAAAACTCCTCAAAGATTATGTTCTAACAATTTTATAGGGAGCAAATGATATAGTATAAAAAGTTGTCTTGAGGTTTCTTAAGAATAAGTAAGGTTAGTTATAAGATATTATAAAATATACTTAATTTCTTTTTCTTATTTCTGTAACTCTGACAGTTAGTTATTGGAGAGGAATACTTGAGGCGTGAGCTGGGGAGAATTCATCTTATAAATGTAATTGTCACTTGTATGAAAAAGGCATCTAATGAAATACAATTCCTCTATTCTTCTTCCTTTGCATTTTTGTTTTCTGCTTCCCTTTACTGAATTCTATCAAAATCTCAATCTTTAATTTGTATTGCATCATTGGTATCAGAGCCTCTGACCTGTGGTGTTGATATCCTCCCATGGCTGACAATACCAGATCGGTAGCTGAGATTAGGAGGGTGGAAGAGATGTCACGACCCTAGGCCCGTGACTCGGATAGAATTTTGAGATAGAAGGGAGATTAGATGAGAGTTAGAAGAAGAGAGTAGAATTAGAGGGGAAATTAGAAGAGTTAGAAGGGAGAAGAAGATAGAATTAGAAGGGAGAGAGGGAGACGGTTAGGGAGAGAGAGAGATAAGAGGTAAAGTTTGTTAATTTTCATTGATAATTCAAAAGACATCATACAAGTGTTTAAATAGACAAAAATGGAGGGAAGGGGTTTAGACCTAGTACATAGCTTTACATCATCACAATTTGAATTTACCCTTTGCCTCCCTTTTCTTCCTCAATACCGGCCCTTCCCACCTACTTTCAAAATTCAAACTAAATTTTTGTATTTAACTAATTCTATATTTTTACATTACATAATTGTTGCAAAATTACAAAAAATCAAAAGCAAGAAATTAGCTGCTCGACTTCCTCGGGTTGTGACAGTTGTCGGGTGCAAGGTCTCGGTCAAGGATCGTGACATCGACTTCCTCGGGTTGTGACAGTTGTCGGGTGCAAGGTCACGGTCAAGGATCGTGACAAACCCTTCCCCTTGAAAGCATCCTTGTCCTCAAGGATGAGTGGTATGCGCCGCCTTTGTCCTTCGGTTCTCGTCCGCTTAGTATCTTCATTCTTATCCCTGGCTCATACGGATAAGTCTTGTCCTTAAGATCCTCTGTCCCAAGTTGAGCTTGGTGGGTTGATCCCTTAGTGCCAATTCTGGTTCTAGGAAAACGTCCCCAAATCGGCACTTCCCTATTTTCTTTGTTCATGCCTTGGTTTGACCTCCTGCGCGCACCCTGCCGCTGCTGCTGCTGCTGCTGCGTGGGTCCGGGCTGAGCAAACTCACCACGCTGTCGCTGCGCTTCAGTTGGCTGTGTCCATGACATGTGCTGCACCATGGAGTCCAGGCGTGGCGCATGGTGGGCGCTGGTATGTGGAGGCGAAGCGCATCCTAATGCAAGTGGTGCGCACGGCTGCGCACCCTGAGTGAGCTCGGGTGCCTTTGGGCTTGATTCAGGCTGCTCCACTTGGTGCGGATGCGTTGCCTTGTCCAACCCTTCCGGAGGTAAACGAGCCAAGCCATGGTTCCCATCCCCGGTTGACTTACCCGTTCTTTTGTTTAAGCTCTTGCGTGCGATGGCGGCTTCTTCCCTCGAGGTAAAGGTCGCTAGAGCATCACCCTTATAGGTCGATGTCGAGTTAATCTTTATCTTTTCACGGCGGCCATAGGGGAAGAATACTTGGTAGAGGATGTCTTTGGTAACGGGATAGAGGAGGTCCCACATTTGGACAATGAGCGTAGATTCTTGTGGGTCCATGACGATTCGGTTGAGGGTGCGTTCTATCTTCGGATGAATGACGGACTCGGAGGCCTCCTCGGCGGTAGCCATAAAGAGGTGACCCAACAGATGTCCGGCTTTCTTGAAGAGCTTGGGGAGGCCTTTACCCGAAATTGATTGTAAGGCGGCTTTCTCGGATGTGCCTTGTAAGTGGACTGCCTTACCCTCTTTGAAGCAAGCGAACTTGAGGTTGGTGAAGTCAATCGTTACGGGCCCATATCGTTGGAGCCAATCAACCCCAAGGACCATGTCACTGCCCCGGAGTTCCAATACCCTCAAGTTATCAACGAACGTTGTGCCTTGGACTTTCCACCTTACGCCCGGGCATTTCTGATAACTAACGAGGCTCTCCCCGTTTGCCACTGTTACGGTCATGACGACGGTGGGTACGGTTTCGAGCTGAAGCTCCCGGACCACATTAACATCTAGGAAGCTATTAGTGGACCCGCTATCGATCAAGATTTTTACCTCTCGCTTCTTAATCAGGCCCTTCAACCTCAAGGTGTTGTGCGTGACTCGGCCCGAAAGTGCATTTAGAGAAACCTCCATAGCTCCATTGTCTTCTTCTTCGGTTTGCTCTGTACCTGCAACCTCCTCTTCTTGGGCTTCGTCTTCGACCTCTTCTCCTTCCATACTATGTAAGGCCTTCTTACAAACGTGCCCCGGAAAGTATTTTTCATGGCACTTGTAACATTGGCCCGGCTCTCGTCTCGGCGCGCTGGGACCCGGGTTGCTGCCGCTGCTGGTCTTGGACACGGGCCCGTGGGACTGGGGCCAGCCCTGGGGTGCTGCCGGGGGCACTGGTCGGCTGCTGGGGACAGGCCTGGCGCTGAAACTGGGTTGGTTGACAGGCCGGGCAGCATTCCTGATTTCGGCTACCGCAACTTCTTGGAGTTTGGCCTGTTCAAAGGCCGTGCTAAGCTCGGTCGGCCGGCTTGCCTTGACGGATGCTCGAATGGCGGGCTTAAGTCCGCTAATAAAGCTGGAGACAAAGTATGTCTCGCTCAATGTCGGGTGATGGATAAGCATCCAACTCTTTAATTCTTCAAATTTCAAAATATAATCTTCAACCGGCCCGTTTTGCGACATCTTGCTAAACTCCTCTACTATGTCTTGGAGTGATCGGTCCCCAAAACGTTTGCACAATTCATCCATAAAAAAGGTCCACCTCATGTGAGGGTGTCTAAGCTCTAGCCCGTGGAACCAAATGTCCCCGGGTTCATGAAGGTGGCTTGAAGCATATTCAACCCACTCGGTTTCGGGCACTTGGTACCAACGAAAGTACTTAAGGCACTTACGGATCCAGGCTCTCGGGTTCGTACCTTCAAATTTCGGGATCTCGAGCTTGGGCGCATGGAAGGTCCAGGTGCGGTTGCTTCCGTGGCTTCGGTTAAGGTCCCCTTCATCCGTGACTCTCGGTGGGGCCGGGTTGTGTCGGAATTCTGAAGAGTGCATTGGAGGCGGTAGGATCCCATTGCCGGACCTCGGGTACGTGCCTGACCCCCCTGGTGCGGCATTGTCACGGCCTCCCATGGTAGGTGCCACGGTCTCCACCTCGGTCCTCTTTTCTTGGGCCTTCACCAACCGACCCACGGCATCGGTTAGGGCCCTCAGGTCAGCCTTTACGTCCGCCATGTCTACTCTTATCTCGAGGTTGTTTCGGTTTTGTTGCTCCTCCAGTCGGTCCATCCTTTCCTCCAAACGGACCATCCAATCATCAACGGCGTCGACCCACTCGTTGGTATCGGTGTGACCGGTTGAGGACATGCTTCTTGTTATAGCCGTTTTTTTTTTTTTTTTTTTTTTTTTTTTTTTTGATTCGGTTTTAACCGAATGAGGAAAGTAAGGATAGGATAAGCCCTCTTCGATCGGAAGATGGCTCTGATACCACTTTGTCACGACCCTAGGCCCGTGACTCGGATAGAATTTTGAGATAGAAGGGAGATTAGATGAGAGTTAGAAGAAGAGAGTAGAATTAGAGGGGAAATTAGAAGAGTTAGAAGGGAGAAGAAGATAGAATTAGAAGGGAGAGAGGGAGACGGTTAGGGAGAGAGAGAGATAAGAGGTAAAGTTTGTTAATTTTCATTGATAATTCAAAAGACATCATACAAGTGTTTAAATAGACAAAAATGGAGGGAAGGGGTTTAGACCTAGTACATAGCTTTACATCATCACAATTTGAATTTACCCTTTGCCTCCCTTTTCTTCCTCAATACCGGCCCTTCCCACCTACTTTCAAAATTCAAACTAAATTTTTGTACTTAACTAATTCTATATTTTTACATTACATAATTGTTGCAAAATTACAAAAAATCAAAAGCAAGAAATTAGCTGCTCGACTTCCTCGGGTTGTGACAGTTGTCGGGTGCAAGGTCTCGGTCAAGGATCGTGACATCGACTTCCTCGGGTTGTGACAGTTGTCGGGTGCAAGGTCACGGTCAAGGATCGTGACAAGAGACCCTCACCGCACAAATACAAGTAGCAAACGAAAGGATGGATCGAACATCAGCTGAACTCCAGGCGGCCATAGTTCAATCGAGGGAACATTCATCAGCTGAACTGCAGGCTTCAATCTTATCATTGAGGGAATGGATGACTGGGATCCCTCTACAGCAGGTTAGGACTGCTGATAGAGATTCGACAGCAACCGGGGTTCAGGCTCAGGTGGCTCAAAACGCAGCGGTCCCTGACCAGTAGCAAGCTAGACCACTGGGTAACAATGCTTATTCCTCTAGAAAAATTGAACTCCCTCTATTTTATGGGGAGAACTTGAACGAATGGCTGTATCTGTGTGACCAATTCTTCACAATAGATAATACTCTTGTTAATGATAAATTGAAACTAGCCACAATGCACCTTAGGGGATTGGATTTACAATGGCATCAACGTTTAATGAGAAACAGATATACTGAGTTCCTACCCAGTTGGGAGGAATATGTGCGAGCTTTACAAAATAGGTTTGGGAACCCCTATGAAGATCCTGTGTCAGAATTGATGAATCTGAGGTAGGAGGGTTCGGTTACAGATTATCTGGCAAAGTTTGATGCCATAGCTGTTGGAGTCGATCTTAACGAAAACTAACTTGTGAGTTGCATGTTAACTGATTTGAGAAGGGACATAGAGATGGATGTTTGAGCTAGCCAACCCCTTAATTTACAACAGGCCGTGTGTTTAGCCAAACTAGCAGAAGCCAAGATAGAGGCTCTGTCCAAGCAGTTCAGACCTACCCGACCTGCCCTTCTCCCCACTCCAGTGAACACGAAACCTCACCTTAGTCACAACCGGGGAGGACCTGGAAGGCAGAATGCTTGGAGGGAAGGGGCTGGCCCATCTGGTGCAAACAGAGGCCATAAAACAATGAACAGAACTGATCTGCAAGAGAGACGAGCCAAAGGACTATGTTACTTCTGTGATGAGAGATTTGAACCAGGTCACAGATGCAAATCTAAAACTCCACAGCTCTTTGTTATTGAAGTGGAAGAGGACATAGAAGAAGAACCTCCAGATGTTGCTGAGGAAGGTCCAGAAGGTGAAGTTGAGGGAGAAAACACTGCTCATATTTCTTTCCATGCCCTCTCGGGTGATCAGCATTTTCAAACCCTGAGAGTGACTGGATTCAGTGGTAAGAGGGCCCTACACATACTAGTGGATTCAGGCTCCACACATAATTTTTTGGATGCTGCATTAGCATCGAAGTTGGGGAGCACATTGTTGACAACAACACCTCAGACTATAACCGTGGCTGATGCGAGTAGACTTGTGTGCAACGCAAGATGTGAAGGGTTAGTTTGGAAGATGCAAGGGTACACTTATAGTGCTGATTTCATGTTGATACCCTTAGGGGGATGTGACATGGTATTGGGTGTAGAATGGCTGTCTACTTTGGGAGATATCAAATGTAACTTCAAGGATCTTACCATGGAATTCTTTTTTGAAAATAAGAAGAGGAGGCTGCAAGGAAATCAGGTGAAGAGCTGTAGGATTATGGGAGTGAGGGCTATGAACAAGGCAATGCAGGAAACATCATTCATAGCCTTGCTGTAACTTAATACCACAGGTGGTGAGCAAAGGACACCCATTCTGTCAGCAGTAGAGTCAGCTTCTGCAGCTACTCCATCAACTTCAATTCCACCTGACATTCAGATCCTCTTACAGCAATATGGTGCAGTGTTCAGGAAGCCTCAGTAGTTACCTCCTACCAGGCTTCACTTTGACCACAGAATCCACTTGAAGGAAGGTACACAACCCATCAACAAGAGGCCATACAAGTACCCTGCATTACAGAAGGACATTATTGAGGAAATGACTCAGGAATTGCTGACTAAGGATACATACAACACAGTGTAAGTCGGTATGCTTCAGCTGTTATTCTTGTTTAGAAAAAAGATGGAGGGTGGAGAATGTGTGTAGATTACCGAGAATTGAATCAAGCTGCCATCAAGGACAAGTTTCTCATACCTTTGGTTGAAGAGCTCCTTAATGAATTAGGAGGAGCTACTATCTTCTCCAAGGTGGACCTCCGGTCAAGCTACTACCAAATCAGAATGTGCCCAGATGATGTACTTAAGCCAGCCTTCAGAACACATGTGGGACATTACGAGTTCAGTGTGATGCCATTTGGACTCACCAATGCCTCCTCCACCTTCCAATCGCTAATGAATTCCATATTTGCTCCTTTTCTAAGATGGTTTGTGTTGGTATTCTTTGATGACATATTAATCTACAGCCCTTCAGTAGAAGAACATGTGAAGCACCTGAAATTAGTCTTTAACCTGCTGCAACAACACCAACTCTTTGCAAAGGAGAGCAAGTGTTTGTTTGCTGCTGATCAAATTGAATATCTAGGCCATCTGATTTCTTCCAAGGGGGTCATTACAGACCCAAGGAAGGTGGAAGCAGTTACCAAGTGGCCAGGACCCAGCAACATCAAGCAGCTAAGAGGATTTTTGGGGCTAACGGGGTACTATAGGAGATTCATTCAAGGGTATGGCAAGATAGCCAGACCTCTGACTGTTCTCTTAAAAAAGGATCAATTGGGGTGGAATGAAGCGGCTCAATCAGCTTTTTAAGCATTAAAAGAGGCTCTTGTTTCAGCTCCGGTGTTGGCATTACCAGATTTTTCCAAACAATTCGTAGTTGAGACAGATGCATGCAATTTGGGAATTGGAGCTGTCCTACTGCAGGAGCAACAGCCTTTAGCCTATATCAGCAAGCACCTCAGTCCCAAGCCATAATTGTTATCAGTTTATGAGAAGGAGTTGTTGTCGGTTGTACATGCTGTCTAAAAATGGCATCAATACCTGATCAACAATACATTTGTTATTAGAACTGATCAGAGGAGCCTGAAATACCTTCTAGAACAAAAAATCAGCACTCACTTCCAGCAAGTGTGGCTCTCTAAACTCCTTGGCTTCAGCTATATCATTGATTATGAGCGAGGCAAGGAGAATATAGTTGCAGATGCATTATCAAGACTTCCTAGCCAGAATATAGTTTGCATGATGCTCTCATCAGTAGAGAGTAATCTGTATCATCTTCTACAGCTGGCTTAACAGTCTAACCCTCACTTATAGAAGCTTATCCAATACCTTCAGCAAAATCCTCAAAGCCATCCTCGATATACTTGGCAGCAGGATCAACTCAAGAGAAATGGCAAGCTGGTGGTAGGACATGATGCTGAACTGAGAAAGAAGATTTTACAGTGGCTACGTGAATCACCTAGTGGAGGGCATTCTGGGAGGGATGCTACACTACAAAGGGTGAAATCCATCTTCTATTGGAAAGGGATGAGCCGGACAGTCAAAGACTTTGTCAAGAAATGCTTGGTTTGGCAAGCTTGCAAGTATGACAACCAAGCTTATCCAGGTTTAATACAACCACTTCCCATACCTCAGACAGTATGGACAGATGTGTCTATGGACTTTATCAAAGGACTTCGGAAGTCTTTTGGTAAATATGTTATTCTAGTGGTGGTTGATAGACTCAGCAAGGCAGCCCACTTCATTACTCTAACTCATCCTTATACAGCTTTAGGGGTAGCTCAAGCATACATGGACAATGTGTACAAACTCCATGGGCTCCCAAGAACCATAATCAGTGACCGGGATACAGTCTTCCAGAGTGACTTTTGGCAAGCGCTATTCCCCATTTAAGGAGTCGATCTTCACTTATCAGCAGCTTACCACCCTCAGATGGACGGGCAAACTGAGGTAGTTAACAGAGTGCTCGAAACTTACTTGAGGTGCATGTGCAGCTCTCACCCCTCACATTGGGCTAGATGGCTTCCTCTAGCTGAATGGTGGTACAACACCACTTGGCACTCATCTACCCAAAAGACCCCTTATGAGGTTGTGTATGGACAACGACCACCCTTACATTTGCCTTATTTATCAGGGGAAAGTGAGGTTGAGGCTGTGGATAGAAGTTTGCAGCTAAGGGAAGAGATGACCAACACACTGAAATATCACCTAAAGCATGCTTAGAATAGAATGACTCAAATAGCTAACCGAAGAAGGTCTGATACTTCAGCATTGGTGATTGGGTTTACTTGAAACTCCTTCCTTATAGGCAAATAACTATAGCTCATCGCAGCAACAATAAGCTGGCACCAAAGTATTATGGGCCATTTCAGATTGTCAGCACAGTTGGCAAGGTTGCATACAAGCTCGCTTTACCTCCTTCAGCCAAGATTCACGATGTATTCCATGTCTCGCAGCTGAACATACATCATGGACCTTTACCTTTGCAGCCTGTGGCTATACCAGATGACTGGAAGCATCTACCTAGAAAGCAACCAGAGGCAATACTGGACAGGAAGATGGTCAGGAGAGGACATCGTGCAGCTACTAAGGTTCTTATCAAGTGGATGGGGAATTTTTACACGATTTACAGTTGAGGTTTCCCGACTTTCACCCTTGAGGACAAGGTGTTTTGGAGGGGGAAATTATGATACAATATAAAAAGTTGTTAGGAGGTTTCTTAAGAATAAGTAAGGTTAGTTATAAGATATTATCAAATATACTTAATTTCTTTTTCTTATTTCCGTTACTTTGGTAGTTAGTTATTGGAGAGGAATACTTGAGGCGTGAGCTGGGGAGAATTCATCTTATAAATGTAATTGTCACTTGTATGAAAAAGGCATCCAATGAAATACAATTCCTCTATTCTTCTTCCTCTGCATTTCTGTTTTCTGCTTCCCTTTACTGAATTCTGTCAAAATCCCAATCTCTAATTTGTATTGCATCAGCAAACCAGATAATAAATACTCACTTTTCATAAATTCTAAATTTTCATTTATACAAGATCTTAATATTTGATTGAGGCTTTCTATGATACCCTTGAATGCCAAAGTTACCATTTGGTGCAAGGTTAAGCCCACAGATCACAAATTTTAACATGTCAAGCACTTACTCGCCAAATTATTCACATGCTCAAACTTGGTGACAAGCTTTCGAGCCTCGAAACAAATTTAAGCAAGTTCTAATAATTTCTGCACTAGCTGTTTATCCGACATTTAATTTGTTTACATCAATACTCAAAAAATGTTTGTGAACTCTTTATCATAGGAAAATACACGTGTAATTAACGTATTAAACATATATTCATATTTTTTTCGTTTAAAAAAGGTGTTTCTGTGTGATGGCCAATAATGTGGTAGGATACGCTTCTTTTTTATGTCATCCTTGTAATATACGTTTTATAACACGTATCCACATTTTTCTAAATAAAAAGCAAAATATCAGTGCCAAATAATTATACTCATACCCAAATTAAGTATATATATTATATATTTTGAAAAATTTGTCACTTCAACTCCCAAATTATTGATTTATACATTTTTTCCGCCATGTATCACACTTCTTATGACCTTTATTACCGATCACATAATCAAATGCAAGTCAAAATTGACATAATTGCATTCCTTTCTGCTTTGTCAGCATTTTAGAGTAAGTAGTTATAAACATGAATGTGATCATATATATTATTTTATAAGTTAACGAACTTTTAGCTGAATTTTAAGCATAAATTCGAATAAAATGTGAATGTATTAAATTTAATTTGCATACCGTATTTCAATAAACATGCTCTTTATTAGTCTTTTAATTGAGGCGGTTTATCTATGAAATACCCTTAGAAAGCAAAAGCTACTTTTATTGGGCCGGCCCATCTTGTGAAAGGCTAAACCCACGGATCTATTAGGGCTCCCTCTTCTATATATATTCGGGAAACCCTAGTTTGCCAAAGTGCTTATTCTCTCTTTCGCCTCATCCGCGCAGCAGAAAAACACAATTTCTCTCTCCTAGGGTTTCAAAGGGGATCATCTCCGTCGTCCAATCACCATGAGAGCTAAGGTAATTTACTTCTTCAAGATTGATACGAATTTATGTCTTCCTTCTGATACAATCGATTGTGATTCATTTTAATTCTTAGAGAACGAAGAAATTGAGATACTTTAATTGTGATTATTATTTCTAATATGATAATACACCACTATTTATACTAATCCCTAGGAATTGTAACTAAGTCTAAGAATTTTACTACTAAATTTAACTAATTAGTTCTAAATAGCCATACTAATAGCAACTATTTATCTCATTTACTTGTATCACTTTATGGTTAATTTCTTGAGATTAATTAGTGTTTTTTCTGTTGTTGATTGAATAAACAGTGGAAGAAGAAGCGAATGAGGAGGTTGAAGAGGAAGCGCAGAAAGATGAGGCAGAGATCCAAGTAGATCATCGTTCTCTAGTATCTATGGATTCCCCCTTTGATCTGTTCTAGTTTCGCTCCTAGTTTATGTTTATTTAGCGTTATCTTATGATACAATTTGTTAGACTCTATCTTTGAAGTAGTTTTAATTCGAGGATGTCTTGACTTTTATCTCGCTTTTGATGTTCCTCAGTTTTTAAAGTTGCGATTTTGGTTTTGTTTGATGCAATTTTTATGTTGATGTTGTGTGTTCAACTAGTCTCATTGATTGATGCCTTGTTAGCATTATGCTTTAGAGTTTGTTTGGTATTGTTCGTAATTTATAATTTTTGATTGAGAAGAAATTTAAAACAGGTTTCAGAATGATTTTTTCACTTGTTGTCGGTTTTCTGTTTTCAATTTGCTATCTCTAATTGAACAAAAATGGACTATAAAAACAGAAAAATCAGAAAAAAAACTCACCTCTTATGATTGTGTGCTCGTTCAGGTTTGTTACTGATATTATGATTCTAGATGGGTCCTTATTTGTTATTCATGTTCCGATTGTTATGTCAAATTGTTATCTGTATTTTTTTGGTTTAAGCTAGTAGATTTCCAGGTTTTTAGGCTATGTAATTCTAAGGTGGCAGTGCCATCTAAAAGTAATACTTCAATTGTTCGTCGTTCATAATATGTTTGTTGGGTGAATATCTTCTTGTTTGAGTTGATTTGAACCATTTCGAGTTTGATTTATCTTAGTTTTGGATCAAACAGGGGTGTTCGATGAACTACTCCTGTTCAAAATCAATTACGGCTCGTTCGTGTTCGTTCTTGGGGCTCGATAAGCTTAACGACTCAAGTACGAATAAAGGCTGCTCAGATTGTTAATTTTTGTGACCATTTTGATAAGGGCTCAATAAGAGCACGTTCAAAGTTCGTTAAGAGCTCATTAATGATGACTGGATAGTAACTCCAATAGTCCAGCTCGATAGGGATCTCGGCTCGGCTTCGTTATGAGATTGATTTTACTTGATAACGAGCTTGATTCAACTCGATAATGAGCTCGAATCAATCAATTAGCCTAATGAGCTGAGCCGCGTTGAGTATCGAGCATAATGAGATCTTATTAAACCAAGCTTAAATAAAAGTTCCAAAGATCGATAAAAGTTTGACTCGGAACTTGAGCTTCTTAAGGCTTATCGATTTAAAGTTCGAACAAGGAGGTGCTCGGCTTGCCATCGCTTGTTACACCCTTATGCATCATTTCTTGAGCTAGTCGAATCTAAGTTTAGGGTGAGATTGGTCAAGTCATTTTTGGTTTGAGTCGTAATAGGTTGCTAGTCAATTTGATTGGTAATTTCGACTTTACATTACATTGAAGTCAAGTAGTTTCATTTTTGGATTTGAGTCATCTTGGTTTTCTTGTCAATCAGGTTGGTCACCTTAGACTTTGAGTTAAATTAATTTGGGTCTTTTTAAGTTCAAGTTATTCGAATTGGGTGATTTCGAAGTTTGGGTCAAATTTAGTTTGCACTTTTCAGTTATTTTAGATTTAGGTTAATCAAGTGGGGTATTTTGTGTTTCAAGTTAGTGTAGTTAATTGTAAAGTACTCTCACTCTAAGGAATTAAAATGTATGATTTTTAATTAAAATTTAATTGTATGAAAATGGGCTGTGGAATTATAATTTCAACAAAATTAAAATATTGGGCGGCAATTTTAGTTATATTTTCATGATGATTCTAGAGCCTTTTTTTTTTTTTTTTTAATCCGATATGATTCTAGAGCTAAAAAGAGAGAATAAATTTTTAAAAAATATATAGAAGAAAGAAGATAGGGGTCGGGTGTTTCTACTGTAAAGAATCAGAACTTTCTTCACCACGCAGAATTTATTTTCTAGCCATTGATTTTTGGAGGCGTAACCTTGGCCGTATATTTTAAAATTGGTTACCTGTTTAAAAAAAGCATAGCAGTTAAAAAAATGTTAAAATAGGGTGAAGAAGATGTTATATTATTACTAAATTTAATGTGTATGATATTTAATATTATTGTTATAAGTTAAATATGTTTATCTTTTAGAAATTTAAAGTTAAGCGTGCTTGGACGGGAGTATAGGTAACCTTCTGGGAAGTCTTCATCCTCAGGTTGGAGGCACTCGAAAACAGCCTCTCTTCAGATTAACATTCCGATGGGGAAAGGCTGCATACATCCACCCCCAAACCTTGCGTAGGTGGGAGCCCTTGAGGCATTGAGTATGATTTTTGTTTTTTTTTTTTTGATATAGAAATCTAATATATTTTGACCCCAAAAAAAAAAAAAAGAAATCTAATATATTTATATGTGAATATGATGTATCTATTAATATAGAGAGTAAATTACATATTGGTATTTAGTTTAAAAAAATAATAATAATTACACATTAGTATCTAAAATTTTGATATATTAATTTGTTTAATTCACAAAATTTACATACTAATATCTTAGTCTAAAAGTAACCTATATATTTAATAAAGTAATCTAAATAATAATGTTTCAAGATGTAAAAAAGGTTCTTATTCAATTTTTCTTCATTAATAGTGTCATGACACTGTAATTTGTATATGCGGTGAGAGCAATAGCGAGGGGATGTGGGTTTAGCAACAAAGAATGGCAAGTTTTATACTATTTCATATTGTTATACAATTTTTTTAACCCGTTTAGAGCAACTTAAAAAAAAAAAAAATCAAATATATTAAAATAACATCATCTCATTTTGGGTCACTTATATTGTCAAATACAACTAATTATATTAATTTTAACCTGAAAATAAATTATTAACTAGTTTTTTTCCGTGCGATACACGGGTAGTATGTGTGATGTATACTTTCGTTGACCATCAAAAATTAAATTGCCATAATTTATATAATTTACTAATTGGGATATATTATGTAACTTATATGTATTTTATTTTCTTTCATTTTAAGTGAAAAATCATTCTTTAGTTCTATTAAAATATTGTTCCTTTCATAATTTACTATAATGTGAATTACATACATTGAGTATTATTTGTGAAACTTAAAAATTGCTTAATTTAATAAATATAATGAAGTACTTTAGTATAGATCTTTATAGTATAATATTGTAAGATAATTTTTATATAGATCTTCAATGTTAAGAATGTAAATATATTTTAAGGAACAAATAATTTTTCAAATTTAATTTTATCAAATAATTTAAATATATTGCCCAAAAATATTATAAAATTAAACTTCTATAATTTATGTAATTTAGTAATTATGAAATATAATTTAATTTTTGCCTATTTTGTGTTTTTACTTTTTAAGTCAAAACTCATCCCTTAATTCTATAGATAGATAGTAGTATGACCTTTTCGCTTGTAATGATTGAAGTATTTGCTTTTCATGTTAATGTAATTGTTGGACTTTTTTTCCAAAATATCACATTTTAAAAAAAATTTAGCAAAATATCACAAATTTGAAAATATTTAGTAAACTAAGATAGTTTACTGTTCACGACCTTTTGCATGCCATTTCGGATGGATTACAAGGTATAAAACCCGTTGCACGACGTCCGAAACGTCGTGCAACATATTAAATTTTTTTTTTTAAATTTATGGTTGCACGACGTTCGGGACGTTGGTTGATATTAATTTTTTTTTATTTTTAATTTTTAATTTTTTTAATTTATATTATATAAATATATATATATTAAGATTAATAATAGAATTAGTAGTTTACTGGTAAGGGTGATTTTACATGCTTTTCAAGGACGCGGGTTCGAATCCCCTTATACCTACTTTTTCATTGCTTTTATTCAATTTTTTTTGTTGTTTTTTGTTTTTACACCAATGGTAAAACTTTTATTCAAGTTTTATCTTGGTCCTCTACTCCTTATAATATTTTATTTTACTCTGAATAAATTTATTAACTTATAAATAATAATCATTAAATTTTGTTTCTTATATGCTAATATATCTACTTTTAATTAGTATTTTACTATAATTTTTTTCAATAATTATATATTTAATTTTAGTTAATTAATTATGTAAAAACCCTCTATGAGTATTATCTCATAATTACTTATGTAAAAATCCAAGAAAGTTCTACTTCGCATTCTAGCAACCAAATATTTTTTTACATATTTCCTAAGAAGTGGCTACTGAAATTAAATTCCTATAATTTCATAGAAAAATATTTAGAGAAATATAACATTTTTGAAAATATTTTATAGCAAAATAAAATATATAGTTATTGAAATAAAATATTTTTAAAATATTAATAAAAAATAGATATATTAGCATATAAAAAATAAAATTAATGATTATTATTTATAAGTTAATAAATTTATTCAAAGTAAAATAAAATATTATATGAAAGAGGAGTAGATGACCAAGATAAAACTTGAATAAAAGTTTTACCTTTGGTGTAAAACAACAAAAAATAAAAAAATAAAAAAATGAATAAAAGCAATGAAAAAAATAGGTATAAGGGGATTCAAACCCACGACTTTGTGAAGCATGTAAATGCACCCTTACCACTAGACTACTAGTTCCATTATTGTTCTTAAAGCGTATAAAATTTTGTATAATATAAATTAAAAATAAAAAAAAATTAATATCATCACCGGTTGCACGACATCCATAAATTTAAAAAAAAAAAATTTAATATGTTGCATGACGTTTCGGACGTCGTGCAATAGGTTTTATACCTTGTAATCTATCAGAAATGGCGTGCAAAAGGTCATGAACAGTAAACTATGTTAGTTTGCTAGATATTTTCAAATTTGTGATATTTTGCTAAGTCTAATTGTTGTATGGCCTCTTGGTTTAAGTATGGCCTCTTGATTTGTAATAATTTGTAATGACATGAGTATGTCCTTTGATTATAATATGGCCTTTTGATTAGGTCGAAAACATTATATTCTCAAATTCTAATTGATGACAAGGATTCAACAACTAAATGTCAGTAACAGTTATTTTGAAAAGATTATGTTCTCAAATTCTAACTGCTGATTTTAAGTAATATTACATTTTTTATAGATCGACGACTAAATGTTATTAACAGTTAGTTTGAAAATATTACGTTATCAAATTCTAATTGCTAAGCTTAAGACATAACCCTAAGTAACACAATCAACTTGACAGCCCCAAATTCTAAGTCCCCCTAAGGCGATAACATGTAAATTTCTTATTTTATTTTTATAGTGATTGTTTAAGCATCAATTATTGATAATGGTAGAAGTTTTGTGAGTAAAGTTTTTACAATTTTTTATATTAGTATTTATGTTATTAAAAGAAATGTCGATATATATGTAATGCCCTATTTAAATTGTTTGTCTTAAGCCACGAAAATGTCAAGACCACCCTAATTGGCTGAATATTTGACGAATATGTTGTCATTTCAAATTGCAACTTTGACATGTGTGTTTGTATATATATTTAGAACATGTCTATGTGGAAACCATTTTGATTTTTTTTTTTTTGTCTTTTCGAACCCTATTTTGGAGATCTTTTAATTACTCATTACTCGACGCATCTAAAATTGGTACAATCTTAACTTGAGGAAAATGTCACTAACAGTTCATCCGAAAAAGATTATGTTCTAAAATTTAAAAAGGAACATACCCAGTGCTTCAAGGGCTCCGGCCTACGAAGTGTCTAGGGGGGAGGGGGGCGGATGTACGCAGCCTTCTCCCTTTCGGGTATTAACCTGAAGAGAGGCTGTTTCCCAGTGCCCCCAACCTGAGGGTGAGGACTTTCTAGGAGGTTACCCATCCTGGTACTACTCTCACCCAAGCACGCTTCATTTTGGAGTTCTAATGGGATCCAATGATGGCATGTTGGTGCCCTCTTTGGTTATGTTCTAAAATTTAAATTGCTAAATTTAATAAATATTATCAATAGACCCGGGCTCGGGTCCAGGCCCGTGGGCCGAGCCCAGGATCGGGTGAGGTCGGGCCAGGATCATTTCCTAACCGGGCTCGAGTCGGGCCTGGGTTTGAGCCTGGCCCAGCGAGCCCGACCCGGCTTTTTTATTTTTATTTTTAATATGACACAAAAAAAGTGACACAAAAATGACACCAGCGGGGTTCAAATCCGATACCTCTAACATGTGAGGCATATTCATTACCATGTAAGCTGCAATTTCTTTATGATTTTGTTGGGTAAACAAACTATTTAAACTTTTTTTGGGATGATACAACTTACCCCGGCCGATCCGGTCCATTGGCCGCTATTAATTTTCAACAACTAAATATCATTAACAGTCAAATTGTAAGCTTTTGGTGGGTTGTGGGGTAGGATTGATGAGAAGCCTTGGATTTGGTGGGCTGTTGGGGTAGGATGGATGAGAGGCCTTCATTTGATATGTGGTGAGTTTTTAAGGGAGAACACTTTGCTATAATATATGTAAGATAATACAAAATAAAGGTCATTTCATCATTTACATTAAAATATCTTTTGTGTCATTTTGGTCTATGTAGTTCTACGTTTGTTAATTTTACCCCATATAATTTACATTATGTCGATTTAATTCAAAATGGTCTAATTAAAGTTAAATTAACAACATAATTTTTATTGCTATATCACGATAGACGCAGATAAGCTAATCCCAACCCTCATGTTTATCCAACTTAAACCAACAAGTGAAGGTAATTAGTCATCTTTAGGCTAAATGAACCGACAACGCTTGCGCCAAGCCAAAAATGAGCCTTGCGAGCTGGCTTAGCCTATTTACACTCTCATGATTCTTGAATGTGGGTGTGTCATTCTTAAATGTATGTATCGCTACATGAGTCTATGATCATCATAGGAGCTACATGTGATCACCATGAAAATTAATTATGATCATCACAAGAATTATCCGCAAACGGCCAATAAGTTCATTAGTGATCATCACATGAATTACATCTAATCACTATACTAATTACCTATAAATATCACGATAATTACTTGTGATCACTCTAGGAGTTACCTGTGATCCCATGGGATTTATATGTGATCATCAGTTGAATTACTCGTGATCACTATAGGAATTACTAGCGATCACAACAAGAATTACTAGCCATCATTGCTTAAATTATCTGCAATCATCACAGGTATTACCTGTGATCACTACTTGAATTACCCGCAGTCACCAAAGGAATTACCCATGACCATCACTAGTATTACTCATTTTCACTACATCAATTACCTGCCATAACCATATCAATTACCCGCGATCACCACTAGAATTACCCACAATCACCTTAGGAGTTACTCGTGATCACCTCTTAAATTACTTGCAATCAATAATGGAATTACCCATGATCACTACTTCAATTACCTGCAATCACCACAGGATTTACCCACGATCATCACAGGAATTACTTGCGGTCACCACTTGAATTACTCAATATCACCATAGGAATTACCTGCGGTCACCACAAGAATTATCAGCGATCACCACTTGAATTACTTATGATCACTACTTGAATTACCTGCAATCGCTATAGGATTTACTCACCACAAGAATTACTCGCAATCACCACTTGAATTACTCACTATCATCATAAGGATTACCTGCGATCACCCACTTAAATTACCTGCGATCATAAGAGAAATTACCCACAATCACCATAGAAATTACACATAATCACCAAAGAAATTAAACGCGATCAACACAGGAATTACTTGTAGTCGCCACTAGAATTACCCATGATTACCACGGGAATTACCTACGAAAACCACAAGAATTACCCGCGATTGCAAAAACAATTACCTGCAATCACTTTTGGAATTACCTGCAATTAGCAAAGGAATTACCCGCGATCACCACAGGAGTCACCCACGGTTACCCCAGGAAATATCCACGGTCACCACAGGAATTACCCGTGATCACCATAGGAATTACTTACATCCACCACATCAATACCCGCAGTCACCACATGAATTACTCATGATCATCAGAGGAATCACTCATGATCACCTCAGGAATTACCAATGATCACCACTTGAATTACCGGTTATCACCATAGGAATTACTCGTGATCACCACAGGAATTACTCGTAATGCATTCAACTTCACTACTTGACTCTTTCTAACAACCATTTCGATTCGATTACTCGTACTCATTTCGAATCATAAATTCACTCAAACTACTAAAAACTTTACAGCCTGAAATATCGCGGTATAAAATCGACAAAATATTGACGACCGTAATTGACAATCTTCACTCTTGAATTTTGCTCCCAAATTTTTTTCTTTCGCCATGCACAAAAAACGAAATGTGAAAAGGCATAAATCTCTTCCTATTTTTATGTCTCAATCCATTTTCTATTATTTATATAGATTTTATTTAACTCATCTCTCTACCTTTTGATTCAGGGTATTGTTTCCTATTTGATCCCTTTGAATCAATGCAGGACCGAGATGCATGTTACTTTACATGACATCACTAAATTTTTGTTGGATTATACAAAAAAGGAAATAAAAAATAACTATTGAACTACTTTAATTTTATCATAAAAAAAGTACATAAGGACCTTAATATTAACATTTGATCAAGTCCCAAGTGCTGGAAAAAAAAATTTTTGTTTTATAATAAAGAAGAAATAAAGAGTGCACACAGAAATCCTAATCCAATACAATCATAAATGAAAAATTTAAAATAAGTACAAAGAACAAAGGGCACTCACCATAAAAGTAATATAGTAATTAACATAAAGACTAGTAATGCGACACATCGAGATTTATGAATTCTAATTGTTATGTATAAACTTGCTTGTCTTGCCCTTTTTTACAGACACAAATTCAAAATTCAAAATTCAAAATCATATCTTCATCGAATCGCTTAAAATTCTAATTGACATCACAAGAATTTGAACTTAATTCGTCTTGTATTGAAATTCGACGTTAAAAAAATTGAGTGCAATTATAAGTGTAAGAAATAAAAATCAAATTAAAATTAAAACATTAAAAAAAATTATATAATTATAAAATAATAATGAAATTCAATGGACCGAGTATCAAACAATTGTTGGTCTAAACCTTATATAAGTTCATATACATAGTGATTTAATTTTGATAAGTGTACGAGGATAACCCAAAATTGATGCAGTCGCCAAATAACATTTGGTGGGTCAATCGAGTCAAACAGGTCAGGGTAGGCAAGCCGAGTACAGGCAGGGCGAAGACACCGAGAGTATACGAGAAAGGGCAGATTCACATCTGTAGTTGGCGTGTGGCTTGGTAGGGTACTTGGTTGGCGGGTGCACGATTGGTGGAAACAAAGACAAAGGGCTTCAACATGTGGCAAGACTTTGGCGGTAGTGCTCCATGGCATAAGAGTAGTTGGCGCCAAGGGGTATTCGCGGTTGGAGAGGAGGACACGGTCAAGGTTAATTGAAGTCGTGATTTTAGGAGTAGTTTTGATTCTTTCCGTTTTAATTTATTTTCTTTTCATATTTTATTTTTGAATTTGAATTTGAATATGTAATTCTTCTCCCATATAAAGGAGGCTAGGTTAGGATGAAAGAGAGTTGATTTTTTGGAGAAAAAAGTGTTATTGTTATTGTAATCCTCGATTTCTCTGGTTGTAAGAAAAGGGTTAAATCAAAAAGAAAGAAGAGAAATTGGGCATGTTTCCTAGGGGAGGCCACCGTTATCCAATTTTCCCTCTCTATTTTATGAGTAGTCAATAAAAGTAAAGGAAAGGCCGTTGAACCTTCTTGTACCCCTATTATCCCCATTCACGTGCTGCATTAGTTGGTATTAGAGCTTAGAACTATTTCTGAGATGGCCCCAAGACGTTAGAGGAACACCGTCGTTGAAGACGTTGCTGACCATGACCGACATCAATAGAACGAGAAGAGATTTAAGGCAATGGAAGAGAAATCCCGGCAAATCTAGCGATGCTTGATTTTACTCGAGGAACATCCTGATCTTACATCGGGATCCCTACCCCAACGCCCATTAGCACCAGGGGCTATCCAAAAAGAAACGGAGGAAGGCGTTCAAGATCCATTCTTGGACGAGGAGATACCGGATCTTTGACCTAGGCGGAGGAACGTCAATGATACGATACTAAATAGAATCTAGCTCAAATCAATGGATACTTAAGCAAATTAGGGCTGTGGGGCAGTAACGGCTGTCCCGTTGTATGTATTTGTATATATATTGGGATAGAGTCACTCCAAATTAGAGGATTACAAGAACTAAGAATTGGGAGAAGACATAGAATTTAGGGTTTGGGGGAGAAGAAGAAGATAAGTGCACTAAATCAACATAAAGAAACCCTAATTCTAGCTAATCCTTAACTATATATAGGAAAAATATCTAGAGAAAATATCTAAAATTATCTTAGCAAAATATCTACCGCTGACGTGGCATTGAGCTGTTGCTGTTGGTACTGGGCGAGGCGCCAGGAGCTGAAATTAGGGACACAGGATGCACTAGCGTGGAGCTTGGTGGGGTGACTAGGCCTGATGCCAGGACGGGAGGAATCATACTTGTATCAATGCCGCCTCCTTAAGAGCATTCTCGTCCCCAAGAATCAAAGGTAGGTAAACGGAGCTGGAAGTCATGTAGGTAGTCCCATGTAGCATCATCAACACTCTGACCAACCCATTGGACTAGGACTTGGGTGGCTGCAATTCGACGATGCTTGACCAAACGGCGTCCTAGAATGGCAACGGGCTGAGGCGGGGTTGCAGTGGGGGGCCGAGTGTCGGGCAGAAGTGTGCTGATAGCGGGAATGGAGAAACAACATTGAAGCAAAGACACGTGAACGTTGTGATGGATAGCGGCGTGAGACGGAAGATCAAGCTTGTAACCAATGGCGCCTATCCAATCCAGGATGCGGTAAGGGCTGAAGTACCGGGGTGCCAATTTGTGGAAACGCCTAGGCTCCACACTTTGCTGGCAGTAGGGTTGGAGGTTTAGCCATATATAGTCGCCTATCTGAAATTCTTTATCAGTGCATTGGCGTTCAGCCAGCTGTTTCATTCGTTTCTGAGCTCGCAGGAGATGGTGGCGAAGGAGGCTGATGATCTCTTTCTGAGCTGTCAAACTCCGATCAATTGTCTCAACTGGGGACTCGCCTGGTAGGTAAGGAAGATGGATGTGAGGTGGTTCTCCGTAGAGTAGCTCGAATGGTGAAGCTTTAGCTAAAGATTGGAAGGTGGTTTTGTACCACCATTATGCAAAGGGAAGCCAGTGAGTCCACTGGCGAGGTCGTTTGCTCACCATGCATCATAAGTCGGCTTCTAAACAGCGGTTGAGAACCTCTGTCTGACCATCAGACTGCAGATGATAGGATGAGGAGAGGTTGAGGTGTGTCCCAAGGCGGGAAAAATGTTCACCCCAAAAGATGCTTGTAAAAAGGGGGTCCCAAGCACTGATGATTATCTCTAGCAACCCATGGAGGCGGTAGATGTGATCTAAGAAAAGATGAGAAACATTAATAGCAATGTATGGATGGGCGAGAGACATAAAGTGGGCATACTTGGTGAGACAGTCAACGAACACCAAAATAACAGAGTCACCCTCAGATGGTGGCAATCCCTCAATGAAGTCCAGAGATATTCTATTCCAGATTGAAGTGGGGACGAGAAGGGGCTAGAAGAGTCTAGCTGGCGCAACAGTTTCATACTTGTTTTTTTTTTTTGACAAACTGGGCATTGGCGGATGTATTTGGTGATGTCTTGGTGACGACACTTCCAGTAGAATAAAGGTCTCACTCGACAGTAAGTGGCATCGATTCCAGAATGGCCGCCCTGAGCGGAATCATGAAGCCAGAGAAGAATGTCTTGGCGAAGAGAGGGGTCCTTGCCCACAACAAGTCGGCAGTTGTAACACAGGTGACCCTGGCGCCAAGAGTACCGTGGGTGAGAAAGAGGTTTTACTTCCTTGTTAGAAATAATGCGCGCAAGGGTTGGGTCCTTTGACCACGATGCAATCAACCTTGTCGTGAAATCTGAAGAGATGGATGATAACACCATACATAAAACTTCCATTCCTGAAAGGAGAAAGAGAGCGTCGGCGGCTCAATTTTCAGAACCTTTCTTGTGCATGATGTCATAACTGAGGCCGATCATGCGGGAAAGCCACAAGTGTTGAAGAGAAGAAGTCAATCGTTGCTCAAGAAGATACTTTAAACTTTGCTGATATGTGCGTATGGTGAAATGGCGACCTGTGATGTACTGTTCCCATTTTTCCATGGTAAAAGCTATGGCGAGCAGCTCCTTTTCATAAACAGACCTGCCCTGATGACGGGGAGATAAAGTACGATAGATATACGCCAAGGAGTGACCCTCTTGCATCAAGACGGCGCTAATGCTTGTTCCATATGCATCAGTCGCGATGGTGAATGGATTGGTAAAGTTAGGAAGAGCCAATAAAGGGGCTTAAGTCAAGGCATCCTTCAAGCGAGTGAAAGTGTCTTTAGCGTCCGAAGTCCAAAAGAAGTTATCCTTGTGAAGGTCTGTCAAGGGTCTGGCTATGGCGCCGTAGTGGGCAATGAATCTTTGGTAATAACAGGATAGCCCTAAGAATCTGTGTAGTTGTTTCAGGGTTTGAGGGCGTGGCCAATTGGCGACAATCTCAAGTTTTCTCGGATCAGCGAAGACACCCTCATCAGAGATGAAGTGTCCTAGGTATTCCATGCGACGGGCGCCAAATGTGCACTTGGCACCATTGGCGGTCAAGTGATTGGTACGAAGAACTCGTAAGACTAACTCCAAATGAGAGACACGATCTGGCCAAGTTTTGCTAAATACGAGGATATCATAAAAAAAAGAGAACAAATTGTCATAGATACGGTAAAAAAACCTCATTCATCAAACTCTGAAAGGTGGATCGAGCATTGGACAAGCCAAAAGGCATCACGGTGAATTCATAATGCCCTGAGTGTCTTCGAAATGCTGTTTTGGGAATGTCCTCAGCCGCTATTCGGATTTGCAAATAACCGGATTTAAGGTCCAGCTTTGAAAAGAAGGAGGCTCCACCTAACCCATCAAGTAGCTCTTCGAAGATCGGAATAGGAAACTTATCATTAACCGTCATCTTGTTGAGGGCTCTGTAGTCCACATAAAGGCACCAAGTTGCATCCTTCATCTTAATGAGGACAACTGGGGAAGCGAATGGTGAGGTACTGTTTTGATTAACGCCAGCCTGCAACATTTCTATGATCATAGAGTCGATGACATCCTTCTGGAATAGCGGATAATGGTATGGTTCGATATTGATGAGGTTGCTGCCCTCCTTTAGAGGAATTTGGTGATCAAATAACGGCCGCGAAGGCGACGGGTCTGACTTGGCTGCAAAAACATCATCATGTTCGGCTAGAAGCCTTTGCAGTTCGGCTAGAAGCCTTTGCAGTTCTGGCGGGTCAGGTCGATCAGGCGGATCCATATGGACCGCAAATAAAGACGGCGAGTTCGAAGTGGTTGTGACTGAGAGGGTGAAGAAGGATGCTAGAGTAGAGAGAAGAGAAGACAACTTGCTATCATTGATTGCCTTTAAAGGAGAAGAATGGATGCTATGAAGGGTATAATGGTGCCCTTGAAGTGTAAACTTCATCAATAACTCCAAAAAACCCCAAGTGACTTTACCTATGGTGCGTAGCCATTGGATTCCAAGAACCATATCACGCTCGGATAGCGGAATGAGCAGCATATCAGAAGTAAACGCACATCCAACAGGCGCCAAGTAAAGTTACAGCATATACCGGCACAAAAGACCTGCTTGCCTTCAGCCACTATAACTGTGGGTTGAATGGTGGTGTCAATGGAGTATCCCAGCAGTGGTGCAGGGTTGGCGTCCAAAAAGTTATGGGTGCTGCCACTATCTATAAGAATACTTAGTGAATATTTGTGGCATTGCCCCTTAACCCTCATGGTTTGGCATCAGACAATTCCTTCCAATGCGTGAATGGAAATGTGGGGTTCTAGGTTCGAGTCGAGATCCTATTCTAATTCAGGAAAAACCAAACCAGCTAAAGGTTTTTCTTCTTCTGCTTCAAGCCGAAATACCCTGGCGCGATTGCGCATAGGGCATCGATGTCCTGGTGTGAAGCATTCATGGTAGTAAAACAGAGATTCTGAGTGCGGAGGTCATCGAGTTCAGCTAGGGTCAAGCTCAACTGTCCTCCCCGGGGGGGGGGGGGGGGGGGGGGGGGGGGGTTCTAGTAGCACCGCCTGTTGGTGGTAAGAGCCGTTGAGGAGGGTGAGGTGGGGGATTGGCAGGAAGCATCCGCAGAGGGCTTAGTGAGGGTAAAAGTGGCGCTGATCTCATAGAGATCTTGCCATTTATTTTCTCGGAGTAAGCGCAGTTGCGCTCCTGTTACTTAGCCAAAATTATAGCCTTGTGCATCGTTTGGGGCTTAAACATTTGAACACCGCTAGATATATCCTCACGTAACCCGTCTAACATTACACTAACTTTTTGCTCCTCAGTTAGCCCACACTTATTCAGTAGAGATTCAAATTTGCTCAAGTACTCACCAACATTACCCTTTTGGGGAAGTTTCATGAGCTCCATGAGGGAGTTGTCAGAGGACTCAGTGAATTGTCCGAATTCTGGGTGCGTAAACCTTCCAAGGAACTACCTTGTTTCTAGGCCACGATTCCTCAAAGGAGTCGTGCCAATCCTAGGCATCACCCTCTAAGGCTACGCTGGCGTACATGACCTTCATGTAATTAGGGGTTATATGATAATGAAGTGCCTCTCACAATGATCAATCCATCCCTCCACACCATTTTCACTAAATCTAGGGAAATCAATCTTAGTGAGATGAGTGGAGGGCTGATAGTTACCACGTGCATTGGTGGGTGGCATTGCTCTCACTTCGATTGCTCGAGGGGATGGTGGCGCAGTGGTTGAAACCGGAACTGGTGGTCTGAGCTTGTCATTCACCAGATGGGAAATTCCGGCGACTTGCATAGAGAGCCCATTAACGATCTACCACATCTCATCCCGGAAGTCACTAAATGTCCTCTCCAAGGTGATATGGCGCCGATCATTGGTTTCCCCCGCCTCTCTTATGCTTTATTCCATTTCTTTCAAGGTCACTTTAGCTCTTGTCCCCTCTGCCATTCCCAAAGTCCGAACACAAATCAGCAATAGCTAGGGCCAAGGATGGGCTTGCTTTAATACCAATTGATATGATACTAAATAGAATTTAGCTCAAATCAATGGATACTCAAGAAATTTAGGGCTATGGGGTAGTAACGGTTGCTCCGTTGTATGTATTTGTATATATATTAGGATAAAGTCAGTCCAAATTGGAGGATTACAAGAACTAACAAAGGGGAGGAGACATAGAATTTAGAGTTTGGCAGAGAAGAAGACGATAAGCACACTAAATCAACATAAAAAAAACCCTAATTCTAGCTAATCCTTAACTGTATATAGGCAAAACATCTAGAGAAAATATCTTAGCGAAACATCTACAGTTGATGTGGCATTGAGCCGTTGCTACTGCTACTGGGCGAGAAGCCAGGAGTTGAAATCAGGGGCATAGGATGGACTAGCGTGGAGCTTGGCGGGGTGACTAGGCGTGACACCAAGGTAGGAGGAATCGTGCTTGTATCAGTCAATACTGGCTACATTGACGATTGGGACGATTGGAGGTGGGAGTCTGGACTTCGGGTGCAAATATTGGAGTTTAATGGCGGTAAGAACCCGAACGAAGTTTGGGATTGGTTGGCGGTAGTAGAGGAGATCCTCGAGTTCAAGGGGGTTTCGGAGAAGAAGTAGGCGCCACTAGTAACTACACGGTTTCGAGGAAGAGCTGCCGCTTGGTGGTATCAGTTGAAGCACTCATGGTTTTGACAAGGGAAGTCAAGAATCGAGACTTGGGAAAAGTTGAAGAAACATTTGAGAGGCGCCTTCTTGCCCCATAATCACATCAAAATTATGTATCAATGACTTCAGAGCTTGCACCAAAGATAGCGAATCGTGGAGGACTACACAGCTGACTTCTATACTTTGATCGCCATAAACGACTTGGCGGAATCCCAAGAACAATTGGCGGACAGGTACATCGGCGGGTTAAGGGAGTCCATACAAGAT
Source organism: Simmondsia chinensis (assembly GCA_018398585.1). NCBI lineage: Eukaryota > Viridiplantae > Streptophyta > Magnoliopsida > Caryophyllales > Simmondsiaceae > Simmondsia > Simmondsia chinensis. The sequence goes on along the minus strand of JAGTTD010000008.1, from coordinate 28,763,481 downwards.
GTACTGAACATATTTGACATATTTACCGTGGCGGAAGCATGTCAGAGAGCAACAGCCGTGGAGAAGCAGCAAAGGCATCGCAATGTTGGCGGAACCATGAACATCCTAGAAGCTAGGCGTGATCAGATCCATTCACCGCTTAACCCAGCTCTGCAAGGAAGACCAGTTATTGTGAGCACCGCAAAGGACTTGGCGAGTAGTTCCCACACTCGTTGCTTCAAGTGTGGGGAGATGGAACACCGAGCTGCTGAATGCCATAAGGGTGACAGTCTGGGTAAGAGTCTCTACATTGAAGGAGCACAAGAAGAAGATGGCAGGGCCGTCGTGGAAGAGGTTGGTGAAGAATTGGCGCCAGTAGATGAGGAAGCCCTCGCTGGAGATGAAGGCAGGTTGCTTGTGGTAAGGCGTAGTTATTTGACGCCAAGAGAAGAACAGGGAGATGATTGGCTTAGGAGCAGCATCTTTCAGATGACATGTACTATGGGCGGAAGAGTGCGCCACCTAGTGATCGATTCGTGGAGTTCCGAGAATGTTATCTTCAATGAGGCTGTGCAAAAACTTGGGCTAAAGACGGAAGACTATCCGAACCCGTATAAGCTAGCTTGGCTCAAGAAGAAAAATCAGGTAACCGTCTTGAAACGATGTCTGGTACATTGCTCAATCGAGGTGAAGTACAAGGACGAGGTATGGTGTGACGTGGTGGCTATGGACACCTTTCATCTCCTATTGGGACGATCGTGGCAATTTGATAAATGTGCCAACCATGACAGACGACGAAACACCTACAGCTTCATGTTTGGGAACACAAAGATCGTCTTGCTACCGAAGACAGGCGCAACGCCCTAACCAGCGAAAGGTCAGGACGAAAAGCCTCCAGCCAAGACATTGTTGGCTAAGGGCATTGACAAGAACAGGGGTACAACCATGGTGGCTAAGAGTTCATGAGGGCTGGCGGATGTTGTTAAGAAGCTTCGCATGACGAAATTGATCAAGAAGACCCCACTCAGAATTCGAAGGTGAATTCTCTCTAGGCCGGAAAGGATAATGCAGCCACCAAATAGCGTTTGGCGGGTCAATCAGGACAAACGGGTCAAGGCATGTGAGCTAGGTATAGTCAGGGCGAAGAAACCGAGAGTATACAGAAAAGGGCGGCCTCACATCCGCAGTTGGTTCATGGCTTGGCAGGGTACCTAGTTCGCGGGTGCACGATTGGCGGAAACAAAGACAAAGAGCTTCAAGATGCAGCAAGACTTTGGCGGTAGCAGTTCATGGCATAAGAGTAGTTGGCGCCAAGGGGTGTTCGCGGGTGGAGAACAGGACGTGGTCAAGGATAATTGAAGGCGTGATTTTGGGGGAAATTTTAGGAATAGTTTTGATTCTTTCTGTTTTAATTTATTTTCTTTCCATATCTTATTTTTGAATTTGAATTTGAATCTGTAATTCCTTCCCGATATAAAGGAGGCTAGGGTAGCATGAAAGAGAGTTGATTTTTGGAGAAAAAAAGTGTTATTGTTATTGTGATCCTTGATTTCTTGGGTTGTGAAGAACTAGCTATCCAATTTTCCCTCTTTATTTTTATGAGCAGTCAATAAAAGTAAAGAGAAGGTCGTTGAACATTCCTGTACCCCTATTATGCCCATTCACGAACTGTATCAAAAATTAAGTTTGATAAAATCATACTTGATGAGGGCCTATATCTATTTTTCAATGGTACAAAAAAACTTGATATTGAAATCACATTCAAATCAAATCGCTTTAATCTATAAAGAAAATATAAAACAAAGGGATCATACCTAAATCAATTGTTCTTAAGAAAATATGTTTTTTTTTTTTTTTTTTTTTTAAAGCTCAACATTCATAATTTACGTTTATTTATTAAAGAAATAAATGAGTTGGAAAACCAAAATTTAAAATGGCTAATTAAAGTTTAACACCTAGAAAAAATCAAGCAGCACCTAGAAAAAATCAAGCAATAATATATTTAATTGCGACTAATTTGATCCCTTAATAGGGTGCATAGGTAATTTGAAAGAAATAAGTACAGTCTAAATATCAAGTAAACCTAAATGCCCTTTTTTTTTTAAGTAGATTAATCGAACTAATGACTAACAAAATAAAATAAAAAAAAATTTAAGTAAATTTAAATGTCCCTATGAAATTAAGTAGATTAATCGAATTTATGATATGGTGATTAATTACATAAAATAAAAAAATATATGCTAGTTGGACTCAAAAAATAATTTTGTAAAAAATAAACAAAATAAAATAGATATACATGCACTAAGGTCTAAAAAAAAAAAAAACATACAGAAAAATGTATGGGCAAGTTCACTGGCATTATTCGGTGAACTTGCTATTTTCTGCACCTTAGACAAATTGATGATGTAAATAATTAATTGTCACAACTTCGCTAACTTAATGTTGAATAACGTAACTTTTTTCCATCTTTCATTAAATAGGAAAATATTCTAATAAAAAATAAGAGATGACAAAAATTACGTTATTCAGCGATTAAGTGAGCGAACCGCTCAACTTGTGACAATTTTTTACACCATTCTTATCTGGGTACTTGCCAAACATATGCAGGGGTGTTCATCATTTGTTAATCATACCATTTAGCTTATCAATTTGGTAATTATTTAAGAAATTAGTGCAAATTTAATAACCATTACCACTAGTTTAAGATCAATTAACCATAATTTTGGTTTCGGTTAATATGGTTCAGTTAATCGGGTAACCACTTGTCAGAAAAGAAATTTAAGCTTTGTCATCGACTTTAACCCTAAATGTTTTCTTGCTAGAAATATTATTTACTTGTTTAGAAGCTTATCGATATGGCCGTCTTTTTTTACTCACTTATTGAAGTTTGCATATGAGACTTTCAACTAATTTAAATAAATATGAAATGGTGGATTAAGTTTCAAATAGAGGCGGTGTTTGTTTGAGATGATAATAAAATCCTTTCGCATGAATTTAAAAAAAGAAAAAAGAAAATAAATACTAATTTATATGAATATGATATGGTAAATTAAGTTTCAAATAGAGGTGGTATTTGTTTGAAATGGTAATAAAATCTTTTCATATGTCCTTAAAAAAAAAGAAAAAGAAAATAAGATACTAATTTATATGAATATGATATAGTGGATTTAGTATTTGATCCACTATACTAATATATTGGATATTATTAGCTTATTAGTTGTGAAGAAAACAAAAATACAAAGATAAAGTTAAAAAATGATAGAAATTTGATTAGGGGAGAATCAACTCTCAACCTCTTAATTTTTTTTTTTTTTTTTTTTTATAATTAGCGACTTGGTCGCAGTACAAATCAGGCACTCGAGTAATTGAGCCCTTATAAAACCCGCTAAATAGAGGGGCACAAAGTTACAAAAACAGGACCAAACAGGAACAAATAGGTATACACGTAAGAACCGGTATAATAGGAAGGTCCTCAACTTACCATTGTGACTGACTCGTGATCGGGGCACTTGAAACAGGATAAAAAAAGGGTTTCGGGTCACCATTTCATCAAGTATAGCGCTTACCATGGGTGGGTCAAAGCCATCGAAGTTCAGACTTAGCCTTTCTCCCATCTCAATTACTTGCTCGGCCTGAAGGATCTTATCGACTTCTTTCCCACTGCCAACCCCCTTTGCCATGTTCCTCTTTTTTCGCTTGCCTGTGGCCTTGGTCGATCTCTGTGCATTGTTTTTGGGCGACATATCCTTTAAGAACTCTCGAAGCTCACGCTTCTCTTTCTCTTTCTTTTTGGGCTTCAAAGTTTTCCTTTGTCTTTTCGTCATCAACCCTTTTCCTTTACTCTTTCTAACACAACTAGGCCCCTCCATAGAGCATGGGGCATGAAGCCTGGTGAAAATTCAGGCCCTGAGGACCCTGAATCATAATCACTAGCGATGCCATGAGCCTCGTTCTCATTAGGTGAATTCTGATCATGAGGATGTGTTGATTCGACTTCATCACTTCCAACCCATGAGAGAAGAGGAGGGACGTGTTGGTTACCTCGAACTTCCTGAAGCAGTATTTGAGCAACAGGCTCGGGAAGCGGAGGAAGAAGAGAAGTATGTGGCCACCAGCACTCCAGATCCCACCTCCCGACATATTGACCGTCAATACGGATAGCAAGCTGACCCAGCGACAGTTCTAAGACAAGCACTCCTTTATTCCTTGACCTTATGATATGACTTCCAGAATCCCCACAATCACTCATGATAGCCGTCATCTATACAAGAGAGGGTTGAAACGGTGTGTTATGTCGCCTCTGGGTGGTGCACTGACTGTCACAAAGTGGATGCGTGCAGCATGTGGCCTACTCCCTTACTAATCTGGTCGAAGCCACAAGAGCAACAACTCTGCGTGCAATCGGGGATCAACTCTGAACTACCCTCCTTGACACACCTGTTAAACTGGACTTGAGCCGTCTGATGAATAAATGTAGAGGAGCAGGTTTGATGAGGATCCTGGCGCCATCAATACATCTCATAGCAGATGTCCTTGGATCCATCCTGACGAACTTCCCCCATATTTTAGCAAGATCCGTAAAGCATTCCTTGGTCCATCATTGTACAGCCAATCCAAATACCTTGGTCCATACTCTTCTGTTTAGAGAAGCAAGAGTCTCTTCGGAGTATTTATATACCTCCCTGAATTTCCGAAGAAAAATCCCTTTGTGTGGCCCGAGGTAGGAGTCCAAAGTCTCAGCCGAATGACAAACCAGGATAAAGGTATTGGTGTTTAACCCACTAGTGGATAAACCTTGAAGGTCTTTCTCTATACTAAAAGTGAGGATATCATCCAGATTGACCTCATCAGATGAGTGCGCAATTATAGATCGATTGAGCTAAACCTCCACACTGTTATTGGTGTTAGAAACCACAATCTTCGGCATGTTAGAAGCCACAGGTCCCTCGGTCCGATAGGCCTGATCCCGGTTGTCCGCAATAGCTCTGGGTTGCTGTAGGTCCCGCGATCTAAGGTCATTCCGAATGGGTAATTCAGTTGGTCTTCTGTCAAGGTTAGCCCATTCAACCTTGAGCTTAACACCCGCCACCCATCGTCCATTCATGGATGAAATTGCCCATTCAGCTTCACACAGATCATGAAACTGAACGAATCCGTAAGAGTATCTAGACCTCAATCTTTTCTTTGCAGGGACAAAAGCATCATAGATGGACTTGAATTCTCGAAAGACGGCTCTGAGCCAGTAAGCGCTTGACCAACTGGGCTAAAGTTCCGCTTGTGTTCTTATAGTAGTCCCAATTAATATAATTTGATTTTTTGGTTAGCTGTTTAAGTCACATCCGTGAACCGAAACCGCCCAATTTAACAGGATTTTTTATTAGTTCGGTAATCAAACTGGACTTTCTAACGCAATGACTGAAATTTTCAGTTTGGTTTTTTGGTTTTGGTTAGGTTTTTTCGGTTTCGGTTTTTTATGAACACCCCTAGACATATTTATTTAGAATAAAATATGCCAAAATAGAATAAAGAACGAGGTGGAAGTCTCCGCTAATCACATGCTAACAGATGGAGGGAAGATTTTGTGGAGCCCTCCTCTCTTAGGTTTGGTTACTATTAATTTTGATGGCTCTATAAGAGATGAGTCTGCTTCTGCATAATATATTATCTGTGACTAGGACAAGAAGACTTTCTTGACTGGTTTATGCTCCCTAGGTAATGCTTCTATCATTGTGTTAGAAGCAGTTTGTAGCTATATAGGCACTGTTCTATGCTTGTTAGCTGAGAATATCAATAATAATCCCCGAATGGGATAATGAAGTCGTGATCAAAAGCTATTAGTGGCATGTATTCTATTCCCATTGCTATCACCACTATTATGGATGATATTTAAAATGACTACATCTCAATTTATTCAAGTTTATGTCCACTATTGTTATAGAGAAATAGACAGAGTAGCTGGTTGGTTAGCAAGTATTGGACTTGGGGGATCTAGTGTTATCTTGAGGACTCCTGCTGCAAAGGACTCTTTTTATTATTCTTTGTGTTGTTGCCTTAGAAATCCCTCTTATTATAGGGTACCTAAAGCAATCCATGTCTTGACCTTTTCTTGAATATGGGGAAAGGGGTATTGGGAGGGAGTGAAGAGAAGGAAGAAGGGAGGGGGGGGGGGGGGGGGGTTTGCGCCGGTGACTTGGTCAGGTAGAGGTATGGGGGAAAGAGAGAAAGAAGGTATCAGAGGAAAATTATTTTTTTGAATACTCAACTGGCGTGTCTAATTTTTGCATGTTTTATGCCTCACTCCCATGACATATTCAACTATTATATGTGTATTTTTTTTTTTTTTTACATTTTATGTATATTGAGGCTTGGAGAGTGTTAGAGCGAGGACAACTTGTAAAGCAGTGAAAATGAGCGAAAATAGACAAATTAATATTGAGAAATCCGACCACGTGTGGAAAAAGGACTCAATGGGTCAAGATTTGCTTGAGAAAAGTCTTCCCTGGGTGCACGAATTAATCGGCCAAGAATGTTGGCAATCAATCAAGCATAAAACAAGCAAAAGGTTAAAAGAAGAGCCTTTATGACCCAATAATATCCAATCCCACTTGTGATACCAATGGAATCTCGTAGATCTCTTTGAGAGCTTCAATTTGACATATAATTTGGAGAGTAACTCCTTACGAATCAAACGTTACGCCCGTTTTAATTTAACTGCGAGAGCTGCCAAAAAAGACATGCGTGGCCGGGAGGAGAAGACCTAATTTTTCACACCTTTTGCCCTATTTTCTCCTCTCCTCCTTTCCTCCTCTCCTCCCCGAAGCTGCTGCGAGATCCAAAAGCTCTCAAGTGCTAAAGCGCAGATGGTCAGAGTGCTGGAGGGATCAAAGCAATGTGTCAACGTCAACGTTGATGAAGGGAGTCATTGTCATGAGTTTTTCTTCACTTTCTCTTTTAGATTTTGTGATGTGTAGGGGTGAAAGACGGGTAGCAGTTTGGATCTTGGATTTATGTTTTATTGTCGACAATGATTTATGTTATGTTATTTTCGCACCTCTGTGGAGAATTATTTATTGTGATTGGTTTTATATGGATGAACTTGTAGCCATATTTTAGATTCCTGATTTATTTGCGTTCTGTATGTGTGCTTATAGCCTAGACTTTAACATAACATATTTTCACGCATAATCAGGGTTGAGGTTGTACCTATCCCTGAATACAGTCTTTTATATAAGTTAACATTGAATTAGGCGAGAGAAATGAATTAAATAGTGCTATTGAGATAACCTATGCTACACCCTGAGTGATAAAATTTTGGGTAATAGATGATAAGTAGTGATGGCCAGCGGATCATTACGAGTCAACCCGTGATTCAACCTGCGGATCAAAAGCGTATGGACGGGTCGGCATTGGTTAGAGCCGTCCGTAAAACGAGACGAGTCCGGGAGTGGCAAATCACTGACTTGGCTTTGCCCATGACATAGTTCAGGGGCGGGTTGGGTCTGGGTGGGTCACGGTCTGACATGGATCAGAATTCGGCTGTCAAATCCATGTCAACCCTGGTCAAGTCTAGAGCATAATACAAAATAAATACATAATTATAAAACACATGCCTGAAAAATTATAATTTTATTAATAAAATATAAAATACATGACATGATATTAAAATTTAGGATGATATTCATATAGACTCCCCCGAACTATTAGTTAAAATCAAATTGATCTCTCGAATTTTCAATTTTATCAAAGACACCCCCCCAAAAAAAATCCCAAATTGATCAAAATCAATGTGACTTCCCGAATTTTCAATTTCTTCAAATACATCCACCAAACAATTGGACAAAATTAATGTGACCCCCGAACTTTCAATTTTTATCAAAGACACTTCTGAACTATGGTCAAAATTAACGTGACACCACCCCCCCCCCCCCCCCCCCCCCCCCCCCAAAAAAAAAAAAAAAAAAACAACAAAACTTTCATATCATGAAAGCCACTCCGAAACTTTTTTTTAACAAAAAAAAATAGTTCGGGGGTGCATTTGATGAAATTTAAAGTTGGGGAAGCAAATTGATTTTAGTTAGAACTATTAACTAAAATTAATTTGATCCCCCAACTTTAAAACTTATCAAAGACATCCAAAATAATTTTAAAAATCCAAATAAGATTTGGTTCAATTATCCTTAGAATTAATAATATAATTTTTAAAGTGTCTTGAGGTTTTATAATATTCTTACAAAAAACTTCAACTTTGGTACCTTTATTTATATATACAATCCCCATAATTCCTTTAGAATTCTATTGAATTAAACTAATTTGGCACTTGAAAAACAATATAATTAAAGGTAAAAATTTTATCTATATCTGAAACAATCTTACATGCCAAAAAATATTTAAAGTTTGAGATATTTTCTCTTTATTTTATTTGCCACATTTACTTAATTTAGCAGAATCTTAATGGAGTTGTAAGAAAAATACTTCAAAAAAGTTATAAAAGTTTAGGCTAACTCAACAATATTTTAAAATCTTACAATACATATAAATATAGTACCAAATGTAAGGATAGCTTAACCAATATTTTTCTAATTTTTTTGTAGTTTTGGATATCTTTTGATAAAATTTGAAGTTATGGGATGAAATCGATATTCTTTAACAGTTTGGGGGACACCGTTAAGGGAATTTAAAAGTTGAGGGGATTACATTGATTCTAACCAATAGTTAGGAGTGTATTTAAAGAAATTAGAAGTTAGAGGGGTCACATTGATTTTGACCAATAGTTCGGGAGTGTCTTTGATAAAATTAAAAGTTCAGGAGATCACTTTGATTTGGAGCAATAGTTCGGGGGGTCTCCATGATTGTTATCCAAAAATCTATACGGCCACTTTGGTCAATTACCTTCATACTTAAAACATAAAATACATGATAATGAAAAATTCACAATATGAAATGGATAACCTTTATGTCTAGAAACTTTGAGCCCTGAGGTCTCACTCTACTGACAGTTGTGCAAAATGCTTACCATACATCCGCAGACCGACCATTCTTCTAACAAAATAACTTATTTTACGGGCAAGCATTTTGTTTCACTTCCAGTCATGGGACCCATCTTAGATATTAATACAAGTTGAGATACAACAACAACAAAAAGTTGAGATATATGTGTTAAATCTAGATAAGTTGAGCACGATAAAATAAGAATATAACCAAATATTATACATGGCATGACACAATTCATGAAAATAATAATAATAATAATAATAATAATAATAATAATAATAATTATTATTATTATTATTATTATTATTATTATTATTATTATTATTAGACAATGACTAAAATTGAAATAAATTTTAAACATTGCCACTTTAAAATATTACTTGAAGACGGAATGAGGATCAACATCGCCAAGGGGTCAGGAGTTTGATTCCCGCTAAGGATATACTCATGACTTACTTGTTCATGGGGCTTGTGGGCTGTTCTTATGGGCCGGGGTTGGTTGGGGTAACCCAATCCCTTGTCACCAAAAAAAAAAAAAAAAAAAAAAAAAAAAGAAAAGAAAATGAATGAGGATGAAGAGGTAGCGAAAGTCTCGGTTATTACCAAGGCTCTGTGCAGATGACACAAGTCTGACCGTTATGATCTGTCAACGAGTCATAATCGGGACGGTCACGCATGACCCATGTTACCCACACAAGGCAGGTTGTGGATCACCCCGACCTGTTGACCACCTTGAGTGATAGGGATACTTATGTGATGAATGACATTAATTAATGATAGGGTTGTGAATTGGTGATTTTGTAACCCATTTTGTGAAAGTGTTGGAATATATCAACCCATTTAATTGAACCATGAGATCTGACATTACACAACAGTTAGTGACTCCAATGCTCATTTTTAAGAGAATTTATGAGTTACAACATAGTTGATTTTTGATCCTTTATTATTTAGGTATCCAAGAAGTGGCAAATTTAAATCAACCCAAAAAATCGACCTGAAAAATTCGTAAACCGACTAATTTGAACCGAGAATTTGTCTGAAATAATTGAACTCGGAATTGAAATGACACAACCTCAAACTAACCTGATCCATTGTTTGCTTGACCCAAAAATGACTCAATACTCAATTTGACCCGACCCAACCCACTTTTGACTTCAACCAACCCGACATAGGATGACCTAAACTCGAACCCAACCCAACCCAAAATCATAACTAATCCAAGGTCTTTAAGTACGATGATAGTTTTTACTTCTCAAGAGTACGAGTGAGCTTTATATGAGATTACTAGACTTTATATTGGTATACAATAAATATGTTAGTAAAATAATAAATTATTAGAAATGATGTAGCGCCAAAAGATAAATTGTTAGAAAAATGATACAAGCCAACCATTAGTTTTATGGGGGATTTGTATCCCATATTGGAAAAATAGTGTGGGTAATTCTTTTCTTAACAGGTATATTTATTTTTGAGATAATATTTATTGGCGTCTATTCATTGATCGTTTACCTTTACTAGCCGTTTAGGGTCATTAAAATTGTGACCGTTGGGAATTTGTTAACAATATAGCCATTGCAGTATGTTACGATCGTTTAGAGCCGTTGGAATTCATTGCACCAATTTTAATACCTTTTACCCTTTCTACACTATTTAACATATACCCATAGTCCCCTCCCTCACTGTTGATGTGTATGTTCTCCATTTCTTTCTGTCTCCAGATACTCTGTCTCTGTCTATATTCATATACTCCATCTGTCTCTCTCTCTTCAGATTTGGGCAAAGTTCAAGGTATACATACCCGACAGTGCATGTTAAGAGCTGGATCGTGTTAATCCTGGAGGACGGCCGCCGGTTATACTGTGTGCACGGGAGCAGCGGCGAAATCGTCTTTTAGGACAGTGGTCTCTACCAGGGCGCGATATCATCGTTTTTGTAAGATCTTTCTAATACTCTCTCCTTCGATGCTATGACTGAATATTAGTCAATTTTTCTAACAATCTAAAAGACGATTTACTAATCAATCATTGTTTTGGATTCCTTTTCTTGACAAAAGTTTTTTATTATGAGTAATTAGAGTATTAACATTTGATCTGAAAAGACATTGAGTATTGACTATGTTACACGAGAATTTTGATAACATTTAACATCACATATGTATGATTTTCTTTATTCTTCCATTTACACCTGGATGTTCATACATGAGTACATCCTTGTTAAATCTAGCAGAGCAAAACTATGCCCATATTGAATCCACTATGCTTGGAAGCCAAATATATTACTTTTTGTAATGTATTTTTTATTTGCTTGGTAGAGATATGTGAAAATATAATATTAGAAATAATTGGTACTCCTAGAATGGGAGCACTCTCATATATATATATATATATATATACATATAGAAATAATTGGTACTCCTAGAATGGGAGCACTCTCATATATATATATATATATATAGTTTACACAGAACCTCAAAGCTAAGCCTAATGGGCCTAGTCTATACAATTGTAGCCCATTACTAATATAGCCCACTATACATTATATATTATAGTCTAACATCCCCCCTCAACTGAAGTATAAGATAAATAAAGGAAAAGGTCGTGTCTGAATAGAAGAAAGAGTTGTCGTAGCAGATTCTTAGTGAAGATGTTAGCTGTCTGTTGTGAAGAAGAAATGTGTAGAACTTGAACAAGTCCCATTTGGACGCGCTCTCGCACGAAATGAATGTCGATTTGAATATGCTTGGTGCGGGTGTGCTGCACGGGGTTGGTGGACATGTACATGGCTGAGACATTATCGCAATAAAGCAAGGTAGCCCAGGAAAGAAGAAGACCAAGCTCACTGTTGGTGTAAACACTTGCAAAATCAAGTAAACGGATAACTTTATGATCTACAGGTTTCGAGGCATGATGTCACTTTCCTTAAGACTTATTTCAGAGCATGAAATAGTCTCGGAGATACAATAATAAAGAAATAAAATGGAGTGAAAATCTGTAAAGGAAGATATAGGGAGATGTAAGAGAACGACTATTTTCCACAAGCAAAGATCTTTTTTCATGATACTTTAACAATCAAACTAGTGGGGTATATGTAATAATTCAAGTGAAAGAAGACGTCCCAAAACATACTCCAAAAAAGGGGTGCAAAAACACTGGTAGTTAACGCGCGTAAATTTGGAAAACTGCCCCTGTGGGTCGACACACAGGTCTGCAGTACCTTTCTGTTGATCTGTGTGTCGACACACGGGTTGTGTGTGTCAACATACAATTCTGCAGTCCTATTTTGTACGAATATGTCTCGGTACACCAGCCCCGTGTATCGACACACATCCCGATACAAGTTTAAACACATTCAAACACTTAGAACACACATTTGGGACCAACTCTGAAACACTTCATTCACAATTTCATTACACAATTTGAAAATACATCAATATTCCCCCACTATTTTCAAAATACAGTCATTCTCACAAACGACATCTCTAATTTAAAGGAGGCCATGTCGCGCATCAATGAGGGTGTCTATTGATTGAACCCCTAGCTAGTGATGACATGTTTGCAATTAATCGGATCGAAGATGGTAGACTAAGCTTTGAACCACTCAACCCTTTTGACTAACTGAACACATCACCACGCACTAAGCAATCTACTCCCCGTACTTACTTTACACCTCCAAAATTGACACATATGATGCCGTATGTCCTGTACCCTTCGCGAGTGTATCTGGGCCAAACCCTTTGTCAAAAATCACCCATTGAAGCGGCCAAACTTCACACTCACTAAGGTGGACCCCAACAGATCATGTCCTGCGACCGACATTCTGTTACAAGATTAACAAGGCCGGGTCCATTAAGAGCTTACGCTCATCCTTTAAATCTCTGACGCGGTACTAAGCACTTCAAACACGGGATGGCAAAATTCTTTTGTGCTTGCAGTCACACGGATGATAAAACTCACTCATTGAACCCGAGACCTAGTGTCTGACTAGGCGTCGAGTTGAGGGCCAATCATGGGTGACTAAAAATGATAGGTTTCAACCCCATCCCTGTGCACGTTTTTAGGACTAAGTCTCTAGCAAGGCCTTTTGTGAACGGATCCGCAAGATTCTGACTTGTCCTCACAAAATCCACAGTGATGACACCTTCTCGAATCAGATGCCTCACTATACTATGTCTCACACCAATGTGTTGAGACTTCCCATTGTACACCTCACTGTATGCTTTAGAAAGCGTAGCTTGACTATCACAATGGATAGAGATCGGTGAGATCGGCTTAGGCCACAAAGGTATCTCGTACAAGAGATCCTTTAACCATTCGGCTTCTTTAGCCATGGAAGCAAGAGCTATAAACTCCGCTGCCATCATAGAATCCGCTATACAGGTCTGTTGTTGGAACCCCAAGAAACTGTACCTCCACCGAGTAAGAAAACCCATCCACTCGTGGATGCATGATCCTCCCCATGGGAGCTCCAACTGGCATTCGAGTATTCCTCCAAAATCGGGGGATACCCCACATACGAAATACCATAGTCTATGGTATTCTTCAGGTACTTTAGTACTCTATCGACCGCTTGCCATTGTACCTTACTCGGATTGCTAGTATATCTACTAAGCTTTCCAGTGGCATAGGCTATGTCAGGCCTAGTGCTCGTCATGGCATACATCAGACACCCAATAACTCGGGCATAATCCAACTGATAAACAAGTGGGCCCCTATTCGGTACCAATTTCATACTTGGGTCCATGGGTGTGAGAACCGGTGCACATGCACCACAGTTGAGTCTCTTCAACACACTCTCCACATAGTGGGATTGAGTCAAGGATATGGAGTCTCCATTCTGTACAATCCTTATATCAAGGATTACCTCAGCATCACCCATGCCTTTCATAGCAAAGTTCTTAGAGAGAAACCTTTTAGTCCTCTCTACTTGCTCTTGATTCGTACCAAATATCAGCATGTCATCCACATATAAGAAAATTATGACACCTTTGCCATTCTCGAACTTGCTATATACACACTTATCCGATTCATTTATTTCGAACCCGTTGTTCAGAACAACCTCATCAAATTTTTGATGCCATTGTTTCGGGGCTTGCTTCAGCTTATACAGAGAGCGTATGAGTTTACATACCTTCCTCTCTTGGCCCGCTACAACAAACCCTTCAGGTTGTTTCATGTACACTTCCTTTTCCAATTCACCATTCAGAAAGGCCGTTTTCACATCCATTTGGTGAATTATGAGTTTATACATAGAGGCAAGAGCAAGCAACACTCTTATAGTCGATATCCTTGCCACGGGGGCATAAGTGTCAAAGTAATCTAACCCATGTTTCTGGGTAAACCCTTTGGCCACCAATCGGGCCTTGAACTTATCAATAGTCCCATCGACATTCATCTGCTTGTTGAAGATCCATTTACACCCAATCGGCTTACTACCTTGTGGGAATCCACTAAAATTCAGGTATTATTGCCAATGATGGAATTCATCTCATCATTAATTGCCTCTTTCCAAAAAGTGGCATCATGAGACCTCATTGCCTCATAAAACGTCATAGGGTCAGCCTCCATGACATAACAACATGGTACAACAGAGTCCATATCATTTCTCGAACCTTCTACCAGAAAGGTATAGAAGTCCAATCCGAAAGATTTCTCTTTCCTTACTCTCTTACTCTTTCGAAGTTCTGGAGTAAAATTAGAGGTCTGTTCCCTATCATGGTGAACATCATCATCACCATACGACACCTGTGTGTCGTTATAAACCGGTACATGATCCCTCGGTCTAGGGATAGAGGTGAACCGATTTTCATCAAAGATGGCATCTCTCGGCTCTATTATCGTATTAATACCAACATAATCATTTGGCTCAATTACATAGAATCAATACGCCGTACTATGCGGTGCATACCCAAAAAATATGCTATCGATGGCTCTTTCACCAAACTTTTTACGTTTAGGTTCAAGGACACTAACTACTGCCCTACACCCCCACACTTTAAGATAACTCAACTTAGGGGGTCTACCGTTCCAGTGTTCATATGGGGTCATTTTGCTTTTCTTATTCGGAACACGGTTCAAAATGTGATAGGCGGTTAACATAGCCTCACCCCAAAAACCATCGCTGAGACCGGAGTATGACAACATAGAATTAACCATTTTAATAAGAGCTCGGTTTTTTCTCTCAGCCACGCCATTCTGTTGTGGAGTATACGGTGTGGTAATTTCATGCACTATACTGGTGGATTCGAAATACTTGGGGTCTAGTACTCTCCACCATGGTTCGACCTAAGTCGTTTGAAGAAGGTTTCATAATGTAGTTCTGTTTCGGCCTTATATGCTTTAAATCTTTCTAACAATTCATCTTTATGATTAATCAAATATGCATAGCAATATCTCGAGAAGTCATCAATGAAAGTGATAAAATATCGTTTTCCCCCTATGGTAGGAGTATTTTTGAAGTCATACAAGTCGCTATGTATCAAGTCAAGTAAATTCATTTCTCTTTGTACTGATGGAAACAGTAACTTAGTTATTTTCGTTAGCATGCACGTTTTGCACTTATCATCTACTTTTTCAACATGTGGAATCAACCTCGAAGTAGCCATTTCATGCATTTTACGATAATTCACATGTCCTAATCTATGATGCCATAAATAAGTAGAGTCAAGCAAATAAACGGAACTAGCACTTTTATTATCAATGTTTAATTTGAACATACAGTTACAGAGATACCCCTTTCAAACAAACACACCCCCCTTAGATAGTACAACCTTGTCAGACCTGAAGACCAGTTTAAACTCGAACCTATTCAGTAGGCCACCAGACACAAGGTTCTTCTTTACTTCCGAGGCATAGTATACATCGGTTAGGGTAAGGGTTTTTCCAGAAGTGAAAAGTAAGTCAACTTTTCCCTTCCCCATGAATAATACAGTACCGTTGCTCACGGGTTCCAATTCTGTAAAGGAACCTTTGTCTTTACATACAGGTTTTGTGGCCTCCCGAGTCAACCCACCAAGAGTCATCACTCTCGACTAGGTTGATCTCCGAGATCATCGCCACGAACTTGTCGTTCGAATTTTTGTTGCGATAATCCTACCCCTTCCCCTTATTGTTCTTAAGGTGGATGCAGTCCCTCCTCAGTCGATCGGGCACGTGACACTCCCAACAAACCAACTTGGCTTTCTTTTCGTTGCGTTTTTTATGAAAGTGTCCAGTTCGTTTGGTCCTCTTACTCGTCTAGCCTTCTTCTGTGACATTGATCTTTCCAATGTCACTGGGGCGGTCCTTGTTCTCGTTTTGCAAGCTGTATCAAGTGTTCATAGGGGGGTCATTTTGCTTTTCTTATTCGTAACACGGTTCAAAATGTGATAGGTTGTTAACATAGCCTCACCCCAAAAACCATCGCTGAGACCGAAGTATGACAACATAGAATTAACCATTTCAGTAAGAGTCCGGTTTTTCCTCTCAGCCACGCCATTCTGTTGTGGCGTATACGGTGCGGTAATTTCATGCACTGTACCGGTGGATTCAAAATACTTGGGGTCATAGTACTCTCCACCATGGTTCGATCTAAGTCGTTTGAAGAAGGTTTCACAATGTAGTTCTGTTTCGGCCTTATATGCTTTAAATCTTTGTAACGACTCATCTTTATGATTAATCAAATATGCATAGCAATATCTCGAGATGTCATCAATGAAAGTGATAAAATATCATTTTCCCCCTATGGTAGGAGTATTTTTGAAGTCACACAAGTCGTTATGTATCAAGTCAAGTAATTCATTTCTCTTTGTACCGATGAAAACTGTAACTTAGCTATTTTCGTTAGCATGCAAGTTTTGCACTTATCATCTACTTTTTCAACATGTCGAATCAACATTGAAGTAGCCATTTCATGCATTTTACGATAATTCACATGTCCTAATCTATGATGCCATAAATAAGTACAGTCAAGCAAATAAACAGAACTAGCACTTTTATTATCAATGTTTAATTTGAGCATACAGTTACAGAGATACCCCTTTCAAACAAACACACCCCCCTTAGATAGTACAACCTTGTCAGACTCGAAGACCAGTTTAAACCCGAACCTATTCCGTAGGCCACCAGACACAAGGTTCGTCTTTACTTCCGAGGCATAGTAAACATTGGTTCGGGTAAGGGTTTTTCCAGAAGTGAAAAGTGAGTCAAATTTTCCCTTCCCCTTCACCGGTATACTCGCTCCATTACCCAAAAACAATACAGTACCGTTGTTCACGAGTTCCAATTCTGTAAAGAAACCTTTGTCTTTACATACATGTTTTGTGGCCCCCGAGTCAACCCACCAAGAGTCATCACTCTCGACTAGGTTGATCTCCGAGATCATTGCCACGAACTTATCGTTCGAATTTTTGTTGGGATAATCTTGCCCCTTCCCCTTATTGTTCTTAAGGCGGATGCAGTCCCTCCTCAGGTGATCGGGCGCGTGACACTCCCAACAAACCAACTTTGTTTTCTTTTCGTTGCGTTTTTTATGAAAGTGTCCAGTTCGTTTGGTCCTCTTACTCGTCTAGCCTTCTTCTGTGACATTCATCTTTCCAATGTCACTGGGGTGGTCCTTATTCTCATTTTGCAACCTGTATCTAGTGTTCATATGGGGGTCATTTTGCTTTTCTTATTCGTAACACTGTTCAAAATGTGACAGGTTGTTAACATAGCCTTACCCCAAAAACCATCGCTGAGACCGGAATATGACAACATAGAATTAACCATTTCAGTAAGAGTCCGGTTTTTCCTCTCAGCCACGCCATTCTGTTGTGGCGTATACGGTGGTGTAATTTCATGCACTATACCGGTGGATTCAAAATACTTGGGATCATAGTACTCTCCACCACGGTTCGATCTAAGTCGTTTGAAGATGGTTTCACAATGTAGTTCTGTTTCGGCCTTATATGCTTTAAATCTTTGTAACGACTCATCTTTATGATTAATCAAATATGCATAGCAATATCTCAAGAAGTCATCAATGAAAGTGATAAAATATCGTTTTCCCCCTATGGTAGGAGTATTTTTGAAGTCACACAAGTCGTTATGTATCAAGTCAAGTAATTCATTTCTCTTTGTACCGATGAAAACTGTAACTTAGTTATTTTCGTTAGCATGCACGTTTTGCACTTATCATCTACTTTTTCAACATGTGGAATCAACATCGAAGTAGCCATTTCATGCATTTTACGATAATTCACATGTCCTAATCTATGATGCCATAAATAAGTAGAGTCAAGCAAATAAACAGAACTATTACTTTTATTATCAATGTTTAATTTGAACATATAGTTACAGAGATACCCCTTTCAAAACAACACACCCCCCTTAGACAGTACAACCTTGTCAGACTCGGAGACCAGTTTAAACCCGAACCTATTCAGTAGGCCACCAGACACAAGGTTCTTCTTTACTTCCGAGGCATAGTATACATCGGTTAGGGTAAGGGTTTTCTCAGAAGTGAAAAGTAAGTCAACTTTTCCCTTCCCCTTCACTGGTATACTCGCTCCATTACCCATGAACAATACAGCACCGTTGTTCACGGGTTCCAATTCTGTAAAGAAACCTTTGTCTTTACATACATATTTTGTGGCCCCCGAGTCAACCCACCAAGAGTCATCACTCTCGACTAGGTTGATCTCCGAGATCATCGCCACGAACTTAATGTTCGAATTTTTGTTGCGATAATCCTGCCCCTTCCCCTTATTGCTCCTTAGGCGGATGCAGTCCTTCCTCAGGTGATCGGGCGCGTGACACTCCCAACAAACCAACTTTGTTTTCTTTTCGTTGCATTTTGTATGAAAGTGTCCAGTTCGTTTGGTCCTCTTACTCGTCCAGCCTTCTTCTGTGACATTGATCTTTCCAATGTCACTGGGGCGGTCCTTGTTCTCATTTTGCAACCTGTATCTAGTGTTCATATGGGGGTCACTTTGCTTTTCTTATTCGTAACACAGTTCAAAATGTGACAGGTTGTTAACATAGCCTCACCCCAAAAACTATCGCTAAGACCGAAGTATGACAACATAGAATTAACCATTTCAGTAAGAGTCCGATTTTTCCTCTCAGCCACGCCATTCTGTTGTGGCGTATACGGTGTGGTAATTTCATGCACTATACCGGTGGATTCAAAACACTTGGGGTCATAGTACTCTCCACCACAGTTCGATCTAAGTCGTTTGAAGAAGGTTTCACAATGTAGTTCTGTTACGGCCTTATATGCTTTAAATCTTTCTAACGACTCATCTTTATGATTAATCAAATATGCACAGCAATATCTAGGGAAGTCATCAATGAAAGTGATAAAATATCGTTTTCCCCCTATGGTAGGCGTATTTTTGAAGTCACACAAGTCGTTATGTATCAAGTCAAGTAATTCATTTCTCTTTGTACCGATGAAAACTGTAAATTAGTTATTTTCGTTAGCATGCACGTTTTGCACTTATCATCTACTTTTTCAACA
This sequence comes from Simmondsia chinensis, assembly GCA_018398585.1. Lineage (NCBI taxonomy): Eukaryota > Viridiplantae > Streptophyta > Magnoliopsida > Caryophyllales > Simmondsiaceae > Simmondsia > Simmondsia chinensis. The sequence goes on along the minus strand of JAGTTD010000008.1, from coordinate 28,744,035 downwards.
TGTGGAATCAACATCGAAGTAGCCATTTCATGCATTTTACGATAATTCACATGTCCTAATCTATGATGCCATAAATAAGTAGAGTCAAGCAAATAAACAGAACTAGCACTTTTATTATCATTGTTTAATTTGACCATACAGTTACAGAGATACCCCTTTCAAACAAACACACCCCCCTTAGACAGTACAACCTTGTCAGACTCGAAGACCAGTTTAAACACGAACCTATTCAGTAGGCCCCAGACACAAGGTTCTTCTTTACTTCAGAGGCATAGTATACATCGGTTAGGGTAAGGGTTTGGGTTTTTCCATAAGTGAAAAGTAAATCAACTTTTCCCTTCCCCTTCACCGGTATACTCGCTCCATAACCCATGAACAATATAGTACTGTTGTTCACGGGTTCCAATTCTGTAAAGAAACCTTTGTCTTTTCATACATGTTTTGTGGCCCCCGAGTCAACCCACTAAGAGTCATCACTCTCGACTAGGTTGATCTTCGAGATCATCGCCACGAACTTATCGTTCGAATTTTTGTTGCGATAATCCTGCCCCTTCCCCTTATTGTTCTTAAGGCGGATGCCATCCCTCCTCAGGTAATCGGGTGCGTGACACTCCTAACAAACCAACTTGGTTTTCTTGTCGTTGCGTTTTTTAAGAAAGTGTCCAGTTTGTTTGGTCCTCTTACTCGTCTAGCCTTCTTCTGTGGCATTGATCTTTCCAATGTCACCGGGGCGGTCCTTGTTCTCATTTTGTAACCTATATCCTTCCTCAATTCTCAAATGATTAGCCAATTCTTCGATTGACATGTCTTTCTTCTTGTGCTTGAGAGACTTCTTAATGTCTCTCTAAGAAGGGGGAAGTTTGTCAATCAAAGACGAGACAATAATGGTGTCATCCATGTTCGTTTTATGTTGTTTAAAATTATTCAAAATTCGTTCAATTTCATGGAATTGCTTCATAACCTGACAACCATCCACCAATTTATAATTATTAAACTGACTAACCAAAAATTTCTTACTTATGGCTTCTTCTGCCATGTATCGTGCCTCGAGTGCGTCCCACAGTTCTTTAGCGGTCGGCACGTTGGAGTAGATGTTGAAGAGGGCGTTAGTCATCCCATTGAGTATGTGCCCTCGACATATGTAGTCATCATTCTCCCACTTCAACCGGGCTCATTGCTCGGCCAGTGTCTCCCCCTCCTCAGCAGGGGGGGGGGGGGGGCAGGATATGGTGTATTTAGGACATACACCACATTGAACGTTGTTATCAGGAAGTGGAACCTTTGCCAACAGCGGAAATTCCCGCCATCAAAACGATCCAACTTTACGAAATTCGCGGTCATCTCTCCCAGTGATGAAGCCATATCAAACCCAAGATCCCAAACGTGAAAATTAAGTCTTAAGATTGTTGCTTTAAACACTTGCAAAATCAAGTAAACGGGTAACTTTGTGATCTACAGGTTTCGAGACGTGATGTCACTTTCCTTCAGACTTATTTTAGCGTATGAAATAGTCTCGGGGATACAATAATAACCAAATAAAATGGAGCGAAAGTATGTAAAGGGAGATATAGGGAGTTGTAAGAGAATGACCCTTTTTCACAAGAAAAGATCTTTTTTCATAATACTTTAACAATCAAACTTGTGGGGTATATATAATAATTCAAGTGAAAGAAGACGTCCCAAAACATACCCCAAAAAAGGGGTGCAAAAGCGCGGGTAGTTAATGAGTGTAAATCTGGAAAACTGCCACCTTTACTTTAGATCTGTGTGTCGACACATAGGTCTGCAGTACCTTTTTGTTGATCTCTGTGTCGACACACGGGCTGTGTGAGTCGATACACAATTCTACGGTCCTGTTTTGTACAAATATGTCTCAATACATCAGCCCTGTGTATCGACACACATCCCGATACGAGTTTAAACACATTCAAACACTTAGAACACACAATTGGGACCAACTCCGAAACACTTCATTCACAATTTCATTACACAATTTGAAAATACATCAACACTCACCAAGTAGAGAGTGAAGCCAACAACACTCAGAGACGGCATTTGCAACCGCCCTGTACTTGGCCTCTGCACTGGAGCACGAAACTATCAGATGACGTTTCGAAGACTAGGAAAGAAGATTTCCGCCCAGAAAGACACAAAAATCAGATGTAGAGCGACGAGTATTAGGACAACCAACCCAGTCGGTATCAGAGTACGCACCTAGTTCATCCACACGAGAACGGGAAATAGTTAATCCAAAAGCGATGGTGCCCTTGATGTACCTGAGAATGCGTTTAACAGCCATCCAATGAGGCAAAAGCGAAGCATGCATAAACAGACATACTTGTTGTGCAGCATAAGAGATGTCAGGACGAGTGAAGGTAAGTTACTGAAGAGCACAACTGTAGAGCGATATAAGGTAGGATCAGTCATGGGATCACCATCTTCTAATGAAAGTTTAGATTTAGAATCTGTAGGGGTTGCAATTGGCTTGCAAGAGAGCATGTTGGTCTTATCAAGTAGGTCATGAACATACTTGGACTAAGATAAGAAAATACCATTGGAGGAGTGCGAGACTGAGATGCCAAGAAAATAATTAAGCCATCCCAAATCTGTCATATTGAACTTAGAGCGTAGAGAGCGCAATATAGCTTGAAGAAGTGCAGTAGAGGATGCAGTAAGAACTATATCATCAACATAAACCAATAGTATAGCCATGTCACTGCCACGATGTAAGACCAACAGTGATGAATCAGACTTACAGTCGGTGTAGCCAAGCGTGCGGAGAAAAGTTGTGAAGCGAGTGTACCCTGCTTGGGTTGCCTGCTGAAGACCATAAAGGGACTTGTGTAATTTGAAAACATGGTCAGGAAATTGAGGATTGATGAAACCTGGATGTTGTTTCATATGGACCTCTTCATTAAGATAACCATTTAAAAAGGCATATAACCATTTAAAAAGGCATTTTTAACATCAAGCTGATGAAATGGCCACTATTGAGACGTAGCGAGAGCGGGTTTGACAACAGGACTAAATGTTTCACCATAATCAATGCCATATCTCTGTGTGAAGTCTTGTGCAACCAAGCAAGCTTTGTAACGTTCTACTGCACCTGTAGAAGTTTGTTTAACACAAAAAACCCATTTAGAGCCTACAACATTACCATGAGAAGGTGGAGGAACAAGATCCCATGTCTGATTACGAATAAGAGCATTGTACTCATCTTGCATGGAATTCTTCCAATTTTGATCCGTAAGAGCCTGCTTATAGAAGAAAGGAAACTTAGGCAACATATTATGAGCAAGCATAGAAGATTGAATAAGAGGTTTAACAATACTAGCTTTGGAACGTGTGACCATAGGATGATGAGATCGGGGCGAGAGATCGCGAGGCTCAGAGATCTCATTTGGCTCAACTGGGACAGCCGGTGACATGGGCGGTGATGGTGGGCCAGGCAGAGGTAGAGTAATGGGCGGCGGTGCAGCCACGGCTGCTGGTGGCGGGGCACCTGCAGCTAGGGGACCCAGCTGCGGCTGAGTCATCCCATGACGCGGTGCGGGCATGCTGCCTGCGAAAGTGGAGGCAGGAAGAGGTGATGCAAACACTTGATGAAGACGACTCATTGTAGATAGAGAAAGCACCCAACCGAGCGAAATGAAAATCTGTTTAATCAAATACAACATGCCTCAAAATGATGACTTTGTTAGTGGAAAGATCTAAGCATTTGTACCCCTTATGATTTGGTGGATAGCCCAAGAAAACACATAAATTGGACCGAGGTGCAAGTTTATGTGGAGTAGTAGCAGTCAAATTAGGATAGCAGGAACTTCCAAAAACACGAAGGTGAGCATAATGAACCTTTTGTTTATATAAGCATTGATATGAGATCTTTTTCTTAATAGCAGTAGAGGGTAATAAGTTGATAATATGAGTAGCAGCAGAAACAGCCTCAACCCAATACTCTAAAGGCATACAAGCTTGAAAAAGGAGAGATCGCATCATATTACCATTAGTTCTGTGCATACGTTCAGCTTTCCCATTTTGTTGGGATGTATAAGGGCACGAGGCCCGACTAAGAATACCCCGTTGTATAAAAAGGCCATTAAAATCACGATTAATATATTCAGTCCTATTGTCACACTGAAGCTGTTTGATTTCCACTCCCAATTGATTTAAGATACGAGCACGAAATTGAAGAAACAAATCAAACACATCTGATTTAGAACACATCGGGTAAATCCACACAAAATGAGAATAATCATCCAAAAATAATAAATAATATTTATAACCACTGAAACTAATGAACAATGTCAAAATGATGCGTAGTACCAGAAACAGACTTCTGAAAAGATAAACGACCATGCTTGCCTAATTGACAAGTAGGACACAAACTGGACTCTAAAGGACTGAAACAGGAAATAAATTTTTGCTTTACTAATGATGACAAAACTGGCTCCCCTGGATGGCCTAAGCGACGGTGCCAAAGAGAAGAGGAGACTCGTGAAGCGACGAACGATGTAGTGATGGTAGGTGATCCTGGTACTATAAAAAGAGATCTCGGACTGACACAGCGGATGATAGTTGACTTCAGTTTAGGATCCCTGACAGTAAAACCAAAACAGTCAAATTCAAGGAGAAATTGTTGTTTGAACAAAATTGACGAACATAAAGTAAATTTTTAGAAAGACTAGGAACAAAAAGAACTTTGTTTAAAACTAAGCGACCTGCGGGAGTAGATATGAAACAGGATCCAAGGTTGTTCGACATCGGTAGAGCTCTGATGTGCAGGCGCTGATCGGTAGCAGCGTGCTTCGGTGGCCAGTGATGCAAAGATGCGCAGAAGGTGAAGATGAAAAATTCAACGAAGCAGGTGGGTCTGGTAGATCTGGAGGTTCTGGCGGCGGCGGCGGCGGCGGCTGTGGCTATAGCGTTGAGTTGTTGGATCTGGCGGCGTTGAAAGGCTAGGGTTTGCCTTATTTTTACGAGATAGCTAGGGTTAGCTCTGATACCATGTGAAAATATAATATTGGGAATAATTGGTACTCCTAGAATGGGAGCCCTCTCATATATATATAGAGTTTACACAGAACCTCAAGGCTAAGCCTAATGGACCTAGTCTATTACAATTGTAGCCCATTACTAATATAACCCGCTATACAATATACATTATAGTCTAACAAGATATTGTTAGGGATAAAACTTGATGCGGAAGCATGAACCCTGATCACTTAATTCGATTCAAATAATATGACTCACACAAAACGAGAAGTAAACAAATGTGGAGAAAGAAAGAACAAATAAGAACACACAATATTTACGTGGAAACCCTTCTACGATCGAGAGGAGAGAAAATCACAGGCGGAGATGGAGATTCTTTATTGATACTGAACGGAAGAATTACAATGACACTTCCTCTGAACGAGATCTATGAAAGAATTACAATCACTTTCTTTTAACTCTCATAGCACTCGAATATCTTGGAGGAATTACAAAATCACCTCTGGCAGCGCCTCACACTTTAATTGGATCGCAGATGACGAAACCCTACGTCCTAATTTATAGGCGCTGGTCGGGGAGGTCCCGATCGATTGGGAAACACCCGATCTATCAGAACCCCGATCGATCGGAACAGGCCGATCGATCGGCCCTCTAACTGCCTAAAATATCCCGAATCTTTCCTTAAATCACCTGATCGATCGGACTTCCCTTCCGATCGATCGGTGACCCTACGGCAACCCCATAAAACTAAAGAACAGGTAATTTGAGACATAAACCTAACAAATCTCCACCTTGGCTCAAATTACATGCATAAAAGAATTTCCTCCACCTTCTCCATTAAACCCCCACACACGGGGTTATCTCAACAACGTACAAAACCTAACCGAGTCGGAGCGAGGCTTGAACTTCCTACTAAGTAGAAACTGAGTGAACATATCTGAGAGGTTATCAGCAATGCCAATCATCTTCTTCTCTGAATTGGCTCTTGACACATTATCCGAAACAGCCACCTGCTGCTGAACTGTGTTACTCAACTGAACTCCCTCTGGCTTACTCACCTGACCTGAATCACAAACAACTGATGACATCTTCTGTGGAGACAATAACAAAGACTCACCAAACATGACACGTCTACTCGTTAGGAATTGCTTGAAGTAAAAACCTTTCTGCTTCCCATAAAGCCCTTGTTCACATACCACCAGTCCTGTAGACTGACCACGCAAAGAACCCCTCACACTGTGCTTAGACAGACCCCCTATCACCTGAATGATCCAATCTCAAACGTCCTGAATTTGTGATCTCTAGTTCTGTCAACAACAAGGATGATGAAGATACTGCAACAGATCTAACAACTGTGGAACCGACAAGTTCATACAGCGTACCTTACCTTCTGCCCTTCATAACTTTCAATGCACCCTTAACGACCCTCAAAACTCCTCCTTCAGCTGTGTACCTGTACTCTTTAGACTCAACAGTACCTAAAGAGATGAGATTCTTTTTCAAATCAGGAACATGGCAAACATAGCTCAAAACCCTGATATTGCCATCAAACATCCTAAAATGAATTGTTCCTATACCCAGAACTTTGCATGGATCATCATTACCCATCAAAGCAACTCCACCTTGAACAGACTCGTATGTGGAAAACCAATCCCGGTTGGGACAGAAATGATAGGAGCAACCCGAATCCAAAATCCAACTATCTCTCAAATTGGACTGAGGTTCAGACACAGACAATAGAAGATCTTCATTCTCACCAATCATAACACTAGCTACTATGGATCTCTGGTCAGACTTGTTATCTGCTTCAAGTTTTGTTTTAAGCTTGTAATAGTCTTTCTTAATGTGCCCTTCTTAAGACAGTAGTTATAAGTAAGGTCTTGATACCTAGACTTAGATTTGTTTCCACTAAGATCATACTAAGTTCTCCCCCTCACAAATAAACCACTACCTGAGTTATAAACAGAATCAGATAATTCTCTATCTACTCATTCTTTACTTAGTAGGTTTCTCTTAACTTCATCAACATATATGGTTTGTCTACCCCCATAAATCATGCTTTCAACAAAACCCTTATACGAAGCAGAGAGAGAACATAATAATAACATTGCCTGATCTTCATCCTGAGGAACATCATCCAATTCTTTCAAATCTCGAATAATTGAATTAAATGCATTGACGTGATTCTTAAGTGACGTACCTTCTAACATACGAAACATGAACAACCGATGCTTAACTGCGAGTTTGTTGGAGACAGACTTGAAACAGAACATATCCTGCAATTTCTCCCACAACTTCTAAGTGGTCTTCACTTCTAGAACTTCTGTCAAAACGTCATCGGTAAGACACATCTGAATTGCTGTGAGCGCCTTCTCATCTATCTCCTCCCATTGTGCTTCTGTCAAATTCTCTGGTTTCTTCTGTTTCACATCTAAAGCTTTCTTCAAGCCACTCTGAGTCAAGAGGCCCTTAACGCAAACCTGCCATAAACTGAAGCTCCCTTGACCACCAAACTTCACAACCTCGGTCTTAATTGCGGACGTCATATTACCAAATCGAAATAAACAGAGCTCTGATACCAATTTGATATGAATCTTAACAAATCTGATATGCTCTTATACCAATTTGTTAGGGATAAAACTTGATGCGGAAGCGTGAACCCTGATCACTTGATTCGATTCAAATAATATGACTCACATAAAACGAGAAGTAAACAAATATGGAGAAAGAAAGAACAAATAAGAACACACAATATTTACTTGGAAACTCCTCTACAATCGAGAGGAGAGAAAACTACGGGCGGAGATGGAGATTCTTTATTGATACTGAATGGAAGAATTACAACAGCACTTCCTCTGAACGAGATCTATGAAAGAATTACAATCACTTTCTCTTAACTCTCGTAGCACTCGTATATCTTGGAAGAATTACAAAATCACCTCTGGCGGCGCCTCACACTTAATTGGATCGCAGATGACGAAACCCTACGTCCTAATTTATAGGCGCAGGTCGGGGAGGTCCCGATCGATCGGAACAGGCCGATCAATCGGAACTCTAACTGCCTAAAAAATCCCGAATCTTTTCTTAAATTACCCGATCGATCGGACTTCCCTCCTGATCGATCGGTGACCCTACGGCAACCCCATAAAACTAAAGAACATGTAATTTGAGATATAAATCTCTGTTCAAAAAAAAAAAAAAAAAGAATATACACCTAACAGATATGCTATTGGCCTAGTGATTGAGCCTTTCTGGTTTAAAAGTTCTAGATGGTATTTTAGGCATAACTTTTAAATAACATGAATTAATGTGTTGGATTCTTTTCTCTACGCATCAAATGACTTTGCAAAATATTGATCAGGCTACCTGGAAAGTTTTCACATGTTAAATATATGTGGATATATTTCCTATGGTAATAAGGGATCTACGCATAAAATTTGATGCATTTGATAGTTGACCTTACCTTTCTATGTATACGAGTATTTATCTTCCTCCTTTAAACTACGCATGTGAACTACCCAAAAGTTCTCTAAAGACATGGAGACATAGAAAAGAGGTAGGTTGGTGCTTGAGTGAAATTGTTGAGTTTATTACATTTAATGCCCATTGGGACAATGAAACATTAATGCTAAATAAAAATAGAAATGAATGTTCCTGGGTTTTTCCGTCGACTGTCGGGAACTTGGTTCTATGGTCAACGTTCGTTTGGGGCCACGGGAATTGAATCAATTGGCTTTGGATTATAAGGCCCACATGTAACATTTATTTAAAAACATAGAAATAAATAAATACAATTAAAATAGATAAAAAGAGTTTCGAAAACTCGTTTTGAGATGGGCATATACTTCGTCCGGCTCGAATTACACTCCTGCGAATATTGACACATGCTAGAAAAATGTGGGGGTGCTATGTCTCCTTTTAGCATTAACGTTTACATTGTATGAAAATTGAATTAATCATAATCCTTTAAATTGATTGTGGTGGGAAATTTTACTCATAGCATGTCGTGAACAGTTAGGCGGGTAAGGAATATGGCGGATTTGCAGTTTTTGGTGCTATTCAGAACTGAAACTAATAGTTCGACAACTCTGGCGCTTAGGCCCAGGAATTCTACAGTGATATGGAACACTTTTTGTTACGTTGAAAGGGCATTGTGGTTATTTAAAAAAATAATAAATAAATAAAAGGAAAAAAAAATGGAGTCCACTATGTCGATTATGGTCTAATGAACTAATTGATCGGTCCAACTGAGACAAAAATAATATTATTAGCGCCTTAGGCATAAGTCACCAAATAATGTGAACAGTAGATGATATGTTGCAATAGTAATGTTTTCACTCTTATATTGGTGTCACGAACCTAAGGTTTGTGACTTGAGTCCGGATGGAACTCGGTTGATTTTGGATAGATTTTTGAGAGTCTAGGTGAGAAATGAAGTGAAATTAGAGTTAATATGAGAAGAGAATTAGAATTAGACTTAAGATGAGAAGATAAGTGAAAGTTTAGACGAGAAGGGATGGGAATTCAATATGAGAAAAATAGAGATAATTTCATTGATAATATTTTAGTTGGTTGTTTTTTTTCAAACACTACAATTCATGCCTTTATATAGCCTACAAAATGAGCCACATGGCTCTAGCAACACCAAGGGACACTCGGCTCTTGGGGCACCCAAACCGCCACCTACCACCAACTACCTGACAACATTAAATGCTAAGCTTACTTAACAAACTTCTACTTTACTAGTCTTGGAAACATAATGTAATAATATCTTAAATAAATTCAAAATATAAATTATAATTTCTAATTAACTAATAATTATCCAATCGGTCCGAGGGACTAGGTCACCGCTAGGGTTGTGACAATCCCTTCCCATGAAGTCATCCTTGTCCTCAAGGTTATCCCTTCCGATTCCTGAGTTGAACGAATAGCCCTTCTCAGCAAGGACCAATTGCCACTTTCGGGATCGGTGGACTGGTTTTCTTGTGCCAATCCCAATTCGGGGAAAATGTTCCCTAGCTCGAGCCTTCTTGGACTTCCTGTTGAAGTCTTCCTCAAGTACGGCTCTTCTTGGCCCATCGCATAGCTTCCTTGAGAAACAGTCCCTGTTACCATGGGAACTTTTATGCTTCGGCTTGTGCACTACTTGCGCACCATGGTGCAGCGTATGCGCACCAATGCTGATCCCATTTGGACCACCACCATGCTGCCGCTGTGCTGCTTGCCGAGGGTTGTCAACCACTTGCGGCGCTGCCCCTATCTCATCCACGGTCACTTTAGCGATGTCAACCTCGGCGTCTTGTGCGCACTTTGTCATGGTCGCGGCAGTGCTAAGGTCTGGTTGAGGACTGTCACTCACTTGCTTTGCTGCCTTAGTTTCTACACCGAAGTCCATGTGCCCTTTGCCATTCTCACAAATTGCCATCGCCTCCTTAACGGTTATTATATCTGCATCATCATCATGGTCATCTTCGAGCTCCGCATTGTTTCCCCTTGTGTCTTCAATAGTTATGATTTCAACGCTAGTGTCCTCTTCATATTTCTTTAAATCTTTGAACAAGGAGTCCATAGTTGCTATTGTATTCCTAAGGATAGAGTTGAACTCATTGCGGTCCTCATCTTGCTTCTTCTTGAATGAACACACGGTTGCACCCGCTTGTCCCTTGGCTATGTTTTCTTTGTACGACATAGAGGTTTGAATGTCTATCCTACAACAATAGTTCAAGATGTCCCTTCCATGCAAACACATGCAAGCATTTTCAGCATCCTTCCCTGAGGTGTAAGTCACTTGAACTTCAACTCTTAAGGAAGCCACTAAGGTGTACTTAAATTCCTTAATATAACCAAAAGGAGAGAAGACTCGGCGGAGAACATCTACCGTGATAGGATAGAGAGTCTCCGAGACCGTAACAATGAGCGTGGCCATGACGAGAGTGCAGCGGAACTTTTTTTTTTTTTTTTTTTCGTAATTCTGCAGCTGAAGATTTTTTTTAATATTTTTTTTTGTTTCGGTACGGTAGTGATGGAAACAAAAAGGATAGTTTGAGCCACTGATTGAAAAATGGCTCTGATATTATTTTGTCATGAACCTAAGGTTTGTGACTTGAGTTCGGATGGAACTCGGTTGGTTTTGGATAGATTTTTGAGAGTCTAGGTGAGAAAAGAAGTGAAATTAGAGTTAAGATGAGAAGAGAATTAGAATTAGACTTAAGATGAGAAGAGAAGTGAAAGTTTAGACGAGAAGGGATAGGAATTCAAGATGAGAAAAATAGAGATAATTTCATTGATAATATTTTAGTTGGTTGTTTTTTCAAACATTACAATTCATGCCTTTATATAGCCAACAAAATGAGCCACACGGCTCTAGCAACACCAAGGGACACCCGGCTCTTTGGGCACCCAAACTGCCACCTACCACCAACTACCTAACAACATTAAATGCTAAGCTTATTTAACAAGCTTCTACTTTACTCGCCTTGGAAACATAATGTACTAATATCTTAAATAAATTCAAAATATAAATTATAATTATCCAATCAGTTCAACCCGAGGGACTAGGTCACCGCTAGGGTTGTGACAATTGGTTTGTGAAAACTGATACTTTTGATGCATGACAATTTGTCAACCAAGTTTGTTTATGCGTACTTGAGGTATGATTCATATCGCTAGTGTAGGAAAAATCTAAAATCCTTGATGACATTGTAAAACCATAAATGCACTTATTTTGAGTGAGTTCATTGAAAGGGAGACAAACTCGATTATGAGCGGATGCCAGTGGGTTTTCCTAGGGGTTGAAAGAAAAAAAAAATCTTAAATTATTATGTTTGTGGAAGTTGTGTGTGAACTCATGTTAGAATAAGACCCAAAAACATATGAGGAGAACATGAAAGAGACTATTTACAATGAAGTAAAGATAATCCTAAATAATCATGGGAATTAGTAGACATTCTTAATTAAAGGGATTAAGCTGATTGGCAGCAAGCGGGTATTTGAGAACTAATTGAAGATTAATAGGTCAACATATGAGTTTAAGGTCATATTAATGGCTAAGAGAAATCCTCCGTGGATGAGGTTGATTAACTTGCTACACCTATGGCCAAGATAAACATAATGAGAGTTATGATAATGATCCTATTATGTATAAATGTCACCACATCTTTAAAAAGTGACTTAAAGAAAACGTTTACAAGAAACAACCAAAATGGTTTATCCCTCTTAGTATGGAAGATGAAATTTATAAACTTTTGCATCCTAATATGGGCTTAAATAAGCTCCCAAAGAGTGACATCAAAATTTGATATAACCTTAATCATATGGTGCTAGTGCTATTGTTGTGTGGTTGACCATGTTGTACAAAAATTGAATTGTGTGCTTTTTTAATTTTCTGTGGGATTGTTGTGGTTAAAATTTGTTTAATGCTTGAAGTTGATTGTGAGCTTAAGCCTTGAACCTAGAATTGCACAACTCTTAGGTTAGGCATGCCTAGTTTCACAGTCTTGAATCTCATTGTGTTGGTTGCACATTGAATGTTCTGAGTTTAACCATGGATTAGATCCTGTATGTGAGAATTTGATTTTTTTGCATATTTTGGGTGACCTAAGTGAAATAAGTTGATCATTGTAAAGGACTAATAGAATTTGTGAGTTCTTGTGAAAATCTATGTGTGATTTGTGTATTAGTCTCCATGTTGATGTGTCTCATGTATTTCCCATGGTTATGTTTGAAGCAAGTGCATATGTTGGTACATGTTGCTTGAAATGATGAAAAGCATATTGTTTTAAGTGTTGAAACATGTCTCTTTCTAGTTGAATGTGCTGCTACAAGTTATTATGGGCTATTAACTGCTGTAAGTTGCTATCAATATTGCTTATATAAAGTTACGGGACTTATTGCATGCTAAAATATGCTATTTCTTACTGAATTTGTTGCTCCATATTGGTTTTAAACTGTATGCTATGTACATATTGCATATTATGACTGTTAGTTGTTGAATTTTATGCAGTATTGAATTTGGTCTTGTTGTAATGTAGTGAAACTGCTTTTTTTAGGCATTTCATTGTCATATTAAGCACTGTTGTTGGATTTCAGCTTGTAGTTGGGAAACATTGATATGTTTGAGTCATATATGAACTTGTATTGTCTTTGGAGACTTGTATTCCCTTAGGCTCATTGTTTCATACCTTCTTTTCTAGTTTTGGAAAAATGGTAAGGTGCAGGTCATATGAGAACCTTGATTGATCTTAAAAGTTTGAGTTGGCATGTAGAAAATTTGAATGGCTTAGAAATGTATTGTGAGACATTCCATTATGGGGGGTTTTTGTGAGACCCAAGAGTCTATGATAAATGCTATTTGACTATAATTTCTTGTAAATATTGTAGTTCCATCGATGTTTGCTATTTATAGCTAACTTATGGAAATTGATATGATGGAGATATTATTTTGGCGACTATTCAAAGTCAGTGCGAATAGCTTGATGATGCTAACACTTGAACTTGAGAGCCTTGCAGAGGCTTGGGTTGCCTTATATTGAATTGTAAAAGGCACCTTGTGAATTATGGTCTTTTGTACCTCTTTCTTCTGATATCACAAAAATTTGATATAACATTGGTAATACATGGACCACCCTGAATATTGATAATGCACATACTCTAAGTACGATGAGAATGGGTATATGGTCTTTTGTGACCTAAATTGGTAGTGATCCAATTGATTTGATAATAATGTTTCACAATTGTATTGATATGTAAAATTGACAAATTTGCGGTATATGTCTTTCGTGCGAACTATATATATCATATGTGTACTATTTGAGTACTTAGGTTGGAGATATGATTTTATTGATATGAAATTTGCTCAACTAATGCATTATACTAACTTTTGTTAAAGTTGGCAGGCGATGGAGCTAGTTGTTTAACAGCTCGTTGCAGATATCTCAATATGGGGGTAAGAGCAACTCATGATTGATGTTAGCAGTGGTCAACTCTTAAGAACTGCCTTAGTCCAATGCAGTGTTGAAATGCCCTTTATGATGGTTGAGCTTGATGCTTTAACTTAACCTATAGTCTGTAACGGATGGTGTGGACACTGCACACTTGATGGGGTTGGCAAGAGGAGACCTATTCGTCTCAGGCATAAGATCGTAAATGATCTAGTCAAAAGAAAGTGATATCACTAAATTATGTAAGATTTGAAAAGAACCTAGTGGATCCATTGATAAAGACTCTATGTCGAAAAATGGTTGTGGAAACATCGAGGGGGATGGGACTAAAGTCTATGTATCAATAAACTGTGATGTATCCAACCCAGTTTTAATAGGTTCAATGTGAAAAGTCATAGTTTTATTCAAAGAGTGCAGTACATTTTATGTTGTCCCTCCCTACGGTGTGACAGTGAGGAGACGGGTCTATAGCCATATGTTTGGTGATGTAACCGAGGCTTGCACTTAATGGACACTGTCGTTATAATATCAAAGGGTGAGGTTGAGCCTTAGCTCTTAATGGACTCATAGCCATATGCTTAGTGGTATGCGGTAACACACATTAGATGGGATCCGCCTATACAGGTGTGGGAGTGTGGCCGCTTCCTATGAAGGTTTAAGACTTGCCTTCTAGAGCGCCTATGAATATCCAGGATGAGCGCATGGCCGATAAAACGTACCAAACCGCAGGAGTTGCCAAGATCCGGAGTTTGGTATGTGTCCGAGTGGAAGACTATACAACCCGTTATGAGATTCAAGACGAAAGTCACCTTGCAAGCTGTTGGTCATAAACTTGGGTTACACTAAGTGACGATTTAAGTCACGAGACATCGGCAGTGAAAAACTAAACTCCCTTTGCTGAATCTACTCTTCTTTGTTCTCTTCCATTTGTATCCTTTGTGGGAGATTGTTGAAAAAATGATACAAGCTAACCATTAGCTTTATGGTGGAGTTGTATCCACATTGGAAAAATAGTGCGGGTGATTCTTTTCTTAATGGGTATATTTATTTTTCGGATACTATCTTAACGGCACCTATTTGCTGATCGTTTACTGTTACTAGCCATTTAGGGTCATTAAAATTGTGACCGTTGGAAATTTATTAACAATATAGCTGTTGTAATTTATTATGACTGTTTATAGCCGTTGGAATTCATTGCACCCAATTTTAATACCTTTTACCATTTCTACACTATTTAACATATGCCCATAGTCCTCTCCCTCACTCTTAATGTATATGTTCTCCGTTTCTCTCTGTGTCCAGATACTCTGTATCTCTCTCTCTACTCATATACCCCATATCTCTCTCCCCTCAGATTTGGGCAAAGTTCAAGGTACATCTACGCAGCAATTAATGAGTGCATGTTAAGAGTTGGATCACGTTAATCCTGGAGGATGGCTGCTAGTTATACTGTGTGCATCGGAGCATCGGTGAAATTGTCTTTTAGGACAATGGTCTCTACCACGGCGCGATATCATTTTTTTTGTAAGATCTTTCTAATACTCTCTCCTTTGATGTTATGATTGAATATTAGTCATTTTTTCTAAAAGTTCAAGAATGGAAGCATTTAACAGCCTTCCTTTAATTTGTATTGCAAAAGCTAATGTAAAAAGAGGTAAAAATTTTCATCTTGTTTCCTGCAACTTGAGAACAAGGAAGAACAACAAACTATAATAGAATCTTGAAAATTGAATGACCCAAACCCTAATCAACCTTTCTCTTTAAACAGAAGATCTTTCTTATATATAATTAAAGACTAAAAATAAAACAGATAAACAAAAAGATAAATAATTATCTTTTACTCTATATTAAACTCTCCTCCTCAAAGTTAAAGTCCTTTGCCCAATCATGTTTTCACTTGCTCATTCCACCTCTCACCAAGCTCTCCAAGTTGCAGGCTGCCTTCCGGCTTGCCTTCTGGTCTTGGCAAGAAAGCCAAGATGGGGGCAATATCATTCTCCCCGGCCTAGAAAGAATTCGCCCTCGAATTCGGTGAAGGATCATCTGAATCATTTTCACCCAAGTAAGGGGTTAGGTGCTTATGTTGAAGACGTCTGAAGTCGTCATTCCACTTGGTAGCTATAGACGGTGTGCATTATCGTCAACTTTCTCAATGACACACAAGGGTCCAATCTTCCGTGCTATCAACTTGTTATACTCTCATGCCAGAAACAGCTCTCTTGTCAACATCGCCCATACCTGATCGCTAACTTGGAGTTGCACTGCTTGGCGTTGCTTGTCACTCTACACTTTGTGCTTGGCATAGGCCTCTAGCAACCTCCCTAGAGTCTGCCCATGTATCTCTTGAAGGTTGGAAATGAAGTCCTCCGCCTTTCCATATGTATGAATAAGATCTGGTACTGGTGCAAGGTCTATTGGTAAACGAGGGACAAAGCCATAAACAATTTGGAATGACGGAAATCCCGTGATTTGATTTGCCGAGCTGTTATGGGCGAACTTACCTTGATATAGTTTCTAATCCCATCCATTGATGTTTTCAACAATAAGACATCGGAGAAGGTTACCAAAGACCTATTTGTCACTTCTGTTTGACAATCTGTCTACAAGCAATGAACAATACCGAAGGCGAGAGAGGTGTTCATCATCTGCCATAGCGTCTTCCGGAAGTGCTTGATGAAGCGTACATCCCTATCCGACGCAATTTTGATGAGTAATCCATGAAGTCTATAAATTTCTCGAAAATACAACTGTGCCACATATACAACTTCCGGGGCTTTCTTGCAGCCCAGGAAATGTGCCATCTTGGAGAATTGATCCACAATAATGAAGATCGAATCAAAATCTTTGTGTTTTCGGAAATCCAAGTATGAAGTCCATACTGATGTTTGCCCATGGTTGACTAGGAATAACTGGCATTAGTCGTTCTCCCATTAGAAACCTGGCAAATCCGGCACCTCTTGACAAACCTCTCAATCTCTATCCACACTGTTGGCCATTAATATGTAAATCTCACTAGCTTGAGCATCCTATCTCCCCTACATGCGCCTCATTGTGCTTCTCCTGGATGATCTTAAGTTAAACTAGAAGTCAGAATGCATAACTGATTCGTCTTGAAGAGAAATCCTTCGTGGATGGAGTAACCCGGTACTATCCCTAACTAAGCTTCTTGCCAAATGTCCCCAAAGGCGAGATCATCTTGGTATTGTTCCACCAACTTGTCAACACCAAGTACCAAAGCTTAGCTTTTAGTCAAGATCGATGTACTGCTACTTAAGGCCTCGGTAACCTTGTTTAATGCTCCAGACTTCTGTTTGATCACAAAGTGAAAGAGTTGAATGTAACTCTCCCATTTCGCATGTCAGTCAAAAAGCTTGTCTTGGCTATTGATGTGCTTTAGCGTAACATTATTCAAGTACAAGACGAATACCTTGTTGGCGAGATGCGATTTTCAATGCCTTAAAGCTCTCACCACCTTATAGAACTCGACATCATAAGTTGAATAATTCAACTTACTTTAGTCCAGTTTCTTGCTGAAGTACAAAATTGGACATCCTTTTTGTCTAAGCACTGCTCCTATGCCAACCTTAGAAGCATCGATGTGTAACTAGAATGTCTTTTGGAAATATGGTAAGACTAATACCAGAGCCGCGTCAAGCTTTGTTTCACCTCTTTGAAGGCATCGGATACCTCCAGAGCCCAACTGAAGCTACTCCCCTTCATACTGTTTGTAATTGGTGCCATAATAGAGCTAAAACCTGGTACAAACCTCTGGTAAAAAGATGCAAGACCATGGAAGCTAAGTACCTCTGCTATCGACATTGGTTTGGGCCAATTCCGAATTGCTTCTGTCTTGCCTTTGTCTGCCTTAATCTTATCCTTGGATACTACAAACCCAAGGAACATCACTTTGTCCTTCCTGAAGTCACACTTCTTCAAGGCAGCAAACAAGAGTAGCTCTTTTCAGGTTGCCAAAACCTCTCTAAGGTGGTCGAAGTGGTCTTCCTAGTTTGGACTATAGATCAGGGTGTGGTCAAAGTAGACTACCACTAACTTTTCAATAAAGGGTCGTAGTACTTGATTTATGAACCTCATAAACGTGCTAGGCGCATTAGAAAGCACAAATGGCATCAGTGGCCACTCACAACCCTTCTTAGATGTTGAAGATAGTCTTCCACTCCTCACCAAGTGAGATACGGATCTAATGGTATCCACTCTTCAGGTCTAATTTGCTAAACACCTTTGAGTTCTATAACTGGTCTAGTAAGTCATTCGATGTCGAAATAGGAAATCGATAACGTACCATGATCTTACTAATGGCTCTGTTGTCAATTTACATGCACCAAGTGCCATCCTTCTTTGGCATCAAAAGAGCTGGAACTGCACACAGACTCGAACTCAATCAAATGAAGCCCCTGGCGAGTAACTGCTCAACTGGTGCCTAAGCTCCTTATGTTCCACAGGACTTATTCAGTACTGTGGCCTAATCGGTAGGCAGATTCTGGCATTAGAATTAACCGGTTTTGAATGTCCCTCAATGGCAGTAAGGAAGTCGGCAACTCCTTCGGCAAAACATCAGTGAACTCCCTTAACAAGTTATCTACTTCTTTCGATACCTTTGTTTGTTCCGTCTGGCACTCCTTGCCAATCAACGCAAACACTAACTTGTTCTCACCAACCTCCTTGGCGAACATGGCCTTGGTATGGAGATTCAAATTCTTAGCTCACATCAAACTTAGTGATTCGTCCTTTTTAGGCAACAAGAATATCTTTGTGCCCTTAAGCACAAAGATATAGGTGCTCCATCTTGGGTTGCACCTTTTTCGAATTACCATGGTCATCCAAGAAATAAGTGACATGCATCCGTGCTAACCAAATCACACCATGCCCCATCCCTGCATTCCATACCAATTCAATAACTAACTAGACAATATTTAGACCCTATTACCTGGTTCCCTTTCTTAAGCCAAGACAACTTGCAGGGGTTTAGATGATCCTCAATCTTCAATCCCAACTTCCTGGCGAACTCTTTGGAGAAAACATTCTCACAACTCACGGAATCGATGACTAGGCGACGTACTTTCCCTCCAATCGTGTAGGTTGTTTGAAAGATGTTATTTCTGAGCTAGCCATCTCCTACGGCTTCTTTTGGCGTGAAGCAGACTCACCTAACCACTCATAGGTGGCATTTTTCACCAGCAACTTCTTCTTCACCACTTGGTGCCAACTCATCTTGAGACTCCTCCTCAACTAACTCGACATCCTTAGTGTGAAGACCCTCAATGTACAACCCCTTACTTGGTCTGTTGCCCTTCTTACAATTGGCGGCACATTGATCCATCTCGCCACACTTGAAGTAATAGGTCTCTGAGCTACCCGCCTAATCCTAGTTATTCAAAATTTTGGGGTTGACAAAAGCCAGCCTCCCTACTTGTCCCTGTGTGCCTCAGTTGGTTGGAGGTTGTACCTAATCACACCCGCTATTATGGGTGTTCCAAGTACTTCCAATCTAATGTCGTTTCTGTTACTTCTCCATATGCACAGCCCTCCGGCTTTCCTCCAAGTAGAAAAGATGTGAACATGCTCAACAGCTCTTGGGATTGATTCCCTCACTCTGCCAACATAGCTATCCGCCAACCCCTCTGATTTCTCCAAGTTGCTCCTAAGCCATAGAATTTTACGCTGTACTCTTCCACAGACTAAGAACACTGATGCAAATTCTTAAGGCATTAGTACACAATCCTAGCATGATTAAAAATTAGGAAGGCACTATGTACATGCTTCTTTATCTTCTTCCAAGTCTCAATCTTCGCTTTACCTTGCCTAAGTTGGGTGTGCTTCAATTGTTGCTACTAGGTGAGGCTCTACCCCTTAACCAGGTAGCCACCAACAATGCCTATTTGTGCTCTAAAACTTCCTTGAATTCGAGCACCTCTTCTACCAAAGCAAGCCAATCCTAGAACTCCTTAGGTTGCCTCCCACCTGTGAACTCCAGAATTTTAATTTGAAGCCTGGATTGCCACCGTTGATCTTCCGAGTAATCGAAAATGCCATAATTTGGTTGTTCCCTTCTATTATTCTATCCTTGGTTGCCAAACCTCTCAAACGAGTTGTTAATGCTTTCATCGGTTTTGTCCTCATCTCCCATGTCTGATCGTTGAGGCTGAGCTGTAGCCATTTGGTTGCACATCACACTCAATTGTTCCAAACTCAACTCGACACACCAGGATATCTCCTTGATCTCCTTGAACCTCATATCCATCAGAAGTTGATGGTTTTTCTTAGAAACGTCTCTAACAACAACGTACCTTTGTCCCCCACGGGCCATCATGGGAAACCTTTTAAGCTTTGATACCAACTGATGTAGCACAAAAACGATACAAGTTTGGGAATGGAAGGATTCAACAACCTTCCTTTAATTTGTATTGCAAAAGCTAAAGTGAAACAAAGGTAAAATTCTTAATCTTGATTCTCACAACTCAAGAACAAGAAAGAATAGTAAACTATAATTAGAATCGAGAAAATTGAATGACCAATACCCTAATCAACTTGCCTTTTTAAATAGAAGAGCTTTCATATCTATAATTAGAGACTAAAAATAAAATGAACAAATAAAAAGATAAATAATTATATCTTCTAATTTATATTAAGCTCTTGTCCTCAAACTTAAAGTCCTTGACCCAGTCATGTCGCCATTGGCTTGTTCCCCTTCTCGCCAAGGTGTGGGCTGCCATCTCGCCTATCTTTCGGTCTTGCCAATAAAGCCCGGATGTGGGCTACGTCAAGAAATATAATTTAAGCCTTTGTAAATAGTAATGTTACAAAGGTACCAAATTGCAAAGTTATGACGACTTACAACCTGGATATGAACACTATTATAGATGATCTGATGTGTTTTTTTCTACGTCAATAAAAATTTAATATAAAACTCTGTGGGTTAAACAAACATGCCTTTATTAAAGTCTAAGGCGAGAGGGTGCCGAACCATAGGAACTAAGAGTACGTGAATCTATTCTATGACTTAAATCAATTTGAGGAAAATTGAGGGATTTTCATGTTGATTAATCAAAGAAAACGAAATTAAACTAAGGAATTCCGGGGGGGGGGGGGGGGGGGGGGCGGGGGGGGGACCTAGGGTTTTCAATCTATCATTAGCTAATTATTCTTGCGTTAACTCTTAAATTTGGATTACTGATTATTATATAGGTAGTGGTTTGGGCTACAAGCTTCAACCTACTAAGGTAATATTGTTAGTATCACGTATTGACCCTATCTAACTAAAGTCTAAGGAAAATAGACTATACCTAATGTTAGAAACAATGGACTCCTTTAAACAAATAGTCAAAAAAAAAAAAAAAAAAACCCAAAAAGGCGTGGTGGCAAAGAAAGCATACAGTTGATAAATGTTATGATGATGCAAAGATGCAAGTTCATCTGTTCCAACCAAGAGTACTAGTCCATCTCAAATTTTGGCTGCTGAAATAGATATACATCTCATACCTTACATCAGAAACGTAAGGCCATCTACAAGAGCAAGTATATTATCCAAGAACGTAACATTTAGGGTATGCTTTTGTAAAATGTATACTTCACCCCACAATACAGGCAGCCTATTATATTATCAACAATTTGAATTCTACCAATAGAGACAGAAACAAAGCAAACTATTGCCATGAATGTTAGAAAGTTGACGAATATTAAGGTATATCAATGCAGTAGAGAGTAATTAGAAAGATCTTACAAAACGATGATATCGCGCCGTGGTAAGAACCACTATCCTAAAAGATGATTTCCCCACTGCTCCAGTGCACACAGTATAAATGGCAGTTGTCCTCCAAGATTAAAGCGATCCGACTCTTAGCGGGCACTCGTTAATTGCCGGGTAGGAAAGCCTAATAACTTTGCCCGAAATCATCAAAGAAAAGAGAAGACAACAGGAAGAACAAGAGCCTGAAGCCTAAACTCCGCATTCAAATATGAAAAGCAGCGTAATAAACATTCTCATTGTGAGACTCAGTGATAGGAAGCCAAGTATATTCAGGGAGCTCAGACTCCGTTGCAGTGAGAAAAATTAGAGTGTGAGTTAAGAGAATAGTGGTGGTTATTTAATCGAAGAAGAATGCCAGTGAGAGAGAGAGAGACAGATAAATGGGTATATATTTTAAATAATGCAGAAAAAAGAAAAAGGTATTAAAATCGAATGCAATGAATTCCAACGGCTATCAACGGACGTAATAAATTGCAACAGTTATATCGTTAATAAATTC
The DNA here is from genome assembly GCA_018398585.1 of Simmondsia chinensis. Taxonomy (NCBI): domain Eukaryota; kingdom Viridiplantae; phylum Streptophyta; class Magnoliopsida; order Caryophyllales; family Simmondsiaceae; genus Simmondsia; species Simmondsia chinensis. The sequence continues at coordinate 28,721,840 of JAGTTD010000008.1, read as the reverse complement.
CTAACGGCCACAATTTTAATGACATTAAATAGCTACAGGTAAACAACTAGTAACTGGGCTCAAAAAATATCTTCCAAAATTAAATATACCCATTAAGAAAAGGATCATCCGCATTATTTTTTCAATGTGGAATACAACTTCTCAAAAAACTAAAGGTTAACTTGTATCATTTTTTCAACAATCCCCCACATAAGATACAAGCTGAAAGAATAAAGAAGTATAGATTGGGCAAAGGGAGTTTGGTTTTTCAATGCTAATGTCTTGCGACTTGAATCGTCAACTAGTGTAACTTAAGTTTAGGACCAACATCTTGCAAGGTGACTTTCGTCTTGAATTTCACAAGGGGTTGTATAGTCTTCTACTTGGACACATACTAAACTCCAGATCTTGACAATTTCCTGCAGTTTGGTCCGTTTTATTGGCCATGCATTCGTCCTCGATATTCGTAGGTGCTCTAGAAGGCAAGTCTTAAACCTTCGTAGGAAGCGGCCATACTCCCACACCTACATAGGTGGATCCCATCAAGTGTGTGTTACCACACACCACCAAACATATGGGTATGGGTCCATTAAGAGCTAAAGCTCAACCTCACCCCTTGATAACATATAAACAGTGTCCATCAAGTGCAAGTCTTGCTTACACTACCAAACATATGACTATGGACTCGTCTCCGCACTGTCACACCATAGGAAGGGACAACATAAAATACTGTGCATTCCTTGAATGAAATTATGACTTTTCACATTGAACCTGTCCAGACCAGGTTGGATACATCACAGTTTATTCATGTGTAGACTTGAGTCCCGTCCCCCTCGATGTTTCCACAATCATTTTTTGACATAGTGTCTTTACCAACGGATCCACAATATTCTTTTCAGACCTTACATAATTTAGTGATATCATTTTCTTTCGAGTAGATCGTTTATGATCTTAAGCTTGAGACAAACAGGTCTCCTCTCGCCAAACCCATTAAGTGTGCAGTGTCCACACCATCCGTTACGGACTATGGGTTAGGTTAAAACATCAACATCAATCATCACAAATGACATTTCAACACTGTATTGGAATAAAGCGGCACTTAAGAGTTGACCACTACCAACATCAATCACGAGTTGCTCTTACCCCCATATTAAGGCATCTATAACGAGCAGTTAAACAACTAGCTCCATCACCTGCCAACTGCAACAAGAGTCAGTCTAACACAACAGTGGAGTAAATATCATATCAATAAAATAATATCTCCACCCCAAGTACTCACATAGTACACATATCATACATATATCGTATATACAATTGGCACGAAAAACATATACTGCAAATTTGTCAATTCCATATATCATCACAATTGTGAAATATTATCATCTCAAATCAATTAGATCACCACCAGTATAGGTCACAAAATATAACTCATTAACGAGCCTAAATATATTATCATTAGTAGACTATCTCTCACTGATATTAGACACCCAACACAACACGGAGTTTATTACAACGTAAACCCCATTCATAGTACTTCACTAGTACTTCAACAATTTAATTAGAGCACTTCAATATTCATCATTTGGATCAATGTATGTAGACAATGTCTACCATTGACATATGAAATAATAGGACGAATGTTGTGCCCTTCATCAGACCATAATGCTATCAATCACCTTAGCGTATTTAGCTTGTGACGCTATGCCACTTTTCTCTCCTCATCAAGTGAACACTAGAGTCACATAGTATGTCATCCAAATGACCAACCTGAGCATACAACATATGACAATAACCCAAATAAGGTATTTAGAGACAAGCTGAATACTAAGCTTATGATCAATCAAGGTTCTCGTATGGCCTGCACCTTACCCTATTCCCAAAACTAGAAAAGAATGTATGAAACAATGATCCTATGGGCATATAAGTCTCCCAAGACAACACAAGTCCACATATGACTCAAAACATATCATTTTTTCCCCAAGTCTTGGCTAAAATTCAATGAAGCAACTTAAAATCAAACCAATAGGCAGAAAATTCAGCAACTCGGCCAAAATACAGCAGTAAAATCAGTATGAGCCACAAAATATAGCTCAAAAACAAACATGAAGCAACAAATTCAGCAAAAAAATAGCATATTTCAGCATGCAACAGTACAAACACAGCACAAAATCAGCATCTTATAGCACACAATTTGTATATGGCAATATGGACAGCAACATACAGCAGCTACATGCCAAAAACTACAGTATATGCACAACATACAGCCTAAAACCAAATGTGTAGCAGCACACTCAGCTTGAAAACAGTCCATAAATGACATGTTTATTGTCATTTCAAGTAACAAGTAACAACATGCCAACTTGTTTCAAACATAGTCATGGAAAACAAATGAGACACATCAACATGAAGACTAAGACACTAAATCACACATACATTTTCATAAGAACTCACAAGTTCTCTAAGTCCTTTACAATTATCAATTATTTCACTTAGGTCACTCAAACATGCAAGAAAAACCAATTCTCACATACAAGATCTAATCTCATGGTTAAAACTCAAACATACCATGCTCTAACCACATAAGAGATTCAAGATTGTGCAACTAGACATGCTTAACCTAAGAGTTGCCAATTACAGGTTCAAGGCTTCCATTTCAACAAGTTCACAATCAACTTCAAGCGCTAAACACATATTAACTACAACAATCATACAGAAAATTGATAAAGCACACAATTCAATTTTCATACAGCATGGTCAGACACATAACAGAAGCACCAGCACCATGCTAGGGTACTCAAACCAACACCAAAACAGAATCTAAACCAAGGACTCTCCTTCGACCACCAAGCGAGTTAGACTCGAGCAATTTAACTCCGAAATCGATCCACCAAAGCAAGAATCTACACCAGATTCTCAACCGACCACATATGGGGCAGAACAAGCGATTAAAACCGAACCTCTCCACCAATTAGATGTACCTAGAGCTTTCTTACTTCAAGACAAACTGTTAGTCTCAAGCATAAATATCTTTTCCACAAAGAGGAAACCAAATAATGTTAAAAAACAGTGAGAAATCCTTGCTACCTAGGCTAGCTGATCGAGTGCCCAAAAAATCAAGACACTTGAACTCCTCTCAACCACCATGTAGGAGACAAAATAGGGCTTTAGACACAGTTCGATGCTCAAACAATAATGATTCATCTCCGAAACTAGTCCAATTCGACTACTGACAACTAATGACTTCAAGAAGGTCCTAACCAATTAGACACTTCTAAGGTTCCAAAAGAAAGCCAAGTTTTCTCAACCATAGTGGGACACTTGTAAGTCACCAAATTTGATTTTTCCATTACATGCACATTCTCTATTTCACGAAACGTTGAGTTACCTTTTATTGACATTGTCAAACCCAACCTTTCCCTTAGCGGAGCCTCGAAATCCATGTGTAAAATGCATTGATTTCTTGGATGATGCACTGCTTGTAATACTCTCATAATTCTATGACTATCACCCTTTGTACCAGATATAAGATAAGCGAACCTAGGCAGTTGTCCATGCTTCATCTCTTCATTCAACCTCAACGATTTCTTTATATCAGACTCCAAAATAACTGGCTGTTTCATTTAACTTGGCATCCAATATTGGATGAAACTGCAATGAATCTTTATCATAATTTGGCGAATAAACCCCAAAGAAAGCGGCCATACTAAGAGTTAAAAACACCAACAAACTTGCAAAAAATAGAATTATCCATTTCCTGTCAACGAATCCCCTACTTGGGTGTCCATTCACAATCTTTCTCATAGCCATCAAACTATCCAAAAAGGTCTTCTAATAGGCACAGATGCTAGTGACACCCTCTTTCTAAACACTAGCCAGTTTTTTCAAAATTTTAAGAACCTTAGTTGAATATTTACTCTAACCCCACCATTCCTTCAGGGACCAATCAATGATAAAGCACATCTGTTTCAATCATCCATAAAATGATACTCAACACTAAAATTTAGCAATACCCACCTAACAACCCATCTCAAAATCTCCACTGAATACCGTCAAATTCAAGTAAAGATTTGACTTCTTGCTCAAAAAGCACACAAATTCAGCTTAAAATGATCAGCGAGAATCTAAATTTATAATCTTTTAATATGATATAGTTAATGTCAAAAATCCACACGGGAGAAAATCTATAACCAAAACCCTCCATTCTTCATTAAAAATCCTATAAGAAAACTAGCATCTAAATACCATGCAAATATGAGATCACTGATCTCACATGATCTTTTATAGTGCCCCTTAATCTATCAAGCATGAGTAAAGATGCAACAAAAGAGTTGCTATGACAGATTACAAGTTATCGTCTTTTAGATTGCTAGAAACAATTGACTCCTTTAAACAAATAGTCAAAAAAACACCAAAAAGGCATGGTGGCAAAGAACACATACAGTTGATAAATGTTATGATGATGCAAAGACGCAAGTTCATCTGTTGCAACCAAAAGTACTAGTTCATCTCAAAATTTGGCTACTAAAATAGATACAGGTCTCATACCTTACATCAGAAATGTAAGGCCATCAACAAAAGCAAGCATATTATCCAAGAATGTAACATTTAGGGTACGCTTTTGTAGAACTTATACTTCACCACACAGTATAGGTGGTCTATTATATTATCAATAAATTGAATTCTATCAATTGAGAGAAAAACAAAACAAACTATTTTCATGAATGTTAGAAAGTTGACTACTACTAAGGTATAGCAATGAAGGAGAAAGTAACTAGAAAGATCTTACAAAACGATGATACCGCGCCGTGTTAAGAACCACAATCCTAAAAGACTATTTCGCCGCTGCTTCAATGCACACAGTATAACCAGCAGCCGTCCTCCAGGATTAACGCGATTCGACTATTAATGTGCACTTGTTTTTTACCGCGTAGGAGAGCCTAAGAACTTTTCCCAAAATCATCAAAGAAAAGAGAAGGAAATAGAAAGAACAAGAGCCCTAAACCCAACCTCAGTATTCAAATATGAAAAGCGGCATAATAAATATTCCCATTGTGAGACTCAGTGATAGGAAGCCAAGTATATTCAAGGGGCTCAGACTCCATTGTAGTGAGAAAAATGAGAGTGTAACTTAAGAGAATAGTGGGGGTTATTTTACAGTGAGAGAGAGAGAGAGGACAATGGGTTTATATTTAAAATAATGTAGAAAATGGAAAAAGGTATTAAAATTGGGTGCAATGAATTCCAACGGCTATATCGTTAATAAATTCCCAACAGCCACAATTTTAATGACATTAAATAGCTACAGATAAATAGCTAGTAACTGGGCTTGGAAAAAATATTTTCCAAAATTAAATGTACCCATTAAGAAAAGGATCATCCGCACTATTTTTCCAACGTGGAATGCAACTTCTCAAAAAACTAAAGATTAACTTGTATCATTTTTCCAACACCTAACGTATTGTTAATTATCACGTATTGACCCAATCTAACTAAAACGTAGGAAAGATAGGCTCTAATTAACAGCTCAGTTAAAACTATTGCTTGATTAATTAATCCTAAGGCTACAAGCACAAAAGATTAATTTACAAGTATCAACATCATTGATCAAAGGTTACAAACTCAATCATCATCTCAATTGAATAATCGATAAAAAACATAATACTTCAAAGTATTTATCTCAATCAAGAAATTCATGTAAACAATCAAATTATCCCAAATTAAAAGTAATACAAGACGGTGACCTCCTGGAAAGTCATCATGTTGCCAATCCTTTAAAGTTGGGGGTTCATTTACTAGGCACTAATGTAACCAGATCTCATTAGAACTCTGAAGTTAAGCATGTTGGGGCAAGAGTAGTACAAGGATGGATGATCTCCTGAGAAGTCGTCATGTTGCCAACCCTATAAGGTTAGGGTCCTTGGAAGCAGCATCTCTGCAAGGTTACACCCTGAAGGGATAAAGCTGCATCCATCCAACTCTCCCAGGGCCCGCTTATGCGGGAGCCCTGAAGGCACTGGGTATGTAGTTGTTGTCTTTGTTGCTGTTGTAAAAGTAATAAAAGAATAAAAAGACCAAGGTTTCATCTAAACTTAGAAAGCAAGTTAGCTCTAAAGATGCACATAACAGAGATAGACACAATTTTTCAATGGAGGACTATTTTATTTCACCTTCGTCTAAACAACGACTTAGATAGAACATAGCCTGTTCAAACCTTTACTCCTTTTCTTGTATTAGCAAACAACCAATTGATTCATCGGTGGATACATAAATCAAAAATGGTTGTCTGATTAAGTATTCCTTCATGGCCTCGAAGCTACTTGGTTTGGCTTCTCTCACTTGAAGTGCTACTCAGACTCTAGTCTCAGCATTGGAGAGAAGACTTTGGTTTTCCTCGTGGCATTTGAAATGAAATGTCTTAGCAAGTTAATCTACCCCTAGAAACATTGAAGCCCCTTTTTATTTGAAGGTGGTGTGGCCTCTTGAATGGCCTTGGCTTTGTTTATATCAACCTCAACCCCCCTCTGATGTGCTAAGAAATCAAGAAATTTCCCAGTGTCTACACCGAAGGCACATTTTAATGGGTTCATTTTGAGGTTGTGGCTCGTCATTTGAAGGAACGCTCCTCTCAAGTCCTCCAAAGGCTTGACTTAGGACTTTGATTTGACTATGATGTCATCTATATAGACTTTCATGGTCTTTCCAATGAGAACATAAAAGATCATGTTCATGGCTCTTTGGTAGGTGGCACCAACATTCTTTAAACCAAATGGCATAGTCACTCACTCAAAGGTCCCTATTGACCCAGGGCATCTAAATGTTGTCTTGTGGGTATCCTCTGAAGCAGTCATAACTTGGTAGTATCTATAGTAACCATCCATAAACGATAAGACCTCATGCCTTGAGGCTGCATCAATGAGGACATCTGCTACAGGCATAGTCTATTTATCCTTTGAGGTGGCCACATTTAGATCTCTGAAATCAATATATACTCTAATTTTGTTGTTCCAACATACCTAGCAGTCCTGATGAGTTTGGCCTTCAAGAGTCTCTCTATCTCCTCTTTCACTAAATCTATCAACTCTTGGTACATTCCTCTCTAGGCTTGAATTATGGGCCTTAAGCCTAGCTTGATGGGAAGATTATGCACAACCACTTCTCTGTTTAGGCCAGGCATCTTATGATAGTCCCACGCAAATTAGTCCTTGAACTCAAGAAGCAAGGTCAAATACTACTTCCTCTACTCTTCAGAAAGCAGAGCACTTAAATATATAGGTCTTGGATCCTCTACAGAGCCCAAGTTAACCTCAAGGAGGGAGTCTTGAACTTCAGCTCTTAAATCCTCCATCTTAGTTGGTGCTGCCCCTTAGTCAGATAACTCCAGCTCTTTTTCCTATATCACCTGGAGTTTGAGGCCATTTTCAGAAACAAATGGTTGCTCAGCCCACAGCTGATCCTTAGCATATCAAGCCACTAGCTTTGCAATGGCTGAGGAGGTAGCCCATTGGCTCTTTATTGGGAAGTCATAGCTCCCCTACATAAGGCTTCTGGTGTGCCTTGAAGGTCCCCTTCATCAAAAAGGGATATCATACATCCCTAGAAGTCAAAGTCCTTTAACTCCATATCAACTTGATCAGCCTTTAGCTTCAATAAGCGGGTTATCATGGATAGCTATCATTTCATGATGTTGGGCGGTTTAAGGAGTGGTCCTTTTCACATCTAGTGGTCCCACACCATCTTTGTAGAATTTTGCCTCAACATAGTTGGGGATATATGAATGGCTTTTTATCTGTCATAATAACCTCATACTTGTTATGGTTCCAAAAGATTAACAACTAGTAAAGTGAAGAAGGATATAGTAATTGGCATATAGCCAATCTCTACCAAGCAAAGCCTTATAGCTTGATGTAGTATCCACTATAAAAAAGCTGTCAGCTTGCTCAAATCGCCAATAATTAACTCAATTAGAGTGACCCATTCAGACTTAGTGGTGGCCCCTAAAAAGCCACAGATCGCCACTTATGAAGTTATCAAGTCATCTCAAGATTTACCAATGACCTCCAACATATATGAGGGAAAGCCATTGATGGCTGCTCCATTGTCCACCCAGACTCTATTCAATAAGATGCCATCAAATTTGGCTTTGGTATATAAAGGCTTGATGTGTCTATTGGGTATATTAGGCCCATCAAACACCATCTTTATTATGTGAGGAGTGTTATAAGTTGACTTGGACATTCGGGTTTTAACTTTAAAAGGCAAAGGATCACGATTACCTTCAATAGCTACAATTTCAGCTACAAGTTCTACTTGGGGTCCTTGTTTGATGCTATTACATCCCCTTTGAGGCCCTCCTGTGTGTCAATTGCCATGAACTCTAAGGGAAGAAGCAAGGCAGTTCTCACATCAACTTACTCCATGAGTGACCCAAACTGTATCGGGACCTCTTGTCTTGCTTCTCCTTTAGGACTACCATTAATTAGCATGTCCTGATCTTCTGGGGAAAGAGACTCCTCCATTGTTTCTGGGAAGGCTTCTTCATGGAAATCGTTTTCTTTGTTATACCATGTAGGCTTAACATAGTCCACAGGTTCCACTAAATTGATGCAGAGGGGGACTATACTCCTCCTCATCATCAAACATTCTTCAAGCCAATGAATTCTAAGCAAGTTGATCCCACCAAAATTCTTTACCCTAAAAAGACGAGAAACTAGCCCATCTCTCGAGCTTCTTATTTGGCTCACATTTACCAGTGGTGGTTAAAGATCTTTATTTAGTTTTTGGATCCTCGAGATCCATGAACCCAGTACACCTGTCCTTGTGGATTCTGTTCTCTTCCTCAAAGAGCCTAGTCAAGCAAGTGTCAAGTAGGGCTCTTTGTTGTGCCGCTTTCTTTTGAAGCTGCCTCCTTTTCTAGGTTCATGTAAGGTTGGAGGGACCAACACTTTCCTGCTCAAGGCGGTTCCTTCTCCAAACATTACCAAAACGGACCCCTGAAGATTGTTGCCCTAACTGACGTGGTCCCTAATAGGTGTGCGCATCGATCAAGTGGTATTTTAGATTCCTCTTTAGGTACCCAGTCCTTATGATTATCTGAGCCTTCAAAGGGGAATCTTCGGTTGGCTCATACACGCAGGACTTCTCCAATGGCATCTTCAATTCCAAGAGACGATAAGCTTGGGAAATATACTGAGGAAGTAGCCTAAGTTTCCTCATTACATGTAGTATTTTTCTACAACAATGGTGTAATTTTATGACTTCTCCAAATCACGAGATATCCTTTCTCTGTTTGTAAGGCCTAAGATGCGCCCATGAACCCTACTGATTTCCATAGCTAACTTTTCAGCCACTGATAGTGTAATGGTTGACTTCCTGCGAAGTTTAATCAGTAAGTTCTTGAAGACCGAACACTTGTACGTGGGATGAAGCTAAGTGATGTGCCAATGGCATATTCCATCATCCAATGCAAGCTCTGATGTTGGGAACCTTAATATTCTCTCGAGCACCAACCTGTGAAACATTAGTCCTCCTCAAAAGGGGATAAGGATTAGTTTGGACAATACATTGATCATTATTAGCAAAGGTATCAATAAGATTAACTTAAAGAATACTAGAAAAAGGGTCTTTATAGACACTGACATGTACTTCTCTAGGGAAGATTAACTCCCTTGCTTCAATGGTATTTTAGACCACGTTTCTAAAGTTCTCGCAATTCTTTATTGAGTGAGTCAACGAATCATGTCATTTACAGTATACCTTCCCTTTTAGTGTATTAGGGTCAGGTTTTCTATGTTCCCCCCCAATCTTGGGTTTCCTCAAGCCAATTAAATATAACATTGGCTCTTGAGAAGTCAAATGAGTATTTGCTCAAGTCTTGGAATTGATAAGACTTGCTGCTTTGATATCCTTCTTAACCAAAGGATTACACACCATAGGAGGTCTCTTGACGTATTTAGCAATGTCAATTTTGTATAGAGGATCTTCATCCTAGTCAATCAAATCAAGTATGTAAGTCCCATGTACGCTATTCTTCTTGAGGCTTTTTTTTCTTCAAATAGCCTCATACCAAGTGGTACATTCTGGAAGCTGTATGAGAGTTGTGAAGTTTGAACTTTCAAATTTCTTCCTAAATTCAATATCCAAGCCATTTAAGGCTAGCTTGGCATATTCAACTTTAGGAAGAGCTACCGTGCATTTCAACCTGGCTCTCTTGAGTCGGTTGATATAATGCTCCACGGATTCACCTGGATTTTGTCTCATTCGAGCCAAGTTAGACATAAAAATTTCTAGTTCTATCCTTAGGAACTTGGCCTGGAATTTTCGAGCCATGCAATCCTAACAGTAGATTGAAATAGGTGGTAAGCTAATGTACCACTGAAAGGCAGTCCCTATTTGAGAACTAGAGAAAAACCTAAGTTTTACATATGGGTTATCAGCCGCTTTCCTACATTGGTTGTTAGACCTTGTCAAATGCTCAAGAGCAGACACACTTCCTTGACCTGAGAAAAGGGTAAACTCCGGGATTTTGTATCTTCGAGGAAAAGGGCAATCCTTGTCATTATAGTCAGGGTATGGTTTACTATACAAGGTCTACTAACCCTCCCAAGGGGCACATACATCTGCCTAATCAGGGAGGCCAGTTGGTCCTAGAGGGGTAGGTTTGGCACGTCGTTATGCGCCTGCCATTGCCTCCGAGTAGCTGAGGATCTTGCCGGGGATCAACAGGATACCCTTGAGCGCCCATTACAATTGGGTATGGGAACAAGTTTTGCCCCCATATACATGGGGTAGTAACCCCCTTAATCATTCTTGCCATTCATTTGATTGACCTTGAAGCACGTCCAATAGATCCTTGGTTATGTGGCATGCCTAGGGGCATACCCACATTGACTGGCAGCTGGGGCATCTTTGCTTGATCCATTCCCAACTTTTGATCTTAAGAATGTGGATAGTTAGCTTTCCCCCCAGTCTCATAAGTTACAAGAGGTCTAAGAGGAAGGGTCTGGCCCCCAAAATTAGGTACTTGTCCCAGTGCATCTATTCTAAGGCCTCGGGTAGGCCTTGAGGAAACCTCTCCAGCATGAGGAAGGTATCAATAACTACGCCTCCCTGTCTTAAGGACAGGCGATACTTGTACGTTGGTGTTGTGATCCCTTGAAGTTAAAGAAAATCCCTGGTTCAAAGGTCTTGCAACCCCAAGGGAAGCATTTTCAACTCTATGGCCAATCCCCAGGTAAGCAACACCTAGGTTGGCCACCTTTGGGTTTCCAGCTCTCTTAGGGATTGTGTTGTCAATATGAGCGCAGTTGTGAGCTTGAAGGAACGTCACAAGGATACCCAGTTGGAGCCGAACGGGGAGGAGCTGGTTTAGGTTGCCTTATATCCTCTCCATCTGCTTGGACTAGGCCATTGTGAGTCTTAGCTTGCCTGAGTAACATAAACATGGCTTCAACTACTCTCTGTCTCGCCACATCCTTAGCTATAAGGGTAGCAGTTAAAGACAGGATTGGCTTCATCTCAACTAAGATTGTCATTTTTTCTATAAAGCCTTTAGGTCCCAACATCATTGATTATAGATCTAATTGCAGCAGAGTTTTCACGCTGGGTCGCTAGAGTGCATTCTGTTTCAGCATGTTGTTTTTCATAGACCTCTTTCATGGCTTGTTCAATCCTCTGATCAACGAGTTCTATACGATGCTTGAGCATGGCCATAAAACTCTTACAAGAATAGCCATCAAGCCCAATTTGGTCGTCTTTTTGAATGTCTTCATCATCTCTGCTCTCATTGCTGCGATTTTAACTGATCTCGTCTCCTTGTGATACAGGACTTTGTTCTAGAGGGTGCTCAAGTGGGGACCCAATTAAGGCTAGGTCTTCGAGTTCCTCAGGTTCAAGAGCACTAGATCTATTTGACCTGACCATTGGTGAATGGTCAGAGATTATATTTTGATAATCCATGATGGGATTAAAGACAATTAAGTCTTATGTTAAGCCTCCCATTGTGGTTGCCAAAACGTGTGTTTGCTTTGTTTGTCTATTATGCGTATGAATGTGGCCGCCATAAATTCAAATTCAAACAAATATGTAAAAGGGACTCATCGCGACTAAGATAACATAAAATGAAAGAGATATGGACCTAACTCAAGTGGTAGATACAGTGACGGAGCAAGGCCCACAAACACCTTTCCTCGTACACTTAAAAGTTAGGAAATAGGGTAGAGACAAACTCAAGAGCTCAGTAGTCCACTTATAAGCCCGCGTTACTAAGATTTTTAGGCCTGGCACCCTTGACTTATAATAACTCGAATGAGTTAGAGTCTGACAAGATTAAGGTGGAGCAAATCATATTTGGGTCACTGGATGAGAACCAATGTAATCAAGGTCAAGTCTTTGCCGTTAATGCTCTGAACAATGGTGCAAACCTAAATTCACTTGACGTATTAAGCAGTGACAATAGTGTTAAGACTAACTTAATCAATGCCCAATCTTGGCCGTCAAAGCCTTAAACTAAAGCCTCAGTTCTTAACTTGTCAAATTTGGAAACAGATTGAAATAAAGAGTTCGTATCTAAAGCCCAAAGAACTATATTACTAAGTACAACAAGATCTAAGCTAAGCTAAATTACACTAATCTTGGGTAAAAGCATAAGTTTATAGTTAAGAACTTGAAGAAGTTTGTATGAATGGTGTTAGAACTTTACAAGTGCAATGGTGTCCCTTATTTATAGAAAAAGGAAATAACTGATGCTCTCTAATTCCACGGCATTTTCTTCCCATGTTGGACTCAAAGCTCCTTTTGCGCATGAATGGGCAGTGATCGTGCCCTAAATTGGTGAGCTCGAGCGTCTTTCTTAAAGCCCACATCTGCTTTTTCAGCTTGAGTCCTTCTAGAGGCCCCTCATTCTGTTGGATAGGTTTGAGGCTCACATATCTGAAATTGCTCTCCAAGTAACTTCTTCGAGCTTGGAAACCACCTATCTTGCAACCTTTTAGGAAGTCCCTTTAACTCGAGCTCCTTTTATCCCCTCCACCATTTCGAGCCTCAAGTGGCTGATTCCCTTGTTAGGGTTTTAAACTCCACAAACAGCTGGGCACGAGATGTCGTTACCATAGCACCTAAAGGCCTTAACTCCCCCGAGGAGAACCTCACGTGAAAAGCGTGTGACGCTTTGCTCAAAATGGCATCATCCCAACTCCCTCGAGTTCGAGCTGTAAACCCCACTTAAACCAAACGTGACATGTCATATTGGACTACATCCATTTCACGGCATATTTTAGAAAACAATCACACGCATATTTGACTTGTAAAACACAATAATACATTAAATGAATAAAAATAATTTTATTTAATTAATATTTCAAAGTAATTAATTGGGCTTTTTAGGACGCCGATTCAAACATCAATTGCCACCTTTACGTTTCCCGATCTTTCAATATGTGCAATAAGTATCTTGAACTTTCAAAATTTTATCACTTCGGTACCCTATGCCGGAACTTGGTGAATTTTTTTTTTAAAAAAAATCCTACCAATTTCCACTATAAAATATTGACATGTTACATGATTATAACAATATATATAAATTATAACAATGTTATCAACTAATATCTAACGTATTATGAAAAAAAAAGTGTACTTAATTATGACAGAAAATTTTATATGTTCGTGAAGTAATGCGTTGTGTTAGCATTTTATAACAAAAATAAAATATGATACATAACACCTATATATTATTATAATTATATTATACATTAGTAATTTATAATAAAAATCTACAAGTTTTTGAAAATTTACCCAATAGTTGAAATTTTGAAATTTTAGAGTATCTGATTAATGAAATTTTTAAATATCAGTATGTTTCATTTATGTATCCAAAATTTAGATTAATGATAAATTCTCAAATATCATGATACATAAATGATAAAATTCCTATGCTTAGAAAGGATATATTAGAATACTTATGGTCAAATGAGATGATCAATGCCACTAACAGTAGATAATAGAGCCAACTTCAACATTGATCTCCTAATAAGTTTGTTAGAATCTGGATTTTATCTAGATTGTTAGTGGCTTTTAGAATCAAAATCATACGATTGCATCAAATATAGTAATATTCTAGTAAATGTGTAGTACAATTATTTTGGCATTAAAATCAGCTATATAGCTTACAAAATTATTATATAAGACATTATCAAATGGCCAGATGTGATATACAAGAAATGTTACCATATATAATCGCACACTGTCATGTGACATATGTATCATTCTATACTCAAATGATTGAGAGAGTTTTCAAGACTATATGTTATTAATCAAGCTTTACATTAGCTAAATTTAATGTTATAACTTGAACTAAGTTTGTTTTAGCTGTTGTGAGAGTATATAAATATTTTAAATTAACTTCCTTTTTTACTCCAAGGAAAGAAAGATATTTCATTCGCAATATATGCTTGAATTTTCACTTGTTTACTTTTTATTTATATGCCTTGGTAAGATAAAGAAAACATCGATGGAATAATAAAATCGTACAATGACCATATTTGTTAGGTTTCATTTAAGCTCAACGGATCTGTAGATTCTACTTTGAATCGGGATTGATCAGCAAATGTGGAATTTTACAATAGTAAGATTCTAAAATACAGATCTTGAGTTTATCCATACTTCTTACCAATTCATTGTCGGTATTAGTCAAGACACGCTGGGGTTTCTGAATAGTTACAATAGCTCACTAATAAGTAAGAACGCATTGATGGCTCAATAAGAGTTTGAAAATAGATTTTTGATTAATTAATAATAGCTTGAGAAATTCAACTTCATAACGAGTTACAATTCAATAGCAAGCTCGGGACAATCAAGCCTAACTTCGTATTATTAGGCAAATGGGCCCAGTTTAATCGACCATCGAGTATATTAAATTCTTTTCGACCATGCATGCGCAAAGATTTGAAACCTCCATAAAGGGTCAATTAGGAATCAAACTTGTTAAGGCTTATTGAGTACACAACATTAAGTACTTTAATTGAATATCAGCCAAGTACTTTAATCCAAATGGTATGAGTTCAATGTAGCTATATAAATTCATATTTTATTTTATAATAAAATAAATCTCTATTTTTTTCAGCTTGTACAAAATATTGACAGCCAAACGGTGGACTATTTAGAGAAAAAGTAAAACATAAAAAACTAAATGATTTTTTTTTCAGCTTGTACAAAATATTGACAATCAAACGACAGAATATTTAGAGAAAAGTTAAAACATAAATGAGAAACTAATTCAAACAAAATGAAAAATAAAAAGCATGTCATCATTTATGTTCCTCTAATTGGGCTTGATATACAGGCCCAGGAAGCCCAAGCTCAGCCTTGTAATTCCTGGGGAAATCGTACGGTTTGGATCCCAAACCCCAACCTGATTCTCTTTTAGACCCCATTAACCATAAATAGACTTTTTTGGAACAAAATGCCCTCCCACCTCACCCCCCCCCCCCCTCCGTCCTCTCTCTCTCTCTCCCTTTCTCTTTCCTCATTTAATGCAAGACAGGCAAAATGACACTTTTTTGACTTTTTCACTCTTCCTTTTCTTCATTTTTTTTTTCCTTTCAAATTTTTTCGTCAAAAAAAAAATATTATTTCCAAATTTGCCCTTTTTTCTTCTTCCCTCCCAGACCTTGTTTAGGTGTGTTTCAAGTAATTAGTGGTGTCTGAAATAAAATCACACACTGTGTATGATGCATTATAATGCTGTAAAGTGAACTTATTCAGGTGCATCTCAAGAAATTAGTGGTAAATGACTTATCATACACAATGTATGATAGGTTATAATGGCATAAAATCAACTTTTGCTGATTTTTTTAAGTAATTAGGGGTACAGTGGTCTGAAATCGAATCATACACTGGGTATGATGCGTTTTAATGGTGTACAAAATGACCTTATTCAGGTATACTTCAAGTAATTAGTGGCAAATAACTTGTCATACACAATGTATGATAGGTTTTAAAGGCATAAAATCAACTTTTACTAGTTTTTTCAAGTAATTACTGTTACAGTGGGCTGAAATCGAATCATACAATGGGTATGATGAGTTAAAATGGTTTAATATGAACCTTTTCAGTTATGTTTCAAGTAATTAGTGGTAAATGACCTATCATACACAAATTATTATAGGTTTTAATGGCATGAAATAACCTTTTGCAAATTTTTTTATGTCATTACTGTTGCAGTGGTCTGAAATCGAATCATACACTGGATATGATGTGTTTTAATGGTGTAAAATAAACTTATTCAGGTGTATTTCAAGCAATTAGTGGTAAATGACTTATCATACACAATGTATGATAGGTTATAATGGCAAAAAATCAGCTTTGGCTATTTTTTTTCAAGTAATTAGGGGTATAATGGTCTGAAATTGAATCATACCCTGGGTATGATGTGTTTTAATGGTGTAAAATGAACTTATTCAGGTGTAGTTCAAGCAATTAGTGGTAAATGACTTATCATACACAATGTATGATAGGTTATAATGGCATTAAATCAACTTTTGCTGTTTTTTTCAAGTAATTAGGGGTACAGTGGTCTGAAATCGAATCATGCACTGGCTATGATGCGTTTTAATGGTGTAAAATGAACTTATTCAGCTGTATTCCAAGCAATCAGTTGTAAACGACTTGTCATACACAATGTATGATAGGTTTTAATGGTATAAAATCAACTTTTGCTTGTTTTTTCAAGTAATTACTGTTACAGTGGGCTGAAATCGGATCATACAATGGGTATGATGCGTTGAAATGGTTTAAAATGAACCTTTTCATGTATGTTTCAAGTAATTAGTGGTAAATGACTTATCATACACAAATTATTATAGGTTTTAATGGCATGAAATCAACTTTTGCAGTTTTTTTTATGTAATTACTATTGCAGTGGTCTGAAATCGAATCATACCATGGGTATGATGCGTTTTAATGGTGTAAAATGAACTTATTTAGGTGTATTCCAAGCAATTAGTGGTAAATGAATTGTCATACACAATGTATGATAGGTTTAAATGGCATAAAATCAATTTTTACTGATTTTTTCAAGTAATTACTATTACAGTGAGCTGAAATCGAATCATAAAATGGGTATGATGCGTTAAAATGGTTTAATATGAACCTTTTCATGTATGTTTCAAGTAATTAGTGGTAAATGACTTATTATACACAAATTATTATAGGTTTTAATGGCTTAAAATCAACTTTTGCAGTTTTTTTTATGTATTTAGTCTTACAGTGGTCTAAAATCAGGTCCTACACTGTGTATGATCCCTTAAAATGGTTATAATGAACTTTTTCAGGTATATTTCAAGTAATTAGTGGTAAATGACTTATCATACACAATGTATGATAAGTTATAATGGAATAAAATCAACTTTTGCTGTTTTTTTCAAGTAATTACTGTTACAGTGGGCTGAAATCGAATCATACAATGGGTATGATGCGTTAAAATGGTTTAATATGAACCTTTTCGGGTATGTTTCAAGTAATTAGTGGTAAATGACCTATCATACACAAATTATTATAGGTTTTAATGGCATGAAATCAACTTTTGCAGTTTTTTTTATGTTACTGTTGCAGTGGTCTGAAATCGAATCATACACTGGGTATGATGCGTTTTAATGGCGTAAAATGAACTTATTCAGGTGTATTCCAAGCAATTAGTGGTAAATGACTTGTCATACATAATGTATGATAGGTTTAAATGGCATAAAATTAACTTTTACTAGTTTTTTCAAGTAATTAGGGGTATAGTGGCTTGAAATAGAATCATACACTGGGTATGATGAGTTTTAATGGTGTAAAATGAACTTATTCAGGTGTAGTTAAAACAATTAGTGGTAAATGACTTATCATACACAATGTATGATAGGTTATAATGGCATAAAATCAACTTTTGCTTTTTTTTTCAAGTAATTAGGGGTACAGTGGTCTGAAATCGAATCATACACTAGGTCTGATGCGTTATAATGGTGTAAAGTGACCTTATTCAGGTATACTTGAAGTAATTAGCGGTAAAGAACTTGTC
Organism: Simmondsia chinensis; assembly: GCA_018398585.1. Classification (NCBI taxonomy): domain Eukaryota; kingdom Viridiplantae; phylum Streptophyta; class Magnoliopsida; order Caryophyllales; family Simmondsiaceae; genus Simmondsia; species Simmondsia chinensis. The sequence continues at coordinate 28,703,809 of JAGTTD010000008.1, read as the reverse complement.
ATACACAATGTATGATAGGTTTTATTGGCATAAAATCAACTTTTGTAGGTTTTTTCATGTATTTAGGGGTACAGTGGTCTGAAATCTGCTCATATACGTGTATTTCAAGTTTTATTGGTGTATGATGGGTTATATTTGTGTAAAATCTGCGTGTATTTGTGTATTTTTGAGATGTGTATTTAGAAAAAAAATATACATTTTCAGTAAAGTAATCTGTACGATTTCCCTTCAAAAAGGCCCTCCTATTCACCCCCCCAACCCGTCCCCTTTCTCTCTCCTCATTTAATGCGCAGCCGATTACTGTACTTTAGCCCCTCTCCACTCCATTTTCTCTCTCTTCATTTAATGCAAAAGTACATATTTTTACTTTATGTCATGTAACTTGCTTCTCACTCTATTCCTCCCTTCTTCTCATTTCCCGCCCATTTACTCACCTCTTATTCATAGTATTTGTTACTTTTCTCTTAATCTGAATTCCCCAAGTCCATTTTTCTCTCATTTTTCTCTCAATCTGCTACATTAGGCCCTCGGAAGAAGAAGAAGAAGAAGCCGTTTTAAGATCGTGTTTGAAGCTTCGTGGCATTGCTGTAGGTTCAACCTTGAGTCGTTACACACATTTCACAGTTTTCAGATCATATATTGAAGGTAACATGACCATTTGCTGACATTGTCGTTAATGTATCCTTGTCCTATGAGGTCGGTGTGTTACAAGTCGTTTATGGTTTATGATTGGTTTAAATGATGTATTATAACTTTCTTTTGGGGTGTTTGAACTCATTAGTTGTTTATGATTAGTCATACATCGTGTATGATAGGTTTTAATGGTGTGAAATCAACTTGTTTAGGTGTGCTTCATGTAAATAGTGATGTATGATCTATCATACACCGTGTATGATAGGTTTGAATGGTGTGAAATCAACTTATGTTTGTGTATGTTAAGTAATTAATGGTGTATAATCAGTCATACACTGTGTAGGATTGGGTTTAATGGTGTATAACCAACTTGTGTTTGTGTGTGTTAAGTAATTAGTGGTGTATAATCAATCATACACTGTGTATGATTGGTTTTAATGGTGTATAACCAACTTGTGTATGTGTATGTTAAGTAATTAATGGTGTATAATCAATCATACACTGTGTAGGATTGGGTTTAATGGTGTATAACCAACTTGTGCAGACGTTTTTTAAGTAATTAGTGGTTTATGAGCAACCATACACTGTGTATGATTGGGTTTAATGGCGTATAACGAACCTGTGTATGTGTATGTTAAGTAATTAATGGTGTATAATCAGTCATACACTGTGTAGGATTGGGTTTAATGGCGTATAACCAACCTGTGTATGTGTATGTTAAGTAATTAATGGTGTATAATCAGTCATACACTGTGTAGGATTGGGTTTAATGGTGTATAACCCATTTGTGCAGACGTTTTTTAAGTAATTAGTAGTTTATGAGCAACCATACACTGTGTATGGTTGGGTTTAATGGTGTATAACCAACCTGTGTATGTGTATGTATATGTTAAGTAATTAATGGTGTATAATCAGTCATACACTGTGTAGGATTGGTTTTATGGTGTATAGCCAAGTTCTGTTTGTGTATGTTAAGTAATTATTGGTGAATAATCCATCATACACTGTGTATGATTGGTTTTAACTTTGTATATAATGGGGCATATTAAACCATACACTGTGTATGAGAGCTTCAAAGGGTGTATGATGAACTTATTTCAAGTACAGAATGGTGTATGGTTTACCATACACCGTGTATGATAGCTTTAATTGGTCTAGGATGAACCTGTTTTGGTGTCTTTCGTGTATAGAATGTGGTATCCTTAACCATAGACCGTGTGTGATTGATTTAAAAGGTGTGTGATGAACTTGTTTATGACTGTAACACAATTCATACACCATGTATTCTTTCTTAAAGTAGTGTTATTTGTGTATTATGGTTTTAAACCAATCATACACCGTTTTTAGTGGTTTCAATGCTGTACTTTCATTCCACCCTAGTGTGTTTCATGTCAATTTTGCTTTGATATCATGTTTTTTTCTTGTCCACAGTAATGGGTGATGCTGGTATTGCATGCGTTCTGTACGGTGGCCACTTTAGGGAGAGGGCAAAGTACGCTGGTGAAAAATTGGCTTATATTTTTGTGGATGAGAAAACTGACTTCGCTGGTTTGCAAAGGACTGTGGCGGAGGTTATTGGTGTTCAGCTGGATGCGGGTTCAAAGATGCATTTTCAATCTTTCACTGCCGTTCCGGCCGTGCCCTTGTACGATGTCGTTGACGATAGGTCCGTTATGTTTTGGAAGGCACTAGCCAAAGAAGATAGGGCGAAGCATCCTTTGATAGTAACTGTAGAGTCATCCGGTGACAGGAATCCTAGCTTCGATTGGCAACGAACTCCCTTTCAAACAATTCCCGATGGTGACGAGAATAGTGGTCGTTCGCACCCTGAGGTTCCCGAGACTTCTGGTGGATGTATGGATGCGGGGATGGAAGAAGCAGCCAGTGTAGATGCATCTGATGTAGATTTGAACATGCCTACTGTGACGGTTGAGGCAATAGCAACAGGTGGAGATTGGGAAAATTCCAATCAAAGTGCATGGGATAATTTGGACAATATCAATTTATCCCAGGTGCAACCGACTGTACCTGATTCCTCACCTCTAGAGGGGCACACTTACGAGCATCGTAATATTTCCCGTGAAGATCCTCTGATTGTCGAACCTGAATTGGAATGGAATGCGGAATCCACCCTGACATCCAAGCTGCTGGTGATCCTCGTTCTGATGATGAGGCTGGCTCCGGTGATGAGAGGAGCCGGATTAACGGGGTATATGCGCAGGGCCGGATGGTTGAGGATATTGAAGTCAATCAAATATTTATGACGAAGAGGGACTTGTTGACTAACCTGGCAGTGATTGCGCTTAGGGAAAAATTTGAATTCAGGAGCTACAAGTCGAACAAATCCTTAACAGTTGTCCGCTGCGCACAAGAGGGCTGCACATGGAGGGTTCGGGCTACATGTGTAGCAGATGGTGGCTGCTGGATGGTTACAAAAGTAGAAAAGAACCACAACCACCCTAGCGATCTCACCACTGTTAGACACAGGCAGGCAACCAGTTGGGTCGTAGGGGAGTGCGTCCGTAAGAAACTTGTGAACCCCGGGAGAGTGTTCAAGCCATGGGTTGTCATAGATGACATCCACAGTTGCTACGGTGTCGATATCAGCTACAGTGTTGCTTGGAGGGTGAGAGAGTTTGCATACGACAATGTTAGATTGGGTACGGCCGAAGAGTCGTATGCATTCTTGCCTACCCATCTGCAAGTCCTCAAATAGACTGACCCCGGTACCACATTTTATTTACAGACAGATGATGAAAGTAGGTTTCAGTACCTCTTCATTGCGTTTGATGCTTCACTTAATGGGTACCAGTTTTACCGGCCGGTTGTGAGCATTGACGCAACACATCTGAAGGGAAAGTACCGGGGTGTTCTGTTCATGGCCGTTTGCCACAATGCCAACCAGCAAATTTTCCCGATTGCTATCGGCATCGGTGATTCAGAGAATGATGCATCGTGGCATTGGTTCCTCAGTAGGTTGAAGGAAGTAACTGGGGAGCCTGCTGGCCATGTCATTGTATCTGATAGACACCGAAGCATCCAACGCGTCGTGGAAGAACTTTTCCCCGACACATTTCACGGGCTCTGCATGTACCACTTGCTGAACAACTTGAAGGCCAAATTCAAGAGCAACAGGAAGCATTTGGATCAGTACTACTACAAAGCAGCCAAAGCATACAACATTCAAGAATTCCATAGTTTGTTTTTCAGTTTATGTTGTGCAGTACTCGGGACTAAAGATTACTTGGACGATGTGGGACTGGACAAGTGGACTCGTTCCCCCTCCCCTTGTCGTCGGTACAACATAATGACGACAAACATTTCGGAATCCATGAATGCTGTATTGGTCAAGGTACGTGGCTATCCAATGACAGCCCTTGTTGATGAGTGTAGGCTACTGTTGCAGTGGTGGTTTCACGAAAGAAGAGCCAAGGTAAGCTCCGTACATATTGTCATGTTTAATCCCTACTACAAAGCATGTTTATAGCATGTTGGTGCTCTTCGAGTGTGAAATCCGCTAATTTTGGTGCCCTTCGAGTGTTTCGTTGCTTATGTTTTGTTGTTTTTTTTTTAATTTTTTTTATTTTTCTCATATTTTTGTATTTTGCATGCACCTTGGTTGTTTGACGCGTTTGTCTGTTATTGTGGTAATGCAGATATTGCAAGCTGATGATCATACGTTCGACGTCATCGATGGGGAGAAAAACTTTGTAATAGATATGTCGCTCTGGACATGTACCTGCCGCAGGTTTCAGCTTGAGCAGCTTCCATGTGAGCATGCGTTAGCAGTGGTACAGCATAGTCCTTATGCTTTGTATGACTTGTGCTCGCCGTACTACAGTAGAGAAAATTGGTGCGAGTCGTATAGAAGTGTCGTCTACCCGATGCCGCACATAAGTGACTGGCGTATCCCGCGTGATGTAGCTGACATGAATCTTCTTCCACCGGACGCGCGAACTTCTTCTGGGAGGAGGCGGAAGAGGAGTATTCTGTCTGCCGGTGAGGAGCGTGTTCATCAAAGGTGCATTCGGTGCAAGGAACACGGGCATAACCGATCCACATGCAAGAATCCAATTGCTCTGCATCCTAGTGGCGAATGCACCTCATCCAACTCCGGCCGTCCATCTCAAGTCCCTCCTCCAAATTAACTTACAGTCTTCAAATGTATAAATTTTACTTGTGAATACCTATATAAGTTCGTTTTACCATAGGATTTACATTGTACATTACCATAGGATTTACTTTGTATCCAGTGTACTGAAAATTGTCGAAAGGTTGTGATGTGTATGTAATAGGGTAATGAAAATTGTGCATATTTTCATACTGTTGTATATTCCTGTAATGAAAATTGTCAATGAATTGATTTGAAGTTGGTCCCAATTGTGTGTTCTAAGTGGTTGATGTGTTTTTCAAGTGTGTTACGATGTATGTCGACATGCATGGATGGTGTATCGCCACACATATCAGCATCAAAGGTGTCCACAGGTCTGTGTCACCACACTAAGTAGTTGAAACACACTTGTACAAGTTGATTTCACAGCATTAATACTTGTCATACATTAAGTATGGTAAGTCATACACCACTAAGTAGTTGAAACACACTGGTAGAAGTTGATTTCACACCATTAATACTCATCATACACTATGTATGGTAAGTAATACACTACTAAGTAGTTGAAACACACTTGTACAAGTTGATTTGACACCATTAATACTCATCATACACTATGTATGGTAGGTAATACACCACTAAGTAGTTGAAACACACTTGTACAAGTTGATTTCACACCATTAATACTCATCATACACTATGTATGGTAAGTAATACACCACTAAGTAGTTGAAACACACTTGTACAAGTTGATTTCACACCATTAATACTCATCATACACTATGTATGGTAAGTAACACACCACTAAGTAGTTGAAACACAGTTGTACAAGTTGATTTTACACCATTAATACTGGTCATACACTAAGTATGGTAAGTCATACACCACTAAGTAGTTGAAACACACTTGTAGAAGTTGATTTCACACCACTAAAACTCATCATACACTATGTATGGTAGGTAATACACTACTAAGTAGTTGAAATACACTTGTACAAGTTGATTTCACACCATTAATACTCATCATACACTATGTATGGTAGGTAATACACCACTAAGTAGTTGAAACACACTTGTATAAGTTGATTTCACACCATTAATACTCATCATACACTATGTATGGTAAGTAATACACCACTATGTAGTTGAAACACACTTGTACAAGTTGATTTCATACCATTAATACTGGTCATACACTATGTATGGTAAGTAATATACCACTAAGTAGTTGAAACACACCTATACAAGTTGATTTCACACCATTAATACTGGTCATACACTGAGTATGGTAAGTCATACACCACTAAGTAGTTGAAACAAACTTGTAGAAGTTGATTTCACACCATTAAAACTCATCATACACTATGTATGGTAAGTAATACACTACTAAGTAGTTGAAACACACTTGTACAAGTTGATTTCACACCATTAATACTTGTCATACACTAAGTATGGTAAGTCATACACCACTAAGTAGTTGAAACACACTTGTACAAGTTGATTTCACACCATTAAGACTTATCATACACTATGTATGGTAAGTCATACACTACTAAGTAGTTGAAACACACTTGTACAAGTTGATTTCACACCATTAATACTTGTCATACACTAAGTATGGTAAGTCATACACCACTAAGTAGTTGAAACACACTTATACAAGTTAATTTCACACCATTAAGACTCATCATACACTATGTATGGTAAGCAATACACTACTAAGTAGTTGAAACACACTTGTACAAGTTGATTTCACACCATTAATACTTATCATACATTATGTATGGTAAGTAATACACCACTAAGTAATTGAAACAAACTGTAAATTTATTTATTACACTATAATTGCCACAACTATCAATGAAATTGTGTACCAAGCAATATAAATGCCCTTGTTTATTTATATGGATGAGGCTGACCGGTTGGGGTGGTTGGTGGTTGAACATTGAATGTTCAGGGGTCATAATGGACTATCAAGCAAGACATTTAATAACCTCAACTACCACCTACTTTATCATACCCCTCTCCCACGGTTCTCCCCCTATAAAGGGATGAGATGGACAGGAAGCCAAGCGTATACGGTTCCTCAATATCTCGACCCGTTTAAATTCCTAATGTAAGTGGCTCTAGCAGTGGCGGTGGTGGGCCAGTGACAGTTTTGACACAAAGAGAGGTGGCACTTCTACGGATCATGTTTCATCAACGGTTTACCAAGCAATTAGTGGTGTATTATCAATCACACATGGTGTACGGTGTATGATGAGTTGTAATGGTGTGAAGTTCATCTGCATGATAAGGATCTTGAACTTTGTATGCATGCAGTGGATGCACTTTACAGACAATATATGCAGAGGGACAACTGTATGTAGTTCCAGCAATTATATATGTTCAGTTTGTCATACAAATTGTATGCAGGGTTTTAATGTGTGTCAAGTTCTACGTATCATACACAGTGTATGACGAGTTTTATGTATGGTAAAATCACGGGCTGTGCATGTATTTTTAAGTTTGTTGAAAATTATTGGTGTCACACCATTAATACGCTGTTTATGATGAGTTATATGGGTGAAAAATCAAGTTCTACAATTGTGTTTTAGGTACTTAGTAGTGTATAACCAATCATAAACAGTGTAGGATGAGTTTTAATGGTTAATAACAACCTTTGCACGTGTGAATATATCAATAGGAACATACAACAACATCGAAATATACAATATTACATACAACTTTCAATATAATAAATACAATGTAAATCCTTTGGTACAAGTATGCATTTTTATTACACCATTTGAAAATACATCAATAGGAACATACAACAACATCGAAATATACAATATTACATACAACTTTCAATATAATGAATACAATGTAAATCCTTTGGTACAAGTATGCATTTTTATTACATACAATTTTCAGTTTAATGAAAATAATGTATAATGAATAACGTAATTTTATTGACATGTATGCATTTGAAGCCGTTTATTCCTTTCGTTTCTGTACAAGTGTATAGAAGTATACAGCCGCAATTTCCCCATCTGCGCTTGCGTGCATTGGGAGATGCTCAGTCCTTTGGTCAGCAAAAATTCTATGAACTTTACAACAAAAATTCCACAGTCTGACCTGCAGTTAATATTAATACAGATTCCACAGTCAGAAATTATACATCATTGCAAGTAATGACTATTTTGCATCCACTTCATAACCAAAAGTCCAAATGAACGGAATAGTAAAATTGCATGGGAAGTAGATGTCATACCCTCTTTGCTGTGGACATTCATTCCGGTTGTAAGTTACCGAGAAAGGCTTGCCCTTGAACTGTACGAGGTCCTTTCGGACATCCCAAAAATTAATCAACGCTAGAGCATGTGGAAGCAATTTTGCAATTGGTTCCACATGTTCTAATCTTGCTGCCCTGGATTTGGCGGAGTACAAGGAATTAAATACCTGTATCCGCCAATCATTAAGATAGATGGCAGCAAGGAACCAATGTTGATTAGGTTGATTAATAGGCATGTATATCCGATCCACGTTGTGGCAGCTGACCCCATACGTGGCATCCCTGGCAAGGAACTTAACGATCAACGAATCAAAATCAGTAAAAGCTGACTCAAGCGGGATTCCACTGTTTTGAATCTGTTTTAGTAGGGGTCCAAATTGAGGAGCAACCGTTGTGTCTGTGCATGTTGCCCTCTAGTCGAATTGCCCTGGCCACTGATATTTCTTCTCCAAAATGTAGTACAGAATTACATCCATTTCCTGTGATTCAAAACTAATTAGTTGAGACAAGTTGATTTTACACACATAAACAAGTTCATTTTACACAGTTCAACCCTATGACTAATCATACACCACTCTTTATTCAAAACACACTAACACATGTTGATTTTACACCTTTACCATCAACCATACACGGTGTATGACTAGTAATACAACACTTACTTACTTAATACACAATAACATAAGTCGATTTAATACAGGTTGATTTTACTTATTAGTTGACACACGGAGAAACTATCATGATGGGAAACATACCTCATCAGTAAGCCAGGCGTCCTCGTTTCTCAACCGATACCAAAATTGACCCGTCGTCATAGTCAAAACAGAGAAATCCATTCGTTGATCATTAGGTAACTTAAAGGGGGTCTTCAAATCTCTGTAATATACAGTACCAAGCATGATATATAAGCATACCATAAGAAAGATGATTTCAGACCACTGTAACAGTAATTACTTAAAAAAACCAGCAAAATCTGATTTTATGCCATTAAAACCTATCATACATTCTGCATGACAAGTCATTTACCACTAATTGCTTGAAATACACCTAAACAAGTTCATTTTACACTATCATAATGAATCATATACAATGTATGATTCGATTTCAGAACACTAACAATAATTACTTGAAAAAACCAGCAAAAGTTGATTTTATGATATTAAAACCTATCATACATTGTGTATGACAAGTCATTTACCACTAATTGCTTGAAATACACCTGAATAAGTTCATTTTACACCATTATAACCAATCACATACAGTGTATGATTCGATTTCAGAACACTAACAGTAATTACTTGAAAAAACTAGCAAAAATTGATTTTATGCCATTAAAACCTATCATTCATTGTGTATGCCAAGTCATTTACCACTAATTGCTTAAAATACACCTGAATCGAATCATTTTACACCATTAAAACGCATCATACCCAGTGTGTGATTCGATTTCAGACCACTGTATCCCTAATTACTTAAATAAAACAGCAAAAGTTAATTTTATGCCATTATAACCTATCATACATTGTGTATGACAAATCATTTATCACTAATTAATTAAAATACACCTGAGTAAGTTCACTTGATACCATTATAGTACATCATACACAGTGTATGATTTTATTTCAGACACCACTAATTACTTGAAACACACCTAAGAAAGTTGCATTCTAGAAACATTTACATACAAATTATTAAAAAGCGTTGTGCAAAATCACACTCACTTAGCGACCGTTGCGTGGAAACTTTTGTAAAAATCTTCAAAATCTTCTATGTCTTTGTCGGAGGGAGGCTGGAATGGATTGAAAGGCAGAACTGGCTCCGGTCCAGGATGGGTAATTTTTTTCCTTTGCTCTTACCCTCCGCAGTCCATTCCTCACCTTTGTACTTGGGGTTTGGCTTGGGGTCCCTCCTCTCTTGCCCCAATCTACACACTGTCTCGGACAATATCATCAAGTTTTCAACGCCTTCCACATGCGGTGACGATGGTTCCTCGAAGACATTTTCCTCGGCCCTAGATGGCATAGCACATAGCAAAAGTCAATAAGCATCAACATGCATGAAAACATAACAAATTAGGACACTAACAAGGAATCTAGTATCTTACCCAGTACGTACAGGAGAAACTATTATGGCTTGCTCAATCGGGGATGGATGAGCGGAAGTCGATGAACATAAGTGCGGCGATGTGGCCTGCACTTGATGGTCTGAGAGAAGCTCCTTAATCAGTGCATCCTGAGCCTCAAATCATCGTTCATACATTTGCAGCATTTGCTGGTGCGCTTCAAGCTGCATCCGTACCATTTGCACATCTTTACCCATCGCTTCGAGTCTCTCCATAACCTGCAATAAGTCCTCCAAATTGGCATAATCAGCAAATTTGAATAATATAGCATCCACACGGATAAAAATGAGATTAAATAAACACAAAACAATTGATCATACCAATTGGTCCGCCGAATTGGTTGACGTAGGATACGGGTCCTCCCTGGGTGCCAGAAACGAAGGTTGAGTTGCCAATGGTTGTGGCTCCTCACCAAGTTCTGCTGGCATTGCCATAACAGGAGATTGAAGCCCCTCCTCAGCATCCTCAGCATAGGGAATGCCTTGTAGATTAGGCTGACCGGCTTCCGCACTCGTCAGTCTAATCGGTTCGGCATTCAATTGCTGATCAAAGGAAGATACATCATATACACGTTAGTAAAATTACAAAACACACTTCTAACCCAAAATATATGAAACATACACTAGTAAAACAATAACAACATAGTGTATTTATTACCTGATCAAATACCGTTGAGAGCAGAGCGGAGTACGGAGCCTTAACGGACATCTTCCAGTTAAGGATCCGCCCAAGAGGCTGGTCGCCAACCCTCACCGCCCCAACCTTGGCAAGTTCTGGAAGGGTTTCCAGGGCAAATATGGAAACCACATCGTAGAACCTGTGGACGCAGTAGGTATTCTCCAAACCGTGGTGCATTCTTGCAGCGAAATCCTTGAGCTTCCGCACCAAGAATTTCCAGCTCAAGGATCCCCATGCAACACGATTGAAAGAGTCCACATCGTCCACGAGGGCCAGGATGTTCGGGTCAATGCCCGTTCGCTTGCGTTTGGCGAACAGTAGACCCTCGACCAGGTACGCAACAGCAAGCTTAACCTGGTCCTCCATGATGGAGCAGGTTCTGCATGCATCAAAAAGCTGCTGCCTAGTCATCCTCCCCCTCATGCCATACTTGGCAACTAGGCTATTGGGACCACCGCGTACATCTTCCACACTGGCATATCTCAAGCCGGTGAGAATGCAAAACTCCCTCCTCCCAAGGTGCACTACCTTCCCACCAAATAAGAATGATAACTCCTCGGGATTGGGGTTGGCCACGTGCTGGAGAAGGATAACGTGAATGAGACTATGGCAGAAGCTGACATTGGTCTCACTCAGCTCAAGCATATGCCCAACATTGTATTGTGAGGCAAGGGCAAGCTATAATGCAAAACACTTTTAGTTAATATGGGATCATAAATGTCATTGTCAAAAGTCAATATAATTAAAATGGATACAGTGTCAAACCTTGGCTTCGTCGTCCTTTAAGATTTCCTTTATCTCCGTAACAACCTTGGTTGACAAACCTATTTGGTTGACTTGGAGGAATTTCCAGAAACCCCTCGGGAAAATGTAATCAACCGCAACTGCAAGACGGCTCTTCCTACGTGTGTAAAATGCCATCTGAAATAAAAGCAATACACCATTAATTACTAAACACAAACAGACACACTTTGGTTCTACACCATTGAAACAAATCATACAGAGTGTATGATTGATTATACACCACCACTAATTACTTATAATACACAAACACAAGTTTGTTATACACCCCTTAAAACCAATCCTACACACTGTATGATCGATTATACACCACTAATTACTTAACATAAACAAACACAGGTTGGTTATACACCATTAAACCCAATCAGACACACTGTATGGTTGCTCATAAACCACTTACTTAAAAACCATATACACAAGTTGATTTTACACCATTAAAACCAATCCTACACACTGTATGGTTGCTCATATGAAACATGCAGAAGTTCATTATACCACAAAGGTCGATTTTACGTGAAAAAAACCACAAAACATGCAGAAGATCATTTTACACAAATAAAAAACACTAATCACAAAGCCACTAACACCAAAATCCTAAACCCTAACAAATACTATGCACTATGTTCAGGAAATGGTACGAAACAAACGGATATTATACATTGGAGCACCAAAACCCTAAACCCTACAAAAATAACTCTTACTCACCTTCAAAAATCGTGATTAAAGACTGCAGCAGCTAGAGATCAAGGATGAAGGTGTGAAAACAGAGGTCAGACCCACGGGAACGAGAATCGCAGCTGAAGTAGAGGAGAAAGAGGATGAACAAATTTCGGAAAGAGGAGAGAGAGAATGAACGGGTGAGAGAAAGAGGAGAGTGACTGGTGGCTTGTAAAACAAGTTGCTTATGGGGAGGACAGAAAGGCGGGAAGGGGTTTTACAGCTGTAAGTAAATGAGGCGAGAGTAGGGGTATGGATGGGATGGCATTAAATGAGGAGAGAGAAAGGGGACGGGTTGGGGGGGGGGGTGAATGGGAGGGCCTTTTTGAAGGGAAATCGTACGGACTACTTTACTGAAAATGTATATTTTTTTTCTAAATACACATCCCAAAAATACACAAATACACGTTGATTTTACATAAATATAACCCATCATACACCATGTATGAAGTGCATCATACACCAATAAAACTTGAAATACACGTATATAAGCAGATTTCAGACCACTGTACCCCTAAATACATGAAAAAACCTACAAAAGTTGATTTTATGCCAATAAAACCTATCATACATTGTGTATGACAAGTTCTTTACCGCTAATTACTTCAAGTATACCTGAATAAGGTCACTTTACACCATTATAAGGCATCATACCCAGTATATGATTTGATTTCAGACCACTATACCCCTAATTACTTGAAAAAAAACAGCAAAAGTTGATTTTATGCCATTATAACCTATCATACATTGTGTATGATAAGTCATTTACCACTAATTGTTTTAACTACACCTGAATAAGTTCATTTTACACCATTAAAACTCATCACACCTAGTGTATGATTCGATTTTAAACCACTATACCCCTAATTACTTGAAAAAATCAGTAAAAGTGGATTTTATGCCATTTAAACCTATCATACATTGTGTTTGACAAGTCATTTACCACTAATTGCTTGGCATACACCTGAATAAGTTCATTTTACACCATTAAAACGCATCATACCCAGTGTATGATTCGATTTCAGACCACTGCAACAGTAATTACATAAAAAAAACTGCAAAAGTTGATTTCATGCCAATAAAACCTATAATAATTTGTGTATGATAGGTCATTTACCACTAATTACTTGAAACATACCTCAAAAGGTTCATATTAAACCATTTTAACGCATCATACCCATTGTATGATTCAATTTCAGCCCACTGTAACAGTAATTACTTGAAAACAACATTAAAATTTGATTTTATTCCATTATAACCTATCATACATTGTGTATGATAAGTCATTTACCACTAATTGCTTAAAATATACCTGAAAAAGTTCATTATAACCATTTTAAGGGATCATACACAGTGTAGGACCTGATTTCAGACCACTGTAAGACTAAATACATAAAAAAAAACTGTAAAAGTTGATTTTAAGCCATTAAAACCTATAATAATTTGTGTATGATAAGTCATTTACCACTAATTACTTGAAACATACATGAAAAGGTTCATATTAAACCATTTTAACGCATCATACCCATTTTATGATTCAATTTCAGCCCACTGTAACAGTAATTACTTGAAAAAATCAGTAAAAGTTGATTTTATGCCATTTAAACCTATCATACATTGTGTATGACAAGTCATTTACCACTAATTGCTTGGAATACACCTGAATAAGTTTATTTTACACCATTAAAACGCATCATACCCATGGTATGATTCGATTTTAGACCACTGCAATAGTAATTACATAAAAAAAACTGCAAAAGTTGATTTCATGCCATTAAAACCTATAATAATTTGTGTATGATAAGTCATTTACCTCTAATTACTTGAAACATACCTGAAAAGGTTCATTTTAAACCATTTTAACTCATCCTACCCATTGTATGATTCGATTTCAGCCCACTGTAATAGTAATTACTTGAAAAAAAGAGCAAAAGTTGATTTTATACCATTAAAACCTATCATACATTGTGTATGACAAGTCGTTTACCACTAATTGCTTGGAATACACCTGAATAAGTTCATTTTACACCATTAAAACGTATCATACCCAGTGTATGATTCGATTTCAGACCACTATACCCCTAATTACTTGAAAAAAACAGCAAAAAGTTAATTTTATGCCATTATAACCTATCATACATTGTGTATGATAAGTTATTTACTACTAATTGCTTGAACTACACCTGAATAAGTTCATTTTACACCATTAAAACGCATCATACACAGTGTATAATTTGATTTCAGACCACTATATCCCTAATTACTTGAAAAAAAACAGCCAAAGCTAATTTTTTGCCATTATAACCTATCATACATTGTGTATGATAAGTCATTTACCACTAATTGCTTGAAATACACCTGAATAAGTTCATTTTACACCATTAAAACCATCATACCCAGTGTATGATTCGATTTCAGACCACTGCAACAGTAATTACATAAAAAAATCTGCAAAAGTTGATTTCATGCCATTAAAACCTATAATAATTTGTGTATGATAGGTCATTTACCACTAATTACTTGAAACATAACTGAAAAGGTTCATATTAAACCATTTTAACTCATCATACCCATTGTATGATTCGATTTCAGCCCACTGTAACAGTAATTACTTGAAAAAACCAGTAAAAGTTGATTTTATGCCATTAAAACCTATCATACATTGTGTATGACAAGTTATTTGCCACTAATTACTTGAAGTATACCTGAATAAGGTCATTTTACATCATTAAAACGCATCATACCCAGTGTATGATTCGATTTCAGACCAATGTACCCCTAATTACTTGAAAAAATCAGCAAAAGTTCATTTTATGCCATTATAACCTATCATACATTGTGTATGATAAGTCATTTACCACTAATTTCTTGAGATACACCTGAATAAGTTCACTTTACAGCATTATAATGCATCATACACAGTGTATGATTTTATTTCAGACACCACTAATTACTTGAAACACACCTAAACAAGGTCTGGAAGGGAAGAAGAAGAAAGGGCAAATTTGGAAATAATATTTTTTTTTGACAAAAAAATTCGAAAGGAAAAAAAAATGAAGAAAAGCAAGAGTGAAAAAGTCAAAAAAGTGTCCTTTTGCCTGCCTTGCATTAAATGAGGAGAGAGAAAGGGAGACAGAGAGAGGACGGATGGGGGTGGGTTGAGGTGGGTGGGCATTTTTGTGCAAAAAAGTCTATTTATGGTTAATGGGGTCTAAAAAAGAATAAGGTTGGGGTGGGGGGTCCAAACCGTACGATTTCCCTAATTCGACCTCTTCCGCTACCATAAGCCGCATCACACTGAACCAATCCCCTTTGTCCAACCATCCCTTTTCATTCTCTCCTCCACGTGGCACCATCTCACTCTTTCCCAACGGCATCAACGACAGCAATGTGGCAGGTCCTTCACTGTCCGATGCTTCGTCCCCACCATAACTGTCATGCTCCTGCTCAACTGAACCGGGCTCCCATTTAACTACTGACCCGGATTTCTGTGACTCGGTCAACCGGGCCAGCTTAACCCGGTGCGACCCAATTAGCTCATCCACCCGTTTTCTCTTGAGGCTGGAATTCCAGTGGTTTTTGATCGCATTGTCAGTCCGACCGGGTAGGTTGCGGGCTATGGTGGCCCACTTGTTACCTATTAAACAATGAGCAATAACACTGATATTTATTAATCACAATATGTAAGAAAATAACGAGAAATATTTTTCTAGATGAAGATGATTGACACTACAGTGCCAAACAACACTTTTCTAAAAGACGAGTTCACCATTGCTCGAGTGAACATAGTAATGTTGGTGGCCATCCTATGGGATTAATGCAATATGAATTATAGTGCAATAGTTAGTCCACCTATGAGGGGAAAAAAAAAAAAAAAAAAAAGTTGTCGCCATTGTTTGGTAGAGTGGAAGTTCTCTTCTTCAGGAAAATGTTGTTCTTTAGAACAGAAGAAGATCAAAAATTCACTTGTGGATTTTCTTTGCCAAAGATAACACATTTCCATCTTATGATGTTCTCTTGTTTGGTATAAAAATGAACATTTTTCACCAGAATCATATGTCTTGTTATCGACTCTTTAAGCTTATATTTGGATATGGTATAGAAGAAAAGCCAAATACTGGAAATAACTCTCAAGGTGCAAGTTTATGAAGGAAAACGATAAGAACACTTTGTACTTCTATACTCTTGCTTCGGTTAACTGGGGTTTCGAGAAAATCTCACGTGTCAGGGTTGGTAGACGCCTTTAATCTCATCCAAAGAAAATGAGAGACAAGGTGATTAGATACTTTAGATTGTTGTATAAACAAGATATTGTGCTAATGCTCGATTTGGGGAATTTTCCTATTCCTACCATTAAACAGGCCTTGATTACTGAGCTTGAGATTATACCATCTCGTGATGCGGTCAAGAAGGCAGTATAGGTATGCGACTCGAGCAAGGCACTAGGTTATGATGGCTTGCACTTCCTTAAGTCTCTAGGATACGGTAGTGGGAGACGTTCTTAATCTTACTTTGTACTTCTTTGAATCCGGTTGCCTCCCTGGAAGAATCAACACTACTTGTAAAACCTTGATCCCAAAGGTTGGTAATACTCGTAAGATGAATGACTTCAGGCCTATTAGCATGGTAAGTTACTTATACAAAATTATCACCAAAATCTTGAGTAAGACACTCCCAAGTGTCCTCCCAGGTTTGATTGGTGAAACACAATCCACATTTGCGGTGTGTCGACAAATCCTCGATGGTGCTCTTATTGCCAATGAAGTCATTAGTTGGTTAAAGAAGAAGAGGAAATCGGGTATCCTATTGAAGCTCGACTTCCAAAAAGAAAATGACACTATGAGATGGACGTTTGTTGATGAGGTGTTGTGGAAGATGGGCTTCAGGTCAAAATGGAGGGATTGGATCTCACAATGCTTATCCACTACCTCAATCTTCATCCTCACTAATGGTTCCCCTACCCCGCCATTTAGGATGGCTCGTGACCACGCCAAGGGGACCCACTCCCTCTTCTTCCGTTCCTCCTCATTGTTAAGCCCTTCAATTTGCTTGTAAAAGGCGCAATAGCAACAAGATTACTTTCGAAGTAAGGATTGGTCGTCATGGAGTTTCTCATTTGACATTTTCAATTTGTATTTTGCCAAGCAAATAGATCTGGCCAATTTCCCTCAAAGAGGTATTACTCTGTTTTCTCTCGCTTTTGGAATTCTGAATTAACTTCCTCAAATCGAATATATACTATGCGGGAAAGCACATGGATGATAGAGGTGGCTGCCATTTTATGTTGTAAGCACAGAAAGCTCCTCTTAGTTTACTTGAGATTCCACTTAGGACAGATCTAAGACTTATCAAGTCTTGGAAATCGGTTATTGACAGAATTGACAAAAGACTAGCTGGATGGAAAGCATGTACCCTTTCCAAAGTAGATCATGTTAGTGCTTATCTAAGCAATTCTAAATAGTCTTCTCTCCTGCTATCTTTCCATCTTTAAGGCACAAAAGGCAGTTGCTAGGAGGATTATCAAGATTCAAAGAAACTTCTTCTTGAAAGGATCTAAAAATGGGTCTGATATTCCTCTTGTCAAGTCAAAGTTGATGCAAGAACCAAGGCACTTGGGTGGGCTTGGGGTGGGTAATCCTTTTTTGAAGAATGTTGCTCTCCTATAAGTGGTGGTGGAGATATTCGGGTTGAAAGGTGATTGCCTTAGGAAGAAAATCAACAAATCCATCCATGGGGTCCATGATCCTTTCCCCTTGGATGATAGAGAAAAGAAGATTAGCAGTGTTTGGGGCAGTATTGTTGGTTCTCGTGGTGGGGTGGACGCCTAATAGATTATTTTGAAAGAAATGTGAGTTACACTAGGTAATGGTGTTAATATTAAATTTTGGCATGACAACTAGAATCCGATGCGCCGCTTAAAGTTAAGTTTCATAAGCTCTACCTCAACTCACTCCAGAAAAATCAGACAGACTCAAAAATAGGAATTGGGTGGACGTTATAGAGATGGATGTTTAATTGGTGAAGGAATTTCTAAGATTGTGAGTCAATCCAAGCAACAAAGTTTTCTGACCTATTGGCGTCATTCAGATTAAGGCATGAATAGGAAGATAGAGTGGTTTTGTGGTTAAAAAAAAAACGGAATCTTCAATATTCAATTGCTAATCAATAAGGTTTTGAATATTCACTCTCAGCACAGCCCATTAGATAATTTGGTATGTGGTGTTTGGAAGGTTTTAGTACCCCCGAAGGTCAACCTATTTGTTTGGTTCACTCTCCTAATTGAGTACGGAACATAGACTCAATAGAATGGGTATCCTTAAGATGCAAATATGAGGTTTGCCCTTTGTTTGTGTGAACCTGAGGAGCTAAATCATCCGTTTATTAGGTGCCATCATAGTTGGGCTCTTTGGTGTGGTGAATTGGTGGAGATTTGATTTGGTGCTCCTAGGTTTAATTCGTGACCTCTTTGACCAATGGATCTCAATTTGCATTGACGGGAAATTTCAAAAAAGGTGTGGATGTTGCTTTTCTTCATAAGTGCATGGGTTAGTTGGTGTAAGAGAAACATGATAGTTTTGAATAATGAGCGATCGAATGAAGATGACTTGTTCTGAAGTATACCAATGAGAGTGGGCTTATTGGCCTTGGCTTAGTGTCTAGAGCCACCATACGATTCGCAGGAAGTGGCGAAGAACATGGATGCCATTCTAAAGTGGACAAATTAGATATGTCCAATCCCCCGGTCCTTTATTGTTTTGGTCATTTTTGGTAGGGTGTGGCACTGGTTTTGGTTGGCTTTTGTTCTCTCTTTTGGTTGTTTTTCTATATTTTTCTTGTGGGCCATGTGCTTTGCACCCTTTGTGTGTGTTTGTACTCAATTATCAAAATATAAGGACAACATGAGTAGAGATATATCATGACAAACAAATTAAAAAAAATAAAATTAACTTTCCAAGCTATATATAATCATTATTTATAATTCAGAATGATAAATTTGTTTTGCTAAACAATGATAACATAGCATCTTGGCTCCATTTGGCTGTAGAGAAGCTTTTTTTTTTTTCCAAGGAAAAAAAAATCTTTTGATAGTTTTCGGGTGTTTAGTTTGAGTAATGTTAAGTCCTAGTTTTAGTATTCAACATGTTACTCCCTGGCCATAATACTCAACACGTTATTCCTTAGTTATATTGTAAATTATGTTCCTTAGTTTTCCAACATGGTGATATTCATTATTAGGTCCTATCTTTATTCGTGATTTTAACTTTATTTTTTTGTTTGTTCGGTTTCAAAATAGAGTTAGTGTACTTAACCTTTTAAATATGATAAATATCGGTTCTAGATAAAGCATGGACGTGACCAATTAAATTTGGTCTAGGACTAGAACAAATATGTATCATAAATTTATTCTTCAGTTATTTAGTTTAGTATGGTCCGGCTTCATAAGCACCTCCATTAATTCAATACAGTGTGACTTCCAAGCTAACAAAGAAATCAAAATTTCATATAGAAGACCGGTGCTAGCCCAAATTGTAAAATCGAATTGAACCTAGCCATTTAGTTTATAACCGAACCAAATTGATTATGATAAACTTTGGTCCTTGATCCTTGATCCAAATTCTTATTGATCTTCATCCTAACTCTTTTTTTTTTGTTGGGTCAAAGTTCTCCCTAACTCGATTCAACTATGAAACAATAAAAATATTTAAAATATATAGGACATCAGTCAAGACCAAAAATCGAATCAAACAAAATAATTCATTCAAGGTCGAACTTGATTATCATTCTTAAGCCAATTCTTTTCCAAGCAATTCTTGGAAGGATGGCTTCTACTATTTTACTAGGGAATTCATACTCCATCCATTGTATGGAAAAGCATTTTCGAAGAAAAATATTTTTCGATTAAGGAATATACGTCAAGCAATAGAAAAGAGAAAAATTAATTTATAGATACTAATTCTCCCTCTATCATACAATCCTTTATTCCAGGCAACAAGGGGAAACCCCTTGTTATCTTTAACCCACAATTTGATAAAAATGAAACCAAAGGACCTTATGCGCACCAATTAGATACGAAGTTAAAGGGTAACATAGGAAATGGTAGGATTCATTCTGGAGTAATTTAGCATTCTATGAATAAGACCTTTAGAGAAAAGAGTAAGGCATGAAAAAGTTTCTCTTTTTATCTCGTCTCTCCCCCCTCCCCCCCCCCCCCCCCCCCCCCCCCCCCCCCGCCCTTTTCACTTCTATAGTTGCTTGTAATTATCATACTTGAATGAAAACATACCATTAGGGCTCAATTTGTTTAGAAGGAAAAGTAAATTTTAGGAATTAGTGTCATCTTTTCCATTATTTGTCACACATACGGTGAGAGAAAAGATTTTCTGGTAGAAAAGAAGGTGAAAAATGACTTCTTTTTTATAATGGGGAAGCCATAATATGCGGATCTGGATTGAGCCAAAATGAATTAGATTGGAACATAAACTTTTTAATGTCATAATAATGGACTAGAATTGGACTAAATAATCAAGCGGAACCAGGATGTTACTTTTCATTGTTTCAACATAACGATTTTTATCATTTTGAATTGCTACATACTATTACATTTGGGAAGTCACTGAGTAGGTACCCAAGATGTGAGACTTTATTACATAGGTATCTTAATATTTTAATAGTATACAATGATGTACCATGAAGTGCTAAAGTTTTATCACCCAAGTACCTTGAAGTTTAAGATTTTTAAGAATAAAGTATCATTTGCCAAAACTTGATTGATTCTAAATGAAAATTATTCACATGGAACATGAAATGAATAACATATACATATCCTCTATCATAATGAAATGATTCTTATTGTCAGAAAATACTCACTTGACACATTATTTTGATAATATATATGAAATTTATGTTAGAACATGGCCAATCGTTTGTAAAACAACTGACATAACATGTATATTTGGTTATAGTCCTTATATTAGTGTTTTTTCGGAAATTAGCCAAATTTTAACAATAATTTACCAAATTTTGACATAGGATATATTTAGATGATTAAATTTCATGTCTTATTGTCTTATCGTAAAATGACATGGTACTTAGGTGATAAGTACTCAAAGTTTAGGGTATGTAAGAGATACTTTTCCTATTTTATATAACTATATAGTTAATTTTATTTTTCTATTACTTCTGATATATGTTGTATTACTACTTATATTGTTTTATAGTCAAATGTAAGATGATTGGTGAAAAATATTTTTTTAAAAACTATACAAAACAAATTACAATATGGAAGGAATTTTTCCTTCAAAACAGATAATAAAAAAGCTCAATCAGTATTTAATTTTCCTTGAAATTTTTTTTTAAAAAATTAATTCCTAAAATTTATTTTTCCCTCTAAACAAATGAGGCTAGATATCAGTATATATATACTATTGTGTCCCCTGCATATCTCAATCTGCTTTGCTTATCAACATTAAACTGAAGAAACTAACTCACATTCTCATACACCACAAGAAGCGCTTTTTTTTAACCAAAAAACCACCTTGAAGGCTATGTATATTTATGGAGAAAATTGATTCTAGGCTCTACTTGTTTAGGGAGAAAAATAGATTCTATAAGTTTGTTTTCGTTCAAAAAATCAAAATGTAATCGAGGTTTTCTTTCATTTGTTTCAAAAGAAAACATGCTTCCATGTTATGGTGTTTTCTTGTATGGTTTAAAAGAATATTTTTTTTTACTATTCATCTTACATCTTATTATAAAATAACATAAGTAGCAATCTAACATGTATGAGAAGTAACAAAAACAAAATTGAATATCAAAGCTATATAAAATAAAAAAATTAATTTGCAGGTACTCTAAAATTTGATCATGTATCACCTCACACAAACATGTGCCCGCACGCACACACATAAGCACACAGATACATTATTGAACTCATGTTTCCCATTAACAATTTTTATTTAAAATCTCCCAACTTTTGGCAAAAGATACATGATTCATAAAATTTTTCGACTTTGGGGTAGTGGGAAACCTTTAAACTTCAGGGTACATCATTATAACTAAAACATCAAGATACCTACCTATATAGTAAAATTTCAAATCTCTAATATCTAATTTATAACTTCTTTATATAATATCATATGTCAATTCAAGATGACAAAAATTGTTTTGTTGAAACAATGACAAAGTAACATCTCGGCTTTGTTTGATTATTCGGCTAATTCTTGTCTAATGTTATAATGGTTTATGTTCCAATTAGGTTCGCTTCTATTAGGTCCAAATCTGCACAATCAGTATTGCGAAGGTTTTTGCGTCACATGGAATCATGACTTCCCCTAATTTTACAAGGGAAGTCATTTCCCACCCAGACCTTTTCCATCAACAAATGCGTGATAAATTACGAAAATGAGGACAATTTATTCCTATAATCTAAATTTTTTTCCTACCAACGGAGCCTAAAACTTGATGTAGATTTAGCTCAAATTGTATCTAATTTTCCAAGAGAAGAAATTCAGCAACAGGGTGAGAGAGGTGGCGTGGCAAACCTGCTGACTTGACGAGATGGCTTGGCAGCCATGGAGGCATGGAAGGATGACATGTAGAAAAAGCTTTCACTTGACTTAATCCTAGTGAGCAGCCACTAAGAACTAGATTTGCCCTTTTTGAATAAACAAGCAATTCTTTTAGCAAGCTGCCAAGTTAGTGCCTCAAATTAATATATATCAGGAAAAGCAAGCAGCCCTATTGATGCTTTCCTGGATCACCAAGCAAGCAGCTCCTAGGGAGGCATCTCATTCGACCATTTTCAAAGCTAGTGTTCTTTTTGCTCCCTAAACACCTGGGCTGCTACTTGGGCACCATTTCAGCCATACACTTTTCCCCCTTAACCTAAGTTTTGATTACTTTTGATTATACTACGTAATCAAGCCCATTATTTTACATTTTGTAATGTTCAGTTTGCTGGCTATAAATACTAGCCATGATACTTGTAATTCTCTTCAAGTTGAATGAAGTAAATACAAACCGAGGACTTTCTTTTTAAACCTATGTCACTTGGTTTTGCCTTGTGTGGTGGTTTATTGGCTTGTATCCTTTGTGGTGGTGGTTTAGTTTGTATCCATATTGGTGGTAGGCCATGGTGATCAGAGTAGATACGATTATGTGTGCTTATCCTTAGTGGTTTGACACACATCCTTAGGTATTTGGGTGCACTTGTCCTACCTCAATTATCTCCATTTTTTAGGTTTTATATACCCCACAATAGTCACAAAATCCTTAGAACTACTTCAAAACTGGCTTTCCCAAACTGCAGTAGGATTTTAGTTTTCCTTATAGTCCGTTTGGAATTAAGAAAGACATGAGGCAAAAAAAAAAGTTGAAGGGAAAGAAAATAAAAGAAAATGATTTATTTTCCCCTTGTTTGAAAGTCAAGAAAAATAATCGATATTTTTTCCTTTGTTTGGTTGGAAGAAATTAAGCGGGAAAAAAAAAAAAACAACTATTGTCTAACCTAATAAAATATATTTTCGTGGTATCATTTGGCCTTTGTGAACTTTTCTGATAATCTATCTTGATAATGTTTGGGAATTTACTATTTAGCTATAAGCAACATACCTAGTGTATCAAGGGCTCCTGCCTAAGCAGGGTCCTGGGGGGACGGATGTACGCAGCCTTCCCCCTTCAGGGTATTACCCCTGAAGAGAGGCTATTTCCGAGTTGCCCCAACCTGAGGGTGAGGACTTCCCAGAAGATCACCCATCCTGGTACTGCTCTCGTCCAAGCACGCTTAACTTCGGAGTTCTAATGGGATCCGATGACGGCGTGTAGGTACCCTCTTTGGTACTGTTTAGGTATCCTGAGGTACACTAAGGTCTAAAATTTTAAAGAAAATTGGTTCAAATATCTTCAGATTTTATTATGCATTTTTTAGGCGTCTAGAGGTTTGGAAATGTTAAACTTTGGTGATTTTTTTTTCGAGTATCATCCCCATTGCATTGTTAGTGCTTCCTTAAATACACTTATCATTTATATTAAACATAATTTAAAATTTTTGAACATATGTAAATATTTCAAAAATTTTTTAAATAGCTTAAATATTTAAAATATGTAAATATTTTAAAAAATTCAAAATTTTAAAATAGCTTAGATATTTAAAAACTATAAATATTAAAAATACAAAATATTTTCTAAATAATATATATTTTTAGTATATTGATATTTTTAAACTATATGAATATATTTTAAATATATATTAAATACTTTTGAAATATTTAATATATTTTTTAAACATTTACAAAATTTTTAGATTTTTAAAATATTTTAAAAGATTTAAATATTTTTCAAAAAATGATGACAAAAAAAAAATGTACTTTTGAAATTTTAAGATTTAAATTTAATGTAAATGGAAATTCAGTTTTACATATATATATATATATTTTAAGTGTATGTTAGCATAAACTAACGGAACCTTAATAGAGTTGTATGATGGTAGCTAAAAAAATAAAAGTTATGAAAGTCTAAGGTGTCTCGAAATCTCAACGTGGTACCTAAACCAAATTTTAACGACACTTGGGTACCCTTCGAAGTATAAGGATTATATTGATAAGGTGTTTTTTTTTTCTTTTTTGAGCACATATCAATGAGGTATTTAAATGATATTACCCTATCTAGTTTATACTTATGATATACCGAATGCATACATCGTTTGAGTTGATATTCATGATTTTTTAATTTTCCTATCTATTTCAAAAGAAAAATAATTTTCTTCAAGATCCATTATAAATTTATAAAATTTTCCATTCAAATATTTGTTTTTTTTCGTATTTTTCTTGTATTCTAAATACTGGAAATGTCATTCCTTCAAACTTAAATACCGTAACTTTAACAGAAAAGAGAGATACGCTCATTGAAGTTTCCAATCCGACACAAAAGCTTTCGAAAAATAGTTAACATTACCGTGAACGGCGTGGGCTTTGAGGATGACGTCATCTTCAGTTGCGGAGAAGGGGCGGTGCTGGACGGTGGGGCAGAGCTGATTACACCACCGGAGGCGGCACGACTTGCCTGACCGCCCCGGGATGGAGTCGCTGATGGTTGACCAGTTACAAGGCCCATGGAGTTTGACCAGCTCGATCAGGGCAGCATCCTCTTGTTGGGTCCAGGATCCCTTCACTTTATAATGATGGTCATGGTCATGGCGGTCCTGATCGTGGGTCCCACCATTAGGGGTAAGGTGGGTCCCCATGACGTCACTTTTTCTCTCTAGAAGTCGGTTGAGCTCTCTCTCTCTAGAAGGTTATTAATAAGAAAGAAGTGTGAGAGAGAGAGAGAGAGAGGGGGAAGTTGTAACTGAAGTTAGTTTAGCAGTTTAGGTTTACCTTTCGGTTTTCAGGGATACACGCGGTATGCATTGGAACAAAAAACATTAGAAAAATTATCGGTCAAATATTCCGAGATTTGATTATTTATAGGGAATCTCAACAATGAAAAATGAGATACATAAACCAGAACAAATTTGTGTTGGAACTCAAAAGAAATAAATTAAATATTTAGATTTAAAAGATTATTCAAACAAAATTACAGAAAAATAAGTAGGATAATGTTATTATTAGAGTACAATTGTTATTATCATGATAACTTTGTTATTATCATTCTCTATAAGTCGCTTTATTACTGCAATAATAAGAACACTAAATGAATACACGACAAATGACAATCAAAAGTAACTATGGTTAAGTCATCCTACAGCACCTAGGTACTCTACGTCAAAATTTTAAGAGTTTTTATACGAATCTGACCAATTTTGTACATGAGATTTTGATATTGTACAAAACGATAGCATATATAGTAATGTTAATATTCACAAAAAAGGTTCAACAAATTGTGATATAAAATTCATCAAATTTTGATGTAACCTACCTAAATACTGTCGAAATTACATGTTATGTTAGCATTTCTAGTGAAGATAATAATACTAATATATTAACAGAATCATGTTCCATTTTCGCAGTTTTTTAACTACAATATATCACTTTCGATAAAATGGTACCTGACTGATAAAATTTTAAAACTTCAGATTACTTAAGTGTAAAAAATTAATATACAGAATTTTGTCACTTAAATTATTAATATAGAATGAGTATTTAATATTTAGGTAGCTTAATATTTTAATATACATGCAGAAGCATGTATTTGAGGTTCTATAAGTAACATACCCAATGCTCCAAGGGCTCCCGCCTAAGCAGGGTCTGGGGGGCCGGATGTATGCAGCCTTCCCCCTTTAGGGTATTACTCTTGAAGAGATGTTGTTTATGAATGCCCTCAACCTAAGAGTGAGGACTTTCCAAGAGGTCACCCATCCTGATACTGCTCTCACCCAAACACACTTAACTTCGGAGTTCTAATAGGATCCAGTGACGGCGTGTTGGTACCCTCTTCAATATGTCTTTGAGGTTCAACTGTATATTATTATTTTGGTACTCAATACTAAAAATTGATGAATTGACATTGTAAGATTACATAGATTACAGGTAGGAATTGTTAATATACTACATAATTATAATAATATATACAAGTTACAATGATATTTTCAACATAAACTTAACAGATTAGGATAAAATTCATCAGATATTGATATGTGATATCCATATATAGCCGAAATTATGTGTCATTTTAATATTTTTGGGCAAAATATCATCGAACTTTGACGATATATATATATAGGGTGGCGTTCTTATAAGAGTGCGAGATGGGCGAATCCTAGCCCTCCATTGTAATGGACGGCCAAGATTTGTTGAACATTAAAAAATAATAATAATTTATAGCCAATACCTCTTCATGGGGCAGAAAGAAAGAAGGAATAAGTGAAAGATATTATTTTTTTTTTAATACTCAATAAATCTTGGCTGTAAAATATTTTTTTTAGTGTTCAATAAATTTTGGCCGTTCATTACAATAGAGGGCCAGGATTCGCCCTCTCACGCTGTCACCGTCTCATAAGAACGCCACTATATATATATATATACAGCTTTAGCATTTTTGAGAAAAAAAAATCGAATTTCAATAATAGGATAACTAATTGATAAAAAATCGGACCATTAGTACCCGAGTGATACACCTTTTAAACCTTAGTATACTTTATTTTATACATTAAAATATCAAAATACTCATATGATAAATTGTCAAACTTTTGCTTACCAGGCGATGTGCCATATATTTACATATTTTATTCCTCATTTCTATGACATATTCAGCTTTTACATGTGTGGTTTATTATAATCTAGGTACATTTAAGCTTGGAGTGCATTATAGCAAACAAAGGTTGAAAAGAGACGAAATCAAGCGTAATCGAGGCATATTGATACGAACTTAGATGAAATCTAGCTCAATCAATGGGAATCACAAGCAAATATGGGGCTACAGAGCAATAACGGCTGCCCCATTGTATGTATTTGTATATATATTGATAGTGTAAGCTCTAAACCTAGAGCTTTTTACATGTAAGAAAGGGAAGAAGACATAGATAGGGTTTTGAGGGAGAAGAAGGAGGCACACAATAATCACATGCCTAACCCAAACTAACTCCTTAATATATATAGTGAAAATATCTAAAAATATCTTGTAAAATATCTACTAGTGACGTGGCAAAGGTGGTGAGCAGGGGGTGTCGCCCTCTGCTGGAAGAATAGATGCGGATGGTCTTGTCGGCAAGCTTGGCGGTTGAGATCCAAGTGGAAGCAAGGAAAGCGCCAAGGCAATGTTTGAAACAGGGCAACTTAGCAGATACTTGGCGGGTGCTGCAGCGCTAAGTTTTTATCAATGCCACCCCCTTGAGATGATCCTCGTCCTTGAGGATCGAAGGTAGGGAAGCGAAGTTGGAAGTCATGGAGGTACTCCCAAGTAACATCAGCGGCATCTCTGGCCAACCCACTGAGCTAAAACTTAAGTTGCAGCAATTCAGAGGCTTTCCTTGACAAAGACCACGACAAGTAACTCTCGTTTGTAAACAGGCATTCCTCAATGACGGGGAGCAAGAGTATGACTGATAAAAGCCAAAGGCCGGCCTTCTTGGATGAGGATGGCGCGAATTCTAGTACCAGAGGCATTCGTTTCGATAATGAATGTCTTGGCGAAGTTGGGGAGAGCAAGCACTAGTGTCGTGGTTAGGGCGCCTTTCAAGCGGTTGAAGGCGTTCTTTTCATCTAGGTCTAGAGGAAGTTGTCCTTTCGAAGGAGATCGGTTACCGGTTGAGCTATGACGTCATACTAAGCAATAAACTGGCGATAATAATCCGATAGGCCCAAAAACTCGTGAATTTGCTTTAAGGTCTGGAGGCGCGGCCAATTGGCGACTGCCTTGATTTCTCGTGGATCGGTGGAGACTCCTTCACCGGAAACAAAATGCCCCAGATATTAAATGCAGCAAGTACCAAACATGCACTTGGCACAATTGGCAGTTAGGTAATTGGCACGGAAGACACTTAGAACTCTCCCGATATGAGAAAGATGAGAAGACCATGTACTGCTATATACGAGAATGTCATCGAAAAAGACAAGGACGAGCTGTCGGAGATACGGCTGAAAGATGTCATTCATTAAGCTTTGGAAGGTAGACGAAGCGTTTGACAATCCAGAAGGCATCACATTAAATTCATAATGACCGCAGTGTGTATGGAAAGTCGTCCGTGGAATATCCTCGTTTGCTATACGGATCTGCCAATAATCGAATTTGAGGTCTAGTTTACGGAAGAATGAGGCGCCCTCCAACTCTTCAAGTAATTCTTCGAAAATTAGAATAGGGAACTTATCCTTAACGGTCATTTTGTTAAGGGCCTGCAGTCAACACAGAGGCACCAAGTTCCGTCCTTCTTCTTGACGAGTACTACTGGTGAAGTAAAACGCGAGGTGACATTCTATATAATGCCAACTTGCAACATCTCCTTGATCAGAGAATCAATAATGTCTTTTTGAAAAAAGGGATAGCGCCAAGGCCGGAGGTTTACGGGGTTACTGCCATCTTTCAACGGAATCCTGTGATTTAAGAATGGGCAAGATAGCGGAGGCTTTGCCTTAGTGGTAAAAACATCATCATAGCCAATAAGAAGCTTTTGCAAAGCGGATGGTATCTACTGATTAGGCGGATCCATTTGTACCTAGAGCAGACAAGACGAGTCAGATGCAGTGGTGACTGATAATGCGAAGAAAGAAGCAAGCGTAGTCAAAAGCGAAGATAGCTTGCTATCGGTAATGGGCTTCAAGGGCGAAAAGTTGATACGGCGAAGCGTATATCGGCGCCGCGAATAGTAAATTCCATTAACAGCTCAGAAAAATCCCAAGTAATGTTACCGTGAGTGTGTAGCCATTGAATTCCCAAAATCATGTCACAATCGGATAAGGGAATAAGAAGCATGTCAGAATCAAAATGTGCATCCAATAGCCACCAAGAAAAATTGCTACAGATACCGGCACATAATATTTGCTTGCCGTCTACTACCGTGATCGTGGGGCGAATGGCGACATCAATGGAATACCCCAACAACTATGCAAGATTGGCGTCAAGGAAATTATGTGTGCTGCCACTATCAATCAAAATACTGAGGGAGCACTTATCACACTGGCCCATGACCCGCATTATCTGGCATTGGGAAATCCTTTCTAATGCGTGTATAGAGATGTGGGTATCAGAAACTGGGTCTGGGTCTGGATCAATGTCCAGCATCATCGGATCAGGTAAGGCGTCTTCCTCATCTGCCTCTAGCCAAAACACCCTGGCATGATTGTGCACGGGGCATTGATGACCTGGCATGAAATGGTCACGCCAATAGAAATAGAGATTACGGGTACGGAAGTTATCTCGCTCTGCTGGAGTCAAGCTAAGCTGGCCTTGAAGCAGGGGTTGTGGTGTGCTAGCCGTTAGTGGCAATAGACACTAGGGAGGACAAGGGGGTGGATTCACGGGGAAAGGCCCTCAGAGGACTTGGCGAGGGTAGTATTGGCGATGATCTCATTGAACTCTTGCCGGATACCCTCTTAAGGTAAGCACAATTGTGCTCTTGCAATTTAGCTAATAATACGGCATCATGTAACATTTGAGGCATAAATATGAGGATTCCTCCCGAAATGTCCTCACGAAAACCCCCCAACAGTAAGCTAACCTTTTATTCTTCCGTCAATTCGCATTTATTCACAAACGACTCAAATTTGCCAAAGTGTTTTCCAACTCGTTTCATTTGGCAGAGTTTCATGACCTCCATGAGGGAATTATCAGCTGACTCCACGAATTTACCTCGGATTCATTGGGCGTAAACATCCCAAGGGACGACAACATCACGAGGCCATGATTCTTCAAAAGAATCATGCCACTCTTGGGCATCCCCTTCCAACACTACACTCGCCAGCATAACTTTTAACTCATCCAGCATTGTACTAATAACAAAATACCTTCCACAGTGATACAACCAACCATCCACCCCTCTACCACTAAATTTAGAAATTTCAATCTTAGAAAATCGAGTTGGGGCTTGGTAGTTACCTTTTGCATTGGCCGGAAAGACCATTACGGCATCACTTGCTCGAGGAGAAAGCGGGACCATGGATACGGGAGCTGGCGGCTAGACCTAACTGTTCACCAGGTGAGCGAGACTAGCAACTAGCACTGAGATGCCATTAACGACCTCGCAAAGCTCTTCTCAGAGATCATTAAATGACCTTTCCAATGCTGTATGGTGCCGATCATTGGACTCCTCAATTTCTCTCAAGGTAACTTGTGACAATGTTCCCTCTGCCATGGCTGATTTCTGATCAAAACCAACAAAATTCCGAGCGAAGGATGAAGTGCTCTGATACCAATTGATACAAACTTAGATGAAAAATAGCTCACTCAATGGGAATCACAAGCAAATATGGGGCTATGGGGCAGTAAAGGCTGCCCCGTTGTATGCATTTGTATATATATTAATAGTGTAAACTCCAAAAATGGAAGTTCTTAAATGCAAGAAAAGAGAGAAGACATAGATAGGGTTTTGGGGGGAGAAGAAGGCACATAATAATCACATGCCTAATCTTAACTAACTCCATACTATATACAGTGAAAATATCTAGTAAAATATCTACTAGTGACATGGAAAAGGTGGTGAGCTGGGGATGTCGCCTGCTACTGGAAGAAGAAAAGCGGATGCTCTTGGCGGCAAGCTTGGCGGCTGAGATCCAGGTAGAAGCAAGGAAGGCGCCAAGGTAATGTTTGAAAGACGGGAACTTGGATGGGTATTTGGCGGGTGCGGTAGCGCTAAGTTTGTATCACATATTTTAAGACTACTCTAAGAAACCCAACCACATGTGTCAAAGAAGGACCAATTGGTTCGTAATTCAGTAATTCAAATCAATCTCGTAAAGTTTCGAGTATTAAGTGACCAATCGGCATGAAGTATCGATCGGTCAGCAATCCGCAATGGGACGAACTTACAGTGGGGCTGTCGATCGATCGGGAGCCAAAGCCAATCAATCGGCTAGCTACAGAGAGTGAGCCGATAGTCAATCCATAGGCTAGCCGATCGGTTGACATTCTCCGTAGCATAACCTAGGTCATGCTACGGGTATAAATATAAATGAGAAGACTTATATTTGGTATCTTTTGCGTACGCCTCCTCTCCTTCACTCCTTCCCGAAGCTGCTACGAGATCCAAGAAGGTTCTTGAATGCAGAAGGGCAGGTGGTTGAAGTGCAGGAGAAATCAAAGCAAGGATCAATGTCAATGTTTATTGAGGGAGTCTTTGCTTTCAAGGTTTATTCATGGTTTTCTCTTTTTTAGATTTTATGATGTATAAAACTGCCATTGAGGAATAGACCCTTTTTATTTAGGGATGAAGGATAGGTAGCCGTCTCTATCCCCGATTTATAATTTTCTTTTGAAAATGGTTTTGTTATATTATTTACACACACTTGTGGGGAATTATTCATTGTGGTTTGATTTTCTTTGTGTGTGCTTGTAGCCATGTTAAGATCTCCAAATTATTAGCTCTTGTCTATGAGCTTACAGCCTAGACCATAACATGACTGATTTTAACGCGTGGTCAGGGTTGTAGTTGTACTCAGCCCTGAACAAAATCTTTTATATAGGTTAATAATGAATTAGGGGTAAGAAAGAAATTAAATAGTGCGAATAAGATAATCTATGCTACACTTAGGGTGATATGGTAGGTTATGCTTTTAGACTAGTTCATTACCCTAAACCCTAGTTTAAATATTAACCCGAGCTTAATGCATGTAGCCTAAGTCTTCTAAATCTTTATCATAGTGGAATATAGTAAAGAGATACGAGTAAAACTACCCAAAATTTATTCCTAGGACTAATCTCAATTGAATTGTCACCTTTAGTATAGACTTTATTGCTTTCTTGAATTAACTGCTCAACCAATCAACAAAAAAAACCCAAAATCAATTCACTTATTAATAGCGAAATCTGACTTAATTCTGAGTCCCTGTGAATTAGACCCATATTCCCGACTAAGCTACGACGAACTCTTACGCTTGCAAGTAAACTGTTTAAAATACTCTTTAAAATCACATCAGTGGGTTTTAAATTTCCTACATATAAATGATGAATATGATTAATTTAATATTATTTTTATTTGATTACAAATTTGTATGTATTATTAAATAAATAAATTAACTTTATTTCGTGTTTTTCTTTATATATATATATATATATATATATATATATATATAATGACAATTTGCAACATTTGTAGGTATTTCTTATATGATTATTATTGTAAGTATTGGATATTTTTCAGGTACAATTTTATAGCCGAGTTTGGATATTATTAAATATCCTAGAATATTATATATATATATATATATATATATATATATATATATATATATATGTATGTGTATGTGTATGTGTATATCTGTATGTGTATATATGTGTGTATATATTTATATATGTATGTATATGTGTGTGTGTATATACGTATATATGTGTGTGTGTGTGTGTGTGTATATATATATATATATATACACCTGCTTTCTTCATGATTAAGAAACCTCCACCGCTTAAATCATGTATAAATAGCTGTGGAAGTAGCAGCAAGCAAAGCAGTGAGAGCAGGAAAGAAAAGTTGAAAGTGATATTCACAGTGAGATTTTGAGAAAAATTTTAATAATATAATGTTGAGAGAATTATTTGAATAGAAGAATAACTTCTCTGGTTCTCTACTTCTTATACAGAATACTTGCTATTTTTCTTCGAGTATATTTGAGTTGGTATTTTTGTTCTCTTCCTTTTGAGTATAATATGACTATAGTTTTATAACAAGTTATCAGCACGAGTCTCTAGCTAGCTGAGGATCGTTATATACTCGAGGTAAGGTTTCATTCTTCAATCATTGTGATTTTAATCATGTCTAATTTTACTGATCTTGAATTTACTACTCTTGATATATCTGGAAAAAATTATTTGCCTTGGACCCTTAATGTTGAGATTCACCTTGATGTTATGAATCTTGGAGATCTAAAACAATGATATTTCTCAAGCATCATATCCCTGAAGGATTGAAAGCTGAGTATGTTACTATAAAGGACTCGTATGTCTTTTGGTTGAATTTAAAGGAGAGGTTTGATCATCAAAAGTTTATGATCCTCCCTAAAGCTCGCTATGAATGAATTCACCTGCATTACAAGATTTTAAAACTGTAAGCGAGTATAACTCTGTTGTATTTAGTATTACCTTCCAATTGAAATTATGTGGAGAAAATATTATTGTGAAGGATATGTTAAAGAAAACGCTCTCTACTTTTCATATCTCAAATATGCTCCTACAGTAGCAATATTGAGAACGAAGATTCAAAAAATACTTAGAGTTAATATCATGTCCCCTCGTTCTTGAATAAGACAATAAATTGTTGATGAAAAATCATCAGTCATGACCAATTGGATTTGAACCATTCCCTGAAGTGAATGCTTTGACACACAACCATCAGGGACATGGTTAAGGTCATAAACGTGGAGGTGGTCAGGGCCATGGACAAGGTTATAGTCACAGTCATAATAACTGAATCTATGGTACCCAGAATGGACCAAAATTCAAGAAGTCCACAAATGATGAGGAGATAAAACAGAAAAGTGAAGGAAAGAGAAAAAAATTATTTTTTGTATTTTTTACTTTGCATATTCATGACTGGTTGATGCCTACTTTTTATTACTCGTTCATTATTCATATGGTCGGCTATGCTGCCTACTTATTATCAGTTATTCATATGGATGGCTTTGCCACCTACTTATCATCAGTTACTTATATGCCTATTTTTCGTTAATGATTATATGTATTTTATGTTTGAATATGAATAGTGAAAATTCATGTCTCAAAGACAATATAACAATAATGGGCATTCTAAACTTAATTAAAGGCTCTAGAAGAGTACATATCATGTTTCCTGAAAAAACAACATTTTTCATAAGTCAGACTATCTATTTAGTCTCAAGATACCCTTCGAGATGGTTAACCAAAAATTAACGGATCCAAAAAAACTTTTATTTTATAGCATGACTATTTTACCCATTCGGGTATAAAAATGATTAAGAGAATTGTTGAAAATTCTCACACCCATTGAAAGACTAGAAGATTTTTATATCAGATTAAACATCATGTGCTGCTTAAAGGCAAAAGCGATTACTATATACTCAATTGAAATTGAGTTTGGGTCCCATGTATTTGAAGAAATATTAAATAGGACATATATGAGCCAATTATTTAATCACAAGGACCAAGTCGGTATTATATGATATTAAAAGAGGCCTCTACCCGTTTGTCACATGAGTGTGGATAATACACTTATGATGTGATATTTGTGAAACTCCTTGCATAAATAATCCGACTATAAACTCGAGCCGTGGATTATATTATTTGATAATGCAGGAGAATTTATATCCGAAGAATTTAATGATTATTGTATGGGAGGAATTGCCACATAGCCCACGTACATACATATAATAATCTTGCAGATTTTTCTGATTGAACGCCTGCAGCGAATGGCTAGACCATTATTATTGCCAACTTTTACATGGGTACATGTTATGATACATGTTGCAGCACTAATCATAGATCTTCCTAGTACAACTTCTCTTTGACAAGAATCAGATACATATCCCATCTATGGATTTAATTATATATTGTATGCCCCAATTACTCCACCTCAATGCTGAAAGATGGGTCTAAAATGGGGACTTGGAATCTATATCAAGCTTGAAGTCCCGTGAAGAATAAAATATCTGGAGATGTTAACTGAAAACGTTTTACAAGCATAGTTTGCTGATTGTCAATTTGATAAAACAAGGTTTCCAGAATCAGGGGCAGAAAATCGAAAGTTGGAAAATGAGAATTTATGTGAAATGCATCATTGAACTAGGAGTTCAAAGAATTGTTTACTCGTCAAATATTACAAGACAATTCACAGATGTATTCACTAATGGAAAGAGGGTGACCAAATAATCTGTCCCCACTATAGATGCTCCTACTCGAATTAATATCACAATCGAGCGATATTTTAATATATTGACAAGTGCATCCATTGCACACTAGAAGTGCGATGGATGTATCAATTCCAAATATTTGAATATGAGAAAGAAAAAGGGGCAATAGAAAAGATTGGTCCCTCTATTATGAAACTCTTAAGGTGAAAAACTCTGCAGAGATTATAATATGTATAAATGAAATTCCTCAAGATTATCAGGTACCTGAGACTACTGAAACTACTGAAAGTAGTGAAACTATTGGAATTATGATGATAAAGAGATCTCTATAAATTATGGGATATGATGGAACCAAAATGGAAATTGATCAAATGTTTGTATATACAGTAACTACTGATTTGATGGAAGAAATTGAAAAATCTTGAATAGGAGTTTGTTCAAGAATGCCAACAAAAAAATGATTGACTCAAAATAGAAAGACGCAATTCAAGCTGAATTAGGTATATGTAATTTTTGGACTAGTAGTCCAAATACCTAAAAGAGTAAAACTTGTAGGCTACATGTGAATGTTGGTGCGAAAAATAATGAGGTGGTAAAAAGCACAATTTGTAGCCCAAGGTTCATCACAGAGACCAAAAATTGATGGGACATATATACATGGATGCAATTAATCTGGTGGTCTCTATATGCAACTTATAGATGTGATAACAGCTTATTTATATATATATATATCATTTGAGATGATATTTATATGAAGTCCTTGAAGGATCAAATATGCCGGAAGCATATAGTTCAAAACGGCAGTACATATCTACTAAAAGAGAGATATGTTTATAACATCATGACTCTTAAAGAGTTTGAAAAAGCTGTTACGCACTAAAATTAAGAACTCGAGAAAAAAGATCTCGAAAAAAGAAAAGACTCTGTCTTGACTTGTAGATCGAGCACTAATATGATGGAGTATTACTCTGTTGATCAACTTATACCATTACGGTACTTAAGTGTCTAATATGTCATTTAGTGCCTCAATTGTATTTGATTCGTTGATAAAAATAAAGACTCTTTCGGTTCTCAATGAGGTAACGAATGAATCATTGGTCTTAAAAGTACCATGCCTTGGTATAATTGATGCAATAATATAGTCGTCACACAACTGGGTATAAGCCTTCTTCCATCAACTTGTCACTAGTATATGATATGGGGTTAAATGTTTATCCTAATGGATCAACCAATATACATTATTCTGGTATGCCAAGCTTACAATTAATTTTATATGCAAGAACTGATTATATAGTTGACAGGCACCAGGTAAGTGATAGGCATATGCTATTTCGCTATATAACTATACTGCTATGTTTTGGCATTCACTAACAATTGCAGTTACTACTGAGACATTTGCACTTTATGAGAAAATAGAGAATGGGTAACGTCAAGGCCCTTGATTCAGCATAATTTGTAAACTTTCAAAGATCAGAGTGAGTCTAATACCACCCTATAAGGATAAGTCTGCATTGTTCAAGAAAAAGAAAGTTCATAGAACCAGTGCACTTTAAAGAAGTCCTTTTCACTCTTAAGCTTCTCGAAGAAAGATGAAGTACATGTTCACTCAAGAACCTAGAAGAGTTATTCAAGAAAATAAACACAACAAACTTCGGAGAAATCGACACAAGATTGGCATTCGCCAACCCCAAGACATCCCTTGTTAATGTGCGCCCATGAGAGGGAGTTAAATAAGCACTGTACTCTTTTTTCCCTTCGCTATAGTTTTTTTCACTGGGTTTTTTCCTTGCAAAGTTTTTAACAAGAAAATTTAGGAAGTGTATATAACTTGGACACCATGCACTTTTAAGAGTGTTATGTCCTGCACTATTGTAAAGGAAAATATCCAAAGGAGGAGTGTAGTAAATATTGGATATTTTTTGGGTACAATTTTATAGTCGAGTTTGGATATTATTAAATATCCTAGAAAATTAGAAATTATATAAAATACATATATATATATATATATATATATATATGTATATATGTGTGTGTGTATATATATATATATATGTATATATGTGTATATATATATATATGTATGTATATATGTGTGTATATATATATATATATATATATATATATATATATATATATATATATATATATGTATGTATATATGTGTATATATATATATATATATATATATATATATATATATATATATATATATATATATATGTATATATGTATATATGTATATATATCTATGTGTGTATGTGTGTGTGTGTATATGTACCTGCTTTCTTCATGATTAAGAAACCTCCACCTCTTAAATCATGTATAAATAGCGGTGGAAGTAGCGGCAAGCAAAGTAGTGAGAGCAGGAAAGGAAAGTTGAAAGTGATATTCACAATGAGATTTCGAGAAAAATTTTAATAATATAATATTGAGAGAATTATTTGAATAGAAGAAAATTTTATCTGTCTCTCTAGTTCTTATACAAAATACTTGCTATTTTTCTTCGAGTATATTTGAATTTGTATTTTTATTCTCTTCCTACTGAGTATAATATATCTATAATTTTATAACAATTATGATCTAACAATATGTGGTGGCAATTATATATTTTTCAAGTGGTATTAAAATAATGCATTATTTTTTTGATTAGAAAAAGCCTGAAGGCTAAGGCTATTCATTACTATCAAAAGAAATGGCCCTCAAAATAGAGGGAGGGGGGAAAAAAACCTAGTCATGAGCACAGAAACCAGACCGATGAAATAAAGCCACCTCATGAGCTACACCGTTAGCTAACCGAGCGACCCAAGAAAACGAAAAGGAAAAGAAAACAGAACATAAAGACATAATATCAGCAATAACAGACACAATCTCCCACGGAGGCACCACCATAGACTTAACCGCTTAGATAACTTCTAGAGAATCTGATTCAAATATGATTGAAGATAAACCTTGATGTTGAGCCAAAACAACAGCAGCTCTTAATGCACAGCATTCAGCAATCAAAGGAGAGGTAGCAAAAGATGACCCGCACCATCCATCCACCACCAACCCTAATGAAACACGCACAACCACAGCAAGGGATGAAGGCCTTTGCACACTACTCCAGCTAGCATCAACATTTAGCTTAAAACAACCATTAGGTGGAGGACTCCATCCAATAACAGGGGTCACGACAACCTGAGGAATAGGAGAAGAGCATTGAGGAAAAATGCATGTCTCCACCAACGCCTGATGAGCAACCCAAATTGGGTCATCATCCAAACCTTGAAAAATAAACCTGCATCTGGACTTCCACAACCACCAACAAATTAAAAGAAAAAAAAAAAACGCACATTGTGAGCAAAAGATTCCACGAAGGACGACCACCAAGTGGGGAACCTCGGGAAACTGACAAAGTTTAGTATATACCTAACTTTTGAACGAAACCAAACTGCTTTTGCAAACGGGCATAAGAAGAAAATATGATCAACAGTCTCAGGTTGTGACCCACACCGAGGACATAAACCTAAGGAGGAAGCCCCCCATTTCACTAGGTTCCCATTACATGCCAAAGCATCATTTAAAACTCTCCACAAGAAAACCCGGACCTTTGGAGTAATCGGAGCCTGCCAAATACAATTCAGAACTTTTCAGTCTAGAGCACCCGAGGAGGAAGCCCAAGCACGCATAACATCCGCTTCTGTATCAAGATACCATCTCACATAACCCAACTTGACATTATATACCCCCTTTCTATTCCATACCCAGATAAGCTTATCAGGAATGGTTGATCTGGAGATCGGAATATGTTTAATGGCAAAGGGTGGATACCCTAAAAGTTGAAACAATGCCAAGGAGTTCCAGGTACGCATCTCCGGGACAGTGAGGTTAGCCACTCTAACTAAGCCCAAACGCAGTGCCTCGCTTTGGG
This sequence comes from Simmondsia chinensis, assembly GCA_018398585.1. NCBI lineage: Eukaryota > Viridiplantae > Streptophyta > Magnoliopsida > Caryophyllales > Simmondsiaceae > Simmondsia > Simmondsia chinensis. Next base: position 28,664,099 of record JAGTTD010000008.1, on the reverse strand, counting down.
TGGGAGGCGTAATACCCTCCGAGACCCACCTTTTATCCCAAGTAAGAATAGACTGACCATTATTAATTTTCCATCTCATCCCCTTGGCCAAGAAATCATGCCCAATCAGACAACTACGCCACAAGCAAGAGGGTAGCCGTCCCACCTTAGCACCCATCAAGTCACCATCCGGGAAGTAGATACCTCTCACAACTGTGACCTAGAAGGCAGTCGGATTTTCTAACATGCGCCAAACCTGATTGGTTAACATAGAAGTATTAACCCCTTCCATATCACAAAAACCCATCCCACCATACCCTTTGGGCCGAGCCGACCAGTTCATACCAACCCAAATGTGTTTCCAATCCTCAACCTAACCCCTCCACCAAAATCATGCAATCAAGCCATTGATCTTTTTGCACATAGAAGAAGGAATTGTGAAACAATGGAATATGTATTGGGGAATGGCACTCAGCACCGATTTAATAAGGACTTCTCTACTCGCATGAGATAGTAGAGACGACCTCTAGGCTTGTACCTTCTTTTTAATTTTATCGAGCAAAAAACTCACAAGACTTTGTTTAATCCTCCCCCACAACAATTGTAACCCCAAATATTTCTCATCCAAATCAAGAGACTTAACCCCAAGAAAGTCCATACAAGCTCTACGCATATCACGTGGGGTATTACTAGAAAAGAAGGCAATTGATTTATCAAAATCAACACTTCGTCTTGAAGCCCCACAAAAGGCTTCAACGACCCCTTTTACCTCCCTGACCACATCAAGATTAGCCTCACACGCAAATAAGCAATCATCCCCGAAGAAAAGGTGGGACAGGAGAGGGGAGTGTAGTGAGATAGAAAATCGGTGCCCACGAGAGCTAGGTGCCCACGAGAGCTAGCAACCGCCCTAATAATAAGAATCGAAAGTACCTCCATAACCATGATGAAAAGATATGGAGAGAGCGGGTCGCCCTGCCTCAAACGCCTCCCTAGTTTGATCGAAGATAGACATGTACCATTAACCACGGGACTAACTGAGATTGACCTCACACAGGACATAACACGCTGAACAAAAGGCACGCTTATCCCGAGCTTAATCATAAACCCTTCATGAAAATCCCAGTTAACCTTGTCATAGGCCTTACTAAGATCAATTTTCAAGGCCATATAGGACCTCCTCCCCTACTTTTTCTACTTAAAGGCATTGAATATTTCATGGGCAATGATGATATTGTCCTGAATTCGTCTACCCTTCACAAAAGCTGTTTGGACCGATGAAATGACATGCGGTAGAAGAGGTTTTAATTTGAAATGGTTTTATAGGAAAAGTTGCAAAGACTTATAAGGCAAAATTGAGTTACACTTTCCGGATTTGAGACTTTCGGGATTAAATTAGTGGAATTAAGGTCACCAAGAAGTACTTACAAGGCAAAAAATGATTTAACGATAGCACACACATCACCACATATCATACTCCAAAACTCCATATAAAAAATACCTGGAAAACCGTCGAGACCTAAAGCTTTAAGGCTTCCAAGCTGATCTATAGTGGTTTTAATCTCCAAATCTACCACCTGTGCTTCCAAACTCAGATTATTGTCTATGGAGAAGCGGTTCGGGACAACATTTAAGACTGGTTCAAGACCCGAACTCTCACGAGCAGTAAACAATCCTCTGAAGTATCGCTGCAACAAGTGCTGAACCTCACGGTCATCTTCAACCCATTAACTCGCCTCGATTTTCAGCCTCCTAACCAGGTTCTGAGATCTCCGAACAACTGTGGAGCAATGGAAAAACCTGGTGTTTCTGTTCCCTACCTGTAACCAGTCAATCCTGGATCTCTGCTTCAAAAACAATTCCTCTTCCTTCCAAACTTTATCAAGTTGGGCTTGAAGAGCACATTCTTCAGCATTGGTATTTGGATCGAAGGAAGCACTCTGCATAGCTTGTAGCCTCTCTGTGATGCGCCGAGTATCACCCGCCATATCTTGTCTCACTCTTCTATTCCACTCTGACAGCAAATTTCGGCATTTATTCATTTTGTCTACTAGGGCATTCACTTCTAACACAGGGCCATTCGAATTCCAATCATTCTGAACTATATTAGCACACTCCTCTCTCAGCAACCATTTAGCTTCAAATCTGAATCAAAACTTTGGCTTTTTCGTCATCTTGAAAAGGTGAATAAGAAGGGGGGCGTGATCCTACACGATGGCCGGAAGGAGCTTCACAATGCAATGTTCAAAGATCGTCAGCCAACAAGCATTCACAGCAAGTTTATCAATTTTCTCTTTAACGTGATGGGTCCCTTCTTGTTTATTCGACCAAGAGAAACGGCATCCGGATGACTGAACCTCAACCAAGCCATTTGAGTAATAGAAATCGTGAAGAATTCGAGTATTAGCCATTGAAGGAGGGCAATGACTAAGCTTATTAGCAAGTTCAGCAAACACATTAAAGTCACTCGCAATGGCACACGGAACAGGGTCTTTCTGAACCAGATCACTTAGACCATCCTAGAACGTCCTTCTTTAGCACCCAACTAGCTCCCCATAGACAAAGATTTGGAACCAACGACGTCCGGCCCCTACACCTTCAACCCATGCAGAGATGAATCTATCAGAAGAAGCAAAGACACTCAGTTTAATATTATCCGCCAACATAAGAGCCAAATCACCTCCTGTATCCACGGGACTCACAAAAAACAAATGATCAAAATGAAGAACACGAGTAAGATTTTCCATACGCTCATCCTTTTGTCTTGTCTCCATTAGAAAAATCACATTCGGCCTATAGAGCCTAACAAGCTCCTTAAGAGCACAAACTATCCGGGCTTGGCTACAGCCCTGATAATTCCAACATAAGATACTCATTATTGACGAGGCAGTTGCTCCGGGACAACCGCCGGAAACCCATACTGTGCACTCGAGCCTACCGCTTCTGCATCATCAGTCACCATAGTAGAGATATTATCATGAGGAGAGTCCAATACCTCCGACAAGAGACCACTCTGCACAGCTAGAACGTCAACCCCAGCACGAGCGGCTCTCTTTGGGCAAGTAAACCTGCGTATCTCACCCCGCTTCCTCCGAACAGTCAAGCGATTACCAACCATAGACCCTACCTCAGGAGAACAAGATGGTTCACATTGAATTGAATTAACAGCTCCACCCACTCCCTCAAACTAGGCATCACTATCACTCAAAGGCACAAGAGTCTTCGTAATGGGCACAGACCTAACAAAGTCTCCACTGACAACTGAAGTACATTTCTTTGTTTCACGATGATATAAAACGGAAGTTATTCGCTTTGTTCCCCGCTTGATCATGCTCGCAGTTTCGGACCCCTCAGATGTAGAGCTTACCCATTCGACCTGTATGATGGACGTAGAGGTTATAATAGAACGACAGGTCTTTTCACCAGACGTCCCTACATCTGCCAGCTGTTTTTCCTCAAATGCCTCACATGGAATAATCACCTTTTCTCTATCAGAGCCAGCTCGTAAGATTAATGACATTGGTTAGCTAGACATACACTGCACAGCTGCCTCAGTCAGGAGATCGTCGTTTGAAGAGGCTCATGGAATTGTGAACGAAACACTTTTAGAGTTCACAGCTCGTAAAAGTCTGTCAAAATTCTCCTTTCTACTACAAAGTCCACATTTGGGGCATCTAGAACGTATATGTCCCAAGCAGCCACATATATAATAGAAATCGGGTAGTTGATCATACTTGACAGTAATCCACATATCCTCCTTACCGGTCCTCTCAAGCTAGAATCCTCTTTGTAGGGGCTTCCCCACCTCAATTAAAACCCTCATTCTAATAAACTTACAAGACAAGGATAATTTAGTCAGGCTTTCATCAAATTTTATAACACCTAGAAACGTACTAGCAATTTTAAGGGCATTCTTCTTATTCATGAAATTCAGGGGTAGGCCATGAACCTGGACCCAGAATATTGATGTAGAAATATTGACCTCCTTAATGGAGTCCGAACCAATCCAATCCTTAAGAGCCAAATGCGAATCTTAAATAGACCATGGGGACTCATCTAAAATCTTCTGTTTATCTAAAGCATCTTCGAACAGAAAATAAATAAATTATCACCAATCTCCTATATCTGAATTCGATCCCCCAACGCCCAAGCCTTCCACAAAACAGTATGAACCGTTCCTATCGATAAATCCTGTCCGAAATAACCTTTCCAAGAAGAGCACAATCCTTCAAGGCACCGGTACCTTTTTCATCTTCTTCAAGTTGTAGCTTCATGAGTTTTTTTGACAAATCAATCCCCTCATCAACAACCTGCTTGCCTTTAGTATCTATGACATACTAGGCCAGAAAGGAGCACGGGAAAGACGAGGAAAAGGAGAAGAGGATCTCGTCAGGGAAGAAGGGCAGTATGACGACGCCTCAGAGAAAACCCTAGCGAGAGGGCACGAAATCAATTGAATTCTTCCAATTACGTTTGATGCAAGTAACATAATGCACTTATATTCTTTTCCTATTTTAAAATTGTGTTGCTTATTAAATAATTTTGTGTATATATATATATATATATATATATATATATATATATATATATATATATATATATATATATGTATGTATGTATGTATGTATGTATGCAAATGAGCCAAGCCTGCGCACGAGCCAGTTCTGCTTGCCTCGTTAGAGGTTTGAGTTGGGTTCGTCTAAGTTGGCTCAATTAAGCTGCCTAATTACATAAACGAGCCAAAGCGAACTGAGACTTAGTTGCCTCAAAAGGTGTTGAATACTAGTAATTTTTTATTTGTATTATTACATATATTTCGTGTTTCATCTTTGGTATTTTTTACTTTGTACATAGAATATTCTAGGCATTTGGCATGTTCCCTAGCATTTAGTAGTATAGCTAGTATGGGAGAACCTCTTCTCTTCCTCTTCATATAACCAACCCATTATGGCCTTTAGTCCCAAAATTATTGTATTAATTTACTTTACTTAGGATTCTAAGATGGCTTAATGGCTTAGCTTTTCATTTTCTTAATGTTTTCTATTTAAGTAAGATCTCTATGTTACATAAATCATCTAATCTTTTGGATCAATTGATATGTCTATCCAAAGTCTCTAAGTGTTTTATCTCTTTTATAATGTTGATTTATGTCTTAATATGTTTATGTAAAATTTTGGATCCAACACTCATTTGTTGGTTATTGTCTTGGTTTAATTCAAGACGTTCTTAAATTATTTTATTTTGTGACTTTGTCTAAAGTTTTATCCAAGATGTTTTTGAATTATTTTATTTCAATTTATATTTTAACAAAAGCTCATGAGTTTGCCTTTTAGATATAGGAGTTATTTCACTTTTTATTTTTATTTTTGTCGCTTTTGTAAGTTTTCTCAGGCTCCACTTTCGTAAGTGCGTCAATTTTGTTTCATTAATTTTCTCTCTAATTATCGAAAAAAAGGCTCGTGAGTTGGCTTGTCTATCAGCTCACATGTCCAGATTCTGCCATGAAGCCCTTCCTCCACCTTTGGATTCGTGTTGCTATTTGGGCATTTAAATGTCCCTCGTGGTTTGACTTTTTTATCCTAGCCCCCTAACTCTGTGTGGGGTGTGTATAAATGAACCCAAAAGCCTTATATATATATACACATACATACATATACATAGGGTAACGTTTTTATGAGAGCGTGATAGAGGTGAATCCTGACTCTCTGTTATAATGGACGGTCAAGATTTGTTGGACATTAAAAAAAGTAATAATTTACAGTCAAGATTTGTTGATTATTGAAAAAAAATAATAATAATAATTTTTCTCACTTACCCTTCTTTCTTTCTGCGCAAGAGGTATGGGCCGTAAATTTTTTTTTTTTTTTAATGTTTAACATATCTTGTATAATAGAGGGTCAAGATTCGCCCCTCTTACGCTCTCACCCTCTCATAAAAATGTAACCCTACACACACGCGCACACACACACACACACACACATATATATATATATATATATATAATCTTCCAATTTAATAAAGGATTACGTTATTGAACTCGTCCAAAAAAAAAAAAAATTAGTGAACAGTTCAGTTAACGAACCCCACGAAATAGTGACGGTTATTCACACAATTCTGATCTTCTGTTTACGTCATCTTCATCCTCCAGCTCATATCCCTTCTTCTTCTTTTTTTTTTTTTTAATTTCTTTTGCATGTTTTTATATTTTTGTTATCTCTTATGGTGCGTTTGTTCAATTTTAAACGGTTAAAATTTGTGAAAAAACTTTAATTAAACTGTAAAGCGTATGTTCCATTGACAAAAAAATTATTTTCTTACATTTTTTTAAAGTGTAAATGAGAAGATGAAAAAAATTATTTTATACCTAAGAGAAAAAGATGCAAAATGTATTTGTTCATAACTTATTTAGATAGATGTTTTAAAACAACTTTTTATATTTGTTTTAAAGTGTAAATGAGATGATGAAAAAAACTATTTTATGCCTAAAAGAAAAGGATGCAATATATATATATATAGATGCTTTAATACAACTTTATCAGGCTTAAATTTTTACTTCTACCGCTACCAACACCCACTACCACTACCCATTCTACCAGTAGAGTTTGCTATACTTACCATCCGATACTACCATTATTAAGTAACTAACTAATGTCATGATTCATTGCTAACTTCCATATTGGTGGCCACCCTCTTACCATGGTCACCACTATCAAATCCACAACCATGAGTCACTGTCACCATAGTACACTCCACCATCTACCGTTGAATTCTGCCACAACCATGGCTTGCGGCGCCTATAATTTTGGCTTACCATTGTGCTTCATTTCCATCTCCTACTGCCATGGCTGGCTACCGCTGTCTACCTTTACCAACAAGGCTACGTACCCCATTATCTTTTTATTAATAACTTATGAACAAATTCCACGCACTATTCAAGCGTGCTATTACCCAATTATCGTTGCTGAACAGCCCAAGAACCACCCCAACTGGGATGTAAACGAAATGAACTTTTGATGGACTACTCGTGTTCAAAATCGATTAGGACTCGTTCGTATTCATTACGAGGGTTAGATAGCTTATCGAGCTGAGTTCAAGTAGGCTCAATGAGCTTAATGAAATGAGTTCAACTATGAGGGTGTTCAGCTCAACAATATTCACGAACAATTTGATAAGGGCTCGTTAAGGGGCTCCAAATGAGCTCGATAACAGTTGGTATTGGTTCGAAAATGGTTCGACAATGGCTCAATAATGACTTAAAAAGCTCGGCTCGTTAACGAGCTTGACTTGATTGCGAGCTTGGCTTGGTTTTAAACTCAATTGGGCTTGATATTGAGCTCGACTCGATTCCATAACGAGCTGGACTTGGCTCGATAACTAGCCGAGCCGAGCCGAGTTGAGCCGAGTATCGAACGCACTAAAATCTTATCAAACCGAGTTTAAAGAAGGGTTAAAATGCTCAATAAGAGCTCGGTTCCAACCCGAGCTCTGGGCTCGGCTCATTTACGCCTCCCCAAAACCATGAACAACCTTCGCTACCGCATACTACAATTGGTTGATTTTTATTACGAAGCTATTTATTTTCATCATAATAGATTGTCCTTTTTTAAATATCCAAGCACTTTATTTTGTAAAAAATGTCATTTTACATTGCATAACCAAAAATTTCACTGCAAAAGTTACAGGTCTTAAATAAACATATCCTATTGAAAGATACCAGAAAAAGATTACCTGGAAAAAGATGAAGCAAATGCACCGTAAGAAATTTTAACTTATTTGATAGTAAATTTATTTACTAAACTTTAACTATATCTTTAATTTCCCAGTCAGATAAGTTAGTTTATATACCTAACAAATTTCATAGTACATCAGAATTATTAATCAAACCATATATGAAACTATCATTTAGTAATTGAAAATGTATAGGTTTTTTAACAAGTAATAGAGGAGCAATTCTCGCGTATACAAGGATACAAAGTGACCAAAAAGAAAGGAATAAAAGAAAAACTTATACAAGTGAAATTCCATAAGTTGGGGGCCGCACCGTAATCAAAGTCGTGCCGTAAGGAAGTTATCCATTATGGCAAAATGTTATGCTACGAAAATTCAAAAGCAAAGAGTTGATGTTCTTTAGTAGGAAATTCCACTTTCATGGACATGTAGAAGCGAACGCATTCAGGAAGCCACTAAAACACAATCAGATTCAACATCTATGTCTCATTGTAATTCCAATCTTTAAGTATATGTCAAAAACCCTTCACCTTCCCACCACCAGACCCACGGCCCTTACCCCTTCGCACCACTAGATCCACCACCATAACCCATCATCACCGCCTGTGTGGCTTCCCTTCTTTAATCTTGGGGTGATTGAAATGCTAACCTCCAATGAGGGAATCTCCATTTTCATTGATGGTCTTCCGCAAAAGAACAAAAAATACAAGGCTCAAAGCCATTTTTCAAGACTTTCGTTCAATCTACAGCGCATTTGTTCCTAAAAAGAGAAGAGTGAGGACACAATTTTCTTATGACTTTGTTAAGTTCCAACTTAGGAGTAGAGGTGTCAGGGCAATTGCAAACATGAAAGGAAGATGGGTTGCAAGATTCAAGATCAAAGTTGAATAGGCTAAACAGTGTACAAGGTTTAGTTCTACATCTCATCAAGGCCGACCCCACACACGGGCTCGCCGAATTAATAGGGATAGAAGACTCAATGCTATGATTGCCAATCATGTGTGGGTGGGGGGGATACATCAGTAAGTTTTTGGAATAGGAATGTCAAGCTGTCCTTATTTATAATACTGGCCCGGTATTTACTCGCCTGAATACCCACAGCCAAAAAGGGGCGCCCCTTAACCGGGCACTCAAGAACATGGTGCCATTACTGGGCGCCCAAGAACGAAGCGCCTAGAACAGGGCACCCCCAAACCAAACACCCAGCCGACTTAAAGTTCTATATAAAGGAGGGCCTCATCCCTTCCCTTGGCACACATCCTCAGACCACTCTCTCTCTCTCTCTCCATGGCAGGCCTCATCCAAGGTGGAAGATCATACGTCTCTCCCTCCTATTGTATTTTACGATCACCTCTCTGGAGCAATAACAGTTCAAGCCTTCTACTCCTCTTAGGCTAAGAAATATCAAGTGGCTAGTGCTTGAGTTTATCTCATCCTTACGAATCTTGTCTCATACCAAAATTTTATATGATAAATAAGCACACTGACCAAATTCATCATAAACATTTTGGCGCCATCTGTGGGAAGGATCATAAGCTCACGCCTAGCTTGATGTTTCTTGTAATAGCCAGATAATTCAAGCCTTTCAAGTTTCAAGGCCTTTTCTTTGGATTCCTTGATATTCTCTATGATGGAAATAAGCCTACCTAAGCAAAGTTGATAAAGGGGCTTGATTGGATAAGGTGAGATATGGCTACATATGTTATGCCCCTTTTCTAGTTTTCTTTGATCAAACGCTTAAACAATTATATGCCTAGAACTCTTTAAGAGCTTCAGTTTGATATAAAATTCGATCCATAACGCTTCACGGATTGAAAGTTACTCCTATTTTAAGTTGTAAGGTAAGTTATATGCCTTACCTAAGTCTACCTCGCCCAGATCACTTTTCACATACTTTCTTTCGTCAAAAGTTCCAAAAATTTCCATGGGTCTTAGAACTCATTAACAGATTCATTTTGATATATAATTCAATCCGCAAACCTTTACGGATTGAAAGTTACGGCTGTTTTAAGTCGCAAGGTAAGTTACCTAACCAAAACGCGCACTTCACACCCACTTCACTTTTATATGCCTTCTTTGATCCGAAAATTCGAGAAATCAGTCGAGTTATATAGAAATCTTCAAGAGTTTCATTTTTGATAGGTGATTTGACTCATAGCTCCTCAATGATTATAATTGTTTAATTCTTAGAGTCGACTTATATAAGCCTCCAATCACTAATGTGTTGGATAAATGCCCACCACTTCTTTGCTACCTTTTGTTTAAAATATGAGAAATTATATTAGTTGTGCAGAGCCTTTCGAGGGCTTTGTTTTAGTATATGGGCGCACTATAACTCCCAACGGATTAAAAGTTATATCCATTTAAATTTACAAGATACTTAATGTAAAACAATAAATATATAATACAAAAATAATAAGCAAAAGATGATAAGCTTTGACTGGAGTTGGGAATTCTGACTGCCTTGTTCACCACTCATGAACCTCCATCACCACACACCACACCAACCCCACCTTTGCCACTTCACCTCTATCTAATCCTCCACTACCACTAGTAACCGACATCACTGTGGCTGGCCGCAACCTCTGGCTCGCCCCAAAATTCTAGCCCGCCCGACCTCTTGCTCGCCACAACCTAGCTCACCCCACCTTGGCTCGCCCACACCTAGATCGCCTTAACCTGTGGCTCGTTGTGTCACGTCGTTCGCCTTGCTCCAGTGCCGCCGTGTTGCCACCAATAGCCCATACCAACCACCACCACTGGTGGTCCTCTCTCCCCTACACTAAACCCCAACAGGGGTCAACTTTTGTTATAATCTCAATTTAGTTCAACCCTAAAGGGTTGATTTTCATCACAATGTCAATTTAGCTCAACATTGATTGCGCAAATTTTCGTAGCAATCTCTATTTAATTTGACTTTAATGGGTCAATTTCCATTGCTATCTTAGGTTGGTTTTCATCAACTCTAACAGAACCAATCTTTGTTACAATTTCAATTTTCATCAACCCTAATTGAACAAATTTTCATTACAATCCTAGTTTAATTCAACCCTAAATTAATTAATTTTCATTACAGTCTCAATTCCATTCAAACCTAAAGTATTAATTTTCATTGCTATCCCTACTCATTTAAACCATACATGCGTTAATTTTCATCAACTTTAATTGAACCAATCTTTGTTACAATTTTAATTTTCGTCAACCCTAATTGAACAAATTTTCATTACAATCCCAGATTAATTCAACCATAAATGGATCAATTTTTTCTACAATCTCAATTCCATTCAACCCTAAAAGGTTAATTTTCATTGCAATCTCTACTCATTTTAACCCTACATGCATTAATTTTCGTCAACTCTAGTCTAACCAATTTTCATTATCATCTTAGTTTAACTCAACCCTAATAGGGGTCAATTCTCATCATAATCTCAATTTAGTTCATCCCTATTTGAACTAACTCTCGTGACAATCTCAGTTTTTTTCAACCCTTTTTGAACTAATTCTCGCTATAATATCAGTTTAATCCTACCACTTCCATTACAATACGTTTAATTAAACCTTTGTTTAAACTAATTCTCGTTACCATATCCGCTTAATTTGATCCTACTTGAATTAATTCTGGTTAGAATCTCAATTTAGTTCAACCTTATTTGAACTAAATTTTGTTACAAGCTTAATTTAGTTCAGCCCTCTCTTAACCAAGTTTCGTTACAATTCAGCTAAACCTTAATTGGATCATTTTCATTATCTTAGTTCCATACAACCCTGATTGCACCCATCTTTGTTACAATTTCTATTCAAATGAATTCTAATTGGGTCAGTTTTTGTTACAATCCTAAACTATTCCAACCCCGATATTCAGACAAATTATATTCATTGACTAGCCAGCTAGCAGGAAAGCTCTTCTATGCTTGCCAGCCAATATATCATGTGACCAATTCGCTATAATACATCTTTTGATAAGGAACCATACTTCGCTAGATCCTTACCTGCAAATTGTCGAGTTAGCAGTTAACCACAACAATTCTAAATTAGGGGTATTAAAGGAATGAAGTCATCAACCACACCTTTATGATTCCAAAATACAAAAAGCACTCAATCCAACATCGAAACACAAGTGCATATCAAAATGTACATACAAGCACCGAGTTCAAAAGTGGTAAAAGTGCTCATAACAAGATGACAATGTTGCATGATTCACTCTAAAAACTTTGCTTGGGCATGCAAGAGGTCTCATAAATCCCTTGGAAACCGCAAAACACGTCTATTGTCCCTTTCCGTTCTAGACTAATCCAATTAATCCATGAATCTATCATCTACATATTTTATTTACCCACAAAGCATTCCAAGAGATGCCCATTATCCACCTACAAGGCACTAGCAAGTGTCATTTAATCAAAAAGATGGTATCTCACCATACTGGAGCTAACTGATACAATGTGCGATATCACCATATCTAAAAATCAGACATTGCTAGAGGCTAAGCACCTTCGAGAGATATTATGTCTGCAATAAATTAAAAAAAAAAAATATATATATATATATATATATATATATCATCTCATAAATGGTGAGGACCGAGAGAGTTTGTTTTTGTTCATGATATCCTTTCTTTGGAGGTGTGTAAATATTTTTACTACTGAGGGATTTCACCTCAATCATTTCCTTAACAATGGCATAAATCGTTTTAAGACCGGGAGACTTTGCATTAGTCATTTCGTTTATGATAGCGTAAATCCTTTTAGAACTAGGGGACTTCGCCTCAATGATTTCCTTAACAATTGCATAAATCCTTTTAGGACTAGAGGACTTCGTCTTAGTTATTTCCATAATGGTGCCATAAATCTTTTCGAGGACTGGAGGACTGCGTCCCAATTCATAACTTTGATTTCCTTATCTTAACAACGTAAATCATCTGTAGGCAAGGGGATTTTGTCCCGATTCAGAACTTAGACCTGTTTATTTTGGTGGTGTGGATTATTCTTAAGATAAGAGGGCTTCATCCCCAGGTCAAAGACTAGACGTCACTTCTGTCACAAATGATAAATCATTTCAAAATCAAGAGGCTTCATCTTCAACAATGAGTGTGAATACACTTCTTTCACATGATGCAAATCATGCCAAAGCAACTACGGGTTAAGAACTACCCCTCCATAAGACACAATGCCTCTCAAAGCTAGTGAACTTCACCCTCGATTGTGTCACGTAACACAACATTGTGACATACTTAGGGACTTCATTATTCACTGCAAGTCAGAGATCGAGCTATAATTAGGCAACTTGGTCTCTTATCATGACCCAAGTTAAACATTTCCAACTAAAAAGTCCAACATGGACCACGCACACGAGCAACTCACACTTTAGCTAACCTTCTGCTAGACTATTTAGTACCACTGCTGGGCAACAACTTGGTAAAAGCAGTACAAGATATCATTTTTATCTGCTTAGCACCACCTTCATAATCACATACATTCTGTGGTGGCGTGTAATCGGTAATCCTAAACCACGAAAACAACTTCTTGACAATCACAACACATGAACAACATGAAAATTGGCATTAGAAAATCAATGATACTCCCTCAAATATCCCGAAGATAGCCACCTTACTCAAAATAAAGAATCATAATCCAATGATGTATGAGCATAATTGATGACCCAATAGTAAGAATCTTTCAAAATGTGGCAATCTGAAAGGATTACAATAGGGATCAACTAGCCCAATACCCATGGTAACTTATATCAAGACAATCTTGAACTTGCTCACATATAATCTCAAACTCCACTCATCACCTACTCAATCTAGCAAAAATTGCTACCGCCAAGATTATATACCACAAAGGATTGCTAAATTCTTAGAACCCTTTCACAACCTTAAGGCTGAAATATCCAGATCGATATGTGATTACAAACATCTACACCTTGACAAGGGCATCCTTACCATCATGGTCTGAGGGTAGAGTGGTGTGTTAAAACATTTACTGCCTAGGGTCTATATTAACCTCCCCGAGGAGCTCTGTTCTATGACCTTAGAGGCCGAGGATAGAGTGGTGTGTTAAATATATTTAGCAAAGAGTTTACAAGAAAAAGTATTTATGGAACTACAAGAAAAAGGCGATTTAGTATCAGAAAATTTTCGATACTAAAAGCTTATTTTCCGATACTATAAGCCTTTAGTATCAAAATTTTTTTTTTTTTGATTGCAATACTGGCATGGCTATTGCCCTAGTATCAGATAAAACTTATCCAATGCTAATGAATCTAGAGCAATAGTATCGGATGTAGTATCGAAATTTATTGATGCAAACGAATTTTCTATAGTATCAATTCGTGGTTATTTCCGATACTATTGATGCCATTAGTATTGGCGTCTTTCTGATGCCAAAGGTTAATACAATAGTATCAAAAATCTCCTTTCTTATACTATTGGCTTAGCCATAATAGTATCAAATTGTTTTCCAATACTAGTAATATGATTAGTATCAATCAATAATTGATGCAAAAGGCCACTATAATAGAATCGAAAACAACTTTTCAATTCTACTTAATTTTTTGTGATATTTGTATTGTTCAGTAGCATCCAAATTTAGATACAAGCATAATCTAAATAACCAATAGCGATTACTTCACACGAAACTATAATTTAATACTACTAATTTCTATTATAATCCAAAATATTCACTTTAATACATAGTAGGTAAAGCAAACTAAGTTCAAGGTATTTAAAAGTTCTACATCAAATCTTTCTAAATTCCTAGTACAAAATATTACAAATGACCAAGTCTCCAAAAAAGATATTTCCAAACACGTGTTTCAGCATTACGAACAAACCAACTTTGAACACGTCACAAAAAAAAACAATCCATAAACACGACACAACAAAACCACAAAAACATCCTCATGACATTAATCGCATCCTCAGTTTAAATTTGACCTCTGCAAAAACGAAAAATAAATTGATCAACACAATAGTATAGTACAACCAAATATTTGCCATTGTACAACCAAAACTTAAATAGCCAATAACAATTTTGTGCATCACTTAAGAAAGATACAGAGAAATAAGCAAGTCTATGACAATCCAACATTTAATAAGAACATTATTAGGAGATTATATAACGATCATATTAGTACAATAAAATGTCACTAGGAAGAAAAATACATTTTTCTTAGATGATTTTGACTAGAAAAGAAACTCCTTTAGCATGTGTATTTCTTCTTCCATGGCTTTCGTCTTATTAACAAAATCTTCCTTAGATTTCTGTTGTTTTTCTTCCATAGCTTTTGTCTTAATAGAAAATTCTTCCTCAAGTTTCTATCTTTTCTCTTTCTCAGTAGCTATTTCTTCTTCTAACACTCTTTTCTTTTGCACTTCTTCCGCACCTATCATTAATGTCTCATGATTTTTCTATTTTGACCCACTAATGCAACTTCTGTTCACTCTAATTCCACATGTCTTCTTATATGCGTATTTGTCTTCTCCCACAACTTCTTTATAAATTTTATCTCGCTCCTCATTTACATCAGAATCTGACGGGACTACAGCTAACTATCTTTGTATGGCATCCTATATTTGAATCCACGTTTGAGTTAATTCACATTGTATAATAAACATGTTCAATATTATAGATTGATTAATGGCAAAAATTATAAGCTACATACAAACTTTGTCTGCGAATTCAGATCCACAAATGCTTTTTTGGCTTGTCCATATGCCACTTGAAAAAGTTCCACTCGATCTGGTTCCTTTCCTTCATTGCTTTCTTTTTAGATCCAATAAATAAAATACAAATAAATTAAAAGAAATATCAAAGACGACATAAAAGCACTAAAGTACATGCATAGAACATGTCACTTACGAATTCTTCTCGTTTTTTAGCATAAGTTTTAGTCCCCAAGTGGTTTACCATTTTGCTCGAGCCATGACTTTCAGTGTTTTGAGCAGCTATTTTCTATAACATAATTCATAAACAAAGAAATGAAAAGGCTAAATAGGAAAATAAATTCATATGACAAATAAATGTATATAACAACACGTTTGAAGATACCTTCGCCTCAGTAGATTCCCAAGGATATATCATATTCCTCCATTGTTGTGGATCCACTTTGTCATTTGGTGGTCTTAACTTCAGTTTCAAACTCTTTACATCTCTATAGTGTTTCTTTTTCAACTTAGCTCTCCACGATCTCATACAATGATTCATCTTCTCAAATGCCCATTCTTTTGGACTTGGAGCACTAAAAGTAAACCTCGACTACAATATTTCAATCACAACCAAATATTAAAAAATAATATAACCACAAGACTATAACTAGATAATCTAATCTTATATCATTGATAAAATATAAAGTAAAAATTTTAGATCAATAATATCCCGTAACTCTTTATTTTTTGTTCCCTTTAAAAATATCTTCCAATTCTTCATATCAAAAGGCACTAAATTTGGATCTCTAGCCAATATCCCAAGGTATGAAGAAAAACGTCCTCCTGATTTACCAATTGGTTGTCCTTCATTATTCAATTCAACAACAATTTTTTCATCACCTATCAATCATAAGAAATAATAAACAAATAGTAAAATATATAAAGATCTTCTCTATTTAGATGACCTTGGAAAAAATAACAAAGTGAGGCTTTATGTTACCCTTGCCACTAGATGCTTGAGAAGTTATAGAGGTAGTTTCTACATTCTGTTTTTCGTAAATTGATTCATCATCAGAAGTCTAATCTCCAAAACTTTCAAAACCCGAACTTACATTGTCGGAACTTCCATCCTCTGAAGGATCATTAGGTTGGAGTTAAACTTCTGGATCTCCACCCTTAGCACTCGCTAGACTCTTTCTAATGTTTCCAATCATTGTGTTCTACATTGCTTTCATGTAAACATAAAGCTATAACAACATAAATTTTGTTATAATATCAAAAAATAATGAACAGAGATCAATCCAATACTTAAAAAGTCATTTACAAAGCCAATTACATTAAATACTAGCAATACTCACTTTCATCTGCATGAACTAACTAAAACGCAAATTACTCAAAAATCAATCAATTCTCATCATCAGTATAATCATCATAATCATGTAAAGTGGGGTCCTCTTCACTTTCATCTTCTGAATCATAATCAGAGTCTTCGCTATTGTCACTGTTGTCTAATTCTAAATCGTTTACATCATCGTCTTCTTCAATGACTTCAGGACAAAATTCAACTTCATTTATATTTAGCAAACTATGATCAATTATGGGCTCACAATCAAAGTAAGTCTTGATATCTTCGTTGGGATCCTCATCTCCCATGTCAAAAACGTCTCGAGGTTTTGTCTTTGTAACAACATTCTAATTTTCCTTAACTAAGTCAGGTGTATAAAACACTTGGAATGCTTGACATGCTAACACAAATGGCTCATTACTTTTCAACAAGTGTCAAAAATTTACTAAAGTAAAGCCCAGTAAATCCTGCTTAACCCCTTTTCCCAAGTCAGCCCCAGTCACACTTAAGTAGAACAACTTTCCTCCCCTAATAGTAATTTAATTCCAACATTTCTACCAAAGTTCCATAGTATGTGACTTGATCTTCATCAGAAATGATTGAATTCACAGCTATTCCACTATTTTGGGTGGTAGAATTAGCCTCTACATCTCTTGTGCGGAACTTGAAGCCATTGTAATTAAACTTTTTGAACCTTTTTACTAGTCTACTTGGTCCTTGACTAAGCCATTGAAGGTCCCTATAAATTTTATCATCATATGCATGACTTATATTCCCACCCTGGTAAAAGAGCCAAAAAAAAAAGTTAATATATAAAAAATTTTAATTTACATAATTACAACTAAAGTTTCAAGTTGCCTACATACTCTCACTTTAAACCACTCAACAAACATTTTTTTGTGAAGGTCGTCAATATCTTCTTTTCGCATGTTGCTATGTTCAAGACAAAGTGCGGCTTTATGTTCTCTGCATCATACATATGTTAGTCAGAAGAATAGATGTGTTTAACAAATTATAAAAATATTTTAATATATTTAGCTGTGAGGACTTACTCTACATATATATTCACTCATCACAAATAAACAAAACATATTCATGTGCTTGCTTCCATGTATCATTGTTCAAATGCACTGAATCTTGCTTCCCTAAAGCATGGCCACATATGAAAAAGATGGGTAGACCATTTCGTACTCCAAGATCACTGCCATCATAATTCCTTATAGGTCTATCCTGCTTGGTTTGGATTTCATTTAGATATCTTGAGCAAAAAAACATGCATTCTTCAGCAATGTAAGCTTCTGCAATTGACCCATCTGGCTTTGCTTTGTTGCGTACACACTTCTTCAATCGATACTATAACCTATAGCTGACAAACAAGTACCTTACATTAGTTTCGTTTATTTAATGCATGGAAAAAATATCATATCAAAACTCATTTTTATTGTGTAAAACTCACCTCTCTATTGGATACATCCAACGGAAGTGTACCGGTCCAACAGTGGTAGCCTCAAATGGTAAATGAACAGTTAAATGCACCATGACATCAAAAAAGGTCGGTGGAAAGATTTCTTCCATACGGCAAAGTACGTAGATGATCCGTTCTTCTAACTGCTCATAGTCATTAACAGAACCATCTTTAGAGCACATTTCCCAGAAAAAATTGCTAAGCTCAATTGATATCAGACTGATTTCCCTAGGTAAGGCCTTCCGGACAGCAAGAGGTGGCAATTGTTGCATTAGAATATGACATCGTGACTTTTAAGGCCAAAGACTTTACCTTTCTCCAAATCCACACGCCGCGATATGTTGGAAGCATAACCATTGGGAACCCTCACCAAATATAACACTTTGCAAAAGATTTATTTCTGTTTTTGATCCATAAAATACGGTGTAGGTGGCAAGTAAGGTTTCTGTCCCTCCCCTTGATCAACTGGATGAAGATGAGTTTTGATACTCATATCTTTAAGATCAAGATGTGCATTCAAAGAGTCTTTTGATTTTTCCTCAACATCCAATAAAGTCCCAATCACACTGTCACACACATTTTTTTCAATATGCATTACATCCAAATTGTGTCGTATTAAAAGATTTTTCCAGTAAGGTAACTTAAAGAATACACTTCTCTTTTTCCATTCAGTTTTAGGACTATTTTTATGAAGTGTCCTCCTTGCCTTCCTCTTCTTCTTATGACCTTTAGTCTCAACATTTGGCCTCCCAAAGACAATATTGATGTCACGCATTTGCTTTAACAAATCAAATCTAAAACGTAACTTGGGTGCAATTTTTTTCTCAATTGTACCATCAAAAGATGCCCTTTTTCTTCGAAACCTATGAGTAGGATCAAGAAATATGCAATGGCGCATAAAGCACATTTTTCTGCTCCTCTTAAGGTAACGAGAACAAGTGTCAATGTTGCAATGAGGACAAGCAAATCGGCCTTTAGTTTTCCAACCTGACAAGTTACCGTATGCTGGGAAATCGTTTATTGTCCATAGAAGAGCAGCATGCATATTGAAGGTTCCCTTAGTAAAAGCATCATAAGTCTCAACCCCATCTACCCACAACTCATTTAACTCATCTATTAATGGTTGTAGATAAATATCAATGCCATTGCCAGGGGCTTGTGGACCATAGATTAGGAGGGATATTATAAAGATGGAATCTTTCATGCACAACCAAGGAGACAAATTGTTTATCACAAGCATGACTTGCCATGTACTATGATTGGTACTCATTGTGCTAAAAGGATTGAAGCCATCACTTGCCAAACCAAGCCTAATATTCCGAGCATCCTTAGAAAACTCTGGGTATTTGCTGTCAAAATCTTGCCATGCCGTTGAATCAACTGGGTGTCTTACTTTCCCATCTTTACTACGTCCCTTTTCATGCCATCTCATTGAACTTGATGTTTTTGAAGACATAAAAAGCCTTTTTAATCGAGGTATTAATGGAAAGTGACGTAAAATCTTAGATGGAATCTTAGTTTTCCCGCCCAAACTCTTTTCCATCTTGAAGCTCCACATGCAGAGCATGCAGAATCATTAGCTTTCACCTTCCAGTACAACATGTAATCATTAGGGCATGCATCTATCTTGGTGTAGCCTAAGCCTAAATAAAATATGGTTTTTTTCATTTGATTAAAGTTTTTTGGCAAGTTAGCCTCTTCTGGGAGAAGCTCTATGAGAAAATCTAGTAGATCACTCAAGGATGTATCATTCCAAAGATGAAGACATTTCATATGATAAAGGCGAATAATGCAAGAAAGCCTCATAAACTTTTTACACCCAGAATACACTTCTTTCTCAGCATCATCAACCAACTTATAAAATTTTTTGGCTTCTAATGCTTCATATGTCCTATCTACTTCTTCATATTCATCCATAAGGTTCTCATTGCCTGACATCCCAAATGCATCATGTAACAACCCATGCATATCATCAAGTGGATCATCTGACTCTCCATCATCAATACTCTCATCATTAACATCGATAGATAACAACTCATCTCCATGAAAAATTGAAAAATTTGTATGAACCCCCTTCCAAACTAAGTGTTCACGAACAATGTCTGGTTGAACAAATATCACAGAACCACATATCCTACATGGGCATTTGATCCTACCATTTAAAGATGTAGCACTTTTTGCAATGCTTATGTATTATTCCACTCCATTCATAAATTTTTGACTAAATCTAGGCAAATTTATCCAATTTTTTTGACCATCCATCAATCATTTCTCATATAGAAGTCAAATTGAGAAGCATCACAAATTAGTTAACTCTTATAACTATATTAAAGTCTATACTCATAATACAAAAAGTTTCCTAATATAAAATCTTCTTACATAGAAATGTATATTAGTGTCAAGATATCAACCATATATTAGCACAACAAAGTACAACAATATCACAAATGTTGTAGATCAAATAATAATAGATAACAACATGACACATTCAACAAACTTGAACCTCATTTACATCATCTTCATGAGTGTAATCAATTACAAGCACACTTTTCAATTAAAATTCCACTTCTAATTTCCATATTTGATTTTCTCAATCTTTAGTTTCTGACCAAAAATAATCAAAAATTAATTATAAAGGAAATACCTTCACCAACATAACAAATTTCCAACTATTTTCTCCTTTCTTTCACTCTCTACACACATATTGGCATCCCAATAGAGAACTCAACTAAAATCCGAATGGAAAATTCGGAACTTTTAGTTGTCACAATAAGTGAACATTACCACTAGCAGCAAGCAAACGACCATCCATGCAAAAGTAACAAGAAATTGCAACAGTTACCAAAACCCCTAAAATACACCAAAAACGCACACCTAAAACCCTTAATTTCAACAGCTTCATTAACTTCTAAACCCTAATTTACATCAAAATCCAACGAAGTTAACAAAAAAATTGGATACATTGAAGAACATATCAACAAAAAAGACACTGAAATACAACAAATAGCATGGATTAACTCACTGAAAAAGGCAACGAGAACGTAAATGTGAATAAGCAAACAACTAAAGAAGAAAAGGAAGAAAGAAGAAAGTTAAAATAATGAAAATTTCGCGTAGTTTAAGTAATTTTGGAAAGAAATTCGAGCGGGATAATGAAATTTTAGATAGTGGGAGATGAAAATCATGAGGGAAGGTGAAGGAGAGCAGAGCAGCGGCAAAGTGGAAGGCGAAGGGGAGAAAATGAAAGTAAGGGTTTACCTTTTTTTTTTTTTTTTCTTACCTTAATTTGCTTCTTTTTTCTTTTGACAAAAATTTGCTTTATATTTCTTTTTTTTTTTTGGGACAATTTTAAATTTCTTATTTATTTTTTTTTTTTTTTTTGAGAAAGCAGCACAAAATCTAATTTTTATTTTCGTATCGAAAGGATCTTTTGATAAAAAAGCTTAGTTTCAATCTTAATATATATTCTTTTTATAGTCTAGTATCGTAAAATATTCGATACAATAGGATAACGACTCACTTGTATCGGAAAACTTTAGATACTATAGAATTTTTAGTATCAGTTACAAAATTTTTCGATACAGTAATAATTTTCCCGCCACAACCTGCCACCATGTTGCTTTAAGTGTCCATAACATTAGTATCGGTAGCAAGTATCCGATACAATTAATGACTTTTTGTATTGGTTCACACATCCACTACTAAATTTTCCGATACCAAAGGTCATTTTTCTTGTAGTGAGAAATGCTCTCACCCTTCGGATACCTCAATTTGGCCTCACCAACGAGGAGTTTTGGGAAGTTTGGTTGGGTCGCCACGGCATACATGTAAGTGTCGGATTGTGAACTCCAAACTTTGATTGTATGCTAAAAGTGAGAAAAGTAATCCTGTATGTTATATGACTTGTTTGCAGTTTTGATCTCAGGCTGATTATTATCTTATGCATTGCGATCAGTATTGGTATGTATGTCACTTGTCTGTTCTATTTTGCTCGCTATGATATGGTACGTTGTAGTACATATGGAGCACTAGGAGATGCTCAGAATTCTCTAGTTTGCTGCTAGTAGATGTACTAAGTTGAAAAGAATGTTTAGAACGTTAGACTAGACTAAAGAGTTAGTTGCAAGATGCAGACATTTGTTGTCAAACGTTTTCTAGTATTAGATATTTGAAAATTCTATTGTAGTAAAGATGATCAGATATTTGAAAGAAGTATTTAATTAGAGAACTAGTAGCATGAGAACATCTATTAAGAAAGATGATAGAGACAAGATTGTGTTAAGAAAGTTCAGTTCAAGAGCGTGTTATATGATGATGGCTTATTTAATTGAACTGAAATTCTTAATGCAAAAATTGATAGCCAATCTCAACAAGACATGATCTTGATTTGCCTATCAGGGTCTTTCAATTGACTTAAGCTGGATACATTGAGTAATAATGATTGCTCATTATCTTAATTGATGAAAGTACAGTTTGAAAATAAAGGGGTCATAAGAACTAAGGGAAGAGTTCATTTAGAGTAAACAACTATCTCAGGAATTAGGAACCTCTGGAGGGTAAAATAAAACACGAGTCAAAAATTTTTTGTCTCTTTTACAGAAGTACTAGGCATTTGTTTTTAAAATGAATTGCCTAGGTACTTAGATACTATTGTTTTCAAGACAGGAAAGCCAACATGACAAGATATTCGATGCCATGTCACCTCTAGTTGTGACTAGTAGGTAATCCACGAGTGTTCTGGTGAGTAGGCTTTCAGTAAGGGCACCAAGAGATAGTAGTTTAAATTAATGAATGTAGTTTGGCTCTAAGCAACTATCTTAATGTACCAGTTTCTTTAGAAATTTGATTTCTATATACTATTTATTTTGAAATAGTCTTTCAGTTATTTCTGAAAAAATAGACCGATAGTTAAGTAAATAAAGTGTTTATTACAAAGGGTACATTGGTAGATAGTTGACTTATTTTAATCAAAATTATGTTAATGGCAATTTATTCGTCTAATTCAAGCTACGCTGCCTAACCATATAAAAGAAGAATTTCTTGAAGACCATATATCTTTTATATGGCACTTGATCTTAGGCCACATTAATTTAATATGATTCAAAACTGGTTTGATTTGTCTCATGGGATCATTAAGTACCAATGATAACCGGTATGCGAATCAAGTTTGATTTAATGGTGACTGAAAGTGCCTTTAAGATTAAAGGCAGAAGAGCCACTAAGCTTCTAGAACTTGTTAATAAAATGATTATGCACTGTTAAAAGTTCAAGTAAGCTGGAGTGAATAGTATTTCATAAAAGTTTATGAATAATCACTCAACTAGTTAATATATAGACATACCTATGAAGACTGAAGTCTTGAGTTCTTCAAAAGGTTCAAAGAATTAAAGAAGAAAGTTAGGATCAGTTAGATAATTATATTAAGTCACTCTGATTAGATAAAGTGGTGGTTTCAGGAGAATTTTTGTTTTTTCTTATTATAAAGAGTTGTAGAAAGGATCAATAATGTGTTATTGAATATGGTAAGATTCACATGATAAGTCACATATACATATCAAAAGGTTTGTTATGTAAAAGGTTTTTAGAAAGTGTTCTAAAAGTACAGCAGATACCTTGTGTTGGATAGATTGATAGTATGAGATACCGTGTCTCAACAGCATGATACAACAAATAGCGTAGATGATGTTATTACACAAGGGTAAATAACATGAAAAACAGTTGGGAAAATGCAAAACATGTATCTATTTCAATCACCAGTTCCAAGGCGTGTAGCAAACCATTTTCCTCAAAACTTATTTCGTTAATACTGAAATAATCTCAGAGATACAATGAAACCCAACACAAAGTGAGAGTAAGAGGGTAAGGAGGAAAGATGACCGAGAGTTTTACTAGAAAAGAGAATGAAGTTTTTCAAGTAATTTGCAAAACAACAATGGAGGGCTATTTATAGAAACTTATGTGTCTCTTGGGAAGAGACACATCCTCCATTCTTGTCATTAAGCCAAGGGACATAATCCTTCAAAATTACATCAATAATTTCCAAAACATCCACAAAAAACCACACAAGATAACCACCATAATTGCCCTATATGTCGAACTGAGTGTCGACACATAAGGCTGTGTGTTAACACTTAGACGCAGTCCCTGGGTTCTATAACATTGTGTATCGACACATAGAATCTGTGTGTCAACACTCAACCTCCTAAGTATTATTCTGCAAGATTGTGTGTCAATATACACATGACATGTGTCGACAAACACCATATTCAAACCAACTACATATTATACAATTCTAAAACACTTTATTAGGTAATTTATTTTGAAAATATATCAACATTCCCCCACCATTTTCAAAATCCGTACATTCCATATATATTTTACAACATCTCAGTATAAAGGAAGTCTTTATGCATAACTGAAAGTGTCTTCCAATTAAACCCTCACTTAGCAAAGACATGTCACAATTAATCAGAGTGAAATGGCAGACTAAGCTTTGAACCATATGAGTCCATTTGACTAATCGTACATGTCTCCACATATGAGACTTGCTCCCTACAACACACCTCAACTTTGACTGACACGTTTAAGGCCTTATGTTCCGTACCTTTCATAAACGTAACGAAGTCAAACCCTTGTCATTAAAACACTCCTTGAAGCGGCCAAACTTCATACTTACATAACATCCAATTATTAGATTGGGTCCATTAAGACCATGTGCTCATCCTCTTTTTCCCTTTGTCATAGGTTACCAAGCACTAGACCTGGGATGAAATTTACCTTTAGTACTTGTAATCACACGGATGATGGAACTCTCTCATTGAATGCATGACCTAGCGTTGTGTCAGGCATTGGATTGAGGGTCCATCATGGGTGACTAAAATTGACTGGTTTAAGACCCATCCCTTCCCTTGTACTCAAGATCGAGCCTCTATCAAGACTTTAGTAAATGGATCCGCTTGATTTTGACATGTTCTCACAAAGTCCATAGTAATTACTCCATTCTTAATGAGTTCTCACATAATTGTGCCTCACACCAATGTGCCTGGACTTCCCAGTATACACCTCACTATACGCTTTTGAAACTGTAGCTTGACTATCACAATGGATAGAAATCGTTGAGATTGGCTTAGGCTACAAAGGAATCTCATACAAGAGATCCTTCGACCATTTTGCTTCTTTTGCCATAGAAGCTAGAGAAATAAACTCCGATGCAATGGTGAAACCAGTAATTTAGGTCGGTTTCTTGGAACCCCAAGAAATAGCACCCCCACTAATTAAAAATATCCATCCGCTTGTAGAAGCGTAATCCTCCAAATTGGCCATCGAACTAGCATCCGAGTATCCGTCTAAAGTAGAAGGATACCATTATATGAAAGACCATAATTTATAGTCTTATAAAGATGTTTCAATACTCTTTGTACCGCATGCCAATATATCAAACTTGGATTGCTAGTGCATCTACTTAGCTTTCCAATCACAAAGGCTATATCGGGCCTTGTATAAGTCATAGCGTACATAAGACAACCTATGACTCTAGCATACCTCAGTTGTTCCACTGGGGCACCATAATTTGGTACAAACTTTAAATTTCAATCCATCGACGTGGAAAGAGGAGCACAAACATGCATATCAAACTTTTTCAACATAATGAGATTGAGTCAAGGAAATTGTATCACCATTCCTTACTATCCTAATACCAAGGATAATCTTAGCCTAACCCATGTCTTTCATAGCAAACTTATTATAAAGAAATTATTTAGTTTTATCTATTTGCTCCACATCAATACCAAATATCAACATGTCATTGACATAAAAGCAAATTATGACTCCTTTATCATTGTAGAACTTTTTATAGACACATTTATCCGATTCATTAATCTTGAATCCATTGCTTAAAGCAAATTGATCAAATTTTTGATGCCACTGTTTAGGGGCTTGATTTAGCCAACACAAAGAATGTATGAGTTTACATACTTCCTTCTCATGGCCCGGAATAACAAATCCTTACGGTTGTTCCATATAGACCACTTCTTCCAATTCACCATTTATGAAAGCCATTTTAACATCCATTTCGTAAATCTTTAATTTATAGATAGAGGCTAGAGCAATTAATGTGCTTGGTGTTTATGCTAAGCAAGTGTACTAAGTCGTATAAAGTACTATAGAATGAGTAGCGTATCGTCCCACGAGGATTGTTATTAAATGACTACTGAAATTAGTAGTGTTAGCGCTATTTGAAGGACCGAAATTTGTGGTTTTTGATATGAAACAAAACAAAATGAAAAACAACAAAAAATTTTACTGATTTTATAAAATTTGTACTGATTTTTAGAAGATTTAATAAGATCCAAGGCATCCGATTTCACATAGTTGCATCAATACGCCTTTCTATTCTCGATATTGAACTTGTTATTACGTGTTGATTGTCAAAAACCCCAATTTTATAAATATTCTCTCTCGAGCAAAGTTTAGCATGCTCTTTTACATATTAACTCACCAATCTCTTGCGTGAATTTAAATAAGAAAAGATTTTGAAGATCCATGATTTTCATTTAAGACCACACAAATCGTGTTAATCTATCTCTAGCATTCGCTCAATTTATGGTGTTTATCATTTTAGCATTCATCACAAATCTCCTCTTGGAATCCTTATAGGCTTTGAATGGTGATCAAGCATTCAAAACTTTTGAAAAACATTGATAAACACTCAAACAGTACAATAAACAAACTTTGAATACGTTGAATTAGAAAAGAGCGAATATTACAACTTAGGCTACATCGTAGCCTTTGAAAGACAAAATTAGTTCTTAGTATACATAATATAAAGCAAAAATTAGACAAAATCTATGAACTTAAAGAAGAAAAGGATAGAAAAGAACTTAAAAA
Organism: Simmondsia chinensis; assembly: GCA_018398585.1. Taxonomy (NCBI): domain Eukaryota; kingdom Viridiplantae; phylum Streptophyta; class Magnoliopsida; order Caryophyllales; family Simmondsiaceae; genus Simmondsia; species Simmondsia chinensis. The sequence goes on along the minus strand of JAGTTD010000008.1, from coordinate 28,637,054 downwards.
TGCAAAATTACAAACCAAACTTTCTTCCTTCACTCCTTCCCTCTTCCTATGGTTTTCCTACTCTTTCTACTACTTTGTTTTGAGTTTTTTTCTGAATGAATTCATGCCTGAAGACCTCCCAAACACTCCTATTTATAGTGTTTGAGGTTGCAAATTTAAAAAATAAAAAATTACATAAGCTTTGATCTCATTTGTTCTTCATGCCACCCCTTTGCCGCCCATTTTGCTTTTTGTAACAAATTGCTAATTTCTTCAACTTTTTTTCAGCTTTGCCGCCCAAAAATCAATCTTCACATCAACTTGAACATGTTCTTGAAGGGTATAAGAAGTTCTTGCATTTGATTTGTCCATTTTGCCGCCCATTTTTGCAAGTTGTAATAAGTTGTCTAAGTTGTTGTTGTTTCCTTACTCAACCGTGTAGATTGATGTGTTTAGCCCATTTTTTTGCTTTTGTTTGATGCATCTTGCATTCACTTTTTGATGTTGATGATAAAACCTAGCAAGAATTAGCATAAAATGAGCATTTTTGCTTGGAAATAATGATAGGAGCAAAAAGGTGCAAAAGAGATTAAAATTTGATGTAAAATGGTTTGAAAATAAACCTAAATGATATGAATAATTATATACTAAATTAGACTTATCAAAATACCCCCAAACCTAAATCTTGCTCATCCTCGAGCAAGGCTAAACTTGAAAGAGCAGGATCTCATACTTTTTAAGAATTTAATCACAATTCAAAGCAACTACTTCTATTAGAAAAGAATGACCGAGGCTCAAAGTTTAAGGTTCTAAAGGCAAAATAATCTTTTTAAGGAAAAACCCATCAATCACCTATGTAACTAAATATAAAAGTTGGCTAAGCAAATTAAGTTTATCCATTCTTTTTAATCTCAAGAATTTCAAACCAAATAGATGACAAAAATCATGCCACTCATAACAGGACTTTTCATGTATGCCCAAGACTAAAAGTTATTCACAAAACTTTCTCTTCTTTTTTTTTTTTTTTTTTTTTATGAAGGACTTATTTGCCTTAGTCAAACCCGGCCCATGAGTATGTCTCCAGTGAGAATCAAACTCCCGACCCCTGGGCGATGACCGCATGGGTAAGAGAAACCATCACTGAGACGCCCTCAATATGACCGTGTGAGTATATCTCCAGCGAGAGTCAAACTCCTAACCCTTGGGCAATGACCGCATGGGTAAAAGAAGCCACCACTGAGACGCCCTCATTATAACTTCATGAGTATATCTTCAACGAGAATCGAACTCTTGACCCCAGGGCGATGACTGTATGGGTAAGAGACGCCAGCACTGAGACGCCCTCATGATGGGCAGCACATATCTTAAAATGTTTATATGGGATAGCGGTGCTTAGAGATGCTGCCCTCATGATGGGCAGCACATATTCTTTAGACTTGGGCATAACTCTTTAAAATCTATTATGCAAATGATAATCTTAATGCGATCCATTCAAATTTGAGCATCTTTTAATCAGAAAGAAGGGTAAAACAGCCATACTAACTAGTGAACTCAAATACCACGGTTTTATCAAGATAGTGCCCTAGGATAAATCATGTTTTGCAATTAGAACACAAAAACAATTGGTTCTCAAGTTATTCAAATCTAATTAAAATAAATGAGCCAAAAAGAGTCAAAAATTTTCCTAAAAAGCATAATGTTAAGGTCTCAAAAAAAATTTTATGGTTCAAAATGTGTAAGAAAAATTTAAAGACTACTGATTTAAACTATAGAAAATAGAAAATCGTTTTGTTGGCCAACACTATTTATATCCCCATACAAAGGCTCCGAACTCTGGGAGGCACTAAAACCGACTCTAAAAAATAAAATATGACTAGACACTAAAATGTTTTGAAAAACTTTTGTTCAAAATTTAAAAAAAAAAAAATGTGACAAAATGTATCTCCCACCCATAAACTTAAAGTTAACATTGTCCTCAATGTTAAAAGAAATACAAGGAACGAAGCAGTAGGTGAAAGATACTTCCCAGGTTTGAGGATTGCTTATTTGATCGTGGATGTTGACATTAGGTTAACCCCCAAACTTATTTCAAAAACCTGTTGAACAAAATGTACAAAAACATAAGAAAAGAAGTAAGATAGGAAACTTGGGTTGCCTCACAAGAAGCGCTTAAGTTACAGTCATTAGCTCAAATTTTAGGCGGATCATTCGACTTCGTTGAGATGAATGGAGGACTTCTGTTGCTCGAGCTCTCCATCAATATAAGGTTTCAGCCTTTGAATGCACCCTTCTTCTCATCTTGAATCTCGACTGTGCCATATGGAAAGACACGAGTTACAACAAAGTGTCCTGACCATCTGGAGCTCAATTTCCCTGGGAAAATTCGTAATCATGAGCTAAAAAATAAAACTTTTTGTTCGACTACGAATTCCCTATTCAGGATGTGCCTATCATGGCAACTTTTGGTTCAATCCTTATAAATTCGAGCATTTTCATCGGCTTCCTGAATTCTTCCATTTCATTGATTTACAGTAACCTCTTCTCTCCTACAGCTACTAAGTTGAAATTTAAGGTTTTTATGGCCCAATATGCTTTATATTCCAATTCTACTTGTAAATGACACACCTTGCCATAAATCAGTCGATATGGAGACATTCCAATTGGTGTTTTCAATGCTGTTCTATATGCCCAAAGTGCGTCATCTAACTTTTTTGATCAATCTTTTCTAGAAGCACTAATGGCCTTTTAAGAGTAGTTTTCAATTCTCAATTTGAAATTTTCACTTGACCGCTTGTTTGAGGATGGTATGGGGCATCCACATGGTGTGTGACTCCATACTTACTTAATAAAGCTTTAAGTTGATGGTCATGAAAGTGTTTCCCGCCACCACTTATAATTGCTCTAGGAGTTCCAAATCGAGAAAAGATGTTTTTCCTTGCAAAGTTGACTACAACCCTTGCATCATTGGTCAGAAAAGCAGCTGCTTCAACCCAATTTGATACATAATCTACAGCAACCAAAATAAATCTATCAGAAAATGATGAAAGAAAAAGACCCATAAAATCAATCCCCCAAATGTCAAATAATTCAACAACTAAAATATTATTTAGGGGCATTTCATGTCTCCTGGAAATATTTCCCTTTTTTTTTTGACATCAGTCACATTTACTAACAAATTTGAAAGCGTCTTTAAAAAGTGTAAGGCAATAAAATCCTGATTGTAAAACCTTAGCTGCAATCCTTGCTCCACCATAATGACCCCCAGTTTCCAAGGAATGGAAATGACGCAGAATGTCTTCCATTTCTTCTTCAGGTACACACCTCCTAATGATTTGGTCTGCACAATGCTTATATAAGAATGGTTCTTCCCAAAAATAGTGCTTTAAATCATTGAAGAACTTCTTCTTTTGTTGATATGTGAAGTCCTTAGGCAGTTCCTATGCAACAAATAGTTAACAATGTCAGCGTACCATGGATGATTAGAATTTTCACTTACCATCATAAGATTTTCATCCGGAAATTTTTCATTGATAGAGGGACTTTTGTCTTCTCGTTCAAGGCGTGATAAATTATCCCCACAACGTTCTCTGCACCTTTTTTATCCCGCATTTCTAAATCAAATTCTTGAAGCAATAAAATCTATCTTATCAGTCTTGGTTTTGTATCCTGTTTTGCAAAGAGGTATTTAAGAGCAAAATGATCAGTGTAAATAATTACCTTAGAGTTTAGCAAGTAGGAACAAAATTTATCAAATGCAAAACAAAAAAAAAAGTCCTAGTAATTCCTTCTCGATGGTAGCATAGTTAACCTGTGCGTCCATTAAAATCTTACTAGCATAGTAAATTACATGAAAATTTTTGTTCCTTCTTTTCCCTAGTACGGCCCCTATTGCATAGTCACTAGCATCACACATAAGTTCAAAGTGCAAGGTCCAATCAGATGCTACGATTATTGGTGCTGATACTAGTTTTTCCTTCAAAGTTTCAAAAGCATGCATATAGTCACTATCAAAGTTAAAAGGGACATCCTTCATCAATAAACTTGCAGAGAGACTTAGTGATCTTAGAGAAGTCCTTAATAAACCTTCTATAGAAACCTACATGACCCAAGCAACTTCGAATGCTTTTAACATTAGTAGGGGGCGGCAATCACTCTATCACTTCAGTTTTTGCTCTATCAACTTCAATTTGCTTTTTGAAATCATATGCCCTAACATAATACCTTCCTGTACCATGAAATGACATTTCTTTCAACTCAAAACAAGATTAGTGTCAGTACATCTTTATAAGACCATAGAGAAGTTAGCTAAACAATCATCAAATGAGGCACCAAAGACCGAAAAATCATCCATAAATACCTCTATGAAATTTTCCACCCGTAAGCACGATCTAGTGCCATGACTCTACGGTATGCCTATAACACAATTTGGGCATATGGACTTCTGGTCCCAGGGGCGCCCATCAGGGAGGCGGTAAGGCGCATAGCGGGGAGTGGCCTAGATAGAAGATAGATTATAAAATGAAGAAGCTGTGTTTGAAGTGGTTCAGGCACGCTAACAGAAGATCAACCACTACTCCAGTCAGAAAATGCGATCAGCTCATTACAACGCTAGGAAGAAGAGGATGAAGCAGGCCAAAGAAGGGACAACCGCTGTCGTTACGGCAGGACCTCACCAACCTAAACCCACTGTAGGAGATGGCCTTAGATAGAGCTAGATACAGTTAGTGCTCGAGGGAGGACTAGCATAGGGGTAGCAGATTGTAGAGGCCTCACACCACCGCTTATTCTGCTATAATTGGGTTCATAGGCGTATAGGCCTATTAAGTTGCTAATGTGCTTTTCTATGTCTATCAAAATTTAATATAAAACCCTATCTATTGAACACACCTAAATTGAAGTGTAGGGCGAGAGGGTGTCGAACCACAGGAACTAAGAGTGCGTGAATTTAATCTATGACCTAAATTGATTTAAGGAAAAGTGATATCTTTGTGTTAATTAATCTAGAAAATGATAATTAAACTAAAGTAATCTACTTCTAATAGGAAAAATGTATTAAATTGGAACCTAGGGTTTCAAATCCATCATTAGCCAATTATTTTTGCGTTAACTCTTAAATTGGGATTATTGATTGACACAGGGGTAGTGGTTTAGGCTACAAGCTTCAACCTACCAAGATAATGTTGTTAGTATTGCATATTGACCCTATTTAACTAAAGCATAAGGAAAATAGGCTCTACCTAACGTATTGTCAATTATTACGTATTGACCCTATCTAACTAAAGCATAGGGAAGATAGGCTTTAATTAACAGTTCGGTTAATACTATTGCTTGATTAATTAATCCTAAGGCTACAAGTACAAAGAATTAATTTATAAATATCAATATTAATAATTAAAGGTTACAAACTCAATAATCATATGGCCTGTAAGCTTTGTTGTGATCAAAAAAAAAAAAAAAAAAAAAAAAAAGAACTCAATAATCATATCAATTGAATAAACAATAAAAATATAATACTTCAAAGTATTTATCTCAACGAATTAACAGTAAACAAAAGTCAAGGCCAAGATTTAATCTAACCCCAGAGAGCAAGTTAGCTCTCCATCAAGGATGATCCGGTGAAGGAGGTGATGAATGAACTCATGTCGGTCTTTACGCTAATTTCGCTCCCGTTCCAATTTAACGAAAAAGATGGAAAAATAAAAATCTCAAAAGAGAGAGAGAGAGAGCTGAGAGGCGAAGAGAAAACAGGGGCTGAGAGAGAGAGGCGGTCCACCCCCAAAATCGAACACCCCTCACCAATTTAAACGATGCAGCTGCCTGACAGAACCCTATGTGCGCTGGGCCTAGGCCCAAGCAGATTGATGGTGGGCTATGCTGGTGAGCCTGAGCTGGTGTCGAAGTGGGCCTGCTGTTGGGCCGGAGGTGATGCGATGGGTTGAGATGAAACGGGCTGAGGTCGGTGATGGCGGTGTCGTGGGCTGGTGGTCGATCGGCCAGAGTTGGGCCGCTGTTGAACAGGGGCTATTGGGCTGGGCATTGATGGGCTGAGCTGAAACGGGCTGAGGCGTTGATGGGCTGGGGGTTGATGCGTGTTGGGCCCGTTACGGGCCGGGCTCGAGTTCCAAGCTTATACGTTCATGTCCCGAATCTTGATTCACTTGATTTAATTGTTTATGCATCGAATTTGTCTTATTTACACCAGATTTGACAATTTTTGGAACTTTGATTTCAAACCTGCTAAACATAAAAATTGCCAAAATGAGTGTAGAATTACAATTAAATAGGTACAAAATAATTAAAATAACAATTAATAGATGCGTAAATCTGAGGCGCATCAACACCTTCCCACCTAACCTTTGCTAGTCCTCGAGCAAAGCATATGATTTAACATAAAGACTACAGTGACCAACTAACCCAACCTTCGCCCAGTTTTCCGAGATTAACACCTATATTACAATTCAAGACAAGATTAAATCATTTAGAGCATTCTCCAATTCCATGAATTCAGATGATTAAACTTCAAAACTAGTCATAGAATTTCATTAACCTTGTATCAACTAATAGGAATTACTCAAGCAATTTAAACGCACAAGTGAAAGTGAAGAGGATTTCATGTCACAGAATCTCCTCAAATTCTCGCTTCCAACCAAATATATAAAGGTTTTGTGCACCCGCACCATTGAATCACCTAAACACATGGCTATACATAGAGAAATTTTAAGTCGCATATGAGTGACCACTTTACAACATTCTGACCTCAGTATAGCACAAAAGAACATCTTTGTCATAAATGTACACCAGTTTTCACTTTTTCTTTTTTTTTTTTGCCTTTTTCTTTTGAAGGAAACCCTTTTTTTCTCCTTTTTTTTTCCTTTTCATTTTTTTACTTTTTGTTTCCTCTTTCTTTTCTGTCCATTTTTTGACTTTTTTTTTTTATAACACATACTTCATCATTACAATTGACATTGACCAACCAGTACTTTACATAACATCAAGGGCAAGGATTAGGATATGCCAATAGGGCAGGCTCCAAAACTCAAGATACATAAGGTTGTTCACTCAAATTCTTCAGATTTTCTGCAACATGAAAGTCCTGTGCTCAGTGAATATATGAGCGGCATGAGTAGAACCCATTAATATCAACAATAATCAACAACACTCATTAACAAGTATGAAGAAGAATCATTTAATTTCATGGAATTAAGAGAATGAAATAAGCAATTAATCCCACTGTCATCATAACATACGCATTGATCAAGGAAAACTTGACTAAATGGTTATAATGCACGCACAAAATGCAAAAAAAGATGTTCAAAATTTTAAAAATTTGACCAAAAATGAGCATATGCAAATGAGCCTCACCCCCATACCTAAATCATGCATTGTCCTCAATGCAACAGCATCAATCATCAAAGCACAAGAGATAGGTGAGATGGAGCAATACAACCTGACGAGACGGCGTGGACATCTATATATGATTCCTTCAACCTGGCACAAGAACCTGAAAAGAGAGAAAATAAGCCTCGAAGCAACTAATTATTTTAAAAATGAAATTAAAAACAAGAAATAACAAACCTAGGTTGCCTCCTAGGAGCGCTAAATTTTATGCCTTCAGCCGGGCGCAGTGAATCAAGCAGAGATCAAGTATCAGTCATGGTGTCCATCAAAGAGACAACTTCGATAAGCTGTCCATTAGCAATGCCATCCAACTAGACTACAGGTTAAGCCTTTGACCATTTACAGTGAACGCACGACCATCTTTAGAGTTATATATATCAATTGCACCCGAGGGGTATACCTGCTTAACCACAAAAGGACCATCCCACCTAGATCTCAATTTGCCAGGAACAAGATGCAATTTAGAATTAAAAAGCCAAACCTTTTGATCAGAAGCAAATGTTTTCCTCAAAATATGTTTATCATGAAAAGCCTTGGTTTTAGCTTTGTAAATCTTTATATTCTCATAAGCTTCATTTCTTAACTCCTGAAGTTCACTCACTTGGAGCTTTCGGTTAGATCCAGCTTGGTCTAAGTCGAAATTCAAGGCTCTAGTGGCCCAATAAGAACAGTGTTCTAGCTCAACTGGTAAATGACATGCTTTACCAAAGACCAACCTACAGGAAGACATACCAAGTAGGGTCTTATAGGCAGTGCGGTAAGCCCAAAGAGCATCATTCAACCTAAGGGACCAATCTTTCCTATCAGGACGAACTGTTTTCTCAGGTATGGACTTGATCTCATGGTTTTAAAGCTCTACTTGACCACTAGTTTGAGGATGATAGTGTCACGAACCTAGGCCCGTGACTCGGATAGAATTTTGAGATAGAAGGGAGTTTAGATGAGAGTTAGAAGAAGAGAGTAGAATTAGAGGGGAAATTAGAAGAGTTAGAAGGGAGAAGAACATAGAATTAGAAGGGAGAGGGGGAGACGGTTAGAGAGGGAGAGATAAGAGATAATTTTGTTAATTTTCATTGATAATTCAAAAGACATCATACAAGTGTTTAAATAGACAAAAATGGAGGGAAGGGGTTTAGGCCTAGTACATAGCTTACATCATCACAATTTGAATTTACCCTTTGCCTCCCTTTTCTTCCTCAATACCGGCCCCTTCCACCTACTTTCAAAATTCAAACTAAATTTTTGTACTTAACTAATTCTATATTTTTACATTACATAATTGTTACAAAATTACAAAAATCAAAAGCAAGAAATTAGCCGGTCGACTTCCTCGGGTCGTGACAATCCCCTCCCCTTAATTTCATCCTTGTCCTCAAGGATTGAAGGTCGGAAATTGTTTGCGAATGAAGGTCCAATCTTCCCAAGTGACGGCGTCTTCCCCCATGTTTTTCCATCGGACTTGAACTTGCTTGATTTTTCTTTTGTTGCGGTTTACGGTCCGTTGATTGAGGATGTCTTGTGGAGTGACTTCGGTTTCGTCGTTGTGGTCAATCTTCGGAAGGTCCGAAGTGATGCGTATGTTGTCTCCTACCTTTTTCTTCAATCGGGAAACATGGAAAACGGGATGGATTTTGGACCCTTCGGGGAGCTCGAGTTTGTAGGCCACTTCTCCGATTCGGGCTTCAATTCGGTATGGCCCATAGTATCGAGCGGCCAGCTTTAGGTTTCTTCGTATTGCAACGGAGGTTTGTCGATATGGCTGCAGCTTAAGGTACACCCAGTCACCTACTTCGAACACTCTCTCGGTCCTCCGATGGTCGGCTTGCTGTTTATAGCGGTGTTGAGCCTCCTTTAAGTTTTCCTTTAATAGGCCAATCAAGTTCTGCCTTTCATTGACAAAGTCCTCCACATCCCCGGAGGTAGAGATGCAAGGGACGTCGAGAGCGAGGAACTTGGGTTCATAACCATAGAGGGCGCGGAACGGGGTCCCTTTCATCGATGAGTGATAGTGGGTGTTGTACCAGAATTCTGCCAAAGGAAGCCAGGGAGACCACTGTTTCGGTTTATGGAGGGCCATGGCTCGGAGATAACTTTCGAGACACTGATTGACCCGTTCGGTCTGTCCGTCGGATTGTGGATGATAGGCACTACTCATTCTGAGAGCGACCCCGGCTAGGCGCATGAGCTCCTTCCAAAAGAGGCTCTGGAAGGATGCGTCTCGGTCTGAAATAATATTCTTGGGCAACCCATGAAGTCGGTAGACCTGGTCTACGAACAGTTGGGCTACCTTGCTTGCGGTGTACGGATGTGTCAAGGCGATGAAGTCGGGAAGTGCCAGGACCGGGGCGGTTGTCATGGCCTCTTTCAAGGCCTCGAATGCGTGATCGGCCTTCTCATCCCAAAGAAATCCCCCTTTCTTGAGGAGGTTGGTCAATGGCTTGCTCATGGTTCCATATCCACGGATGAACTTCCGGTAATATCCGGTGAGTCCCAAGAACCCACGGAGGCTCTTGACATTCTTCGGTTTTGGCCACTTCTTCATGGCCTCGATCTTGCCTTCTTCGGTTGCGACCCCTTCTCTCGAAATTACGTGTCCCAAGTATTCTACCCGATCTTGTCCGAAGGTACACTTGCTCCGTTTTGCATAGAGGCGGTGCATACGAAGGGTCTCGAGCACTTCGGTTAAGTGCCTAAGATGCACGGAAAGGCTCGGGCTGTAGACCAAGATGTCATCAAAGAATACGAGCACAAACTTGCGTAGATATGGCTCGAAAACTTCGTTCATCAAGGCTTGGAAGGAGGCGGGGGCGTTAGTGAGTCCGAAGGGCATGACTCGGAACTCATAATGCCCTTGGTGAGTTCGGAAGGCGGTCTTATGCTGGTCTTCTTCATACACTCGGATTTGGTGATAACCGGCGCGGAGATCGATCTTGGAAAATATGGAAGACCCCTTGAGCTCATCTAGTAAATCGTCGATGACCGGTATCGGAAACTTATCCTTGATGGTGATGTTGTTGAGTTGCCGATAGTCCACGCAAAAACGGTAGGACCCGTCCTTTTTGCGGACCAAGAGTACCGGGGAAGCAAATGGGCTTCGGCTCGGTTGGATAAGGGAGGCTCCCAACATTTCCTTGACTTGCCTTTCGATCTCGTTCTTTTGCCCGTGCGGGTAGCGGTAGGGCCTTATGTTGACGGGCCTGGCTTCGGGCAAGGTGGGAATGCGGTGATCATGTGAGCGAGGAGGCGGAAGGGTCTTCGGTTCCTCAAAAACATCTTGATAGCGGTCGAGGATGCGTTCTATCTCCGGATGAGTGACGGATTCGGAGGCCTCCTCGGCGGTAGCCATAAAGAGGTGACCCATTACATGTCCGGCCTTCTTGAAGAGCTTGGCGAGGCCTTGACCCGAAATTGATTGTAGGGCGGCTTTTTCGGAGGTGCCTTGTAAGCGGACTGCCTTTCCTTCTTTGAAGCAAGCGAACTTGAGGTTGGTGAAGTCAAATGTCACGGGTCCATATCGTTGGAGCCAATCAACCCCAAGGACCATGTCACTGCCGCGGAGTTCCAATACCCTCAAGTCATCAACGAACGTTGTGCCTTGGACCTTCCACCTTATGCCCGGGCATTTTTGATAACTAACGAGGCTCTCCCCGTTTGCCACCGTTACGGTCGTGACAACGGTGGGCACGGTTTCGAGCTGAAGCTCCCGGACCACATTAGCGTCTAGGAAGCTATTAGTGGACCCGCTATCGATCAAGATATTTACCTCCCGCTTCTTAATTAAGCCCTTCAATCTCAAGGTGTTGTGCGTGACTCGGCCCGAGAGTGCATTTAGAGAAATTTCCATAGCTCCATTGTCTTCTCCTTCGGTTGGCTCTTCGCCTACCATTTCCTCTTCTTGGGCTTCGTCTTCGACCTCTTCTCCTTCCATACTTTGCAAGGCCTTCTTACAAACGTGCCCCGGAAAGTATTTTTCATGGCACTTGTAACATTGGCCCGGCTCTCGTCTCGGCGCGCTGGGACCCGGGTTGCTGCCGCTGCTGGTCTTGGACACGGGCCCGTGAGACTGGGCCCAGCCCTGGGACGCTGCCGAAGACACTGGTCGGCTGCTGGGACCTGGTCGGGCACTAAAACTGGGTCGGTTGACAGGTCGGGCAGCGTTTCTGATTTCGGCTACCGCAACCTCTTGGAGTTTGGCCTGTTCAAAGGCCATGCTAAGCTCGGTCGGCCGGCTTGTCTTGACGGATGCTCGAATGGCGGGCTTAAGTCCGCTAATAAAGCTTGAGACAAAGTATGCCTCGCTCAATGTCGGGTGATGGATAAGCATCCAACTCTTTAATTCTTCAAATTTTAAAATATAATCTTCAACCGGCCCGTTTTGCGACATCTTGCTAAACTCCTCTACTATGTCTTGGAGTGATCGGTCCCCAAAACGTTTGCACAATTCATCCATAAAAAAGGTCCACATCATGTGAGGGTGTCTAAGCTCTAGCCCGTGGAACCAAATGTCCCCGGGTTCATGAAGGTGGCTTGAAGCATATTCAACCCACTCGGTTTCGGGCACTTGGTACCAACGAAAGTATTTAAGGCACTTACGGATCCAGGATCTCGGGTTCGTACCTTCAAATTTCGGGATCTCGAGCTTGGGCGCATGGGAGGTCCAGGTGCGGTTGCTTCCGTGGCTTCGGTTAAGGTCCCCTTCATCCGTGACTCTCGGTGGGGCCGGGTTGTGTCGGAATTCTGAAGAGTGCATTGGAGGCGGTAGGATCCCATTGCCGGACCTCGGGTACGTGCCTGACCCCCCTGGTGCGGCATTGTCACGGCCTCCCATGGTAGGTGCCACGGTCTCCACCTCGGTCCTCTTTTCTTGGGCCTTCACCAACCGACCCACGGCATCGGTTAGGGCCCTCAGGTCAGCCTTCACGTCCGCCATGTCTGCTCTTATCTCGAGGTTGTTTCGGTTTTGTTGCTCCTCCATTCGGTCCATCCTTTCCTCCAAGCGGACCATCCGATCATCAACGGCGTCGACCCACTCGTTGGTATCGGTGTGACCGGTTGAGGACATGCTTCTTGTTATAGCCGTTTTTTTTTTTTTTTTTTTTTGATTCGGTTTTAACCGAATGAGGAAAGTAAGGATAGGATAAGCCCTCTTCGATCGGAAGATAGCTCTGATACCACTTTGTCACGAACCTAGGCCCGTGACTCGGATAGAATTTTGAGATAGAAGGGAGTTTAGATGAGAGTTAGAAGAAGAGAGTAGAATTAGAGGGGAAATTAGAAGAGTTAGAAGGGAGAAGAAGATAGAATTAGAAGGGAGAGGGGGAGACGGTTAGAGAGGGAGAGATAAGAGATAATTTTGTTAATTTTCATTGATAATTCAAAAGACATCATACAAGTGTTTAAATAGACAAAAATGGAGGGAAGGGGTTTAGGCCTAGTACATAGCTTACATCATCACAATTTGAATTTACCCTTTGCCTCCCTTTTCTTCCTCAATACCGGCCCCTTCCACCTACTTTCAAAATTCAAACTAAATTTTTGTACTTAACTAATTCTATATTTTTACATTACATAATTGTTACAAAATTACAAAAATCAAAAGCAAGAAATTAGCCGGTCGACTTCCTCGGGTCGTGACAGATAGGGGGCGGCAATCTTATAATGCACTGAGTACTTCCTAAGAAGTGTCTCAAATGACCTATGAATGCAATGACTTCCACCATCACTAATGAGTGCTCTAGGGGTACCAAAGCGTTTAAAAATGTGATCCTTGACAAATTGCATGACCACTTTGTGGTCATTGGTCCTAGTAGGTATAGCCTCAACCCATTTAGACACATAGTCGACCCCTAAAAGTATGTAAAGAAACCCAAAGGATGGGGGAAATGATCCCATAAAGTCAATACCCCAAACATCAAATATTTCCACAATTAAAAGGTGGTTCAAAGGCATCATGTCTCGACGTGTCATTGTGCCAGTGCGCTGACAACACTCACATGCAAGACAAAACTTGTGAGCATCCTTGAACAGAGTAGGCCAATAAAAACCACACTGTAGGACCTTTGCGGCAATCCTACGACCTCCAAAGTGTCCTCCACAAGCATATGAGTGACAAAAAGATAAAATGCTATGATACTCACACTCTGGAACACATTTACAAATTACTTGGTCCGCACAATGTTTAAACAAGTCGGGGTCGTCCCAGTAAAAGTGCTTTACTTGAGAGTAAAACCTATCCTTTTCTTGCTTAGACCAAGTAGATGGAATCGCACCTGTAGCGAGGAAGTTAACAATATCTACAAACCAAGGGCCACGTGAATGGGAGACAACAAAAAGTTTCTCATCGGGAAAAGAGTCATGCATTGAAATAGATGGATCATGATGCTCAAAGAAAGTCCTAGAAAGATGGTCAGCTACCACATTCTCTGCACCTTTCTTATCTCTAATCTCAATGTCGAACTCTTGAAGTAGAAGAATCTACCTAATGAGCCTAGGTTTCGTTTCTAGCCTAGGTTTCGTTTCTTTCTTAGAGAGAAAATATTTCAATGCAGCATGGTCAGAATAGATAATGACTTTTGACCTCAAAAGATAAGAACAAAACTTGTCTAGAGCAAACACGACAGCTAGCAACTCCTTTTCAGTAGTGGTGTAATGGCGTTGTGAATCATTAAGAGTTTTACTGGCATAGTAAAAGACATGAGGCACTTTGTTTACTCTTTGACCTAGGATAGCACCTATAACAAAATCAGAAGAGTCACACATAATTTCAAAAGGAAGAGAGTAATCTGGGGGCTTAATGGGGGCCAAAACAAGTAATGACCGTAGTTTTTGAAAAGCTTCTAGGCAAGACTCATCAAACTCAAATGATGTCTCCTTAGCTAGCAAGCTAGTTAATGGTCTGGCTAACTTCTCAAAGTCCTTAATGAATCTCCTATAGAAACCTACATGACCTAGAAAGGATCTAACTTGCTTCACGTTTGAGGGAGGGGGTAAGTTTGCAATCAGATCGACCTTAGCCTTATCAACCTCAATACCCTTCTTAGACACTCTATGACCCAATACAATCCCTCTTGAACCATAAAGTGACACTTTTCCCAACTCAAAACAAGATTGGTCACTTCACATCTTTTTAGCACAAGCCTTAAATTCTGCAAGCATTCATCAAACGAAGGTCCAAAAATAGAGAAATCGTCCATAAAAACCTCAAGAAATCTATCTACCATGTCAGAAAAGATAGACATCATGCATCTCTAAAATGTAGCAGGCGCATTACATAAACCAAATGGCATCCTACGGTAGGCAAATGTGCCAAAGGGGCATGTAAAGGTCGTTTTCTCCTGATTCTCTAGGTAGACTGCTACCTGGTTATATCTTGAATATACATCACTAGCTAACTTCTCCAAAATCTGGTCAATGAATGGTAAAGGAAAATGGTCCTTCCTAGTGGCAGAGTTAAGCTTCCTATAGTCAATACAAACCCTCCAGCCCATGGTCTCCCTAGTAGGAACTAACTCTCCATCGCTACTCCTAATCACTGTAACGCCCGACTTCTTTAGGGCTATCTGAATAGGGCTAACCCACCTGCCATCAGAAATTAGGTAAATCATACCCACATCAGGCAACTTCACAATCTCTTTCTTTACGACTTCCTTCATGTTAGGGTTCAACCTCCTTTGCATCTCTCTAGTGGGTCTAGCATTCTCATCAAAAAAAATCCTATGCATACACATGAAAGGGTCTATACCCTTAAAATCAGCCACAGACCACCCAATGGCACTCTTATGATCACTAAGCACTATCATCAATGCATCTTTCTGTTCCCTAGACAACTGAGAAGAGATAATCACAGGTAAAGTCTCATCGGGTCCTAAGAAAGCATACTTAAGAGTAGATGGCAACGACTTAAGTTCAAGTTTGGGTGGTGAAACTATGGAAGGCAAGGCAGGGAAATCCGAAAGCGTAGGTAAAGCTTCTACTTTTGACAACCAATGACAAGTCTCTAAAGGGGCACACAACTCAAGCAAATCACTCATCTCTCTAATGTCATTTTCAATTTCAAAATCATCAGAACAATCGTATACTAGTGCTCGCTCAAGGGAATCACTAACGAGGATAGAAGGGAGTGTTTGGTCCACCAAATTATCAATAATATCCACCCAGAAACACTCCGACTCATCCTCACTAGAGGGTGACAACGAAGCCTTAAAAATATTCAATCTAATAGTCATATTGGCAAGGCTAACATCCATTACCCCAGATCTACAATTAATGGTAGCATAGGCCGTCACTAAGAAAGACCGACCTAGAATGATAGGGACATGGTTTTTTGAATGACTAGAAGGTTCCATATCAAGCATAAGGAAATCAGCAGGAAACAAGGCTTTGTCTACTCTCACTAGCACATTAATCAGCTCACCACGGGGAATTCTAGTTGATCTATCTGCTAATTGCAAGGTTACCATGGCGGGTTGCAACTCTCCCAGGCCTAACTTCTCATAAACCGAGTAAGGAATAATGTTGACACTCACTCCTAAGTTCAGTAAGGCTTTATCGATTGGGTAGTCTCCAAGTAAACAAGAGATGGTGGGGACACCAGGGTATTTGTACTTAAATGGAGTGTCACACTTCAGAATAGAGCTCACTTGCTCGGCTAAATACCCTTTTTTAGGAAGATGTGCTTTAGATCGCCTCTTTTGGTCCAGTAAATCCTTAATGAACTTTGCATAGGCCGTGATCTGTTTAATCGCATCAAGAAGGGGAATGTTTATCTTTACTTGCCTAAACATCTCCAAAATATCTTCCCACTTCTTGTCCTTTCCATTTGGATGTGGTGCAACTAAAGCCTGGGGGAAGGGTACTCTAGGTACATATGAGGAAGGAAGATCAGAGGTCTTAGGAGTGGGAAAAGGGTGCATGACCTCATCGTTTGCCTTCTCTCTTTCCTTGCTCTTTTCTTCTCCCTCGCCACTTATGGGTACTTCACTCTCAACACTCACCCCATTGTCAACCTCCGTCCTACTTCTTAACACTGTAACGGACTTTGCTTGTTCTTGATGGGGAGGATAGTTGTCTTGCCTCACACAGTTCCTAGGGTTTTCTACGGTTTGGCTAGGGAGTCTTCCCTCATCTCTCCTACTCAAAGTGTTAGCTAGTTGACCTATTTGGGTTTCTAACTTTGAGATCGATTGTGTATGGGAGTGGAGGAGTTGGGAATTAGCTTCCAAACTTTTCAGTGCACTCAAAACCTTCTCTTCAAAATTCAAATTAGAGCTCAAATTAGGAGGTTGAGAGTAGTTGGAAGCATACCCTTGTGGTTGAAAACCAAAAGGTCGGGGCATACCGGATTGTTGAGGTCGTGGGTTCGGTTGCTGTGGCATAAACTGTCCTTCTCCTCCTTGGCTCCAGGAGAAGTTTGGATGGTTTCTCCAACCCAGATTATACGTTTTCGAGTATGGGTCGTTCCTTGAGAATCCTTGGGCTACACTAACCTGTTCCTCCGACCACTCAACAATAGATGAAACTGATGGGCAATCAAGCGTAGAATGCGAGACACTAGAACATGAAGAACAAGCACTATGCATGTTTTAAACATTAGACACATTAGGCATAGCAGAGGGGGTCAAGGTCATCTTAAATAAGGAAGTAAGCTGCTCCACAGAAGAGGCAAGAGAGTCTACTTTCTTATCTAAGATGGAAGTGTGAGCAATTTCATGTACTTTTCCACTATTTAACCTAGCAATATTTAAACGTGCATGTGCGGCATTCTATTGTGAGTTCTCATTCAAATGTTCAAACAATTCCCACGCCTCATCCTCATTCTTCCTAAGGAACTGACTACCGTATGAGGCATCAACAGTTTCATTCAACCCATAATAGAAATTTTGGACTAACTGCCATTTAGGGATAGGATGATGTGGACAAGCTCGTAAGAGTTCCCTAAACCTATCCCAACTCTCGTGAAACTCCTCAGTAGGGAGTTGGGCGAAGGTGTTAGTAGTTCTCCTAGCAGTGTTAGTCTTACTAATGGGATAGAATTTCTTAAGAAATTCTTGTTGCATCTGAGTCCAAGTACTAATCGTCCCACTAGGTAAGGTGCCTAACCAATACTTAGCTTTATCCTTTAAAGAGAAAGGAAAAAGACGAAGTAAGATGGCGTCATCAATAATGTTAGGAATCCTGAAGGTTGAGCAAACCTCCATGAAACTGTTCAAGTGTGTGGACGGGTTCTCATTACCTGAGCCATGGAATGAAGGAAGCATCTGTATGTATGTGGCTTAAGCTCGAACTGATGGGCTACAAGTGGCAACCTAATGCATGAAGATGAAGCGTATGTGGTGGGAGTCAACTACTCCATAAGTGGACATGGTTGTTGTTCGTCAGCCATTGCGGTTTGTGCTCGGTGTAGGGCTCTAAAGTCCCTTAAGGTCCTTTCAATTTCAGGGTGGAATCTAGTAAGGTCAAGAGACAAAGAGCGGCAACCGTGCATAAATAAACAATCACAAGAAGCAAATAAAACTAATGACTAAAACTAGCAAAACAAACACTAAAAAGAAAAACAAATAACAAACTATCCTAAAATCAACCTATGCACGAAAATTACAAGATAAATAATGCTTTAAAAATGAATAAATAAAAAAACAAATAATATAAAATAAAAACCTTTTTAAGAAAAGTAAAGAAAATATTTTTTTAAAATTTTTTTTATTTTTTTATTTTTTAAAGAGAGGGACAATAACAATTAAAAACAATTAAAGAAAACTAAAAACCAAAGAAAATCACAAAAATAAAATCACGAACGTTACCTAGTCCCCGGCAATGGCCCCAAAATCTTGATGTGCTTTTCTACGTCTATCAAAATTTAATATAAAACCCTATCTATTAAACACACCTA
This sequence comes from Simmondsia chinensis, assembly GCA_018398585.1. Lineage (NCBI taxonomy): Eukaryota > Viridiplantae > Streptophyta > Magnoliopsida > Caryophyllales > Simmondsiaceae > Simmondsia > Simmondsia chinensis. Next base: position 28,618,789 of record JAGTTD010000008.1, on the reverse strand, counting down.
AATTGAAGGGTAGGGCGAGAGGGTGTCGAACCACAGGGACTAAGAGTACGTGAATTTAATCTATGATCTAAATTGATTTAAGGAAAAGTGATATCTTTGTGTTAATTAATCTAGAAAACGACAATTAAACTAAAGTAATCTACTTCTAATCGAAAAAATGTATTAAATTGGAACCTAGGGTTTTGAATCCATCATTAGCCAATTATTTTTGCGTTAACTCTCAAATTGGGATTATTGATGTCACACGGGTAGTGGTTTAGGCTATAAGTTTTAGCCTACTAAGATAATGTTGTTAGTATTGCGTATAGACCCTATCTAACTAAAGCATAAGGAAAATAGGCTCTACCTAATGTATTGTTAATTATTACGTATTGACCCTATCTAACTAAAGTATAGGAAAGATAGGCTTTAATTAACAATTCGGTTAATACTATTGCTTGATTAATTAATCCTAAGGCTACAAGCACAAAGAATTAATTTATAAATATCAATATCAACAATTAAAGGTTACAAACTCAATAATCATATCAATTGAATAAACAATAAAAAATATAGTACTTCAAAGTATTTATCTCAACCAAGCAATTCATGTAAACAATCAAATTAACCCGAATTAACAGTAAACAAAAGTAAAGGCTAAGATTTCATCTAACCCCAGAGAGTAAGTTAGCTCTACATCAAAGATGATCCGGTGAAGGAGGAGATGAACGAACTCATGTCGGTCTTCACGCTAATTTCGCTTCAGTTCCAATTTAAAGAAAAAGATAGAAAAATAAAAATCTCAAAAAATAGAGAGAGAGAGAGAGCTGAGAGGCGAAGAGAAAACAGGAGCTAAGAGAGAGAGGCGGTCCGCCCCCAAAATTGAACACCCCTCACCAATTTAAACGATGCAGCTGCCTGATAGAACCCTACGTGCGCTAGGCCTGGGCCCGAGTAGATCGGTGGTGGGCTGTGCTGGTGAGCCTGAGCTGGTGTCGAAGTGGGCCTGCTGTTGGGCCGGAGGTGATGTGATGGGTTGAGCTAAAACGGGCTAAGGTCGGTGATGGTGGTGTCGTGGGCTGGTGGTCGATCGGGCCGGAGCTGGGCCACTGGTGAACAGGGGCTATTGGGCTGGGCGTTGATGGACTGAGCTCAAACGGGCTGAGGCATTGATGGGCTGGGGGTTGATGCGTTTTGGGCCCTATAAGGGTCGGGCTTGAGTTCCAAACTTATACATTCATGTCCCGAATCTCAATTGACTTAATTTAATTGTTGTCGCATCGAATTTGTCTTATTTCCACTAGATTTGACAATTTTCGAAACTTTGATTTCAAACCTGCTAAACATAAAAATTGCCAAAATGAATGTAGAAATATAATTAAATAGGTGCAAAATAATTAAAATAACAATTAAAAGATGCGTAAATCTGAGGCGCGTCAGCTGCACCTATCTTCCTATACGCATATCTATCTACTTTCTACAGTCTACTATCTGCCTATCTGTTTTTACTTGCTGCCTAGTATGGAAGGTTTTGCCTCGATGTCTCCTCTGGGGCGTTATGTTTTGTATTGCTTGTTTTATGCTATAGCTTACTCTTCTGCTTTGATACCCTTTTGCTCACAGGTCACTATGACACGAAGATGACATAATCAGGTTAGAGGTCCTCGGAAACAGCCTCTCTTCAACTTCATACCCTAAAGGGGGAAGGCTGCGTACATCAACCCCCCCCCCCCCCCCCCCCCCCCCCCCCCCCCCCCCCCCCCCAAAACCCCGCTTTTTCGGGAGCCCTTAAGGCACTGGGTTTGTTGTTGTTGTTGTTGTTGTTGTTGTTCACTAAGGATTACCATCATACACCGCTGAAATATGGCAGGAGCATTGCATAGACCAAAAGGCATTCGCTTAGAGGCAAAGGAACCATATGGACAAGTAAAAGTGATATTTTCCTGATCTTCTGGTGCTATGGCAATTTTGTTGTATCCTGAATAACCATCAAGGAAACAGTACTACGAATGGCCAGCAAGTTTTTCTAACAATTGATCAATGAATGGTAAGGAAAAATAGTCTTTTTAGGTGGCATCATTAAGTTTCCTGTAATCTATACATACCCGCCACCCTGTGACGATCCTAGCAGGGGTGAGCTCGCTGTTCTCATTTCTACAATGGTTATCCCCCCTTTCTTTGGAACTACTTACACTAGACTTACCCATGGACTATCAAATATGGGATAATTGATCTCGGCATCTAATAACTTCACAACTTCTTTCCTTACCACCTCCTTCATAGAAAGGTTTACTCGACGTTGTGGCTGCACAGTAGGCTTGAATCTATCTTCCATGAGAATCCTATTCATGCATAAGGAAGGGCTGATTCCCTTGGTGTCTGAAAGGGTTCATCCAATGGTTGATTTATGCTCCCTTAGAACTCTAAGCAACATTTCCTATTCGACATTACTCAAAGAAGCATTAATAATAATAGGATAAGTGTTAGAATTACCAAGATAAGCATACTTGAGATGAGATGGCAGTGGCTTGAGCTCAAAATTTGGAAGCTTATCTTCTCTTATTCTTTGTTGAGTTTCAATCGCTTATATGTCCTCCACTCTTGCTTCAAGATGGGAATCATAAGGTTCGCAATCCTCCAAGTAATGGCCACATTCCCCTTATCAATTCATTCTCAGTGTCTAAGGTCCCTGACTTTGTTAGATATGCTGCAAGTGGTAACTTAGGGAATGTGTCCCTGAACTTCTCGGCTACCAAACTGTCTATAATATAAACCTCGAAACAAGAATCAATGTTAGTGGGAAATTTCATAGCATTAAAAACATTGAAGGTTACATGTTCATCTTGCACTCTTAAAATGAGTTTCCCTTGTTGTACGTCTATCACAGTCCTTCCTGTAGCAAGGAAGGGTCATCCAAGAATAAGAGGTGTCTCTCGATCCTCTTCCATGTCAAGTACTATGAAATCTTCCGGGAAGATGAATTTGTCGACCACACCTCTTAGATACTTGATCGATATGTCCGCAAGTTGGAGAGATACTGTAGTTAGCTTCACCTCTCCTAAGCCAAGCTTCCTGATCACAGAGAGAAGAATTAGATTAATTCTTGCACCTAAACCACATAAAACTCTATCAAAGCTAATGGAGCCAATGGTGCAAGATATAGTAAAATTCCCTAGATCTTTTAGCTTGGGAGGTAACTTCTTTTGTAGTATGGCATTGTATTCTTCAGTTAATGCCACTATTTCGAATTATCCCAACTTCCTTTTGTTAGATAGGATTTCCTTAATAAATTTTGCATATTTGGGATCTACTATAATCTTTTGAAAACTTCCAAAAATTTAGCAAATTGTTCACCCGCTTTTGTCTTTTTCGAACGTTGAGGGAACGAAACCTTCGGTTTGTAAGGTTGAAGTTCAGTGGAATTTCGTTGCCAGCGACATTCTAGCAATCCAAATACTTAACTTATGAAAGATAATGAGAATGGATTATTCAAACTAAAGAGTTAAAGCAAGAAAAGAAGTCTTTATTAGTCAATATTAAATAATTAAAAGGTAGCCCCTTACCCTATTCCTTAGCTGGAATAGTCAAGGCGGTGACGAGTGAACGGATCACCCTTTTTGGTTTATCTTTATTTTAGATTTTTGTCCCTTCTTCATTTTTAGTTTCTTGGTCGTGTATGTGGACAAGTCAATTAGGAGTTGTTCGTTTTGTGCAATCTTGGTTACCTGAGTTGGTTCATTTAGAGTTTTCCCACTTCTTAATTCAGTTGCTTGGGCGTGCTCTCATGGGTTAGTAACTATGTTACTAGGCAAGGAACCTTGACACCTTTCAGAGAGTTATTTTGAAATTTGTCCAACTTGGGTCTCGAGGTTTCTAATAGCAAATTCTTGATTTCGAAAATTTGTTTGTGTTTGTTGCATGAAATTTCTGGTTTCTTGCACAAACTTATTGAACATATCTTCGAGATCAATTTTCTTTTCTTGTTGTGCGTGAACGGGTTGTTTTTTAATCCCTTGGCTATTCCATGAAAAATTTGAATGGTTTCTCCGCCCGGGATTGTAAGTGTTGGAATAGGTATTATGTTGTGACTTTTGAAAATTTAAAACAAAATTGGCTTGCTCGTGATTTGAAGAGGCTGTGGTAAAGGGGTTCCCTATCTGATATTATATGCTCGCATGATTTCCTGCACAAAACTCGCATGTTAGCATAGGAGATTGTATGGCATTAACACCTATGTTAATCAACTGTTTCCGAATCAATGAAATTTGAGCCGACAATGTGGTTAATGCGTCTACTTCATGAATACCTGCAAGTTTCCTTTGCATTGTTCGATTAGCTATTCTCACATAGTTGTTGCTAGCCATTACCTCTAGCAACTCGTATGCTCCGTCTGGTGTCTTGTTATTTAGGGCTCCTCCCGCAACTACATCCACCATTGTTTGGGTATTAGGTGCCAAACCATTGTAAAACGTTTGGACTTGCATCCAAACTGGTAAACCATGGTGTGTCGACCTTCTTATAAGTTCTTTATATCGTTCCCATGCATCATACAATGATTTCATATTGTATTGCGTAAAACAGGTCATGTCATTCTTCATTTTAGCTTATTGGGCTGGTGGAAAATATTTAGCAAGAAATTTTTTGTGCCAAATCATCCCAAGTGGTGATGGTACCTGATGGCAATGACATTAATAGTGCCTTGGCCTTGTCTCTTAGTAAGAACGGGAATAGTCTTAAGCGAATGGCATCATCATTGACGCCATTGTGCTTAAATGTATCACATATCTCAAGAAAGTTGGTGATATGTAGATTCAGGTCCTCACAAGGTAGACCTCCAAATTGAACTGTCTGTTGAATCATTGGTATTATCACAGGTTTTATTTCAAAATTGTTTGCTTGTATGGGTGAACATCGAATGCTGGAAGTGCATCCACCAATAGTTGGGTCGGCGTAATCTTTTAAAGCTCTTCATTATCATTATTTTCATTAGCCATTGTTTCAGTTCGTTTGGTTTTCCTGATTTGTCGCAGTGTTCTTTCGATTACAAGTCAAAAGAAAGATAGCAATAATGAAAAAGAAATAAAATACTACAATATAATAAAAAGCTTAACTAAACCAAGTTTTAAAGGTGCTAAAAAGTTAAAAGAAAGAAAAAAAAACTAATAAGAAAACTTAAAATAAAACAATCTAATACAAAAACCTAATAGAAACCAAAGAAAGATAATACTAATATTTGGAAAAACTTAAAAATTATTGTAAATATTGGATATTTTTCGGGTACAAATTTTACAGTCAAGTTTGGATATTATTAAATATCATAAAAAATTAAAAATTATGTAAAATACTTATTTACGTATACATACATATACATATATATAAATGGATATTTGGGTAAACTGTGACACATGTCACAATATGAGCCACCCTTTAGATGACTCATCCCCCCTTTTATGTATATATATTACACACACAAAGAAACAAGAAGAAAAGAAAGAAAAGAAAAGGAAAAGAAAAGAAAGAGAAAGGGGAAAAAAATAACGAGAGAAAGAGAGAGAGAAATATTTTAATAAAATAATCTCATTCTGATATAAAATACTTGCTATTTTTCTTTAAGTATATTTGGATTTGTCTTTTTATTACCTTCCCATAGAGTATAATTTGCCTATAATTTTATAACATATTATCAGCATGAGCCTCTAACCAACTGATGATTGTTCTATATTCGATGTAAGCTTTCATTTCCTAATCTTTGTGATTTATAATCTTACTAATTTTGAATTTATTGCTCTTAATATTACTGGAAAAAATTATTTGCCTTGGACTTTTGATGTTGAGATCCACCCTGCTGCTGTGAATCTCGGACAATTAAAAGAGTAAATAGCGCATCTTTGCAGGATCGCGTTTCTCAGGCATCATATCCTTGAAGGATTAAAGCTGAGTATATTACTGTCATGGACCCGTATATCCTTTGGCAAAATTTAAAGGAGAGGTTTGATCATGAAATGTCTATGATCCCCCCTAAAGCTCGCTATGATTGGATTCACCTGCGGTTGCAGGATTTTAAAACTATTAGCGAGTATAACTCTGCAGTGTTTAGTATTACCTCCCGGCTGCAATTATGCGGTGAAAATATTACTAAGGAGGATATGTTAGAGAAAATATTCTCTACTTTTCATGTCTCGAATATGCTCCTGCAGTAGCAATATTGAGAACGAGAATTTTAAAAATACTTAGAGTTGATATCTGTCTCCTCATTGCTGAACCAAGCAATGAATTGTTGATGAAAATTCATCAAACACGACTAACTGGATTCGAACCACTCCCTGAAGTGAATGCTTCGACATATGACTAGCAGGAACATGGTCGAGGTCGTAAACGTGGATGTGGTCAGGGCCGCGGACGAGGTTATAGTCACGGTCATAATAAGTGACATTATGGTACCCAGAATGGACCAAAATATAAGAAGTCCACTAATGAAGAGGAGATGAAGGAAAAAGAAAAACTTTAGTTTTTTTGTATTTTCTACTTTGCATATTCATGGCTGGTTAAACCGCCTACTTTTTATTACTCATTCATTATATGGTCGGCTATGCCGTCTACTTATTATTAGTCATTCATATGGTTGGCTACGCCGCCTACTTATTATCAATTATTCATATGGCTATATTTCTTAGCCAATCTATTTGATACTTTATTAAAAACTCCAGAAAAGCAAATATCATATTTCCTGAAGAAACAATAATTTTCATAAGTATGGCTATCTATTTAATTTGGAGATATCTATTGGGATAGTTAACCAGAAGTTAACAGACCCTAAAGACTTTTATTTTATGGCATGACTATTTGAGTCATCCGGATATAAATATGGTTAAAAGAATCGTTGAAATTCTCGCACCTATTCAAGAACTAGAAGATTCTTATATCAGGTGTTTCAAAATTGGTTGAGAGTTTCGGAAGAGCACATGTTATATTCCCTGAAGAGACGAAACTAAACATAAGCGATGCTCTGTTTTCCAGTAGATCACAGAGAAACTTGATCAGTTTTTGAGATATTCGTTGCAATTGTTATCACATTGAGACAATAAATAAGGGCGATAAAGAATATCTTTATATTACATTGCTTACCTTAGGAAGAAAGAAAATAATGGAAAAAATTGTCAGCACTTTCTTCCGGGTTATATTATACTTACATAAATCCAATTAATACAGTGGTTAACCAGAAGTTAACTGATTGCAAAACATTCACCCTGTAGCATGACCGTTTGGGCCATCCAGGTGTAACGATGATGAGAAAAATCATTGAAAGTTCTCATGGGCACTCATTAAAGAACCTGAAGATTCTTTCTCCTGATGAGATTTCATGTGCTGCTTAAGGAAAAGTGACTATGTCATACTCAATTGAAATTGAGTTTAAGTCCCATAAGCTGGAAGAAATACTAAATGTGACATATGTGGGCCAATCATTTTATCACATGGACCAATTTGGTATGATACTAATAGAGGCCGCTACCCGATGGTTCTGTGAGTTTGGATAATATACTTGTGATGTGGCATTTGTGAAACTCCTTACATAAATGATCCGGCTATGAGCTCAAGTCGTGGATTGTATGATATTGCAAGAGAAATTACATCCCAAGAATTTAATGGTTATTGTATGGGATGAATTGCCATATAGCCCGCGTACAGATACAAAATGGTCTTATGATTAAACGCCTGCAGCGAGTGGCTAGACCATTATTATTGCCAAATTTTACTTGGGTACATGTTATGATACATGTTGCAGCACTAATTATGGATCCCCCAGTATAACTTGTCTCTGATAAGGTCTAGATATATATCCCATCTATGAATTTGATTATATACTGTATGTCCCAATTACTCCACCTCAAATGTTGAAAGATGGGTATAAATAAGGGGACTTAAAATTTATCTGAAGAAATTAATTGGAAACATTTTACAAGCATCATTTGTTGATTGTCAATTTGACGAAACAAGGTTTCCAGAATCAAGGGGAGAAAAAATGAAACTTATGTGGAATGCATCATTGAGCCAGAAGTTCAAAGAATTGTTCACTTGTAAATTATTACAAGCCAATTCATAGATGTATTCACTAATGGAAATAGGGTGACCAAATAATGTCCCCACTATATATGCGCCTTCTCGAATTAATATCCCAGTCGAGTGATATTCTAATATATTGAAAAATGCATCCATTGCACGCCAGAAGCATGGTAAATATATCGGTTCCAAAGATTTGAATCTGAGAAAGAAAAAGGAGCAATAGAAAAGATTAATCCTTTTATTATAAATTCTTAAGAAGAAAAACTCTGCAAAAATAATAAAATGTGTAAATAAAAATCCCTCAAGATTATTAAGTACCTGAAGCTACATGAGTCTATTGGAATTATGATGTTAAAGAGATCTCTATGAAATATGAGATATAATGGAACCGAAATGAAAATTGATCAGATATTTGTAGCTACTCCCTGAATAAAGAAATTGAAAATCTTAAACATGAGTTCATTCAAGAATGCCAACAAAGAAATGATTGGCTCAAAGAGAAAGATGCAATTCAGGCTAAATTAGCCATGTGTAATTTTTGGACCTGAAGTCCAAATGCCCAAAGAATAAAACCTAAATGCTACATATGAATGTTTGTGCAGAAAATAATGAGGTGGTGAAAAGCACAATTTGTAGCCCAAGGTTTATTATAGAGACCAGAACTTAATGGGACATAAATATGAGAAATGGATACACTTAATCTGACAGTCTCTATATGCGTCATATATATATTGGAAATGGCTTATTTGTACAATGATATTTATATGGAAGTCCCTGAATAACCAAACATGCCAGAAGCATATAGTTCAAAACCGTAGTACATATCTACTGAAAGAAAAATATGTTAATATCATCATAACTCCTGAAGAGCTTTAAAGGGCTGTTATGCCCCTAAACTGAGAACTCGAGATTGAGGATCTCGGAAAAGGAAAGATTTTGTCTCGACCTGAAGATCAAGCACTCATATGATAGAGTATTACTCTATTGGTCAACTCATACAAGTATGGTACTTGAGTATTTCATCATGTTGTTTAGTGCCTCAATTTTGACCTCTTCCGGTCCTCAATGAGGTAATGAATAAATTCTTGACCCCACCATACCTTGGTTTAAGCGACGTACTGGTATAGCTGTCACACAACCAGATATGGCCTCTTTGATCAACTTGTCACTAGTATGTGATATGTGGTTAAATATTTATCTTGATGGATCACCCAACATACGTTATAATGTTATGTTAAACTTGTAATTGATTTTGTATGCAAGTACTGGTTATTTATTTGAACCCCACAAGGTAAGTGACAAGTATATGACATTTTATTATATAGCTATATTACTATGTTTTGGCAATCTAATAACAATTGCAGCTATTGTTGATACACTTGCGCTTTATGAGCAAGTACAGACTGGGTGATATCAATACCCTTGAACCTACATATTTTAAGCTTCCAACTAGGGATGGCAATGGGGCGGGTAAAACCCGCTACCCACGGGTACCCGCCCCGTTTGGGACAGGTACGGGTATAAGCGAGGTGGGTAGTAGGTACGGGTTTGATGTACCCACCCCGTACCTGTCACGGGTATGGGGCGGGTACGGGTATAGTTTTGTACCAGCCCTGCCTCGCTCCATACCCGCCCCGCTCCACCTCATACCCGCTATACCCGCTTTATTTTGTACATAATTAACCTTCAAATTAAAAAAATACGTGTTTAAATTCAATAACCCAAATTGTTTATCAATGTTATAAAAAATATAATTGATTTTTAAACGTAGTATTAAATAACTAATATGACCCGGTATAGATAATCGTTTTCTCCGCACATTAGAGAGGGTACGGGGCGGGTAATGCATACCCGTTGGATACCCGCGGGTAATGGGGCGGGTACGGGTATGAGTTTGTACCCGCCGGGGCGGGTACAGGTATCCACTTCATACCCGTGGCAGGTAATGGGGTGGGTACGTATATTGGATTTGGGTGACGGGTACGGGTATGGAGGAGACACCCCCTGTACCCGCCCTGCCCCATTGCCATCCCTACTTCCGATGATCCGGGGGAATCCGATAGTACCATATGAAGATAAGTCTGCATTGTTCAAGCAAAAGAGAGTTCATAGAGCCAGTGCACTTCAAAGAAATTATTTTTACTCTCAAGCTTCCTGAAGAAAAATGAAGCACATGTTCGCCTGGAGGAGTTACTTGCGAAAACATTGTCTACAACAAATTTTCAAGAAATTGGCACAAAATTGGCATTCGCCAACTCTGAGACGCCCCTAAAGAAAAATTAACTACGCACTATACTCTTTTTCATTGGCTATGGTTTTTCCCACTGGGTTTTTTCCTTGCAAAAGTTTTTTTTTAACAAGACAGTTCAAGAAGCGTGTATAACTCGGACAATATACACTTTCAAGAGTTTTATGTCCCGCACATATTTTAAGAAAGGCGACAGAACTAAGCATATCTCACCGAAGTTCTTCTTTACACACGAGCTTCAGAAGAAGGGTGAAATAGATGTTCAACAAGTTCGCTTAAGTGAGAACTTGGCAGATTTGTTCACGAAAGCATTGTCAACAACAACATTAGAGAAATTCGTTCACAAGATTGGTATGCATCGACTTATAAATGCCCCTTACTAATATGTTCACATAAGGGGGAGTTAAATATGAACTGTACTCTTTTTCCCTTCGATATGGTTTTTCCTGCTGGGTTTTTCTAGCAAGGTTTTTAACGAGGCAGGCGTATTTAACTTGGATGTTGTGTCCCGTTATAATGGAAAATGTCCTAAGGGGGAGTGTTGTAAATATTGGATATTTTTCGAGTATAAATTTTAGAGTCGAGTTTGGATATTATTAAATATTATAGAAAATTAAAAATTATGTAAAATATTTATTTACATATATATATATATATATATATATATATATATATACACATACATATACATATATATATAAATGGGTATTTGGGTAAACTGTGACACATGTCACAATATGAGCCACCCTTCTATGTATATATATTACACACACTACTCACACAGAAACAAGAAGAAAAGAAAGAAAAGAAAAGAAAGAGAAAGGGAAAAAAATAACGAGAGAAAGAGAGAGAGAACTATTTTAATAAAATAATCTCGTTCTGATATAAAATACTTGCTATTTTTCTTCAAGTATATTTGGGTTGGTCTTTTCATTATCTTCCTATAGAGTATAATTTGTCTATAATTTTACAACAAAAATAACAATTTTAGCTTTCAAAATTTTATCAAAGTGAACTATAAGTAAAAGAAAAATGAAAATAAAGATAAAACAAAAGAAAAACAACAAAATAAAACAAACTTAACAAAACTTAAAAAAACCACAATTTTAGGGGCTACTATACGAATTTTACAAGTAAAAAAAAATAACTTTACAAAATAAAACCGAGTGAATGAAATAGATGAAAGAAAAGAAATTTCTTCTTCAATTTTAAACAAAATTCACAAGTTTGAACAAAACAACTTCAAATTAGTACCAAAACAAGTTGGTATCGATATCACTCAAATAAGAACAATCCCTGGTAATGACGCCAAAAACTTGATGTGCTTGGTGTTTATACTTAGCAAGTACACTAAGTCATATCAAGAAATATAGAATGAGTAGAGTATTGTCCCACTAGTATTGTCATTGAATAAGTACCAAAATTAGTAGTATTAGCGTTATTTGAAAGATCGAAATTTGTGGTTTTTTATATGGAACAAAACAAAATGAAAAAGAACAAAACTTTTTACTGATTTTATAAAAGGTGTACTGATTTTTAGAAGATTTTTAGGCATCCGATTTCACTGAGTTGCATCAACACGCATTTCTATTCTTGATATTCAAGTTGTTATTACGTGTTGATGGTCGAAAACCCTAATTTATTAAGTATTCTCTCTCCGGCAACATTTAGCATGCCCTTTTACATATTAATTCATCAATCTCTTGCATGAATTTAAATAAGAAAAAAGTTTTGAAGATTCATGGTTTTCATTTAAGACCACATAAATCGCGTTAATCAATCTCTAATATTCACTCAATTTTTGGTGTTTATCACTTTAGCATTCATCATAAATCTCTGCTCGGACTCATTATAAATCATTATAGGCTTTGAATGGTGATCAAGCATTCAAAACTCATGAACAACAATGATAAACACTCAAACAGCACAATAAAAAAACTTTTAATACGTTGAATTAGAAAAGAGCATATATTACAACTTAGGCCACGTAGCCTTGCAAGACAAAATTACATAATATAAAGCAAAACTAAGAAAAAATCCATGAATTTAAAGAAGCAAAGGATAGAAAAGAACATAAAAATGCAAAAGTACAAACCAAACTTTCTTCCTTCACTCCTTTCCTCTTCCTACGGTTTTCCTACTCATTCTACTACTTTGTTTTGAGTTTTTTCTAAATGAATTCATGCCTAAAGACTTCCAAACACTCCTATTTATAGTTTTTGAGGTTGCAAATTCAAAAAATAAAAAATTATATAAGCTTTACTCTCATTTGTTCTTCCTGCCACCCTTTTGCCGCCCAATTGTGCTTTTTGTAGCAACTTGTTGATTTCTTCAACTTTTTCTTCAGCTTTGCCACCCAAAAATCAGTATTGACATCAACTTGAACATGTTCTTGAAGTGTACAAGAAGTTCTTGCATTTGATTTGTCCATTTTGCTGCCTTTTTGCAAGTTGTAACAAGTTGTGTAAGTTGTTGTTGTTTCCTTACTAAACCGTGCAGATTGATGTGTTTAGCCCTGTTTTTGCTTTCTTTGATGTATCTTGTATTCACTTTTTGATGATAAAACTTAGCACAAAATGAGCGTTTTTGCGAGAAAATAATGATAAGAACGAAATGGTGCAAAAGCGAGCAAAAGCGATTCAAGTTTGATATAAAATGGTTTGAAAATGAACCTAAACAATATCAAAAATTATTTATTAAATTAGACTTATCAGCAGTCAATACTCTATTGGTCAATATTCTGGCCACCGGGGCATCTGTATAAAAGTAGTCTATCTCTTGTCTTTGGATAAACCCTTTAGCCACTGACCGGGCTTTGAACTTATCAATAGTTCCATCGACCTTCATTTTCTTCTTGAAAATCCTTTTACAGCTAATTGGCTTATTCCTTTGTGGAAGATCCAAAAGAATCCAGGTATTGTTCGCCATTATGGAATCCATTTCATCATATATCGCCTCTTTTCCAAAGGCGGCATCATGAGGCCTCATAGTCTCATCAAACGTCAATGGATCCGACTCCATGACACAACAACATGAAGTTTGACACTTCACATTGTCTCTAGTTGCTCCCACTAGATATGTGTAAAAATCCAGTCCAAAGGATTTCTCTTTTACTTCTTCTAAGTCCTAGAGCCTTTTTCATCATTCGTTAAAGACATGCTATTGTCAATCGAAATATTTTCTTTCGGTCTAGCTATTGAACTAAAATGCTTTTCATCAAAAATGGCATCTTTTGATTCAATTATCGTGTTAACATTTATGTAGTCTTTTGGTTCAATAACATGAAAACAATAAGCCTTAATATGTTGTGCATAGCCAACAAAAATACATTCACTTCCTTTTCACCTATTTTTTTCCCTTTCAGGTTCCAAGACTTTAACAATTGTGCTACACCCCCCAAATCTTGAAGTAATTCAAGTTAGGTGCTCGTTTGTTTTGTTGTTCATATGGGGTTATTTTACTCTTCTTATTAGCAACTCGGTTTAAAATATGACAGGCTGTAAGCATAGCCTCACCCCACAAACCATCACTAAGTCCGGAATATGATAACATGGCATTCACCATCCTAGTTAAAGTCCGATTTTTTCGCTCAGCCATGCCATTTTGTTGCGGCGTATAAGGTGCCGTGACCTTATGAATAATACACGTGGTTTCAAAGCATTTAGGATCATAACACTCACCACCACGGTCAGTTCTCAAGTGTTTCAGGAATATTCCACAATATTATTCGGATTTGACCTTATATACTTTAAACTTACCTATTGATTTGTCTTTAAAGTTCAAAAGAAATGCATAGCAATATCTTGAACAATCATCAATAAAAGTGATAAAGTATTCTTTCCTCCTATTGTAGGGGTACTTTTAAAGTCGCATAAATCACTATGTATTAAATCAAGTAGACTCATATTCCTTTGCACTGAAGGAAACGGTAACCTTGATATTTTCGTGAGTATCCAAGTTTTACATTTATCATTAACCTTATTAAATTGAGGAATTAAGTACGAGCTAGCCGTATCTTGCATTCTGCGAAAATTAATCTGTCCAAGTCTATGATGCTAAAGATAAGAAAAGTCAAGCATATACATAGAATTAACCATTTTATTCACGTTCAATTTAAACATTCCTTCGTACAAGTATCCTTTTCCCACAAATGCACCATTCTTTGATAGGATGAACTTGTCAGCCTCAAAGAACAACTTAAACGCGAACCTATTCAGAAGGCTACCAGATATAAGATTCTTTTTAACATCATGTGCAAAACATACATCGGTTAAGGTAAGGTTTTTTTTTCCAATGTAAAAATCAAATCAATTTTCCCCTTACTCTTAACCGGTATAGTTGCACTATTTTTCATAAATAAAACTGAACCATCATCGATGGGCTTAAACATTTTAAAGAATCCCCTATCTTTACAAACACGCTTTGTAGCCCCTGAGTCAACCCACCAAGACTCATCGTCTTAATTGAGATTGATCTCGGAAATCATTGCCATAAAATTATTTTCGAATTATCATTGTGATTACCCAGCCCCTTGTCCCTTTTATTCTTGAGGTGGTCCTTTTTCATGTGACCAAGCTTATGACACTCCCAACAAATAGGCTTGTGCCTCTTGTCATCAAATTTCTTTGAGAAGTGTCCAGTCCGTTTTGGTCCTTTACTCCATTGGCCTTCTTCCAAGAAATTAATTTTTCCCTTGTCTCCGGGACGATCCTTGTCCTCATCCTGTAACCTTCCTCAATATGGAGATGGTTAGCCAACTCCTCGATAGACAAATGTCGCTTTTTAATATCTTTCCAAGATGGAGGCAGTTTGTCCATCAAGGAAGAGACGACAGTGGTATCATCCATGTTCGTGTTATATTGTTTAAAGTGGTTTAAAATTCTTTTGATCTCATGGAATTGCTCCATAACAGAACGATTATCAACCATTTTATATTGAATTGACTAACAAGAAATTTCTTACTTATAGCATCTTCCACCATGTACCTTGTTTCAAGAGCATCCCACAATTCTTTAGCCGTAGTCATGTTGGAATAGATATTGAACAGAGCATCCATCATACCATTAAGGATATGACCCCTACAAATGTAGTCATCATTCTTCAACTTGAGTCTTGCATGTTTCTTAGACAGAGTTTCATCATCGGATGGAGGATCGGGAATTGGCGTATTCAGAAAATGCACCACATTCAAAGTAGTAACTAAAAAGTGCATCTTTCTTTGCCAACAATGGAAATTTACGCCATCAAATCAGTCGAGTTTCACAAAGTTCACAATCATCACTCGTAGAGAAGAAGCCACTTTCTTAAATAGAAACTAAGTCTTAAGATTGTTATTACACAAGAGTAAATAACACGAAAAATAGTTAGAGAAACGTAAAACATATATCTATTTCAATCACTAGTTTCAAGGCGTGTGGCGAACCACTTTCCTTAAGACTTACTTTATTAATATCGAAATAATCTCAGAGATAGAATGAAACCCAACACAAAGTGAGAGTAAGAGCATAAAAAGGAAAGATGACCAAGAGTTTTACTAGAAAAGAGAATGAAGTCTTTCAAGTAATTTGCAAAACAACAATCGTGGGCCATTTATAAAGATTCATGTGTCTCTTGGGAAGAGACACGTCCTCCATTCTTATCTTTAAGCTAAGGGACACCACCCTTCAAAATGACATAAATAATTTCCAAAAAATACACAAAAACCCGGGTAAGGTAACGGCCATAACTGCCCTGTGTCGAATTGAGTGTCGACATTTAGACCCAGTCCATGGGTTCTGTAAGATTGTGTGTCAACACACAAGCTCTATGAGTCGACACTCAACCTCCCGAGTGTGTTTCTACAAGATTGTGCGTCGACACACACATGACATGTGTCGACACACACCATATTCCAACCAACTACATATTATACAAATTCGAAACACTTTATTAAGTACTTTATTTTGAAAATACATCAACAAATGATGTATTAGATATATCTTCAACTAGGTTATTATCACACTAAATACATGAGAGCTTTGATGTAGCGGGAGGATGGTTAGGGTCACCTGACGGATTCATGTCTTCAGTATTAACAGTTAAGCATGATGGTGAATCTGATCCTTTAGACTACAATGAAAATTTTAAGTATAAAGATGCAGACCAAGTGGTCATGGCAGTAAAAGTTCAGTTAAAGTAATTGTATTTTAACTAAGTCTGGTAACTTGTAGAGGCGTCGATAGGCAATAAGTCCATTAAATTGGATCTGAATGAATCAACAAGTATAAAGAATTCATTAGACGAGAAGGTTGAGACCTTCTAGGCTAAATTGATGGCAGTGGGTTATACCCTAAAAGAAGGAATCATCTTTTATGAGACCTTCTAGCCAAATGTCATGCTTAAGTTCATAAGGATACTCTCATCCATTATATTTTATATGATGAGATACGGGAAATGGAAGTCAAGATGGCATTTTCTAAACGGTCATCTTGAAAAGTTTATGTATATGATACAACCAAACAAGATTGTTGCCAAGAGTCAGGAGCATGTAGTATGCAAATTAAGGAATTAAATAAGCCTCTTGATCATTGAATAGTAGATTCGATGATGGTAGTCAAGTCCTAGTGATTTGAATCAATGGTTAGTGAACCATGAGAGTACGTGTGACATGGCTAGAAAGTAGTGACTTTCTAAGTGTCGTATATAGATGACTTTCTATTCTTTGAGAATGGTATAGAATTGTTACGAGCTGTTAAGATTTGAATGTCTAGTTATTTAAGATGAAAGAACCTAGATGAGCACACCATTTTCTTAAGGTTAAGCTTTAACAAGATTCTAAGGATGTTGAGTTTATCATGGTTTGTTTTTTTTAAAAGGGACGGTTGACATCAGAAATCCTTTTTTACCCTTTATAGTGGGAGTCATTAGATGTTGAGTAAAACAGTATTGTATTACTTATTTCACTATGGAAGTCAGGTGCTTAACAACTATGAAGTTGTTGAGTATACTAGTTGACTCAGAAAGTTCCTAGTAGATCAAAATTTGTGAGCAAGGGAATGAGATAGTGATATATCAGTATTGGTTAAAGTTTGTTGTAAAAGAGTTGATAGATCCCTAAAGGTTAGTTATGCAATTCAGGGTTGATTGGGTTTAGGACAAATGGGAGATTGTTGGAATTGGCGTCCTAGAAAACTCAATTAGTTAATTTTAAATATTAAATAAATGAAATTATTTAATTTATTTATTGTCTGATTGTGTTTTAAGAGTCAAACATGTGTGCAATTGTTTTCTAAAATGTTCCATGAGATGGACGTAGGTTTAAATAGTCAATGAGATTGAACCATAGATAGACTTAGATCAGACTAGTGATATGTTGTCAAGATATGTTTATAGTCGGTGATGAAAAACCTAGTTAGTTAATTTTAAATATTAACTAGACGAAATTACTTTATTTATTTATTCTCTGATTGTGTTTTACGAGTCAAACATGTGCGTAATTTTTTTCTAAAATGTTCCATGAGAAGGACGTAGTCCAAGATGACATATTAGGTTTGGTTTAAATAGTCAATGAGATTGAACCATAAATAGACTTAGATCAGACTAGTGATACGTTGTCAAGGTATGTTTGTGGTCGATGATGAGTTTGGACAACTTGTCTGATAAATCAATAATATGATACTTTAGATTGCTTGTCTTGATAGTGTGAATAGGGATCCAAAAGTATTATGTTGGTGTTGTCTATATAATTGGAACACTGAGAAGGACCACCTGAATTATTGTTTCTTAATTGCTATCAGAAATAATTAATTCTGTAAAATAATAACTCTAAATCCAGGAAACAGAATAAACTCATGCATGGATTGTCCGTTGCATTGATGTGCTAAAAGGATTAATCAAAGTCCGTTGACTTGAATCTTACATTCTTTAGGTAACGGCATGATGTGTAGCAGGAACAGTTGTTTTACATGGAATCTATAGTCTCTAACGTGATAACGATGTCTCTTTAGTTAATTCGCAAGCATACGAATAGATTGTAGAATCTTTGACCAAAGTATTCCATTTGTTTGACATTTGGAACTAATAAAAAAATTGCTTCTGTATTATTCAATTATTCGAGAAGGGCGAGTCAAGAACTACGGCGAGAGATGTGAGAAAAATAACAATAGTAGTTAAAGTTACTTTTGCTCACGAATATCTAATAAAGGGGTTAATCGTCATAATAAAATTTATTTTCCTAATTGAATATATACTTCATTTTAGAGTGCAGTAAAACTTATTTAGTGGAATTAATTTTTGCTAAACGGTAATCAATTATTAATATAAGATGATAATCAGATTTGACCCATTCGGAGCTAAAGTTAGATTGTCTCTGAAGTCCCTTCGCAAGCCTCAACTTAAGCATTGTTTAAAAATAGTTAAAAATGAATTCATGAGATGAATTAGTTATTTATGAGATAAATAAATTTTTATGTTAAACATATATTCATGAGATGAATATATAATATGATAAATTATATCGTGTTTTAAACGAAAACATAAAAAAAGGAAAAGGAAAAGGATGGAAACGCTGGGCCAGACACATGACCTGCACAGTCCTAGTCCCTCAAATAAAAATAAAAAGAAAAGAAAAGCCTTGTTAACATCATGTTGACGTTAGCAAAAGCATTCTCAACCGCTGGGATTTTTGTTATTATATAAATGCGGTTTTTATCACTAGATATAATGAATTAAGGCATTGGAACTTGGTTTTCTCCCGTAACGAAATTCCTAAAATTCTTTTAGGGGTTTTCGAAATTATTGTTTAGCATAATTTTTCTGAAAAATTATTTTTCGGAAAGATTGAATAAGTTAGATATTTTTGGGAGCTCACACTCCCGGTGCTAGAGAAGGTCCATGCGAAGAAGACCTTAAGGTGTTGAGAATTCTTCTTCTAATTTTATGTCTTCAAGTCAGAGTTGGGATTCAGGCTTCAGGTATGTCTAAATTAAGTATTTGATTTTAATTTTTTTCCTTTATTTCATTTGTTCTACATAATATGTTTGCACTCATTTTATTCGATACTTTTGTTTGTTATATTATGAACCTATTATGGCTAAGCCTCAAGCACCTCCTGATTCCTCCAAGACCGATAAGGAAAACAAATCCAGCGCAAAGCAGCAGCTTCGTGACATATAGGGGTTGTTGGATCATCTACTGGAAAGATTGACGAAACAACAAACGAAAGCCCCTCCTATACCTCGGGGTGAAAGCCACAAAACCGCTAGTTGTGAGTCAGAGGGCTTACAAAACCAAGAAGAGTGTTGGGTCGGACAGAAGTTAAACCCAGGTATCGAGCATCCCGAAAAGAGAACAGGTAAGCTCCGCCAAATAGAGAAAGGCTACACGGAGGATGACTCCACTGGTAATAATGGAAGCCAACGTTGTGAGGTCGATCCCTTATTGAGAGAAAACAGACTCGAGGAGGTGCCCATGGTTCCAGGCACTCACTCGTCGTTTTCCAAAAAGATCTTGGCCTTTCTGGTAAAAAAGGTGAAAATCCCGAGTACAGACCTTTTCGATCGAACTCAAGATCCGGATGACCATCTCTCGGGCTTTAAGTCTCGAATGTACATACAGGATGCTTCGGAGGAGGTCTAGTACAAGTACTTTCCTGCTACTGTGAAAGGAGCGGCCTAATCTTGGTTTACTTCATTGCCACCAGGATCTATTGACAGTTTTGCTTAGTTAAGATAAAAATTCGCCTGCCACTTTGTTAGTAATAAGCGAAGGAAGAAAACTATAGCTCAGCTAATACAACTACAACAAAGAGAATCAGAATCATTGAGGGACTTTGTTAGAAGGTTCACTAGGGAAATGATAGATATTCAGAGTTTGGCAGATGAAACTGCGATAAGCGACTTCATTAATGGGCTCAAGAGCTCAGACTTCAAGTTTTCACTGGCAAAGAAACAACTTGAAACAATTGATGAACTATAGGGGAAGGCCAACAAATACATATCCACGGAAGATGCGATGAGCGCGGCTAGAAAGTTGTGGCTGGGAGTTACAAGGAAGTCGAAAGAACAAATTGAACCATCCCATCCCTTGAGGACAAGGCTTCCCCGTCCTACATTTAACTCTAGGGTTTAGGTGCGAAGACCCCCAAGGTGGATGGCTCATGAAATAAACAAAAAACCAATATTCCGATCACCTCCCTTCAAAAAAAAAAAAAGACTTATCCCGACAAACAATTGATTGATTTTAATGCAAAAACCAAATGGTGCGAATTTCACCAATTTTTCAGCCATATTACATGAGTGCAAGGCCCGACATAAGCAAGTCCAAGATGATCGTGATAGTTTGACAGGCTTAGAAGCACAAGTAGTGGGGACAAACAGTAGGCGTTGGTGGCAGCGCACCCCCCCCCCCCCCCCCCCCCAAAAAAAAGAAATGGTTGAAACTCCAAAAAAGACAATTGCAATGATTTCTTGAGTTTCACCTAGTGACCCGCCATGTTTGGAAATAGGGCAGGCTAGAAAAAAACAATCTTTGATGAAGATCACCTTTACCAGCAACGATTTGGGAGATATATATACGCCTCACAATGACCCCATGATGATTTTCATAGATGTGGAGCAGTGTCAAGTCCACAAGGTCTTATTAAACCATGGGAGCACCGTAAATGTCATCTTCTATCAGTGCTTTGAGCAAATAGAAGTACCCCTGAACCAGGTTATTCCAGTATGCTACCCCGTAGTAGATTTCACTAGGGACGCAGTCAGACCCATAGGCGCCATTGTAGCGAACGCTATTTTCTATGGGCAAGAGGCTATGAGGAAGGCCATGATAGAGTTTTTTATTGTAGAAATGCCCTCCTCCTACAATATTATACTTGGACGACCTGCATTGAATCACATAAAAGCGGTAATATCAACCTACCATCTGCTGATGAAGTTTAAGGCTGACAATAGGGATGTTATCGCCATCCGAGGCAATCAAAAGGTAGCCCAGGAATGCTACCTTGCTTCTTTGGATAACGTTCGTTGTAGAATCCTACCAGAGACCGACAAAAAAAAAAAAAAAAAAAAAACTTAATCCCCCCGAAATTGAAGAATTGGGGGAGCGGGGCCCAAATTTAGGTAGCCTGGAAGAGGTGAACATTGAAGAGGGAAAAAGAGTTAAGTTAGGATACTAGCTACTTGAGAAGCTGAAACATGAGCTAACATCTTTGTTAAGACAATTTTGTGATGTATTTATGTATAATCAACCAGGAGGTGATGACGCATCAGATAAATGTGTTGCCAAGCACGATTCTTGTGAAGCAAAAAAGAAGGAGCTTTTCTACAAAAAGAAATGAGGCCATCAGGGCAGATTACCCGAAGTGGCTGGCCAATGTGTTGCCAATGTAGATTACCCGGAGAGGTAGATTATCCGAAGTGGCTGGCCAATGTAGTCCTTGTAAAAAAACCAAACGGGACCTGGAGAATGTGCGTGGATTTCACATAGATAAACAAACACTGGATTTCACATAGATAAACAAACACTTCCCAAAAGACTCTTATACCCTTCCAAAGATTGACCAATTAGTAGATTCAACAACAGGGAGCGAATTGTTTAGCTTCATGGACACTTCTCTAGGTACCACCAAATCAAAATGGATCCAAGCAACAAGGGCACCTATTGCTATAAAGTGATTCCGTTTGGCCTAAAGAACACTGGGTCCACATATCAATGATTGGTCACTAAGATGTTGGCCAAGCAGATCGAACAAAATACCAGATGAGATTAAACCCCATCAAGTGTTTTTTTGGAATTCCAAAAAGTAAATTTCTAGGATTTATCGTCAATGCCCGGGGAATGGAAGCCAACCCCACTAAGGTCAAGGCCATCCTAGAAATGGGAACTCCTAAAATAGTTAACGAGGTACAGTGCATAACCGGACAGTTGCTGGCTCTTAACTGGCTCATTAGTAAAGCTGCCGAGAAGACATTACCCTTCTTTCAGGTGTTACGAAAGAAAAGGGATCAGTTGTGGGATGACGAGTGCGATCGGGCCTTTACGCAAGTAAAAGATCATCTGGCATGCCTTCCCTCTATGGCAAACCCGTTCCGGGAGAGACACTAGCTTTGTACATGGCAGCATCTGAAAAGACGGTTAGTGCAGTATTGGTGGCGAACTACCTTAAAGAATAGGTTACGATATACTTCGTCAACCAGGTGTTGAAGAACGCAGAGTTGTTATATCTTCCTGTTGAGAAGTCAATGTTCACCATTGTTAAGGCCTCCAGCAAGCTTCGTCCTTACTTTCAGGCGCACACCCTAAACATACTAACGGACCAACCTGTGAAGAAGTTACTATCTAGGCTAGAATGCTCTAAACGAATGTCGGTGCGGGCCATGGAATTGTCCGAATATGATCTCCATGACTTACCCCGAACAGACATAAAAGCTCAAGCGCTGGCCGACTTCATTGCGGAGTGCACTTTTGAGATAGAGCAACACGGGGAAATCAAGAACGGGGAAGGGATGCTAGATACGGACACTCCGAGGCAACAAAAGGAGCCTAAGGAGGCTGCCCTGTTGAGCTAGGCATCTTGGGATTGGAAGATTTTTGTGGATGGCTCTTCGTGCTCAGGAGCGGGTGTATACCTTCAAGACCTAGAAGGAGCCACACATCACTCTGCTTTGCGATTCCAATTCCCGCTAATCAATAATGAAGCCAAATATGAAGCCTTAATCCATGGGGTAAGTTTGGCGCGCACGTCGGGCGGCTAATACCATGACAATTTACAGTGACTCGAAGATAGTAGTGAGCCAAATAAATAGGGAGTACAAGGCCCGAGACCCTAGCATGATCAAGTACCTAAAAGCCTTTCGCAAACTCGTGGGAGAACCGATAAAGGTGAAGGTGCAGTATATAGAATGAAGGGAGAATTGTAATGAGTTAAGCCAGTTGGCTAGCTCGTACCAAGATCTTTGTACGGGGATGAAGATAATACTAAAACAACAAAGTGCATCTAAAGAGTCTATTGTCACGGACCGCCAATATTATAGTACTTTTTTATTTTCGATAATGTACTAGAAGGCCCTAGGAAGTACTAGGCCTTCCTTATTTTTCCTTAGTTTTACTTAATGCGTGTATGTAATGGAAAGGCATGTCGCTTGACACCGTTGAGTCGCGTCCCTGGGCCCTTGACAAGGTCTGGGTCGCGCCTGACAGTGTCTGGGACGCGTCCCTGGGCACTTGACAAGGCCCAGACACGGACCGGACACGGGCGCCCATGCCCTTCCCCAAAGGTCGCGTCCCTAGCTTGAGGAGGCGTGTCTCTTGACCTCTCACACGGTCCATTGACACGGCTAAGGCAAGGGGGAGTGCACCCAATTTTGTCCATTTAATATTCCATGTATTTAGACTAGCATTCATATACCTATTTATTATTCATGTCTCCTAGGTAATGAACCGTGCCCCTTGGGAAATACACACGGTTCATACCCCTTGTAAATATCCTTGAGTATATATAATAAAGTGTTGGCAATTGCCAAGGGTGTCCAAACTCACCCAAATTAATCCAAGCTCTTTGTCTCTTTAAACGTGTACTTGCATTGTTATTGTGACTCTATTTCCTTTGTTCCAAAACACTCTTTTGCCTTTATTCCGCATAAACACAACCTTCGGATTAACGAGGAGCCTGACTTAGCGAGGTACTTTCGGAGTGAAGTTAAGTGGCGCACGGGGTTGACAAGGGTGTCAAAAACCGTCCCGTGACACTATGGTACCAATGGTATGCAGCATTGAGGAAACGTCCAGCTGGATTAATTAGATAATAGACTATATCAATTGGAGGGTGAAACAAGAAATGCCCTCAAGGACAAAAAGTTAAGATGCCAAGCATCGCGTTTCGTGATTATAGAGGGGCAAATGTACATGCGGTCATTCTCCCATCTGCTGTTAAAATGTGTGGAAAAAGTTGAAGGGCGTGACATCCTGGAAGAAATTTATGGCAGAGAATGCGGGGGGGCATATTGGGGGATATGATCTGGCCAACAAAGTCCTCCACACAGGGTACTTTTGGCCCACCTTGAAAAGTGATGCTAAAATTTAGTGCATCGATGTGATACCTATCAAAGATTTGCTTTAATACATCATGTTCCCCCCCACACCTCTATACCCTCTTATTAGCCCAATACCTTTCACACAATTGGGGATGGACATATTGGGAGCCTTCCCTATAGCCTTGGAGCAAAGGAAATTCTTGGTAGTTGCTATTGATTACTTTAGCAAATGAGTCGAAGTGAAGCCTGTGGCTAAGATAAAAGACCAAGTTACACAACGGTTTTTGTAGAAAAACATCATTACTCGCTTTGGGGTGCCGCAAATCTTGATAGCTAACAATGGTTAACAGTTCAACACAGCACAATTCCAGGCTTATTGCAAGGAGGTCAGGATCAACCTCCATTTTGCTGTAGTGGCTCACCCACAGAGTAATGGCCAAGCTGAAGCTACCAATAAAGAAATTCTGAAAGGCCTAAGGAAATGGCTTGATGAAGCTAAGGGCAAGTGGGTACACGAACTTCTTAGTACTCCCTGGTCCTTTCGAACAATGGTTAAAGTGGCAACAGAAGAAACCCCCTTCATGCTGGGGCGGAAGCCGTCCTACCCGGTGAGATACACAATGCAACTTTTCACATCAAGCATTATCATCCCTTGACTAACAAAGAAGCTTTGAAGGGATCGTTAGACCTAATCGAGGAAGTTAGAGAGGAAGCCCTGGTCATAATGGCAGCGCAAAAGCGAAGAATATCCGCCTACTTTAACCGAAGAGTCGGGCTACAGAGTTTCCAACTAGGTGCCTACTGCTACGGGGTGTACAAGTTTACGGAAAAGGACCTAGCATGGGGAAGTTTGCATCAAACTAGGAAGGCCGCTATAGGGTGACCCAAGTGTTAAAGGAAGGTAGCTATCAACTTTAGTGGATGGATGGGACAGAATTACCCTATAGTTGGAACGCGCACAACCTACGAAGGTACTATCCCTAGGCTAGTAGAGTAAAAAAAAAATAGGGAGTAGGAGATGAAATGTAATGCCTTAATGGAAATTTGGTGTAACATGTTAATAAAACTCAAGCAACTATTGTAGAAACTTTATATTACACACTGCGAACTACGTGTGCACAATGCATGTTAACCCCATTTTTTTGTGCTTGTATGGTCAAGGATCTAAGCGGTTGCTCCCAAAGGCTTTTAAGTGTCATGCCTCACTCCCCTTTTCAAGGGCAGAGTCAACTAACCAGTTGTTGCATTCGAGTACCGTTCACAAAGCTACCCCCAACAGAGACCCCCAAAGGTTTAGCTCTAGAAAATGAGTCGAGTCATAGCATATTACAGGTTATGAACCACACCAAACCTATGGTCCTAGAGTGGGGACACATAGATTGACAATTGTCATTGTGTTGGCGTTATCTTTCGGCTGCCTTTTCCTAGAAAATTCAAAAAAGAAAAGAGAAAGGTTTTCATAGTTACGTGAGGATTCTCTTAACTCTCACGAGACACACAACTCACCTTAGAAATTTAGGAAGGTATATAGCTATACTTGTTCAGGCAGTGAAGGAAAATTATGTACCTTCGTACAAGGGCCCAACAGTTTCTTTCAGTCTTAACTGTAATATCTGCCGGTATATGCTCTTTATTACTAATGCCAAGAACAACATTAACATGCCACCCGTTCAGGGGTGCAACATTATCGGATCACCCACTCAAAGGTGCGACATTAACATGCCACCTATTCGGGGATGCAATATTATCAGATCACCCACCCAAAAGTGCAGCATTAATATGCTACCTATTTAAAAGCACAACACCGCATTCAAGGTGCGACGTTAATATCTCACCTTCTCAAAGGTATGACCTTGCGTCCCAGCAGTACACACAAAGGTAAAGGCGGTAACACATTGCACAAATAAGAGACCTCAACAGAAATACGCAGGATTAAAGTATATACACATACAAGAAAGATTAATTAAGAGACTACTTTAAAACTACCTCAATCATAAGGGAGGAGCCCTCTTGAGAAGCCCGAAGTGTTGTAAGATCATCTAAAAATTACGACATAACGCCTCGAAGTTCGAAACAGAAGACGGGGTGACAACTATGCGAAAAACACTCGTATTTTTAGCTATAGGTGCAGTTATAACTTTGGGATCTTCCTTGGAAGGAACGATTAGAACTGACAAAGAAAGAACAGGGACTGAAGCATGTTCAGTTGTGGAAATTGGGATTGAAGAAGCTGTAGGAGTACAGGAACAACTGCGACCTTGTCTCTCCTTAATATTCCTTAGGAGAAAGGAAGCGCTTCGGCGGGAAGGGGGGCCCCTTAAAGGTGATTGAGATGACCCCATCAACTGATGAAGCTGAGGTCTGACGAGCCCGCTCTCCGACAATCCCTGCGAAGTGGGATCCACGAGCGAGGCCTGACTAGTCACCATCAAGAGCACCGGCTTAGTGTCGGTTTGACTTGGATAAGAACTACTGGTAGTGGGTTCCAGGGCGAAGAAGGTAGTGATGTAGGATTAGCTAATTCGTCAACTGAAACTCAAGAAAAATTTAAAAGTCATGGAAGAGAAGAATAAAGGAAAAAGACGAAAAAAAAAATGATGATGAATAACGACAAGTCTTCTTGACAACAAGAACAAAAAAGTACCCGAGAAAGGCTTCATACTAAGCCCTACCTTACCAAGCACGATTTCTTGCTTGAGAAGGGCTCGGGTGGCCAAAAAGCGAATCTCCCACACATCTCTATGAAAATAGTGAATGATGGCCCAATCTACACTGATAAAGTGACTAGTGTGTGGCTTGTGGGGGCAGACTAGGTCACCCCAAACTACTACATAGTCAGGAAGAGTAGGTGGACGAACCCATATGAACTTATTTTTAACATTTGAAGAGTTATCACATATAAAAATTGAGCCGCTTCGACTCTTAAAAATAATGTTGTTTTGAGTTTGCTTAATCTTAAATAGTTAATCAAAAATAGGATCGGTTAATTCAAAACCATTTACAAAACAAGCCAAAACAAGCCCGTAGACCCTCCTCAAACTATTTGAAGTCAGCTGGGAAGGACACACTGAATAGCTTGACATAGTACAAGATATAAAGTGGGGAATGGGGAATCGGAGTCCTGCATTCAAGGCTTTGATAAAAATCGCAAAACAACCATGATGAGAAGGAAAAAGCGGGGATTCGTCCTTAGTTGGAAACCAAATGTCGTGGTAATGTGGAAATTAATACTTTTTGCGAAAGGTACGCATCCCTCCTACTCCTTGATACTTAAGAAGAAACCCTTTAGAAGGCCTAGCATTCACAGGCTTGGGGAAAAGGGCACAAAGATTAGCATCGATGTTAAAGAAAGCAGCATCGGGTTGAAAGTGAGAGGGGATATCCGAAGGGCCACCACCATCCTCGCGAGCCCATCGCGCCGAATCTCTTGTCTAACCCCTACCCCACACCATGTCAATATACAGTAAACTTTTCCCAAAGAGTTAAACTAAAAAAGAAAATATATTTATGAGCTCGTATGGTGCTTTAACCAAAAATAGGTAAATTCAACAAGAATGAAACAAACACATTTTGGTTAATGGGGGCTAAAAAGTCCTCCAATTATTTAGTTAGCGTCGGATTTTCCAGGTTCATCCTGTTTGACCCTCTTCGGGCATTTTATAGCAGGAAAGTAGCTAAAGAAAGGGAAACATCGGGGGGAAAAAAATGTCTACAAATGGAAACCTAGCAAAAGTAATGCCCAAGCAAACGATAGTCCAGTCGGGGAAGTTCCACCTTTTTCTTTAAATTCACAACTTAAACTAAACCCCAAAACCACTATCCAAAATACGCTCCAGCCAAATTCGCAACCCACGCTAGATAAACTAAAACTACGAAATCAAAATCAACCATTTAAGTTTTCAGATGATAGCTCTTCAAGCATTTCCTACTGAAATCTTAATAAGCTGCTATGAAATTAGATCTTTCTCATTCCCAATCGCACACAAAGCACACCCAAGGTTTCGCCAACAATAACCTCATACCATACCCAAACAACGTACTTCAAAGCTGCGAATTAGAGATTAAAAGCATGTACTAGTTATAAATTCAAAAATCGAGTTAAATATACACCTCAACCACTATCGGCGAAACACATCGCATTAAAAACATATCTCCAACTTCACAAATTAACATCTCCCCAAACTACAAACCCTAAAAACTCAAGAAAAAAAAAGGAGATAGAAATGGAGACAAAAGAAATACCTCGAGAAAGCAATACACCCGAGATAACAAAAGATGGAAGAAGAACTGAAAAATGAAGTGAGGAGAATGCAAAAAAAAAAAAAAAAAAAAAAAAAAAAAAAAGAAAACGCACGTGAAAATGGGTCAAGAAAAGAACGAGAAGTAAGGGGACCCAGCATAGCTCTAAGGTCCGAGCTAAAGTCAAAGGTCAAGGAAAGAGAGAGAAAAAAAACTATATATAGAGAGAGAAAGGGCTAAGGAGGATGGGCGAGCCAAGTGGGGCGCCCCAGCGAAGAAAACTGCTGCTGAACCCAGGGCCCTAGAGAGGCAAGGCGAGCCATTGGGGACATGCCCGGCATGTGCATTTACCGAGGGCTGTGTGACACATCCTCGAGACTTAGTTTACTAGTTATAAGTTTTATTTATACCGGGGGTTATGTGACGCGCCTCGAGACTTAGTTTAGGCATTATAAATTGTATTTATACCGAGGGCAGTGTGACGCACCCCGAGACTCAATTTAGGCAATATAAGTTGTATTTATACCAGGGCCAGTGTGACGCATCTTCAAGACTTAGTTTAGGCGTTATAAGTTGTATTTATACCAAGGGGCTGTGTGACGCCCCACCCCCCAAACTCAGTTTAGGGGTTATAGGTTGTATTTATACCGAGGGCTGTGTGACACGCCCGAGACTCAGTTTAGGCGTTATAAGTTGTATTTATACCTGGGGCTCTGTGACGCCTCCGAGACTCAATTTAGGCGTTATAAGTTGTATTTATACCGAGGGCTATGTGACGTGCCCCCGAGACTCAGTTTAGGTGTTATAAGTTGTATTTATACCGGGGCTCTGTGACATGCCCCTGCGAGACTCAGTTTAGGTGTAATAAGTTGTATGTATACCGAGGGGCTATGTGACATGCACCTGAGACTCAGTTTAGGCATTATAAATTGTATTTGTACCTGGGGCTGTGTGACCCTCCCCCAGGACTTAGTTTAGGTGTTATAAGTTGTATTTATACCAGGGGCTGTGTGACGCTCCTGAGACTCAGTTTCGGCATTATAAGTTGTATTTATACCAGAGGCTGTGTGACGCACCCCCAAGACTCAATTTAAGCGTTATAAGTTGTATTCAAAGTGGAGGTTGTGTGATGCGCCTCCGAGACTCAGTTTAGGCGTTATAAGTTGTATTTATACGAGACTGTGTGACACGTCCCATAGACTCAGTTTAGGCATTATAAGTTACATTTACATCGGGGCTGTATGACATGCCCCGGGACCTAGAATAGCTCCAAAGGGCTGTATAACCAACTTACCGAGCTTGGTTTAAGTGTCACATATAACAATATAGACTATATGACACACCTCTTAGAATGGGAAACGAAAACTAAAATACCACCGACATCCGAGTAATATCCAAAATCTGAAATTACAAAGAGAATTTCCCAATAACGGTGCTAAAAACAAAGGTTCTTCTTATGTCACATGAATAATACAAGAAAAGTATCACCACTAATGCGCGAAAAGTATAAAATACACTAGGGACTAAAGAGATCAAAAAACTCCCCGGACAAAAGCAGCATACTATAATATACAGCAAACACTATAAAGCTAAGTACAAAAAAGGGAAACAAAATCTTGTAAACCCAAGATACCATGGTACACTTAGAAATTACATGGCCAAGCTCAGCTAAAGTCCCTCAAAAGGGGTTGTCAAAGAATAGTCCTTGGGAAGCTATGGAAGAACCACAAGCGAACCCCAATACGCTTGGAACCGCGCCCATTCTCCATAACCATGAGGGCATATGATCTGAAGCCTTCAGTGTTCGGAACTAGAAAAGTGATAAGAATACACTCCAAACCCGTTAGAAAAGATTAAACGATGGTCCATTACTAGATACCCCGTAATCCCAACATTATGTTGCCCGTCTGGATGCATATATTGAAGAATATAATTCGTAGCAAAACCCAGGACTCCAAGTCTCGCTTATCCTCCAACACCCATAGAGTAAGGACAAGGCCATGAAGGGCGGCCAAGCACAAACGATCATCAAGACAGAAAATACCCAACGACTAGCAACAAACAGCCTCATCGCAAACATGAGATGGCAAAAATAGTAGGTAATTATAATCCTCTGCGACATCCCAAGCTACCAAGTAAGGGTAGAAGTAAGGGGAATCAAGAGAGAACAATTCATTGCACTTCGATAAACATTGTCACAAAATACTGATTTTGTGAAATATACTGAACTACCGCCAGTGTAGTGGTGGCCCTAGGCTGGCCCAGGCTAAGCTCGGCCCTCCTTTTTTTTCTAAAGATAGATAGATAGATAGATAGATAGATATACATACATAGATATATATATATATATATATATATATATATATATATATATATATATATATATATATATATATATATATATATATATATATAACATACAATACAATTATAATAGTACCTTATAAAATTACAAATATATTTTATAAAATGAAATGTATTATAACTTGTTAAAAATATAACTATAATAATATAATAGTATATTATAAAATTACAAATATATTTTATAAATTAAATGTATTATAAATTATTAAAAAATATAATTATAATAATATAAATACAAAATACAGCTATAAAATAAGTTATAAAGCCCAAACGGCCACCAAACATTGGGGGCAAAAGCCCCTAATGGGCGGGCTAACCCGGCCCACTGGTGACCTCTACGCTAGTGCATATAAGTGTCTTTTACCTCCAAGCCCCACAATCAAAAAAGTACAAGGAATACCAATCCAGCGGCCAGTAGTCTTCTCTAAAGTTAGCATCAATATTTAGGAAAAAGAGAAATATATGGTGTTAAAGGGATACAAAGAGGCATCGTTAAAACAAGTAAAAACTATTTTCAGGGAAGAACCAAAAAATTGAAATCCATTAGGAAGGACGATAGGGAAATATGTTTGAGTAGCAGGGTTACATATTTCCAATCTCGAGGACCTGAAGTAGGGAGTATTTCTACACAGAACTAAACCATTGCTAATTCCTAAAATCTCCTTTTCATCAGACAAGAACCACAAGGCTCTGCAAGCGCAAATCCAAGACATAGGACTCAACATACCTCTCTTGAGAGGCCCAATACATAGGACTCCACATACCTCTCTTGAGAGGCCCAATATCCTTTTGTATTAATATGTTGTCCACAGGTCACCTAAAGCAATTTCAGGCTTGCTCTCTCACAAAGTCCTCTCGAAGGAAAAGCCCTCGGAAAACTGAGAAATGACACGACATCGACACGGAATTTTGGTAGAAAGCCCAGAAAGTATGACCAAAAGCAGATCCTTGGAAAAGACTTCCATGGAGACAGAAATAAGAGTAAAAGAGGTAAGTAAAGTAGAGAAGGTAAAAGAAAAAAGTAGAGAAAACCAAGAAGAGTAACCCAAAAACCTACATGTATATATACACACTAAAGTTTAAAAATGAGCATGTAAGGGTAATGGATAAAGATGAGAATGCACTTTCCAAGTAAAAATATTTTTTACTTGAAAAGTGAGGGGGCTATTATGGGGTGTAAACGAGCCAAGCTGAGTCGAGCTCCCTCTTGTTCGAACTCGAGTTCTATGAGGCTTATTGAGCTCAAGTTTGAGCCGAGCTCTTATCGAGTATTTCTAACCCTTATTCGAACTCAGTTCGATAAGAACATAGTGTTTTCAATTCTCAGCTTGGCTCGTTAGGCTTATTGAGCCGAGTCGAGCTCGTTATCAAGTAGAGTTGAGCTCATTATCGAGCCCAATCGAGTTTGAAACCGAGCCAAGCTTACAATCGAGTTGAGCTCATTAACGAGCCGAGCCTTTTAAGTTATTGTCGAACCATTTTTGAACTAATACCAACTATTATCGAGCTGATAAGGATCCCTTAACGAGCTGATATCGAGCCCTTATGAAACTATTCGTGAATATTAGCGAGCCGAGCACCCTTTGTTCAAACTCGACTCGTTAAGCTTATCGAGCCTACTCGAACTTGGCTTGATAAGCTATCGAGCTCTCCTAATGAACATGAATGAGCCCTAATCGATTTCGAATACTAGTAGTTCATCGAACGCTCTATTTGTTTACATCCCTAATTATGTTTATGTTTCTAGTAAATTTGAGGGTGTGCAGGATAGGACAAGCTGAGCTCAAGCTCGAGGGCCAAGACTGCAAGGATCTCCTTTTTCCTTTACGTCTTAGTCTTTCTTTATTCCCTGGGTAATGGTGTGTCTCCGGGGCTGTCTTTTATTTCTTTCCCTTTTTCCTTTTGTCCCACCTTGCCCCTTTACACTTGGATTACCTCTCTATATATAGTCAATAGCCAGAGGGGGCGGGAGTGTACATGCCTTGGTTATTTTAAAATGCTTGCCTTGGAGATGCCCTTTCTGGCCCACCTACTCTTGGCTCGCCCATTACCTAGTTCACCTACTCCTAGCTCGTCCGTTACCTAGCTCGCTTACTCCTTGCTCGCCTACTCCTGGGTCGCCCGTTATCTAGCTCATCTACTCCTGGCTGACCTGTTATCTGGCTCGCCCATTACCTTGCTTGCCTGCTCGTGGCTCGCTTAGGCAAGCATAGTTGTAAACAGTATCTGACTTTCATATTCAATATTAGTGCCATTTGGCCCTCGGGTTTTTTTAATGTTAAAAAAAAAAAAAAGGTGGAAAACTATAGGATAATGAAAGGTATAAACATTATTGGTTAATTGAAAATTTTCTAACTTTTGAATATAGTTTTATAAAATATTAAAAAGTTATATTGGTTATGTACAAGATAATTATTTTCCAAAGTGTATTTTTGGTATAAAATAATCCAATAAAAAAAATTTTTTTTTTTTCAGTCACTCGACACTTCCTCACTCTTTTTTTTCCAAGTGTTGCACGACCAAGGGACAAGTTATTTCATTAAGGTATTGTTTTTTGTTTAATTTTTAGAGTTTTCAAAAACTAAAAGTCACATTTCAAACAATATTTTCTTGATTTTTGTTTCATTTCTAAGTTTTTACTCAAATCAGTTAAAAATTTAAAGTAGAAAACAAAAAATAGAAAATTATTATTAAAACTCGATTTTAGTTCATAACAACCCAATGCCTTAAAGAAAATACAAACCCGATTCTAGTTTCTATAAGATAAAAACCACAAACAAAAGATTATAGTTGTTTACACCCCCAAATCGAGTGCGTTGGTAGACATCGTCTTAGGATAAAAGGACATGCGTAGAACAAGTAGGATCGTGCTCGAGACCCAAAAGGCTTGAGGAGTGGAAAAGACAACATCCAAATTTTAGCTACCCTATTAACTAAAGTCCCGATATTATAGCCGCTCGTAGAAGCTGACTGGGCTTATACGCTCAAGATCAAAGGGACTTTCAGGAGTGTCGTAGGAAAGATAACTACCAAAGCTTGAGATGGTTATTTAAAGCTCGTATCAAGAACGTGGGCCTCTAGGATGATCAAGAGAAGATGGGGAAAGTGGGAAAGACTATTTGACCTCGAGCACATGTGTCAAGGCATTTTCAGCACTAGTTCAACACAGTGGAAGCATGGAGGCCAAACTTAGGACAGATATGCAACCACTCAAGGATGCAGCAGTTAAAATTTTAGCCTATAAATAAATAACACTTATTATATTGCAAAGTGTCCTAGCACTAACACAAAACTTCTACAATTTTCGCCCTTTCATTTATTTTACAGCACATTTGTGCTTTATCATTTTCTTCTTCAATAGGAGTAGATGTATTTGTAGCTAATGTCTTGCTTCTTCAGCAATACATTCAGGTATTCAGTTACAGTATACGAGAGGGTATTTCCTTCTACCATAGTCTTTGTCCCTAACCCTTTCGACAAGTTAGAGCTTGATTGCATTGGTCTTAGATTGGTGAATGGCTTAGTGCATGTGGCGAATTTTGGTTTGGGGTATCGTTTTAGGGCTTTAACGACCAAAACTTTGACCTAGATTCCGTTGGTCCTAATCCTGCGACTCGAATACAATTCGCTCTACCTAAATCTTGTCAAGTTTAAACTTAATTAAGATATTTTGTGTCAAGTGTGTCAAGCTTAAAAACCTAATTGACTCGGGTTCGAAATAGGCTTCTGAGCTCTTGAACTTGTCTCCATCCCGATAAGTGTAGAAGGTAAGGTGTCTATGGGCCTTGCTCCATCATCCCAACTGCCACTTGGCCCGAATCAATATCCAAATTACTTTTCTCACATCAGATTAACCAAAAACACCAAAAATATTACAATTCAAGTACCTTTAAATGGAGGAGAATCCATATTATTATTACAGACCAAAGTCAAATTCACCAAAAACATCAACCCTCTTCTCAAGGTGATAAATTGAGGCCAAACACATGCAATTTGAAATTTGAACTTGCGCCTAAGTCGAGGCAAGGCCCTTTTTGAATGTTTGTTTGATTGTTTTCTTACCGCAACCACACTAAACAAAAAAAAAAAAAACGCAAACGGGAAACATAATCTAAAGCTTATCAGGTTTAATGGGTTCAATTCTCATCGCAACGCCTCAGTAAAATCTATCGGCACTTCATTTCATAGCTCCTTTTGAAAGAATACCAATTGACATTCATAAAAAGAAAATAATAAAATCTTTAACGACTTACAAAAAGGATTAAAATCCCCGCAACTGTTGAAAAGTTTAAAAAAAAAAAAAAAAAAGAATTGAACAAATGTAGACCCTCGAAATATAAAATCAGTATAGTAGGAAAGCCTTAAGATGAATACGCTCGCAGTCAAAAGAATGATATAATTGTACACCAAGAAATACCTGATCAAGAAAATACCTTTTATTTCGGGGTTGGCCTTTATTCCTTTCGGATTGATTAAGGGTAGTGTTCAATGTCAGTGCATTTATTATTAATATCAGGACAATAACAAAGATTGTTGGAACCTTGTTATTTTGACATTGCCCTGGAATTGATAATAAAATGATCTGACAATAACACTATCCTTGATTAATGGGAAAAAAAAAAATCCAAAAATTGAGATTTTGCTTTGTAAGGGACGAATCTAATAGGAACCCATTGGGGGCATGCCGAAAGGCGGGATTGGAGGCATCCCCATGCCTCCCATTGGCAGTGGTGGTGGCGGTGCAAAGCCGCCCCCTCCCATGCCACCAAGTCCTGGCATTGGTGGTGCTGGCAGAGCAAGAGGTAGCAACTGGGCGTACATATTCTGCAACCACAGGCATGAGAATAATTACACTCGGCCCATATCAAACTTTTGGGTGAGGGCTTAGTTAGCCGTGTTGTGAAAAATATTGCTTTTTTCATAATCATTTTTCAAATTACTTGTTCGATGGGAAGTCAACTTGTCATCTACGGAGGAAAACATTTCCCATTAAAATAAGAATTGTTACTTATTTGTACAATGAAACAATAGAAATGTGACAGAAAACATTTTCCATCAAAACAAAAGGATAAGTGCAAGACTGTAGTTTGAAGAGCTACCTGTTGAGCAATCACTTCCTTCTCTTTATTGTCTTTAGCCTTAGCTTCATTGAGGGCTTCGATTTTGTCCTTGATGAGTTCATCAACTTTTCCTGTGTACTCCCGGATGAACTGCAAGTGCATATAGCTTATGTCAGAGATACCTACTGAATGGGATTCGCTCATAAGCACTAAGCAGTGAAAATAAGAAGCTATCGAAGAAGTCGACCTCGTAATGATGGACATTTTTCTCTTTTTTTCATTTTTATTTTATATAAGTGATAGTTTGGCATGTCAAACAAGAAACATGTTATTAACTAGTGAATAGAAAATTTAAGGGTTGGTTTGGTATTTTTTCTTGTCTGCATTTTTTAATTTTTAAAAAACTGAAGATAAGGTTTTAAAAAAAACCTTTCTGGTTTAATTTTTTATTTTCTATTTTTAGTACCTAGGAAATATCTGAAAACAAAAAACTTAAAACCATAACAAATTGTTTCCAAATACAGTCTTCAGTTTATGAAAAACCAAAAAGCGTAAATGAAATACGAGACCAAACAGGCCCCTAAAGCAAGAGAACCTTGATGGCAGTAAATGCTCATCCAGCAAGCTGATTCTCAACTTATATACTGGATCACATCCAAAATTCACTATGGATTTTAAGCACTGAAAACTAAACCTGAAACAAATCATTATCATAGTAGAACAATATCTAAAGAGAAAAACAAAAAATGGTTGAGAAAAAGCCCAAAACTTTCCAGCCCATCACCATCATGATTAATATCTAAGGGCCTATTTGATATTGTTTTCTATTTGCAGTTTTTAGTTTCTAAGAAACTAAATCTCAACTTTTAGAAACAGTTTTTTCTTTCTGGTTTTGAGCTTATTATTTTCAATCTTCACTAAAACTAAGAAAAAAACTAAAAATAAGAAATTAAAAACAAAAAAATAAATATAGTTTTAGGTTCTAAAAAACCAAAAACTGCTATCCATGATGCAAATAGGAGCGTCTTGGACAACTTATTAGCTTTATTAGCGTACTTATTTGCTGCATTTTAGTTCCCATGAAAAGCCACAAGGATTACCTGCAACAAGTACGGGAAGGCAAAGTCCACCATATTGTTCATCCAGGCAAGTTCCAAAGCAACATCTGGACGGATTACATCATAACAAACAAAAAGGCATGCTGCAAAGCATTCTTTCTTTCCCTGCACAAGTGATAAACCAATGTTAACCGATTGTACATACACTTACCAAATTAAATAAAACTATTATATTACACCACTTCAACATTCACTTTACCATAAACTAGCATCTTTTCTTCAATATTCCAATTCGGGCCGGTCAAGACCCCAAGCAACAAAAGCAGTTGTTTGGGGGCCTCAATTTGTTAAGGACCCCTTTTTAAAAAGTAGTTATATTATCAGTTCACTTCTACCACATATCACCACTTATTTTGGAGAAATAACAACCCATAAATGATACATTATGAGCACTTAAATATATACATAATATAAAAGACCCACATATTAGCTGGCTTGAACACCTTGATTACCAAAAAGGACCCTCCAATCAAACTTGCTTTTGATCCCCAGAATCTCGGGACCAACCATGATTCCAATTCATCTAGCATAGAAAATTCCAAAGTAGAATGTAAAAAGCATGGAGAAGAAAAAGTTGCCATAGCAATACAGAAACATCATAATAAATTATATTTCCCCAGATCAAACATAGAAACTGGCATCTAACTTTTCCTACCACATTCGTCTTGCTGAGCCTAAAGTATTGCAAAAAAATTGTAGCAGCAAGAGCACGAGCAAAGTGAAGAAAACAAATGATTTTCACTACCCTACTCAACAGACAGGAGAGAGAAAGTTACCTCTTGAATGAAATAGACAAGCAACTCCTCTGCCAATTCCCGATCACCAGATTGTGAGCACGTTTCCATTGCATCCCTATAATGTTTGTCTTTCTTGGATAAAGCAATAGACTGCTTCCATCTGCCTGCATTCTTGTAGATATAAGCAGCAACACGTCGCATCTCTAGAAGCTCGTGTTTCTCAGTCTGCTTAGATAAGTAACAACTGGCTGTCACTTCCTTTGTATTCAATTTTATCACTGAATGAACAAATGATCCAATTTGCATTTCTTATTTAGAAATGTCAATTTTACTGAAAATGGAAACTGGCAACCTTGTCAAGTGTTCATATGGGTTTGCGCTAAGTATAAATGAACACACTAAGCTTCAAGGTGTTAGTTGAAAAACGAGGCTCAATCTGAGACAGGCAACGGTTATAGGTTGCAAACC
The DNA here is from genome assembly GCA_018398585.1 of Simmondsia chinensis. Taxonomy (NCBI): domain Eukaryota; kingdom Viridiplantae; phylum Streptophyta; class Magnoliopsida; order Caryophyllales; family Simmondsiaceae; genus Simmondsia; species Simmondsia chinensis. Next base: position 28,580,506 of record JAGTTD010000008.1, on the reverse strand, counting down.
CTGATACATCAAATTGTCCTCGACTCCTAGTGCAATATTACATGAAAACATTAATATTACTCACAACTACTTTTTTTTTTTTTTTGTAACACATTTAACAAAAACTTTTAAATCCACTACAAATCCCTTTGGTCAAGTAGTTTAATTCATCAAGATCCTCTCTAAGACTCCAAGTCCGAGTTTCCTAGTTTCTTCTAATGGGTGGTCAATTATTCCATCTTTCTTTAAGCTCTTACTTTCAGCATTGCTGGCTTGCTATCAATAAACTATTGTAGACTTCAGTTTGAAATGGATGACGTGGGGCCCTAGCACATTTACCATGGATTGGCATGGTTCACAAAAAATAACCAGAACTGGGCTTGGATGGGTATGGGCAAACGGTTTTAATTACTGAGAGAGAGAGAGAGGAAATTGCACATGACCTTTTGTGCAAGTCCTATCTGATCAAAGTTATCATGCAAATCAATCGATTCTCGCAATCTATCATAATCTTCTTCCTCAACGTATATTTCATTAAGAGCCTCATTCACAGCAGATACATTATTGCTCTGAACCGCAATCATATATGGCTTCACAAGAGGCAATTGACCCGCCTGTAAAACAAAAAACCCGTCAAATGAAGAGAAACGAGCAAGGATCAACTCAGTTGAACAAATAACATAAACCGAAAGTAAAAATGATCAACAGGCCAAATGGAAGTCAGAAAACCTTTCTCATTATGTCAACCACTCGTGTCTGATCCAAGCGAAGAGCCAGAACATTAAGAAGATCATTAATAAGATCAGGATGCTCCTGGAAGTAGAAGTGCACAGATTTATAATAAAGTTCCACATTAGCGACTTTAACCACAACATCTTTGAACTGCATGTGATCCCAAGCTTCAGGGGAATGGTTCATCACAGTCGCAGCAGCATTATCAAATTCATCATATTGAATGTACAGGTAAGTCAGCTCTTTCCAGTGCTGTTGTTCATCGCATGCTCTTATAAGCTTGGGGATGTTCAGACGAGTTGCAAATAGCTTGATGTGTTCCATAAGCTTCTCAGGCCGATATCGAGCATAAAGGACACCCAGTTCAGTGAAAATGCCCATATGTGCACGCTCCAATCCAAGCCCACTTTCCATCAGTGAGATAATCTCATTGAAGCATCCTCTGTTCTGATAATATTGGCTGACCTCTTCCATATCATCCACCTGGAGAGTATGGAGAATCAAATGTTATATAATGGTTTTAGTAATATAGTTGACTTTTTGACCATACGGAGCTTCAAAACTTACTCATCGGGACTAGCAAAAAGTAAACAATTTGCATTCATCACAGATGGAAGCTGAGGACAAAAACGATGTCACAAAAAATAGTAAAAACAGAGCTCTTGCATCCATTGATTTACATCTGAATTTCAGCACTATGGCTCTATTTGGTTCAAGGAAAATATTTTTCTTATAGAAAATTTTTCTTCAAGAGATATTTTCATTTAAAAATACTTTTTTTCCTTAAAAATTTATCTTTTTACCTAAAGAAACAATTTCATCCTATAACTTTTAATGAAGTTCATGCTTGGCTAAGTTGAGGTCGAAGTGAAACATATAACGTGAGATTACAGTAGAAAACCTTTTTCACTCAACGAAGGAAGTTTTCCCCTTTTCGTTGGGAGGAAGCCAATTTTCCCTCAATAAAAAACATCTTCTGTATTTGCGGTTGTTGCTAGAGTTATGCAAAGATCAATAGAATTGTGAAGGAAAATGTTTTCCATTAAAATAAACAGAGCCTGAGAGAAATTCAATTTTGGTGCGAGATCAATCTACAATTGCGCTTGGTCGATCAAAGACAACCATGTTATAACAACAAGAAAAATAAGCAGAAAAAGCCACCTGTATGATAACATTGAGCCCACAAATCTGAGCTAACCGGAACTCTTCAGCATCAACACAGGCAAAGCAAACTTCCTTCCAAGTCTTTGCACTGTTTGCTTTTCGGGCTGCATCCACAGCTCCTTGGAACTGTTTTAACTTCACTAGCGTAACAGCCAGCTTAGCCCAGTTAGAAATAAAGGCAAATATTATTTTTGCAGCTTCGTATAAAGCTTCATCATACAAGCGATCTCCAACATTTTGAAGATTAGCAACATTTGGCATGAGGATGAACTCCTCGATCTCACCCAACCTATCAATCTTAGCATATGCATAAATGAGTTCGCTGTCAACTCTTGGCTCCTTCGTCTGCTGTCTAACCATCAGAAGATATCTCACCAGGTCATGATAGACATCAGCACCCTCAGCAGTACGAATAACATCTAAAAACTGAGTTGCATCCTCCGCACGAATAAATGATTCTATTGCATCGCTAACCAAACCTGCCTTCAATTGAGCCTTGGCAACCTGGCTCCAAACAGCATCTTCCTCAACACGGAATGCAAACTCCACAGCCCGGTCAATGCTTTGAATGTTATCCAACAACACATTAACTGCCGGCACATTCAAATTAAACTTCTTGAAAATTGCAAATGCCTCTTCATAAAGTTGGGCCTCAACAGCTACTTCCCCAACCGCAGGGCCATCAAAATTGTCCAGCCTATTGATGTAATCCATAACTCTAGATGGATCGGCCTTAATAGCAGTCAAAATAAGCAGGTTTTGCAGATTAGAGTTCCCACTAAATGCAGAGTTCTGTAGAACAATCTTTTCGAGAAGCTCGATTAGTTCATGGGGAAGATCGGCTGTCATAAAAGCTTTAACAGCTGCAGAAACTTGATCTGGACTCTTGCTTTCAGGAAAAGCAGTGGACACAACTTGATCGATGAGCAGCCTCCTATACTCATTCTCCGGGTTGAGAACTTTCTCCCAAAGATCAGAGTCCATTCTTTCCACAACATACCTGAAATAAAAAATGACCTCAATAGATAATGAAACACCAACGACATTAAAGTTTATGCATATATAGGTAAGACAGGATGTGTAGTAGACCTGGCTTGCAGCTTGAACAAAGAATTCTTATTGGTGACATTGATAAGTTCATCATCACATTGCCCTCGCCTGTAAGCAACAACGGCAAGCGTAGGATCATGTTTTTCACAATATTTACCCACCACACAAGAATCATAGTATGGATTAGTTGTAAGGAACTGCTCCGGGTTGTTGTTACTGTCAACAATTATTTTACCCAGAGCATTGTGCACATGTACATCCTGACTTCCTTCGTTCAGAAGATGCTCCAGAAACTGAGTAAGCAAACGGAGTCGATTCCTGAAGTGGCAAAAAAAAAATATATGAGAATCCAACGAAAAAGAGAAACAAACCAGGCGTTATCATATAGAGCCTATGACCACCTTTTCTCACATTCTTCCACTAGTGGTTCAACTGGAAGCAAAGAGCGGACAGAAAGTATCAGGCCTTTAATGAAGTCTTCAGGGCATTCATCATCAAGAAGTTGTCCAACAACTAGCGGTGCATTGCCTGGGTTAACCTAACAAAAGAAGCAAACGAAATGTCAAGTCTAAATTCTCAAACATAATAAGCCGTGATATCAAAGAAATACAAGCACCAAAAACACAATGACCGTAAAACAACAAAAAGAATGTCCTACCTTTTGGACATAACCTTCAATATATCGAAGCATATTGTTTGTATAGAGGTAGTGTGTGAGATCTGGAACGAAACCAAAACGATCACAGACATTGATCAGTGGCCGTGCATCTGGAAGCTTAGCTTCCATCAGAAAATTTTTTGTCTTTTCAGGGTCATAGAAGTTGGACTCCCGAGTAACCCGTTCTACTTCTTTGAGCTGCCCAGTCTTGGCTGCTGCTTCAATGTATCTAAAGTGAATCTCAGGATCCTCGCTGCATAGAGGAGAAAACACAATAGTGAAAAGACACGACAATTTCAACCAAAAAACAAAAAACACCATGAAGACAAATGGCCATCTAGTGGGAGTACCTTGAGCTCAAGAATGATCCAAGGAAAAAATATAACCCTTCATAAGACTTGAATTGCTCAAAAAGCTTAATGCACGCATCAACACCCAACTGCTCGCAGTACTCCTTTGCAACCTGTAAAAATGAATTTGACAAATACAAACATCTAAGTAGCATAATATCATAGCAGTATGGAGGCCTGAAACACATAATTGTAAGCCCAATCCAAATTTTTGCAAAAAAAAAAGAAAAAAATTCACGAAAAATTAATGAATACCTGCACAATTATCTGAAGGTTGCCTCTTAGATTGACTAGTAAAAGATCTTTCATGCATTCTAGGGCCCATTCGCGAGAAAGGGTCCCAAAGAACTCCACTAGAGCCTGCAATGAAACATTTTCAGCATCAACTAAACAGTATTTCAAAATATGATAAACCAAAATGAAACCAGCGCAGAGGTGAACCTGTGGCTCTATTGCATGAGTATTCACAATGACACGTTTTATATCTGGCAAATCAGAGTGGTGCTACATAAAGAATATGCCCGGTCAGCAGTGGTGGTACAAGTAATAAAGCAACAAGGTCAAAGAAAAGGATGCATTAGAAGATACTTACACGCAGAGCTTGCAAGTAAAGACCAGCCTTTTCACAAAGCTGAGCAACTCTGGCTCGATCATAATGCGAGAACATTCCATTTGCTAAAATGGCATCTGCCACATTTGGAAAGGTAACCAAATTGATTTCCAACACCTGCACCAATAACATATACATAAACTTATTGGTCATATATATCAAATCTTATGAACTAAAAGGTGAAAAGCACAGATACCAAACCTTCGTCTGCAGATAACCATGCTCTGGCAGATTTGGCTTCAAAACATCTAACAGAAATGCTGTTGTCTCACGAATCAAGTTCCTCTGAGGAATATGAGAAGAAAACGATGAGAATTAATTTTAACTTGGCACAAGACACCGTGTAAAAGAAGGGCTTCAAAAGACGAAGAATGTGGCTCTGTTTAACCCAAGAAATTGGAATTGGACTGTGGAATTCCAATTCCAATTCCAATTCTGGTGAAGTTAGAATCCTAATGAAATTGAAATTCCATTGTTTGGTTAATCAAAGGAATTAGAGGTTGGAATTATAATTCCACAATAATGCAAGTCATCACAAGTTTTTGGACAATCAAGTTGGGCATTTCGAGCTTTAAATCAACTAGGGCCCATTTTGGTAAGCTCAAATCACTTTGAACTCTAGTTATTCAAGTTTCAAGTCAAATCAAGTCAAGTTCTAGTCACATCGGATCATTTTATGTTTAATCCATTTGGGTTTGGGTCAACTTAGCCGGGTCATTTTGACTTCACGTTCAGCTTGGTTACGTCACATTCAAGTTGAGTAGTTTAATTTTTTTGGTTTTCAATCATCTTTGGTTTCAAGTCAATGGTTGAGTCACTTCGGACTTTGAGTTAAATTGATTCAACTCATTTCATATCGAAGTCATTCAAGTTGAGTGACCTCGAGGTTTAGGTCAAATTTAGGTTGTCAAGTCTTTCGGTTTTGAGTCATTTGGGTTTTGGTTATTCAAGTAGGGCTATTTGCGTTTTAGATCAGTGGAGTTAATATTGCAATTCCTTACCCCCACCCCCAAGGAGTTGGAATGTATGATTTTCGGTTAAAACCCAATTCCATGGAATTAGGCAAGGAATTGTAATTCCTATTTCAACGGGTAATCAAACAACCAAATTGGAATTATGGACTTCAATTCTAGTCTCAGCCCCAATTTTAGGCTCTAATTCCAAGAGCCAAATAGGACCTAACAGAAATCATATGGAAAAAATGCAGCAGCCCCAGCATTTTCGATAATTCAGTCTACAGCGTAATTGATCGTGGGGTCAAGTAAGTAATCTCCAAACCTGAAGAAAGAGATCAGTTATTGTATTGTGATCAACTGGGCAGCCTCCTTCCATTTGGGACATCATTAAGGCAAAATTCACAGCTCCCTGCAATGAAGAGGAAAAAAAAGGAGAAAATTAGCATTCTCTTCAACAAAAACTGATCCATTATAAAGTTGCTTAAAATACAGTGTCTTTTAACAACTAATTATCTATACACGACAAAATACGTGGCAAAGTCCTTGACAAACCTGTGGATCCGTCCGAAGAATTGTTTGAAGGAGGAACAAATAATCAGGAGTATATCCAACCTACATCAACAATGAATCATGACTTACTAGAGCTCATACCCCTTAACCACTGACAGTAAGGGCAGAAGTAAAGCAGTAACTAGAGCACAGGCAGTACAGGATAGAAGGCAGAAAAAAAGTAACACAATGAGGGAGGAGAGAGGGGGGGGGGGGGCAGCAGGGAGGGAGAGAAAGAGGAGAAAGGAAGATAAAAAAGGAGTGCATACAACTGACACAGAAGCATGTTGTTTTTAAACACAAAGCATCTCAAAAGAGATTGTGCTAAATATATCATCTTCGATGACTATAGAATGGATGTCCTTTACCTGCTTAGAATATATGAGGATTTTGTCAAATTCTCGACGTTCAGCAAAAGCAGCAACAACCTTTGGAGTTATTCTGGCTTTAATATAAATCTTTAGTGCAAGATCATTGTCTACAGTCTACAAAACCATAAACATAACCATATCGAAAACATTCAGCCAAAAAGCATTGGAGAACGGCAAAGAAGATCAGTAAATCATAATCCAGATGCAAGTGAACCTTCACAAGATCTCCAAGCTCCTCGCAACACTCCAATTTGTCCTCCGCTAACCAATTTTCCAGTAGATTTTTCTTGTTCTGATTCACAACAAGTCGGGACAATTCCAATGACTCAAATGCGTTGAGCTTCCCTCTTGTCAGAAGCGTTCCAAAATATTGCAACAGAGGTGGTGTTTGCCCAGCTTGTACTGGAACACTCTGTCAAACACAAACCACAGAACTTAATTCGCATTCACACATCCTCAACAAAAGCATTTCAGAATCATGCAGACTCATAAATGTCAGAACAAATGTCAGAACCATACTCCCTATCTTATTTAAGATGACCACTCCCAGCTATTTCAGTGATCATCTAATTTTGTAGAAACTGGGATCCTGAAGAAGCAGATACCACAATGGATACGTTTTTAAAGGTCAGCTTCAGCAATGAATTTCTATGATAATTCAAACCAGTGAAGAAGGATTCAGATATCTTGGTCCGGCTGGTCAATCATTATTCTTTTTTAGGTTTCACAAATTTTGGCATCGTTAAAGACGGATGTTGCGAAACAAATTGCAGGTTTCAGCTCCATAATTTAAGCACATATTTCCATATAAGATGAACCAAAATAAATCTGAAATGACGAGGGAAAAACCTCAAGGACACATTCATCACATGCAAGCTAATAAGAAGGGAAGAACTACTTCTCGACCTTTTCTCCAGAAGAAGCTTATTCAGAAGTTCAAAAGTACCAAGCAAGTCAAGGCTTTCCATGGATGACGCTTCTGAACAGACACATAACTAATTTCTTGCAGGTGAGGAGGCTACATAGAGCTCTCTCCAAATGTGTGTTCAACATGCTATTTTAACAGAGATGAATTTCCGACTTTTCCTTCATTGCGAGGCTACTAGAGAGCTCTGGAGGAGGTTGTCTAGAGATTATCGGTGAGTGTTTGATCCCTTCCACATCTTTAGAACAGATGCTGCAGATGAAATATGGGGGTCTGAGGAGGGAAGGATCCTACGGGCATCATGTCATAGTGGGCTGACAGTTCAGAGGAGCATACGGAATGAAAGGGATGCTCGCCTTTTTGTAGACACGGCCATTCCGGTTTGGGATCAGATTTCACTTTGCGCCCGTGTAGCCGTGACTTTTAAGAGAGTTTGGCGTATATTCAGAGAGATTGATCTGCTCCTTTTTCTTGGTAGATTCAGTTTTGTTTATTGTAATTCTTGAAGGAGAATATATTGCGGTCCTTGCTTGTACTTCTTTCTTTTCCATATGCGGTATCTTATCTAAAGAAACTTATACCGACATATAAAGGAGGCATGTAATACTCTTACCAACTCTTATGCACTTTTAGCAACAGCAATTAAACATAAAAATGGAAATATGATAACTATTGTCTGTCTCCAAGAATCAATGAACCCAGTTAGAAGGAAAGGCATCATTGCAAGAAGACGAAATAAAAGGATAATTATTTTACTTCAGTTTTAACCACGTGCCTGAAATTTTGCGATGGTATCGGGTGTTCGGAGGATTCCTTGTGGCGATTCAGCAGCAAGCTCAGCAGCCTCCTTATACTTAGTCTGAGAAAACAAGTCTTGAAAACGCTGAACAACCTGAAATGCATAAGATAATAGATCAGTGTATATTAGTGACTGGACATACATCGCAACAAATGATCAATACATTCTCTCTGCTCAGATAAATATCAAAAGCAATAAAAAGCAAACATAACACAAGACAACATGGAATTTAAACATGGTACAACCATCAATAAAAATTAACACAAATACAGAGTGCATGACATAAAGTCATATACTTGCTCCCCATCATGGCATATAAAATGTGAAGTAGATGTTCAGGATATACCCAAAGATGGCATGGCAACCTCATGGAGAAAGTTTACTTTTCACACAACATCCATCACTGAATATAAAACATCCTTACCCAGGCAAACAAAGTCTGTGATTCAGAGTGGACAACCGCGTGCAGCACTGCAAACTAAATTCAACTTACCAAATTTTCTGCACCGGGAAGATTTCCTCTTTTGGCCAGATTAACAGCAAGCTCCAGATTGTTCAACTGCAGCAATGATCACAAGATGACATGAGTAAAATCAGCTAAGCATGTTATCAGGTCCTGAGAGAGAAGTTCTGCAGAGGCAGACCTGGCCGCTAACAAAAGGCACAATTGTAGCCTCATTAACAGTGGCAAGTAGCACATGGCCTCGTCTATTGATGGCATAGAAACCTCCCACCGAAGATGCTTCCGAAGTCAAAAATATTGGATCTGGACTAATTCTATTTCTATATACAGCAGTCGCAGTCTCAAGGTCATAAACAAATAGAAGCCCAAGCTTGGTAATGACAAATATCAAACCATATTTCTGCGAGATCTGCCGAAAGGGGAAAAAATGAATTTATTTCATAATTATAGTGATATAAAGAACATTTCAAGTTATCATGCCAGGAAATAATCTAGAGCGCTACCTGCATAGCAACTGGAAAATCATCAGCAAAATCAGGAGGGAAGAATAGATCAGCTTGTTTCTTTGAAAAACCTGGCCTTCCTGTCATCCCAAAAATGAGCCACAAAGTATCAGACAATATTTCAACATATTTAGAATAAGCTAACGTACAGTGCAGATTGGGAACAAATGCAATTTGCCTCCAAAGAGTCATTGGCATCAACCTATGATACTTTTTTATAGGAAAAGAAAATTGTTTTAAGAGAAAAAATGTAACATCATCCTATGATTTACAAATTCATGCAATCATGAACCTAACATAGCATCACCAATCTCGTGAAAGGAAATGCAAACCAGTCAATACATGCAATAACATGCACATGTGCATATGATGTGGGAAAAGAAACGAAATAATAGCAAAAACACAGACCTGGCTGGGCACCAAGTTCAATGACATGCAACTTAGATGTAACCTGTCCAGCATGGAAGGACTTCGAAGCAAACACGATAAGAGTAGAGGGATTCTCATTCCCAGGAACCTGATAGCCAGAAACAAAGATGCATTATGGTCATAAACTGGGAAAATAAAAGGACCAAGCAAGTAGACATTGAGGGAAAGCATCAAACTTCGAATGAGGCAAAAGATGCAGCATGAGCTTCAAGAGATTGACTACGCTTTTGATCCACCGAAAAGAGTTGCATATTCCCCTTGACTAGTTGAGGCCTCTGCAAAAATGAGCAAAAACATGTACAACTCATCAAATCCCCATGAGAATGGTCAAAGAAAAAAGAAAAGAGGAAAACCCAACAAGGCAACTGAAACTTATAAAAGGATATACATAGTAAGTACAAACTAATCAGTAAACAAGTGAAAATGCTCACGCTCAACTGCATATGCCCATCTCTTTTATTACTCTATGGAAAGACGATGTTGCCTTACTCTACTATATTTATAATGTGATTTTAACTACGATAGAAAGATGCTAGATTCATCTGGATGTTTATATGTTTTATGCATTTAAAGAGTTAGAATTGTTCATAGTGAATTGATAGCATTTTGCCACCCTACTTAAGTACTTATAAGTCAAAATGCAAGATACACCCCTAGTTGTGAACTATACCAAGATTCCTCCGTACCTAATTTTTTCACGAGCGACTGATTACCCACATGTGAAATTGGTCAGATAAAACACATTTTCTGCACAATATCCAGCAACAATTTTAAACCCCTTCTTTTCAAATGGAGGCCAAAGAAAAATGCTTTTTGGAACAGAGACATATAATTGATTCACAATGCCATGGTAATGCTTTGCTTTGTCTTGGTTTCATTTTGATGAGTATAAGGCTAAAAGTGCACCTTCGAATGTTGCAACACTAACAGGAAATGTGAGTTTTTCAGGCAAATTCACAGAAAAGAGAAAAATTGCACCCAAAACAACAGGGCATTCTGCTGAGCATTTTAAAGAGTTGTAGCTATTGCTTCAATGGAATATTGTCAACCAAACCAACATCTACAAAGCAAAATCAATGTATTAACAAGACAAACAAATTTAGAATGAATCAAATCCAAGTAGGAAGAATACGATGACTATTCTTGCAAATAAGAAAGAAAATCATCATGCCTAGCAGGTGCCCCCTCCCACAAAAGAAGGAAGAAGAAAGCAAAAGAAAAAGGTACCCCAGTTAGCAAAAGAAGGGAAGGAAAAAGAACTATAAGTAGTGAAGTTCATAGGAAGAATACGATGACTATTCTTGCAAATAAGAAAGAAAATCATCATGCCTAGCAGGTGCCCCCTCCCACAAAAGAAGGAAGAAGAGAGCAAAAGAAAAAGGTACCCCAGTTAGCAAAAGAAGGGAACGGTCATTCCCGCACAAACCTCACCGTGCACCTAACTCATAAAATAGCTGTGACAATTGTGGAATCAGAGTAGGAGGTGTTGGGGACGGGGTCCTATGGGCTTCAAGTAAATTGTTCATAATTTCTTTCAGAGATTGAATGTCATTAGAAAGCATTTTGATAGTACCGAAAATGGTTCCAGGGGGAGGATTATCACCATCTTCACCTTCGGTTCCAACGATCTCCTCAAGTCTAGTTATACGTTCACTAGCCTTGAGTTTCTTCAACGGTTCGTTTTGATCTCCAGCCATAGTACACGTAACCAAGGCTCTGATACCACAATTGTCACAGCTATTTTATGAGTTAGGTGCACGGTGAGGTTTGCTCACCCGAACAAGAATAAAACAACAAAGAAGGGAACATAATAGAAATTCAAAGGGAAATATAAGACACAATTTTTCACACGAAGGGAAGAGGCTTTCTCATTAATATTTCTGAGATTACATCCTATCCAAAATGAATGCCCATTACACATATTTATAGCCGTGGTCAACCCCATGATCAAGGAGTAACCGTTCCCGCCCTTTTCCCCTCTTTCTTCAAGCCGTGCCCCACTCTCCCTTGCATGCCTTGGCGGTTACAAGTCAAGCTGGTCAAAGCACATGTCTTATTTATTTAGGCGCCTGATTTGAACTGGCGGTTATCTCACTTCAGCCCACTCTTCCATTTTCCCTCACTTTTCCTCGTTTGAACTAGTCAACGGTCATTCCCGCTTCTTTTCCTGTGGTAACCGTCACCAATATGTGTCACGTGCTCTTTCTTACCATTCTTTAAGGTCGGGCTTCATTGGGCCTACTTGGGCCTGGGCCGGGCCAGTGCCCTGCACTGGGCCCGTGCCTATCGCTACTCGTCTGCGCCCTTGGGCAGGCCCAGTGCCATGCCCTGGGCCTTTGTCACGAACCTAGGCCCGTGACTCGGTTAGAATTTGAGATAGAGGGGAGATTAGATGAGAGTTAGAGGAAGAGAGTAGAAATAGAGAGAGAATTAGAAGAGTTAGAGGGGAGAAGAAGTTAGAATTAGAAGGGAGAGAGAGAGACGGTTAGGGAGAGAGGAAGAGAAGAGGCAAATTTGATATTTTTCATTGATGATTCAAAATACACAATTACATGAGCTTAAATAGACCAAGGGGGAGGGGGACAACCGGCCTCCTAGGCCTTCCTACAACAACACAATTTCAAATTCAAAATTTAAATTATCTTTCCCTCCTTCTTCTTCCCTCCTAACCGGTTCCCTCCTCTTCCTAATTTCAAAATTTAAACTAATTTATACTTAACTAATTTTACAGTTTTATCCTACATATTCGATACAAAAAATAAAAAATAAAAAATGGGTTGTTGGATACAAGGTCACGGTCAAGGATCGTGACAAACCCTTCCCCTTGAAAGCATCCTTGTCCTCAAGGATGAGTGGTACGAGCAACTTCCGTCCTTCGGTTCTCGTCTGCTTAGTACCTTCATTCTTATCCCTGGGTCATAATGGATAAGTCTTGTCCTTAAGATCCTCTGGCCAAGGTTGAACTCGGTGGGTTGATCTCTTAGTGCCAATTCCGGTTCTAGGAAAATGTCCCCAAATCGGCACTTCCCTATTTTCTTTGTTCATGCCTCGGTTTGACCTCCTGTGCGTACCCTGCCGCTGCTGCTGCTGCTGCTGCTGCTGCTGCTGCGTGGGTCCTGGCTGCACAAACTCACCACGCTGTTGCTGCGCTTCAGTTGGCTGTGTCCATGACATGTGCTGCACCATGGAGTCCAGGCTGGGCGCATGGTGGGCGCTGGTATGTGGAGGCGATGCACATCCCAATGCAAGTGGTGCGCACGGCTGCGCACCCTGAGTGAGCTCGGGTGCCTCTGGGCTTGATTCAGGCTGCTCCACTTGGTGCGGATGTATTGTCTTGTCCAACCCTTCCGGAGGTAAACGAGCCAAGTCATGGTTCTCATCCCCGGGTGATTTATCCGTCCTTTTGTTTAAGCTCTTGCGTGCGATGTCGGCTTCTTCCTTTGAGGTAAAGGTCACTAGAGCATCAACTTTATAGGTCGATGTCGAGTTAATCTTTATCTCTTCACGGCGGCCATAGGGGGAGAACACTTGGTAGAGGACGTCTTCGGTAACGGGATAGAGGAGATCCCACACTCGGACAATGAGCGTAGATCCTTGTGGATCCATGACAATTCGGTTGAGGGTGCGTTCTATCTTCGGATGAATGACGGACCCGGAGGCCTCCTCGGCGGTAGCCATAAAGAGGTGACCCAACAGATGTCCGGCCTTTTTGAAGAGCTTGGGGAGGCCTTTACCCGAAATTGATTGTAAGGCGGCTTTCTCGGATGTGCCTTGTAAGCGGACTGCCTTACCCTCTTTGAAGCAAGTGAACTTGAGGTTGGTGAAGTCAATTGTTACAGGCCCATATCGTTGGAGCCAATCAACCCCAAGGACCATGTCACTGCCCCGGAGTTCCAATACCCTCAATTTATCAACGAACGTTGTGCCTTGGACTTTCCACCTTACGCCCGGGCATTTCTGATAACTAACGAGGCTCTCCCCGTTTGCCACTGTTACGGTCATGACGACGGTGGGTACGGTTTCGAGCTGAAGCTCCCGGACCACATTAGCATCTAGGAAGCTATTAGTGGACCCGCTATCGATCAAGATTTTTACCTCTCGCTTCTTAATCAGGCCCTTCAATCTCAAGGTGTTGTGCGTGACTCGGCCCGAAAGTGCATTTAGAGAGACCTCCATAGCTCCATTGTCTTCTTCTTCGGTTTCCTCTTTACCTGCAACTTCCTCTTCTTGGGCTTCGTCTTTGACCTCTTCTCCTTCCATACTTTGTAAGGCCTTCTTACAAACGTGCCCCGGAAAGTATTTTTCATGGCACTTGTAACATTGGCCCGGCTCTCGTCTCGGGGCGCTGGACCCTGTGTTGCTGCTGCCGCTGGTTTTGGACACGGACCCGTGGGACTGGGCCCAGCCCTGGGGTGCTGCCGAGGACACTGGTCGGCTGCTGGGGACAGGCCGGGCGCTAAACCTGGGCTGGTTGACAGGTCGGGCAGCATTCCTGATTTCGGCTACCGCAACCTCTTGGAGTTTGGCCTGTTCAAGGGCCATGCTAAGCTCGGTTGGCCGGCTTGCCTTGACGGATGCTCGAATGGCGGGCTTAAGTCCGCTAATAAAGCTCGAGACAAAGTATGCCTCGCTCAATGTCGGGTGATGGATAAGCATCCAGCTCCTTAATTCTTCAAATTTCAAAATATAATCTTCAACCGGCCCGTTTTGTGACATCTTGCTAAACTCCTCCACTATGTCTTGGAGTGATCGGTCCCCAAAACGTTTGCACAATTCGTCCATGAAAAAGGTCCACGTCATGTGAGGGTGTCTCAGTTCCAGCCCGTGGAACCAAATGTCCCCGTGTTCATGAAGGTGGCTTGAAGCATATTCAACCCACTCAGTTTCGGGCACTTGGTACCAACGAAAGTATTTAAGGCACTTACGGATCCAGGCTCTCGGGTTCGTACCTTCGAACTTTGGGATCTCGAGCTTGGGTGCATGGGAGGTCAAGGTGCGGTTGCTTCCGTGGCTTCGGTTAAAGTCCCCTTCATCCGTGACTCGCGGTGGGGCCGGGTTATTTCGGAGTTCTGAAGAGTGTATTGGAGGCGGTAGGATCCCATTGCCGGTTCTCGGGTACGTGCCTGACCCTCCTGGCGCGGCATTGTCACGGGCTCCCACGGTTGGTGCCACGGTCTCCACCTCGGTCCTCTTTTCCTGGGCCTTCACCAACCGACCCACGGCATCGGTTAGGGCCCTCAGGTCAGCCTTCACGTCCGCCATGTCTGCTCTTATCTCGATGTTGTTTCGGTTTTGTTGCTCCTCCAGTCGGTCCATCCTTTCCTCCAAGCGGACCATCCGATCATCAACGGCGTCGACCCACTCGTTGGTATCGGTGTGACCGGTTGAGGACATGCTTCTTGTTATAGCCGTTTTTTTTTTTTTTTTTTTTTTTTGATTCGGTTTAACCGGATGAGAGGGAAAAAAAGGATAGGTTAAGCCCTTTTCCGGATCGGAAGATGGCTCTGATACCACTTTGTCACGAACCTAGGCCCGTGACTCGGTTAGAATTTGAGATAGAGGGGAGATTAGATGAGAGTTAGAGGAAGAGAGTAGAAATAGAGAGAGAATTAGAAGAGTTAGAGGGGAGAAGAAGTTAGAATTAGAAGGGAGAGAGAGAGACGGTTAGGGAGAGAGGAAGAGAAGAGGCAAATTTGATATTTTTCATTGATGATTCAAAATACACAATTACATGAGCTTAAATAGACCAAGGGGGAGGGGGACAACCGGCCTCCTAGGCCTTCCTACAACAACACAATTTCAAATTCAAAATTTAAATTATCTTTCCCTCCTTCTTCTTCCCTCCTAACCGGTTCCCTCCTCTTCCTAATTTCAAAATTTAATCTAATTTATACTTAACTAATTTTACAGTTTTATCCTACATATTCGATACAAAAAATAAAAAATAAAAAATGGGTTGTTGGGTACAAGGTCACGGTCAAGGATCGTGACAGCCTTGTCATGACGCCGACTAGGTCGCGCCCTGTCTATGTCTTGACATTGTCTAGGACCGTGCCAGAACTTGTCACGACACTGTCTTGGGCCGTGCCTGGCCCTTGTCACGACACTGTCTTGGGCCGTGCCTGGCCCTTGTCACGACACTGTCTGGGGCCGTGCCTGGCCCTTGTCATGACACTGTCTTGGGCCCGCGTCCGTCTCGGCTCCCACTTTGTCCGTTACTTAGGCCTAGGTCCGTGGAGGCCTAATGCACTCTTAACTGAGTGCACACCTTGTCCACACAATGCCAATCATTGGCAGCCCATTTGACACGGCACAGGCGCAAGGCGCACACCTGTGCCCCGGTCCGGAGTGTCACGGGTCTTACAAACCTCCCCCACCCGAGAGACGTGACGTCCTCGGAAGGGAATTAAGGTACTCCGTAACTTTGTCCTCAAATTGCCACAAAGTTACGTCTCTTTCCCACGTAGCCTCCGTAATAGGAGTGCCTTTCCATAGAACCAGGAAGTCTCGTCTCCTGTTCTTTTTACTTTGACCATACACCCGATGGTCTAGGACTTTTTCCACTTCTTGTGAAAATTGCTTCCGAATGGTAGGTGGCGCCCTTTTTTGCTTTAAGTGTGCACCCATTAGGTCCTCAACGAGAGGTTTAAGAAAACTAACATGAAAAGTGGGGTGCACCTTTAGCCTCTGGGGTAAATCCAATCGGTAAGCAACGGGTCCAACCTTTTTAACAATTTCAAAGGGTCCATCATATTTAGGCACTAAGCTACGATGCACTGTTTTGCTATTTATTTTCTTCCATATTTGAGGCATGAGTTTAAGCATTACTTTATCCCCTACTTTAAATTCTAAGGGTCTCCTTGTCATGGTCATGACCCTTTCGTTTTCCTTGACATTGTCTAGATATCAAGCAAGTTGTCCGTGGTCCGTGTCGGGGTCGAGTGTCAAGCTGTCCCAGGTCGCTGCCCAGGTCCGAGATATCGCGTGCCTTGACAATGTCATGACAAGGTCTTGGTCGCTGCCTTCAGTGCCAGTGCCGTTGTCACAGATGTCACAAGCACGAGTTATTTTTGTTATTTTCACTTTTGATTTTTTGTAACAATTATGTAATGTAAATGTAGAATTAGTTAAACATAACATTGATGTAATTTTGAATGAGGGGGAGACCGGTTGTAGGGGAGGACAAGGAAGCAACACAATGATGTAATTACATTAATGCAATGGGGCTATACCTTAGGGCCTAGGATGTAGGGGTGGCCGGCCCTTTCCCTCCAAAACTCCCAAGCATGTTTATTTAAACCATTGTAACCTTGCATTAGTCATCAATGAAAAATTATCAAATTGCTCTCTCTCTCTCTCTCTCTAACCGTCTCTCCCTCTCTCTCTTCTCTTCCCTTCTAATTCTAACTTCTTTTCCCCTCAACTCTTCTAATTCTCCCTCTACTTCTACTTTCTTCCTCTAACTCCCCCTCTAATTTCCCTTCTATCTCAAATCCTAACCGAGTCGCGGGCCTAGGTTCGTGACAAGTGGTATCAGAGCCATCTTCCGATCCGGAAAAGGGCTTAACCTATCCTTTTTTTTCTCTCATCCGGTTAAACCGAATCAAAAAAAAAAAAAAAAAAAAAAAAAAAACGGCTATAACAAGAAGCATGTCCTCAACCGGTCACACCGATACCAACGAGTGGGTCGACGCCGTTGATGATCGGATGGTCCGCTTGGAGGAAAGGATGGACCGACTGGAGGAGCAACAAAACCGAAACAACATCGAGATAAAAGCAAACATGGCAGACGTGAAGGCTGACCTGAGGGCCCTAACCGATGCCGCGGGTCGGTTGGTGAAGGCCCAGGAAAAGAGGACCGAGGTAGAGACCGTGGCACCAACCGTGGGAGCCCGTGACAATGCCGCGCCAGGAGGGTCAGGCACGTACCCGAGAACCGGCAATGGGATCCTACCGCCTCCAATACACTTTTCAGAACTCAGAAATAACCCGGCCCCACCGCGGGTCACGGATGAAGGGGACTTTAGCCGAAGCCACGGAAGCAATCGCACCTGGACCTCCCATGCGCCCAAGCTCGAGATCCCAAAGTTTGAAGGTACGAACCCGAGAGCCTGGATCCGTAAGTGCCTTAAATACTTTCGTTGGTACCAAGTGCCCGAAACCGAGTGGGTTGAATATGCTTCAAGCCACCTTCATGAACACGGGGACATTTGGTTCCACGGGCTAGAACTTAGACACCCTCACATGACGTGGACCTTTTTTATGGACGAATTGTGCAAACGTTTTGGGGACCGATCACTCCAAGACATAGTAGAGGAGTTTAGCAAGATGTCACAAAACGGGCCGGTTGAAGATTATATTTTGAAATTTGAAGAATTAAGGAGCTGGATGCTTATCCATCACCCGACATTGAGCGAGGCATACTTTGTCTCGAGCTTTATTAGCGGACTTAAGCCCGCCATTCGAGCATCCGTCAAGGCAAGCCGGCCAACCGAGCTTAGCATGGCCTTTGAACAGGCCAAACTCCAAGAGGTTGCGGTAGCCGAAATCAGGAATGCTGCCAGACCTGTCAACCGACCCAGTTTTAGTGCCCGACCTGTTCCCAGTAGCCGACCAATGTCCTCGGCAGCGTCCCAAGGCTGGGCCCAGTCCCACGGGCCCGTGTCCAAAACCAGCGGCAGCAGCAACACGGGTCCCAGCGCCCCAAGACGAGAGCCAGGCCAATGTTACAAGTGCCATGAAAAATACTTTCCGGGGCACGTTTGTAAGAAGGCCTTACAAAGTATGGAAGGAGAAGAGGTCGAAGACGAAGCCCAAGAAGAGGAAGTTGCAGGTGAAGAGCAAACCGAAGGAGAAGACAACGGAGCTATGGAGATTTCTCTAAATGCACTTTCGGGCCGAGTCACGCACAACACCTTGAGATTGAAGGGCCTGATTAAGAAGCGAGAGGTAAAAATCTTGATCGATAGCGGGTCCACTAATAGCTTCCTAGATGCTAATGTGGTCCGGGAGCTTCAGCTCGAAACCGTACCCACCGTCGTCATGACCGTGACGGTGGCAAACGGGGAGAGCCTCGTTAGTTATCAAAAATGCCCGGGCATAAGGTGGAAAGTCCAAGGCACAACGTTCGTTGATGACTTGAGGGTATTGGAACTCCGGGGCAGTGACATGGTCCTTGGGGTTGATTGGCTCCAACGATATGGGCCCGTAACATTTGACTTCACCAACCTCAAGTTCGCTTGCTTCAAAGAGGGTAAGGCAGTCCGCTTACAAGGCACATCCGAGAAAGCCGCCTTACAATCAATTTCGGGTAAAAGCCTCGCCAAGCTCTTCAAGAAGGCCGGACATGTGATGGGTCACCTCTTTATGGCTACCGCCGAGGAGGCCTCCAAGTCCGTCACTCATCTGGAGATAGAACGCATCCTCGACCGCTATCAAGATGTTTTTGAGGAACCGAGGACCCTTCCTCCTCCTCGCTCATATGATCACCGCATTCCCACCTTGCCCGAAGCCAAGCCCGTGAACATAAGGTCCTACCGCTACCCGCACGGGCAAAAGAACGAGATCGAAAGGCAAGTCAAGGAAATGTTGGAATCCTCCATCATCCAACCGAGCCGAAGCCCATTTGCTTCCCCGGTGCTCTTGGTCCGCAAAAAGGACGGGTCCTACCGTTTTTGCGTGGACTATCGGCAACTCAACAACATCACCATCAAAGATAAGTTTCCGATACCGGTCATCGACGATTTACTAGATGAGCTCAAGGGGTCTTCCATTTTTTCCAAGATCGATCTCCGCGCCGGTTATCATCAAATCCGAGTGTGTGAAGAAGACCAGCATAAGACCGCCTTCCGGACTCACCAAGGGCATTATGAGTTCCGTGTCATGCCTTTCGGACTCACTAACGCCCCCGCCTCCTTCCAAGCCTTGATGAACGAAGTCTTCGAGCCATATCTACGCAAGTTTGTGCTCGTATTCTTTGACGACATCTTGGTCTATAGCCCGAGCCTTTCCGCACATCTTAGGCACTTGACCAAAGTGCTTGAGACCCTTCGTATGCACCGCCTCTATGCTAAACGGAGCAAGTGTACCTTCGGCCAAGATCGGGTAGAATACTTGGGACACGTAATCTCAAGAGAAGGGGTCGCAACCGAAGAAGGCAAGATCGAGGCCATGAAGAAGTGGCCAAGACCGAAGAATGTCAAGAGCCTCCGTGGGTTCTTGGGACTCACCGGATATTACCGGAAGTTCATCCGTGGGTATGGGACCATGAGCAAGCCGTTGACCAACCTCCTCAAGAAAGGGGGATTTCTTTGGGATGAGGAAGCCGATCAAGCATTCGAGGCCTTGAAGGAGGCCATGACAACCGCCCCAGTCCTGGCACTTCCCGACTTCTCCAAGCCCTTTGTCCTTGAGACCGATGCTTGCGGGGTAGGGATTGGAGCGGTCCTATCACAAGAGGGCCGACCCCTCGCCTACCTCAGTAAGGCCCTTAGCCCACGCCACTTGGGGCTTTCGGCCTATGAGAAAGAGCTCCTTGCAGTACTCATGGCGGTTGAAAAGTGGAGACACTATTTGATGGACCATCATTTCATCATCAAGACCGACCATGCCAGCCTCCGTCACTTACTCGAGCAAAAGATCACCACACAATTACAGCTCAAAGGGATGTCGAAGATGATGGGCCTACATTATAGCATCCTTTACCGCAAGGGAGCCGAAAACCGAGCTGCCGATGCACTCTCAAGACGGGATGAAGACGAAGCTGTTGCCGCCTACGCCTTCATGACCACTTCGGTTCCCCTTTGGATGCAAGAGCTCTCCCAAAGCTACGAAGATGAGGCCCATACCACCGAACGAATAGAGCAACTTGTTCTTGACCCAACAAGCAACAAGCCTTACTCTTTCGAAGGGGGACTCCTCCGATACAAGGGGAGGCTTTATGTGGGAAAGGATGGAGGAATGAGAGAAAAGATCCTGCAAGCACTTCACGACTCTCCCACGGGGGGTCACTCAGGATCCTTTGGCACCTTAATGAGGGTCAAACGCATGTTTTATTGGCCCAACCTCAAAGACAGTGTCCAAGAATGGGTAAAGAAGTGTGATACTTGCCAACGCACCAAGCATGAAAATGTGGCTTACCCGGGACTCCTACAACCACTACCCGTGCCCAACCAAGCATGGGAAAGTATTAGTATGGACTTCATCGAAGGCTTGCCCAAGTCCGGGGGCAAGGATGTCATTATGGTGGTTGTGGACCGACTTACCAAGTATGCTCACTTCATCGCCTTGACACATCCGTACACCGCAAGCAAGGTAGCCCAATTGTTCGTGGACCAGGTCTACCGACTTCATGGGTTGCCCAAGGATATTATTTCAGACCGAGACGCATCCTTCCAGAGCCTCTTTTGGAAGGAGCTCATGCGCCTAGCCGGGGTCGCGCTCAGAATGAGTAGTGCCTATCATCCACAATCCGACGGACAAACCGAACAGGTCAATCAGTGTCTCGAAAGTTATCTTCGAGCCATGGCCCTCCATAAACCGAAACAATGGTCTCCCTGGCTTCCTTTGGCAGAATTCTGGTACAACACCCACTATCACTCATCATTGAAGGGGACACCGTTCCACGCTCTCTACGGTTATGAACCTAAGTTCCTCGCCCTCGACGTCCCTTGCATCTCTACATCCGGGGATGTGGAGGACTTTGTCAATGAAAGGCAGAACTTGATTGGCCTATTAAAGGAGAACTTAAAAGAGGCTCAACACCGCTATAAACAGCAAGCCGACCATCGGAGGACCGAGAGAGTGTTCGAAGTAGGTGACTGGGTGTACCTTAAGCTGCAGCCATATCGACAAACCTCCGTCGCGTTACGAAGAAACCTAAAGCTGGCCGCTCGATACTATGGACCGTACCGAATTAAAGCCCGGATCGGGGAAGTGGCCTACAAACTCGAGCTCCCCGAAGGTTCCAAAATCCATCCAGTCTTCCATGTTTCCCGATTGAAGAAAAAGGTAGGAGACAACATACACATCACTTCGGACCTTCCACAGATTGACCAAAATGACGAAACCGAAGTCACTCCACAAGACATTCTCAATCAACGGACCGTAACCCGCAACAAAAGGAAAATAAAGCAAGTTCAAGTCCGATGGAAAAACATGGGGGAAGACGCCGTCACTTGGGAAGATTGGACCTTCATTCGCAAACAATTTCCGACCTTCAATCCTTGAGGACAAGGATTAATTGAAGGAAAGGGGGATGTCACAGATGTCACAAGCACGAGTTATTTTTGTTATTTTCACTTTTGATTTTTTGTAACAATTATATAATGTAAATGTAGAATTAGTTAAACATAACATTGATGTAATTTTGAATGAGGGGGAGACCGGTTGTAGGGGAGGACAAGGAAGCAACACAATGATGTAATTACATTAATGCAATGGGGCTATACCTTAGGGCCTAGGATGTAGGGTGTCACAAACCCAAGGGTTGGTGACGAGCTCTGATACCACTTTGTCACGACCCTAGGCCCGTGACTCGGTTGGAGTTTGAGATAGAAGGGAGATTAGATGAGAGTTAGAGGAAGAGAGTAGAATTAGAGAGAGAATTAGAAGAGTTAGAAGTGAGAAGAAGATAGAATTAGAAGGGAGAGAGGGAGACGGTTAGGGAGAGAGAGATAAGAGGTAAAGTTTGTTAATTTTCATTGATGATTCAAAAGCATTCATACAAGTGTTTAAATAGACAATTTGGAGGGAAGGGGCCTAGACCCTAATACATAGCCTACATCATCACAATTTGAATTTCCCTTTGCCTCCCTTTTCCTCCTCCTAGCCGGCTCCCTCCCAATTACAATTTCAAAAATTCAAACTAATTTATACTTAATTTACATCACATAATCGTTACAAAAAATCAAAAGCAAGAAATTGCCGGTCGACTTCCTCGGGTCGTGACAATCCCCTCCCCTTAAATTCATCCTTGTCCTCAAGGATTGAAGGTCGGAAATTGTTTGCGAATGAAGGTCCAATCTTCCCAAGTGACGGCGTCTTCCCCCATGTTTTTCCATCGGACTTGGACTTGCTTGATTTTTCTTTTGTTGCGGTTTACGGTCCGTTGATTGAGGATGTCTTGTGGAGTGACTTCGGTTTCGTCGTTGTGGTCAATCTTCGGAAGGTCCGAAGTGATGCGTATGTTGTCTCCTACCTTTTTCTTCAATCGGGAAACATGGAAGACTGGATGGATTTTGGACCCTTCGGGGAGCTCGAGTTTGTAGGCCACTTCTCCGATCCGGGCTTCAATTCGGTATGGCCCATAGTATCGAGCGGCCAGCTTTAGGTTTCTTCGTATTGCAACGGAGGTTTGTCGATATGGCTGCAGCTTAAGGTACACCCAGTCACCTACTTCGAACACTCTCTCGGTCCTCCGATGGTCGGCTTGCTGTTTATAGCGGTGTTGAGCCTCCTTTAAGTTTTCCTTTAATAGGCCAATCAAGTTCTGCCTTTCATTGACAAAGTCCTCCACATCCCCGGAGGTAGAGATGCAAGGGACGTCGAGAGCGAGGAACTTGGGTTCATAACCGTAGAGGGCGCGGAACGGGGTCCCTTTCAATGATGAGTGATAGTGGGTGTTGTACCAGAATTCTGCCAAAGGAAGCCAGGGAGACCACTGTTTCGGTTTATGGAGGGCCATGGCTCGAAGATAACTTTCGAGACACTGATTGACCCGTTCGGTTTGTCCGTCGGATTGTGGATGATAGGCACTACTCATTCTGAGAGCGACCCCGGCTAGGCGCATGAGCTCCTTCCAAAAGAGGCTTTGGAAGGATGCGTCTCGGTCTGAAATAATATTCTTGGGCGACCCATGAAGTCGGTAGACCTGGTCCACGAACAGTTGGGCTACCTTGCTTGCGGTGTACGGATGTGTCAAGGCGATGAAGTGAGCATACTTGGTAAGTCGGTCCACAACTACCATAATGACATCCTTGCCCCCAGATTTGGGCAAGCCTTCGATGAAGTCCATACTAATACTTTCCCATGCTTGGTTGGGCACGGGTAGTGGCTGTAGGAGTCCCGGGTAAGCCATATTTTCATGCTTGGTGCGTTGGCAAGTATCACACTTCTTTACCCATTCTTGGACACTGT
This sequence comes from Simmondsia chinensis, assembly GCA_018398585.1. Lineage (NCBI taxonomy): Eukaryota > Viridiplantae > Streptophyta > Magnoliopsida > Caryophyllales > Simmondsiaceae > Simmondsia > Simmondsia chinensis. The sequence continues at coordinate 28,556,832 of JAGTTD010000008.1, read as the reverse complement.
CTTTGAGGTTGGGCCAATAAAACATGCGTTTGACCCGCATTAAGGTGCCCAAGGATCCTGAGTGACCCCCCGTGGGAGAGTCGTGAAGTGCTTGTAGGATCTTTTCTCTCATTCCTCCATTCTTTCCCACATAAAGCCTTCCCTTGTATCGGAGGAGTCCCCCTTCGAAAGAGTAAGGCTTGTTGCTTGTTGGGTCAAGAACAATTTGCTCTATTCGTTCGGTTGTATGGGCCTCATCTTCGTAGCTTTGGGAGAGCTCTTGTATCCAAAGGGGGACCGAAGTGGTCATGAAGGCGTAGGCGGCAACAGCTTCGTCTTCATCCCGTCTTGAGAGTGCATCCGCAGCTCGGTTTTCGGCTCCCTTGCGGTAAAGGATGCTATAATGTAGGCCCATCATCTTCGACATCCCTTTGAGTTGTAATTGTGTGGTGATCCGTTGCTCGAGTAAGTGACGGAGGCTGGCATGGTCGGTCTTGATGATGAAATGATGGTCCATCAGATAGTGTCTCCACTTTTCAACCGCCATGAGTACTGCAAGGAGCTCTTTCTCGTAGGCCGAAAGCCCCAAGTGGCGTGGGCAAAGGGCCTTACTAAGGTAGGCGAGGGGTCGGCCCTCTTGCGATAGGACCGCTCCAATCCCTACTCCGCAAGCATCGGTCTCCAGGACAAAGGGCTTGGAGAAGTCGGGAAGTGCCAGGACTGGGGCGGTTGTCATGGCCTTCTTCAAGGCCTCGAATGCTTGGTCGGCTTTCTCATCCCAAAGAAATCCCCCTTTCTTGAGGAGGTTGGTCAGCGGCTTGCTCACGGTTCCATATCCTCGGATGAACTTCCGGTAATATCCGGTGAGCCCCAAGAACCCACGGAGGCTCTTGACATTCTTCGGTCTTGGCCACTTCTTCATGGCCTCGATCTTGCCTTCTTCGGTTGCGACCCCTTCTCTCGAGATTACGTGTCCCAAGTATTCTACCCGGTCTTGTCCGAAGGTACACTTGCTCCGTTTGGCATAGAGGCGGTGCATACGAAGGGTCTCAAGCACTTCGGTCAAGTGCCTAAGATGCGCGGAAAGGCTCGGGCTGTAGACCAAGATGTCATCAAAGAATACGAGCACAAACTTGCGTAGATATGGCTCGAAAACTTCGTTCATCAAGGCTTGGAAGGAGGCGGGGGCGTTAGTGAGTCCGAAAGGCATGACTCGGAACTCATAATGCCCTTGGTGAGTCCGGAAGGCGGTCTTATGCTGGTCTTCTTCATACACCCGGATTTGATGATAACCGGCGCGGAGATCGATCTTGGAAAATATGGAAGACCCCTTGAGCTCATCTAGTAAATCGTCGATGACCGGTATCGGGAACTTATCTTTGATGGTGATGTTGTTGAGTTGCCGATAGTCCACGCAAAAACGGTAGGACCCGTCCTTTTTGCGGACCAAGAGTACCGGGGAAGCAAATGGGCTTCGGCTTGGTTGGATGAGGGAGGCTTCCAACATTTCCTTGACTTGCCTTTCGATCTCGTTCTTTTGCCCGTGCGGGTAGCGGTAGGGCCTTATGTTTACGGGCCTGGCTTCGGGCAAGGTGGGAATGCGGTGATCATGTGAGCGAGGAGGCGGAAGGGTCTTCGGTTCCTCAAAAACATCTTGATAGCGGTCGAGGATGCGCTCTATCTCCGGATGAGTGGCGGATTCGGAGGCCTCCTCGGCGGTAGCCATAAAGAGGTGACCCATCACATGTCCGGCCTTCTTGAAGAGCTTGGCGAGGCCTTTACCCGAAATTGATTGTAGGGCGGCTTTTTCGGAGGTGCCTTGTAAGCAGACTGCCTTTCCCTCTTTGAAGCAAGCGAACTTGAGGTTGGTGAAGTCAAATGTCACGGGTCCATATCGTTGGAGCCAATCAACCCCAAGGACCATGTCACTGCCCCGGAGTTCCAATACCCTCAAGTCATCAACGAACGTTGTGCCTTGGACCTTCCACCTTATGCCCGGGCATTTTTGATAACTAACGAGGCTCTCCCCGTTCGCCACCGTTACGGTCATGACAACGGTGGGTACGGTTTCGAGCTGAAGCTCCCGGACCACATTAGCGTCTAGGAAGCTATTAGTGGACCCGCTATCGATCAAGATATTTACCTCCCGCTTCTTAATTAGGCCCTTCAATCTCAAGGTGTTGTGCGTGACTCGGCCCGAGAGTGCATTTAGAGAAATTTCCATAGCTCCATTGTCTTCTCCTTCGGTTTGCTCTTCGCCTACCACTTCCTCTTCTTGGGCTTCGTCTTCGACCTCTTCTCCTTCCATACTTTGCAAGGCCTTCTTACAAACGTGCCCCGGAAAGTATTTTTCATGGCACTTGTAACATTGGCCCGGCTCTCGTCTCGGCGCGCTGGGACCCGGGTTGCTGCCGCTGCTGGTCTTGGACACGGGCCCGTGAGACTGGGCCCAGCCCTGGGACGCTGCCGAAGACACTGGTCGGCTGCTGGGACCTGGTCGGGCACTAAAACTGGGTCGGTTGACAGGTCGGGCAGCGTTTCTGATTTCGGCTACCGCAACCTCTTGGAGTTTGGCCTGTTCAAAGGCCATGCTAAGCTCGGTCGGCCGGCTTGCCTTGACGGATGCTCGAATGGCGGGCTTAAGTCCGCTAATAAAGCTTGAGACAAAGTATGCCTCGCTCAATGTCGGGTGATGGATAAGCATCCAACTCTTTAATTCTTCAAATTTTAAAATATAATCTTCAACCGGCCCGTTTTGTGACATCTTGCTAAATTCTTCTACTATGTCTTGGAGTGATCGGTCCCCAAAACGTTTGCACAATTCATCCATAAAAAAGGTCCACATCATGTGAGGGTGTCTAAGCTCTAGCCCGTGGAACCAAATGTCCCCGGGTTCATGAAGGTGGCTTGAAGCATATTCAACCCACTCGGTTTCGGGCACTTGGTACCAACGAAAGTATTTAAGGCACTTACGGATCCAGGCTCTCGGGTTCGTACCTTCAAATCTCGGGATCTCGAGCTTGGGCGCATGGGAGGTCCAGGTGCGGTTGCTTCCGTGGCTTCGGTTAAAGTCCCCTTCATCCGTGACTCTCGGTGGGGCCGGGTTGTTTCGGAATTCTGAAGAGTGTATTGGAGGCGGTAGGATCCCATTTCCGGACCTCGGGTACGTGCCTGACCCCCCTGGTGCGGCATTGTCACGGCCTCCCATGGTTGGCGCCACGGTCTCCACCTCGGTCCTCTTTTCTTGGGCCTTCACCAACCGACCCACGGCATCAGTTAGGGCCCTCAGGTCAGCCTTTACGTCCGCCATGTCTGCTCTTATCTCGAGGTTGTTTCGGTTTTGTTGCTCCTCCATTCGGTCCATCCTTTCCTCCAAGCGGACCATCCGATCATCAACGGCGTCGACCCACTCGTTGGTATCGGTGTGACCGGTTGAGGACATGCTTCTTGTTATAGCCGTTTTTTTTTTTTTTTTTTTTTTTTTTGATTCGGTTTTAACCGAATGAGGAAAGTAAGGATAGGATAAGCCCTCTTCGATCGGAAGATGGCTCTGATACCACTTTGTCACAAACCCAAGGGTTGGTGACGAGCTCTGATACCACTTTGTCACGACCCTAGGCCCGTGACTCGGTTGGAGTTTGAGATAGAAGGGAGATTAGATGAGAGTTAGAGGAAGAGAGTAGAATTAGAGAGAGAATTAGAAGAGTTAGAAGTGAGAAGAAGATAGAATTAGAAGGGAGAGAGGGAGACGGTTAGGGAGAGAGAGATAAGAGGTAAAGTTTGTTAATTTTCATTGATGATTCAAAAGCATTCATACAAGTGTTTAAATAGACAATTTGGAGGGAAGGGGCCTAGACCCTAATACATAGCCTACATCATCACAATTTGAATTTCCCTTTGCCTCCCTTTTCCTCCTCCTAGCCGGCTCCCTCCCAATTACAATTTCAAAAATTCAAACTAATTTATACTTAATTTACATCACATAATCGTTACAAAAAATCAAAAGCAAGAAATTGCCGGTCGACTTCCTCGGGTCGTGACATAGGGGTGGCCGGCCCTTTCCCTCCAAAACTCCCAAGCATGTTTATTTAAACCATTGTAACCTTGCATTAGTCATCAATGAAAAATTATCAAATTGCTCTCTCTCTCTCTCTAACCGTCTCTCCCTCTCTCTCTTCTCTTCCCTTCTAATTCTAACTTCTTTTCCCCTTAACTCTTCTAATTCTCCCTCTACTTCTACTTTCTTCCTCTAACTCCCCCTCTAATTTCCCTTCTATCTCAAATCCTAACCGAGTCGCGGGCCTAGGTTCGTGACAGCCGTGTCCCAATCCCAGGCGCTGTGTCCCAGTGCCGTGCGCCAGTCCCGTGTCAGTCGCGTCCCTAGCCTCCTTCCCAGGGCCGTGCCGCACCTGAGCCGTGCCTAGGCGCGCCTTGCCAGCTGTACTAGCCGTTGGAGGTTAGGCGCTCCCCTACTAGCCGTTGGGAGCTTAGGCTTACTTTGTATTTTGGGCATTTGATGTAATTTTCTATAAATAGCCTTGTATTCTAAATTTGTAGGATTCATTCAAGTCAAATAATAAAGATTACTACTTTTCTCATCTAATCTCTCTATTTTCTCATCTTCTCAATTCTATTTCTTTTCTCATCTTAACTCTATTTCTTTCTTTCTCATCTACCTCTTTTCAAGATTTGGGCCTAAGGCATCATCTTGGGCCGTCACAATCTTAAGATTGTGACAAATTGGTATCAGAGCAACTACGATCGTGCAAAACTGGCTGTCACGCGCAACGCCCGCAACATGTCTTCATCTGAGGAGACCGCCGAATCTCAAGAACGATATTCATCACTTGAAAGAAGACTTGATAGAATTGATGCCTTGATCCGTGACCAAAGTGTATCAAGCGAAGGATTAAGGGGAACGGTTGATCGCCTAGCAAATCAGATCGAAAGTTTTGGACAAGGCCAACGTGATTTTCAAGAAAATCAACGAAAGATTAAAGAAGACCATCGTTCGCTTCAAGAAACCGTAGCATCCTTGGCCGAGTCGGTACGTTCTATGGCAATTTCGGAAAGGCGACCCGAAACCGTGCCTGAAATTGCAACACAAGATCAGGTGGGTTCGGGCAACTATATTCATATTGGAGGATCCGGACTTATACCACCACCACCACCACCACCACCGCCCCCACGCCGTGCCCATGATCAAAGACCTCACCCCCGCTCCGAGGATGGGGAACATAGTGGTAATACCGTGAGTGCTAGTTCTTGTTCCGCCCATTATAACCCTAAACTTGATTTTTCAAAATTTGATGGCAAGAACCCAAGACTTTGGATCCGCAAGTGTATGAAATACTTCCGTTGGTATCAAGTCCCAATGGATGAGTGGGTTGCTTTGGCATCCTCGCACTTGCATGATTATGGGGATATTGGTTTCATGCCTTGGAACTACGAAACCCCGTCATGCTTTGGCAATTTTTTGTGGACGAACTTTGCAAAAGATTTGGTGACAAGTCCATGCAAGACGTCGTCGAACAATTCAACAAGACCGTGCAATTGGGTTCCGTGGAGGAATACGAAGTACAATTCGAGGAATTGCGGAGTTGGATGATGATCTACCATCCTACTTTGAGCGATTCTTATTTTGTGTCCAGTTTTATTGGTGGGTTAAAGCCCGCCATACGCGAAGCCGTCAAGGCCAACAGGCCTACGGAAATGAGTTACGCCATTGAGCAAGCCAAGTTGCATGAAATCACCATGGCCGAGATAAACAAGGCCACGGGTACCAGGCCTGGTTTCAACCGTGCCTCGTCAGGATCCAGACCAGCCTCCTCCTCCAGATCCGGTCCGGGCGCGTCCAGGGCCCAGGCCAGTCCCAGGGCGCCCCAGCACGGGCCGCACCAGTGCAGTCTTCCGCCTCCAACGCTCCCAGGCGTGAACCCGGACAGTGTTTTAGGTGCCAGGAACGTTACTATCCCGGGCACGTGTGCAAGAACAAGCAGCTGCAATGTATGGAAGGTCAAGAGGCCCAAGACGGGGATGAAGAGGACTTAGTTGACATTGAGGAAGAGATCCCTCAAGAGGACGGAGACGGTGCTATGGAGATCTCTTTGAATGCCGTATCGGGGCGCATTACACACAACACACTAAGGTTGAAGGGCTCCATCAAGAAACGGGCCCTTACAATCCTAGTGGATAGTGGGAGCACCAATAGCTTCCTTGATTCAAGAGTCGTCAACGAACTCAGGCTCGAGACCGTTCCGACCATAGTGATGACTGTCACCGTTGCAAACGGTGAGAACTTGATGAGTTACCAAAAGTGCCCGAGTCTCAAGTGGAAGGTGCAAGGCCACACATTCTCGGACGACTTGCGGGTGCTTGACCTTAGAGGTAGCGACATGGTTCTTGGGGTCGATTGGCTCCAAAGGTATGGACCCGTTACCTTTGATTTTACAAACCTTAAATTTTCTTGTGTTAAGGATGGTAAGGCAATACATTTGCAAGGCACTTCTGATAATGCTGCCTTACACGCTATGTCTGAAAAAGTCTTGCCCGGTTTATTAAAAAGAAAGTTAATTGTGTTGTTGGTCACTTATTTTTGGCTATAGGTAGTGAGGAACAACAACCTTATGTCCATTCCGACCTACGGCCGGTCCTTGAGAACTATAGTGATGTTTTTGCCGTCCCTAGGTCGCTTCCCCCCAACCGTACCCATGACCACGCTATGCCCACCCATCCCAATGTTAAGCCCATACATATTAGACCCTACCGATATCCCCATAGTCAAAAGAACGAGATAGAAAAGCAAGTTAAGGAGATGTTGTCTTCTTCTATAATTCGCCCTAGCCGTAGCCCTTTCGCCTCTCCTGTGCTTCTAGTTCGCAAGAAAGATGGTACCTATCGTTTTTGTGTCGACTATCGTCAACTTAATAGTATAACAATTCGGGACCAATTTCCCATTCCTGTTATTGACGATTTGCTTGACGAGTTGCGTGGAGCATGTGTGTTTTCCAAAATAGATCTTAGGGCAGGTTACCATCAAATCAGGGTTCGTGAAGAAGACATTCCCAAAACCGCATTTCGCACCCACCACGGGCACTACGAGTTTAAGGTCATGCCGTTTGGTCTTACCAATGCACCGGCCACTTTTCAGGCGCTCATGAATGAGGTTTTCTCTTCTTTTCTCCGTAAATTTGTCCTCGTTTTCTTTGATGATATCCTGGTTTATAGTCCGTGTATGTCCTCTCATGTTGTGCATCTTGGTACGGTCCTTGACACTTTGCGTGCTAATGAGTTGTATGCTAAAATGAGCAAGTGCGTCTTTGGTATTGATCATATCGAATATCTTGGCCACATAATTGGTCCGCAAGGGGTAGCAACGGACCCTAGCAAGGTTGACGCTATGACCTCTTGGCCTCAACCAAAAAGCATAAAGAGCCTTAGGGGATTTTTAGGCCTCACAGGTTACTATCGCAAGTTTATCAAGGGGTTTGGGGCGATTAGTAAACCGTTGACTAGCCTCCTTTCCAAAGGAGAATTCCATTGGAATGCGGATGCTCAACGTGCTTTTGAGACTCTCAAGCAGGCTATGGTGTCGGCACCGGTCCTAGCTCTTCCCGACTTTACCATGCCTTTCGTACTTGAGACGGACGCTTGTGGAGTTGGCATTGGGGCCGTCCTTAGTCAAGACGGGCGACCCTTGGCCTACCTTAGCAAGGCTTTAGGACCTCGCCAATTGGGTTTGTCTATTTATGAGAAGGAGCTTATGGCGGTTTTGATGGCTGTGGCCAAGTGGCGACACTACTTGCTAGATCATCATTTTATCATTAAAACCGATCACTCTAGTCTTAGATTCCTCTTGGACCAACGTATAACTACACAACTTCAACAAAAAGGAATGTCCAAGCTAATGGGTTTAAGTTATCGTATCTTGTATCGTAAGGGCCTTGAGAATAGGGCGGCTGATGCCTTGTCTAGGCGTGATGAAGAGGTAGAATTTGGTTCTTGTTCAGTTTTAACAACGGTAGTTCCTCAATGGGTCCGTGAGGTCGAAGCTAGTTATGAAACTGATGCTCAGGCCTTGGGCCTTATCAGACGGGCTACCCTTGATCCTAAAGGACAAGGGCCCTACTCATTCCATGGCGGTGTCCTACGTTACAAGGACCGTGTCTATGAGGGTGAGCATACCGTCCTCCGTCAACGGCTCATGCGCGCTTTGCATGACTCCCCCGTTGGCGGCCATTCCGGTCTCCATGGGTCTCTTATTCGTGCTAAACGTCTTTTCTTTTGGCCTAACATGAAGTCGAGCTTTCGTGAGTGGATTTCTAGGTGTGATGTTTGTCAGCGCCCCAAGGCCGAGCACGTTCCCTACCCCGGCCTCCTTCAGCCGCTTCCTATACCGTCCCAAGCTTGGGAGAGCGTAAGCCTTGACTTTGTTGAGGGGTTGCCTAAGTCCTTGGGTAAGGATACGATTTTGGTTGTTGGTGATCGTCTTACTAAGTATGCACATTTTATTTCGTTATCGCATCCTTTCACGGCTTCTAAGGTGGCCCAAATTTTCCTTGATAATATTTACCGTTTACATGGGCTCCCTAAAAGCATTATATCGGATCGGGATGGCACCTTCCAAAGCCTATTTTGGAGGGAACTTTTTCGATTGGCGGGCGTGGGGCTCAACATGAGTACCTCCTACCACCCCCAATCCGACGGCCAAACCGAGAGAGTAAATCAGTGCTTGGAAAATTACCTCCGTGCTATGGCCTTAAACAAACCCAAGGCTTGGGCTCAGTGGCTAGCGTTAGCGGAATTTTGGTATAACACTAACTACCACACCTCTATTAAGTCTACACCATTCCTTGCTTTGTACGGCTATGAACCTCGGTTGTTGGCTCTTGATTACCCTTGTGTGTCCTCGTCCCCCGGGGTAGAGACCTTGGTTCGTGATAGGCAAACTATGACCAACCTATTAAAAGAGAACTTAGTCGAGGCCCAGCATCGTTACAAGCAACAGGCCGACTTGCATAGAACGGAGCGTGAGTTTCATGTAGGCGATTTCGTGTATTTAAAACTCCAACCGTATCGCCAAACCTCTGTTGCTATGAGGCGCAACCTCAAGCTCGCCCCTCGCTATTATGGTCCGTATAGGGTCCTAGCTAGGGTTGGTTAGGTTGCTTATAGGTTGGATTTACCTAACGATTCAAAAATTCATCCTGTTTTTCACATGTCTCGTCTTAAGAAACAAATAGGTGATAATGTGGTGCCCGGTATTTCCTTGCCTCGGTGTGACCCGGATGGCCACCCCGAGGTTCGCCCACTCAAGGTACTCAAGAGACGTACTCTTTCGCACCGTGGCAAGAAGCACACCCAGGTTCTGGTACAATGGGAGAACATGCCTCCGGATGCCACGACTTGGGAGGATTGGACCTTCATCAACGGCCAGTTTCCGGACTTCAATCCTTGAGGGCAAGGATTGGCTTTAGGGGGGGGAGGGGGATTGTCTAGATATCAAGCAGGTTGTCCGTGGTCTGTGTCGGGGTCGAGTGTCAAGCTGTCCCACCAGGTCCAAGCTATCGCGTGCCTTAACAATGTCATGACAAGGTCTTGGTCGCTGCCTTCCCGTGTCCCAGTCCAGTGCCAGTGCCGTGTCCCAGTCCAGTGCCAGTGCCAGTGCCGTGTCCCAGTCCCAGGCGCCGTGTCCCAGTGCCGTGCGCCAGTCCCGTGTCAGCCGCGTCCCCAGCCTCCTTCCCAGGGCCGTGCCGCACCTGAGCCGTGCCTAGGCGCGCCTTGCCAGCTGTACTAGCCGTTGGAGGTTAGGCGCTCCCCTACTAGCCGTTGGGAGCTTAGTGTCACGGGACGGTTTTTGACACCCTTGTCAAGCCCGTGCGCCACTTAACTTCACTCCGAAAGTACCTCGCTAAGTCAGGCTCCTCGTTAACCCGAAGGTTGTGTTTATGCGGAATAAAGGCAAAAGAGTGTTTTGGAATAAAGGAAATAGAGTCACAATAACAATGTAAGTACACGATCAAAGGGACAAAGAGCTTGGATTAATTTGGGTGAGTTTTGACACCCGTGGCAATTGCCATTCCTTATTATATATACTCAATGAGATTTACAAGATGCATGAACCGTGTGTATTTCCCAAGGGGCACGGCTCATTACCTAGGAGACATGAATATTAAATAGGTACATGAATCTAGTCTAAATACATGGAATGTTAAAGGAACAAAATCGGGTGCACTCCCCTTGGGCTTTGCGTGTCAAGAGGACCGTGTAAATGGTCCAAGAGACACGCCTCAGTAGCAAGGGACGCGACCTTTGGGGAAGGGCATGGGCGCCCGTGTCCGGTCCGTGTCTGGGCCTTGTCAAGTGCCAAGGGACGCGTCCCAGACACTGTCAGGCGCGACCCAGACCTTGTCAAGGGCCCAGGGACGCGACCCAACGGTGTCAAGCGACATGCCTTTCCATTACATACACGCGTTAAGTAAAACTAAGGAAAAATAAGGAAGGCCTAGTACTTCCTAGGGCCTTCTAGTACATTATTAAAAATAAAAAGTACTATAATATTGGCGGTCCGTGACACTCTCCCCCACCTGAGTCGTTGACGTCCTCGTCAATGCCCGGTAGTCTTGAATGTCTCGATCATCTTCTTGAATTGCCATAAGTCCTCCTTTTCCCAAGTAGCTTCATTCTCAGGAAGATCTTTCCAACGAACCAAGTACTCGGTATACTTTGTCACTCCCCTACGTCCCACGATCCGGTCAGCAAGAATCTCGGTTGCTTCCTTGTCAAAGGATGGGATCACGGCTGTAGGAGCTCGGCTCGACTCGCTCCGACTTGGGTCTTGATCATCCCTATGGTACGGTTTCAGCATGCTTACATGGAAAACAGGATGGATCTTCATCTTAGGCGGTAGTTCAACTCGACAGGACACTTTCCCAACTTTTGCAAGGATTGGGTAAGGTCCCTCATATCTTTGGATTAGGCCCTTGTGAACCTTGCGTAAGGCCTTGAACTGCTGCGGCAGGAGCTTTACCATCACCAAATCCCCAACTTGGAACTCTAGGAACCTCCTCTTCTTGTCAGCCCACTTCTTCATCTTGTGCGCTGCCTTGTCGAGGTGGGTCTTGGCAATGTCAAGTCTTTCATTCCACCCTTTCGCATCGGACGGAGCGTGAGTTTCATGTAGGCGATTTCGTGTATTTAAAACTCCAACCGTATCGCCAAACCTCTGTTGCTATGAGGCGCAACCTCAAGCTCGCCCCTCGCTATTATGGTCCGTATAGGGTCCTAGCTAGGGTTGGTCAGGTTGCTTATCGTTTGGATTTACCTAACGATTCAAAAATTCATCCTGTTTTTCACGTGTCTCGTCTTAAGAAAAAAATAAGTGATAATGTGGTGCCCGGTATTTCCTTGCCTCGGTGTGACCCGGATGGCAACCCCGAGGTTCGCCCACTCAAGGTACTCAAGAGACATACTCTTTCGCACCGTGGCAAGAAACATACCCAGGTTCTGGTACAATGGGAAAACATGCCTCCGGATGCCACGACTTGGGAGGATTGGACCTTCATCAACGGCCAATTTCTGGACTTCAATCCTTGAGGGCAAGGATTGGCTTTAGGGGGGGATATTGTCATGGTCATGACCCTTTTGTTTCCCTTGACATTGTCTAGATATCAAGCAGGTTGTCCGTGGTCCGTGTCGGGGTCGAGTGTCAAGCTGTCCCAGGTCGCTGCCCAGGTCCGAGCTGTCGCGTGCCTTGACAATGTCATGACAAGGTCTTGGTCGCTGCCTTTCCGTGTCCCAGTCCAGTGCCAGTGCCGTGTCCCAGTCCCGGGCGCCGTGTCCCAGTGCCGTGCGCCAGTCCCGTGTCAGCCGCGTCCCCAGCCTCCTTCCCAGGGCCGTGCCGCACCTGAGCCGTGCCTAGGCCCGCCTTGCCAGCTGTACTAGCCGTTGGAGGTTAGGCGCTCCCCTACTAGCCGTTGGGAGCTTAGGCTTATTTTGTAATTTGGGCATTTGATGTAATTTTCTATAAATAGCCTTGTATTCTAAATTTGTATTCATTCATTCAAGTCAATAATAAAGATTACTACTTTTCTCATCTAATCTCTCTATTTTCTCATCTTCTCAATTCTATTTCTTTCTTTCTCATCTAACTCTTTTCAAGATTTGGGCCTAAGGCATCATCTTGGGCCGTCACAATCTCAAGATTGTGACAGACCAGCAGCACGGTCGTCGGACACTCGAGCTCTCCACCACAGCTTTGCGTCACCATTAAGGTGCATTGACGCAATCACAACCTCGTCTTCCTCTCTCACTCTAGTGGCATTAAAGTATTGTTCCATATCCCACAGAAAATTCTCAAGGACCCGAGCACTACGTTCTCCTACATAAGATCTCGGTGTGGGGACCTTAATCCCTCTTTTCTCTAGGCTTTGAGAACCGGTGTTAATGGCTCTCTTTAACAAGGAAATTTCATTTTGAAGGGACTCTATGGTGGGATTAAGGGTCTCGTTTGAGGTTCTTACATTTGAGTTCCCACTCGTGGTTGAATTTTCCCTACGGTATACATTAGGTGGAGCAGGAGGTGTTGGGGACGGGGTCCTATGGGCTTCAAGTAAATTGTTCATAATTTCTTTCAGAGATTGAATGTCATTAGAAAGCATTTTGATATTACCGAAAATGGTTCCAGGGGGAGGATTATCACCATCTTCACCTTCGGTTCCAACGATCTCCTCAAGTGTAGCTATACGTTCACTAGCCTTGAGTTTCTTCAACGGTTCGTTTTGATCTCCAGCCATTGTTCAGGTAACCAAGGCTCTGATACCACAATTGTCACAGCTATTTTATGAGTTAGGTGCACGGTGAGGTTTGCTCACCCGAACAAGAATAAAACAACAAAGAAGGGAACACAATAGAAATTCAAAGGGAAATATAAGACACAATTTTTCACACGAAGGGAAGAGGCTTTCTCATTAATATTTCTGAGATTACATTCTCTCCAAAATGAATGCCCATTACACATATTTATAGCCGTGGTCAACCCCATGATCAAGGAGTAACCGTTCCCGCCCTTTTCCCCTCTTTCTTCAAGCCGTGCCCCACTCTCCCTTGCATGCCTTGGCGGTTACAAGTCAAGCTGGTCAAAGCACATGTCTTATTTATTTAGGCGCCTGATTTGAACTGGCGGTTATCTCACTTCAGCCCACTCTTCCATTTTCCCGCACTTTTCCTCGTTTGAACTAGTCAACGGTCATTCCCGCTTCTTTTCCTTTGGTAACCGTCACCAATATGTGTCACGTGCTCTTTCTTACCATTCTTTAAGGTCGGGCTTCATTGGGCCTACTTGGGCCTGGGCCGGGCCAGTGCCCTGCACTGGGCCCGTGCCTATCGCTACTCGTCTGCGCCCTTGGGCCGGCCCAGTGCCATGCCCTGGGCCTTGTCATGACACCGACTAGGTCGCGCCCTGTCTATGTCTTGACATTGTCTAGGACCGTGCCAGAACTTGTCATGACACTGTCTTAGGCCGTGCCAGACCCTTGTCACGACACTGTCTTGGGCCGTGCCTGGCCCTTGTCACGACACTGTCTTGGGTCGTGCCTGGCCCTTGTCACGACACTGTCTTAGGCCGTGCCTGGCCCTTGCCACGACATTGTCTTGGGCCCGCGTCCGTCTCGGCTCCCACTTTGTCCGTTACTTAGGCCTAGGTCCGTGGAGGCCTAATACACTCTTAACTGAGTGCGCACCTTGTCCACCCAATGCCAATCATTACCAGCCCATTTGACATGGCACAGGCGCAAGGCGCACACCTGTGCCCCGGTCCGGAGTGTCACGGGTCTTACAAACCTCCCCCACCGGAGAGACCTGACGTCCTCGGAAGGGAATTAAGGTACTCCGTAACTTTGTCCTCAAATTGCCACAAAGTTACGTCTCGCTCCCACGTAGCCTCCGCAATAGGAGTGCCTTTCCATAGAACAAGGAAGTCTCGTCTCCTGTTCTTTTTACTTTGACCATACACCCGATGGTCTAGGACTTTTTCCACTTCTTGTGAAAATTGCTTCCGAATGGTAGGTGGCGCCCTTTTTTTGCTTTAAGTGTGCTCCCATTAAATATTTTTATTTAGGCGCCTGATTTGAACGGGCGGTTACCTCCACTTCAGCCCACTCTTCCATTTTCCAGCACTTTTCCTCGTTTGAACTAGTCAACGGTCATTCCCGCTTCTTTTCCATTGGTAACCGTCACCAATATGTGTCACGTGCTCTTTCTTACCATTCTAAAAGGTCGGGCTTCACTGGGCCTCATTGGGCCTACTTGGGCCTGGGCCGGGCCAGTGCCTTTTTCCTTCTGTAACCATCACCAATATGTGTCACGTGCCCCTTCTTACCATTCTTTAAGGTCGGGCTTCATTGGGCCTACTTGGGCCTGGGTCAGGCCAGCGCCCTGCACTGGGCCCGTGCCTATCGCTACTTGTCTGCGCCCTTGGGCCGGCCCAGTGCCATGCCCTGGGCCTTGTCATGACACCGACTAGGCCGCGCCCTGTCTATGTCTTGACATTGTCTAGGATAGAACTTGTCACGACACTGTCTTGGGCCGTGCCAGACCCTTGTCACGACACTGTCTTGGGCCGTGCCTGGCCCTTGTCACGACACTGTCTTGGGCAGTGCCTGGCCCTTGTCACGACACTGTCTTGGGCTGTGCCAGGCCCTTGTCACGACACTGTCTTGGGCCGTGCCTGGCCCTTGTCATGACACTGTCTTGGGCCCGCGTCCGTCTCGGCTCCCACTTTGTCCGTTACTTAGGCCTCGGTCCGTGGAGGCCTAATGCACTCTTAACTGAGTGCGCACCTTGTCCACACAATGCCAATCATTGGCAGCCCATTTGACACGGCATAGGCGCAAGGCGCACACCCGTGCCCCGGTTCGGAGTGTCACGGGTCTTACAAACCCTTACCCGAGAGACCTGACGTCCTCGGAAGGGAATTAAGGTACTCCGTAACTTTGTCCTCAAATTGCCACAAAGTTACGTCTCGTTCCCACGTAGCCTCCGTAATAGGAGTGCCTTTCCATAGAACCAGGAAGTCTCGTCTCCTGTTCTTTTTACTTTGACCATACACCCGATCGTCTAGGACTTTTTCCACTTCTTGTGAAAATTGCTTCTGAATGGTAGGTGGCGCCCTTTTTTGCTTTAAGTGTGCACCAATTAGGTCCTCAACGTGAGGTTTAAGAAAACTAACATGAAAAGTGGGGTGCACCTTTAGCCTCTGGGGTAAATCCAATTGGTAAGCAACGGGTCCAACCTTTTTAACAATTTCTAAGGGTCCGTCTATTTAGGCACTAAGCTACGATGCACTGTATTGCTATTTATTTTCTTCCATATTTGAGGCGTGAGTTTAAGCATTACTTTATCCCCTACTTTAAATTCTAAGGGTCTCCTCTTTTTGTCCGCATACTTTTTCATACGCCTAGCTGCCTTGTTAAGGCTGTCCTTCGCCATGTCAAGGAGCTCTTGTTTGTCTAACGCAAAGCGTTGTGCAGCCGGGCACTTTCCTCCATTGTGTTTCACAATCTCGTGTGGAGTGAGAGGCTGCCAACCCATGGCCAACTCAAATGGGCTGAAGCCCGTGGCACTGCTCTTGTGCAAGTTATAACAAAATTGAGCAGAGTCCATGAGTTCCACCCAATTCTTTTGGGAGGCAGTCACAGAGTGCCTTAAGTATTCTTCCAACAAGGCATTTACTCGTTCCGTTTGCCCATCCGTTTGAGGATGGTTGGCCGTGGAAAATTTTAGTTGAGACCCCATTAAGTTAAACAACATTGTCCAGAACCGACCCGTGAATCTAGAATCTCGGTCACTTACAATATCTTCAGGTAGACCGAAATACTTGACCACGTTTTTGAAAAAGAGTTGGGCGGCTTGGTCCGCTGGACAAGCGTTTGGGGCTGCCATGAAAATGGCATATTTCGAAAACCTATCTACTACAACCATTACCGATTTTTGTCCATCAACACAAGGAAAACCAGAAATAAAATCCATCGACAAAGACTTCCATGGCTTGTCAGGTACTGGTAGTGGTTGTAGAAGACCCGCTTCTTTTCTTCGCTCAAGTTTGTCTTGTTGGCAAACAAGGCATGACTTGACATAGGCCTCGATCTCTTGTCCCATCTTCGGCCAGTAATAGCTGCGCTCCAGCAATGCCTGGGTTCTTTCACGCCCTGGATGTCCAGCCCACCTTGCATTGTGACATTCCCTCAACAGTTCCACTCGGATTTTACCTGCAGGGACATATAAACGAGCAACCTGCGCAAAGATTAAATCATCATCGATCCAGTACCTGCGTGCTTCGCCACTGATTACCTGCTGTTTTAACCGTTGGTACATAGGGTCGGTCCGGGCCGCCTCCTTGACACGTCCGGTGAAGTCCGTCTCAACCCGTGACAAGGCTGCGACAAGCTCTAGGGTCTTACGACTTAGAGCATCCGGAACTACATTATGCTTCCCCTGTTTGTGTTCCCATACAAAATCATACTCTTCTACAAATTCTTGCCAACGGGCTTGTCTGGATGACAACTTCTTTTGTGACTTGAAATAGGTGTTCGCAATATTGTCGGTGCGAACCACAAATTTCACTCCCAAAAGATAGTGCCTTCATACACGTAAACAATTTATTACAGCAAGCATCTCTTTCTCATGTGTTGAGTACCGTTCTTCGTGATCTTTTAACTTCCTGCTTTCAAAGGCAATCGGGTGCCTGTCTTGAACGAGCACCCCACCAATGGCACGTCCAGAAGCGTCCGTATGAAGTTCAAAGGGTCTGTCAAAGCATGGCAACTTCAAGGCCAGTTCCGTTGACACTGTACTCTTCAGGGCTCTAAAGGCTTCTTGGCACGGTTCGGACCACGACCACACTCTATCTTTTCTCAACAAATCCGTTAGAGGCGAGACCTTCTTAGAATAGCCAAGTATGAATTTTCTATAATAGTTGGCTAATCCTAAGAATGATCTCAACTCCGATACATTTTTGGGTGAGGGCCAATCCAAGATTGCCTTGACCTTGGCCTCATCCATTTTTACATGTCCTTGACTAATTTTGTGCCCAAGGAACATGATCTCGGTTTGGGCAAATTCACATTTTTCTTTCTTTACATAGAGTTCATGTCCCTTTAGCTTTCCTAACACTTTTCTTAAGTGTGTTACATGCTCCTCTAGGGATTCCGAGTATACAACAATGTCATCCAAATAAACCACAACAAAACGATCGAGGTAATCGTAAAGGACATCATTCATTAAATTACAAAAGGTAGCCGGGGCATTAGTGAGCCCAAACGGCATTACAAGAAATTCAAAAGAGCCATAACGAGTTACACAAGTGGTCTTGGGCTCGTCCCCTTCCGCGATCCGAACCTGCCAATAGCCCGAGCGCAGGTCCAACTTGGTAAAGTACTTTGCCTTGGACAACCTGTCAAAGAGATCATCGACACGAGGAATAGGATAATTGTTTCTCCCCGTTACCTTGTTTAGGGCCCGATAGTCCACACACATTCGTAAGGACCCATCTTGTTTCTTTTGGAACAACACCGGTGCCCCATACGGCGCTTTAGAAGGCTGAACAAAACCTGCATCCAGTAATTCCTCTAGCTGTCTGCGCAGCTCGGCAAGTTCTGCAGGCCCCATTCGGTATGGGACGCGCGCAGGGGGTCGGGAGCCTGGCAGTAACTCAATTTTATGGTCGATGGCCCTCCTAGGCGGTAAATGCTTAGGTAATTCAGAGGGCATCACGTCCTTAAACTCGTCCAGTACCCCTACAATTACATCCGGTACTTCCACCTCCTTCCCTGGTTTAATCTCAACTAAAGTCGCTACAAAAGTAGGGAGTCCTTTCCTAAATCCTTTCTTGAGTTGCATTGCGGATAAGGTTTGTAACGGGCCTGGAGGTTTCATAGAAGTGGACCACGCCTTGACAAAGCAAGGTTTGGTTGGGTCGCTTATCATCATCCCCCCTAGGTGAGGGGTGACCGAGGCCCTTGCTGTTCGAAAGAATTCATTGCCTAGGATTAATTCAAAGTCATCTATGTCCACTACCGTAAAGTCCGTCTTTCCCTCCCAAATCCCCTACTTTCAGAGTCACATTAGGGGCTCTACCTTTAGTTGCTATAGCGTTATTGTTTACAGCTTTCAATCCCGTGTCGGAAGGGGCTAAATTCAATTTCAAAGTTTGGGCGGCTCTCGAGTTCAAGAAATTATGTGAAGCGCCGGTGTCGGCCATAGCAACTATAGGTTTCCCATTCAAAGTTACACGAAAATACATCAATCCTTCTAAAGAAGGCGTGTCATGACTAATGGCATTAAGTAGTCTCAAAGAGGTAGCCCTAAATTCATCATTTTGCACTCGTTGTTCTTCCTCTTGTACTTCCTCACTTAAGGCATTTAGATGTTGTTTTTTCGGGCAATCTCTTGCATAATGCGGTCTGTCGCATATAAAGCAAGTCACTCCCATTTTACTCTTTTTAGGGACCGGTGCATTTTTCTTAAACGAGGGCTTGGGCGGCCCTGTTTGAGGCTGTTTGTTATGCCGGTTCCAATTTGATTTGTATTCTCTCTTCCACTTTTTAAATGCAACAGGCTGTTTTCCTTTGTCCCCATTCCCGTTTGGTTTAAGGTCTACTAAACCGTCAGCCACAATGATTGCGGAGGCAAGGTCGTGAACTCGTTGCCTCCGTATCTCAATTTGGGCCCATGATTTGAGACCCGATACAAAGTTAAACAGTTTATCCTCCTCAGTCATGTCATTTATATCAAGCAATAAAGACGAAAAAGACTTAACATACTCACGGACGGATCCTATTTGCTTTAGGTTCTTTAGTGCCTCCCTTGCCATCCATGAGGTGTTCAATGGCAAGAATTGACTTCGCAGCTCCTTCTTCAAAACGTCCCACATGTTGATCACAGGACGACCAGCAGCACGGTCGTCGGACACTCGAGCTCTCCACCACAGCTTTGCGTCACCATTGAGGTGCATTGACGCAATCACAACCTTGTCTTCCTCTCTCACTCTAGTGGCATTAAAGTATCGTTCCATATCCCACAGAAATTTCTCAAGGACCCGAGCACTACGTTCTCCTTCATAAGATCTCGGTGTGGGGACCTTAATCCCTCTTTTCTCTAGGCTTTGAGAACCGGTGTTAATGGCTCTCTTTAACACGGAAATTTCATTTTGAAGGGACTCTATGGTGGGATTAAGGGTCTCGTTTGAGGTACTTACATTTGAGTTCCCACCCGTGGTTGAATTTTCCCTACGGTATACATTAGGTGGAGCAGGAGGTGTTGGTGACGGGGTCCTATGGGCTTCAAGTAAATTGTTCATAATTTCTTTCAGAGATTGAATGTCATTAGAAAGCATTTTGATATTACCGAAAATGGTTCCAGGGGGAGGATTATCACCATCTTCACCTTCGGTTCCAACGATCTCCTCAAGTGTAGCTATACGTTCACTAGCCTTGAGTTTCTTCAACGGTTCGTTTTGATCTCCAGCCATTGTTCACGCAACCAAGGCTCTGATACCACAATTGTCACAGCTATTTTATGAGTTAGGTGCACGGTGAGGTTTGCTCACCCGAACAAGAATAAAACAACAAAGAAGGGAACACAATAGAAATTCAACGGGAAATATAAGACACAATTTTTCACACGAAGGGAAGAGGCTTTCTCATTAATATTTCTGAGATTACATCCCATCCAAAATGAATGCCCATTACACATATTTATAGTCGTGGTCAACCCCATGATCAAGGAGTAACCGTTCCCGCCCTTTTCCCCTCTTTCTTCAAGCCGTGCCCCACTCTCCCTTGCATGCCTTGGCGGTTACAAGTCAAGCTGGTCAAAGCACATGTCTTATTTATTTAGCCGCCTGATTTGAACTGGCGGTTATCTCGACCCAAGACAGTGTCATGACAAGGGCCAGGCACGGCCCAAGACAGTGTCGTGACAAGGGTCTGACGCGACCCAAGACAGTGTCATGACAAGGGCCAGGCACGGCCCAAGACAGTGTCGTGACAAGGGTCTGACACGACCCAAGACAGTGTCATGACAAGGGTCTGGCACGACCCAAGACAGTGTCATGACAAGTTCTGGCACGGTCCTACACAATGTCAAGACATAGACAGGGAGTGACCTAGTCGGTGTCATGACAAGGCCCAGGGCATGGCACTGGGCCGGCCCAAGGCGCAGACGAGTAGCGATAGGCACGGGCCCAGTGCAGGGCACTGGCCCGGCCCAGGCCCAAGTAGGCCCAATGAGGCCCAATGAAGCCCGACCTTAAAGAATGGTAAGAAAGAGCACGTGACACATATTGGTGACGGTTACCAAAGGAAAAGAAGCGGGAATGACCGTTGACTAGTTCAAATGAGGAAAAGTGCGGGAAAATGGAAGAGTGGGCTGAAGTATGGAATCAAATTGGAACCGGTATAACATACAGCCTCAAACAGGGCCGCCCAAGCCCACGTTTAAGAAAAATGCACCGGTCCCTAAAAAGAGTAAAATGGGAGTGACTTGCTTTATATGCTACGGACCGCATTATGCAAGAGATTGCCCGAAAAAACAACATCTAAATGCCTTAAGTGAGGAAGTACAAGAGGAAGAACAACGAGTGCAAAATGATGAATTTAGGGCTACCTCTTTGAGACTACTTAATGCCATTAGTCATGACACGCCTTCTTTAGAAGGATTGATGTATTTTCGTGTAACTTTGAATGGGAAACCTATACTTGCTATGGCCGACACTGGCGCTTCACATAATTTCTTGAACTCGAGAGCCGCCCAAACTTTGAAATTGAATTTAGCCCCTTCCGACACGGGATTGAAAGCTGTAAATTCTAACGCTATAGCAACTAAAGGTAGAGCCCCTAATGTGACTCTGAAAGTAGGGGATTGGGAGGGAAAGACGGACTTTACGGTAGTGGACATAGACGACTTTGAATTAATCCTAGGCAATGAATTCTTTCGAACAGCTAGGGCCTCGGTCACCCCTCACCTAGGGGGGATGATGATAAGCGACCCAACCAAACCTTGCTTTGTCAAGGCGTGGTCCACTACTATGAAACCTCCAGGCCCGTTACAAACCTTATCCGCAATGCAACTCAAGAAAGGATTTAGGAAAGGACTCCCTACTTTTGTAGCGACTTTAGTTGAGATTAAACCAGGGAAGGAGGTGGAAGTACCGGATGTAATTGTAGGGGTACTGGACGAGTTTAAGGACGTGATGCCCTCTGAATTACCTAAGCATTTACCGCCTAGGAGGGCCATCGACCATAAAATTGAGTTACTGCCAGGCTCCCGACCCCCTGCGCGCGTCCCATACCGAATGGGGCCTGCAGAACTTGCCGAGCTGCGCAGACAGCTAGAGGAATTACTGGATGCAGGTTTTGTTCAGCCTTCTAAAGCGCCGTATGGGGCACCGGTGTTGTTCCAAAAGAAACAAGATGGGTCCTTACGAATGTGTGTGGACTATCGGGCCCTAAACAAGGTAACGGGGAGAAACAATTATCCTATTCCTCGTGTCGATGATCTCTTTGACAGGTTGTCCAAGGCAAAGTACTTTACCAAGTTGGACCTGCGCTCGGGCTATTGGCAGGTTCGGATCGCGGAAGGGGACGAGCCCAAGACCACTTGTGTAACTCGTTATGGCTCTTTTGAATTTCTTGTAATGCTGTTTGGGCTCACTAATGCCCCGGCTACCTTTTGTAATTTAATGAATGATGTCCTTTACGATTACCTCGATCGTTTTGTTGTGGTTTATTTGGATGACATTGTTGTATACTCGGAATCCCTAGAGGAGCATGTAACACACTTAAGAAAAGTGTTAGGAAAGCTAAAGGGACATGAACTCTATGTAAAGAAAGAAAAATGTGAATTTGCCCAAACCGAGATCATGTTCCTTGGGCACAAAATTAGTCAAGGACATGTAAAAATGGATGAGGCCAAGGTCAAGGCAATCTTGGATTGGCCCTCACCCAAAAATGTATCGGAGTTGAGATCATTCTTAGGATTAGCCAACTATTATAGAAAATTCATACTTGGCTATTCTAAGAAGGTCTCGCCTCTAACGGATTTGTTGAGAAAAGATAGAGTGTGGTCGTGGTCCGAACCGTGCCAAGAAGCCTTTAGAGCCCTGAAGAGTGCAGTGTCAACGGAACTGGCCTTGAAGTTGCCATGCTTTGACAGACCCTTTGAACTTCATACGGCCGCTTCTGGACGTGCCATTGGTGGGGTGCTCGTTCAAGACAGGCACCCGATTGCCTTTGAAAGCAGGAAGTTAAAAGATCACGAAGAACGGTACTCAACACATGAGAAAGAGATGCTTGCTGTAATAAATTGTTTACGTGTATGAAGGCACTATCTTTTGGGAGTGAAATTTGTGGTTCGCACCGACAATATTGCGAACACCTATTTCAAGTCACAAAAGAAGTTGTCATCCAGACAAGCCCGTTGGCAAGAATTTGTAGAAGAGTATGATTTTGTATGGGAACACAAACAGGGGAAACACAATGTAGTTCCGGATGCTCTAAGTCGTAAGACCCTAGAGCTTGTCGCAGCCTTGTCACGGGTTGAGACGGACTTCACCGGACGTGTCAAGGAGGCGGCCCGGACCGACCCTATGTACCAACGGTTAAAACAGCAGGTAATCAGTGGCGAAGCACGCAGGTACTGGATCGATGATGATTTAATCTTTGCGCAGGTTGCTCGTTTATATGTCCCTGCAGGTAAAATCCGAGTGGAACTGTTGAGGGAATGTCACAATGCAAGGTGGGCTGGACATCCAGGGCGTGAAAGAACCCAGGCATTGCTGGAGCGCAGCTATTACTGGCCGAAGATGGGACAAGAGATTGAGGCCTATGTCAAGTCATGCCTTGTTTGCTGTAAGACCCGTGACACTCCGGACCGGGGCACAGGTGTGCGCCTTGCGCCTGTGCCGTGTCAAATGGGCTGCCAATGATTGGCATTGTGTGAACAAGGTGCGCACTCAGTTAAGAGTGCATTAGGCCTCCACGGACCTAGGCCTAAGTGACGGACAAAGTGGGAACCGAGACGGACGCGGTCCCAAGACAGTGTCATGACAAGGGTCTGGCACGACCCAAGACAGTGTCATGACAAGGGTCTGGCACGACCCAAGACAGTGTCATGACAAGGGTCTGGCACGACCCAAGACAGTGTCATGACAAGGGTCTGGCACGACCCAAGACAGTGTCATGACAAGGGTCTGGCACGACCCAAGACAGTGTCATGACAAGGGTCTGGCACGACCCAAGACAGTGTCATGACAAAGGTCTGGCGCGGCCCGAGACAGTGTCATGACATAGGCGGGGCGCGACCCGAGACAGTGTCATGACAAGGGTCAGGCGCGACCCAAGACAGTGTCATGACAAGGGTCTGGCGCGGCCCGAGACAGTGTCATGACATAGGCGGGGCGCGACCTAGACAGTGTCATGACAAGGTCCAGGGCACGGCACTGGGCCGGCCCAAGGACACAGATGGACAGCGATAGGCACGGGCCCAGTGCAGGGCACTGGCCCGGCCCAAGCCCAAGTAGGCCCAATAAGGCCCAATGAAGCCCGACCTTACAAAATGGTAATAATAAACACGTGACACATATTAGTGACGGTTACCAAAGGAAAAGAAGCGGGAATAAGCATTGACTAGTTCAAACGAGATAAAGGCGGGAAAATGGAAGAGTGGGCTGAGGTGGATGTAACCGCTAGTTGAAAATCAGGCGCCTAAATTAATATAACATGTGCTTTGACCAGCTGACCTTGTAACCGCCAAGGCATGCGTGGGAAGAGTGGAGCACGGCTTTGAAGAAAGAAGGAAAATGGCGGGAACGGTTATCCCCTTTGTTCGTGGGATGATCACGGCTATAAATAGATGTAATGGGCATTCATTTGAGGACACCTTGTAATCTCTGAAATATTAATAAGAAAAGCCTCTCCCCTTTGTGTGAAAAATTGTGTCTTACATTTCCCTTTGAATTTCCTTTGTGTTCATTTCTTTGTTGTTGTTCGTGTTCGGGTGAGCAAACCTCACCGGGTACTTAGCTCATAAAATAACTGTGACAATTGTGGTATCAGAGCCTTGGTTACGTGAACGATGGCTGGAGATCAAAATGAACCATTGAAGAAACTCAAGGCTAGCGAACGCATAGCCAGACTTGAGGAGATCGTGGGAACCGAAGGTGAAGACGGTGATAACCCTCCCCCTGGAACCATTTTCGGTAATATCAAAATGCTTTCTAATGACATTCAATCTTTGAAAGAAGTTATGAATAATTTGCTTGAAGCCCATAGGACCCCGTCCCCAACACCTCCGGCTCCACCCAATGTATACCGTAGGGAAAATTCAACCACGGGTGGGAATTCAAATGTAAGAACCTCAAACGAGACCCTTAATCCAACCATGGAGTCCCTTCAAAATGAAATTTCTGTGTTTAAAGAGAGCCATTAACACCGGACCCCAAAGCCTAGAGAAAAGAGGGATTAAAGTCCCCACACCCGAGATCTTATGAAGGAGAACGTAGTGCTCGGGTCCTTGAGAATTTTCTGTGGGATATGGAACAATACTTCAATGCCACTAAAGTGAGGGAGGAAGACAAGGTTGTGATTGCGTCAATGCACCTTAATGGGGACGCAAAGCTATGGTGGAGAGCTCGTGTGTCCGACGACCGGGCTGCTGGTCGTCCTGTCATCAACATGTGGCGACGTTTTGAAGAAGGAGCTGCGTAGTCAATTCTTGCCATTGAACACACTCATGGATGGCAAGAGAGGCGCTAAAGAACCTAAAACAAACTGGATCCGTCCGGTGAGTATGTTAAGTCTTTTTCGTCTTTATTGCTTGATATAAATGACATGACTGAGGAGGATAAACTGTTTAACTTTGTATCGGGTCTCAAATCGTGGGCCCAAATTGAGATTCGGAGGCAACGAGTTCATGACCTTACCTCCGCAATCATTGTGGCTGACGGTTTAATAGACCTTAAACCTAACGGAAATGGGGATAAAGAAAAACGACCTGTTGCATTTAGAAAGAGGAAGAGAGAATACAAACCAAATTGGAACCGGTATAACAAACAACCTCAATCAGGGCCGCCCCAAGCCCACGTTTAAGAAAAACGCACCGGTTCCTAAAAAGAATAAAATGGGAGTGACTTGCTTCATATGCGACGGACCGCATTATGCAAGGGATTGCCCCAAGAAAACAACACCTGAATGCATTAAGTGAGGAAGCACAAGAGGAAGAGCAACGAGTACAAAACGATGAATTTAGGGCCACCTCTTTGAGACTACTTAATGCCATGAGTCATGACACACCTTCTTTAGAAGGACTTATGTATTTTCGTGTAACGTTGAACGGGAGACCTGTAGTTGCTATGGCCGACACCGGCGCTTCACATAATTTCCTAAATTCGAAGGCCGCCCAAACTTTGAAACTGAATTTAGTCCCTTCCGACACGGGATTGAAAGCTGTAAACTCTAACGCTATAGCAACTAAAGGTAGGGCCCCAAATGTGACTCTAAAAGTGGGGGACTGGGAAGGAAAGACGGACTTCACTGTAGTAGACATAGACGATTTTGAACTGATTCTAGGCAATGAATTCTTTCGGACAGCAAGGGCCTCGGTCACCCCCTCACCTAGGGGGGATGATGATAAGCGATCCGACGAAACCTTGCTTTGTCAAGGCGTGGTCCACTACTATGAAACCCCCGGGCCCGTTACAAACATTATCCGCAATGCAACTCAAAAAAGGGTTTAGGAAAGGACTCCCTACGTTTGTAGCGACCCTAGTTGAGGTTAAACCGGGGAAGAAGGTGGAAGTACCTGATGTAATTGTGGGGGTACTAGACGAATTTAAGGATGTGATGCCCTCTGAATTGCCTAAGCACTTACCGCCTAGGAGGGCCATTGACCACAAAATTTGAGTTGCTGCCCGGGCTCCCGACCCCCTGCGCGAGTCCCATACCGAATGGGGCCGGCAGAGCTTACCGAGCTGCGTAGGCAGCTAGAGGAATTGCTGGATGCAGGTTTTGTTCAAACCGTCAAAAGCACCATATGGAGCACCGGTGTTGTTCCAAAAGAAACAAGATGGGTCCCTACGAATGTGCGTGGACTATCGGGCCCTAAACAAGGTAACGGTGAAGAACAACTATCCTATTCCTCGTGTCGATGATCTTTTTGACAGCGTTGTCGAAGGCAAAATACTTCACCAAGTTGGACCTGCGCTCGGGTTATTGGCAGGTTCGGATCGCACAAGGGGACGAGCCCAAGACCACTTGTGTAACTCGTTATGGCTCTTTCGAATTTCTTGTAATGCCGTTTGGGCTCACTAATGCCCCGGCTACCTTTTGTAACTTAATGAATGATGTTCTTTACGATTACCTCGACCGTTTTGTTGTGGTTTATTTGGATGATATTGTTGTATACTCAGAATCCCTAGAGGAGCATGTAACACACTTAAGAAAAGTGTTTTGAAAAGCTAAAGGAACATGAACTCTATGTAAAGAAAGAGAAATGTGAATTTGCCCAAATCGAGATCATGTTCCTCGGGCACAAAATTAGTCAAGGACATGTAAAAATGGATGAGGCCAAGGTCAAGGCCATCTTGGATTGGCCCTCACCCAAAAATGTATCAGAGTTGAGATCATTCTTAGGGTTAGCCAACTATTACAGAAAATTCATACTTGGCTATTCTAAGAAGGTCTCGCCTCTAACAGATTTGTTGAGAAAAGATAGAGTGTGGTCGTGGTCCGAACCGTGCCAAGAAGCCTTTAGAGCCCTCAAGAGCGCAGTGTCAACGGAGCCGGTCTTGAAGTTACCATGCTTCGACAGGCCTTTTGAGCTTCATACGGACGCCTCTGGACGTGCCATTGGTGGGGTGCTTGTTCAAGACAAACATCCGGTAGCCTTCGAAAGTAGGAAGTTAAAAGAGCATGAAGAACGGTATTCTACACATGAGAAAGAGATGCTTGCTGTAATACATTGTTTACGAGTATGGAGACACTATCTTTTGGGAGTGAAGTTCGTGGTTCGTACTGACAATATTGCGAACACATATTTCAAGTCCCAAAAGAAGTTGTCATCCAAACAAGCCCGTTGGCAAGAATTTGTAGAGGAGTATGATTTTGTATGGGAACACAAACAGGGAAAGCATAACGTAGTCCCGGACGCTCTAAGTCGTAAGACCCTAGAGCTTGTCGCAGCCTTGTCACGGGTTGAGACGGACTTCACCGGACGTGTCAAGGAGGCTGCCCGGAACCGACCCTATGTACCAACGGTTAAAACAGCAGGTAATCAGTGGCGAAGCACGCAGGTACTGGATCGATGATGATTTAATCTTTGCGCAGGGTGCTCGTTTATATGTCCCTGCAGGTAAAATCCGAGTAGAACTGTTGCGGGGAATGTCACGATGCAAGGTGGGCCGGACACCCAGGGCGCGAAAGAACCCAGGCATTGCTGGAGCGCAGCTATTACTGGCCGAAGATGGGACAGGAGGTTGAGGCCTATGTCAAGTCATGCCTCGTTTGTCAACAAGACAAACTTGAGCGGAGGAAAAGAAGCGGGTCTTCTACAACCACTACCAACACCCGACAAGCCATGGAAGTCTTTGTCGATGGATTTTATCTCTGGATTTCCTTGTGTGGGATGGACAAAAATCGGTAATGGTTGTAGTAGATAGATTTTCAAAATATGCCATTTTCATGGCAGCCCCAAACGCTTGTCCAGCGGATCAAGCCGCCCAACTCTTTTTCAAAAACGTGGTCAAGTATTTCGGTCTACCCGAAGATATTGTAAGTGACCGAGATTCTAGGTTCACGGGTCGGTTCTGGACAACGTTGTTTTAACTTAATGGGGTCTCAACTAAAATTTTCCACGGCCAACCATCCTCAAACGGATGGGCCAAACGGAACGAGTGAATGCCTTGTTGGAAGAATACTTGAGGCACTATGTGACGGCCTCCCAAAAGAATTGGGTGGAACTCATGGACTCTGCTCAGCTTTGTTATAACTTGCACAAGAGCAGTGCCACGGGCTTCAGCCCATTTGAGTTAGCCATGGGTTGGCAGCCCCTCACTCCACACGAGAGTGTGAAACAAAGTGGGGGGAAAATGCCCCGGCTGCACAACGCTTTGCGTTAGATAAACAAGAGCTCCTTGACATGGCGAAGGACAGTCTTGACAAGGCAGCTCGGCGTATGAAAAAGTATGCAGACAAAAAGAGGAGACCCTTAGAATTTAAAGTAGGGGACAAAGTTATGCTTAAACTCACGCCTCAAATATGGAAGAAAATAAACAGTAAAACGGTACATCGTAGCTTAGTGCCTAAATACGATGGACCCTGTCGAAATTGTTAAAAAGGTTGGACCCGTTGCTTACCGATTGGAGTTACCCCAAAGGCTAAAGGTGCACCCCACTTTTCATGTTAGTTTTCTTAAACCTCACGTTGAGGACCTAATGGGTGCACACTTAAAGCAAAAAAGGGCGCCACCTACCATTCGGAAGCAATTTTCACAAGAGGTGGAAAAAGTCCTAGGACCATCGGGTGTATGGTCAGAGTAAAAAGAACAGGAGACGAGACTTCCTGGTTCAATGGAAAGGCACTCCTATTACGGAGGCTACATGGGAACGAGACGTAACTTTGTGGCAATTTGAGGACAAAGTTGCGGAGTACCTTAATTTCCCTTCCGAGGACGTCAGGTCTTTCGGGTGGGGGAGGTTTGTAAGACCCGTGACACTCCGGACCGGGGCACAGGTGTGCGCCTTGCGCCTGTGCCGTGTCAAATGGGCTGCCAATGATTGGCATTGTGTGAACAAGGTGCGCACTCAGTTAAGAGTGCATTAGGCCTCCACGGACCTAGGCCTAAGTGACGGACAAAGTGGGGAACCGAGACGGACGCGGGTCCCAAGACAGTGTCATGACAAGGGTCTGGCACGACCCAAGACAGTGTCATGACAAGGGTCTGGCACGACCCAAGACAGTGTCATGACAAGGGTCTGGCACGACCCAAGACAGTGTCATGACAAGGGTCTGGCACGACCCAAGACAGTGTCATGACAAAGGTCTGGCGCGGCCCGAGACAGTGTCATGACATAGGCGGGGCGCGACCCGAGACAGTGTCATGACAAGGGTCAGGCGCGACCCAAGACAGTGTCATGACAAGGGTCTGGCGCGGCCCGAGACAGTGTCATGACATAGGCGGGGCGCGACCTAGACAGTGTCATGACAAGGTCCAGGGCACGGCACTGGGCCGGCCCAAGGACACAGATGGACAGCGATAGGCACGGGCCCAGTGCAGGGCACTGGCCCGGCCCAAGCCCAAGTAGGCCCAATAAGGCCCAATGAAGCCCGACCTTACAAAATGGTAATAATAAACACGTGACACATATTAGTGACGGTTACCAAAGGAAAAGAAGCGGGGAATAAGCATTGACTAGTTCAAACGAGATAAAGGCGGGAAAATGGAAGAGTGGGCTGAGGTGGATGTAACCGCTAGTTGAAAATCAGGCGCCTAAATTAATATAACATGTGCTTTGACCAGCTGACCTTGTAACCGCCAAGGCATGCGTGGGAAGAGTGGAGCACGGCTTTGAAGAAAGAAGGAAAATGGCGGGAACGGTTATCCCCTTTGTTCGTGGGATGATCACGGCTATAAATAGATGTAATGGGCATTCATTTGAGGACACCTTGTAATCTCTGAAATATTAATAAGAAAAGCCTCTCCCCTTTGTGTGAAAAATTGTGTCTTACATTTCCCTTTGAATTTCCTTTGTGTTCATTTCTTTGTTGTTGTTCGTGTTCGGGTGAGCAAACCTCACCGGGGTACTTAGCTCATAAAATAACTGTGACATTTGCCAACAAGACAAACTTGAGCGAAGAAAAGAAGCGGGTCTTCTACAACCACTACTAGTACCTGACAAGCTATGGAAGTCTTTGTCGATGGATTTTATTTCTGGTTTTCCTTGTGTTGATGGACAAAAATCGGTAATGGTTGTAGTAGATAGGTTTTCGAAATATGCCATTTTCATGGCAGCCCCAAACGCTTGTTCCAGCGGACCAAGCCGCCCAACTCTTTTTCAAAAACGTGGTCAAGTATTTCGGTCTACCTGAAGATATTGTAAGTGACCGAGATTCTAGATTCACGGGTCGGTTCTGGACAATGTTGTTTAACTTAATGGGGTCTCAACTAAAATTTTCCACGGCCAACCATCCTCAAACGGATGGGCAAACGGAACGAGTAAATGCCTTGTTGGAAGAATACTTAAGGCACTCTGTGACTGCCTCCCAAAAGAATTGGGGTGGAACTCATGGACTCTGCTCAATTTTGTTATAACTTGCACAAGAGCAGTGCCACGGGCTTCAGCCCATTTGAGTTGGCCATGGGTTGGCAGCCTCTCACTCCACACGAGATTGTGAAACACAATGGGGGAAAGTGCCCCGGCTGCACAACGCTTTGCGTTAGACAAACAAGAGCTCCTTGACATGGCGAAGGACAGCCTTAACAAGGCAGCTAGGCGTATGAAAAAGTATGCGGACAAAAAGAGGAGTGTCACAATCTTGAGATTGTGACAGCCCAAGACGATGCCTTAAGCCCAAATCTTGAAAAGAGTTAGATAAGAAAGAAAGAAATAGAGTTGAGATGAGAAAAGAAATAGAATTGAGAAGATGAGAAAATAGAGAGATTAGATGAGAAAAGTAGTAATCTTTATTATTTGACTTGAATGAATCCTACAAATTTAGAATACAAGGCTATTTATAGAAAATTACATCAAATGCCCAAAATACAAAATAAGCCTAATGTCACGGACCGCCAATATTATAGTACTTTTTATTTTTTAATAATGTACTAGAAGGCAGTAGGAAGTACTAGGCCTTCCTTATTTTTCCTTAGTTTTACTTAACGCGTGTATGTAATGGAAAGGCATGTCGCTTGACACCCGTTGGGTCGCGTCCCTGGGCCCTTGACAAGGTCTGGGTCGCGCCTGACAGTGTCTGGGGACGCGTCCCTGGGCACTTGACAAGGCCCAGACACGGACCAGACACGGGCGCCCATGCCCTTCCCCAAAGGTCGCGTCCCTTGCTGCTAAGGCGTGTCTCTTGGACCATTTACGCGGTCCTCTTGACACGCAAAGCCCAAGGGGAGTGCACCCGATTTTGTTCCTTTAACATTCCATGTATTTAGACTAGATTCATGTACCTATTTAATATTCATGTCTCCTAGGTAATGAACCGTGCCCCTTGGGAAATACACACGGTTCATGCATCTTGTAAATCTCATTGAGTATATATAATAAGGAATGGCAAATTGCCACGGGTGTCAAAACTCACCCAAATTAATCCAAGCTCTTTGTCCCTTTGATCGTGTACTCACATTGTTATTGTGACTCTATTTCCTTTATTCCAAAACACTCTTTTGCCTTTATTTCGCATAAACACAACCTTCGGGTTAACGAGGAGCCTGACTCAGCGAGGTACTTTCGGAGTGAAGTTAAGTGGCGCACGGGCTTGACAAGGGTTTCAAAAAACCGTCCCGTGACAGTTGGTATCAGAGCAGATTGACGTGATGGCTGGGAGCAGTGTTGTGGAGGAAGGAATTGTGAGTACGTCACAAGCAATGGAGGAACCACCAAGAGGGAGACCGGAGACGCGCACGAAAAAGGCAAGCAAGGCCAAGGACCCGTCCGTTCCACGGGATGCGCTTGGTAGTCTTGATGCTCGTAGTGGAGAAATTAGAGTTGGTTATGGGTGATGTTCATTACCAATTTGACACTATCGAGTCCCTAGAGGAGAGTGTCACCGGACTGGAGGGAAAGGTCCTTGAGACCATAACCGAGATCAAGGATGCCATGGAGGAGCAACTTGATCAACTAAAGGATGCTGTTTTTTGGACTTCGTCAAGACCTTGACATCGTTAAGGAGGATGTGACGCTGTGCAAGACCGTTGTCGCTAATGGGGCTGGCACGAGTGGTGTGTCTCGTGTCAAAGTCCCAGACCTGCCGAGGTATGGAGGGAAACGGAACGCCAAAGAGATAGACAATTTCTTGTGGTGTTTGGAGAGGTACTTTGAGGCACTTCGCCTTGAAGATGAGACGCTCAAAATCAACACCGCATCAATGTACCTACAAGATGATGCGGCGTTGTGGTGGAGGAGGCGCCACGGTGACATAAGTCGTGGGACTTGCACTATCGATACTTGGGATGACTTTGTTCGTGAGTTCAAGAAACATTTCTTTCCGGAGAATGCCGAGAGTGTTGCGGTGAAGAAGCTGAGGGGTTTGAAGCAAACGGGATCTATCCGGGATTACGTCACGGAGTTCCAGTCCCTTATGCTTGAACTTTCCGACATGCCCGAATCATTAGCACTCATTTATTTCTTGGATGGGTTGCAACCGTGGGCCGAAATGGAGGTGAAGTGTAGAGGAGTACAAGATCTTGCCACTGCAATATCCGAGGCCGAAAACTTGGTAGAGTACAAAAAAGACTCTACTAAGAAGAAGGACTTCAAGAGTAACAAAGGGAAGAGTGGGGGAGACAAGCCCTACAAATCGCCTTCATGGAAGGACAAAGGCAAGCAACACGAGAACAAGCATCATGAGACCAAGCATCATAGCAACCGAAACCATGACAACCGGTCAGACCAAGGCAAGCGCCGGTCCTGTTTTCTATGCTCAGGCCCGCACTTTGCCCGGGACTGTCCGGAACGTCAAGCTTTGAGTGCCCTTGTTGCTTCGCAAGAGCAAGGGAACGGAGGTGCAAGCATGGGGTCTATGCGTGTCTTGGGAGCCATGTCCCAGGGTGCGCGCAGAGCTGCTGTGAGTCAGGAGAATGTCCAGACACGGGCCTAGGCCCAGACGCTGACACAGACACAGACGCAGGGGCCGGGCGCTGCGCATGCCCAGGCGCAGGCTCGGGCGCCTGTCCAGTCCCAGACCCTGTCCCAGACGCAGGTACCAGGTGCCGCGCAGGCCCGGGCTCCTGTCCCGATCCAGACGCAGGCACGCAGGGGTGTGTCCGTCCCGGCAGGGGGCACACGGAACAAGGGGCTGATGTATGTCAAAGCCCAAGTGAATGGTGCCGAGACAAAGGCATTGGTGGACACAGGTGCTAGTCACAACATTGTGTCAGAACATGAGGCAAGGCGGCTCGGGTTGGACTATGTCAAGGAGTTGGGTTGGATGAAGACCGTTAATGCTTCATCCAAGCCGATCCTTGGGGTTGCTAAGAAGGTGCCCATCCAGTTGGGAGATTGGAGTGGCACGATTGACTTGACCGTGGTTACGATGGATGACTTCAAGGTAGTGTTGGGGATGGACTTCTTCGACACCGTGAAGCCCTTGTCATTTCTGGGAGAGAACATCATGGAGATCACTCATGGCCAAGAGACCTTTGCTGTGCCCCTACTACGTGAGAAGGTAGAGGCAAAAACTTCTCTCGGCCGTTCAGTTCAAGAAGGGAATCCGAAAGAAACAGGTGACTTACATTGCTACATTGGTATAAGATAAGGAGCCCGATTCTAAGGAAGTGCCGGTGGAAGTGAAAGGACTTTTGATGCCTTTCAAGATGTCATGCCGCCTGAGTTACCGAGACACTTACCTCCAAGGAGCGAAGTGGACCACAGGATCGAGTTAGAGCCGGGGGGCAAGGCCTCCCGCCATGGGGCCTTACCGTATGGCTCCACCCGAGTTGGAAGAGTTGAGGAAGCAGTTGAAGGAGCTTCTGGATGCGGGGTTTGTTAGGCCCTCTAAGGCTCCGTATGGTGCACCGGTTTTGTTCCAGAAGAAGCAAGACGGGTCACTTCGAATGTGCATAGACTACCGAGCCTTGAACAATGTCACGGTAAAAGAACAAGTACCCTATTCCGCTTGTCGCTGACTTATTTGATCGGTTGGGGAAAGCACGGTACTTTTCCAAACTTGATTTGAGGTCCGGGTATTGGCAAGTTCGGATAGCCGAGGGTGATGAACCGAAAACGACTTGTGTGACCCGATATGGTGCATATGAGTTCTTGGTGATGCCGTTTGGGTTGACAAACGCACCAGCCACGTTTTGTACGCTCATGAACGAGATCTTCAAGCCTTTCTTGGACAACTTTGTTGTGGTATACCTCGACGATATCGTGGTGTATAGTGAGTCCCTGGAAGAACATGTGGAGCACTTGAAGAAGGTGTTCCAAGCTTTGAAGGAGAACGAGCTTTATGTCAAACGAGAGAAATGCTCGTTTGCTCAGGAGGAAGTGTCGTTCCTTGGTCACCGCATAGGCCAAGGGGTGATACGCATGGATCAAGCCAAAGTTCACGCTATTGAAGAGTGGGAAGAGCCTAAGGGAGTTAGTGAGCTACGATCATTCTTAGGCCTAGTGAACTACTACCGACGGTTTATACTCGGATATTCGGCTAGGGCCACGCCCCTAACCAATCTTTTGAAGAAGAAGCAACCGTGGCTTTGGGATGATGGATGTCGTGCTGCTTTTGAGAGTTTGAAGCGGGCTGTCATTGAGGAACCCGTTCTTCGCTTTCCTGACTTTGGGCAACCCTTTGAGGTACATACCGATGCCTCAGACTTTGCAATTGGAGGGGTGCTAATGCAAGAGAAACATCCAGTTGCTTTCGAGTCTAGAAAGCTCAATGACACCGAGCGTCGATATGCTACTCATGACAAAGAAATGACTGCCATTATTCATTGCTTGAGAGTGTGGCGTCATTATCTACTCGGGAGTAGGTTCTTTGTCAAGACTGACAATGTGGCAACGAGCTACTTCCAAAACCAGAAGAAGTTGAGTCCGAAGCAAGCAAGATGGCAAGATTTCCTTGCTGAATTTGACTATGCTTTGGAGTACAAACCGGGGTACCGCAAATGTTGTCGCTCATGCACTTAGCCGCAAGACGAGCCTTGCTAGTGTGAGCATGGTTCAGGGGGATATCCTGGACAGGGTCCGGGCTGGCATGGCGCATGACACGTTTGCACAACATATGTTGAAGCTTGCCACCGAAGGCCGGACACGCAGGTTTTGGGCTGACAATGGGCTGCTGTTCACTGTTGGGAACCAAGTGTTTGTGCCTAAGTGGGAGAACTTGAGGCGTGAACTCATGAAGGAGTGTCATGACTCACAATGGGCCGGGCATCCGGGAATCGAGAGAACCGTAGCACTGACCGAGGCAGCGTACTACTGGCCGCACATGAGAGATGATGTAGAAGCCTTTGTCAAGACATGTCTTGTGTGCCAACAAGACAAGATTGAGCACAAGACTGCCGCGGGCCTGCTGGAGCCTCTGCCCGTACCAAACCACCCATGGGAAAGTGTTTCTATGGATTTTATCTCCGCCTTACCGAGATCAGAAGGGTGTGGATCAATCATGGTTGTGGTTGATCGACTCTCGAAATATGGGACGTTCATTCCCGCGCCTAAGGACTGTACCGCAACCGAAGCTGCACGGTTGTTCCTCAAGCACGTTGTTAAGTATTGGGGGACTTCCGCGGAGCATCATAAGTGATCGAGATCCGAGATTCACGGGCAAGCTCTGGGGCCGAACTGTTCAGATTGATGGGTTCGAACCTCCACTACTCTACAAGCTTTCATCCACAAACCGATGGCCAAACTGAACGGGTGAATGCTTTGCTTGAGCTATATTTGAGACACTATGTGGGGGCCAACCAAAGGGATTGGGCAACGTTAATTGACATTGCCCAATTTTCTTACAACTTACACAAGAGCGAGTCAACGAGCCATAGTCCTTTTGAGCTCGTTATGGGGCAACAACCCTTGACACCGCAAGCTGTTGCAACCGGTTACACAGGGAGCAGCCCCGCCGCATACCAGGCTGCGAAAGGGTGGAATGAAAGACTTGACATTGCCAAGACCCACCTTGACAAGGCAGCGCACAAGATGAAGAAGTGGGCTGACAAGAAGAGGAGGTTCCTAGAGTTCCAAGTTGGGGATTTGGTGATGGTAAAGCTCCTGCCGCAGCAGTTCAAGGCCTTACGCAAGGTTCACAAGGGCCTAATCCGAAGATATGAGGGACCTTACCCAATCCTTGCAAAAGTTGGGAAAGTGTCCTATCGAGTTGAACTACCGCCTAAGATGAAGATCCATCCTGTTTTCCATGTAAGCATGCTGAAACCGTACCATAGGGATGATCAAGACCCAAGTCGGAGCGAGTCGAGCCGAGCTCCTACAGCCGTGATCCCATCCTTTGACAAGGAAGCAACCGAGATTCTTGCTGACCGGATCGTGGGACGTAGGGGAGTGCCAAAGTATACCGAGTACTTGGTTCGTTGGAAAGATCTTCCTGAGAATGAAGCTACTTGGGAAAAGGAGGAGGACTTATGGCAATTCAAGAAGATGATCGAGACATTCAAGACTATCGGGCATTGACGAGGACGTCAACGACTCAGGTGGGGGAGAGTGTCACGGACCGCCAATATTATAGTACTTTTTATTTTTAATAATGTACTAGAAGGCCCTAGGAAGTACTAGGCCTTCCTTATTTTTCCTTAGTTTTACTTAACGCGTGTATATAATGGAAAGGCATGTCGCTTGACACCGTTGGGTCGCGTCCCTGGGCCCTTGACAAGGTCTGGGTCGCGCCTGACAGTGTCTGGGACGCGTCCCTGGGCACTTGACACGGCCCAGACACGGACCGGACACGGGCGCCCATGCCCTTCCCCAAAGGTCGCGTCCCTTGCTACTGAGGCGTGTCTCTTGGACCATTTACACGGTCCTCTTGACACGCAAAGCCCAAGGGGAGTGCACCCGATTTTGTTCCTTTAACATTCCATGTATTTAGACTAGATTCATGTACCTATTTAACATTCCATCATCTTCGACATCCCTTTGAGTTGTAATTGTGTGGTGATCCGTTGCTCGAGTAAGTGACGGAGGCTGGCATGGTCGGTCTTGATGATGAAATGATGGTCCATCAGATAGTGTCTCCACTTTTCAACCGCCATGAGTACTGCAAGGAGCTCTTTCTCGTAGGCCGAAAGCCCCAAGTGGCGTGGGCAAAGGGCCTTACTAAGGTAGGCGAGGGGTCGGCCCTCTTGCGATAGGACCGCTCCAATCCCTACTCCGCAAGCATCGGTCTCCAGGACAAAGGGCTTGGAGAAGTCGGGAAGTGCCAGGACTGGGGCGGTTGTCATGGCCTTCTTCAAGGCCTCGAATGCTTGGTCGGCTTTCTCATCCCAAAGAAATCCCCCTTTCTTGAGGAGGTTGGTCAGCGGCTTGCTCACGGTTCCATATCCTCGGATGAACTTCCGGTAATATCCGGTGAGCCCCAAGAACCCACGGAGGCTCTTGACATTCTTCGGTCTTGGCCACTTCTTCATGGCCTCGATCTTGCCTTCTTCGGTTGCGACCCCTTCTCTCGAGATTACGTTGTCCCAAGTATTCTACCCGGTCTTGTCCGAAGGTACACTTGCTCCGTTTGGCATAGAGGCGGTGCATACGAAGGGTCTCAAGCACTTCGGTCAAGTGCCTAAGATGCGCGGAAAGGCTCGGGCTGTAGACCAAGATGTCATCAAAGAATACGAGCACAAACTTGCGTAGATATGGCTCGAAAACTTCGTTCA
This sequence comes from Simmondsia chinensis, assembly GCA_018398585.1. Taxonomy (NCBI): domain Eukaryota; kingdom Viridiplantae; phylum Streptophyta; class Magnoliopsida; order Caryophyllales; family Simmondsiaceae; genus Simmondsia; species Simmondsia chinensis. The sequence goes on along the minus strand of JAGTTD010000008.1, from coordinate 28,519,260 downwards.
TCAAGGCTTGGAAGGAGGCGGGGGCGTTAGTGAGTCCGAAAGGCATGACTCGGAACTCATAATGCCCTTGGTGAGTCCGGAAGGCGGTCTTATGCTGGTCTTCTTCATACACCCGGATTTGATGATAACCGGCGCGGAGATCGATCTTGGAAAATATGGAAGACCCCTTGAGCTCATCTAGTAAATCGTCGATGACCGGTATCGGGAACTTATCTTTGATGTGATGTTGTTGAGTTGCCGATAGTCCACGCAAAAAACGGTAGGACCCGTCCTTTTTGCGGACCAAGAGTACCGGGGGAAGCAAATGGGCTTCGGCTTGGTTGGATGAGGGAGGCTTCCAACATTTCCTTGACTTGCCTTTCGATCTCGTTCTTTTGCCCGTGCGGGTAGCGGTAGGGCCTTATGTTTACGGGCCTGGCTTCGGGCAAGGTGGGAATGCGGTGATCATGTGAGCGAGGAGGCGGAAGGTCTTCGGTTCCTCAAAAACATCTTGATAGCGGTCGAGGATGCGCTCTATCTCCGGATGAGTGGCGGATTCGGAGGCCTCCTCGGCGGTAGCCATAAAGAGGTGACCCATCACATGTCCGGCCTTCTTGAAGAGCTTGGCGAGGCCTTTACCCGAAATTGATTGTAGGGCGGCTTTTTCGGAGGTGCCTTGTAAGCAGACTGCCTTTCCCTCTTTGAAGCAAGCAAACATGAGGTTGGTGAAGTCAAATGTCACGGGTCCATATCGTTGGAGCCAATCAACCCCAAGGACCATGTCACTGCCCCGGAGTTCCAATACCCTCAAGTCATCAACGAACGTTGTGCCTTGGACCTTCCACCTTATGCCGGGCATTTTTGATAACTAACGAGGCTCTCCCCGTTCGCCACCCGTTACGGTCATGACAACGGTGGGTACGGTTTCGAGCTGAAGCTCCCGGACCACATTAGCGTCTAGGAAGCTATTAGTGGACCCGCTATCGATCAAGATATTTACCTCCCGCTTCTTAATTAGGCCCTTCAATCTCAAGGTGTTGTGCGTGACTCGGCCCGAGAGTGCATTTAGAGAAATTTCCATAGCTCCATTGTCTTCTCCTTCGGTTTGCTCTTCGCCTACCACTTCCTCTTCTTGGGCTTCGTCTTCGACCTCTTCTCCTTCCATACTTTGCAAGGCCTTCTTACAAACGTGCCCCGGAAAGTATTTTTCATGGCACTTGTAACATTGGCCCCGGCTCTCGTCTCGGCGCGCTGGGACCCGGGTTGCTGCCGCTGCTGGTCTTGGACACGGGCCCGTGAGATTGGGCCCAGCCCTGGGACGCTGCCGAAGACACTGGTCGGCTGCTGGGACCTGGTCGGGCACTAAAACTGGGTCGGTTGACAGGTCGGGCAGCGTTTCTGATTTCGGCTACCGCAACCTCTTGGAGTTTGGCCTGTTCAAAGGCCATGCTAAGCTCGGTCGGCCGGCTTGCCTTGACGGATGGCTCGAATGGCGGGCTTAAGTCCGCTAATAAAGCTTGAGACAAAAG